>OU744731.1:22441327-23733827 GCA_916613615.1 Steromphala cineraria
CAGGCAAAATACAGACTGACACTTTAAATTGAAACATCTAGTACATGGAATCCTGGTCCTCGTAAATAGATATAATTCCATATCAAAACAAACTTCAACGAACCATATAACGAAGCAGTGGTAGATCTAAGAAGGACCAGAGGTATCGAACTTACCTTCAAAAATGTCTGGGTCCACTACTGTAGAAATGCCATGGAAGATTAGTCTGAAAATGCGTAAGAGGCGACCATACCTTACTGTGCTCCCTATGGCTATAGTCAATAGATATGGCCAGTATAAATCTCGGAATTAGAAGCTTTAGAAATGTGTTTGGAAAAGCCGATGTAAAAATAACGCTAGTTTCGTTTTACTCGGAACGTCATATACGAGCTCAAATTACCTAATCAACTAAAGTAGCCTTAACCATCGTGTGTTTTGCAATAAGGTATAGTTTTGACCTGAACTATTATAGTAAAACCATGAGGCCGAAGGCCATTGTTTCGTGATGTCACTAAAAACTATACGTTATTGCGAATAAAGGATTGGCGGCGCCTTTGCTCTTTACGGGAACAATACTAGAAAGCGCCATGAAAACAATGTCAAACACACTTAAGTTGATGCAGGACTTGTAAGTAATCTAATATTTTTTATTTCCTTTTTTTTCTCTGGAATGATGGCAGTTTTATCTTAGTGACTTAAAATACTAGATTATCTTATTCATGCTTTAGGTTTTCCGAGGACGTACATCCTGTAAACCAGGCTACTTTATTTCTTTCGTTTTGCTTCAAAATAGTCCCCTGTAGTCACAGGCGTTATTTTCCCCGACACGACAGCAACCAATCAGAGTAAAGTCTATGGCTTACCTATAGACATCCTGTAAATCAAGCGACCTTATTTCTTTCGCTTCAGCTTCGATAATAAAACAATACAAATGCAAATATGAATGGAATGAAGCTCCTGTTTGGTGCCAAAGTTGTTATAAGATATAAATTTGTGAAACAAAAAGTGAAGAGAGGTCCTCATTAGAGGCCACCAAAGTTATAAATTGTAATCCTCACGCGTCAAGGAATCTGTACACAAAGTTTCAGCTTCCGAGGCCTAATGCTTCTGGAGAAGAACATTGATAAATTGGTTCTACAGGTAAACTTGGAAACATCATGCAATGTCGTATGTCATAAAATGGATGTAAGCTGAAAAAAATTAGCCAATGGCTCTGTTGCTCTTCAGGCTTCATATAAAGTTTGCTTTGGGATATGGCAAATGTTGTCCCCTATAAGTAGGGGCCACAGGGTCACCAAATGTACATTTACAATCTTACAATCTTTCTGAAACGTAATCTACTTATGTAATATACCATCACGATGTCAATGCGCTCTAAATTGATATTTATATATATATATGATTATTTTGTACTTTCACCTTCACTTTCTTATAGATGCAATAACCACACAACTACAATATGTTTACTTATATACAACAAATGCAAAAAAATAGTTCAATGGTTGACAAATATGTCAACCCCCCCGACCCTTTGACGTCCCCCCCCCCCCCCCCCCCCCCCCCCCCCCCGCTCAACATATAGGGAATCTTGCCCCGTAAACACCCACTATACCCCTCCCCACTCCCGCTATTCAAATATAAAACCTTGCTCCCCCCAAGACCACCCTTACCCCTCCACCAACCCTTACTAATCACGAGTTGTGTCCCCAAAACACGCGCCCTCGCTTTACAATTAGGAATGCTGTCCTCAACCAAACCCATTTTTAAGCGAAGTCAGCCACCTACCTAACAGCATCCTTCGCACATCCCAAAACAAAAATCACCAATCCCCACCACTTCAAAAGAGTTCCTTATCTTCATTTGTGAATGCACACAAAAACATGATATAAACAAAAATGTATAGTTTATATATACGTGAATGGTAAACGGAATAACTTTTTAGTTAAGTCAGATTAAAAATTTGTAAGATTAGTTGTATTAAAAAAATCAAATTATACAACTTTGCTCATTACCATTTAATTATGCAGATTAGATAGTCTTTCAATTATTGAACTTTGCCATTGCAGTTTGATGCACTATATGCTTTTTATGACATTTGACACAAGTACTCAATTTCTAACTACGCAATAAATATACACAAAGAACTTAATTAAGCACACCCACTTTTTCAAACAGAAAAACACTGCTAATAATAAACAAAACAAATGTACAGGCAAACAATAAGAATGTTTTAAAAGAACGATCATCTAGCAGCGTGGAAACGAAAACTTCATACGGTTTACGATTCACTGTCACTGAAAAACTGGCTTTGCAAAAACTTGGTATTTTTTAGTCAAAATCCAAGTTACCTTAAAATTGAAAATGAAAGTCAATGTTTGTTGCTGCAATGTGATTATTATCCTTCTCTTGAGTGAATTGATGACGTTTTAGTAAATAACCCCATAGCAAAAGTCAATCGTGAAAGCAGTATGAACCTTCAAAATCATCAAAAATCGAATTTAAAGAAAACTGCACAAAGACATTATTTGGTCACTGTCAAATATAACGGCTTATCTAAAGGAAGGAGAAGTGTTTGATCAACAAGTTCAACTCAAGGAATCTCCAATGTACTCACAAATGTTAAGATTGTAGGCATTTTATCAATTTTTGATAAAAAAAAGTACTGAAAATTCAATATCTTGCTATCCTCTTATCATGAATGATAAAAAGGGTTTTTGTGATTAAATGTCAACAAGTGATCAGAAATGTTATTTTTAATTCATAACATCCAAAGTTAAATGTGTAATTTTCCCCCTATGACAATAGTTATAGTTGGCAAAATTTCAGTAGTCTCACAGTTTTTCTCACATTTTCATTATTTTTGCACATTAGCGATTTTTTGTTCAATTATATAGTCAATAACAAAGCAATTGTTATATCTGGAGTGGTCAATGCATCAAATTAATCCAAAAAGTCAAAGAGCACCCAAATTAATTTTTCAAAATAGGGGGTGCTTAATTAAGTTCTTTGTGTATACTTATACTCACTCATTCACCGAAATACACAATACAGAGTTTTATTTGTCATTACTTAATGTGCGCTTAAAACTTTTATACTTTAACATCGCTGATATATTTTCTTTTTATACAAGAACTGTATCTGAAATCGAGTGCAAATACAGAACAACCACGATCGTAATTTGAGGATGGGGTTTATTTCTGACATGTGTTCTTGAAAGACTAATCACGTGTTTTGATCAAATCATTTAATCTGAATTATCTTACGATCATGAAAGGTCGTTCCTGTCTGAATGCATTTGACCTTTCAAAATTGAGTGTTCAGTGAAGACAATCAAACAGTTCTCATTTCATTCTTTTTGTATTTTCCACAATGCTTGGAAATAAATGTATAACAAATAAAACCACACAAATTAGGTTTAAGGCGGTTTTTATGTCATGTGAAACATTGGCCTTGCTGGAATACTTCTTACTTCTTAAAGTAAGACTCAAGGTTATCTTTCACAATATAATTCTAAATGAACAGCGTATTGGAATAGTACTGAAATGGATTGGTGTCCAGGTAGTTTAAATTATCTATCATGAATTAAAGGGGCAGTAGCACGTTTTTAGGGGGAATGTGATGTGATCTCAGGAACATGAAAATTAATGGTTCCAATAGGAATATTTAAAAAAACAATTATATGATAATATTATAAAAATATTTAAAGTAAATGGAGTAGTGATAATTCAAATATATAACGTTAAGTTTAGCCATGCGTTTCCTTATTCTTACAAAAAAATGAATTATAGGTGTTCACACAAAATGGCTGCAAATGAATTTTATATGAATCTTCATACTTCGTCCTCTGACTATGGATGATTTGACACTGTCAAAATAATACTTTTAGCATTAACTAAAAAAAATTTAATTATAAAATTATCAACAACAAAAAAGTGCTACTGGCCCTTTAAAAGACAAGTTATCAATACAAAATGAAGCAGTAATAAATCAAATATATAATGAAAAGTTCAGCTATGAGGTAACTTTTTCTTAAACAAAAGGAAGCAAATGTGTTCACACAAAATTGACCGCCAATTGAATCAATGTCAATCTTCATCATTTGTTCTCTGACTATGGATGATTGCTTTGTGTAATGGGAATTTTGACACTATCAAAATCATTCATAATAAAAATAATGCGTACATTTATATAAATCTTTAAATAACGTGCTTCTTTCTCTTTAAGACTAAAAGGTGTCAACGTTTTGTCTCTGGCTCATGTGTAAAAATAAATATACATCATAAACAAAATCTTTTATTTCAATGAAATGTCTATTACCCTCGGCAGAAACTCTTTCAACAACATGGTTTCTGAAATAACAAGTTGATTAGATCAGAGGGTTTGACCAGGGGGAGGACGGATGTCCTTGTACACTATTTCACATGTAGAGTTTGACTACAAGGAGCTTAGCGATAAATGCCGCAAATAAAGCGTGTTTGGGGAAATCAAAGTTTACAAAATGCTTATATTACAATACATGTTCGGGCAGATTTATTCTCATTGGATATATTCTAACTATCACATTTACCCGGCGATATCTCAGATCGAACATAGCTTGTACAACTAAAACGAAACCAAACGGAAATAAAACGAAACGAAATTATACAAGCTGAATTCGATCGGAATTTAATCAGATTGCTACTGAAAAACTCTCTTTCTTTCTTCTATTCTGTGTAGAGGGTTCACCAAGATTTTTACATCTTACGCCGTGACATTGGTATTTCTTGGTAAGCCTGTGTGGAATATGGTATGTATATACGACACCAGAAGTTAGAATGGTCAATATTGTAGGTCAACTTCCTCTATATAACAATTACGTAGCAAAGTCTCGTTGCCCAAAGGTTTAAATCTTTGTAATCTAAATTTAACGATGTGCAGGGCTTAGTCTGTTGATTCTTAAATTGCATTTATGTTGAGGTTTTGTTTCATGGCATTCAGCAACTTGTTTCTTCTCCAACTGTGGAGTAAATTCTCGACGTCTCTGATATCACTTGAACCTCCGACCACACCCTGTGCAACGCCGATAAGTCGGTCTTTCTCCCCTTCGGGCAAACGTTTCAAAGCCGCCATCATTCGATCATGTTCACCCGCCCATCGGCATCCTAAGGTCAGCCCTAGAAGAAGTGTGTAATAACACCGATTATTATACAACTATTAATAATAAGGCACTAATACAATTTATACTAACGATTCGGCAACTGGGTCAATACAGGCACAACTGGACCAATACGTGATAGACCTAGCCTATACGACTCGGATCTTGATCGTTAACTTTATAAAATGTTACTTTACGTAATATAAAAGTACTTCTTTTTTAATCAATAATTGTCAACAAAAACAAAATTATAGCATCACTAGAGAACCTAATATTGAATATCGGAATGTTATAAAGTATTATATAGTCATATTTAAAAATGAAAAAGTTGGAATTGTTCTTCGTGTATTAATGTTCAAGTTTAAAAATATTGACCTCATCGAATGGATCAATTATTGGTCTGAAGATAAAACATGAAGCTTTACAAATAGTTCAAATCAGAAACGTATTTAAGTATATCATCGTATCATCGACAAGTCAAAGTTTGAACAGTTAGAATACCTGTTATTAGGCCTACTGCAACTATGCTGCCAGGCACAAAACTCAAGGTAATCCCGATAAGTAGACCAAGTACAGCTCCCAAAACTCGAATGGATCTAACTGGTGAAGAAATAGACAAGAGAATTTTTTTAAATGTAAAAGGTACCTCCGAAGTTTGTTAGGGTTCCGTGCGTGTATGAACTTAACTTTTCAAAGTTATTTGCGCCAATGACCGATATAAATGAAACTTTCAGAGGGCAATCATGTTGAAGTCCTATATTTCAAACAATTCAACTTGTTCTTGTGGACATCTATGGGAAGATTCTCTCCACTATTTCCTTTTCTGCCCTAATTTCAATTTATTAAGATCAGATACATATTTCTACAAAAATGATTTTGATGTATATACCATTCTATATGGTGATCAATATTTAAGCGAAATAATAAATTAGAATATTCTTGAATCTGTCCATAAATTTATACAAGATTCACAACGTTTTAAGTTATTGTAAACGCCTAACTTTAAAACATTATAGAACTCCTATATTTTATATATCTTGTTGATTATAAACCACTTATTATTGTGCTTTTTGTCGGCCTATGTGGAATTACTACTTTACTTAGTTTATAAATTTTGATTTGTATTATTGACTGTATTTTGTCATATTTAATGGAGCGGCACTTATATAAGCTTAAAGCTTGTTGTGCCAATCCATATTCATGTAAAAGCTTTCACTATCGGAGAGGGGGGGGGGGGGGGGGGGGGGGGGGGGTTGTTAACTTGTTGACAGAGGTGACGTTTGTATGTTTTGAATAAATTATTTGTAATATCAAGTAACACGTAGTAGTCCTAAAGAGGTAGTCAGTCTACTGACACTGGTGTAAGATAAAGGGGTATTCTATCCATTTTACCTTCACTTTCAGGCGGTCCCATTTGTTCCAGCAAATGTATTAGCCGGTTGAAGTACGAACTTTCTTGCATTCTTAGGTGGCCCAAGTCTGTCATATCTCAAATCAAGATATAGAAATTTAGATATCATATCAAACATCATATACAGAGGTGCATGTGTTGTAATATTTGTCGATAGCGGTGTGAGCGTGCACTATAGTGAATGGAAATGCGTACCATATTAATAACGACGGTAATATCAGTATCAAAATTCAGCTTTTATACATATTAAATATCTTGATATTTATCTTTAAAGTTTATTAACTCCATGAGCTTAAGTGGTCCTACTCTTATCAGATTTATCAAAAGCCCGTGAAGGTCTGTGTCAACGTTCTCCCCATGTTTACAAAAGGCTATTGGCCGTGTACTCATTCTCTCCCCACAGAGGCCAGAGTTACAGAGTTAGCTCGGTATGACTGAGTGGCCTCTGTGGGGGAGAGATTGCGTGCGACTGTGCATGATACAAGCAGAACCTACAGTTTTCCTAAGCAAAGAAATTAATCACTACCATAACCTTCATTTCAATTCATATCTACGTGTATACTTATCTTGGCAATTAATAATTTAGGCAGGAAAATCGCAAGGCACATAAGCATATAAAATTATAAATTAAAAAACAAACATATTTCATATATTGACATATTGCAAACAATTGAGAGTTCCAGTTCAGTATTGTGATACCCAATGGTATATACATGTTTTTGATCTGAGAACGCAAGCCCCTTAAATCAACAGGACAATAGTAAACATAGTATATGTATTGCAAACGTTTACAGTGCTGTTTTTATAGAGAAGAAACGTAAATGTTTAATAATGAACATTATTAGTTCATGCTTATCGGTCCAGCATGCAACCGTGAATCTAGCGGTATAATAGCTACATAACAAAGGTTACCTACCATAAGCAGATAGAAGGCAGATAGGAGTTGCTAGTGATTGATATAGATTGATAAGTAATACAACTTATATTCATGTAAATCGAAAGTGAAAATAATTTCTCACATATTTGGTACGTTCAACTTGGCATAAATCTTTTAGGGGCATAAGCACGTTTTATGGAGGAATATAAGGCGATTTTAGGAAAGAGAAAATAAATGGTCCCATTTGAAAGACGATGTATTTAAACTAAATGAAGCAGTAATAAATCAAATATATAATGTAACCTCAGCCATACGATTCCGTTTTCTCACACAAAATGTGAAAAAGTAAATTGATAAACCTTACATCTATTTCGGAAGATAGGAGTCCCTTCCCAGTCGTCATTACATTTCATTGCTTTAAGAAGTAAAATCCTATTTTTGGCATGAAACTACGTCTGTACATGCCTAAACTTGCTGAAAAATAGCTGTAATGTAATACGTCTCGAAAATCGATATTACAGCTAGTTGTAACTGGACCGATGAATGATAAATGAAGTTTTAGACAGGTCCGTTCAGCATGTTATCTATACCCTGTAATGTTTGTATATGTAATACACTTCCCTTCTCATATATTAAGTAATAAAGTAGGTTAGTAAAGTTTAATATCCGTATCGTTTTCTTTTACAATCGTCACAGTTCAAAACTTCCTGTTAAATGAAAGATATCACAAACAAATTGTTCAAGTTTTTCATTA
The DNA here is from genome assembly GCA_916613615.1 of Steromphala cineraria. Classification (NCBI taxonomy): domain Eukaryota; kingdom Metazoa; phylum Mollusca; class Gastropoda; order Trochida; family Trochidae; genus Steromphala; species Steromphala cineraria. Next base: position 22,449,483 of record OU744731.1, read on the forward strand.
GGTTTACATTTTACATAGACTTTTTTTTATCAAATAAACGTTAGTGTTACAATATCGTGAACAAAATTTTATGCACTTTGCTTGATATATTGATTGTTATATACGGTTAGTTACTGGTTCACACTTACACAATCTTCATATGAAGAACAATATTGATTTCACATCATAGACTACATCCTCAACTCGTATAAGTGTTATCAAGTAACAACAATTTATCAAGAATTTTATTTTAATACAAGTGAGATATGCTGTTTCGTTTTTAGAAGTTGTGCTTGTGCGCACCTGTATGGAGAGTATCTAAACGAGAAACAAGCATATCGTTTCAAGAAACTATGGTCTATTAGTTAAAATACGATCTCGGGACAACCAATGTTGGTAATAAATGGAGACATTCAATTTGTCTATTTCTTTTTTAATAAACATAAACTTGTTTCATTGCTATTTTCATTTCTGTTTCAAACTGTACGCAATTTTAACCTCTTGTAAATATCATAGAAGCGGTGAATTGTTGTCATTCTTGATTGTAACATGACTTCGGTAAATACTCGTTTCTGATTGGTTGATTTGAAGGATTTCCCAGTGTTAATTAAGGATTGTTTTACATGTTTTGTGCCTCTATCGATGTATAACAGCAACAAATTTTCGTAATAACCCTAATTAGCATATCACAGGACGTTCAAAATGTCCGCCGGTTGCGAGACGCTCGGAGCGAACAAGCTTGAGGTTTCGTAGTTATTAAAATGCAGCCTTTCCGGTGAATGTATGGATTGTGTTAGGGAGAGGAATGTATTTACTTGTTACTAACGCAGGTGGGAAGTGATAAGATATGTCTATCTGTCTATAATTACAAAATGGATTTGTTACACTAATTTCCGCGATTCTGATTGGACGAGAGCGCTCAAAAACCTGCTGCCATTTCTCGATGAATGCAGAAACATTTGCAACAATACCATGTGCATTCATTCCTTGTGACATCACAAACACCTGACGCAATAGTCCGGTTTTGACAGTTGCGGGTTCAGTTCTGTTGCAAAGACAAATATAACATATCCTATCACTTCCCAGCTGCGTTTGTAACAAGTAAATACATTCCTCTCCCTAACACAATCCATACATTCACCGGAAAGACTGCATTTTAATAACTACGATTCCTCAAGCTTCTTCGCTCCGAGCGTCTCGCAAACGGCGGACATTTTGAACGTCGAGTGATATGCTAATTAGGGTTATTCCGAAAATGCGGATTCCGGTTGCGAAAACGAAGTTAAATCTTCGGCCGTTTTAGTTTATAGAGTTCTCAATTTCAACTCAACTTTGTATTGTTTCGTGTAACAAACCACAATCTCACGACATTGATGACAGATTTTTTGAAGATAATTAGGAAAAACTTAAAATTTTAAAATGTTGATTTTGTAATTATAAGGATTGTTTTACATGTTTTGTGCCTCTATCGATGTATAACAGCAACAACAGTCATGTTACAATATCGATAAATAGTTGCGTTTGTAAAATTTCCGGGATTCATTGTTATTCAACGCCCGCAAATTTAAGCGTTTAAAACCTCCGGCTAACGCCATCGGTTTTAAACTAAACACACGCAAATTTAGTTTAAAACCGACGGAATAACAATGAATCCCAGAAATTTTACAAACGCAACTATTTATCGATATTGTAACATGACCGTTAGTTATAAGCATTTTAAGAGCGAACTCTATTTCTGCGTAGGAAACTCTGAGTTGAAAGGATCTTAAGACTGATCCATTATTGTTATAGGTGTTCGCAGCTATAAAGAAGAAGGAATTACCAGTGTTATAGACATTAAAATGGTGTTCTTATATTGCAACCGAGTTGCACTCATAATGTTGAGATTGAATAGTTTTCACTGTGAAAATACAGAGATAGAAAACGGTTATATAATTCATAAACCAACAGGAACGAACCCGACTGAACAAATATCTTAAACTCGCCCAGACCATTGTGACGGTGACGCGATCATTATGACGTCATAACCGTTGGCCTTTGTGACGTCGTGCCATGGGAACAGCATTCGAAAGAAACCGGCCGCATGGCACAAGGCGGCAAGTTAGGAGAAACTTAGCCAATTTAGAGAGTGTAGTTACACAAAACTAAAGCAAATAGAAAAGGATTTTTGGCATCTATCGGAATGCGCAAGTTAGAAAATGACAACAACAACAGTAAAATGTGAATCGGGCAGGAATATTGCGAGAATCAGAACATTTTAATGTTGAGGTGGACCAAATAATGTATCCTTTCGCGGTGATTCGCCTCAGCCAATTTGCGGGTGTTCATTCAAGAAATAGGGTAGCCCTAACCATCATGTGTTTTGCAATAAAGTATAGTTTTGCCCTGAACTATTATAGTTAAAGCATGAGGCCGAAGGCGGAATGGTTTGACGTTATAATAGTTCAGGGCAAAACTAAACTTTATTGCAAAACACATGATGGTTAGGGCTACTCTATTTCTTTTCTAGTATGTCGATTTTTACTCGTTTAAGTTATTTCTACTCCAAATATAAACACATTTTGTAAATCATCTCCGGCTGCGATTTGAAAATCCACAATCAAGGCCATACCTAGTGACGTCATAGCCAAATGTTATTGACGTCATTGGCCATTGTTTCGTGACGTCACTCAAAAACTATACTTTATTGCTGAATAAAGGGTGGGCGGTGCCTTTGATCTTTACGGGAACAATACTAGAATGCCTTTTAACACTGGGAAATCACTTTAAATCAACCAATCAGAAACGAGTATTTACCGAAGTCATGTTACAATCCTCAATCAGAATCATTACAAAATGGTTCAAAGTTTCTTTTGGCAGTCAGTTTAGTTTCATCCGCGGTTTAACTTACAATCGCGTTAATTACACACGTAGCCACAACAAAGGAGCGATGGTTTACAAGAATGAAACCTGAAGAATTAGGGTAATATATGAATATTAATATTATGTAGTGAAGTACATTCACTGGAGAATTAACTGACATAAATGACAAGAACCGGAAAGCAAGTTAAAGCAATTGCATTTTCGAAAGTAAAACATTTGATTTACTGTTTTAACAAATACAATTATCATATAGATTCCAAAATCTTATGATTTTTGTCAATGATTATCAATAATCGTTGAAAAAGTGATATCATTTCGAGATCTGATCTCATTTTTGAAAATACACCCGGTTATACAAATATTAGAAACGTTAATTTTAACAAGGAGTTCGGGGCAAGAACATATTTTATCCAAAAATATCAATAACCTTACAACTTCAATTGCAAGTTCTAAACATAAATCATGTTGTCTTTGAGAAAATGTCTTACAAAAACTATGTTTATACTGTGTATGACCTTGAGCAATGTCACTGAAATCAGCAGGCGAAATCGTATCAACTAATAATCGTCCTGGGAAAATCATCATCGGTAACCCAAAATGGAAGAAATGTTCCGATGCTCTAGTAGTATTATGTATACAAAATTAGACCCTGTTGAGTTTGGTTATCAAACAACAACTCACCCAAAAGTTTAATCACGATTGCAGGTTTTTGTTTTCCTTTTTGATGCATGCTCCTACGGAAGCGTATTTCTGCCAGCAGTGGGAATACATTACAAAACATTAAATTAGATGAAAGTTTCGTCTGATAAGATGAGCCTTTCTTCTATATAGATGATAGTTTCATCTAAAAAGATAAAACGATGTATAAAACATGCAACCGAGCGACAAATCGAGTCAGACGCATCCTGTCTTCGGGCACGAACATTACGCTAACTGCACTAATCTGTACCCTGGATTTAGAAGATAGATTCGGTCGCGCGGGCAGACATTGGATATAGCCAATCAAATCATTTTTCCCGTTCAAATTTTATCGAGAAGGTGGCGATTGGTGTCATTGTGTTCCGTTGACCACTGGTCAAGAAAGCAAGCGTTGTCAAGAAAAGCAATCGACAGAACACATGTGTGATGGGGCCGGCGTTGGATGTCTAAATGACCATTATACAGACATTACTTAGGCATTACGAGGGGTAGTGTGGGTCACTGCTTGAATTTGTATAAATCGATGGTCCACTAGATGAACAAAGCATTTGTTATATCTGGAGTGGTCAATGCATCAAATTAATCCAAAAAGTCAAAGAGCACCCAAATTAATTTTTCAAAATAGTGGGTGCTTAATTAAGTTCTTTGTGTATACTTATGCTCACTCGTTCACCGAAATACACAATTTGTCATTACTTAATGTGCGCTTAAAACTTTTATACTATAACATCGCTGATATATTTTCTTTTTATACAAGAACTGTATCTGAAATCGAGTGCAAATACAGAACAACCACGATCGTATTTGAGGATGGGGTTTATTTCTGACATGTGTTCTTGAAAGACAAATCATTTTTGTTTTGATCAAGTCATTTAAGCTTAATCATCTTAAGCTCATGAAAGGTCGTTCCTGTCTGAATTCATTTGACCTTTCAAATTTTAGTGTTCAGTGTAGACAATCGAACAGTTCTTATTCCATTATTTTGGTATTTTCCACAATGAAATAAATGTAGAACACAAATTAGGTGTAAGGCGCTTTTTATGTCACGTGAAACATTGGGCTTGCTGGAATACTTCTTACTTCTTAAAATAAGACTCAATGTTACCTTTCACATTATAATACTAAATGAACAGCGTATTGGAAGTGTACTTAAATGGATTGGTGTCCAGGTAGTTTAAATTATCTATCATGAATTAAAGGGGTAGTAGCACGTTTTTAGGGGGAATGTAAGGTGATCTCAGGAAAATGAAAATTAATGGTTCCAATAGGAATATTTAAAAAAACAATTATATGATAATATTATAAAAATATTTAAAGTAAATGGAGAAGTGATAATTCGAATATATAACGTAATGTTTAGCCATGCGTTTCCTTATTCTTACAAAAAAATGAATTATAGGTGTTCACACAAAATGGCTGCAAATGGATTTTATATGAATCTTCATACTTTGTCCTCTGACTATGGATGATTTTGACACTGTCAAAATAATACTTTTAGCATTAACTAAAAAGATTTTAATTATAAAATTATCAACAACAAAAAAGTGCTACTGCCCCTTTAAAAGACAAGTTATCAATACAAAATGAAGCAATAATAAATCAAATATAAAATGAAAAATTCAGCTATGAGGTAACTTTTTCTTACACAAAAGGAAGCAAATGTGTTCACACAAAATTGACCGCCAATTGAATCAATGTGAATCTTCATCATTTGTTCTCTGACTATGGATGATTGCTTTGTGTAATGGGAATTTTGACACTATCAAAATTATACATAATAAAAATAATGCGTTCATTTATATAGATCTTCAAATAACGTGCTTTTTTCTCTTTAAGACTAAAAGGTGTCAACGTTTTGTCTCTGGCTCATGTGTAAAAATAAATATACATCATAAACAAAATCCTTTATTTCAATGACATGTCTACTACCCTAGGCAGAAACTCTTTCAACAACATGGTTTCTGAAATAACAAGTTGATTAGATCAGAGGGTTTGACCAGGGGGAGGGCGGATGTCCTTGTACACTATTTCACATGTAGAGTTTGACTACAAGGAGCTTAGCGATAAATGCCGCAAATAAAGCGTGTTTGGGGAAATAAAAGTTTACAAAATGCTTATATTACAATACATGTTCGGGCAGATTTATTAGGTCTTCAAGACAAAGTCGTGAAGACCTATTGTTTTTATCCGATTTCTTCAAGTTTATTATTATTATTTGTACTTTTTTTGTCCAAACGATTCTGACCAAAGGGCTGCTCCAATTTCGCCCAAACTTGACATAGAGATACCTCTTAACCTGGAATCGACGTGCGAAGCTTTTGGGCAAAATCGTTTCATTCATTAAGGGTCCAGTTCGAATCCAAAATCGAAAATTTAACATTGATTTTTTTTTTCAAAATGCACTTAGAGACTTAATTTTTTTTTAAAAAGAAGCGCAATGAAAAATAATGAAAAAAAGTAAATCATGGCAAATTCGTAGGTCACGTGGTTCGGCCGCCATCTTGCTTTTAGTGCAATTTTCATCGTTTCAGACCCCACCCACCTTTGACAATCTTCTCCTCTGAAGATACTTGCACTAGAGAGCTGAAATTCATACTGAATGTAGCTGAGGTATTGTTTTCTTCAATTCCTAAAGTTGTAAGACCTAACCTTAATTCTTTTTGTGCTGTGACCTTTCAAAGTTGACCAAAATCTGAAAATCACCAAATTCAAGGGCACATAACTCAAAAACCAGACCTTAGAACTTAATGATTTTTGCATGAGAGTTAGACATCAGCAAGGTCTTTAAGTTAAAAGAATAAAATCGCTCGCGAACAGTCATTTCCGGTCACGAGGAAGGGTCAAACTTTGTATATGGAAAAGTGGTGTTTTGCTTAGTATGTTTGAACCCTCTTTAACAAACATGCATGTGAAGGTCAAACATGCATGTGAAGGTCAAACAGTATGTGAAGGTCAAACAGGAATCTTGAAGACCTAAGTACTGCCGCGGCAGTCCTAGTTCTCATTGGATATATTCTAACTATCACATTTACCCGGCGATATCTCAGATCGAACATAGCTTGTACAACTAAAACGAAACCAAACGGAAATAAAACGAAACGAAATTATACAAGCTGAATTCGATCTGAATTTAATCAGATTGCTACTGAAAAACTCTCTTTCTTTCTTCTATTCTGTGTAGAGGGTTCACCAAGATTTTTACATCTTACGCCGTGACATTGGTATTTCTTGGTAAGCCTGTTTGGAATATGATATGTATATACGACACCAGAAGTTAGAATGGTCAATATTGTAGGTCAACTTCCTCTATATAACAATTACGTAGCAAAGTCTCGTTGCCCAAAGGTTTAAATCTTTGCAATCTAAATTTCACGATGTGCAGGGCTTAGTCTGTTGATTCTTAAATTGCATTTATGTTGAGGTTTTGTTTCATGGCATTCAGCAACTTGTTTCTTCTCCAACTGTGGAGTAAATTCTCGACGTCTTTGATATCACTTGAACCTCCAACCACACCCTGTGCAACGCCGATAAGTCGGTCTTTCTCCCCTTCGGGCAAACGTTTCAAAGCCGCCATCATTCGATCATATTCACCCGCCCATCGCCATCCTAAGGTCAGCCCTAAAAGAAGTGTTAAATAACACGGATTATTATACAACTATTAATAATAAGGCACTACTACAATTTATACTAAAGATTCGGCAACTGGGTCAATACAGGCACAACTAGGCCAATACGTGATAGACCTAGCCCATACGACTCGGATCTTGATCGTTAACTTTATAAAATGTTACTTTACGTAATATAAAAGTACTTCTTTTTTAATCAATACTTGTCAACAAAAACAAAATTATAGCATCACTAGAGAACCTAATATTGAATATCGGAATGTTATAAAGTATTATATAGTCATATTTAAAAAATGAAAAGTTGGAATTGTTCTTCGTCTATTAATGTTCAAGTTAAAAGATATTGACCTCATCGAATGGATCAATTATTGGCCTGAAGATAAAACATGAAGCTTTACAAATAGTTCAAATCAGAAACGTATTTAAGTATATCATCGTATCATCGACAAGTCAAAGTTTGAACAGTTAGAATACCTGTTATTAGGCCTACTGCAACTATGCTGCCAGGCACAAAACTCAAGGTAATCCCGATAAGTAGACCAAGTACAGCTCCCAAAACTCGCTTGGATGTAACTGGTGAAGAAATAGACAAGAGAATATTATTAAATGTAAAAGGTACCTCCGAAGTTTGTTAGGGTTCCGTTCGTGTATGAACTTAACTTTTCAAAGTTATTTGCGCCAATGACCGATATATATGATACCTTCAGAGGGCAATCATTTTGAAATAAGTCCTAACATGTTTCTCATACCTCGTAATACCTTATAAGGGTCATGTCCGGTGAATTTCCAATCTAACTGATTAGCAACGAGACGCGATATATTATGTTTGAGTATAGGAATATGATTTTTTGAAGAATTGAAGGTGAAAGGTCACAGAAAAAAGAATTTCCTCGAATAGACGGATGGTATGTAATAACTAAATGTCAGACGATTTTCACCTGTTCACTGGATTCTAAACAAATCAGTTGGCGGTAGGAGCGAACACTGTTTTAAAACTTATTCCCCAATGTAAAACTATCGGAGGGGGGGCGGGGGTTGTTAACTTGTTGACAGAGGTGACGTTTGTATGTTTTGAATAAATTATTTGTAATATCAAGTAACACGTAGTAGTCCTAAAGAGGTAGTCAGTCTACTGACACTGGTGTAAGATAAAGGGGTACTCTATCCATTTTACCTTCACATTCAGGCGGTCCCATTTGTTCCAGCAAATGTATTAGCCGGTTGAAGTACGAACTTTCTTGCATTCTTAGGTGGCCCAAGTCTGTCATATCTCAAATCAAGATATAGAAATTTAGATATCATATCAAATATCATATACAGAGGTGAATGTGTTGTAATATTTGTCGATAGCGGTGTGAGCGTGCACTATAGTGAATGGAAATGCGTACCATATTAATAACGACGGTAATATCAGTATCAAAATTCAGCTTTTATACATATTAAATATCTTGATATTTATCTTTAAAGTTTATTAACTCCATGAGCTTAAGTGGTCCTACTCTTATTAGATTTATCAAAAGCCCGTGAAGGTCTGTGTCAACGTTCTCCCCATGTTTAAAAAAGGCTATTGGCCGTGTACTCATTCTCTCCCCACAGAGGCCAGAGTTACAGAGTTAGCTCGGTATGACTGAGTGGCCTCTGTGGGGGAGAGAATGCGTGCGACTGTGCATGATACAAGCAGAACCTACAGTTTTCCTAAGCAAAGAAATTGATCACTACCATAACCTTCATTTCAATTCATATCTACGTGTATACTTATCTTGGCAATTATTAATTTAGGCAGGAAAATCGCAAGGCACATAAGCATATAAAATTATAAATTAAAAAACAAACATATTTCATTGACATATTGCAAACAATTGAGAGTTCCAGTTCAGTATTGTGATACCCAATGGTATCTACATGTTTTTGATCTGAGAACGAGAGCCCCTTAATCAACAGGACAATGGTATACATAGTATATGTATTGCAAACGTTTACAGTGATGTTTTTATCGAGAAGAAACGTAAATGTTTAATAATGAACATTATTAGTTCATGTTTATCGGTCCAGCAAGCAACCGTGAATCTAGCGGTATAATAGCTACATGACAAAGGTTACCTACCTTAAGCAGATAGAAGGCAGATAGGAGTTGATAGTGATTGATATAGATTGATAAGTAATACAACTTATATTCATGTAAATCGAAAGTGAAAATAATTTCTCACATATTTGGTACGTTGGCATAAATCTTTTAGGGACATAAGCACGTTTTATGGAGGAATATAAGGCGATTTTAGGAAAGAGAAAATAAATGGTCCCATTTGAAAGACGATGTATTTAAACTAAATGAAGCAGTAATAAATCAAATATATAATGTAACCTCAGCCATACGATTCCGTTTTCTTACACAAAATGTAAAAAAGTAAATTGATAAACCTTACATCTATTTCGGAAGATAGGAGTCCCTTCCCAGTCGTCATTACATTTCATTGCTTTAAGAAGTAAAATCCTATTTTTGGCATGAAACTACGTCTGTATATGCCTAAACTTGCTGAAAAATAGCTGTAATGAAATGCGTCACGAAAATCGATATTACAGCTAGTAACTGGACCAATGAATGATAAATGAAGTTTTAGAAAGGTCCTTTCAGCATGTTATCTATACCCTGTAATGTTTGTATATGTAATACACTTCCCTTCTCATATATTGAGTAATAAAGTAGGTTAGTAAAGTTTAATATCCGTATTGATTTCTTTTACAATCGTCACAGTTAAAAACTTCCTGTTAAATGAAAGATATCACAAACCAATTGCTCTTTACAGTCTGATAGTTAATCAATTAAAGTCCGACAAGTTTTTCATTAGGTTTACGTTTTACATATACTTTTTATATCAAATAAACGTTAGTTTTACAATATCGTGAACAATATTTTATGCACTTTGCTTGATATATTGACTGTTATATACGGTTAGTTACGGGTTCACACTTACACAATCTTCATATGAAGAACAATATTGATTTCACATCATAGACAATCATAGACTACATCCTTAACTCGTATAAGTGTTATCAAGTAACAACAATTTATCAAGAATTTTATTTTAATACAAGTGAGATATGCTGTTTCGTTTTTAGAAGTTGTGCTTGTGTGCAACTGTATGGAGAGTATCTAAACGAGAAACAAGCATATCGTTTCAAGAAACTATGTTCTATTAGTTAAAATACAATCTCGGGACAACCAATGTTGGTAATAAATGGAGACATTCAATTTGTCTATTTCTTTTTTAATAAACATAAACTTGTTTCATTGCTCTTTTCTTTTCTGTTTCAAACTGTACGCAATATTAACCTCTTGTAAATAACATAGAAGCGGTGAATTGTTGTCATTCTTTATTGTAACATGACTTCGGTAAATACTCGTTTCTGATTGGTTGATTTGAAGGATTTCCCAGTGTTAAATGGCAATGAACACCCGCAAATTGGCTGAGGCGAATCACCGCAAAAGGATACATTATTTGGTCCGCCTCAACATTAAAATGTTCTGATTCTCCCAATATTCGTGCCCGATTCACATTTTACTGTTGTTGTTGTCATTTTCTAACTTGCACAATCCCGTACATGCCAAAAAACCATTTGTATTTGCTTTAGTTTTATGTAACTAAACTTTCTTAATTGGCGAAGTTTCTCCTTATTTGCCGCCTTGTGCCATGCGACCGGTTTCTTTCGAATGCCGTTCCCATGGCACGACGTCACAAAGGCCAACGGTTATGATGTCATAATGATCACGTCACCGTCACAATGGTCTAGGCTAGTTTAAGATATTTGTTCAGTCGGGTCTGTTCCTGTTAGTTTATGAATTATATAACTGTTTTCTCTCTCTTAAATGTCACAGTAAAAACTATAAGATCTCATCTTTATGAGTGAAACTGGTTTGCAATATAAGAACACTATTTTAATGTCTATAACACTGGGAATTCCTTCTTCTTTATAGCTGCGAACACCTATAACAATAATTGATCAGTCGTTAGATCCTTTCAACTCAAAGTTCCCTACGCAAAAATAGAGTTCGCTCTTAAAATGCTTATTACTAACGGTCATGTATCGACAATATCGATAAATAGTTGCGTTTGTAAAATTTCCGGGATTCATTGTTATTCAACGCCCGCAAATTTAAGCATTTAAAACCTCTGGCTAACGCCGTCGGTTTTAAACTAAACACCCGCAAATTTAGTTTAAAACCGACGGAATTGGGGACAAACACTGAAATGTCGCTCTAAATATATTTCGATTAACTCGATTTTAACGGCGTCCTCGTGCTTTAACTAAAATAGTTCAGGGCAAAACTATACTTTATTACAAAACACATTGGGGTAGAGCGAACTTTATTTTTTAAATATAGGAGACACTGAGTCAGTAAAAGTAAGCCCAAGAAATGATATTAAACTCATCGGCAAAAGAAACGTATCACTTTTGAACTGAAAACATAGACAAATATTTTATTTAAATATTGACAGGAACCATCGCAATATAAGCACATTATCCCTATATTTGTGTATTTTAACTTGTAAAGAACAAATGTTGATGCATTATGGGGGAAAATGAAAAAAGGTGAAAATCACGTGACTTTGCCATTGGTGCCAAGTCACGTGACACAAATGTCAAACAAGAGCTCATAATGGATCACGATCATCACCCCTGTAGAAAGAACATCTACACCCAATCAAAAGTCGGATCACAAAACTGTGAGAAGCATTTGAAAGTTGACAAATACTGTCCACGGATTCCAACTGATGAAAAATTGCCATAGTTCCATTGCATTTGACCATAGTCAAAACTTTCTTTAAGTGACGTCATGAACGTCAAATGCTATAAGTGTGTATTGCGTTTTGGACGTACGTATTGGGAGACCAAAGACAAGTGAAGTCAGAGCTCTTCGATTCCTCAGTGGTCCTACATTAACCACTAAACTTTGATTTATTGCAAATGCTAAATGGTAAGAATAGACTTAATTTGTAAAGATATACAGCTATTTAAAGGTCATATGTCCTGTCACTGATTGAAGAACACTCAGTCTTTCACAAAACATGCTCCAGTCAAATCTGACTCACCAATCTATGAACAAGCCACGATTAAGGGTAAACAGGAATACTGAAAGAGCCATTAGGTGACGTCACACAATCCTTCTATGTTTTGTTTAATTATTGTTATTTTGTTGTGCTTACACTTGTTTTGAGCATATTTAAGTCTGATCCGATGTTTTCTTTCCAATATTCATGATTTTAGATTGAAAAAAAATATCAACATGATGGTCTGTAATTTTTGTTTTTGACCCCTTCTCATTTAAAATGTTTTGAGCGCACTACGGATTATGACAAATACTATTTTCTGTTTTTCAATGTTTTTGGGACTGGTTGATATAATATACTGACTTTATTTCAACCTTTTAGCACTTTTGGTTATTTAATGAGAGTAATTTTAATTGAGTGATAAGTTTCTTTTGCCGATTAGTTTATCATAAAAATAAAAATTGATAAGAAATTCGCTTCTTTGGAAATCTCTCTTGTCGCCCATGTAACATGTTGTAATGTTAGTCACTGCAATCTGTCAAGACAACTGTAGAATTCTCCTTTTTATTCACAGTCCCTGGTTAAAGAACTATGAACCTTCAAATTAGCTTATTATGAAAAAAACACAGATTCGATATAAAGGAGTTGATTAAAAAAATTTGGTCGGTGTTAATCATAACGACACCTCCAAATCAAAGTAAAACATTCGATTTACTGTTTTAACAAATACAATTATTATACAGATTCCAAAATCTTATGATTTTTGTCAATGATTATCAATAATCGTTGAAAAAGTGATATCATTTCGAGATCTGATCTCATTTGTGAAAATACACTCGGTTATACAAATATTAGAAACGTTAATTTTAACAAGGAGTTCGGGGCAAGAACATATTTTATCCAAAAATATCAATAACATTACAATTTCAATTGCAAGTTCTAAAAATAAATAAGTCTTTGAGAAAATGTCTTACAAAAACGATGTTTATACTGTTTATGACCTTGAGCAATGTCACTGAAATCAGCAGGCGAAATCGTATCAACTAATAATCGTCCTGGGAAAATCATCATCGGTAACCCAAAATGGAAGAAATGTTCCGATGCTCTAGTAGTATTATATATACAAAGTTAGACCCTGTTGAGTTTGGTTATCAAACAACAACTCACCCAAACGTTTAATTACGATTGCAGGTTTTTGTTTTACTTTTTTGTGGATGCTCCTACGGAAGCGTATTTCTGCCAGCAGTGGGAATACATTACAAAACATTAAATTAGATGAAAGTTTCGTCTGATTAGATGAGCCTTTCTTCTATATAGATGATAGTTTCATCTAATAAGATAAAACGATGTATAAAACATGCGACCGTAGTAGGTTTTATTCTCTTCTTACCTGAAATGTCTTTTATCAGTGCCAAGGCCTGCAAATCTATTTTGACTATCCGAAAGGACTTTTTACATCAAAGCTAAGCATTTTATCTCTTACATATATTATTCATTTGCTATTTTTATGATAATATTCTTTTATATGTATTCTCCATGTTCGTTTTATTTTTACACTCAATTATTGCGTATATCATATACATGTACATTATATCTCTTAACCTAATCTTTACCTGTCATATGGACCTGAATTATTTTTGGTTATTTATCTTTAGTCTCTCGTAACCTATTTTTGGGTGGCTCGCTGTATTTATATGTGAATTTTATATTTGTAACCTTTTTTGTATATATAATTGCGAGGTGAGACTCTAATAAAAAATCTGTCTGTCTGCCTGTCCGTCTGTCTGTCTGCGACCGAGCGACAAATCGAGTCAGACGCATCCTGTCTCCGGGCACGAACGTTACGCTAACTGCACTAATCTGTACCCTGGGTTCAGAAGCTAGATTCGGTCGCGCGGCCCGACTTTGGATATAGCCAATCAAATCATTTTTCCCGTTCAAATTTTATCGAGAAAATGGATTGGTGTCATTGTGTTCCGTTGACCACTGGTCAAGAAAGCAAGTGTTGTCAAGGAAAGCAATCGACAGAACACATGTGTGATGGGGCCGGCGTTGGATGTCTAAATGACCATTTTATAGACATTACTTAGGCATTACGAGGGGTAGTGTGGGTCACTGCTTGAATTTGTATAAATCGATGGTCCACTAGATGAACAAAGCAATTGTTATATCTGGAGTGGTCAATGCATCAAATTAATCCAGAAAGTCAAAGAGCACCCAAATTAATTTTTCAAAATAGGGGGTGCTTAATTAAGTTCTTTGTGTATACTTATACTCACTCATTCACCGAAATACACAATACAGAGTTTTATTTGTCATTACTTAATGTGCGCTTAAAACTTTTATACTTTAACATCGCTGATATATGTTCTTTTTATACAAGAACTGTATCTGAAATCGAGTGCAAATACAGAACAACCATGATCGTAATTTGAGGATGGGGTTTATTTCTGACATGTGTTTTGATCCAGTCATTTAAGCTAAATTAACTTAAGATCATGAAAGGTCGTTACTGTCTGAATGCATTTGACCTTTCAAAATTGAGTGTTCAGTGTAGACAATCAAACAGTTCTCATTCCATTCTTTTTGTATTTTTCCACAATGAAATAAATGTATAACAAATAAAACCACACAAATTAGGTTTAAGGCGGTTTTTATGTCATGTGAAACATTGGCCTTGCTGGAATACTTCTTACTTCTTAAAATAAGATTCAATGTTACCTTTCACAATATAATACTAAATGAACAGCGTATTGGAAGTGTACTTAAATGGATTGGTGTCCAGGTAGTTTAAATTATCTATCATGAATTAAAGGGGCAGTAGCACGTTTTTAGGGGGAATGTAAAGTGATGTCAGGAAAATAAAAATTAATGGTCCCAATTGAAAGACAATGCATTTAAACTAAATGGAGCAGAAATAATTATAATATACATGTATAATGTAAAATTAAGTCATGCGATTCCTTTTTCTTACACAAAATGAATTAAAGGTGTTCAAAAAAAATGGCCGCCAATGAATTTTAGGTGAATCTTCATACTTTGTGCTCTGACTATGGAAGATTGGCTTATGTAATGAGATTTTTGACACTATCAAAATAATACATTTAGCGTTAACGTACAATTATTAGTGAAACATTTGAAAATATAGAATTATCAAAAAACGTGCTACTGCCCCTTTAAAGGATAAGGAACAATTTCTCCAACTTGAATGCACTCTCGTAGATATGTACAATAGTAATAAGGAAATGTAGTACACAGAATGGTACATGTTTATGTTATTGATGCTTTAACAAAATATTAACTAACCGTAGTAAAACGATTTCCAATTCAGGTGTGAATCACTAATCAGATTGCGACATGGTGTAATGATTTGGTAAATCTATCAACTGTCTGTTTGGACATGACTGTAAATCTGATGGCGTTTTGGGTATTTGTTTCGTTGTTTACAATTTATAAAGGATTAAGTTTCTTAAACGATTATTGTCCTAAAGTTTTCTTTCAACTCATTAAACAACGTTTTGCTTTGAAACCATTTCAAGGAATAAAATATCTAATGTTTTGGACAAATGAAAAAGTGATATCATTTCGAGATCTGATCTCATTTGTGAAAATACACTCGGTTATACAAATATTAGAAACGTTAATTTTAACAAGGAGTTCGGGGCAAGAACATATTTTATCCAAAAATATCAATAACATTACAATTTCAATAGCAAGTTCTAAAAATAAATAAGTCTTTGAGAAAATGTCTTACAAAAACGATGTTTATACTGTTTATGACCTTGAGCAATGTCACTGAAATCAGCAGGCGAAATCGTATCAACTAATAATCGTCCACGGAAAATCATCATCGGTAACCCAAAATGGAAGAAATGTTCCGATGCTCTAGTAGTATTATATATACAAAGTTAGACCCTGTTGAGTTTGGTTATCAAACAACAACTCACCCAAACGTTTAATTACGATTGCAGGTTTTTGTTTTACTTTTTTGTGGATGCTCCTACGGAAGCGTATTTCTGCCAGCAGTGGGAATACATTACAAAACATTAAATTAGATGAAAGTTTCGTCTGATTAGATGAGCCTTTCTTCTATATAGATGATAGTTTCATCTAATAAGATAAAACGATGTATAAAACATGCGACCGTAGTAGGTTTTATTCTCTTCTTACCTGAAATGTCTTTTATCAGTGCCAAGGCCTGCAAATCTATTTTGACTATCCGAAAGGACTTTTTACATCAAAGCTAAGCATTTTATCTCTTACATATATTATTCATTTGCTATTTTTATGATAATATTCTTTTATATGTATTCTCCATGTTCGTTTTATTTTTACACTCAATTATTGCGTATATCATATACATGTACATTATATCTCTTAACCTAATCTTTACCTGTCATATGGACCTGAATTATTTTTGGTTATTTATCTTTAGTCTCTCGTAACCTATTTTTGGGTGGCTCGCTGTATTTATATGTGAATTTTATATTTGTAACCTTTTTTGTATATATAATTGCGAGGTGAGACTCTAATAAAAAATCTGTCTGTCTGCCTGTCCGTCTGTCTGTCTGCGACCGAGCGACAAATCGAGTCAGACGCATCCTGTCTCCGGGCACGAACGTTACGCTTACTGCACTAATCTGTACCCTGGGTTCAGAAGCTAGATTCGGTCGCGCGGCCCGACTTTGGATATAGCCAATCAAATCATTTTTCCTGTTCAAATTTTATCGAGAAAATGGATTGGTGTCATTGTGTTCCGTTGACCACTGGTCAAGAAAGCAAGTGTTGTCAAGGAAAGCAATCGACAGAACACATGTGTGATGGGGCCGGCGTTGGATGTCTAAATGACCATTTTATAGACATTACTTAGGCATTACGAGGGGTAGTGTGGGTCACTGCTTGAATTTGTATAAATCGATGGTCCACTAGATGAACAAAGCAATTGTTATATCTGGAGTGGTCAATGCATCAAATTAATCCAGAAAGTCAAAGAGCACCCAAATTAATTTTTCAAAATAGGGGGTGCTTAATTAAGTTCTTTGTGTATACTTATACTCACTCATTCACCGAAATACACAATACAGAGTTTTATTTGTCATTACTTAATGTGCGCTTAAAACTTTTATACTTTAACATCGCTGATATATGTTCTTTTTATACAAGAACTGTATCTGAAATCGAGTGCAAATACAGAACAACCATGATCGTAATTTGAGGATGGGGTTTATTTCTGACATGTGTTTTGATCCAGTCATTTAAGCTAAATTAACTTAAGATCATGAAAGGTCGTTACTGTCTGAATGCATTTGACCTTTCAAAATTGAGTGTTCAGTGTAGACAATCAAACAGTTCTCATTCCATTCTTTTTGTATTTTTCCACAATGAAATAAATGTATAACAAATAAAACCACACAAATTAGGTTTAATGCGGTTTTTATGTCATGTGAAACATTGGCCTTGCTGGAATACTTCTTACTTCTTAAAATAAGATTCAATGTTACCTTTCACAATATAATACTAAATGAACAGCGTATTGGAAGTGTACTTAAATGGATTGGTGTCCAGGTAGTTTAAATTATCTATCATGAATTAAAGGGGCAGTAGCACGTTTTTAGGGGGAATGTAAAGTGATGTCAGGAAAATAAAAATTAATGGTCCCAATTGAAAGACAATGCATTTAAACTAAATGGAGCAGAAATAATTATAATATACATGTATAATGTAAAATTAAGTCATGCGATTCCTTTTTCTTACACAAAATGAATTAAAGGTGTTCAAAAAAAATGGCCGCCAATGAATTTTAGGTGAATCTTCATACTTTGTGCTCTGACTATGGAAGATTGGCTTATGTAATGAGATTTTTGACACTATCAAAATAATACATTTAGCGTTAACGTACAATTATTAGTGAAACATTTGAAAATATAGAATTATCAAAAAACGTGCTACTGCCCCTTTAAAGGATAAGGAACAATTTCTCCAACTTGAATGCACTCTCGTAGATATGTACAATAGTAATAAGGAAATGTAGTACACAGAATGGTACATGTTTATGTTATTGATGCTTTAACAAAATATTAACTAACCGTAGTAAAACGATTTCCAATTCAGGTGTGAATCACTAATCAGATTGCGACATGGTGTAATGATTTGGTAAATCTATCAACTGTCTGTTTGGACATGACTGTAAATCTGATGGCGTTTTGGGTATTTGTTTCGTTGTTTACAATTTATAAAGGATTAAGTTTCTTAAACGATTATTGTCCTAAAGTTTTCTTTCAACTCATTAAACAACGTTTTGCTTTGAAACCATTTCAAGGAATAAAATATCTAATGTTTTGGACAAATGAATGTTCACCCGATGATTATTTCGCGGTGTCTTTTTTTCCAATATAAATGGATCGAAGCTGTTTTGTTTTACAAAGATTGTTTTTTGTTTTTTTTTTTATTTTATTTTTGTTTTTTTATCACTTTATTTCTTTTCTGAGGTACCATACATTTTCTTGTAACATGTTACATCTACATGTATATAAATACTTTCAAAGTTATCATGATTGGTTTGCATGTATACATTTCATCTGTCTATAGCAAATTGAATAATGAACAGTTATCACAATTGGTTTACACGGTATACAATTTCACACATTAGAGGAAAAGATAGTAATTTTATGTAAAAAGACTGTGGCATGAAGACCAAAATGACATGAAATTTTCGTATCTGCATTCGGTGTAGAGTATCTGTTTACTTACGTTATATGTTTCCTGTAAAACTGATTTTAGGCCCTCTATGTGAGGTTTTTTGTTTTGGCATTTACAGGTGTAAATAAAGTGTTTTGTAACAGTAAAAATCAAATTTAGAACGTCATTTCGTTTTTCTTTATAACCGAAAAATATATGTGTAATATTTGGATTCAAACTGACATCAGTTTTACTTTTGATCTAGCCAAATAAGCGATGCCACAGACTCTTTACATGTACACAGTCATATAACAGATGTTTTATAGTTTCATTTTGGCATTTACAAAAGGTACATAATGGGGAATCTTGTAATTTAAACATGACAGCACTTTTATTTGTTGTTAATATTCTATGGATGATTCGGTATTGAAACCATCGTAACTTGTAGCTAATTGTGCTCCTAAAAGGAATATAATTATATATCTTCCACTCATCTTTATCTATATTTAGTCCAAGCTCCATTTCCCATTTTATTTCGCTACTGACTCTATTATGTGACAAATATGATTTTGACAGATTCATGTAAAAATCTTTACATCCTTTAGTTGACTTAAACAGTATTTTCAAACTATCAGGAATAAATGGCAAATCAAGTTTCTTGTTAAAGCTTACATTCTTTCGAATGTATTTTTTCATAGATTGAATCAATCCATTAAATTCTAAAAAGTTTGTTTTCAAATGGTATATTTTTTTAAATTCAGTAAAATCAAAGAATGAACCATCATCCTTTAAAAAGTCATTAATGAAAAGTATGTTTGATTTTACATAATGGTCTAACAAGACTGGTTTGTTGTTAATCAAGATATTGTCATTGGTCCATAGGTATTCACTTTGAAAATTGTTTACACTAATGCAACTTTTTAATGTGGCCCATGCATCGAAAACATCTTTCCAAAAGACATTTCTAATATTTGGTATAATAGATCTTTTTAAATAGGTTGATCCCATTTCTATAGGATTTAAAACGGAAAGTGGTAGGAAGCATTTTGTTAAATTGTTCAAATTTGTATTCTTAGAGTACAGTCTTCTTATCCAAGATACTTTTTGTGATAGTATAGTTTCTAAAATTAATGGCGCCCTTAGTCCCCCCTTTTCGTAGTCTTGTACAATCACGTTTCGTTTGACTTTATCTGGCTTTCCCCTCCAAATGAATTGAAAGCATTTTTGTTGTAGTGTATTTATAGTATCAACTTTTTGGTTAGGAATTGATGTAAAGAGATGGTTTAGTGTTGGCAGTATAAGACTTTTGAGAACAGTTATCCTACCCATAGGTGTAAGATCTCTTCGAGACCATAGAGTCATTTGGTTATCAATCTTCTTTAGTTTATCTTTATAATTTCTTTCAATCATTTCTGCCACTTTATGCTGAAAATGTATACCGAGGAGTGTAAAAGAACGTTGTGTCCAGTCCATGTCTATTGAATCACAGTATTTTGTAGATGAAAGTTGTTTTGATCCAATCCATATTACCTTCGTTTTTGTGTTGCTTTGATACGAACATCAATGGCATTATTCAAAATATACGTTACAAATATCTCACATATTCCCATATGACAATTATATGACAAATATCCGTTTTCAACCCTAAGTCTTACATTAGTCACACAGATTCGCGGAAGCAAAATTCAGATTTCCCATGTACATGAATTGGAGTTATAAAATCTTTTCTGACTTCTTTAGTTTCAAAAATTAGGTTTGACTTGCGCGAGTCTTTGTCCGGTTTTCGATCATTTTCGCCATTTAAAACCTCTGTTGTCACAATAAGACGTCGATAAGCTCTATAATGATACTCTTTTGCATAACTTATCGATGCACTTTTGCTAAAGCCTATCATAAATGACGCTGACAACACGTTCTTTAAACGATGCTTGTACTGAGGTTTTCTTTCAACGCTTTCAACAACTTGTCGCCTTTACCATCGTTGATGAACTTAACGACTTGGGTGATGTCGCTTGAACCTCCCACCACACCTTGCACAACAGCAACTATACGGACTTTCTCCCCCTCGGACATTCCTCTCAAAGTTGACAACATCCGTGTATGCTCCCATGTCGACAGACAACCCATGCCAAATCCTACAAGAATATTGCAATCATTACTTCAGGTTTTTATTTTTGGCATTTATAAGGGAGGTAGTCATCTCTGAAAGTTTTAAAACTCAATACACTCTATACATTTATATCTCAATTCATCATTACATATATTGTGGTGAAATAGAAAACTGTTCAACGATCAACTGATGAAAATGAAAATATAATACGACGTTATTACTTATTATTACATTAAATCATAGTGAAACCTTAATGAAATCTTATATTCACGAAATATGCTGTTTAGTTTTAATACCTACGACTCCTCCTACTATGAATCCAGGCACAAATCCAAATATGGCTCCGATAGTTAAGCTGAGCTCCACTGGTGTTTAAAACATAAAAACGATAATAAGAACTTGTGCTTCAAAAACCGTTTTGCAAAAGTCAAACTGTGATATTGGCGCATAACATATTCAATGCCAATAGGTAATATTTTATCAATCGATGCATTTGTAAATAAATCGAATCCCACTCAAATCACTATACTTAATATTTGTCAAAATTTCCAAATGTTGAGATGTAAACTTTAGGATGAGAGATCCTGTTTGAAAAACATTTTAAGTTTTTTCGAAGAGAACAAAAGTCAAAAATCAATATGCAAAAGTATATGACATTTGACCGTCACGAACTCAAAACCTATATGCACTTTTGAACGCAAATGCCAACTTTTATACCAATACGCAAAAACGCTTACAACGAATTGAGATGACTTCGTAAATCCTCTTTAACATACGACTTGAACGATTAAAGCGAGATTTTATGGGGGATTCTTTTTCTTTTATAACAAGACTAGAAGGGCAAACTAAAAATGAAAACCTTCTAACCTTTAAAATCGTTTATGTTGAACAAGGAAAGACAGTATATATACATATTCGATTCACATAGTAGACCGACAACAAATTTCGACCTCTGTGATGTTTCAAGAAAGAAATATCACAAAGTTTAAATGAGAAGTTGTAATTCAGCAGATTAGAACCAGAAAAGGAAATGTATTTCAAGGCAAAAGAACACAAGAACAAACATATTATGAAGATCGTGCTTATCTGGATAGAAGGGGAGTCTTACCTTTTGTCTTACCAACTTGTTCGAGCATATCTATTAGGTTGTTGAAGTATGATGCCTCTCCCTTGCTCAGGCTGACCCCCTTCTAAATAAATAAGATAGAGTAAATGGCTCTGTAGCTCATCAGACTTTCTATAAAATACGTAATAAAAATTTTACAGGGTTATCGTGTGAAGGGACACATGATAACACATTTATAATCTTAAGGGCGTGACTTTAAAACACATAAAGTTTACGACAGGACAAAGGGACGTCAGGCGCCTTATAATATAATGCTCTCAACTCAAGTCATTTTAAAGACTTGTATAGGATTTTATGCTTTTTTAGGATCTGTTTGACAGATTACTAAAAAGTGACAATATCATCGTATTATTATTAGGTTATAAAAAAGGTCATTCAGTCTTGAAATGATTATTGCATTAAACTATATCGGGTCCATAATTAATAAAGCAATTATTCAAGTTACGGACGGGGAGGAATGAAATGTAGGTGTTGAAAGCCAAGAAAAATATCAATATTTAAGGATTTAAGCATATAAAGCATTCGTACTTACATTGAAACCGAAAAATGACAACATGACGAGAACTTGCGATACCGTTTAACTGGAACACTGCGAAGACAAAAACAATACATTTGAGTAGTTCGTGTATATAGATGCATTGTTTTATTAAAGGGCCATAAGTGTTAGTGTAATGTTGCATTTTTCAAACACCTATAAATTATACCAATCGGTAAATGAGTCTCTCAGCTACAATGTGATATGTGAGAAAAGATTATTATTTCACTATTACTTGATGTATATGTAGAGGATACTAAACCAATTAAGCAAATGGCGTCTTTTTTTAGGAAAAACTCTGGTAGCTAAACCACGCAGTCAATGGTACTGTAACGATTTAAATTTTAGGGAGTCTACTTCTGACGAAGAAAACGAGAAAGGTTAGTGGAACTTGTGGTCCTTTAAGAAGCTACAGTATTCCAGAATATACATTTGGCCCATAAACCCCATCTCGATTTTAAATAATGAAAACACCCATGCACTTAATTAAAGCCGTGCTACATGGGTCTAAATAACCTGTTCCACCCCATACATACCGTGAGCTAACATTATATTATTTTTAAAGATGAATTTTTGTTGCATTGAAACGAGTAGGTCTTTTGACTACCGCTAGAAGTCTATTGTTAAGACAATATGTCGTATGAAAACAGTATCGCATTCTGTATGACGTCTTGAATAAAAGACTCGACGGAAAGTTTGTGTCGTAGTCATCTCCAAGTCGACACTTTTGTGATTTGTTTGTATGCGTTCAAGGAAGCAATAACCTACAACCACATTATAAACATTTGTTTGCCACATATCTGCCACCTCCTTGTTTTTCGTTTCTAAACTTCTATACATTTCTCAGTATACCTACCTATGGCAATAAATAAACGGAAAATTATTTCCTATTTAAAAGTTACATCAGTCGTTTTCGCACGATTGTTGTCAATGTGTGATTCAACTAACTTCATTGTAACTTATCGCCACGCCCTTAGGCCCGTAAGCTGTTTTTTCCTAGACCAGGTTTAGTGCCAGTCCTGGTTTAGTTAAACTAAGACCATCGGTTTAAGTTAAACTGTAATATGGAAAGGTAGTTTAGTTAAACTAGGATTCAGACCAATTTTAAATGTATCAATTAAGTTTCATTGATTTTCCACTCCTGATTCTATACAAACCAATGTTTGAGCATGCTCTGTTGGCACTTCCTGTCAAAGAATTGGGTAAACTAGTCCAGGGGGTGACATCATGCAGAGAAAGTAAGTGAGTGTAATGTTATGACGCATGTTATCAATTTATTCAACAAGTTACTTATCAACAATCACTGAAAACGAAAAGTAACTAGACCATACCAAAACTGAGAACTTACAAGACTTCTAAAACTATTATAACAACCGAATCTTACCTCAGCCTCCCACTTTTCAAGCGATCAATACTTGCCTCACTACGATGTGGATCATTGAAACTGGAGATCGAAACGGGCAGATACAGCACCCCTCCTATGCCACCTGATCAGAGACTATGTAAATATTGTTCCCACTCTTGTGTCGAAGATGAAAAACATTTTCTTTTACAGTGCCCCTTTTATGATGACATATGTCTTTCTGTTTTACCTACGTTTTTTAATAACAAAGCTTTTACTTGTAATACTTTAGATTTTTAATTCCATTTATTATTATCTTCCAAGCTTTATTTACCATATTTAAGTCTAATGTGTTTTAAGATGTTCAATCGTCGCAAATGTTTTAAGTATGTTGCAAATAGGTTGTAATTATTTTATCAACATTTATATATATAACTTTTATGTACCAATCTGTGATACTGTTTCTATGTATTTATTTATGTATTATTTTCAAACCTTATCTCTTCGGCCTATTGTGGCCCAGCATAATATATTTTATTTTGTATATCCATATTTATAAGAAAAAGGGAGATAAATCTGACCCTAACTCATATAGAGCAATAACTGTACTTAGTTGTTTCGGTAAACTGTTCACGAAGATACTTAACAACAATTAATAACAATTAATAATAATAACAATTTATAATTTAATGCAAATACTGATCGTGAAAGGTAGGAAACAAAAAATCAACTGCGCGTTTATAGATTTTACCAAAGCTTTTGATACTGTTTGGCGGATAGGTTTATGGACAAAAATGCAAAAGATTGGCATTGAGGGTAAATTCATGACTCTTGTTAAATCAATGTATAGCAATATCAAATCACTTGTACAATGCAATAATGATGTATCAGACTACTTTCTGTGCAATAAGGGTGTAAGACAGGGAGAGAACCTGTCGCCTTTGCTATTTTCTATTTTCATAAATGATATTGAATCCCATTTGCTGACCTCAGACTGTAACGGGGTAACTCTCAGTTATATCGAAGAGGAAAGCTTAATTATATATATTAAGTTGTTAGTTTTATTATATGCAGATGATGCAGTATTGTTTGATGAGTCACCAAAAGGTTTGCAAGATTCTTTAGATTCATTCAAGGAATATTGTGATTCTTGGAAGTTAAATGTGAATATAAATAAAACAAAAATTGTAATATTTGGGGGAGGGCCGGCAAAAAGTACAAAACTAAAATTCTTTTTAGATGGCCATAAACTTGACGTAGCTGATCATTATTCTTATCTTGGCATAACCCTCCATAGAAATAGAAAATTCGTATCAAGTATTAAGAATGTTTGCAATAGTGCTTCGAAAGCAATGTATAATTTATTGATAACATCGAGAAAGTTAAACTTACCTTTGGACTGCCTATTATTAGCATTTGACTCAATGGTTACACCAATCCTAATTAGCATATGGTGCAGAAATCTGGTGCTTTGAAAATCTTGAAATTATTGAAAAAATACATTTGAATTTTTTTAG
The DNA here is from genome assembly GCA_916613615.1 of Steromphala cineraria. NCBI lineage: Eukaryota > Metazoa > Mollusca > Gastropoda > Trochida > Trochidae > Steromphala > Steromphala cineraria. The sequence continues at coordinate 22,475,005 of OU744731.1, forward strand.
ACTAATTACTGGCTTAAGAAATTCAACCCCTCGTTTTATGTTGAACGGAGAATTAGGTAGATACCGCATTAGAATTATATTATATACACGGTTGATAAAGTTTTGGCATAGGCTGACCTACCAAAATGGTCCTTTTAAGTTAACCAATTTAATTTATACATATTTGTTACGCGAAAGAACTTCAACAACTGTCAACCCATGGCTTTCGCACGTACAATATGTCCTTAACAATACTGGACTTTCTTATATATTTGAACATCCGTCTATTTGTACAACCCAATGGCTCGTTTCGAAAGTTGAACTTACCCTCAAAAATCAATTTATCCAAAACTGGCACAGCAATATTTGTTCTAGCCCCAAGGGAACTTATTATCAAGAATTCAAGATATTTCCCAACTTTGATGTATATCTCCTCCTACCAAAATATGTTTCACTACCAATATTGAGATTTCGGACAAGTAACCACAATTTACCTATCGAAACGGGCCGCTGGTATAATATCCCAAGAGATGAAAGAACGTGTAAACTATGTAACTCCATAACCATCGCAGACGAATATCATTACATTTTTCATTGTAAAGCGCTAAACAATTTAAGGAATCAATATTTACCTAACTCTCTTACGAAATATCCAAATATATTAAACTTCAGAAAAATCATATCGACAAATAAACCTCAAGACTTAGTCAATTTATCAAAATTTATCAAACGTCTTTCATCTCTTGTGAGAAAGGAATAAGTGCATTTTAAACTTTGTGAGTCTATCTTCCATCTTGAATCATATATTTATTTATTTATATGTATTACATTTTGTGAATCTGCTCTTGTACCACCAAGGTGGTTTTATGAGAATAAAGAATTGAAAGTAATAAGCGTAGGCATTTCACAGACTGAGCTTGTATTCACTGATTACATGTTGGTGATGGTTATATGAGTGAACTCGACTTCAAATAATCAAACGCTGACTGATCCAGGTTTTGAATACTTGACAGTGAGTGAATTGTTCACGATTATAAGTGTTTTTTTTGTTTTTTTTATATATTTGTTCCAATTGGTTACAAGGTCAGTGCATATGTAAATAACAGACACAGTAAATATATTATGACATTAATGTACTGAAAACTGGAATGAGTGAGAACCATTTTTTATTGAACTTTTCCATTTCATTGTTTCTCTGCGATATAAAATTTTCCACTAGAAATATCTGTTTTAATATTTTTTTGTAATTAATGAATTTTGGAATAATATTCTTAATATTGCATATATTAATATATTTTTTGGCTGAGATAATGATTTGGTTCATCAAAACATTATTTTGTAATGTAACAAACTAAATCAGGTATTTGGAGAATGTGATATTTTGTAGTAAATAGTTGTTTAACCAGATTTCAAGTTCATTCCAGAATTTAATGGTCTCACCACATTCCCAATAAACATGACATATGCTCTCAGAGAAATCTTTACAAAAGCTACATAGATCATTATCAACTAGATTCATTCTTAACAATTCCTTTTTAGTATAAACAGCTCTATGCAAGAATCTGAATTGAAAATCAAGAAGTTTTACATCCTTCATAGATAATCTATAATTATTGAAAATGTTGTACCAATCAAAATCATAGTAATCAAATAATAGTTCCCATTTATTACAAATTTCAAGTTTATCATTTCTTGAAACCAGCTTGTCATAAAATATTCTTGAACCTTTTGTTGGCTTGAGTATATTTCTTTGGTAGATATTGATATATAAATTATAAGAAGGAATAATGTGTGTTAATCTAATTATATTTTTCCAATAATCTGGTAATATGTGTAGAAGATAATTATAATCCAAGATTGTCCCTCTTATTTTGAATTTGTTTTTTATCTGTTCAAAAGTCATCAAACCGTATTCATCACATATGTCCTTAATGGTCAATATACCCTTTTCAGCCCAGTTGTTGATAATATGGTATGGATTCTTGTAATTGTGGTTAAGCCAAAGTGGTTCTGCAAGAATGTGATCAATGTTGTCGCGATCAATAGTGAATTTTTTGCAATAGAGATTCCAAGCTTTAAAAACATCTTTCCAAAAAGGATTTTCACATCTAATTTTTTTATCTATATCTGCTCCATATATTAAAATATATTTATAGGGAACATTACAGGGACTATTGTAGTTTGTTTTCTTACAATATAGTCTAAGGGTGGATAGCTTAAGAGCATCAATAAATGCTTTGATGTCAACCATACCCAATCCGCCTTCAGTCTTTAATCGTTTCATTGAGGTTCTTTTTATTTTGTCTTTTTTATCATTCCAAATGAAATTAAAAAATATTTGTTCAAGAGATTTTATAAAGACATTTGGAGGATTAGGCAATGAGCTGAATATATGTACCAATTTGGAAAGAGCTAAATTTTTTATAACAGTTATTTTTCCAATCAATGTAAGATTTCTTTTTCTCCATACTGCTAATAATCTGTTTATTTCTTCAAGTCTTTTTCTTGTATTGATGACCCATAAGTCAGAAAGATCTGGAGAAAGTTTTATGCCAAGCACTTCAAAATCACCATTGTACCATTCAATTTTCAAATCTGTACATAATGTTTGTTCGCTGCCTGCCATTGATTAAAATCCAGATTGCTTTAGTCTTATCTATATTTATTTTCAAACCTGACATCTTGTAAAATGTATCTAGTGTTTCTATTGCTGCATATAAACTATCCTCTGACCCATCAAGGAATAATTCTGTGTCATCCGCATATTGTCCTAGTTTGTATTCATCCTCATCTATGACAATACCTTTAATATTTTTGTTATTTCTTATCATGCATCCCAATATTTCAGCTACAAAGAGGAAGAGGTATGGTGATAAGGGATCCCCTTGTCTACATCCCCTTTCATTGTCAAAGAACTCAGATATATGGCCATTTTGTATCACACAAGAAGTTGTAAAATATGTAAGTGCATTTATCCAGCTTATTATTTGAGGACCAAACCCAAATTTGTTTAGGACTAAGTTTATAAATTTTTTTGAAACTGTGTCAAAAGCTTTTTCAAAATCAATTATAATTAATAAACCTGGAATGTTTCTTGCTTTTGTTTCAAACATGATGTCATATAATAGCCTTGTATTTTCACTTATTGTTCTACCTGGAATAAAACCTGTTTGGTTTCCATGTATAAGTATATCTAGAGACCTTTTTAAACGATTTGTTATACATGAGCTTATAATCTTGTAAACAGCATTTAGAAGAGTAATAGGCCTCCAATTTTTTAATAAATTTCTATCTTTGTTTCCTTTAGGTATGCAGATTATAACCCCTCTCTTCATTGTCATTGATAATTCTTTTTTGTTTAGTAAATCTTTGATAACTCTAAAAATCCATTCTTTAAGGTCTTTCCAGAAGAATTAAAAAAAATCAATGGGGAATCCATCAATTACAGGACTTTTGTTATTTTTCATATTTCTGACTGCAAAAGTAATTTCATCAATACCAATGTCCTTATCAAGTTCTTTTCTAAGTTCATCGTCTAATATGGGTGTTTTAACATCATCTAATGTAACATTATCATCAATATCATGATTAGATGAATAGAGTCCTTTATAAAAAAATTTTACTTCTTCTAAGCTAGAAGTGCTATCAGTTATCTGCTCATTATTGTTGGTAATAATCTTGTTTATTGATCTATTGACAAAAGTTCTTTTTTCTAAGCTGCAGAAGTATTTAGTTGGTTTTTCGCCTTCTTCATACCATTGAATTCTATTTCTTATCTGAATACCTTTAAGTTCCTCTTCTTTTATCTGTTCTAATTCTATCTTATACTTGGAAAGTTCAGAAAGTTTAGTTTCATCTATGTTTTGGAAATTTTGTCTTATGTTGTCAAATTTTAATTTTATTTTCCAGTTCAGTAGTCTTTTGTTTCCTTTCTTTTTTTAAAAAGGTTGCAAAAGATATAGATTTTCCTCTTACTTTCATTTAAAATGTTTCCAAAAAAAGACTATCACTAATAGTAAGTTTTACATTATCCGAGTTGAGATTATTATCAGAGAGGTCACTTTCTGTATATTCTTCAATAGTTTCTTTTAAGATTTTCCTAACCAAATCTCCAAATTCAGGATTGAGAAGCAAAGAGGTATTAAATTTCCAAAATCCTTTGCCTCTTTCTTGGTTTATAGTATTTGAGAGGATAAGTGTTACAGCTGAGTGGTCAGTCTTATAACCTGGTAAGATATCAGAATCCAAAGTTATATCAAACATATCTTGGGAGATCAGGAAAAAATCAAGTCTAGCTTGTTTCCTTGGATTCTTCTTCCACCATGTATACTTTCTATTATGTTTATTCATGTCCCTCCATACATCCAGTAAGTCATAATGTTGAATAAAATTAATGACAGTTTCTCTTGATTTAGGATTATTTAAATGTATATAGTTCTCTAAATCAATTGAAGGGTCCAAAACAAGGTTCCAGTCTCCAACTAACACTAAGGAGTCATTCTCAAAGGAAAGTATGTTTTCAAATAGCTTAATGTAGAAGTTAGGGTCATCAGTATTTGGTCCATAAAAGTTTGTTAAAGTAAATCTTTTATCTTCTACAGTAATGTCAGCAATTATATAATTTCCATCTTTATCATTTATAGTTCTGTGAATGGTAAAGTCTATATCGTTGTTAAAAAGGACTGCCACTCCTCTGGCATTTGATTTGAAGGGTGCTATAATAGATTGCAGTCCCCGTTCATTTCTCATAATATTGATATCCTCTTTTGCTAAATGAATATCTTGTAAGCAGATAATAGAGTACTTTTTTTTCTATAGATATTCATTACCTCCCTTCTTTTATTCTTATTTCCCCATCCTCTACAATTTGATGAAATCATCTTAATCTTTTTAATATTACCTGTAGTCATTTCGCTCTTTTATATATTTATATATAAATATGAGTTGGATAGCATTTGATTTGGATGGCCAGGCAGCATGTTTATCTTGGATTTCTTCGGAAATGAAAATATAATTGGCAAAGGTGGAACTAAACAACCAGATTGATAGAACAAACTGTTGGCATATGTAGAGGCTGTAGTCAAATAGAACAATGGTTGATTGACAATGAATGAATGAGTACCTTGAACCAGGTTGGAACATGTTTTTGTTGTGAAAAAAAACTGGAATGAATAAAAGAAAGAAAGGACAAGAAAGAAAAGAAGAAAATATAACAGAAAAAAAACTATACAAAAAAAAGAAAAGAAAAAGGAAACAGAAAAGATAAAACAAAAAAGATAAAAAAGAAATGAGAAATAAAGGAGAAATGGGAAATAAAGGAAAAAGTTATTAAAAAAAAGAGAAACGGTGGTTTTATAGACCTGTTCTCCAACCCAGACACTGAGACAAGTAAAAAAACTGCATCTGAGATCATACTCAGTTCTAAAAAAAAAATAAAAAAATGAAAAATATGAAATGTTTTGGTTACGAAATGAACCTAGAAAAATTACAGTCGGCGAACTGAGGAATATGGGCCTCAATCATGCTTTACTAGTGTCCATGTGGAAATACCTCTACGGAATATGTGAGAATACATTTTTTTTTAAAAGATACTAGTATAGAGATATAACATAAGTTAATCAACGCTTCTAATAAAAAGTACCTTATTTCTCACGAACGAAGGACTGCCTAACTCGCTCAATGTTTGCAGTAATATAAACTTCCAGCATGACATGCGCATTGGCGAGGAGCTAATAATATCAAAGCACATGTAGTTTGTTGATAAACAAGGTCAGTTCAGTTCGGTTATCAGATCAGATAACATACATCTTTGTATGAACCGTGCATTTTATACTCACAAATGTCCGATAAAGATTCTTGCATTTCAGTTTATAAAAACGTCCTGAGATTTTAGTAATCAAAACTTAAAAATCAACATAAAGTTCTTATTTAGAACATTAAACACATAAACACTCTTTCATTACGTATTCCAAGAGGGGAAACATAATTTGATCAGGGGTTTTCGTCGATATCAATCTTTCTCCAACTTTCCTGAGGGTTCTTCCTGACTTGAAGGAAAATATCCGTTCCTCTCTCTTGGATCCGTGTTTGCAGTTGATGCGATTTTCGAAGTTGGAACGCTTTGTTGGCCAGTTTACCTCTAAGCTTCATAAGTATCACAGGTAAGTCAGTCATATGCTGATTCTCTTTGGTTTTAGGGTCGCCCATCCTTTAAGTGCCGCATTAAAGACAATTGACGATCACAGACTTTGACAAACTTAACAACTACAGGCTTCGGCATGTCAGCACGAAAGTTGGCTGGGTCTGTACTCGTTCTTGGTAATCTGTGTATGTTAACGAATTGGATTTCGTTCACGTTCGACACTCCGAGTGAGGAGAAGATATCTTTAACAGCTTCTTCTGGGTCTTTTCCATCAGGAATACCGTAAATCAGAAGGTTGTTTTTTCTAGAATAGAGTTCTTGTGTCAGCAACTTCTGATCAAAATCTTTCTTCATGTTTTTTATCTCTTGTTTTAGCGAATTTATCTCAAATGTATGTGCCTCTATTTCTTCGGCGTTTTGAGATACAGCAGCGAGAATGTCGGTAGTTTTAGTATGCAAGTCCTTAATTTCACTGCTCATACTGTCGACTTTACTCACAATTACCTCCGTCTGAGCAGTCAGCGCCTCCATGATGAAAGCCTGCATTTCTTCCCTGAGTGCGTCGACCTGTTTCATAATGGCCGCCGGCGTGGTCTGTTCGTTCTCAGGCTGGTCGGTAGGTTTTCCGGAGTTTGTTCGGGCCCTAGTGAGAATACCGTCCTCTGTATTATGAGTATGAGGCCCAGGGAGAGATTCTTTATGCCGTTTACTTCTATTTCCCTTCTTAGCGGACATTTTCTACGGTTTTTATATCTGGGTTTGTAGAGAGCAAGTTTCTAGCGTCTATCCATGTAGACAGCGCCACCGGAAGTTCAAAGACAGGAAGTCGGAAGTGTTCACGATTATAAGTTAGATTGAGTGATAGAGATAGACTGGCTGCCCTGCTACGGCTAATACTGTCGATGATGTTCTCAGTAGTTGCAGGAACATTCACAACCATCATCAGGATGAAGTCCAACTTCAGATTGACACTTCCTTGCTGTTGTGAAGACCAAAGTACGGAACGATTCAAGGCCAGTCCAAGACATCTACGATGAGGAACTTCACAGTAAGTAACACTTCAGATATTACCTGGATGTTGTCTAATCGAAGTCAAAAGCTTTTAAGCATTTATGAAAATTACCACACTCTTCCAAGACACTCTTCTAAGAAAATATTTAATGCGAGATATCCAACATTTAATGTGATACAATTCTATGTTTTCTTAATTTTAATTATATATTTTTGTAATTTCAGAACTCCGCGCAGATGTTCCCGAAGTTGTGCCTGCAGTGCCGACTTTCTACGGCGCACATTCGAGTCTGTACCGAGCCCGTGCAAAGGAAATGCCGAAGTTGCCACGACAGCGTGATGACATCAACCTCCCCGATATCCTCACCAAGACGGTCACCAACGATGACTTCCTGCTCCATGCTACTCCTAACAACAAGATCATGATATTTGCGACGACCGACAACCTACGCCACCTCGCTGCTGCCGATGTGTACTACTGTGATGGTACTTTCAGTATGTGTCCAGGACTGTTCTACCAGATCTACAGTATACATGCTTTTGTTGAGGGGAAGATGTTTCCCCTAGTGTATGGATTGTTGCCTGACAGGAAACAATCGACGTATGTGGACTTCTTTAGACTTTTGAAGCAGAAGGCAGCTGAGAGCAACATCGACCTACGACCTGTGACTTTCTTCAGTGACTTTGAGAAGGGTGCTCAGAATGCAGCAAAGGAAGTGTTCGAGTGTGAGACAAATGGCTGTATATTTCACTACCGACAGGCTCTTGTGAAACATGCCAAGAAATATGGACTTCAGTGCGCCTACAAGGACAAGGACAACGTACGGACGTTTGTAAGGCGTGCATTAGCACTACCTTTGGTTAGGGTGTGTGATGTCGAAGACTTTTGGCTTCACGCACTAGAAAATGTAGACCAAACTGATGAAGGTGTGCAACGGTTTGCCGACTACGTCACGGAGTAGTGGGTGGAGGGAGGAGAGCTGCTGCTCTGGAACCATTTCCAGACAGAAGGACCAAGAACTACCAATCACGTCGAGGGTTGGCACTCACACCTGAACTGTCTGTCAGCTTGCCATCCAAACTTTACAAGTTTGTTGACATCTTGAAAAAACAGCAGTCCAGGGCGGAGATAACAATTTCTCAGCTACAGCACGGTGGTTCCAAGCGTCCCAGAAAAAAATTATATCGGGCACTGGATGATCGTCTGGCTGTGCTGAAGGGACGTCTCCTTGGTGGTGCCTACACCCCTGAAGTGTATGGTGATCTGGTCGCTGATCTGGTTGGTGTCCCTGTGCTGGATTAAAATGTAAGTGAAATTTGATGTGTATATTATGTGTGATATGTCCAGCGTATGTATAAGAGAATATATGTTGAAATAAAGTTTATAGAATGTTTACAATATATTTTATACCAAATGTATGTTGAAATAAAGTTTATAAAATGTTTACAATATATTTATACCAAATGTATGTTGAAATAAAGTTTATAAAATTTCTACAATATATTTTACCCATTCCATGCCATTATTTTTTATGTATACCAAATGTATGTTGAAATAAAGTTTTAAAATGTCTATTTTATCCATTTGTATGTTGAAATAAAGTTTTTTTTCAAATGAAAATAAAGTGATTTTTACTTACATGTATCCGAAACAGACTATATGTTAATCCCCTATTGTTCATGGATTACCGCGCATCGGTAACTTTGAATGGAGAAGTCGGCTATCCGGCAAATCGAGAACCCGCCGTCGCGTCCGACTGTGTTAATAGATTTAGGTCATATACTGGACAGAATATGTAATTAGATGGTAATTGTTTTGGATGTTGTGTTAAAATGTATTTTATATTTATTCATATATTTCATAAGGTAGTCATCGAAAAATATATCAATATCCATAATATAAAAATGTTAATAGATACATTATCATATTTGTCGTGTCTTTTCAGAGCTGGTGATAAATCTGCTATGTCTTGGCCACTCAGTATCAAATATGTAACTGATACATTTACGTCAAATCAAACATCTTCTAACATTTGGCTTATAAGATTCAAAACACTATAAACTTCAATACCCAGGTCCATGTAGTGAGAACTTTTCAGCTTGTATAATGTAAGGTCTCCTCTAATGTCACGAAGTACGACATCGTATCTGACGAATATTATTTGAAAAAAACACGATCATCATGGAGAACTCTATGAAGTAGTATGTATGTTTACCTAGTTTTAACAGTTTTCTAGGTCAACTGACCTATTTTTATTTTTTCACAGGTGCTGACAATGATGTCATGATCTATTTTTAGGGTGACATCATATACGTATCTAAGGCTGAGTCATAAACACCTTTTGTTATTGATTTTTATTTTAACATGCAGGTGTCAATCAGGACCTGACACTGACCAATTTATTTCCCACAGGTGTTGAAATGATGTCATAATCTATTTTTAGGATTAGTTAGAGGATATAAACCCTCAAAGTTTTACAGTTGAAGCATCATTCTCACCTGAAGCTCGAGACGTGAGGAACCTTCTATGCTCCTGACTTTACTCGTCTTGTTGGCAGTTTACCTCGAAGATAGAAAATTGAAACAGTATCCTCACAACTTATGGAAAGGTATGGATTTGTGACTCAGTCGGATAAGCAGATGGCAGAATTACAGGACCCACGTTGTCATCTGGAGATAGGGGGTGATGTATATGTGACGGCCAAGACATGGGACGGAATGTTAAACATACACATTCGCAAGTATGATGTCTACCCAAACGGAAAAAGCTACCATACCAAAAGGGGAATAGTTTTAAGCCTAAAACATTGGTTAGAACTTCCTTCAGTTTTCACTCTAGTGGATGAAGCCATTGGGAAACACTTCAAACATCATCTGGGTGCTAATGTGTTTGTGGTGATGGACGACACTGGCATCAGTATTCAACAGTGGTGTTGGGACAAGGATTCTCTGGTTCCTACGGCCAAGGGGATTTTGTTGTCCAAAGCTCAGTGGGGAAAATTGAGAGACTGTATGGATGTGATGCCTGACTTTGTACCCGAACTCAATGACATGGTTCCCTGTATACAGCAAGAGGATCACCAGAATCAGGTGGGGGCTTTGAGATGTACCTTCTGCAACCCTAGTGACTATATGAACTGGTGAAGTGCATTATGCTCAGAGACTTTGGACTGTACAGACGTATTTTATTTTGCTCTGATACCATGGATTCCTATGGATATGAGACTGTTGCTGATTGCAGTGCTTCATTACCAAATAGGCCTGGTTACACTTCCTTTGAGAAAAGACTGGAATCGTTTAAGGACTGGCCTTTGCAGATGAAACAAAATCCAAGAGACTTGGCTCATGCTGGACTCTATTACTTGAATCGTGGGGACATGTGTATTTGTTTTAAGTGTGGTATTCGTCTCAAAGAATGGATGCCTAAGGACTACCCCTGAGTGGAACATGAGAAATGGTCTCCTGACTGTGACTATCTCCGTATGGTGGGGATGATGAAGACTAAAGAGTCTAAAGAGAACTTTCCCCAAACTACTGGATTTTGGGGTTCTACAACATTCAACAGAAAACAAGGATAAGATTCATTTGATTGTACAGATTTATATTGTTCTGTCATTAAGTATGCATTATTTTTGAATAAAACTGATTTGAATGAATAACATATATCTGTTATCTATAAATTCTTTGGTCAAAGAGTAAACTGTTCAGTTGGTCATAATGGCTCCTTGGGAAGACTACTTACATGAAATATCTTATGATCCGGAACATCCAGGTAGCTACGCTGGTCCCAAAAAATTGTATGAAACTGTTAAAGCTGAAGGTCAATTTAAAATTGGTCTTTATCCTATCAAGAAATGGTTAAAAGGTCAGGAAACCTATCCTATCACTCATCAAGTGAGGAGAAAGTTTTCACGAAACACATATGTGGTAGAAGGTCTGGATAGTCACTGGCAAGCCGATCTCATGGATATGGTCAAGTTTTCTAAGTACAATGATGGAGTTAAATACCTGTTAATCATTATAGATTTATTTTCACGTTTTGTTTGGGTGTATCCACTCCCGTTCACTAAAGGTCAAGAAGTAGTAAAAGCATTAAGTGATTTATGGAAATCACAGTCAAGAAGACCTGGTATTTTTCAATCTGATATGGGTTCTGAATTTAAGAATCAATGGGTCAAAAACTTTTTGAAACAACACAAGGTCACTCAACTTTTTACACTTAATGAAACCAAATCGCCTTATGCTGAGAGAGTGATAAAGCCTATCAAAATGAAATTATATCGACTAACTAACTAAGTTTACATACAGATATCTAGGTATGTTACAAAAAGTGATCAAGAGTTACAACAACACAACACATAGAATGTTAGGACAAACACCAAAGAGTGTAACCAAGCAAAATGAGAGTGAAGTCAGGTTTAATCAGTATATGTTGAAACCAAAGAAAACAAACAATAAGTTTAAAAAGAAAAAGTTCACTTTCAAGGTTGGAGATAAAGTTCGTATTAGTCACCTCAGACAAACTTTTGACAGGGAATACCAAGAAAAATGGTCTGGGGAAATTTTTACCATAACAAGGAGGTATTGGTCGCAAGACAATGACTTGTATAAATTGCAGGATTGGGGTGGTGAATCAATAGAGGGGGCATTCTATGCCTATGAACTACAACCAGTGACGGAAAACCCTGATCAAGACTATAGAATACAAGACATTGTTAAAAAGAGAACTCGAAACTAGCAGAAAGAAGTGCTTGTGAAATGGTTACACTGGCCTAAGAAATACAATTCATGGATATTTTAGAAAGATATGAAACCTAATCAGAATGTATAAAAGCAGTGGATGAATTTATAGACTTTCATAAGAATGGAGGAAACGGTTGAGGAACAACCTCTCTCCCGTAGTAGATCTAATGAAACTTGGACTTTTCTTGGGAAAAAAGTGGACAAAAGTGAAACAGTATTTTTTTCGCAAATCATTATAATTTACATATTAGTATTAAGCTGCATTATCAATTTGTCAATAGATAAAGGGAATTCAAATTTGTTGACAGCATTATTGAGTAGTAGTCTTGGTTATCTTCTCCCTAATCCTTAAATCAAATCTCAAAAGTGATCATGGAAAAATACATAATTTTAAGAAGTAGTGACAGTAAAGATAGATATCCTGACAACCAGTCCTGGTCATTTCGAGTTCAATTGAATGAACTACTACATTTTGAACATTCTTGGATGATTGCTCTAACCGAAATCAGTATTAACAGTGTCAGAAGAAGTTCAAAGTTCAAAGAAATTTATGTTCATTCTTCTATCTGTGATTCAACTTATGTGGGTGAAAACCAAGAGCCTTTACTCAGACGATTATGTTTAAACAATGAAAAATCCTTTATTTTCACAAAATATCAATATGTACCCATCAAAGTACGTGATCTCACAAGCATTGATATCATCATCACTGACGAAGAAGATCAGCCAGCTACATTTTTAACTGGTACAGTTACAGTGACTCTTCACTTGAAACCACCTCCTTTATGGTTCTAACATGGCACGTTATATATTGAGACATTATGATTTTCTGCAGAGCCTAATTCTGTTTCATGACTATGAATATACCATACAAGAAGTGACGGATATGAATGGTGAACAGTTGTTAGACATTGTCGCCATAGCTAGACGTTTATTAGATGCTCGTATAGTGGTGACAATGAGTGAAAGAAGAAAATATCTTCAACCCAATCCTAATAATAACTATTTGACTATGCTAACACATTTGGCTGATCCTGTCACCACAGATGATGTGCGAAAACGACTTTTAATTGAAAATACACCAGTGATAGCATTTATATTAAAATATATGGATGAAGTGAGACAGGAAGCTTTGACTATGAGAGAACTATGGGCCAGAGCTACAGGTTAGTCAAAAAAGTATATAAAAGACCAACATAATGATCAACTCATTTGCTCAAGAACACTCAGGCAGGACGCATCAACATGAGTCAGTATAAACTGTATGTGCCAGACACAGAGAAATGGACTCGCTAAGTCCAGGGTAAATTGAATGGACTGCCTAGCATGTCAGTTGACAAAAAACTGGAGCTCTTCGATCCAGAATGGCCTAAAATTTTGGAAGAAAGGAAACGAAAAGAACAAGCATTGGCCATGCCCTCTTCCCAGCAACCCAAAATTAACTATGTCTCTCCAACCCAACAAGTGGTTGAGCAAGCACAAGCCAGAGAGAAAAGAGAACGAGCAATTCTAAAAGGGTCAAAGGAAATTACTGAGGAAAGAGGTCAGAGGAAACGAATGAAGACAAGTTTTTAACTACCACTTACAAGTGATATAAAATGTCCTGATTTAAAAAAAAATTAATAGTTGGGTATGAGCAATTGAGCTGTCAACATGTATTCCTGTCCGATGTGTTCTAAGCAGTACGTATGGCCCCATGATTTGATTCGTCATATGCGTGCAAAACATTCAGAAGATACTGAACAGCAGCAGCAGCAGCAACAGCAGCAGCAGCAACAACAGCAAAAGCAGCAGCAACAACAGCAACAGCAGAAGCAGCAGCATCAACAGCAGCAGCAGCAGCAACAACAGCAGTCGCTGGCAACCTCTCTACGATACTATTCTACAATCCATGTATCCTCCTGTAGAGTTTATCCAAGGTATTCCTTTTGATTTGGATCAAGACTATTATTTTGACACAGGAGTGAGAAATGTTATTGTCCTAGATTATCTCATGTCCACGGCAAGTAAAGATCCTAAAACAACAGACCTGTTTACAGAAGGTTCTCATCATCGGAATCTCTCTGTCTTTGCCATTAACCAAAACTTATATTACAGCAAAGACCCTACTCAAAGGAGAAACTGTCATTATATAGTAATGTTTGACAAACCAGTGGACCAGCAATCCATCATGACCTTGGGTCGTCAAATGTACCCAACCCGATCTCAACTTTTCATGCAAAAGTTTGAAGAGGCCACGAGTGAACCCTATGGCCACCTTTTGATTGATTTGAAACCTGATACACCAGCAGATCAAAGACTTCGTCCTAATGCCTGTAAAGAAAGCAGTTTGGAAAACTGTCCTCATATAGAGTCTACCCTCCAACGTGTACAGACGTACCCTGAAGACCTCTCCAATTTGTTTGTTTTCCAGGACATGAGTAATTTGCAGAGACATATAAAAACCTGGTGTCCAGAGAATGGAAGCTCTCAACATAGGCAACCCCCAGGAATACTAAATATACCAACCAAAAGAACATTTGAGCAGGAAGATTTCACTTCTCTGAAGAAACCACGTCCTCTAGAGGAATGCAATTATTGCAGCCAAATATTCAGTACGAGCCAAAATTTACAAAGACATTTATATGATAAACAATGTCCTGCTATGGAAAAATATGATGGTGATGAAGACATGGTCGAATTTTCCAAAAGTATTCAAAAACAGAAACACCAATCAGATCTGGAGGAAGAAGGCATACGAGCCATGTATAAACGTGGCTGTGAGATCAATCAAGAATTTTTGGATGAGAAAAGACAACTTTATTTGAAAAGAGGTCTAACTGAAGAAAAGAAAGATGATAAATTGATGAAGCTAAAATGGAGAGCTTTTAAAGAGATGTATGCACGATTTACAACCTATCTGTATAACTTACAATTTGGGCCAACAACATGTGAATTACTCCGGCAAATAGACACTAATAATATATATCACAGTGTGTTTTCCAAACTGTACAAATATAAGTCATGGGTAGAAGACTTGATCGAAGATGACGAAGACACAATGTCCAGTGACGGTAGTGATATATCCGAAGATGACATTGCCGAGGATGCCAAGGATCAATAGATATTCACACTTGTAAAGCAGACTCATGGAGTTCTCCTAGCCATAAGTCTTCTTATTGAAACGGAGAAAATAAAATTCATGAATATTAATTTTGTTTGTTTTTTGTGTGCCATTTACTGTTATTGAAAATATGTTACATTACCTAATCTCTTAAATACATTTGTAGTTGTATGTCTATGTCGAAAAGCTTAATATACTGAATGTCTTCCAGTTAAAAGCATAATTTCATAGCTCAGGGTTACTTATTTTCAAGCAAGTGATTTCATCAACTCACTCATTAGTGCTTCCGTGATAACATTGGAACTATTGTTTGCTATAATGAAAACACAATCGCAATATAAATAGTTAAATGAATGCTGTCTCAATGAGATAATGACATGTTAAACAGCTGAAATACCATTGACAGGGTATTAAACCCTATTGAAGCACTGACTTGCAAATGTTACAGAATCTGCTTAAAGTGTCCCTTTGTAACAGGAACTTTCAAATTCACTGTTTCTATAGCCTATCAAAATTATTACTCTATTCTAACATTGCTGGGCAAATTTTCAGGGAGGTACCATTTTTTCTAATCTCTAATCATTTTCTCATGCGATTAGAGAGATAGAGAGAGAGAGACTCAAGCATGAACAGCTTGAGACGAAGCCCAAGTGCTCACATTGCTCAGTCGACCGTGACATTGTTGACAAGTAGTCAGTCCTCGAAGTCAAAGGATAAACATCTTGTAAAAGCCATGCATTTACTCAAGCATGCGGTTTTATGGACTGCAGTCACTATCAGATCAATATCTTGAAAGCAGGTTTAGGAAAAAAATCAATACACACAGAGACTATGTTGTATTGGTATTGATTCCAGGGTCGTTTTATTACCCTGAATATTTTATTACCCTAAAAAATCCATTATTTGACGATTGAGCAAATTGTAATTTCCAGTGCTCTTGGTTGTAACAGGTGTATTCTATTGATCACCCAAAAGCCTGTGTCTCCTTGAACGGTAATAGAGTGAATTAATCTTCGCGAAAGAGATGGACAACATGTTAGTTGATAGTACCATTTACATATTCCTGATAGAAATATGTATTTTTACATGTTCACTGATCTTGTGATCTGGTTCCCAAACTAACAAAACAACTGTTGCACAGTACTTTGCCTTCAGTCAATCTGTCCAATCTTTATGTGATATAACATTCTAATTTATCAATGAAATTGGTCAGTCTCAGGTCATGATTGACACCTGCATGTTAAAATAAAACCAATAACAAAAAGTGTTTATGCCTCAACCTTAGCAACAGATATGATGACACCTAAAAATAGATCATGACATCATTTTTTCAACACCTGTGCGAAATAAAATAGATCAGTTGACCCCATCCTTCATAAATAGGTCAGTTGACCTAGAAAACTGTTAAAATGGGCGGGGGAAAAAAATAGGTAAACATACATACTACTCTATGACAATGATATAATGTTTAGAGCTTATCTAGAAAAGATTCCAATGTTATCGCCCATACCTTATTCTGCTTCTCCAAGAACACGTCGCTGTAGTCAGTAGAACTCTGCGCAATAAATTTCTCAAAAGTAAGCTAAAATGATGTTTTGGAAAAGCCTTTATCCTATATTTATCTACTTTCGTTTTGGCAAGAAACGTCATATGCAAGCTCATGCAGTCTAGGTAAACCTAGCCTTAATAATACGCATTGTAACACACACCAACGTCACATGCATCAGGTTTATGAAGCATGATGGAGTTACACGCCGCATCTGCACTACCATTTCAAGCTAGGTCAAGGTCCCGCACGTACTCCCTTTAAAACGTAACGTCAAGAATCTAATGTTTTAACTCACAACCTGAATTAAATGAGCAAAAAATCATTTAAGTAATTGTTGACTTTAAAGAGTATTAAATACAAGATTTTCCAGATATCTTCTTTGAGATATTGTTTCCGAGGTACACTGATCGAGAATGTCTTACAATTCAAATTAAGATGGTAAAGATGTTCCCGTTTTGAATATTTATTGTATTATGTGTTTTTCGATCTGTGAATAACAGGCAATATGGTATCAACAAGTATATGGAAACGGAGGATATTTTATGACGCTTCGAAAAAATTGTACAAATAAAAATAATATACCGTTTTCTTGCTAAGCTTTTAAAGAAAAGAGTTTTATGAAACTCAGAAGAGGTTGAGTATATAATGAGTCAGCAACATCTGTATCAACTTATGGATAAAAGTACCGGATTTCGA
This sequence comes from Steromphala cineraria, assembly GCA_916613615.1. NCBI lineage: Eukaryota > Metazoa > Mollusca > Gastropoda > Trochida > Trochidae > Steromphala > Steromphala cineraria. The sequence goes on from OU744731.1 coordinate 22,492,228, forward strand.
TTAAAATGAAGACAATTTAGCGGTTGAAAAGTCCATAACGGTTTCAGTGTCACGAAATAAAGCCATTGAAATGTACACTATCTATTGCTACAATAACAAAGAGATAGGTTCTTTACAGGGTGATATATGAGTGACAAGCCGTCTAATGTTCTACACGGTAGTAAGACAGGGCGGTAGCCTTTGTCCTTCTCTTTCATGTCACATGACAACAAATTATACTTTGTGTCATTTTTCTCTAAGGACTCCAAATGTTAAGCAGCAAAATAAGGAAGAGTAAGAGAACAGAGAAAAATGTGGCTATAATGACTCATTGAAATGGTTTGAAGTATTTGTCATTGCATGTTTATGCTGAACTCAGTTAGGGGATTTATATATGCTTTCCAACTTATAAAACTATCTTATCATTTTCTACTATATAAGGTGAATCAATTTTCAAGTGATCTTTGTTCATTTATATGTGTCAACTTAATAAGTAATTCCTCTCAATAGTAAGTACTTTTTATTATTGTAAATTTTACTTCGAAACTTATATACATCAGTTATAAAATAACAAGAGAAGCATATGCATTGTATTCTGCAAGCTTAAGAATATAGAAGATGATTTGAATACAAGGATTATTAAAACAATATCTATAAGTTTTCCTCCATGCAATGTAATTTCCCAATTGTTTTTATTTAGCCTTTATTACTTGTTGAGTAGTTCATGCGCTAGAATACATTAAATCCTAAAAGATTGTAGTAAGTGAGTATGTTAATAAGGTTTGCAGTGAGCGCAATCGTTTTAAGGGAAAGAAGCACGTTTTTTTAATTTTTCACTAATAATTGTAAGTTAGCGCTAAATGTATTATCTTGACAGTGTCAAAATCTCATTACACAAGCCAATCCTCCATAGTCGGAAGACAAAGTATGAAGATTCACATAAAATACATTGGCGTCCATTTTGTGTGAACACCTTTAATTCATTTTGTGTAAGAAAAAGAAATGGCATGGCTAAACTTTACGTTATATATTTGAATTATACCTGCCCCATTTAGTTTAAATCTATTGTTTTTCAATTGGAACCAATAATTTTCATTTTCCTGACATCACCTTATATTGCACCTAAAAACGTGCTTCTGCCCCTTTTTGTATAACCGTTGGGAAAACATAATCTCAGTTACCTATTAATTCAAACGATATTTTATTGAATAAAGATAACAACGGCATCCGTATTTCGTCGCTTGGATGAATATGGTTACTTGGTAAATAGATTGAATTGGTAATAGTTTACATTTCAATTGAAAAAATACGAATAATAGTTTAGGGAACATAGTCCTTATTATGGACAATTCAACCCAATCTGTCTGGAGGATTACAAGAATTACTAGAAAAGTGGGCGTGTCGGGAGCTGAACACAGGTGTTGGACATAAATCAGACTCACCTATGATTTAGTGTTGGTCAGCACGCGATGGATCAACAGACTGAACGTTATATACCAGTAAATCAGGGCACAGAGCAATATGCCACCATTCAACTAAAGCCACATGGTTAACGTTATTCGGTCGCCTGCTCTCTATGTGTGGAATGTTCCGTGATATTATTGAATATATCTCCTTGTATATTGCGACTCTGTGCTAAAATGTAGTAGAATGTAAAAAGAAAATTTTTCATTGATTAATAAAATAATTTCCTGAAACCTTAACTGCACAAGAACACTCTGTAACTATGAAATATTTAAGAAGAGATAAACTTTATGCACTGTCTTTAAATGAAGGACCGGAGTTCAAGGAAACAAATATCATACATGAGAAAAGTGGTTGAACTTAATATAAATTAGACACTTAGTTGATGAAAGCAATGAAGTATTCATGAGATCGGTATTTAATGAAATATAGAAAAAGTTCCAGGGACAATGTGATGACTCCGAGATATCTTTAAATGCTTTAAGGAAATATATTGTAATGTCTAAGGGGAAATGATTAAGTTGCCTCATAACACTAAGGCGTTGTTGAATTTATGTTGAAACGTTGTGTAAAATGAAAGAAGCGGACATAAAAGCAAGGTTACATTTGTGATTAGTTATTTTGTCAATGTTTCTTCTCAACAATTTACAACCAACACAGTTCTGACAGCCCCTACCGTATCCATAGCAACGAGTACCATTACTTCAATCATTAGTTGATATCCATTACAACCACTACCATCATCATCCTCATCATCCTCATCATCATCGTTCTTACTTGAATCTTAAACTTTATCAATTAAAGGGACATTGAGTGTTTTAATGTTTCTTCATTCCGTTAAGGATCGAGTTATTATAACTAAATTCGTCATCGGTTGGTAATAAAATCAACTTATGTAAATTACTTCAACTTGTTCTTTCAAAATTCGTTATTCTTGTAAATTTTACTTCGAAACTTAAATACATTCAGTTATAAAAAAAGGAGTTCACAATTCGAAAGATTATAAACGATATCAGGAATATTCGTTCACGTGACTCTACAGTCAGCCATATACGGAAGAGCGACTGCACAACTCGACTTATCGAGCCTTTTGAGGTCTGTAATCCACGTGATTTTGACACTGAATTTTGATTTCATATCTATAAAATAATATTTGGAAGCTAAATATTTATTGACAATATATTGAGGGTAAATATAGAATACTTTTACACATTGAGATTATTTCAAAATCAAAACGTGCGATGTATGTTATAATGAGTGTATTTAGCCTAAATAGCCTTTATTGTTTAAGAAAGAATGCTAAAATGATAAACATATCACTAATGACTAATAAATGGACTGCGGATATGTGTTCGTCGTTTTGTTATAGGTACGAGTTTCGCTTCGGTACCAATTCCCAATAAGGAAAGGCTTCGTTTGGGTACGAATTCATCCACAGCAACTATGACCACATTGCTTTGCGAGAGAAAGTTTTAAACTCGATCTATTTATATCCTTGGGACACACCTCTTCTAATTATTACGGTTTCTAAGCTTATTTCAGGTCAAACTAAAGGGTGATAATTTGTGTGTATATGTTTCAATGATTTTTAGCAATATTCTTAATTTTGTATAAAAACACTTAATGTCCCTTTAAGCAGACCGCCACAAAAGAAGTTTATAATGACTTTTAATGACAATTAAGAACATATAGAAATGATAGTATTTTCATAATCAGGAATTACAAATATCAAATTACTTGTGTCTGTTTATTACTCGGTTTCGCGGGACAAAATGTAGACCTCTTCATTCTAAGTTATCTAAACATTTTGTTCCATAAAACATATTGATATTTAACAGTGTTGTAGATCTTTGTCTAAAAATTCAGTTTTTTTTTAAAATAGTCTTTTGATCAAAAGGAATTGATAACGAGAATGAGATCTGGCCCTCACAAAAACCAAACTACCATGATAAAATATAGGGAACTTAAGGGACTTTTTATAATAACGTATGTAATGTGGCTGGTTAATAGTGGTAATCGAATATTTTCATTAATAGAGACTTATCAGCCGTCTGTAGCCTTGCAAGAACGTAAATCTTAGTTTTGGTTATTCACATGTGTGATTGTGGTCATTGTGTTCCGTTGACCACTGGTCAAGAAAGCAAGTGTTGTCAAGAAAAGCAATCGACAGAACACATGTGTGATGGGGCCGGCGTTGGATGTCTAAATGACCATTTTATAGACATTACTTAGGCATTACAAGGGGTAGTGTGAGTCACTGCTTGAATTTGTATAAATCGATGGTCCACTAGATGACAATGAACCAATAAATGAGTAAGCGCGTTGTCTTAAACCTCTCTCCTGAATATAAGACAAATGTTAGTGATTACAACTTCTTTATTGATTTCTCATGACGCTTCTGGGAAAATATTTGCCACCTTCTTCATCTCTCCTGAAGTTCATATTATATTATTTCTTATATTTGATATAAGAAAGTCTATATCTGGTTTCGATAATTTTCAGTTAAGTTGTGGATGACAGAAAAGGATCATTTAGACATTGTTGTGTAACAAATACCAGATTTTGATCTGAGAAGGGAAATGCCACGATTTCAAGATTTTTTTCATTTTGAATATTGTTCAACGAGGTTCGTGTCATCAGTTACACGTTTCAAATATATTGTTAATGTCAGGAAGAAAGAAAAGGTTTACAGTTTGCCAAATACATCAATAATCGACGTTTAATCAAGGCGGGTAGTTATTTCTTCTAGTGGGTGGTTGTACCCGGAAGTTAATCAAGTAAGGTGTTTATTCTCTGTTTTATTGTATGTAAAAAATCTATTGCCCTCTTTTCTGTCCACTTTCATTTGTCAATGTATGTCTTTACCCTTACTCACAGCAGCTAGGACACCATGACTGAAGATCTAAGTGAACAGGTTATTAATGGTACCCCACAAAGAATATCATTGGAATCATGTCTAAAAATATTATTAACACAAGTTTTCAACATCGTGCTCGACGGCGTCAGTAGCATAAAGTAGTATTTCATAATTGTTGATTATAATATTGTTTTGTCAAAATATACAAGGATTCAGCCATGTCTGATTCTCTTCTCTTTGAAAATTATTGCATTACCTTCACACGGCCTTTTCTCATTTGAATACAGAGAGAACACATAATAATGAAAATATGGTTAACTAGTTATAAGTTAGCTAGATGTACCTTTTGACAGTTGACAAATACAAACAAAAACATGTTAACAGTGAAATGTAATCAATGAAATTGTTCAATGTAATCAACATTATGGTAAAGTATATTGCACAAGTCGCTAAAGGGATCATCGCTCATTAAAGAACCACTCCGTGATTTTCATCATATATTTTCTTGCTTTGATACGAACGTAAATTGCATAATTCATTTCTAAACCAAAACAATCTCACACATTCATCTGAAAATGGCAAATACGATTAATACTTGTTTTCAATGAAAATCTAAAAAAAGTCATTTATATTTGGTCGTGTAAGGCAAATTCGCACGTAAAACTGATATGGATACCAGTTATATAACCAACCACACGGTAATTGTCCTTCCTTTGACTGATTGACGCTCTTAAATGTCCGATTTTCGATCCCAATCGTGACTTCAAACCTTCTTATTGCCACTACATAACGTCGATTAGCTTTAAAATGCTCCTTTCATACAACAGTCGATACTTCGATCAAATGACACTTACCATAAAATTTGTTATATGATACTCCCAAAAACTCACGAAGTGACTCTTTGAATGATAAGAATTAAGTTCACAAAGTTAAACCAATATAACTTCAATATAACGTATTCATTTTACCAATACTAATTTGTTTAAGATTTTCTTTGAATGGAAACAAGGTCATATTTGATGTTTTTCAAAGATTGTTTTATAATTTGATTGACAAAATCATAAATCTTTTTTTTTATTATTTAAAACAATTCTTTTTAAATTCTTGTCAAATGAATAGAGAAAAATATAATGAATAGTAATGTGTTAACTTAATAAAAAGGAAGGTTTCAATTTTCATAATTTTATATTTCAGATAAACAGTCTCTCTGGTTACATGTGCCTTTAAAGATATACAAAGTATCTGGTTTTGCCATATTAAACAACTTTCTCAAGTTTATTCTATCTCTTTCCAAATACAGCTGCGTATCTTAAGTTTGTTCACTTACCTTCGTATTCTAGTGCAAATATCATGTAATTTGTAACGTCTTTGAGATATAATATCATTATTAAAACGAAACTGATAATGATGAAATTTCACTGGATAAGTTAAAATTCATTTTGCGTTGACACATTCGTATGTCATACCTAGCAGATTGCTGGAAAAAAATTGGCAGGTCATTGAATTGACCAGGGGTCAAAATTTCGAAAACATTGATTTCTATTTCGCTCTACAAAATCCTTCATAAGTGATAGATAGCTTTAAATCTTATTCATATGTGTTCCTTTGTGCTAATGCAACGTAACTCTGCTGATTTTTTCCCTACAAAATTTACATGGATGATTTTAATCGAAATTTAAGAAAATCCGAATTTCACAAATATGACCCCATCTGTCTATTTAACATTCAGCACCAGTGACAAGACGATCACGAAATATGGTTTGGGAATGGTTATTTTACACATGGACAATTGATGCTCTTCTGTAAGTGGTCCTGGAGTTATTTTATGAACGTCAAAACGAAACCCAAATTACATGATATTTGCACTAAGAACACAAGCAGGTGAACAAACTTATGGTATGCAGCTGTATACTGTAACTGGATAAAGCATGATAGTTTGTTAAACGTTTGTTAAACGAGTTTTGTTTTGAGGTTTTGTTTCAATGCTTTCAAAAGGGTCGTTGTTCCGCAACTATTGATGAATTCGACCACTTGGTTGATGTCGCCTGATCCTCCAACCACACCTTGGACAAGAGCGACTATACGGATTTTCTCCCCCTCGGACAAACTTTTTAAAGCCGCCAACATTCGATCATGTTCCTTTGCCATCCAGAAGCCATAGCATGATCCTACAGGAAAAGATAGTTAACAATAAAAATACTTGTAACGTTATCTGTAAGATAGTTCTATCTTCAGGTTCTAAAAATTGTATGCAGTATTTTGTTTAAGAAACAAAATGGACATGTATTAAGTAGTAAATAACGATCAAATATGATTGCAATATTGCTAGTGATGTTAAAAACATGAAATTTTCTGCAGATCATAAGTTATTGAGGGAAATGAAAATGACAAGCTTCATTATATACAGTTACGTATAAGAGAAACCGGTATAAGTCAACACGCCTCTAATATCGAATATACCAAAGCTTCTTAATCATATATCACTAACATATCAATGTTGATTATTTAAATACCTGCGAGTCCTCCAAACATGAAGCAAGACCAGTTCCCAATCAGAAATCCGATAAAGAAACCAACAACTGCTCGAAGGCAAAGTAGGAATTTAACTGATGAGAGAGAATAAAATGGATAGTTCAGTTATTAAAAAACATTGCTTTAATCAGATTTGATATGTGCACATAACGTATGTTGAGTTTATTGCATCGTTTTATCTAGGTCTAATTATTGAAAGTTAAATACTTTAAAACTTTGTAGCATAGAAATAATAATTACCCGCTGCAATGTTTCGGATGTAATTCTTTATTGCATGCCAATTGAAGATTTTTATCCTTGGATATGTATAAAATCTTCTATTTTTGTCAATAAATAAATGGCCGTTGGTCAAGGGGTATTACACTTATTGCACTTATTCAATGTATCCCATGCATCGAAAACATCTTTCAAAAACATTTTAAAGCATATTTAAAAAGTATTTTCTTCGATAGTTTAACCATGTGTGTTTAGGATCTGAAACTGTATTTGATATCGAAATGTTTTGATTCGGATTAAATATTTGGATCCTGGATATTTTGGAAAAATAATACATTGTGATACCATCGTTATATTCCCAAGGATTCATTGTTTTGCACGACCGAATTTCATCTCACTTATCTGATTTACTTCTTCAAAAATTTACGTAGTCATTGAATTCTTTGAACACCTTTGAACAAAAGTTGACGTAGGAAGATCAAGAATTTGCAAAAGAAGACTAATATGGTCACGATCAGTTATGCTACCCATCATCCGAGGATGGCTACCCATATACTAATCAGCATTTTAATAAATATAACAAATATGAAAATATATGAACGAGTTTCCAAAGATAAATCTAGATAGACTCTCACCCAGACCCTAGAGCAGAAATATTCAATTGACGACCAACCCAGTCTAGAAAAGTATAGTAAGTCCAGATCACTTATTTCTGAAGTTAAAGTATCTATTTGGCTCCTTTTTGTTATAATACATGTATCGTTTAAAGATATTGTCAATAATGAAAAATAATACTTCCGAGACTTAATGTAAGTCTAATGGTTAAAGGGCTTACCCCAACATTCGGATGGCCCAAGCTCTTTGAGAATGGGTATTAGCTGACTGAAGTATATTTTCTCCTGTTGACTCAGACGTGTACCAGACTTGAATATACAAAATGTAGATGATTTACAACGTGCACTGATATTTAATTCAAATATTGAAAATTTGAAACATTAACTGCTTAAAAGTGATTATCAGATCAATCGATAAACCTCGAAATTCGTACTTACATTTTTAAAGAAAAGTGGCAACATAGCGGGGAATTCGTTGAAATGATGCGATTTTCACCCTGCAATAAGAAGATTTCATTAATGTATATATTTATTAATCGGGTTGCCATATGTAACTGAAAAACGGAAACTTGAATTAATTTAATTTCATAGACTGATGCTCCAGCTAAGAAACTTTTCAAACTCATTTACGTTACAGTCCTCGATCCCTAGAGTTAGAACCATTTTTTTCCAACTATAAGATTGTTTTACCTCGTCTTTATTCATGAATACGTTGGAAGCGGGCTTTATCAGTAATGTTTTTAAAAAAATGAATTTTTCAACCTCAGAGCATCTGGAAATAACTAGATAGGGTTTACATTCCATCAGCGCATGGTATGAAGTTGCACTGATAGTAACCAAGGCAATACGCTTCATCCACATTGCACCTTCATCGACCAAGGCAAGGCAGTCCATTCATCCACATTGTACTCAGTTAAACCAGCTTTAAAAATGGGTATTTGAACACGGAAAGAATTGGACCTAAGCATGGGAATAATGCAATACGAATCGACTATTCCATTATCATTTTCTTATATATTTTCAGATTATCTTTTTATATCATAGCCTGTGAAGTTTATACAGAAGCACATGAAGCCGTTTCGTTTATAGTATGGTATAGTAAGGCTGGTAAAAGAGTTTGGTATCAGATGTCAACTTTAATCTGTATCTATATGTGAAAATATCCCTGTGTGATTTGTATTTTGTTTGAACGCAAATTCCACGACAAACACGTTCCCAACAAATGATAACCAAGCTGCCATGAGTGAACCACTCATTTTTCAAGCTGATGGCAGGTCAAGATGAAGTCAACAGAATGGATCAGATTTCATGATTTACACTTCTTTATTGAAATTACAGTTTCCATATCACCTGATTAAAAAAAATCTCATCAAATGTGCACCAACTGAAAAAAAAAAACCTGAAGAGAAACATATTAGAGATCTGAGTTAGGATATTATGGCGAGCTGTCAAACCTAATGCAGATATACTGAAATATGAGATAAGATTAAGTTAAAATAAACAATATCGTTTCTTCTGAATCACAAACATTATCGCTTTCATTTTCGCTATGCTACAGTTTATGAAAGCCTAAACTACATATCTCAAAGGGGGGAAAGCAAATTAAATTGTTACGACAAATAGTCATATCTTATAGCATCTAACGATCGTACAAAGTTCGGTTAGGCTAGGCGAATCAATATCGCGATTGGATCAAAGGTGTACAAACAAAATTGAGGTTTGCTTGGTACTTGTCGATAATTCATTCTTCGCCCACGGATAACAGGGTGCTTCATGACTGTGTATAAAATAGGAGCCTTTAATTCAGTTTGTGGCCTATTTCTGCAAGTCTAGATTGACTGAGTATAAATTGAAAAGCCTCAAGAAATAAAATAATATAAATGAAGGTACAGTAATTATTTTAAATATTTCATAGACTAAATTTTAGTCTACGGGGTAGCGTAGTGAGATATTTGAACCCACTGTATAAGCTTTTAATTATTGCTGGAAATTTGAAGAGAAATATTTGTTCCCAAAACCCCTTTAAATGACACATTTCTTAGGCGCAACTGTAATCGTGATGATTTCCGAAATTGTTGCAAACAGATGGGAAAGATTAATTCCTAACTGCCTAGGGTGCACAACTAATTTCCTAGAACACGACCAAGGTAGCAACTACCAAACCGCTATCGCTCAGAAGTTCGTCGCTTTGTTGGGCGTAGTTCTTATCTCTCATAAGTCAAGATTATATTAGCTTGGCTGTTATGTAACATTGATAATAAGTGATTCGTGAAAAGAGAACGAAATTATTTTGGATTGTGTCCATCTTTTATTGTGGCTTGCTGTACATATTTATATCTTATGACGCACCTCGCTAAAGCTCCAATCCACTGACATTCAATGTTTGTGAAACGTTACTTATTGCTATACAAACATGTCTGAAAGGGTCGCACGGTTTGTTTTTGAAAATAAAGACCGTAGGTGTTGATATGAATTCAAAACATATCACTTAGCTTGCATAAAACTTTCATTCCAAAGCAAATGTATCACTTTTTCACAGGATATATAAAATATTTAAAAAAACGAACCTAAACCTGAACCTACAAGCATTTAAATGGTTAACCACAGCAACAGTTTACATGAAGTTTAACATTCAATAACACGAGCAATATTTTACTTCAAAATACGGACTGACACTTTGAATTCAAACATGAAATCCTGGTTTAAATAATTTTTGAATGTAGAAATAAATCCATATAAAAACACACCGCAACGAACCACATCAGATAAACTAAAACAGTGAAATATCTAAGAAGGTTCAGGAGCATCGAACCTTCCTTATAAATATTTTGATCCACCACTCTAGAGAGGCAGAGAGCTTTACGATTATCCTGAAAATGCGTAATAGGCAACCATACCTTACCGTGCTTCCCTTGGCTATAGTCAATAGATATGGGCACGGTAAATCTCGGAATTGGAAGATTTAAAAATATGTTTCCAACTTAGGCTACTTTCGTTTTACTCGAAACGTCATATACCAGCTCAATTACTATTAAAATAGACAGTGCCATCACAACAATGTCAAACACGATTAAGGTGACTGCAGGACTTGGTAGGAATTTGTTTTTAGTGACTAAAATATGAAGTCGGTTATTTGAGTTCTTCTTGAGTTGTTTGCAGAGGATGATTATTTGTGATATTTCTGAGTGAATCTTGCAATCTGTTATCGGAGTTTACAAAAAGTAACTGCCATGCTAGTGTTTTTTGTTTACCTCGATCTTGATATCAAAAGCCTTTCTGGAAACTTCAATATCAGTACTCGAAATGTAAGTCAATTTATTATCCATTTGTATTGAAAATAAGTAGTGTCAAATTTTCAATATGCACACAAGTGCACATATAACTTTTGCATTGCAATGACTGTTGTAGGGCGACTTCCCCTATATTTACGTGTGTGGTGTCATTGTTCTTGAAGTGTTTAGGAATGTCCGTTGTCTGGATGTTTTACTAAAATACATTTGAAATTCCAATGGATGCACCACTCGAAAATCGATATTTTTATTGGAGTAAGATATTCATTTAACTCGAACTTCAATGTAAAAAATAGTCTATATCCTTTTTCTATTTTAATTCACGGGTTGAAAATGAAATTTTTTATTGAATAAGTGTCATGTTTTTAACGTTGTTTTATGAATGCATTATTAACACTTAAACATAAACTTCATCCAGTGCGATAGAAAAGACCTAATCATCTACGTGATATGGTCGCTTACTAGACAACTTACATCATTTCTATATATATTCTTATATAAGAATATATATTCAACATCTCATATGTCACGCTTCAATCCTGGGCGCTATTGAAAATATTGTTTTGTCGTTCTTAGCTACCGTGGAATGGCTTATGACGTTTCAAGCCAAAACGAAAGTAATATTAGTATTCGGTCTTTCCAAACCCATTTCAAAGCCTGCAGTTGAGAGTTTTATTGCGCCGTAAGTTTTTGTTTAGCGAAGGGAGATATCTGTAGAAGCACAATTTGAAAGGTATGTTCGCTTAAATAATAGTGGGTATTGTCTTTGATTATAAGCCGTAATTGGCCTGTTTTATCTTATACAATCACGGACAAAAGAAATGATACCATGTAAAACGCAGTCTAAGTAAACCTAGCCTCACTATTATCCGTTACACTGCTATACTGAGTCTAGAAAGGCTTGGTTGAGAGTCGCGTCAGCCCACGTGACCAAGTTGACCAATCAGAACTGATCTTACCAAGCCACAATAGTGTGCCTTCGCACGTATAACATTGGAGGGTCATAGGTCGCAGAAAGGTCGGCTGACGCGACCCTCAACCAGACCTTTCTAGACTCAGTATAGCAGTGTAACGGATAATAGTGAGGCTAGGTTTACTTAGACTGTGTAAAACGCCACAAGTGATAATTACGACTGAAACAGGGTTACTTAATGTCTCAGCAGTAAATTGATCTAAGTTACTTATGCTGAAACAACATGTCTTCAAGTATATGAAAGACGCACCTTTTATGAAGCGTCATTTTGAAATCTTCTTATAACTACTGCTGTGTACCTTAAGTTTAATCACCTGATAGCGTATCGTATTGGAAATATCATGTAATTTGGGTTTCGATTTTACGTCAATAAATACCTCCAACAGCCCGGAGAAAAGATACCTATTTTTGTCGATGTGTAAAATGACTAAATAATCATTCTCAAACCATAGTAGTCAAAATTTGGAATTGTAAAATAGACAGATGGGGTTATATTTTTGAATTTTCTTCTTCTTGAGTTTTGATAAAATTATTCCACATAGACCTCTCTTTAAAATTATCATCACAGCTACCTTGGCTTAACGAAAAAGAACAGATATGACTTTGACCTATAGTTGTTCACTTGTGAAGGAATTTGTAGAGATGTTTTCGAAATTCTGACCCATGTTCACTTCAATGCCCAGCTAAAATTGTTCTGGTTTACTGTTAGGTATAGTATACGTATATGTTAACGCAAAATGAATGTTAACTTATGTAGTGAAATTTCACAATTATCTGTTTCGTTTTCGCAATACTAGGATGCACCATAGAAATTCCAAATTATATAATATTGCACTAAATACGTAGGTAAGTGAACAAAGGTAGGTACGCGGCTGTAGACGATGTAAAAGTGTGAAAATTATTTTGGATTTTATAACTGCATCTAACAGTAGAGATGCCTTAACAAAGAAATTGCCATGGAGGTTATATTATTTTGGTCAAAATTCTTTTAAAAATTTTGTTTAAGTACCCCAAGTGTTCACCTACACTTCATCAAGTGAAGAGATCTTCAAATTTGGCAAATCAAAGAACTTGCAAAATTAAGATTGTTTTTGAGAATTATAAACAAAAAAAGTGGTATTCGAACCTTAATGCTGCAAACCAACGATTCAACCAAATAAGCTATAGAGGATTGATACAAGCAGAGGTACTTTCTGTTGTGTCATGTTTTTATTATATTTTTCCTATAAACGCTTACATGTATGTATAGTATTTGCACCAAGATTGAATGTAAATCATATTAATGATATTAGTACATGGTTTTAAAACCGCATTTGGAAGTTTTATATATATTCTTTTGATCTAGTTAGATCGTGGAATTTATACAGAGGGACGGATGGAAAGGTCTTTTTCGTTTAATAAAACTGGACAGGAGGGACTTCTTTTAGAAGTTGAAATGACAGTAATGCAGAGTAATGTATGGATTTCTTTGTTCATTGTATGCGACGTTTCGACACAGATCTATATAGGAGGATGTTAGGGGATAGGTTGTAGCATTACGCGGAGACATATACGCTGATGTAGCAGGATGCGTTATGAAACAAGCTGAATAACAGATCATATGTAATAATCATATTTATTTATACTTGGATAATAACGTTGAAAATATTAATGATACTGAGATTTAACCAAAACTATAAGCATAAATATGTCACTCGTGCTTTTATGAAAATGAAAAAGCGTCTATATTTCACTTCTCCGTCAAATAACAGGTAAGTAGCATGGCGTTTATTTACAAGGTTACGTGTTTGCTTTTCAGGGTTGAAGCTACTTCAATGACTCCCGAACAGTTTTCTATCATGTTGCCGTTTTTTAATACAAATGTAAGTAAGAATGTTGAACATGCATAGATAACTATTACCATAAACATTTTCATTGTTGCCATACTTTTCCCATATGTTCTATAGACTCTGTAGACAAAACAGCTAATACTCTGGCATATATTTGAAGATTCTTTTTACATTTTATCAACTTTTATGTTAACTTGTAACGTCTTTGTGTTGATGTTCAAAACTAACTGTTCAAAATGTAAATGTTTTCCCTTTGTGTCTGTTGCCTTTGACTTAGATAAAACATTCAAGACAATAATGCGATATTTACCCTTTCAACTGCGGTCTTGAGTAAAATTTTGTTAATCCTTTTTTTAAATTTACGAAATGCGATGGAAATAGTTCAGAATTTTGCTTATTTAAGACCGGGGCCCGTCTTAGCCAAGAAGAGGAATTATACTTCAACCATATTATGTATCTGCTCAAACGGTTGAGGCCATCAGGTTGCTGGGGTAAGCTCAAAAGCTTTCTTCTTTACAGTCTATTGTCTGCTTTTTGTCCTCCACTTTTGGTTCAGGCATGGCATGAAAATACAGCTATACTGCTATACATTAAACAACAACAAATAAACTTCATGCATGCCATTAAAAGCACTATGTGAAAGCAAATATAAAGTTGTCTTTTTTTAAAAGATTAACCGAAAAATTGAATTATAAATTCTAGTTTTGATCTACGTTAAAAAGTAAAGAATTCCATTCGAAACAGTGCATCGAGATTTGATAAGAAATTTGATATGTTCTTTATTCCTGATATTCAGAAAATAATTTTCACGGCTACCAAAGGATGAAAAGAAATTTTACCCGAATCTTCGCAAATGCGATTTGCCAACAAATATGGTTAACATCGTAGGTAAATGAGAGAATTTCAACTAAAACATGATTTCTCCCTCTGTGTCATCAATTATTTGAAGTATTCAGTTTTTTGAAAAAGAAGAAAGGCAATATATATTGTTTACAGGATGTCCACTTTAAACCTGAACAAGTGAATGCTATCAAGGAGCAGTGGGGTTACTCTGAATGCTATATTAGTACCTACACTTCTAATGCTCGAGGCACTGCTATTTTGTTTAACAACAATTTTAGTTTCAACGTCATTAGTTCTAGATTGAGTGAAGATGGTAATTATGTAGCCTTAAAAATCGTCAAAGATAACATTACTTATACAGTTATTGCTATTTATGGACCCAATGACGATTCACCTGAGTTCTACGATAATATTATTGAGCTAGTTAAAGACTTTGACAGTGATGAAATTTGTCTTTGTGGCGATTGATATTTGGTATTAAGCCAGCGATTAGACACCTATAATTACAAACATGAAAATAATTTAAAAGCAAGAGACAAAGTTTTGGAACTAATTGATACCTTTGACCTTAAGGATCCATGGAGAGAACTTAACTATGACAGCAAAAGATACACATGGCGTCAGCCAAATCCCCTGAAACAAGCTAGACTTGATTTATTCTTGATATCACACGATTTAATGCCATCAGTACACGCATGTAATATTTCGCCAAGTATAAATTCAGATCATTCCCTAGTAGAATTAACACTTTCTTCTTCCACTCTTTGTAGAGGAACGGGCTTTTGGAAATTTAACAATTCCCTCTTGGAAGACAAAAAATATGTAGACCTTGTTAAGGAAACCATTAAAAGAACTTTGAATGAATACAAAGTCACAGAGGAAAACTGTTTAGATAAATATTTAATTAATGATCAATTATTATGGGAGACCCTACTTTTAATGATACGGGGAAAAACTATATATTATTCTTCTACGAAAAAGAAAATAAGAGTAGAAAAAGAAAAATCCTTAGACTTAGAGCTAGAAAAACTAGAGGAAAGTTTAGATCAATCAAGTGCTCATGATGAAAAACTAGCCCTGTTAAAGGAAATTGATGTTATTAAAAATGAATTGGACGATATCAATAATTTAAAGATTAAATGAATGATGGTAAGGTCAAAAGCTAATTGGATTGAACACGGTGAAAAGCCAAGTAAATATTTCCCTAAACTCGAATCGAGACATTTTTTAGATAAAGCTATTGTAGAAATAGAGAAATCCGATGGAACTATTATATCAGATTCTGAAAAAATGCAGCAAGAAACTAAAACCTTCTATGAAAAACTTTACAGAGCCACTAGCGTCAGTCAGATAGACCTGTCCGACTATTTCAAAGATGTTGATGTACCAAGACTAACTACTACAGTATCTGATAGTCTAGAAGGAGAACTAACACTGGTTGAGTTGTCGATAGCATTAAAGGGGCAGTAGCACGTTTTTAGGGGGGATATAAGGTGATGTCTGGAAAATGAAAATTAATGGTTCCAATTGGAAGGCAATGTATTTAAACTAAATGGAGCAGTAATAATTCAAATATATTACGTAAAGTTTAGCAATGCCATTCCTTTTCTTACACAAAATGAATTAAAGGTGTTCACACAAAAATGGCCGCCAATGGATTTTATGTGAATCTTTATACTTTGTCCTCTGACTATGGATGATTGGTTTGTGTTATGAGATTTTTGACACTGTCAAAATAATACATTTAACATTAACTTACAATTATCAGTGAAAAAATTAAAATATAAAATTCTCAAAAAACGTGCTACTGCCCCTTTAAAGGCAATGAAAAATGACAAAAGTCCCGGCCTTGATGGATTTACAGCAGAGTTTCTTAAATTCTTTTGGAAAGATCTTGGACCATTTTTGCTAAATTCGTTAAACTACGGGTATGAAAAGGGTAGCTTGTCAATCACCCAAAAGCAAGGTCTTATAACATGCATCCCGAAGGGAAATAAACCAAAGCAATTCCTAAAATATTGGCGGCCAATATCACTTTTGAATACCTCTTATAAAATTGGGTCTGCTGCAATAGCCAATAGAATTAAAAACGTGTTACCATCTATTATAAACGAGGACCAGAAAGGCTTTATCAAAGGAAGATTCATTGGTGAAGTTACCAGATTAATCTACGATTTGATGGAACATACTGAATCCTATCAGATACCAGGGCTTCTCTTATCAATAGACTTTGAAAAAGCATTTGACTCAGTTGATAGAAATTATTTGTCAAATGTTTTATCTTTCTTCAATTTTGGTTCGAGCATTCTCAAATGGGTAAATACTTTTTATAATGGGATAGAATCAAGGATTATGGTAAATGTTTGGCACGGATCCCTTTAGAATTGAACGTGGATGCCGACAAGGAGATCCCATTGCCCCATACTTATTCATTCTTTGTGTAGAAATATTAGGAATAATGATACGTAATGATAGTAAAATCAAGGGAATTACTATTGGTGACATACAATAAATTCTTGCTCAATTTGCTGATGACACAACCCTAGCATTAGATGGATCAGAAAAAAGCCTCTATGCAGTTTTAAACGTTTTACAACTATTTGCACGCTTTTCTTGATTGAAAGTAAACGTTGACAAAACAAAACTCATTTGGATTGGTTCAAAAAAGAGGTCAGGTTACAAACTATGCAAAGACTATAACTTCGACTGGTCAAAAACAGACTTTAACTTATTAGGAATTAATTTTGGTATTGATCTCGATAGCATGATTGAAAATAACTATAAAGATAAAATTGAAAAAATTGAGAAACAAATGAATATTTGGTCAACTCGTTCTTTAACTCCCTTAGGAAGAAACACTATTTTGAAATCCCTTTTGCTTTCACAGTTAAATCATTTATTTTCATCCCTACCTAATCCACCAAAGCAACTACTTGAAAGGTTACAAAAATCATGCTTTCGGTTTATTTGGAATGGTAAACCAGATAAAATAAAAAGAAGTATAATTACGTTAAATCCAAAACACGGTGGGATTAGAGTTCCAGATGTGAGAAATGTTATCTATGCACAAAAATTGAAATGGATAAGTAGACTTATTACTGACAACAATAAATGGAGTCATATCATCAAGAAAAAATTACCTTATTCATACCACATCTGGTCTGGCAGTTCAAAATACATTAAAGAATTTTGTATTCCAAAATTATCCAATAGGTTTTGGAAAGATGTTTTTTCAGTATTTGCGATATTTCTCACAAAACATGAATCCAATACCTTATCAGAAGACCAAATCAAAAGTCAAACAATCTGGAATAACCATGACATTACTATTGATAACAAACCGATATTTTACGAAAATTGGAAAAATAAAGGCGTTGTTTTCGTTAACGATATTATTCATGAAGAAGGCAGATTGTTGACATTCGAAGAATTTTGGGAAAGATATAGAATAAAAACAAATTTTCTAACTTTTGAAGGACTAAAGGCAGCAATAAAATCACACGCACGTAAATCTAATATTCATAATTTTGGAGAACGATTGCACAATCCTATCTTTCCATTTAATTATCGAGCGATGAACACGCCTGCTGGAAATAAGCACCTTTATAATACCCTATTGAATTCATCATTTTTTATGCTACCATGCTATTCCAAATGGGTACGTGTTTTAGATACATATTTCACTGAAAAAGAATGGATGATTTTTAATATCATTCCAATAACATGTACCAAAAGCACTGAGTTAAGATGGTTGCAATACAGGATTATTCACAATATTCTGCCAACAAAATGCTTACTTTACAGAATAAAATACACAGATTCACCTCTTTGTTCTTTCTGTAAACAAGATCTAGAAACAGTGGAACACCTTTTTTGGCAATGTGAAATTGTAAAAGCAAAATGTTTTGTTTGGGTTTAAAGGTGTTAATAATAATCCTGTTAATGCAATCACCCTCGTTATAAAACAATATATTTTTAGATGTGCTTTGGGGAGTTATATGCCTAATATCTGTTTCACTAAAAGAGAAATTATTAAATACTATGAAATCACCAAATATATCAATTTATCAAATGGTACTGAACAAAAAAATTTTAAATTCTGGTCAACGTTGCATTTGTTATTGAGTTAATTTTATACAATGTATTACTTACACTTTGAGCTTCTTATGTTGTATACAATTTCATTCATTATATATATGTAATGTACTGTTTGTTAAGGACTGTATGCCTGTAAATGCAAAAAAAGGAAATAAAAAAATAAAAAAATTATTTGAAGAAATCAAATGTAAAACTAACAAAAGTTTAAAAGCCAAAATAATAAGCATCATGTTTTGTTACAGTGAAAATGTTGATTATCATTTTCGAACACTTCATATGAACTTGTAAATCCCAAACCAAAATACCTTATCCAAAATGGCCCGAAATCATTCCTGTACCAAAAAGCCTGTTCTAAAGCGAATACTTATACTGAATGCAAATATGAACAGTTTTTGGTATTTATGTCTGCGTCCTTTTACAAACAATTACTTGAAACTGGTTTTTTTCAAAAGAAATTGTATTTATTGTTAACCAACCATGTTAATTCATAATATTAAATGGTGAATATATACATGTATGCTGCATGACATTTGTTTGATAAAATGTGGATGATAATGTGTACTATGTAAATCAAACTGATCATATGAAGTAAAAGTCCTCAAGATGTATGATTTGTGAGAATTTAAGAAGCCCTCTAAAGGGAAATTGTTATTAAAAATGATAAAATTTTACAAACGTAATGGGCAAATATAAGTTTACTCAGGCGAATAACAAGCCTCTTTGGATAATGCCTTTTCTAGAAGGTGTTCAATATTATATTTTTCTATCACCAGTAAAATTCTTATCTACCCTTGGAGCCGTTGTTGGTTTCTACATCGGAGCTTTCATTGGATCTGTGACCAGCGTCATAATAGGAGTTCTCATGGGTATAGTACAATGTTTATATAACGGAGGTAATAATGGTTATGGTAATATAGGTGAACCGATAAAACATGAGGGTTCTACGGTGGTACTTATATAAGCTGAAGAAGCAAGATGAGTCTCACAGCAGCTATTTTCTAAAATAATCTTTATCGGTTTATTATTGCGCAGTCATATATATTTCATCAGCTTCGGGGTATGAACGATGATCGATACAGCTTTGCTTTAATTCTACGTATACTTCTAACTTACTCTTCCGAAGTTCGTTGTTGTTTAGTAAGAGCAATACTGAAATACTCATATTCTAATGTTTAGTACTTAATAAATGTCAATTTCGTTCTTACTGTAATAATTAATATTGCTTTTTAGGAACACATACAATGCTTTGGCAGATAACCGTACCTTTGTTTTTTTCTTTAGGAAGTACCTGTGGCTGGGTGTTTGCAACATGGGATCACGATCAAATGTTATCGACATTGGAAGGTAAATCCGAGGAGGAGAAAGTTCGGATAGTTGCTCTTGTTCAAGGTGTTGTGGGAGGTTCAAGGGACTTCTACAAACTTGAACATTTTATCAATGATGGCGGAAATAGAAAGCTATTGAAGGCGTTGAAAGAAAACATCAATCCAAGGATTCGTTACAGACTGTCATACTTAATCCAAATGTAGTGTGCTCAAAATATTGTAATTCTTCGAAAATGTCTACATTGGCGCTTACCAAGATAATTGCTTAAAGTGCTTAGATACTGCAAGAATAAATTTATTTGTCAATACAGTTGTCGTAATACGAGCAAATGCATTTGTCTATCTTCGGTCATTTACTAATTATAACTTATGTGGTATTCGGATACCAAAATTAAAGTGATATTAGTTATCAATTATATCATTAATTCAAACGTCGTTTTTCATAATGATTAGTCAGTTATTTTTTACCTTATACGCACATTGAAAAACCTCTTACGTGTTCATTCATGGCTTTCATACCGCCACGCATGTCCAAATTTACCATTCAATATGTTTTTGTATTAATATGAATTTCTGTAGAATATGATGACATATTGTGATGAGATTGAAAATATTTTAAAACATGATAGGTCAAAAGTCGATGGCATTGCAAGGGGAACAAAGGACAAATCTTGTTAAAGACTAATTTAAGGTTGCCTTTTGATCATAATTTGAACTTCATTTAAGACCAACAATATTAATCATATTAGCTTACAATATCATAGGCGACGTTTTTATTGTAGGGTAGAGATCTTGCCTCTGCTTTTAAAGTTTGTCATACACCTGGTATTGATGACATGCACGTAATACTGTAGTGTTTATTTAACTTGTCTGAATATATAATAGAACATTTGTAAATTGATAGATAATTCAGAAATATTTGACACACATCATTGAAGACGCGGTTGTCATTTCTCTTACGTCAAGTTTGCTTTACCATCATGTGGATATATGTTCAGGTTTTCATATTAAAATTCATTGTAATCAGTTGCTTTAGTTTGTGGATGTCTTTATAATACAGCGACTTTACAAAAAAGATAATTTTTTATTCACAAATAACGTAATGTATGTTATACTTTGCATATTAAAATTGACAAACGAATTAGGTAAATAAACTTCTCAAAACCCGCTTCCATTTCATAAACTTTGCAATTACCCTTTGAGAAGTCAGTTATTACTGTTGTTTCGGGGGTAAGTTGTCACAAAAAACACATTTACATTAAAACACATATTTAGAGATTCCAATGTGAACGACAATTACTAATATCTTACAAATAAAATCCCTAAATACCTATCGTTTAATATACTAGGTAGGCTTTTGTGATTTAAAGAAATATATGAATTGAATCAAGCAGCAAAAGTTAAAGTTAAAATGATAAGTTCACGCGTTATAAACAGATTAAGTCATGAGTTCTATTAGTTATGAGATTAACAGACAAAGATCGTTCAGACCCAATTAGCACTAGTAACAGAACCTAGATTTATACTGGTTCGGAGAATATCATGATTAAAAGCAGCAGTGTTTTAACTTTATACCTTAAACGCACACGAAAATTGTAAAAAAGAACTTGTTTGTTGACTAAAAAGTACACTAATGCTCAAAATACTTTTCTTCAAATAATTTGATAGCATATTCTTCGACAATAAGACGAAAATGAAAGATTCCGATTTAATCCTTAATTCAATTATCTGTTTACTTAAAATATCTTTTTATGGGTGAAATAGTGACCCATCTCGAGGCGTTAGCTGTGATATCGTCTGCGAGCGCTTGCTCGTTTGAGATATCACAGCTATTTGCAATACACAACAAGGCCAACTATTATATAAATAATTTGATATAATATCATTGAGTTTTCTGATGTGACAAGTTCAAAACGGATATGTATTATTCCATTTGGCGTAGCCTACATAAAAACAATGATATTGAAATTTTCATTATAATAAGATTCACATGTATTTTAACGTCCAATTCTCACGAAACTAAACATTAAACCAATGTTAAAAGATTTCTTTTCAACTCATCTTCTTAAAAGTGTAAAATGAATACCCGTTTAACAAGCATGTTCCTGACGTCATTGTCGCAGAAGCGCAGTTGACAAGCTGCTCATCTATGAATCCGAGGTTCGGAGGTTCGGTTCCCACCACATACAATGGATTTATAAAACAAATATATCTCAGTTTCTTTACTCGGATGTGATATCTGATATATCGTATACCGAGTACTACAGTACATGAAATCACGACAAGGGGTTGTGTATTTACAAATAACTACATTGTACTCTGTGTTAACAACTGTTGTTGTAACGTATCATCAATATACCGAAAAGGGGGATATTTTACGACGCTTCCACAAACACTTCCTTGCTAAGGTTTTCGACAAAAGAATTGTTTTATTAAAAACAAACGACTTGGATTCTAAAATAATGCGACAACAGCGTCTGTTTTAAATACACGCGGCTAACGGATACATGAACAGGGTACCGATTAATGCGGGGAAAACAATTTAACGGATGAAAAGTCCATAACGGTTTCGGTGTCACGAAATAAAGCCATTGAAATGTACACCATTTATTGCTACAATAACAAAGAGATAGGCACTTAACAGGGTGATATATATATGTGACAAGCCGTCTAATGTTCTACACGGTAGTAAGACAGGGCGGTAGGCTTTGTCCTTCTCTTTTCATGTAACATGACAACAAATTATACTTTGTGTCATTTTTCTCTAAGGACTCCAAATGTTAAGCAGCAAAAGAGTAAGAGAACGGAGAGAAAGGTGGCTATAATGAACCAACAACTCAATGAAATGGTTTGAAGTATTTGTCATTGTATGCTTTATGCTGAACTCAGCTAGGGAATTTACATATACTTTCCAACATATAAAAACTATCTTATCATTTTCTACTGTAAGGTCAATCAATTTTTCAAGTGATCTTTGTTCATTTATATGTGTCGACGTTTAATAAGAAATTCCACTCAATAGTACATTTAAGTACTTGTTATTCTTGTAAATTTTACTGCGAAACTTAAATACATTCAGTTATAAAAAAAGGAGAAGTATATGCATTGTATTCATCAAGCTTAATAATATAGAAGATGAAAGAATACAAGGATTATTAAAACAATATCTATAATTTTTCCTCCATGCTGGTTCTGTAATTGTTTTTATTCAACCTTTATTACTTGTTGGGTAGTTTATGCGCTAGAATACACTATATCCTAAATGATTGTAGTAAGTAAGTATGTTAGTAAGTTTTGTGCAATCGTATAAAACTAGCCTTCGGTCTGTTTGAATAACCGTTGAGAAAACATCTATATAAAATCAAACGATAATTTATTGAATACAGATAACGACGCGTACGGTATCCGTATTTCCGTGGGTTGGCCAAGAATGGTCCATCTTTAACAGTGTCTACTTGGTAAATAGTTTAGGGAACATAGTCCTTTTGATTGACAATTCAACCCAATCTGTCTAGAGGATTACAAGAATTACTAGAAAGTGGGCGTGTCGGGAGCTAAACACAGGTGTTGGACATACATCAGACTCAACTATGATTTAGTGTTGGTCAGCACGCGATGGATCGACAGACTGACCGTTATATACCAGTAAATCAGGGCACAGAGCAATGCCACCATTCAACTAAAGCCACATGGTTATTCGGTCGCCTGCTCTCTATGTGTGGAATGTTCCGTGATATTATTGAATATCTGTACTTGTATATTGCGATTCTGTGCTAACAGGAAGTATAAGTGATTTGACTATTGATTGACTGAAATTCGTGAATAACTTAGTGAAAGAACACTCTGTTACTATGAAATATTTCAGACGAGATAACTATTTGCACTGACTATAAATGAAGGAGTACGTAGAATGAAAGAAATATAATTAATAAGAAAAGTGGTTGCTGGACTTAATACATACACTAAGTTGCTGAAAGTAATGCAGTATTCATGAGATCGGTATTTAATGAAATATAGAAAAAGTTCCAGGGACAATGTGAGTTCTCCCAGATATCTTTAAATGCTTTTAGGAAATATATTGAAATTTCTAAGGGGAAATGATTAAGTTGCCTCATAACACTAAGGCGTTATTGAATTTATGTTGAAACGTTGTGTAAAATGAAAGAAGCGGACATACAAGCAAGGTTAAGTTTGTGATGAGTTACAGAGTTGTGACAACCCATACCATCTCCATAGCCACCAGGACCATTACTGCAATCATTAGTCGATCTTCATTACAATCATTATCATCATCTTCATCATCATCATCGTCGTTGTCGTCGTCGTCGTCCTCATCATCATCATCATTCTTACTTGAATTTTAAACTTTATCAATTAGTTTTCAAACGCTTTCTTGAAACAAGCATGATCATCAAATTTGCATAACCCTTTCAATATCAGTCTTAACCCTCCTGCTTCCCAAAACCCTTAATTATCACATATGTGTCACGACTAGGCTTACAGACGCTGTAACAAGTGTTAACAGAGTCTTGTTATTTCTCAGTGCAAATGTTTGCGCTCTTGTTACATCTTGCAAATGACCGTCCAAACTGGGAACAAAGAAAATCTTGAGAATGTGATTGAGCAAATAGACTTAGGTAGCTCTGTTGACTTTCTCCAGCGAGTTGAACGTCGGGCTAAGGGCTTTAAGGGTCGCCGTTTTAACACAATGAGTTTAAACTTTGTCTTTAAGGTTTCTTGAATGAAAACTATGTCATATTTGAAAAGATGGCGACACTTTCACATGTGAATGACGCCATTTTGAAATGTAATAAAAGTCAGATAGATATATAAAAACTTGAGTTTTTACTTTTTTGGTCTTATCTAAACTAACTTTACTCGTTACAACTTATTTAATTTTGAAATAACTAAATGTCAGATGCTTATAAAATGTTTTCAATATCCTTGTCAAATACATGTAATTGAATATTTAGGAAAACTTCACCTTTTCAAAATATCAACAAAACATTGACACAACATACATTTACATTGTATCATTAATTTTAAATATAATATTATATGCTTTCATGGTTTATTTCAAAGGAATTGCAACAGATGAGAAAAAAAACTTTTAATTCAATAATCAGCAGTGATACAGTAACAAGTTATCTAAGATAACAGATTAATAAACACACCTTGTATCCTTTATGGCTCTGTTTAAAACAATTTAGGTGTTTATCAAACAACTTTTCCTTAGGACAAGCCAAATCCGTTTGATAATGAATGGCACTCCATTTCAACTAAGATACTTTAGTCTGAAACCACCTAAAAACTAATTAGACAAGTTGGGTCCATAATTTTACGAAGCAACTGAATCAACAGAAACAGTATTATTAATTACCATGCATTCATTTCAGTCTTTACGTTGAGAGTTCTTAGGTAAGTTTTCGTATGATTTAAGCAACTAAGAGTATTAATTATCGAATATCTACACGCTCTTGTTTAATTCAAACGCATGAAATTTACCGAAGTTTGCCTCCTATACATAGCAAAAGGTAAGCATACTAATAGGTTGATTTTTAGATAACTTGTTAACAAATCTGCAATGAAATAGCACTCAAATATTCTTGGAAAAAAGTAGAGTTTATTGAAGAACAGAATTCGAAGAGTGAGATAAACGTTATGGGACGTTAGAACGACACTTTAAAGGAGCAGTAGCACGTTTTTAGGGGGAATATAAGGTGATGTCAGGAAAATGAAAATTAATGGTTCCAACTGAAAGACAATGTATTTAAACTAAATAGAGCAGTAATAATTCAAATATGTAACGTTCAGTTTAGCCATGCGATTCCTTTTTCTTACACAAAATGAATTAAAGGTGTTCACAAAAAATGGCCGCCAATGGATTTTATCTGAATCTTCATACTTTGTCCTCCGACTATGGATGATTGACTTGTGTAATGAGATCGTTGACACTGTCAATATAAAACATTTAACATGAACTTACAATTATCAGAGAAAAATTTAAAATATAAAATTATCAAAAAACGTGCTACTGCCCCTTTAAAAACGTCACATATACACAGCTTATAAAATGTGATACAAGAGGCTTTGGTAGATGATACATTGTAAAATGAATAAGATTTTAAGTATGCGTACTTGAGTAAAAGGGTACAAAATTCCAATCAATTAGTTAGTTATACACGACATTGGTTCTATTTAGCGATTGCACGATTTGATAACCATGTTATGATTTTGACACAACGTGGTTATCAAATCATGCAATCGCTAAATAGAACAGGTGGCGTGTTTTACTTAAACCGTTGAACTGAAAAAAGAAAGCTTATAAGGATTGAATTAAATATAGGCCTACACTAGAAGAAGGGTTAAAAGCGTGAGAAGGATTTTCAACACGAGTTGACCGATTTGTAACGGATAACCAAGTTAAGAAGTGATTCTAATCCTAAAATATTGCTTGGCTGTCTATGTGTCTTCATATATGCCTTCTTCGACTAAAATTTAAGTTTTTGCCAACCTCTGTAATTCACTTTCACAATAGAGCAATTGGCAGGGAGTGGAAAAAGGTCAAGGTTACGATTTGTATATAACTTTCAGAAAATAATACAAGAGCTTGTAGAGAGTAGTCATGAAGAAGAAGAAAAAAATAGTTTATTAAAGTGTTACACTTTGCAAGTATACATAACATACCATAACATATCACAGAAGAATAAAAAAGCAAAATCCAGCCTACATAGGCTTATGAGACACCATGTATAAAAAAACATATTAAATACATATAATTGAGACAATTGAGTGATGCATACACACACACATTTATTTATATAAACCATAATATATACATACAAAGTTACAATATGAAAGAGTAAAATATTATTTAAAGATACTGTGTTTGTAGTAAACTCGTTTGCTTGATAACATCGCACTCTTGTATTTCAGAGGTTGAAAATCCATATAACATTTCCTCCTCTATCTAGACAACTTCAAAGTGCTTCTCAAAGACTTAGGAAAACATGTGGAAGAATGAAAGATTCAACAAATAACTTTGTAGATAGAACATCATATTGTATATATATATTGTATAAGATATGTTTAGAGCAGACGACAATAAGTGATGTACGACTGGTAGAGCAGACGATAAACTTTCACACTGGTGCATAAAGGTGCATAGAGGTGCAACCGACATTATAACGTGTTAATTGACCTTCACAGCAAATGATATGCAACACACGTAAAGAAGGTGTAAAAAACTACACATAAAACAAACTATCATGTCATTCAAGTCAGATAGGGGATCGTTAAACACACCACACACGTGGTGAAGCCGTTAATAACCACATAGGTCAAGAAACAGATTTGTCATACTTTCACGAAGGTTTTTGTGGTATCATTTCTTATTTTGCTTGTTTATTGTCTGTGAGTGCTGATATAAAAGTAAACACGACATGTGGCCATATTGTGTCTTCTGCAGGACATATGTTTCTAAATATTCAAACCAGTATGTAATTTCATCAAACATTTAATGGGTGTGTGCTTAAGCACGTTCACATAGTTTTATTCATAGTTTTATTCTCAATCATCTATCATCCAATCCAAAACACTATTTTCAATTATAACGACTCTTTTTATTAATCATCCAATATTCACAAACGCTTTGTTAAAGAAGTGCAAAGCATCCTTTTCAGTTATGAGTCATGAGCACATTTTGTATTTTCAATCTAAAAATATCAACATACAGAACGACCTTTTTGTGATATTGGTATAACAATACTTTACAACAAAGCCTGACGGATATAACAACTAGGTGTGAAACTAACACCAGGGATGAAAGTCAGATATGCGAGATTATGCTTTACATTAGCTCACATGAACTGACCAAGGACGAAGCCTGAACCTGTGCAGTAATATCACAAGGTTAGTATTGTTTCAAATCCACCCCTGCCCAACAAAGGCTATCGACAGAGCGAGCTAATCCCGATTACGGTCTGTTTACAAACTCGAAGGACACGGGGCACGGACCGAAAACATCCTTGTGCCGCTGGTCTCGCTTGAGGGAAGCAGACAACAGCCAGAACTCGCTTCATCTGTCCTCTTTCTCTTATTTCACCGAGTGGATTAAGAATTAAACATGTCGTCTGCAACTTGATCATTCACTAAGAGAGCTTCGTACAGCCGGTTGACAACCTCGGACTATAGGTGAACACAGGCGGGCTTGTTGGAAGGGCTCAACTCGGGCTGGAGGTGTCGTGGTATTAGCTGGGGCTTGTCACTCCACAACGAAAGAGAATCGGGGGCCATCTCAGTAGTCAGATATCGTGAGTGCAGCGGAATATAGGGAACGAAAGGTTGGTTTCTCTACATGCCATGGTGCAGAATTTCTGCGAGACCAAGTGAGTGTATTTACTATTCAGCGTCAGTGTCGTCTGTGTACTCAGGGGAGAAACAAAGTACCACTCTGGAGGACTATGTTTTGAGGACTGTGAG
This sequence comes from Steromphala cineraria, assembly GCA_916613615.1. Taxonomy (NCBI): domain Eukaryota; kingdom Metazoa; phylum Mollusca; class Gastropoda; order Trochida; family Trochidae; genus Steromphala; species Steromphala cineraria. The sequence goes on from OU744731.1 coordinate 22,520,729, forward strand.
GTGCTTTTGCTTTACATGTAGCCTGAGCATTATAACAGACATATCTGTGGTTAGGGGTCGTATCAATAGCCATGGATTAAGAGAAAAGACTTTATATTTCTGGAGAAAGAAATTCGGAAATCAAGATACAACCAAGCTAAATATGTGTGACGTAAACTGACAGTTCTCATGCTAAGTTACACAAAAGGACACTGGACCATTTAAGGTTTCCACTCATATCTAAACATGACATTTTGTGATTTTTAAGAAAAAAGGTGAATCCCTTTGATGTAACTCGAGTTAAGTGGCTAATCTTGTGTCAGGGGTCGTTTCAGGATTTACACCAGGAAAAAGACGACGCACGTTTAGGAATGAGGATAGATGTATCTATGTGTTTTCCTTCTGAGTGGATAGAATGTGACTGTGCCTGCCAATAATGAAGTTCAAAATGTAAATGCACGGGAGATGACATATTTATGATAACCTCTCACTGGAAAAAAAATTATTTGTAGGAGAGAAATACGTTTGTCTGAAAGTTGTCGTCCACTTTGGATATATATTACGTAAACTCTGCTTCAAAACACATGCCTGTTTTGGTTTTGAACTGACATGGACGATTCATTTATCATTGGAAAGAAAGTGACCTGATATTCATAAGGGAGAAATAAGTGTGTTTGAGAAAATTGACGTCTTCTCTGGATATTACACATGCTGGAAGATCAGTTTTGCATCAAAATAAACGTCTGTGTTGGATACATGAGAGATTGAGAGGAGCAAAAAGGTGTGATATTCAGGATACAGTTCACAGGGAACATGTGAGTACATCATGAGAGATGAGATTTGAATAATAATGAGCCAATTTCGAGTCAGATCAGGTGTGAATCTAAATGATTATGGTTAAACGTCAACATTCTATTGATATTGTAAGCTAGAACTAGAAAATACAAATTAATGGTTCCAATTGAGAGACAATGTATTTAAACTAAATTAAGGAGTGATAAATCAAATACGTTATGTACAGTTCAGCCATGCGATTCCGTTTCTTACACAAAATGAATAAAGGTGTTCAAATCAAAATGGCCGCCAATGGACTTTAAGTGAATCATTATAATTTGTTCTCTTACTATGGATGATTGGTTTGTGTAATGAGATTTTTGACATTATCAAAATATAACATTAAGCATAAACGTTCAAGTACAAGTGAACAATTGAAAATATAAAGTGTTCAAATAACGTGCTACTGCCCCTTTAATTTATGTAATTGACAAAATCGATGACTGTTTTAATATGAAGATGATTTATAGTGCTTCTTTAAGAATTTACGATTTATTTCTGCTAACTCCGTGCAAATCAAATGAGGCATTGTTCAAATTGTAGATTATGTTCATTCCAAACATGCCATTCATATTATTTACACATGGTCTGTAACTAAAATAGATATGAACAGAATTGCCACAAACATTTGTTTTGAAGATCATAGGTTCCTTCGGTGAAACTATTTCTTCTTTTATTTTTAGGAAGAAGTCAACCTGTCTACAACTTGCAAACATTTCTAAACTTTGACTTAAATCACTACGACGTCTACTTCCAACTATATTTCAAGGACATTTCAGCTCACGCTAACACCTGACTTGTGCCATTTCTGGTCGCCTGATTTCGACCAAATATCAAGAACAACATCAAGAAAAGGTGACAACATTGTTTAAAGTAATCACCGAATCTGGAACGTACCACATACAATACCTCCAGGTACCAGATATTTAACACAGAACTATCAACAATAGAATACCAAAGCGAAATTCCAAAGTTTGCATTTGACGTGCACTCTTTCTGCTAGTCATCTGTTATGGTCCAAATATACAACATGTCAACCGAACAGAACTTACAAAAGGTTTAAAACTTACATACCAAGTACAATATAAAAACTATCACTTTGAGAACACCTCCATTCCAAAGTTTTTATGTGACAAGTACCCTGTCTTCAGGTCGTCTGCTTGGGCCAAAATCATCAAGCAGGGACAACAAGTTTTTGAACGTCTGTGTCGAATCTGAAAGGTGCCATTGTACATCTAAGGAACATTATTTTTGGGACACCTCAACTTAATCCTCAAGATTCGATGTTACATATACCCTTTCTAGTCGTCTGCTTTGGGCCATAGGACAATAATCAAACAGGGTTGACAAATGTTTTGAGCGTACCAAGTACAGTTTAGGACTATCAGTTTGTGAACACCTCAAGGAAATCCTCAAGTTTGAATGTGACATGCACCCTTTCTTCGAGTCGTCTGCTATGGACACCTATTTGTTTTGGTCCACCGGTCACGCGGTTCACAGCTGTTGATCTCTCAGATAAAGTTTCCCAAGGGACCAATTATGTTTTCTCGTGCACATCAGAAGAAGAGGAGCACCTGAAAGGATTATCGAGTGACTGTAAGGAGCCTTGCCCTTGATAAGGGTCACTCTCCTTCATATCAGTTATCCTCATGTGCGCTCCAGATGAGCTGTCTCCAGTCACTAGGTGTACGCGGAAGGGAAGGGTGTTCTAATCAGTCCCTGGCGTGAGACAGTGTACTCTTAAGTTTGGAAGAGGTTCTCTATGGAAAGTATCTGCAGTGTGTGCATCAATTGCTACTTTTGTAATGAAGTTGTATACTATGCTATCTAAAATGTGTGTGATGCAGATGACGTGATTTGGATGTATTCATTCATGAATTGGAGAGGTCCTGATAAGTCAAATCGGAAGATATGCTAAACCACAAGGTGAACTTCACTGGGATGCATCAGGTGCATTTAGACTTTTGAAAACTGAAACTGTATCCTTTTGTGCAGTGAGGATTTACGTGATTAAAGAGGCTTCCGTGTCTTAAAGCAGCGTGAAGATGCATGTGGGAATCTTAATCTCATGCGGATACTCTAATTTTAGTTATGTGGTGTTTCGTACTTGAGTTCAATTGTGTATCCTTCTTCCATATATTTGCAGAAGTGCAGGTTCGGTGGAGTCAAGTCATTGTTAAAGAGGAATTCAAACATATTCAATTTGTGTCGTTTGTGCTAAATTAAAAATTGTGCGTAGAGTTGATGTCATATTTCATACCGGCGTGGCTGATAACAACGTGACTTGAATTTTCAGTTGTTGTGACATACATGGATTCATAACTGAAACTAGGAAAATCAAGATTCCATGTTGGATGTTATTCAATGCCACAGATTGCTCCATTTGGTGCTCTAAAACGTTCAAAAGTCTTCGTCAATCAATCTGTACTTGTACATGTGAATTGTGAATTCAACTTGATGAAGAGTTGTTATTGATGAAGTAGGTGTGATGAATAGTTTTGCCTGATGAAGAATTTGCTGGATGTATAAGTGGTGAATGAAGAGTTTAAGTGGATGCCCAGTTGAGGCAGGTAAATGTTACGATATCGATATGTACCCAAACGTTCCTCCCGGGAGGAGGAGGACGAAATCGAGGCCGCGGGGGGTCCCGAACAGACGACAGTTTATTCCGAGCAGACAAATTGTTCTGAACAACAGAAAATTCCTCCACAGCAAACAAGTCGTCCGGAACAGACAGTTCGTCCTGTACTGAAGTCAATTCTTTCTGAAAAGGGTAATCTTTCTGAAAAAACACATCTCACCGAAAAAGCAATTCTCTCTGAAAAGGTTTTTCTTTCTGAGCAGACGTCAAATCATAATGAGACATTCCGTGCTAAACAGACAATTCGATCTGAGCAGACAAATTGTTCTGAACAGACAGATCGCCCGGAACTTCCATTCCCTGCCAAGCAGACGACACTTCGACGCAGACGACAGGGACCCTGGTCGCGAGTTCAATCAGCCGGGGGGACCTTACCTGACCCCAGAGTTGAAGGGGAGCCCTCGACTGATAACGCGGGCGAGGATGATAACAGCAGAGGGGCGTACAAAGAAGGTGAGATCCTCACAGGGTTTATGGTATTTTGATGAGGTAGTGAATAAACAGGGGGTAGATTGGGGATCAATACAAACACAGCATTTACAACTCTCCGTAAATTACTTGTGTTCAAACTGCCATAAAGACTCCAATATTTTCGTGTTAGTTCTAAGGGAGGAATTTATTATTGGTTTGTCTTTAACTCCCTTGATGCCAAGTGACCAGTTCAGAGGACAACAGGTAGTCAGTGACTGTGAACATGTTACAAAACGCAACCTTATTGACGTCTAGTTGTAGTAAGAGTTAAGGGGCAAGTACAAACCAATATTCATACGTTATAATGGTTTTATTAAGAATCAATACCTTAACTGCTCGGTCGTAAATTATGTCATTTTGTGAACAATGCTCTAGGAAATACCTGGAAAGCATAAAGTCAAACATCAAACAATATTAAACTTCAGTTAAGCTTTGCACAAACTTTTATTGAATACTTCGTCCGTTCAATCGCGAATTACGACTCGTAAAATAATTCATTTTTGAAAGACCTGCAGTGAATTTTCTATTAACGTGTTCTGCAAATTTTAGAACTGCATGCTCTGCAGATGACCAAAAGAAAACCGTTTTGGAATGTATGTGAGCAGTAGATAATTCCTAATCGTGTACTGTGCCTACAAAACGATTTATGCTATCATTTACACCAACAAATTTCAATGTGTGTCTTTAAAAAACTAATATACGGATCGTAAAGTCTCAAGAACAAACACAAACCTTAGCTGTATAAATCAATATACTTTTCAAACCTGTAAACTATAAAGAAACTGTCCTCTTTGAAAGAAGAACAAAGACAGTAAAATCATAAACAAACTCAACTTCGTAGATAACATTTTTATTTGCAATGGTAACAATAGTTGTGTTATCTAAGAGCACACTTCCGCTTTTGGAGTTTGTTGATTTTAGAGTTATAAACATCTAGTGTTTACAAGCGACCTTTCAACGCTGTTTCCTAAATTAATGAATCAAAGATCACAATGCTAAAGCAAGCTTTGGTTAAATATTACAGTTTTAATCTTCAAATAATTATTCTTGAAAACACAAGTGTTAACATCCTTTAAAATGGTTCTTTTGTCCGCAGAACTTAAGTGTCGTCAATTAATGCTACTTAAAATGAGATTTTGGTTATTTTTTCAACAGTCGTGATTAAAAACGTACGTGTTCATTGTCAATGTTTATAAGGACTTACATAGATTTATTGGAGTACACAATTATCATTCTAAATGACAGTTTTTGATATGTGAATTTCCCTTTTGGGGGTCTTCATTCGTGTAGTTTTAGTTTCCTTTGTTGGTTTATTTCTCCTTCTCAGTGTCATCCAATTTATCATGAAATCCAGGTCATTGCAAAATGTTTTCTTAAAAATTATGTTATTTCACAACACAGATCAAAATTTGAATTCGTATTTAAGGAAACATTAAAAGGAAAGATTAAAGCCAATTCTCCTTCATTATGATATTTCACAACTATATATTGGGTATCAAAGTCGTGTTAGTGATACATATATGTCTAAGATCAATTAAATCTCATTAAAGCAAAATTCTCTCAAAATGATCTACCTATCCTAAACATTATTTTATGCAATTTACGATTTAATCCAACTCTATATCATTGTGATATTTCACAACAATATGCGGGATTAACCAAAGGCTAATTTGTCAAGCACGTACCAATGGTTACTGAAGTCCCTTTTTAAGCATAATTCAAATCTTTAAATAGGTCTACCTCTCTGGAATATCATTTCGTATAATTTAAGTTTAAAGCAAACACTTTGACAGTATTATATTTCACAATAAAAGAGGCCAACCAAAAGTTATTAGTTACAATTCTTTATTCTCATAAAACAACCTTGGTTGTACAGGAGCTTATTTGAAAAAAATATTAAATACAAATACATATATAGGCCTATATAATTGTAGATGGAAGATAGATATACCGAGTCTAAAAGGCGTTTCTTTTCTTCTTACAAAAGATGAAAGATGTTTGATTAAATTTGTACTAAGTCTTGTGTTGATTTGTTGATATTTTTTTCTGAAGTTTGATATATTTGGAAAATTGGTGTTATGATTCCATATAGGTCAATGGTTACATCATCATTATCTTGAGGCTGACCTCTGCCCTGTGACCTTAGATCTGGTGTGCGACAAGGATACTCTATCAGCCCTTAACGATAAACTTGGAGCTCTTAAGTACGGAGATAAAGGCAATGGACATTTCAAGACCACTCTCTAATTCGTTAAGAGCTTGTGAGTTGTTAAGCTCTGAGTTGAGTAAATTTTAGCACAGGGACAAATCAATGTCTTAACCGATTAACCCTTTGGCGTTAAAACATTGTCCAAAGAGCGGTCCACTGTAGGGTAACAGTTAATAAGTGGGAACTTACAAAGGTTTGTTTTGTTGAAATGAAATTAATCAAGGGCATTCTATAGTGTTATAAAATACCACTACCCTATATTGAATACACAGATTAATGAAAATGTGAGAAGACTGTTTTTAAACACATCTCTATTATTTTTCAAAATCACTTTTCGAGGTATATCCTAATTCTGTTCAACTATTCTGTGTAAATATCCATGCATCGATACTTCGTTATCAAGAAATTGTATATGTTTACTGTAAATATGACAAGTCTTTAAAAGTATACAATTAGAAAAGTTATGTTATACTGTTTTCTGGTTGATACAATATACGTCTCTAATTTGTAACAGTGAAGTTGTTTGTCCTTTAATCTTGTTAAGTTTGAACTTCTAAATTTTTCATTATGCGTAAGAAACAAAGAACATTTCCGCAGCGACCACTCAGGTTTCTAATTTATGTAAACTGCTTTATCTCCGTAAAAAAAACATGTTTCCTTATTGAGTAATTTTCGTATCATTATCGCATTAATGTTATTAAAATGAACATATACCTATGTGAACTTGACTTCAGGGTTGTAATTTGAAATCTTCAGAAGTGTTTTAAGATCTGTATATTGAAATGACAGTTTTAAACGTCAGATATTAAACTGCAACAACTTCTCAAAAAGGTTTCTACTCGTCTTTAAGACTTACATGAATGATTGTATACAACAGTATAATTAACGACATACGAATGAAACTCACAAAGTTGAATTCGAGATTCCATGGTATTTTAATCCATTCGTGCATTAATATAAGATTGTTGGCTATGGGGGTTATCAAATATCTGCACATGTCATCTTCAGTCCTATTATCCATATGATAACAGCGTTCATAAGTTCTTAAATATTTTATTGCGTGTCAGTTATATTCACCAAGGTTTTGTGATTGTAGCAGTGTTAATGTTTCTAATGTCAAGGTAAGTATAGGTCTGGTCATACAGGTTCATCGATGCATACAATTTTATGATTGGGCATCCATGTCGATGTTTGTAAACGTGCATTCCTTTGTACATTTCTTTCATGTTCATATAAAGAGCAACCTAAATCATGATAGTGGGCAGTGTACAGTGACAAGCAAATGATAGGAAGGTTCTTCAAAAAGTTTACGATTTAGATATTTGCATGATTCTGTTGCAGATTGTCAAAGAGTTCATCAGTTGGCATTTGTGTATTATTGAATGTTGTATGAACATCAAATGTGTATAAAATGGAGATGCAAAAGATAAATGTTCGAAGTGATATAAACTTACATTATATAAACTTTATCAAGAGCTGAAACCGTCCCCCTACCAGTGTTCACACCTTTCAATATTTTTACAAGATACAGTGGAATGTGATGTAAAATAGTTAGGAATAAAGACTCATTCTCATTCAATATTGTAACAACTTTATTTCATTTTTGCTCATATTCATGTCAATATCACTATATAATGAGCCCTTGACAAAGTCGGAAATACAACATAAATATATACCTACTGACCCATTGTTGACATTACCTAGTAATTTAAGTACATACAGCCCGTATATAAGCTTTTATTAGTGTCATCGAGTCCATAGCTGCACGGTTTGAATCGTTCTATTGTATCATTATATACCAAACCATTCACGCGCCGCTGTTCGAGCGAAACCTTTACATTCTCTGTTTATAAGTCAACAAAAGGGCACCGCCCTCAGGTGTTACCCATTTAAAGGGAACTCTTGGGGTACAACTATAAATACTTGAAAATTGGTTCTATTGAGTGATTTCCAGTTGATGGTGTTGCTTATATAATATATTTCCTGTTTGTACAATTATGGCGTTTGGGGGACAACGATCAGAGTAAATATTATCTTTGCTTTGCCACAAAGGTGTTGATGGAGTTTTGATGATGTAATTTGTTTATTTTTCGAGATTTGATACCCTTTAACGTTCTTCCATTGATAATGAACATGCACGTGTGTATAGGCCTTGTGAGCGCCTTGCTTTGGTAGCAATTGTGACGAAACATGTTTTCTTCTAGATGATTTGTGCCTTTATGTGACGTTGAAACCAATTTTACACCTTCCTGTGTTTGATACTCCTTTTTATTTTGGGAGTTCAGAATGTGCATGCATACCTTGCATTTATATGACATTTGAAGACAGAGACATATTTAAGTTTAAATACAGTTAAAAAATTATAAAACTGCTAAAAGGTCAGTGCTTTGAATGTGGTTCTATATGTTCTTAATGATGTTTATATGTTTCCGCTGTTTGAAAATTATTAAAGGGACAGTCCTATCCGTGTATTGTTAAAAGCAAATTAAACTACTTCCCTGTTTATACTTACATATGATTATAACATGATTATTTCACACTTATTTTCATATATATTATTGGAGGTAAAAGTTTAGTTGCTTTAGATTTAACAAATTGACAAAGAAAGCAATGCATCACTAAGTCCTCTTGAATTTCGTTTCTACAAAAAATACCCTGAAAGGACTGTCCCTTTCATATTTTGTGTCTACTTTGGTAAAAATCTTAAGTAACATTTATCTTTATTGGAATAATAAGAATTATGACCTTATACTATTTTCTTGCATCAATACGTGTATGTGAATAACTAGAGACATGCGAAGATGTTTACAAGGCTTTACAGGTTCTCATAGGTAAAGTCATTATCCTGGGTACTTTGAAGCAAACGTTTGTGTGTAGGATACCTTATCCTTTAGAATTACAAATAAAAATCCTTAAGAAATAAATTAACATTTTTTAAAAAGAATTTAATATGTTTTTATTTCCCAATATACATGATACATTCATTTTCAGCTGTTGGCGGTGGAGAAGATATACAAATATACACAGAAATAAATTAACATGAAGGAAGTTTCAAGGAACAATAAAAGCACTTATATAGTTGGCTAAGTCCCAGTCAATTTGTGAAACTTTAAAAGGGTTTGAACCATCAGAGTTTATATATGTGAGTGAGGCTAGGACCATTAGGGAATGGGGTCATTCCAGATACATAAAGGAGGGTATGGTCATTAAAGACGTTGAAATTACGGGAAGCAGAGAAATAGAGATAAGATTATGTACACGCTTCATGTTTTAGTCGAGGTGCAAGAATATTGAAGGATATAAAACTTTAAGAATCATCGTTGGAGAGGTTTGGACCACATGGGGGAGAAATGGGGGTCATTTCAGATTCTATAAGAGGTCTATATGCGTGAAAATTGCGGGGAGGAGTGAAAATGTAGATAAGAGATAAGATATTTTAACACGAACCACTCAATGTTTAGGTCGAGGTGCTGGACAATACATAGGATCTTACCCCCAGTCTTGGGTAGGTCAAATGATTCCAGACACTAAAGAGTGTGGGGTCATCCTGGACATGGAAATTGCAGGGAGGATTGAAAATGTAGATGAGATAATGGACACGGATCACCCAATGTTTCGCTGGAGGTGCAGGAATATTGAGAGATATAAACTCTTGAAAGGGGTCTGGATTACATGAAGAGAAATTGGGGTCATTTCAGATATTTAGGGGCGTTGGTCGAAATTAGGGAAAAGGTAGATAAAAACTATTGGACATGACTTATAGAAGGTTAAATCGATGCAAATCGTAAAGATTCCTAATTTGAGGTGTCAAGTCTTTTGGGAGAGACCCAATTCCAGACCCTATAAGAAGTGGTTTTGGGTCATTCAAGACGTCACCATTGTGGGAAGGGAGAAAACGTAGATAAGATATGTTGACACGGATCACCCTGCGGCTGTGCATGAATCATGTACCATTATCTGGGTCATTACAACAATTATCAGATCCCAGTTCACTGATCCGTGTCTTGTACCGATTCATATCGTGAGGAAAATACGAAAATCATAACCCGTTTAGACTTCCACTGAAACGAATAAGGAAGTTTATGAAAAGGTAAAGGTTACACCTGGCGGATTTTATTCATGTTCAAACATAACGAAAGAAGTATGTTTATATATAGATATGTGTGCGATATTTAGGTAACTTGGTGAAAAACTTCACGGTTGGTTTAAAAAATGACATTTGAATTGTGTAATTGGGAAAAGTGTTATAGTCCCCGACTGGGATATTTCAATTTCACAAAGGGCTTTCTTTTTTTGTAATTGACTTTAATCTTTAAAGAAAATTGTATTATCATTGAAGAAAATATGTAAATTCACTTCAAGGAATTTAATCCATTTAAAAGGGTGAAAACACTAACAATTCTCCTAAAAGTGGTTCAACCGGACCCCTTACCTGTAGCGTTTATACCCCCCCCCCCCCCCCCCCCCCCCCCAAAAAAAAATAACCCACCTACACTCCAGTTTCCATACAAGAGGTAACCTGTCTATATGGGGTGCAGGGGTTTCGGGAGATTTCCGCTGCAACATTTTCTTATCAAATGTCTTTTTTTCCAACCATCATCGAAAATGTTATATGTACTTCAAAATTAATGGTTATTCACTTTGATTAATCAAATACACGATATACCAGTTTGAAACACCAAAACAGCTGTACATGGCGGTTTAACTCGACCCCCTGATTTAGCCCCAACAACATACACTAACCTTTATTACTGACTTAATCTTGGTAAATAAAAGTAAACAAAGCGTTAACCTATATATTAGCACAGTGGATTACCCTCGGCCGTGTGAATGACGACATTTGGAGTATTAAAACGTCACAATGCAAGAATGTGTTAATCAAGTTCACATGACCTCAGTTAATCACGTGACCTGTAATCACAATTCAATTCTTCAATTCCTTTATCCGTGATTTCACAGACAGACAGACAGATTTTTTATTAGAGTCTCATCTCGCAATTATATATACAAAAAAGGTTACAAATATAGAATTCACATATAAATACAGCGAGCCACCCAAAAATAGGTTACGAGAGACTAAAGCTAAATAACCAAATATATACATTAAAATACAATAGAAAAATAATTCAGGTCCATATGACAGGTAAAGATTAGGTTAAGAGATATAATGTACATGTATATGATAGAAACGCAATAATTGAGTGTAAGATAAAACGAACATGGAGCATATTTACATTATATTGGATAATAGAACATTGAACGATATGACAGGATGGTATTGCCGCATTGATTTTTTAAAATTCGAACATGCATATCCTGCTGCTATGGGCCTCTTTTCCGCTAAAACTTTTACTACCGGTACAACACCTGTTTTAGTGGTTGAATTTGGTTTGTAATCTAAGTTAAAAATTATTGATTAATTAAATGTGTGATTTCTTTGGTGGGCAGTCTATTAGTTTTAATGGAATAAGGAATAATACAGGTCACTTAATGGCTTTACAACTTCTTTATTCTGGGAACACGACGTGTCGACCTAGAAGATTCGAATGTCCTTGTCATGTCCAATGTAACTTGCTAATGATATTATGTTTCCATAGATGAGGATTAACAATAACATGGTCAAGCAGAAATGTGCCCCACTGACCCATATAAAACAGTGATGTTGATTGGTCCTATCATTCATGCTTATTATTTAAATTACACAAAACAATTAACGATAACAAACCAAACACATGCTCAAAACTATACACACTTTCTTACTTTCTTCTTTATGTGTGTACTAAGTCATCAGTGGATATGTTATTGGCAGGTTGAATGTTAAATGTCTAGATCATTTTTCATATCTGGACACATCGTCAATACACGTTACACTCCGTACGTGTGAATATAGATATAAAGGTCAGGGTTGCCGTGAGATATCTACCAGGTAGATAGTTGGGCAAATTATCCTTTGATAACATTGTTATCGTACAGTGACCTAAGATCCTCCATGTAAGGGGTTAGGTGTTACAGATTCACTTTGTTCTTAAAGGGAAACTACGATCATATTTGATTGAAAAGAAATAATTGGATTTTTTATTCTAAAGTTTTTGTTAAAAAGACACTTCGATCATATATTTTATTGAATTTAAATAATAAGAATATTCCTCAACTTTGATGTTGCGTTGTCTGCATTTGATCAGTGGGAGATCCCGATTATTTTGTTTGTGTATTTAGTCAGCGTGTGAAAGACTGTTCATATCAAAATTGGCACTCTTCTCTTGAAGGTGATCCTCTTACCTTTTATAATTCCCACTGCCTGTGAAGCATATTTGTTAAACATAAGTTCTTATGAACATAGACGCGTATTAACCTTATTTAGAAGCGGATTTTTTAGTTGGAAAAATGTACATAGTAAAAATGAGTATATATATATGTAAACACTGTAAGCTACAGCTGAATGAAAAACAGGTATTGTATGACTGTGTATGCTTTGTTAAAGAGAGAGAGCGTTTCATCCCAAATTGTAATATAATATTACTAGTAATAAGGATACTGTTTCAAACTTATGTCTTTCGAAGGACTATATGTTTCTTCTAAATCTTGCAAAATTCCCTAAATATGTACTTGAGTGTATAAAACAAACAAAAAGGTAACTCTGTAATAGTTTTCTGTTATCTCATTTGTACTTTGGGTCTTTGGCCTTTCTACAAATAAACATCTTGAATCTTGAATCTTGAATCTTGAATTTGATCAGTTTGAGCGACGACTACTACCGGTTGATCAGTATATCTGGTTTTACAACCAGCCGCTAGAACGCTAATAACGATAACGACAGTGGTTAAAGGGGCAGTAGCACGTTTTTTGATAATTTTATATTTTAAAATTTTCACTGATAATTGTAAGTTAATGATAAATGTATTACTTTTATAGTGTCAAAAATCTCATAACACAAACCAATTATCCATAGTCAGAGGACAAAGTATGAAGATTCACCTAAAATCCAAGGGAGGCCAATTTGTGTGAACACCTTTAATTCATTTTGTGTAAGAAAAAGAAATCGCATGGCTAAACTTTACATTATATATTTGAATTATTACTGCTCCATTTAGTTTAAGTGCATTGTCTTTCAATTGGAACCATTAATTTTCGATTTCCTGACATCACCTTATATACCCCTAAAAACGTGCTACTGCCCATTTAAAGCCTTTCTTCCATGCCTATATCATTGGACATAGAAACAGTGTATAGTATAAAGCATTGTCATGACGTTGTACTTATATCATTCTTACCATACTAATATCAAAGCCACTGTCGCATTATTATTTTTTGGTTCAAAATGCCACCATTAAATGTTAGTTTATTCCGATAAAAAAACCCACAATTTAAGGCTTAAACTTTATTCAAACCAATTATTCGTGAGTATGTCTAAGCGTGTATGGTGTCAAATATAAACACTTAAAATCATTCCAGAAAGGATAGTTATTTGCGTAGCTTAACCGAACTTTGCTCGTGTGTTTATGAATCATTTAGCTGATGAAAAAGGGTTGGTAACAATTGGTAATGTTGTGTCCCTTTTTGTTGTAATATTTCAGTTGCTACAGTGCCTTTAGAGTATTCTAAATAAAGGCGTAGTAAAAAATAAAACAGCATGCTTAGAATAATGTTTATCATAAAACATCTTACCCGGTACTAAACGTCAATGTATACCATATAGAAATCTTACTCTAGGTAATTGAAAACATGTTGTATTCTTAGAGTAGTGTCAATCGGCACATGTAGTTTACTTGTAATCACTCCCCATTTCAACTAATATAATGATATATGATAATGTTTACTATACACAAATCTCACAAATTGACACGTGCTTTTACAGTTAATACGTAGCCTCCTCTCTCATTCAGGTAACCAGTGTAGAGTGATGTATATAGCACAAAGCACTTGTGCTTACAGTTGAGCAAATATACCATTATATATATACATTTGAATTTTTCAGACATTTATCTATAAAGTTGTATAATGTTGATATGAATATCATTGCCTGTCACAGCGATAACATGTCCTTCAATTTCTTCTTTTTGAATTTAGACCATGGCTCCTTCGTTGTATAACTATCGCCAATTTCAGTTATACCACGGACGGAACTACTTTTTTATAAACAAGACTATGTCGTGATAAAAAAAATTCTATTAGAAACAACGTAACAAAAATATGCATTTTATTACATAAAATTGACTTTACAGATTGAGCAGCCTTTCAGAAACAGAAAAACATGTACAGCTTTATTTCAAAAGGTTCCCATCAAATGCATTTCGGTGGATCTCCTCCGTCGAATTTCGGCATCCGTCATACGTGTAATAGCATTGAGATGACTGCACGGTGCTTTCCCGATACATGTAAATTAAAATAAACACCGAAATCAGGACTGTAGATTTTCTGCTTCTGATTCAGTTATAGAATGACAACATTTCAAATGGAACTTTTACTATCTATATCTAGCTACGCACTCGCGGTCTAACTAAACATTTAAACGATTAGACAACAGGCCCTCGTGGTCTTACTATTACATAAACTGACAGGCGAAAGAAAGTAAACATTTCAGTTTCTAGCTCATCTGGCCTGAAAGGCCCGATGGGCTTATGGCATGGTGTCCGGCGTCCGTCCGTCCGTCCGTCCATCCGCCCGCCGTAAAAACTTTAGTGACCATGTGACCCCTAATAAGGCCCTCAGGGGCAACACCCTAAAAACCTATTTTCTTCTTCTCCAGAACCATAAGGCTTATAAAGCTGAAGTATTGAGTATAGACTCCTTGACTAGTGAGGATTGTATACATTGTAACTTTAGCCACGCCCTAAAACCCTATCTCGTCTTCTTCTTCAGAACCAAAAGGCTTAGAAAGCTGAAATCTTGTATATAGACTCCTTGACTAGTGGGGATTCTAAACTGTAACTTTGGTGGCCCTGTTGTCCCTAATAAGGACCACAGGGGCCACGCCCTTAAAACCTATTTTCATCTTCTTCTCAACACTTAAAATCATTCCAGATAGGATACTTATTTGCGTAGCTTAACCGAACTTTGCTCGTGTGTTTGTGAATCATTTAACTGATGAAAAAGGGTTGGTAACAATTGGTAATGTTGTGTCCCTTTTTGTTGTAATATTTCAGTCGCAACAGTGCCTTTAGAGTATTCTAAATATAGGCGTAGTAAAAAAAAATACAGCATGCTTAGAATAATGTTTATCATAAAACATCTTGCCCGGTACTAAAAGGTAATGTATACCATACAGAAATCTTACTCTAGGTACTGGAAAACATGTTGTATTCTTAGAGTAGTGTCAATCGTCACATGTAGTTTACTTGTAATCACTCCCCGTTTCAACTGATATAATGATAGATGATAATGTTAACTATACACAAATCTCACAAATTGACACGTGCTTTTACAGTTAATACGTAGCCTCCTCTCTCATTCAGGTAACCAGTGTAGAGTGATGTATATAGCACAAAGCACTTGTGCTTACAGTTGAGCAAATATACCATATATATATACATTTGTATTTTTCATACATTTATCTATAAAGTTGTATATGAATATGAATATCATTGCCTGTCACAGCGATAACGTGTCCTTCAATTTCTTCTTTTTGAATTTAGACCATGGCTCCTTCGTTGTATAACTATCGCCAATTTCAGTTATACCACGGACGGAACTACTTTTTATAAACAAGACTATGTCGTGATAAAAAAATTCTGTTAGAAACAACGTAACAAAAATATGCATTTTATTACATAAAATTGATTTTACAGCTTAATCAGCCTTTCAGAAACAGAAAAACATGTACAGCTTTATTTCAAAAGGTTCCCCATCAAATGCATTTCGGTGGATCTCCTCCGTCGAATTTCGGCATCCGTCATTCGTGTAATAGCATTGAGATGACTGCACGGTGCTTTCCCGATACATGTAAATTAAAATAAACACCGAAATCAGGACTGTAGATTTTCTGCTTCTGATTCAGTTATAGAATGACAACATTTCAAATGGAACTTTTACTATCTATCTAGCTACGCGCTCGCGGTCTAACTAAACATTTAAACGATTAGACAACAGGCCCTCATGGTCTTACTATTACATAAACTGACAGGCGAAAGAAAGTAAACATTTCAGTTTCTAGCTCATCTGGCCTGAAAGGCCCGATGGGCTTATGGCATGGTGTCCGGCGTCCGTCCGTCCGTCCGTCCATCCGCCCGCCGTAAAAACTTTAGTGACCATGTGACCCCTAATAAGGGCCTCAGGGGCAACACCCTAAAAACCTATTTTCTTCTTCTCCAGAACCATAAGGCTTATAAAGCTGTTCAGTATTGAGTATAGACTCCTTGACTAGTGAGGATTATATACATTGTAACTTTAGCCACGCCCTAAAACCCTATCTCGTCTTCTTCTTCAGAACCAAAAGGCTTAGAAAGCTGAAATCTTGTATATAGACTCCTTGACTAGTGGGGATTCTAAACTGTAACTTTGGTGGCCCTGTTGTCCCTAATAAGGACCACAGGGGCCACGCCCTTAAAACCTATTTTCATCTTCTTCTCAACAAGCAAAACGTCTAGAAAGTTGTAACCTTGTGTTAAGACTCCTTGACTAGTGAGGATTATAATTTACAGCTTTGGTGACCCTGTGGCCCCTTGGGAACCACATTTGCCACACCCTAAACCAAAATTGATATGAAGCCTGGCGAGCTACAGTGACAATGGCACTATTTTTTCAATTTTGCAATTACAAATATGTATTTTGAAATCGTATTCTCAAACTGATAAGAACAACAGTTAAATAAATAATCGTTTGAAGAATACTTTAAGGTGTTTTAAACTTTTTCTTAAAAAATGAAATTTTATTTTTATGAATTTTCAAAAAATAATTTTGATAAAACACAAATGTTTTACACTATTGACAACGGTTTAAAAATGTTAGAGGTCACGATAGTGTAATTTCTGTATTCCTTACCCCTGCCTACTTTAAACAGAGATATTGTAACAAAACATTAGTAAGACACCAAATATTTTTATCACGCTATGACAAACATCTGTTATTGTTAATTTGCCATAACTTAATACATCAAATGTCTATTATTTATTTGTTAATCGAACTGTTGTGTGTACTTTATTTGTACCTGGCGCTTTACTTACTGCATTTTGTTTTGTGCGGGGTGAGACTTGTATGTATGTACAATAACGCAAAGTCATTTTGGTCACATGTCCAGTATTTTAGTAAACGTTCTGTGCAGTTAACTTCTAGTATCAGCAGTACTGAATGGATTGATTATTTTCGATCAGTATTGAATATCAGTGACAACGTAATAGATGATGATTTTGTACAATTTTCCAAGGAGTATATGGCCATGCATGCTGACCGTTCTGTCTTTTGTGATGACTGTAATAATGATGATTTTAACAATATTCTCAATAATGATATAACACCTCAGGAAGTTGAAACAGCACTTCTCAACCTAAAGTTAAAGAAAAGTCCTGGACCAGACGGAATTGTACCAGAAATGCTTAGACATAATTCGCAAATATTTACGATATATCTTAGTAAACTATTTAATTGTATATTTAAATCTGGTAATTTTCCTGAGCAATGGTCGAAAAGTATTATATTTCCATTGCACAAAAAAGGTAACATTAATGATGTTAATAACTACCGAGGCATTTCCCTCTTGGACATACTTGGGAAAGTTTTTACTTCTCTACTGAATAGTCGATTGAAGCATTTTATTGATGAATTTGATAAATATCCAGAATCACAGTGTGGATTTCGAAAGGGTTACTCGACAGTTGACAATATGTTTACCTTACAAAGTCTTATTCAGAAATATTTATCTAAATCCAAAGGTCGTTTTTATTGTTTATTTGTTGATTTTAAAAAAGCTTTTGATTCATTGAATAGATATCTTTTATGGCATGTTGTTGCAACAAATAGTATTCACGGTTACATGTTGGACATTATCATGGATATGTACTCAAAAACCAAAGTCTGCGTAAAATTATCACAAACCACTATTTCCGACTATTTTGACAGTCTCAGTGGCGTGCGACAAGGTTGTATTTTAAGTCCTTTGTTATTTTCCATGTTTATAAATCAAATACAAACAGTTATGGAACAAGATTGTGATAGAGGTATTTTTGTTGACCCAGATTTTTTAGAATTGTTCATGTTATTATATGCCGATGACTTATGCTTGTTCTCAGATTCTGTTTTAGGCTTACAAAAGAGAATTAATGTACTTTCGCAGTTTTGCAAAACATGGGGTCTCTCTATTAATTTTGATAAAACAGAAATCCTTGTATTTAGAAATGGAGGAAAATTAAGAGCTTATGAAAAGTGGTATATGGATGGTCTTAAACTCAATGTATCAACATATTATAATTATCTTGGTTTAACATTTTCAAACAGATTATCTTGGTCTAAAAATGTACAAAATTTAGTTATGAGAGCTAATAGAGCAATGGCATCAGTCAAATTATTTTCTTTAAGATTGAAAAATATTTCTCCATCTGTGCTTTTTAAAATCTTTGATGTCCAGCTAAAGCCAATTATATTGTATGGTTGTGAAATTTGGGGAGTAAACAAATGGGAAATTATTGAAAGATTTCATGTTCGATTTTGTAAATATGTTCTTGGTGTGAGTTATAAATGTTCAAATGTTGCTGTGCTTGCTGAGTGTGGGCGAAATTATGTATATATTGACACCCTTCAAAGAGTTATCAAATACTGGTTTAAATTACTAGAGTATCATGAAATGAGATATCCAAAGCAATGTTATATAATGATGTGTAAGCTAGAAGCAGTAGGTCGTAACACGTGGGCTTCTAATGTTAAAAAGATATTATTTATGTATGGTTTTGGTTATGTGTGGGAAGCCCAGGGTGTTGGCAACAAAAGTGAATTTTTACGTAATTTTGTATTAAGAATAAATGATTGTTGTGTACAAAACATATTTGCTGACATAAATGCAAGTTCTTCTTTAGATTTATATTCTACCATTAAACGCACTTTTTGTATAGAACCTTATCTCACAACAATTAAATCGAAAGAAGCACGTCGTAGAATAACTTTGTTAAGAATAGGTGCCTTATCAATACGTAAAAATACAGGAAGAAGAGAAGGAATACCTAGATTTTTAAGATTTTGTAAACTGTGTAAAAATGATGTAATTGAAGACGAAATACACTTTTTATTCAAATGTCCTTGTTTCAGTGAATTAAGAAAGAAATATATCCTAAATGTACCTGAAAATAATCATATATGTTACCTTCGAAATGTTTTACAAAATCAAAACTTAGAAATTATTTCATCATACTCATGTTTTATTAGAGATGCACTCGCTCTACGCTCAATGTTTCTATCATCAAATTAACTTACAATGTACTTTCAATGTTCTCTCTTATATAATTGTCTTGTTTTGTATATATGTTTTGTACGTGGGCCTAAGGCCTTTTACCGAAATAAAAGAATTGAATTGAATTGAGACTTGTTGGTTAATGTGTCGATTGTGAATACTTTTTAGTTGACAAATTTTATCCTGTTTTGAACTGTTTTTATCGTATGAGCCTTAGAATATTTGTTTTTACAATTTCACGCATTTTTAGAGGTAAGGTTATGATCTATGCTATGTTAGTGGTCAATGTGGGTGTGAAGCGAGTATTATTGAGGCTAGGCTACTGATTACATTAAAAAATACAGCCATTTCAACTGGATTGGCGCTGCTGATAAGATTCTTGTAAACTTGTAACGATGTAGCTTTTCGAAAAAAAATCAATTTGCCTTGAAAACTCTATTAGTACAGAGTTTTAAAACTCGGATATCGACTAAACGAGAAAGGGTTACGGTGCATTTTGAAGTAAACGTGTGTATGTTGCCAGGACGGTTCGATTAGGACAACAAGTTTGTATGCACTTTAGCGCCATTGCATCACTCAATAATCCTTTCCGCCCAGTGACAACTCGGGTAACCTTCAGAGGTTCACGGTGTATTGTTTTATTTTTCTCTTCTATTTAATCCTATTTGTGCTGCAGGTGACAAAAGTTGCCAAACAAGCACCTAGGTTTAAGGTTATTAAACGACGGACACGGCAATATTATGATGAAAAATATTGATAATTAATATAATAATTAATAATAACATTGGATTTTTATTTGGACCCTAATAAAAATCAAATATTTATTACTACAGACAAACATGGCAATTTTCTTTGATAGAAATATTAATGTAGCTAGATAACATTTCATTTTCATGTGTATGTCGTTGTCAAATGGTAAGGTATAAGTAGACTATTGAAAAGTCCTGTTAAACGGGTTGAACCTATAGAAGGTCTATAGATACTTTAATTTGGGGCTGGTTGTTATACATTTTACGGAAGAACTTAAGATATGTTTATCTAACCTGCAGAAAATTATTTATATTCTTGATAAATGACGGTGTAATTCGGTTAATTATTAACCTTTGGATCTTCGAGTTAGTATTGTAAAATTCTCTCAAAACGCCTAGGGGTTATATTTAATTTCCCATCTAATATGGTCTTTTAATTGTCATTAAGTTTATATCGGAAATAATTTTACAACCAATTGCATCTTTGTTGCTCACCTGAGACAAAAAGGTCATATAGACGGTCAGGGGTCACACGTGCGAAAGAAATTGGGTCAAAGGTTAGAGAGCCTCAGGTAAAGATTATCCAATCACACGTGTCCTTGCGTGACAAAGACTGATAGACAGATCTATGTTGATTGAAATGAACAACCGAAGAGTCATTCATTTCACTTGCTTTCTGTCATTTCACCTTTTGACATTTGTTGATATTAAATATAATCTTTGGTGATTAATTTGTTTTGAATCATATGAGTTATTATATATATATATTATGTATAACTATATTTCCCATGAAATCAGTTGCCCATATTGTCATAGATCTACATGTTGGAAGACATTTGTGAATTTCGTGGACTGTTGTTTTTAGTTATATCAAAAGTTGGAAATTTCTTTCATGCTACGCGAATATCAATAAATTATAGCCTGTTATAAAATCTAAATTAAAAACTCATACTTCAAAGCCAAATATCTTTTGCAAAAATAACTAGAGAAAAATGAACATATGACACATACATGTAGTATACCATGTTTCATTAAAAATTTAATTTGATACGAATATTTGAGTGAAAACGAAATATTTGAATTAATATATATATATCAACAACCACAACATAGATTGATGGTGTTCGCAAAAAAAGAGCCTCTTTCCCCTTTCTCTTTATTTCTTTCCAACTCCCTCCCCCTGGCCCAAATGACCTGTACCTGACTTTAAGTCCAGCTAAAATTGGGGTCTGTGTTTAAAGGGGCCTTAAATTAGATCCCCATTTCCTCCACAGACATTGATTTTGTAGTTCGTGTAAACACAGGATTTGCTTTTGTTGTTGGTTCATTCATTTCTTATGTTTTCTTTTGTTCCATTCATTTGGAAAAAATATAGAAAACGTTACTTTAGAGGGTTATAAATGTCGTTTTTTTTAATATAAAAATACATAAATGCAAACTTCTTTGTTGAATTAAAATTTTCATTTAGAGATTTTGAAATTGACGCGTAAAACATTCAACTTGTGGTTAAAGGGAGGTAATACAGTATCCATCAGCGCACGTAAAATCCTCATTGAACATTTAGAATTGACATTTCAAGGTACCTGTAGTATTTGTGAACAAATGATTCAATACCTCTTTTTGGAGTTACTAATTCTTATTAAAACTATCGAAAACTAATGTCGAAATATCCTTGATTAATTATTCATAGACAGTTCAAAATGCCAACGGGCACCTGTTATGAATTTTGTAGGTTATGACATCACAGGAAACGGACCAATCAGCGGCTTCGTACTATCAAAGACATCAAACGGTCGTCCATCTTGAACCGCTGAAAACAAAATGATGCCTAAGGGGGGCAAATTTATTTGTTGACGATATGAAACTATTCTCCGATTTCATGTGAAAGCAACAGATTATGTGTCAGAACACCAAGGAAAACCCAATCGGATAGTCTGATCGGTAAGAAAGTAGCAATATCTCGCACAGGTGCGCGAATCCATTTCGATTTCAAATGGCAAAACAAACTCTGTTTCCGTTTCATGTTTTGATTTGAAATCAACGATCAGGAACCGCGAATCTCTACAGTTCATCGTTTATTAAATTAATGTGATTACATTTGATGTTTTCTCACGTTTGTTATGATAATTTGATTTTTTTAAACTATCGAATATACACAGGTAGGCAACACTATTTTCCCTTTTGTTGATAAGTCAGCAAAATTTAAATGATGGCTTCATATTTATGATTTTGTTTAATATATCTAGATAAGACAAAAGTTTAATCATGAATAGTATGTTTTTAAGATTGTTCGGGCACATCATCAAGAAAAAAGCATTAGAAGCAAATATTGTGATTTTGTTATGTCACTATGACATTGTTCCCTGAAATAGACTGCACTTGCTCTTCTTTCACCTGTAGTCAAGTCTCTAAAACAACACTTTATGACATACTTATTACATTGATATATTATAATTACTACCATACTTTATGTATTCTCGTGAACAAACTTTGAATACTAATATAAATTTACCAAATTAAAAAAATGCCCCAAATTTGTAATTTGAATGATAAGATAGTCTGACTGTAGTCATAATTGTAGAAGCCGCATTCGGACAACTCGCTAGAGTATAATTATATAGTAACAATCGAGACTTGCTTTTGTGACCACCTATGGCCGCAACCACAGCGTACAAGTGTTATTGTGACATATATAATCACGAACATATATAAATGATTGAACCTACAACCAGTGTCTGTTAAACATCATTAAACAATGATCACTATTTTCCAATGGTAAGGAGATCAAACTAGTCTAACAATTTGACTCTGAAATGAACTTTGTTTTCAAAAAGCTAAAATAAATATTTTTAAGGTTGCTTAGAGAAGAGCCTCATATTTTAATTTAAAAATAGCTGCTCATACATGATGTGAAAATTTAATATAACAACACTTAAAGAAAGGATTTTAAAAAACTGTCATCTTAATCTATGCTTGAGTGAAACTAACTTTGAGAACATTGTTGACCAGAGTTAAGGGGAAGAGGATAATTATTAAGTGTCTGGTGACTATACATAGCAATGCGGTTATATTGCTGTATTGTAGCATAAAATATTGCTTATTCAAAACAGTCTCATTGACAGTTAGGTACTTATCTCCTTTTTTTTCAAAAACTCTAATCAACATGACTTGTTTATTTGTGAATTTATCTGATATCTAGAATACCAAAGTAGGAGAATTATTTAATGGATTTGAATCAATTAAATAACATAACTGTATAAAATGAATCTATTACTGAACTTGACCCCTTTCCTTCTGCAGGAGCAACATCAACAACATCAGGCATGCATCAGCCTCGGCGCAGAAAGAAACGGCCGATCCATGGCGTCAAAGTGGTTGCAGTGTCCAGGGGTCGATCTGGCTACGGATTTACCATATCTGGTCAACATCCTTGTGTGCTGAGTTGCATTGTGGGAGGAAGTCCTGCAGAACTAGCTGGTCTCAAACCAGGGGACTATCTTGTTGCCGTCAACAATGAGAATGTTTCTCGATACAGCCATGATGACGTTGTTCGTATGGTAGGCATGTCAACAGGAACTCTTGAATTGCAGGTCGCTGAAAATTACAACAGTTCGGATTCCTCTGATGACGATTATCCTCCTCGTACTAAATCCAGATACCCAAATCGTGTTCGGCCCCGCCAAGGCCATGAAAGAATGAAGGATGGCAGACATTCAGGTTCTGATTTAAATGGACGTGCTCATCGTGGTGTGGAAGTAAGGGGAGATCACCCTAAATTAAAACATAGACCGATTATCGGTGGTGAATCAGAGACCTCCCAGAATTCTTCCTTAACAGATGGCACATCACAGGAAAGAATATACACGTCAGACCAGTCTGCCTTTCATCAATATGTGTCTGCGAAGATCTCTCAGAAACAGAACTCAAGGTCCAGTTTGAAACAGTTGAGAGACTCAAGACAGAACCTGTGTCAAGATTCAAACTCAGATCTTCAAAGTAAACACTCCAGATCCAGCTTGCATAAACACAAACCTCCGCCACCACACCGCAGTTCAAAACCTTCCCTTCCTGCTCACCTTCAAGGCTCAAAGTCTAGTTTGAACGGAATGGATAATGCAACGATATCATCCACAGGATCTGTGCAGTTCCAAGAACTCCATTCCCAGAACATATCTGGATTTCAAGGAATGTTCCCAACCTCTGGAATAATATCCTCAAATGGTTTGTCCTTGTCTGGAATGTCGGACCAGAACAACCTCCCTGAGGCTGAAGCGGAAGGGGCTGAAGCAGCAGCTGCAGCTAGTCCAGGATACCCAGAAGATGACGACAGTTTTGATATGCAGCAACATCCCCCTGGTGATATTAAGGCAGTTGTTGGGTATATAGGATCAATAGAGATGCCAAGCAACTCAAGCAGACCTCATCAGAGGATTCAGTCGCTAAGAAACGCAGTGAGACGACTTCGAATCGAACAGAAGATTCATACCCTGGTTCTTATGGTTGTGGACTCTGAAGGAGTCAAACTCACAAATGCTATGGGAGCAAGTATAGCCCAATATCCAGTTGATATGTTAGCTTTCAGTGGTGTATGTCCAGATGATAAACGCTTCTTTGGGATTGTGACGCTTCATAATCCTACTGACGATATGAGTGAGATGAGTGTTCAACGTGAAGACAGTCCGTCTGCTAGTTCGTGTCACATCTTCATGGTCGATCCTGAGCTTCGATCTCACAATATTCATGCTCAAAAGGCTAAAGCTTTCAACATTCAGTGCACAGTGGATCAAGAGACTCAGAGATGTTTAGAATTCCCTCGATCTGCTACACCAATCATTCTTTCTGTTGCAAACTTGTATAAGGACAGACCTAGGGGTGTGTATGAAAATGATATTGTTCAATCACAAGCCTTGGCTGATCCTGTACGAGCAGTTCAGAGAAGCAGTAGCAACAGCAGCAATAGTGACAGTGGCTTAGGATTTGGGAGGGAAGACAAAGTGAATGAGAGAGTGTATGTTGTTGATATGCCAGTCGAGGCTCAAGCTGAGGCTCAGCCAGGAGCCAACCGAGTGCTTCAACATCTCTCTCCAGAAGTGAACACAATGCCGACTCCAAGACACAACTTCTCCCGTCCACAGTCAGCAATGGAGGTACGTCGTGGACTCAACACTTCAACAAGCAGCGAAGAGTGTTGGCAGGGAAGCAAACTCAACCCTCGTGCAATGCCAGATCCAGTCTCACTGTGGAGGGCAAGGTCGTCGGATGACCTTGAGAGACAGAACGATGCAGAGACATTAAGGCAATCGATGCACAGACTGCTGCAAGCAAGGCAGCGACATGCAAGTGAGCATCATCTCAGCAGTGATACGGAATCCCATGATTCCCGGGAAGGGTTTCTCGCTCGGAATGGATTCTCTGCTCCACGACCGATGTCTGCTCCATTCACTCAGCTCAATTATAAGAGTGAAAAGGTTGAAGCAGTTGACATGGCAATTGGGAAACTCAGTCCAAGAGCTTTCAATGGCGTCCATGCTAAACATACAGTCCGGTCACCATCAGCCCCGCCCATTCCTTATTATCATGATGATGATGACGATGATTCAGATGAAGAAGATGACCCCTTTGTGAAGAACATTATATCTCGTCTGAACCGGGACAAGGCAATGGGACTGAGTGATGATCCGAGAAGATTCTCCGAGGGTTTTGCCTTGGCTCGAAAGGTAGGTTGATCTTGCTTTCATTTCATTTTTTTGTTCAGTTATTTCATCAATGAAGATAGGTTGACTTTAATATTGATAGGGATTACGACATCTTTGGCAATGGGCCAGTTATGGCTTTTGAGTAATTTTCTGAATCATTCAAAAATTTAATGACCCCATTTCCTGCCAATGACCAATGGCCCCTTCCCCTGACTTATACCTTTAAATAACGAAAAAGACCAAGTATGGTCAATGACTTGCTTCTTCTTCTATACAATTACCTACCAAATTTATGACACTTATGTAAAAAAAACCTACTGAAGGTCATGACTTATTGACTCTTAAAAAGATTTTATTAACACATTATGAAATGTGTACATTCAATTTTGATTCAACGATCCAATCTTCTAAACTTTAAACTAAAATCCAGTTGACATGCCCAGTAAGCCCAATACTTACAGTCAATAACAAGCCCAGAGAGATTTTAAGGTAGCTTCTTTTGTCAGCCTTCCTAAACTGTGAACCCTGGGAAGAGTTGCTTCCCTTTGCTCACTCCTCGACATTGTGAAATGTGAATATGTAGAGGATATCTTTTCTTGACAATACCATGTTTATCTCATCGAGTGAGGTAGAAAGGTTATATTTTCACGAGTGACTTTTCTACCTCACGAGATGAGATAAACATGGTATTTGTCAAGAATTGACAGATATTCTATTTATTATATGATTTTAAGATTGTAATTACGTCCGAAAAGGGTCATTTTCACGACGAGCGGCCGCTAGGGACAGCCCGTCACCACAGTAACACTGTGACGTCATAAGCCAATTGTTTTATGACCTCAAATTATATCAGTCACCGTTCGCAGTGAAAAGATCAGTTATTTTCACTGTAGCTTGATAGACAGTTTATTTCACTGATAAATCCAAGTATTTCACTGCTCGCCATATAATAAAAATCATTCTTCACTCTATGATCAATGCAATGAAATAAGATCTGTCTTCAAAGTATTTTTTTTACATATTTAAATGGTTTTCTCAGCAGTGATAAATTTGCCCCCGAGTCCTGCTTCAAATTCATGGAAATAAAAGCTGTAAGTCTAGGGGTGTTTTACCTGGTGCTATTTCTTAGTATGCTTACACTTTGGGGGCTTATTTCCTCCTGCAGGGACTCACAAGACATTGTTCTAGTGCATCCCTGAACTCAGCAGGTCATATTTCTAGATTGACGCAATAACATCGTTATAAGAAGTCATATTTAGATTTTAGGGGGGGAGTATCGTTAAAACACAGGAATGACACTCATGAAAGTTACAAAATTTAGTAGTGACGTTTCGGGGGTTGTTTGACCCCCTTCATCAGACCAATACATATACCTTTTTTGTACCGTTGTGCATCATTTATTTGATCCACAGCAATGTCATTCCATGCTTAACTCCACTCCATTAGCGTAGGTTAGCCTCGCCCTCACTCTAGTCATATTTAGATGTATTTTGCAAACATAATTTTTATTTGACTTATCTTAGTACTGAAAACATCCACAAGTTTTGACAATAAAAAATTTGAAAGATGAAATAAATATTTATGAATATTGATTATTTTCTGATTGGTTGAAGTACTTCAAATCTAAATTGGAAATAGCTGATAACAAAAGGCTCTTCATAACAGTGATCACTAAGTAAGCAAAGTATTTGTGAATCACAATAGGGAAATGGCTTAAGTCTGTACATAAAACAAATCTCCCTAAGCTTATTTATCTATGTTTACGATACTTAGGATGAATCGTGCAGCGTATTAAACTCTTAGATTAGCTGTTTTACATTTCACTACCATTTATATTAAACAAGTTTTAATATTGCTGTACACATGTTTATGTTTTACAAAATTAAAGTTTAAGTTGAGAGTTTTACTGATAGTTCTCATTTGTTCAATACTCAAAATATAGGAAATGGCAGACCAAAAAATTAAAGAAATTTTGTAACAATTAGTTCCAGAGGAATTTTGTATTGTTTTTTTAACCAGACCATTCTGGTTGGCTAATTAAGAGGATAAACAACAATTGGTATACGTATATGCTATGGTTATACACTCTCATTACTTTAGACAATTGTGTGTCAAAGTAAAAGATGTCAAGATATATCAAACAAATTCTCAAAGCCATCTAGAAATATTTCATTTTGATTACTTGAATGAAGGGAATAGTTAGATGTAGCGTAGCAACGCAAACAATATGCAACATTGGTTGAATAAAAAAAAAATTTCAATTCGTTACATTTATTTTCCATTTCATGAAATCTCATTATGAGAATTTATCCTACCTCATGTAAGAATCTCGATCTCTGATTGGTTCACGTGACCCTTAACAAATTCCCATATACACCTTCACCGAGGGAGAATAAATCCCTTATACCCCGCGAGTAAAGCGTGCTTCCACGTCAATCATTCAAAGTCACGTGATAAGGTCATAGGTCAACCAGTATGCCGTGACTCGGACCTTTGTTGATGTTTTGAAATAAAGGTTTTGTTCACTTCTGATTGTGTTTTTAACAATAGTTTAAGACATTCGGTAAGATAAATTCGTTATCACATTGCATAGCGGGTTACATCGGTATTTATTATTCCCTTGAAAGGTTTTATGCAACTCGCGTTCCGCTCGTTGCATAAAACCTTTCGCGGGAATAATAAATACCGATGTAACCCGCTATGCAATGTGATAACTTATAATGTACTCCGGCGTTTATAAGATAGGCTGCAGTCACTGTGTAAGATTCTGACGGCAGCAGGTAAGGGGTTAAGATTTGGTCAAAGTAGGCAAAGAGAAAACCTGAAAAGAATATGAAATGTCTAGTGATTTTTCAAGTTCCATTTATCATTTCTTTCATCTCGTCTGTCAGTCTAGCTTACCAAAGGGATTTGTTCGAAAGGTGTTAAATTACAGCTCTATTTCATACTCTTGAAAGGTATCAACTCCCTTTTCATTCCCAATCCAAACTTTATTGTTGCCCGATTTCAGGGTTTTCTTATCAGTGTATCAAAACATTGCTCACGACAGTTTTGAATTATATCGTTACCCAAATCCAAAATTAATTGTTCCCCCTTATCGTGTGTGAAGTATTAAAAATGAAACTTATTCAGGTATACCCCCTGTGGTGTAGAACCTGAATATCAATGATAAACACAGATTAGGCCCACAATACCAACAGTATTTGGTCTGATTTGGATCCAACTTCTTGTAAAGGTTCTGTACACACCTTTTGTGTGTATCATGAATACACCATGTAATCTCAAATGTTATGAGATGGCTCCCTCATAGTATATATAGTACTGCTCAAAAATACATCGGAAAACTATGAGCTTAGTTGCTGGTTAAGTTTGTTTCCAGTGGCTGCTAGTTTTCTTATTTAAGGGATTTCTGCTGTTTCTTTTAAAGGAACGTTTGCATAAATTTCAATTTTGTGCAGAGGGTGTCATAGATTATTCATTCTGGATTTTTCTTTCCTGTGTAGGATTTTTACCTGTCAAGTTGCCTGTGAATAAAATTCTCTTGGAATTAAATTGCAGAAAATTATGGATTTTAATTTGCTTGAAGCAGAACTCTGTGAGTGAATGGAGCATAGTTTTGAATGTGAACTGAAAAACAACTTTAAAGAATTTTTCTGAAATTTCTATTTGAATTTTAGGAAAAATCTGGGGATTTTGTAACTGTATAGAAACCTAAGTTGTAAATATTTGCATTTCTATTTTCTTGCTTTAATGAATTAGGGACACACAAATATTTTAATTAAGCTTGTATGCAGAAGGTCTGTTGTAAGAGTTCTTTCATTCTGTTAGAAATAGCCTCACAAGATTACATTTATAATTATATTCCTATTCATAAACTGCTCAGCTTAAAAAAATAATATGAAACATGAGCTAAATTTGAGACGCTGTCAGATAAGACAACTCCTGTCTTGGTGAATAGGAACATGACTAGAAGTGTCAAAGCCATTTCTTTTCAAATTTGTTAAAGAGAGAAACAAAAAACTACATGTTGCTATAGTGTTATAAGCTGTCACCAAAAACATGTTGTCTTTGGGTCTTTTCAAACTGAATATGTGACGTGAGGTGGTTTGACTTAGCATTATCTTCAGCAACTTGCGAATTTGTAACGTCGCTAAGGTCACTGAGTGGCACGGATGTGTTATCTTCAAGGAGAGCGTGTCAAACAACTTAAAACAAACGACGGACAAATCCGCCAAAGCTCACGCAGCCACTGACAAGTTTTTGTATATGGAAGATGTGAAGTTAGACTCTCTGGGAATTACCAACAAATATTCAAGCAATGTTTAAACGGGAAAACTTACGGCATGTTCGATCTACCGGCAACCTGGTGGTTTTAAAACGGCTGGCTGCTCGTAAATATCTTTCCAAGGTAAGATTTTTTATAAGGGTCCATTCAGTCTTATGCTTCATAGCTGACTGTATAATAGAGTTCTCTCAAGTGTTCGCTATGATTGACTTATAATGGGCTCTAAGTGTATGTTGTGTTTCACGATTCTTTGCTATGGTTGACTGACTGAGACAACACCTTGGATATTTGACGTGGCTGCTCAACCGTGAATTGTGATTGGTGGGAAGGATGATTTTGGTACGATGATACATTTTCAGAACCTTGCGTTCAATTTTGTAAGGGTAGGTTTATGTTTTGTGAATTGACCGTATCACTTAATGTCTTTATGATTTGATACAGTTTGATTATCATTTTGTGGTTCAGTCGATTTGAACATGGGAATTTGATTTGGTTGGTTTGAAAATTTGGTATGATAGTTCTAAAGTTAAAGATGTGTGACTGATATTGAACTAATTACAAATTTGATAATAGATGTTACATTAATTCACTTTTAGTGATTCAAATGTTTTTGTTAACAGTGTTAGTACAAGGAAGAAAGACTGGAAACGGATATTATTTTGTTAGTTGGTGTAAATGTAATACCCTTAAATTCGATTTTTATTAAGTTATCACACTTAAGAAAAAATAAAAAATGTATTGAAATTTTACATTGACACACTAATACTTTTCTTAAAGTATAATAAATCCTTTTATTATATGGCGAGCAGTGAAATACTGGGATTTATCAGTGAAATAAACTGTCTATCAAGCTACAGTGAAAATAACTTATATTTTCACTGCGAACGGTGACTGATATAATTTGACGTCATAAAACAATGGTCTCACGCGGCGAATTGGCTTATGACGTCACAGTGTTACTGTGGTGACGGGCTGTTCCTAGCGGCCGCTCGGCGTGAAAATGACCCTTTTCGGACGTAATTACAATGGTAAAATCATATAATAAATAGAATATCCGTCAATTCTTGACAAATACCATGTTTATCTCATCTCGTGAGGTAGAAAAGTTATATATATTCACTCGTGGCTGCGCCACTCGTGAAAATATAACCTTTCTACCTCACTCGATGAGATAAACATGGTATTAGTCAAGAAAAGACAGATATCCTCTATATAAGTGTATTCAGAACTATTTTTTAATCATGATTTCATCTTTCCTTATTGACATATTCTTGTGAAAATGAACAAAAGATGTTTTAATTCAAAACAGGAAATATTGACACCTTTAAGTGTACATATAAATAAGATTTTGAACCACACCCAAAATAGTTGAAATCTACTTTATTTTCAATGTCTGTGACAATGTTTATATATATATATATCATGCTTAATATAGGTCTATTCTAACTTTAAGTGATAAGCTGTCTTTGAAACTTGATCAGCTAAACATGACAGTTATAATTTGAAATAAGGAGCTTTGATTGTTACTTTCAAATTATTATTGATAAAATATGTTTTTGAAATTTAATGATTAATTTATGTTTGTCATTGTCCCAATAAATTAAAAGATCATGACTTATTTTAATTGTTCATGTCTGTTAATGGCCCTTGCTTTTTTTGTCCAGAGTATATGAAAATGACAATCTTAGGTGTTGTTGAATACAAATCTTGTAATATCATGTTACAATAAGGAAAAATGTGACTCCAGTCAGTGGTAACTTTTTCAAAAAAATATGCCTAAAAAGAATCATGAAAACCTCTTAACTACCTGTACCTTAGGTCCAAACTTGTCTGGATTATAGAAACACAAGAGAGGCTACTGAATGAGCTAGTGTTGATGTTTCAACCCTCTCCAAAACTATATACATTGTGAGTGTATTCATATCTTGTGTAAGCAGGGTCTTCATATATAGTTTACATGGTATATATGGAAACATTGCAGAGATAGGATAATGCAAGACTAACAAAGAAAATCAGATCTTAGTTTTGAAAAAAACTAGTTGATATTTTTAACTGAAATTCTGTTGTGTTCCAGTGTTGATTTTAATTAAATTAATGCTTGTGAAAAATTAGTGGGACAACTTTTTTTCTTGCGTAATTTTAATGCACGAAAGACTCTTGTATAAAATGAAGAAAGCTAGATTCTCAATTTGTATGGAAAAATGGATAAATTGTAGGAAGGAAAAATTCATAACAATTACTGGAGTGACTGTGAGACACATTGAAGGCTGTTAGGAGGTTGGCAGATTTACGAGCTTTTAAGGGCAGGGGGTTGTATTTTAGTGGCTAATCATCTCAGTGATTAGTTTGTCATTACCCGATTGTCAGGTTATCATTTGCCAAAAAGACTTTGAGGAGAAAGCTGTTTGCTCTGAGAAGAGAAAGGTAAATTCTACATTTCTGATCATTCATTGTATATTTTCGTTAACATCTTTTAATTATTTTGAATAGGTTTATTTGGAATCACTGTTTTTTTAATAAGATACTTAACTTCTTAATAAATAGTAAGTTGGTTTCTTCTTCAATAAAATATGAAAGTTATTTTTCTGTATCAATATATTTTTATTGTCAAACATTAAGCACCTACTTTCAAGAAAATGAACACCTGACAAAATTATAATTGTTAACATCTAACTTCTTTCTTTCTTTCTTTTCACACAAAGATTTTAAATTGACTTCTGTCTATAACTCTTTCATCAGTTTCTCCTTATTGTGGTGGTTGACAGGGATAACTTTCTTATGTCTGATCTAAAATCTTAAATGTTTTCTCATGAAATTTCAAGTTCTATTCAAAAGAAAGATTTTTTGTCTACCCTAAGGCAAATATGAGGAGTGAAGACAAAGTACAGACATTTAATTGCTGAGGTAGACTGTTACCTGTGGTGATTACGGGTGATTATTAACCTGGTATATCTTACCTGGCAAGGTGATTAACGGTGGGAGGGGTGTCAAACTCTGTAGGGAAGAGATTATGTGAGGTCAGATTCAGATTATTGGGGTCGGGTAGATGTTAGAGGGGTTAGATTACATTAATGATGATCACTGATTGTTGTTAGGAGGGGGTTGGCACAGCTTGTTGTCTTGGTTATTAAATACTTTAGTGATTTTGTTTGTAATGCTGTCTAAATGGAAAGAATATGTTCCATAGCAGTTGTGCATCAATGTGTTTTTACAAATCATATCAGTTTGTTTCTTATTATGTTTCACTTCTAATGTCTCAAGCATGTGTTCTCCCTTGACTGAATTTGAGATTCTGGGATATCATATCATTATTAATCATTAGCTATGGATGGACCTAGGTTTTATATATGTCAGCCTCATCGAATGGGCTTGTAATCAATTCTGCAGCTGAAGTTTTGATATATGATGACATACTGTATCAATGCATTTTGATCAGAGAGGAAGTCATAGCAGTCTTAGTAAACCTAGGCTCAATATTTTCCGTTTCACTCCTATACTGAATCTAGAAAGGCTTAGTAG
Source organism: Steromphala cineraria (assembly GCA_916613615.1). NCBI lineage: Eukaryota > Metazoa > Mollusca > Gastropoda > Trochida > Trochidae > Steromphala > Steromphala cineraria. The sequence continues at coordinate 22,554,484 of OU744731.1, forward strand.
AGAGTCATGTCAGCCAAAGTATTGAATTGACCAATCAGAACCCATCTTACCAAGCCACAATAGTATGCCTTCGTGCGTATAACGTTGGAGGGTCATAGGTCGCAGAAAGGTCGGCTGACGAGACCCTCTATTAAGCCTTTCTAGACTCAGTATAGGAGTGAAACGGATAATATTGAGGCTAGGCTTACTTAGACTGGAAGTCATAGTATATCTGCATAAGACACCTTACATTGCTCATGGCATCGTTTCATATTCTTGAAGCAATCTTAGCACTTAATATAAATACAATTAGGTGCAATTCATTATTATTGACTTTGATAACACTATATTTGCACTAAAAGACTTGGACAGGTGTAAAACATAGGGGATATTTTACCGATTTAATACAGTATTAAGAAAAAGTGACTCAGTGATTTTGAGCACATCTTGGAGAAATCTTGGCCCATATGTAAGAAAAAGGGGGAAAGGCAGTATTTAAGGAAAGGAATCAGATTTTTAACCAATCTCAGCAGAGGAGGGGAAGGGGTGCTTTAAAGTTTAATCAGCTGGTAGCAATATCCTTGTATTCCTCCTTGATTTATTCAAAATTTCCAAATGAAACCTCTTTCTGCCATGGCTTGCAAATTTTCTTTCACAAACATTTAAGAACCCCCTAAAGGTCTCTGCTTGAAGTGCTCATAAAATCTCCAAGGAAACTATCATAGCAGTTCCTTTGACATATGAAAGTGTAAAAGGTGCTTGTTCTAAGTCACAGTACCGTTCCCTATTCAGACTTTTTGTCGTGTCACGGTCAGCTGATAAGACCTGTGATTGTGTCATAGCTTTGAACAATAACAGGTCAAAGTAGATATGAAAGTAAAATAGAGCCCTGTCTAATTATACAGGTGTATACATGTAGTTTCTCATTATTAGCTTAAAAAGGAGGAAATATAAGGGACTTAAGTTGAAAGATTTGTTCTTTGTGCTGAAACATATAGGCTTAGTCTTAACTTTTGCATTAAAGTAGTACATTTTGTGATTCAACATGAATTGTTTTAATTATTACCTTGAGGGAGATAAGTTAGCCCTTTGTTGAATATGTTTATGAGTTTAAGATGTGAATGAGTTTTAGGAGGATGTTACTTATATTGTATTAATACATCGTAGTTTAGTACTTTTTGTTGTCCTTATAATAAATCATATACTCGTCAATCTTGACAGTGAAATTGTCTTACTAGTATTTTGATAAAACACACTAAAAAAAATTATTTTTTAAAAGACAACTATGTACATTGGAAAAATATATTTTTTTTGAGTTGGAAAGAGAAGTAAGAGTGTGACAGAAAGAATAATGCAATTTTCGAAAAAACTTTCAATTCAACTTTTTTTATGATCATCAATGTTGAGAAAAATAAGATCCAAAATTGTTTCTTGGAATTGAGACTGAGAATTGATTTTTTTATGCAAATATCTTATTTCACTGAACATCTGATGAAAATTTATGGATTATCAACAAAATGAATAGTAAATATTTTTCAACTGAAAGGCAATGTCCCTTTTGCATTACAAACCATCTGAAGGCTAGAAGTGAATAAATATTGAAAGAGCCCATCATGTTTGATGTAATCTTCAATCATGTTGCCTAAATGTGACCCAGAGTATCAGGATTTGTCCAAATCCCTTCTACAAAAGTGTTACACTTCGATTGGATTCTGGTCTTAGATTTGATCCCAAACAGGGAACAACAGAAGTCTTCATTGAGCAGCTTCAATTAGTTAAAATAATATTTCTGCAATTGAAAAAGATTTGTAATAATTACCTAGATAAATGTTGTCACTTGATCGAAGATGAAAGCCCCTATTGTCAATCAGAGAAGCCCCTTAGGGCCAGTCCATTGTTACATCAGGGGCCACAAGGACCCTACCCATAAGTAGAAAGGGGTGTTGTTTTAACCACATGCCCCCTGTCTTTGATGGTGGCAAATCCTAACAGGCTGTACATCAGGAGGAAAAACAATGATGACAGTGAGGAGGAAATGTTTTGATAGTGTTTAGGTCTACATCTACTTATGGAGGGGATTCTGAAAATTTATGTTAGTTTGGGATAGATTTTATTCAGGAAGGAAGGTTGTGAATATTGGAGAAAAGTTAGTTTGAGAAGTTTGAAAGTTTAAGAGGTAGGTATTAAGTAGAAAGATGATTGAAGTTTGAGTAATAATTTTATATCATGTAACTGTACATATACCTTTCAATGATTTTATGATGTAGATTATTTCTGTTAGTTTTTAATTGCTTTGGAAAAAGGCACAGGGAGGGAGGAAGGTAGTTGGTTGGATTAAACATATTTTATTCATAATGAATAGGATTTGGGACAAGTTCTCCAACTTGGGATACTGTCTCCTTGGTATTTACAACATCATAGTAGTGGGTTCTTTGTTATTGTTGAAGAAAAAACTTTGACAGGTTTTAAAGGAAAAAAATGTTTTAGAGGTAATATTTAATGAAAGTTGAGTAAATAATTGGATATTATCTATATATATGTATAGTTAAATGTGAAAAATATGTTTGGGATAGATTTTCTACAGGAAAGAAGATGTTAGTGAAAAAAATACTTTGGAAAGTTATTATGAAGGGTAATGCTTTTAGATTATTTATTCTTTGGACCACAATATGGTTTAACTTTTATCCGGTTTTCAGAAGTTTGTACTTCATGATATGGTTTATTCTAATGATTGTGTTTATTGACATGAGGAAATATTTTTAAATTAAAGTTACAGTAAAAAATAAAGTAATCCAATTGAATGTTCAGGAAACTTTTACGTGTACAAATGCTATGTACCAGAGAGAGAGCTGGAGTTAATGAAAACTTGTTGAATTCAATATTTTTTTTCTGAAATCAGTGCACCCCGATTTGAAAAGAAAATGTCATAAAAATAATCCACTTTCACTACATGCAAATCTCGGTAAGATAACCCCAAAACTTTTTTTAACTTTTCATCAGATCTGTTTTTCAATTCAAGTCATTCTAAAACATCAACACTATTTAAAAGCTCTGGAGTATTTGTCTAAACATGCTTGTCTCACAAATAGCCACATGCTAAGACCTTTGTTTGAACATAATTTTTTGCATAAGTTTTTTTTATGAAGTTTGGGGATTACTTTCTTGTTTAAAACAAACTGACTTTACTTAAGGCAGACTTTATTTTGGACCGAGAGACCTGGTGAAAGCTAAAAGCATTTTCAACGTGGGTGTGCAAATGATTTATTTTGAATAAGGTTAACTATATTAGTATCTTTACATTTCTATAATCAAAACTTTAAAAAAAAAATTCAATGTGTTGTATATCATAATATCAAAATAAATCAGTAATAAATATTTTTCTGATATCTACACTTTTAATGTTTAAAGTATTGCCCATGAGGACTGATCCTTTATTATCATGAACACGTTTTGAATAACTGAAATATTTTGGAAAACACGTTCAGGGATTGGGAAAGACAAGACATGAGTTCTAGTAAATTTCTGAATTTCAAATTAGCCCTTACCTCAAAATTTAAAAGGGTCATTTTTTTCATCCAATGTGGCCCCTGCCTTTCCCAATCCCTGCACGTTAGAATGACTCACTCATATTATTTTTGATAATATTTGACCAAATAATCTCTCCATAATGTAATCTGTTGAACCCTCTCATAAGAACACCTGAATGACTGAAATATGACCTAAGCAGCACTAAACAATACCTCCCACGTTCAAGCTATAAAACAATTGTTTATCATAAACCCTGTGTATTGTCATGTCTGTTTATAGATCCCCAAACAGAAGACATGCTCGTCATGCAAATCATGATTTCTGCATAACGGTGTTCATCAAAGAGGTATCTAAATCAAAATAAACCTTACAAGTTTATATAAACAAAAGATTTGGATGTTCAAAATGATCAATTTTCTTACACCAAAATATTGATTTGACCTTAACCTTGTAACCAGTCTTTAGGTTATGTACATTAATTTATTTTTATCAAGATTTAAAGTTTGTTGATAGTTTCCATGTCAGCGTGTTAAATGTTGTTGTCGTGCCGTGAATCAATTCTAAGACCACTTTATCAAACTGGTGTGAAAGGTGCACTTAAGATCCATATTTTGATTACTTCTGAATTGAGACTTTATGCAGATCCATATTTCTGCCTTGTTGGCATTGGGCCCAGTGCAATATTATTTTTAATGTTTGCTTAGATCAATATTCTAAATATTTTCATTATGAAAATAATTTTTGCTCAATTGTGATCGTGCCCTCTGTTAGGCCTTGATTCACTGCCTATTTTTGATTCAGAGCCAAAAAAAACAAAACAATTTTCTGCAAAAAATCTAAATCTTTAAAACCTAACTGCCCATCCTTACCGAATATATTTTCAACATTCAGCAGTGATTAAACACATTGATTTATTTCATTGCTTCACACAATTATTATTTTATTAATAATTCTAAATAATTATCAAATCTTTTAAAGATGTATCTCTTTTTAAATAATTATTATCAATTTGAATGAATTTGATACAGAGATGAAAAACTTTAACTCACCTTGAAAATTCAACTTCCACCTCCACAAAATTATAAAATCAGTCTTTTTCGGTATTAATTTATATAAATGACAACTTGCCTCATTTATACCAAACCAACACAATATGCCACCAAAATTAGTCAATCCAATTCCATATAATAATAATTTGTTAGCTCAGTGGCATAGATACTAAAATTGCATTTAAAACTGACATGGTGTTAAACATGATTAACCAGGTAATATTGGCCTAAAGGATCTGCCTGAAACACCTGACTAGGTAAGTCAGAACACCTGTGATAAATGGACAATGCTTACATGTGACACTTCTGTTCTATGATCAGTTTACCCTGGAGATGAAAATTGTTTTTCGATCCTACTTATATTACGCACCAAATTTTCTCTTGTTCTCTGGGTTTTTTTTCCATAATAATTTGTACTATAAGGGTTATTGTGTATGGTTTCCTGATAATATTATTATGTTATTAATCATGTTTATCCGTATTGGTCTAGTTACAGGTCCTAGATCTGCTGTATTGGCCCGAGGCGAAGCCAAGGGCCAATACAGGATCGAGGACCTGTAACTGGGCCAATATGGAAAAACTTGATTAATGACATTTTTATTATTTAAATTCTTTGTGATTTACTTGTACAACATTAGAGAGTTCATTTTCATCGAAATCAAAATTATAAAAGAGATTGGTGAACTGTGATATATGTTGAAAGCTTTGAAGCGATAGCTTCGGACTTGCGCCATTTGTGTATATACGCATGCTCAGAGTCGTATTGGCCCAGTTTGGCCCATATTGGCCCAGCTTACTTGTATTGGCCCAGTTGCCGAATCGTGTAGTGTAGGCCGTTAAGATTGTATTGGTGCCATATCATTGATAGTTAATTAATAATGACCTATATTTCTAGAGGACCTACCTTGGTTGGTGTATGATAATTTTCCCTTGTGACTTGTGAGTTTTTGATATAAGAAATTTACAGAAAGTTCATGGTGCAATTTTTTTTTAAATTGGTCATAAATTTTAATAAAAGGAAAAGTGAAACACTCCCCCTCGGTTTATTGGATAATAACTGTGGTGATTTTAAATAGGTTATCCACTAAATCTTTATGCATTTCATAACGAAGCTGTCTTGAAAAATATCTTTCCATACTTCTCTGTTGCCAAAATCTAAATTTTGACAGAATTGACAAGGTGTGAGAATATTTACAATATTGGCTATAAGGATCTAGCTAGGCAGGTGAGTCAGTACACCTGTGCTAATTAGACAATGCCTACCTGACACTACTGTTGTAGAATCAGTTTACCTTGCAGATGAACTTACCTTTAAATCCTTTCCAATCAAATTGCCAGGTACTCCTTGAGTCCATGCACCTGGCTCCTACCTGCCAACACTGATTAGGATTAATTAAGACAATTAGGTTAAGTCACTCAGGTAGAATCTATGTTAATCTGTAATCTCATTTAATCTTTTCAGACCAAGCATTATCCTATCTAGATCTATGAATTACCTGAGAATTGAATTAGATTGAGATTTGTATGTACATATTTATGATACCCTAAAGTTTCATTACAGGCATGTCAGCCTTTCAGGCCAAACATCATCCTATCTAGATCTATGAATTACCTGAGAATTGAATTAGATTGAGATTTGTATGTACATATTTATGATACCCTAAGCTTCATTACAAGCATTTTTTACAACAGTTTAAGTAGTTCAAAATAAGTGCTGGATTTAATGAATAATAGGATATTTTTTTATTGAAAAAAGCAGTGGTGTCTTGCATTCTTACTGTATGGAGATCATTTATGAATGAGGTGTTGATTTGTCAGTTCTAGCCATTCAGAATAGTGCCTTTTTAAAACTAATACCACAAACTGAAAAACTTCCAGGTTGCCCAAATCATTGAAATTGTTATGTCCACTAATTTGGACTATCAGAAACTGAATACTTGCCATTCATAATTTCATGGAATACAAACTTAAAGCAAATATTAGATAAATAATTTCTTTAAAAAAATTGAAATCATACAATTTATATACCATAACATATTTCACTCAGTATATTACTTTTGACATATGTACATGTAATGACAATCAGACATGTACCTGTTGAGGACACCTGTCAGGTAAAGGTATTAACCAACATTATTTTGTCAAGTCATATAGCCAGAACAGTTGATTATCCCAGCAACAAAGTAATTTTAAAGAGCTTACATGTCATTGTTACTCTAAACTTCTCATAACATTGATATGGCTTTCTGTCTCATCTTATGTGCAAGGTACCCCATGAGAGCTTTTAGCTTCCTGTTGTAAGATAGGACATGAGCCTAATTTTTAAAAGTTTGTCCCAAAGGATATTAAGTTTGCTAAATTTGCAATTATGAGCAATTTGAAATATTATTTTTACTCATAATTAGATCTTGATCCAACATATGTCCATTTAAGACAGGTTATGTTTGAACATAGGTTTTCTAAAGTACCTTAGCCAAAAAGTGGTTTTGGTGTGCTGTAAAGCACTTAGATACACACGACATTGAGTTCTCAAGCTGTTTTTTTAGAAACTGAAACTTGTATAATTATTTGAAGATGAATGTTAAGTAGAGGAGTGGTCATAACTTTATTTTCGTAGTTTGAGGAACCAGAAATTTGAATATATTTAGAATGTTTTCAAATTCTTTATATTTAATTTAAGGAGTGATATAGAAATGAAATGAAACCATTAGTTAAATGTCAAAGGATGGACAAATGCTCCAAGTAAGTCTCAACTAAAAGTTTTACTTTGTGAAGATGATTTTTTTACAAAGCAGAAGTAAAACACCATGTTTTTTATTCAGTTTGACGCTATTCTACTAATATCATAATATCATTATTGTGGTAGAACACTTCTTAGTTAACTGAGGACAAAATTCACTTTGTGATAGTCTTCTACATATCGGCATTTTGGCTAAATAGAGCTTGTACAAATTTCATCAACATTTCATGTTAGACTTCTGCAATTTGTCAAACATCGACTAGTAAACATTATTAAAATAGGTGAAAGTTTAAAAAGTGATATGTTAAACTGATATTTACATCTGATTCTAAGTCATGTATATTTGAAAGGGTGGGCTTTGCTCGTATCTGTATTGACCTAAGATAAAGTCACTTGCAAAATGTCTTTTGATAAGACGAATGTTTGTTTTCATTGAGATTCCTCTTAACAACATGTTTATCAAACAGGTATGAGGTATCGAGTGACAGGGCGCTCTCGTTAGGACGATAACTACCCCTTTGACCATGTACAATCTTTCACCACTGTCCTATAGCGTCCCATATCACCATAATAACCCGGCCAATTTAATATCTTAGCAGGGGGGACGTGATCTAAGTCCACTTAAAGATCATTCACACACGAGCAATATTGTCATAATTCATATTTGCACGGAACATAACAATAAAATGATTCTCCAGACTAAAAACAAATAGTTTTGTAGTCTGAGGACCATAGTTTTATATCCTTGTTGGGACAAGCAGTACAGGAGAAAAAGAATTCTTTTTGAAAAGGAATTGATGTCAGTCTAGCGTGAAATCGTGGTACCCTCGCTTGTGGGATCATATTGTGGTTCAATAATGCGTATTCAGGGATAGAGGCCTGAAAGCAATATTTGGTACATGTTTTGTGCGCTATGTTGACTGATAGCTGGGACGTCAGTAATCCATAAACTTACAATTTGTTTGTCGTGTCTACCAGAAAGTATTTAATCATGGTGATCGCAAAATATGTAATGACTTGGAGCAACTGGTGCGTGGAAGTTTAATGGGTTGTTTGAGACAGTGTTTCAAGATCGTTAGAATGAAACGAGTGAATCTTCAATGTTGGAGGCAGAATTGGGTGTCGTGAATGGTGTACTGTACCGGTCTGGTATGCGTAGTGTATCACTGAAATTCTCTACACGGGAAATTTATCATGTGCAAAAGGTAAGATTTATTGTGTAATGAGTTGAAAATGTTAGATAAGCAAAATATTGTTGGGAGCTTGTTGATTTTGTGGAAAGGATAAGATGTAGTGATGTAACTGCTGCGATTGATGAAATGACTATCGTGAAAAGAAATTCAGTTTTGATTATTGTAAAAGGTTCTTTCTTTTTGCATTTTCACGCGAGATTTCTTGTACATTTAAAATCATGATTTTATTCATCAGTTTTTATTGTTTTCACTGTATTTTTTGCAAAGCATTTGCATGTATAGCTGATTGTATAGTTCAGCGTGAATATGAACATGGCAATGATACCCACATGCATTGAATAGAGGATACATATTATTTACTGAGTTTGATACCAAATCATTTACAAGTTTCGAAAAAATAATATTGAATGGAAGGAAGTTTCGTATTCTGTTTAATATTTGCCCTAAAAATCAAGCTGAAACAGACATTATCATAACTCTGCAGCCATTTACACAGCACATTTACACTGTGATGTTACACTAGTTGAATTTGCTATATTGTGGTATCTTACACTGGTGATTATTATTTCGTTATCATTTACAGAATAAGTATGTTCACAGTTTGCTCCACGAAGTCAAACCTCAAACTTTAACCTATTCTTTTAACAAATGAAGGAAGTGAATCTAATTTTGACCTTTGAACTTTCAAGTTTTCAAGAATAGACACCTGTATCAACCGTTCTCAGAACACGACTAAAACAGGATTTAATCCTACCAGTAAGCTAAACCTTGTCATTTACAACGTCCCACGAAGAAATATTATCATACTGTCTTATCAAATGTAAACAAAAGGCGTCGAAAGGATCCAAAATGTAAATAATCCTTACACCGCCTGTCATATCATACACTTGAAATATACCGCCTTCATAATACAAAGAACATGATGTGATTGCCCGAAAATGATTTACCATTCATTGCCTAACTGGTATAGTAGATGGCAAATATACTTTTGATATGGCGTATTGACATAACTCTGTGTACACTAAAAGCTAGCCAACTTCTATTGTTCAAACACAAGCTAGGTCTGTTGCTGCATTTCAAGTCAAGTTATGCCACATGGATAAAATTTCAATGTTTTTAACTTCATGAAAAACATTTTTGGCGTTTAATTCAAAATAAAAAGATTTCTTTAGTTCATGTTTTGCCTTAAAACATCAAATCCATATGCATAAATTTCTGTACTCCTCACTTCCCCATTACTTGAAATAGAATAAGAATCTCCACCCAAATTGTTGCTCATGTGCTTGAAAAGAGAGCTGTACATCCATAGAATTGTCCAATGTCTTCCTTATAGTACCAGTTTCAATGCCACACAAACAGCTAAATGCACAATTCTAGAAGATATTTTCTACAACATGTGATTGTAGAGGATTTTCTTGGGGAACAAGGGGGTAATAATGTGCTATCCTATTGATTAGTATCAACAGTTTTGTCAATCTATCAAACAGATGTCTGTTATTGATTATTGGCATATATAGTTAATGGATTTAGAACTTTTGTTACTGTCCAAAGATTTTTATTTTGGGGATTGAAAATAAACCTTTCACAGTCTTTAAGTAACTGACTGGAGATTTGTATGAACCAAGAAACTTCACCTTTAAAGATACAAGTATTATGTTTGGTTCAAGCTATTTTTGTTATTGAAAGTATTGATGAAATAGATTATCGTTGTAAAGGATATTTTGAGATTTATGATAAGGTAATGGAATCTTAAGGTGAGGGGGTGGGCTGTTATGAATATTTGTGGTAGATATTACAATGCCTATATAACATTTTAAACGTCATATAAAAACAAAATAGGGTTACCGTATTCGACGTAATAAGCGCCCTACTCCAATAAGCGCCCCCCAAAGGTTTTTGTAATAATAGGTTTAATAACCGCCCATGTACCAGCCGTACTAAAACTATAAATTCAACGTATTCACTTTGTTTCAAGAGAAATTAAATGATGCATTAGCGGCAATATTTGTTATTTTCTACTCAATAATGTGTAAGTATGTTTTGAATGTCTGTATCAGTTATCAAAGACAATCTAAACACAGTTCCATTTGAGTAGTCTTTATTTTCGGTCGTCATTAACAGCACTTTAATAAGCGCCCACCCAGGTCAATTTTTTAAGCGCCCTGGGCGCTTATTACGTCGAATACGGTATGTTTATTTGAATAGGGTTGGTTTGGTCAACAGTGTTGTTTTCCATCAGATAGAGTTTTGTTTAATATTTTTGTCTTATTTTCAAAATTGACTATTTGACTGTTTTTCTACTGATGATGTGCCAATAAAATTGTTCAACAGGTAGACATTATGGTAAGGTGTTAGTCAACATTAAAAATATTTTGAGATGGTGCTATAGTTTAATATGAAATTGTGGTCACAAATTTAATTATCTTATTTGAAACTAAAAGGAAAACTTACTTAATTTCAACGTATTCTAATTAAAACATAAGTACAGAACAGAATATGAAATTTTTCAATTCAAACAAAAAATCACTCATTTCTTGTGATTTACCTTTAATTAAATCTACCTGCTTCTACCTGTAATTAATTAAGACTTCCTGGGATAGTATTGCACTGGTTACCTGCCATTTACCTTGACCAATAAAGTCAACAATAGACCTATCCTGTGGAGTGGGGTCGTAAAACTTCATAGCAGCATTGCATTGAACATATGGTCTCATTTTGAACATTGGTGATTTGTTAACAAAATAATGATTTTGAAAATAAAAACATATGTGGCAAAATATATAAGTAATTAAACTCTGTATATATAGAAGATTAGGAGTGTGGATTGTCATTTTAGTTTGAAATTTTGAAGAAGACACTGGCCTTTTGGCTAGGATTTTATAATATCAATTCATATTGGACTTTGATTTGATACAGTGACAATTTCTCTCACAACATAGAAATCTGAATTTATATCAGCTCTCATAGATTGCAAATTTACATATAGAGTGCAGTAGAGGTTTTGACATCTCGTTGGGCTATTGTTGATTTAGAGAACTGAGTAGTAATCAAAAATAGCCTGTATAGTAAAGAGTGTTTGAAATACCAGGTGTTTGCGTGATTTGCAATTAATTACTGAATGTTTTGATTGTAGTTATTGTCAATCATTAGCTCCACTCAGGGTAGATATGTCTAAAGTTGTGCGTAGAGCTTTGTCATTACGTTGTGGGTATAAGGTAATGGTAAGACATTTAAATTTTGTATTTGAGTAAAAGTAGTGTGCAAGGTAGTAGGTGCCATATTTAAGAAAATATGCATGATTTGTTTTTCAGATTGACTTATCATGTAATGTACTTTATTATGAATCATTGAAAATTACTAACATAAATTATATCATGAACAAAAACCTTGTTAATAAATAATTACATCTATTGTACTTGTTTACACCTGATTTAAGATTAGATATGTTTTGCTTGAAATCAGATAATATAAAATATTTAAGATGGTTCATTGTCATAATTCACCTCTATTTTAAAAAAAATGAGAAGCCAATTACATCTCTTATATAGAATCTTCACCTACTTATGATTTTCAATTTGACAGTAAGTGAACTATGTGAATGGGATGATTGACATGGAAATCCACATCAGTCACGGCTGTGATTACACTCAGGCTTCAACTTCCTCTTTTCATATCTCAGGTGTAATTCACGATAATACACGTCAATTAGCAAACCAGGTGTAGATTTCTTCTCTGGGTTGTTCATTTCAAGATGGCCACCAGCTCGATATTTTATTTGGATTTACCGGTTCCTTTCCAGAGAGAAAAAGAAAGAGGAGACGTAGCAGCGTTGCAAAAGTGGACAAAAACCGGATCATTTAGAAGAAACAGAGGGATGAAGCTGCCAAATCCATTGAGTCACTCACATGAGGTAAGGTTTATATTTTATTTCAATGTATTTGTTGGATATAAATCACTTCATTTATAATACTATATGATTAAGACATATTTATTCATCTTAAATTGTACATAAACTGTAAACTATTTACTTATATTAATATCAATCTTCATTAGTTGTTTACATGCATGAAATATGACATGCACACAGTGCAAAGGATGGTACCATATTGAGTCTTAAAGGGGATTTTGGTACTTTGAAAATAGATTTGTTTGTTAAACATTTTTTGTGTGGACACTTGACATACACAACAAATATAAATTTGATATTTTCAAATTCTTCTTTCTCAAAGTAATCATTTTATTGGTACCAGTAAGTCTTCTGATTCACACACAGGTGGGTTTTATGAGAATTACTTGTCACAATTTGGATGTTTAGCTTATACTTATATATGTTGTTGAGTGTGTCCAAAGTAAACTCTTATGAAAAGGTAAACACAATCTATTTTGGAAAAAAATTATGGATTTTGAATCGATTAGGAAACATTTTCCTTTGTGCTCTTGCTTATGTTCAAACAGTTAAAGATAAGCTTCTAGAACCTTAACTTCTTGAGAGATTAAAGTTCTAAACTCTAACTTACAAAACAAACTTCAAGGAGACTTAATGGTCTGAGTCCCTTGTCAACTCACTTCAGTTTTCTAAATTACAGATACATGTCCATCTAAGCATGACAAAAATCTTTTCATACTTTCAAGTTTAGGATTTCAAGTACTAAGCCAATTTCATACCGCATGAATGGTTGCAATCAAGTAAATTATGAGGTAGAAGGGAATTGAAGCGAGGCTTAAAGTGGGAGTGTTTTATTTGTGAAATTCCAGTACTGACTTCTTATTACACAAGTTTTACCTACATAGCTACACCCTTCGAACAAACAGGCTTCTATTTAAAATTCTGAACTAATTAGCAGTTGGTGTGAAAACTTACGTCAGACAGTATCAAAGGAATTACGATATGTTTGGTCTTGTGGTTTATCAAGTAAATCTTGCTTGTTCCAAAGATAACTCGTGCAAAGATATTTTTCCTACTATTGTTTCTTTTTTTAATCTGTAAAGTCAGACATGATTCTATATGCTTATCTCCTACCTTGATCTCAAATCAGTAATAAATACACTAACGTAGATAAAAATAACAGATTTAACAAATCCCTAATCAGACAATAAGAGTCTTAAAAAAACAAATTTAAAGAGATCAAAGAGTTTATTAAAATATGTATCAGACATATTGATGAGTCGGCTAGACTATATGGAATTATCTCCACAAATTCCTAATCTCTTTGAACTGTTCTTATTTGTTTAACATGTGTAAGAACAAAGGTAATGCTTTGTTAATGTGTTCAATCTGTTAAAGGGAATTGATTGCTGTTATAAGAAAGATACTTAAGGATACTCCAGAGAAATAAGGGTGTTAAAATTGATACTTTTATAATAAATCGTTAGACAGATTAAGATAATTAAAAAAAATTATTTTCATCATGCTGCAGAAGCTTAAGGGGTTGTCAGACAAATAAAGATTTCACTTTCATCTTTAAACTGTACCAAAATACTTTGACTTTAAAGGGGGAATTGCCTTATTGAATTTGAGGAAAGCATACTTTGCTGGAATAAAGTAATAGTACTTAAATTATGTCATAGTAAGGTGAATTAAATCTTTAGACTGTAGCAATAATCTTTGTGTACAAAATTATTTTTGATTTACACATATTCTACTTCATGAAAAAGATAAAAAGGGATTGGCAAACTAGCACAAGCTTGATATCAATGCCTCTCCCAAACATAAACATGGTTGCAAAACATATGCAAAATGTCTATAATTACAAATGAATGAATAACAAAGTGTTGTTACCACACGATTGCTTATTGAATATTACATAAATTTCATATTTTTAAAAAGGAATAATCTATCAAATACATTAAAATTTGTTGTATACATGTGTGATCACCTTATCTATTGTTTAATGTTGATTTCATATGTAAAAAGCAAATACCTTATTTCACCAACATTTCTTGAATTTCTCAAAACATACCAACCACATGAGGCCACTTAGAAATGTAAACAAATCAAACACACTAATTCCTTTATTCAAACTATTCAGGAAGTTTGAACAAACAATGATACATTAAGCTTATAATCTATACAAAATTACTGTTAGAAGTAACACCTTTATTCCATTTTCTTAATGAATACTCAATCTTCAAAGACATGCAAAAGAAACCTTCACAGGTAAAACAAAAGCCAGGTGTAAATGTGTAACAGGTATATTATACATCATCAAGGGAAGAAAGGTAATTAACACCTGTTGATAGGCTCAGATCAAAGGGCGTACCTGGAATTGGGGTTACCTGTCGTTAATTACGATTGACAGCACTAACGATCTATTGTTTCTCACCTGGATTTTTCATCAATGAACTCAACTCACTCTATCTAAAAATAGTGTTGTTATTAATGAAATAAATGAATTGAAACTAATTTGGTTTGACGAAATTGAAATTGGGCAAAATTATGACAATTGAGAATTTGTATCAACTCTGTTTCATAAATTGGATTTGTGAAAATTATGCTATTTGATAAAATGTGAATGAAACTTTAACCTTTCTTTTGCAATAAGTATCTTTGATATTACTTCAGAACATAGTCACAAACAATTTTTTCTTCAAATGATCTTATCTGGTGACTAAAAAATTTTTCAGTATTATTCAAATCATGTCCTGTAGGAAACAATGTCAAGATCACTTCTCTAAGGATAGTATCTATTCTTTTATGGTGTCTCACATTTTAATTTTTTCCCTGCCCCTCAAAATATCTACAAGCACCAGTGTCACTGTTGTCAGAATTTCAATCTACAGTGAAAGTAGTAGTTTTGGAATGTCTGGTCATCAAAAATGTCAGTTCTGAACAAACAGTGCCATGTTCCCACAAGCCCAGTGTCGGCTGTGTCAGTCAGCTTGGACACTAGAGGTCAGCCTCTCGTTACTGACCCATCAGTGACCGATCACTGACCAGTGCTTCAATCAGAGTACTGCTTGTAGGTGACATATTACGATGATCAATCATAGAGGTAATAGGCTAGAGTAATGCTAATTTTGGAGACGTCAAAATGTTGGACTAGAAGATGTGATTGGCTTTGATAAGCAATGGTTGAGGAAAAATCATTTTTAGGCTTCAAACTGGAGACAGTAATGTCTATGTTTTTTAGAATAAGAAAATAGAATATTTAATTTTAGATTATCATTAAAAGAGGAGAATTAATTTTGGGGTCAGGTGGAGACAAGAATATCTAAAATTTCAAGCCTTTTTAATGAAATAAATAAGGTAATGTAGAGGAGATTCAATGTTGGACAATGGAGTCTGACAGATTTGAGAAACAAATAAATTTGTGTGAGAAATCATTTTAAACTTAATTTTAAAAAAAGAGAGTTAAACAGTTATATCTATATTGTAGTTATAAAAAGTAGAAATATGTCAATTCATGGAAACATGCAATAATCTCAGTTCATTTTGATATTCTAGATGGCATAAAGCTTACTATAATGTACATTATACACTATCATAACATTGAATATAAAATAGATGTGATTTTGTCATTTGTGCGAATGATTATCTTATCAAGAAATTTACTTCAAGAAAAGGCAGGAAGTGGTGACATTTCTTAAGAAAGATTTAGATAGTGTTGATTTTCTGAAATTCTGACATGCAGGTTAATTGTAATTCAGTTTGTCACTTGAAATTTGTCAACCTTCACTAAAAGTGTTAATCCATTTCTGAAGGTGTATATTCAAGCAGGGTAACCTGCAAAGATTATCACCAAGTTAATATCATGAACACATTATGAGCTTATGGGGATATAGCACTATTATAACATCTGGGAGATGTATTATTCTGCTGCTATGAAGAAACAAAAATATCACACATGTTGCTTTGTCAGTCAAACACTGTCAAGTTTAACATTCAATTTGCCTGAAGCTGGCAGGTCAGCACAATGGCTGCCTCAGCCAATCAGAACACAGCTCTCTCCCTCTGAGCCAATCAGAATCGTTTGCATCCCAAGGGAGCTTATGTGGATTAGAGTCTGGCTTGTCCAAACATTGAACTAATTAGGGTATTGGGTAAGGGGATCAGGGGTTGGCAGCCGTGTGATTGTAAGGTGAAAGACAGTAGCCAATCAATCAGCAGCTAGTTAGTTAACTGTGCTCACCTCGCTCAGGACTTATACATCCCTACCTGTCTACCTCAGTCATTCCTCAGTCTGCATCTCAAATTGATAACAGCTCTAGCTCTTGGATATATATCTCAAACTTGACTTGTTCTATCATTTGAACTTGCATCTATCTTGTGTATCACTGGTGTCACTTGTCATTTTGACATTGCATCTACTTGTGTATACTTGGATTATTCCCATCTCTTGACTTGCTTCTGTGTCTTCTTCGTTTGAATCACATCTGCATTTCTTGGATATCTTGATCAGCATTTTGGATTTAAATTCTTTTAAACCAAACCTGCAACTATGGTTCTTGACATGAGCTTCAAAATGAACCTGTCCTTCAGTTATGGTTCAAGTCAGTCGTACAATGAATGTATCGAACAGAATATGTACAAGAAACGTAAGCACCACAGGAGTCGATCTGGACATGTTAGCAAGAAGTCCCGATCTAAGAATAATGGATATCTGGATTGTACCATTAACCTTCATCATGTAAGTTTGTCTTTCATTTATCAGCAGGACACAAAGATTTGATTTCATTTTGAAATTTATTTCTTTTACAGTTTTCTAGTGCATCAGGGGTATTTGTAAATTTTAATGTAAAAAGTTCATTCTTATTTGAATTGCTTAAGCTTTTGGTCCTGTGAAAGAAAGATTCTTCAATATTTTCAAAACAAACTAAATCCTAGACATAAACAGTCTTGTACTATTAGTACAAGATTCATACTATTTACCTGCCAACTTGTTACACCTAATGTGAATATTGACCAACTCACCCTTGGGGATGTAATCTTAATCTCTTTGAAGCTGTAACATTTTATTGACAAATTGTGTAAATCCCTTGACAAAGGTGATGCCCCATTAGCACCCCCTTTGAGCCTCATTACGGTCAAAAGATGAGGCAGGCCTAAGGCTAAAAACTATTCAAACATACACTGCCACTGTGGCTATCAACTGTTACAGATTTATGTCTTGCTTTGAACAGTAATCTGTTTAAGGGGTAGTCTTGGTGTGAAATCTAAACTGTAAAATTTATGATGTGTAAAAATTCAAAGAACAATGGTATTTGTAGGTGTCAGGAAAATGTTCATTGGATGTTTTTATTTACTGTAACAGCCTCCTAGTGTTTTAGTTCAAAGGATATAAAGTAGAGATATTATTTCTTTTCTTTTAATAGTCATTATGTTTACTTCATATAATAGAGACAGATATAACCATAAAATACCTTGTCTTATAAATATTGTGAAATAAATATAAAGCTTTGATTTAGAAAATAGAATGTCTTAGTCAAATTCATATGGATATTCTATTTTAAGAATAATTTTATGATAAATTTAAAAATGTTCCATCTAGGCAATTGCATAATATATTTTTTCCGACTTTTTGTCCAGACAAGTTATATTTAACATGTTTTGTCTGGAACCACCTGTTGTGAAAGCATCAGACTGTTGTTATATCAATTACCGGGAGATGATCCTGTTTGACCTGGTCAGACATGTTGTTTTAGTTATTAGTTATGACCGCTCACTCTTACCTTTTGACCTAATTAGCACAGGTTAATTAGAATTAATTAATTGTGCTAGCTATTACAATGTGACATCTGTAAAGAAATTAATCTTTTGTCAGAAAGTTTTTGAAATTTGAGAAACACTAAATTATTCAACTGAGTTATCCGTTTTTAGAAATTAATCTTAAATGATTTATTGAGATTACGTTTCATGGGAGGTTAATATCATTTATATCACATTTAGATATTACACATAGTTGGATCATATGACATGTATTATATGAAATCAGCGAGGCAATTAACAGTTAATCACTGTTGATGACAGGAAATATGCCTTTCATTTAGACTGAGATAAATGAAGTATGAACCCCATATCCATTAATTCAGCACCATGACACAAGACATTAGAGAAATGAACCAGGGGATCAGTGTTGGGGAAACTCGAATCCTGGCATGTTTTGGCAAAGATTTTGTGTCCAATGTGACTGTTTCTGTCATGAGGAGAATTATACCTCATGGGCTGACATTCCTGTGTTAAGCATACAAAGAAGTAATATTTTTGCCCACAAAGGTTTGCCATGCAGAACCTACCAGGCTCAATCTTCTTAATTTGCTAATCTTGTTCGACAAAAGCAGCCATCAAGACCTGGGATTGTAACATAAGTATCAGATTATTGTAACAATATTACAGTTCCGATACATTCTATTCATTCAAGGCTCAACTGATTTTATCAGTAGCCACTAACATGCAAGGGTCTACTGCAGAATAGAGGCATTTGGTCATTGACTGACTTCAAAATATACTTTAAATATGTGAATTGGATTCATTGTAAGGATTTTGATTCATTGGAAATACACCAGTGATTGTGATATATTGTGATTTCTGCTCCTTTGGAATTACAATGAACAATGATTTGCGTAAGGATATTACGAAACGAATTGTTTGGCGCTGAACAAACTACGCCTCGGCAAGTGCCAGGGGCCTCGCAAATAATTTATCTTCATAATTCAGTAAGTATGGACACCTTTCAGAGTGATCGTGTAATTAAAACGCAGAGGGTGGTTTGATTAGGTTCCAGGGCGGCCATGTCAGTTATGTGAATGACAATAACTGTAACACAACCCACCATTAAATCTTGTAAC
Organism: Steromphala cineraria; assembly: GCA_916613615.1. Taxonomy (NCBI): domain Eukaryota; kingdom Metazoa; phylum Mollusca; class Gastropoda; order Trochida; family Trochidae; genus Steromphala; species Steromphala cineraria. Next base: position 22,573,758 of record OU744731.1, read on the forward strand.
AGTATCAGTTACAATATGCAACAGATTTACACAATTACTATGGCCATTTTAGAATAGGTCCTGTGGAGTATTAGTCATGTAGCCAAAATAATATTGGAGTGATTTCGGGTTCACTCAAAAAACAGTATCTTCAATTGAATTTTGAAGTTGACATGTCTTTGAAAGAAATCAAAAGATGGAGGTTACCACAGAAAAGAGTTTGTATCTTGTTTTTCAGATATTCATATATCAATAATTCCACAGATTCTTTAAAAGATTTCCATAATGTTCATAATCTAATGATTTCTGTTTTATTTCAGTCTCTGATCGCTGGTGAAGGTGACCAGTCTATCCATAAGTTGTTGCCGGCACACAGCGTCAACAGCATCGTTGCTCAAGTCGCCAAGAAGGAAGAGAAGGAGGTCGGGAGAGTGGCAGGATGGGCCGTCAACTTCGACAAGCTTCTTAGAGATCAGGGAGGTCTCGTTGTTTTCACGGTAAGAATTTAAAAACATTTTCCCAAACAATTTCTTCATTTAGATATGATGTTTTTTAAATAAAAAAACATTTGAAATATTGAAGTATCAATATAATATTTTGTCTTCTTTATGTAAATGTTTTATTTCAGATGAAGAATAGTTAATGAAAATATGTTTTTTTAATTTAATTGATATTAGATATTCAGATATTTATGATATTGATATATATATATGATATTTATAATTTGAATTGTTGATTTTGCATTCAAAATCTGATTTACATATTTCAGGAATTTCTGAAGAAGGAATTCAGCGAAGAGAACATCATCTTCTGGAGAGTCTGTGAACACTTTAAGCAGATCACCAATGACGAAGAGGTAAGAATATTTACCTGACAACTAATATACTATTTACATAACAACTGAAACGAACTAAGTGACTTGAAATGCTTTTTGTAACTAACTGCATTGTTAAACTGGATTTCAGGATCTTCAAAACATGCTAATACATGCTGTAAGAATGAAATGAATGTTATCCTTAAAGTAACTCAAATTGTCACCAAACATGCAGTGGGGAGTGGTAAAGAGATATTCGACCCTTTAAGCCACACCGATAGGAATCTATGAGGCGACACCATGTTGATTATCGTGATTAGCCAAGCTGAACCATCCAATTACAATAGGAAATGTAGTCAGACAAGTATGTGCTTGTTCGGAGGTTGTGAACTTGCCATTTGTAAAAAAAATAATTACAGCTTAAAAAATGAATTGGATGTCAATTGATGTGCACGAATAATTTTGCCAATTGTAAAAAAAGAAAGTACAAGTTGAATTGGATGTTATTTGATATGCATGACAGATTTTGTTGATTCAAAGTGAGTGACATCTCTTATTTTATCCATTTGTTTGCCTTTACAGAGAAAGTCTAAAGCGAAGGAAATCTTTGGCAAGCATCTCTCCCCCAAAGCCTCTGAACCGGTCAATGTAGATAGCGCATCCAGGCTCAATGCTGAGAAACAGTTGGACAACCCCACCAGTGCTGTCTTTGATATGGCTCAGAAACATGTAAGTTCAAATATAAAACATGAATATTTAAAAGGAAAAATGATATGTAATACTATAAAAATATTTTTTGAAGAAAAAAAATAAATGTTTATTTTAAAAAAAACCTTAATAATGATATAAGATATGAATTAAGATCCATTCATATAATCATTTGATCATAAGAAAATGTATATTTTCAAATAATATTTTGAATTTAACTTTACAGATCTGGCAGTTGATGAAACAGGACAGCTATGCTAGGTTCCTGAAGAGCGAGATGTACAAGACCTATCTGCTGCGTGAGATGGAAGGCAAGTCACTGAACCTGCCTCAAGACACCATGGAAGAGGCCATCACTGGCAAGGACAGCAAAAAGGTCAGTAGGTCAAGGTCATAAAAAAAGTAATATGTCAAAAGGTTATCAATGGTAAAATTTCTGCCTTTTTGGCAACTGATTTCTCAGTAATATTGTTTTGCAAACTGATTTCGGAGTAAGATTCGTTTTGCTAACTGATTTCACAGTAAGATTTGTTTTGATTAGTATGAATTTGTTATTTATATGCTTTATTTCATATTTTTCAGAATGGCAAAGGCAAGGAGAATGAAAAGAGGAGACGGTCATTGTTGCCATGGAGACAAAGTAAGTATAGAAATGAAACATAAAAATCATCATATCATTTAAAGAAACAATTTAAATTCACAATCCATTTCATATACAGTTTGTATAGTTAATTGTTTAAATAAATTTGATATTTATTGTTATCATTTTATTTTTTTAGATAAACATAAGAATGGCAACAGCAAGTCTACATCTGAAGGTGACCTGAAGCGAAGTGGTAAGGACATCAAGATCAAGGACAGGGAAGTTAACAACAACTTCAAGAAATGTCCCGGCCCCGGCATCGACCTCAGCACAATGAGGAAAGAAGTCTTCCAAACCAAAGAGGTATAAACAATATTCCAAAATTCTTTTATGAGAAAAACAAATCTTAATTAAAAAAATCAAATTTAAATGCAATAATTATTTTTTCAATTAACAAAAATAATATTTGATTATCTTAAATGATCAAATTTCAAAAATATAGTTTTAAATGTACCAAATCTACCAAAACATAAACCCCAAATTTTGAAATTGGCAGTTATTTTCATTATTTGAAGCATTATTAACTCACTGATTGATTTTTCTAGGAGATGCATGACCCGAACGAAGGCCAATTCAAGTTCTGCAGGGTGGTGCTCCCCGATGGATCCACGACTGTCGTGTGTGCCAAGCCTGGTCAGTCTAGCAGATCTGTCCTCGGTAAACTCTGTGAGAAGAGAGGTCTCTCTATTGCTGCCGTTGACGTCTTCATGTTGGGTTCTGATAAGGTATGTACCTTAGAATTAAACTTTATATATAAAGAACAATATTGTATTTCAAGAGAAATATGCAATGAGTTAATATTTACTTATTTTGCTAAGATATACTTGCTTTTAACATTGATGTTCATAATTAGCAATTCAATATCTTATTTTGCAGCCACTTGACCTGAGCGAAGATGTATCGTCCCTTGGTTCTAAGGAGGTTGTTATCGAGAGACGTGTTCTGTTCCGTATGGACTTCCCCAACAAGAAGTCTATCGGAGTCAAGGCCAAGCCTAACAGATCCATCCGTGATGTGTTCAAGCCAATCCTGAATAAATATGGATTCAGAATCGAGAACATTCTTGTTCAACTGGTAAGACTTATTTTTTGTGTAAATTTCTGATTATTTTCTGGTTAAATAATTATGTAAATATTTTCTGTCATATTCAGATTTTTCCTCTGAAATAAAGAATGTTACCAATTCAATTAAATAAGATAAGAATTTAAAAACATTTATGCATTAAAACAGTTTCTTGAATATTTTGTGTTTTTGTTTACAGTCTGGGCATGAAGAGTACCTTGATGTCGACATGCTTGTGTCAATCCTTGACAACCAAAGAGTCGTTGTTCTGTCCAAAGAAGAAACATTAGGTGTGTACCATGCTATGATCATTTAACACAATAATATTTGTAAAGTTTATTCTGCAATGATTTTATGTGCACTTCAATCATTCCTTGCACTGATTGTCCATAGCATAACATTGCATTAATTGATTCTTAGTTTCATTAACTTACACCTACATCTGCTTAATTAACTTTTCATCTTAACTTCATGCTGTCTTAGGAGCTAAAATATATATTTATGATTATAGCAGTGAAGGTGAGATTTCAAATGAAAACAAGTTTTGTACAGTATTTTTCGATGTTTACAATTTCATGCTTTTTTATCATTTTCATTTTATTTTTCCATGACCCATTGTCGCAATTTGTCTTTGCTCATTTCTATCTTTTGGTACTATTGTGTGGTGTGTTAGGAGCTTATCTGTCAATTTTTGCTACGGTCGAGTTTTATTTCGCTTTATAGAGTGGTTTGCTGTGAGAATGAATAGAAATATTTTTTGTGGTTTTGATTTCGCTTTCATCATCGTCCATCAATCATTCAAACAATAGGCATGTTCATTTGTTCTAACCATCTGCATTTTATATCCTGTTTCAATTAACTGCATATTTAATCCAACTTCTCATAACTGCTTCTCAAAATAATAACCACTGATTCAAACTAATATGCATGTGTTTGAATTAATCCATTATAGAAATATGCTTTGCAACTAACAAACCTGAATTGCATGTATCAACAAACTTACTAACAAGACTAACTCCCTTCACATGGATGCATATCTATCCCTCTCATTTCATCTTAGCTTCCCATTACCATTTTAATCCATTCTCTCTACTCTCTTTGCAATATATTTTCCTTCAAGCTTTCCTTCATTTTGCTGGCCCTCTCACCTTCCACAACAAATACAAGCAGAAAAGAAATTTGCATACTATTCAAAAATGTATTATGTAAATTGAAAATAATATTCATCCCTTTGACTGCTGAAGTAAAATCATTTAGATCTGAGTTCTTATAAAGTAAACTGATAGGGTGAAGTTGAACAATTTTGAGTCAATCCTCCATAGAAATTGTTCTCCTTCATTATGACATTTCTTTTCTGCTTTATGACCTCCCCGCTAGCGACCCCTCCTCCCCCTAGCGTTCACCGGTTGCACCCTGCACGGTGCATGGTTCGTTCAATGCATTAACAACCAAGCATGTTTCGTTATTTGTCTAACAGAATGGGTAGGCGAGGAACGAACTGGCATGGTGTCCACTATTCACCGACCCCCTCTTCCGCCCAACACTAGCCGTCACAAATCTGGTAACCAGGGTAACGTTAAGGCGGGATCACTAGACGAAATAACTAATCGTATTTTTGAGGACTTGATGAAAGGGAAATCGGAAACAGCTCATAGTTTTGATGAACTTGGTATTGTGGAACTGGAAAAGACCAAGGTAAGGGGTGGAGTTACCTCCCCTGTGTGAGATTGAGTGAACAGCTCCTGTATCAAAGTGTGTGCAGTGTTATCTCCCTTGAAAAAAGTTCTCTTTTGAGTGTTTGGTGTGTGTTTGTGTTGCATGCAATAAATTCTTCAAAATATTTGGAAGTTGAATTTCTATTTTAAAATTTGATGTTGTTTGCTTGTTGGTTTGCTGGTTTTTTGTTTAGAACTGTTTCCTTAAGGTTTCCATAAAATAATTTTCCCCTAATTATATCTTAGGTACACAAAAATCCCGAAGAGCATCGCTTATCCGGCTTATTCGGCCTGCTGAGAAGAGAATCGGTGGGCAAGGCAAAAGACAACAAGCAGAAATCTACAGCGGGAAAGAGCAAGGTGACCTTTGCTCCCCCAAAGAATGAGGGCCTTCGGAAGAAGTCCGATCATGAAGGTATGTATTCCTTTCATATTCATATTTTCTTTATTTCTCTTTATATCCACATCTTCTTTAATTGTAATTTAATTCAAATAAAATTTATCTTTTTATTAATCTGCTTTGTTAAGACTATCATATTATATCCTCATACAACACTTATGTATAATTTTGGAATTTCAAAGTCATTATTTCAATATTTTTAATCTTTTTCAGCAGATGAGAGACTCTTCGAGCTTCTCACCCGAGCTCAGAGTCAGCGTCTAGACGACCAAAGAGGTGTCGGCACTGACGTCGCCGAGATCCCGGAATTCCTTCGATCAGAAACGCCAGAACCAACGTGTGGACCGCTAGGTCACCCAAGCAGTCATCGACAATCTGACTTTGACGATGTGGAATACATCCATGGTCGGCAATCAGGATTCCAAACACCTCAAGGAAGACCTTCTGATCGAAGCTTCCGGTCCGATTCCAAATGGAGCAAATACGGAACACCAGGATTCCCTGCTTCAAACCAAAGCTTCAGCTCGGAGGGGCACTTTCCCTCGCAGGAAGTCGGCGATGACTACTTCCAAATGCAGCCAGTAGTTTTAGATGCAAATGAGTTTGATGTGGAAAACATTGAGAACTTTCACATGGCAAATGTGAAACAAGATCATCATTGGAACAGCCTGCCAAGAGCTCACATACCACTTCCAGCGCCCATAGCTTCCCCTGAGAAATTCTCACCTCACAAATATTCAGAGGAGTTTCACGAGCAGCAGATGTGTAAAGCAATTGATCAGACCTTTAAGAACAAGCATGCCCTTCCATCACGATCCCCTCAGCCTCATCTACTCCCCCGTAAACTTGCAACCCCCACAAACTTTCCTCCCCCTTCTCCTCTTTCTGAAATAGAAACTAATGGGGATAATTTAAGACATTCGGAATCGTCAGGATTCCACCGTGTACTTAAACACAGTGCAAAGCTTCATGATCTTCATTCTGCGGAGGACAAAAGTCCAAAACTGTCTCAGCCTTCATTTGAAAATAGACCTGGAGCAACTCCTAAGCACTTAGGTTCTAAAACAGGGAGTCCAGTTTTATTAGATCTTAAATATGAAGAAGAAACGGTCACATTTGTGTGATACATTCATTTCATCCAAAAGGTTGTGATTTTATATGATTTTAAGCTTTTTTAGAGTCTTTTACAAAACTTTTATCTGTTTTGTATTAAAGGGACCATTTTATGCAAAAATATTTTTAGTCAAGTGTTGTGAAAATAGTTTAACGCAAGTAAGATTTTATTTGTTAAGATCATCTTACAGAGACCTGTAGATTTTATGAACCACATTTTGTTAATGTGAAACTTTCTTTTATAATTTTGGATGGTAATGGTGTTTATGGTGATATTTTAAACACAGTGCCTACATCAATTAAAGCTTCTATGTCCTGCACAACTTTACCATGGTGCTATTAGTGTACAGAGTAATTGTTCATATTTGTATATATTTGTTTTGTATAGAAATAGCCAAATCTGGTATTTATTAATGAAACCTATGCAGCTTTCAATAAAAAAAACTTGAAAGTTATTTCAATGAGTTTGTCTTTGTTGTATGGAAACGGGAGATGAAAGATCCTGAAAAGATGACATGTAATAAAAGTTGCCATTCAGCAAGAAGAGAACAAAGGCAATTCTGATTCAGCATTAGCCGCTAATGGCTGAACTCTTGCCCAACTCACTCACGCAGTCAACATGCAATTATGATCCCACTAGTCAAGGCATATCCACATTAAATATACAGTATTCTAGGGAGAACATATAAAATATATGATTAACCTTTTTCAAGAACCAGTTTTCAGTTTTATACAAACACTTGACATTGAACAATAAGAAGAGTTTAAGCAGTTTTGGACATGCTTCTTTTGACCATTATTAAGAAATCTACGATTAACAGTTTGAGGCTTATGTGCACACAATTTCTGTTCGCCGTAACTGTTTTAAAAGTTGTAAAAGTGAAAAGATGAACCAATTTTGCTACGAACAGAGAATGATAACATAAGATTGAAACATCACATCATTTTATTACTTCATTCTAAGAAAACAGAGGCATTGATGCTGTAGACCATCTGGCTTTCTAATTAGCATACAAATGGTCGGTTTCACCTTATGAGGATTCACAAAATAGTCTACACAATCCAGAAAAGAAATATACAAGCTTTCAGCTTTCTAGCCTCTTTATTTCTAGAGAAGATAAAAATTGATTATAAAATCCTTTACTGGTATGCCCCAACAGGCCATCAAATCTATATACCGTATGACAATCACCTTCAGGAGTTTTTACATAAGATTTCAGCTTTCTAGCCCTTGTGCTACTGGAGAAGAAGATGAAAATAAGATTTAAGGGAGTGGCCCCATGAGCCCTTATAAGGGGTCACAGGTCAACAAATCTAGATTTAATCCCCATCAGCAAAGAAGTCTTTACACAGAGTTTAGCCCTTTAGATAAGATAAGATAAGATAATACTTTATTACCCTTTGAGGGAATTTGTCTTACATTTTAAAAGTACATCTCGCAGATACATAAATTTAGATCAGAGAACAACATAAAAGACATCACAAAGTGCATGATAAGAATAATTACATAAATAATACAAAGTAGGGACACATATAAAACAAGAGTCATCAGAAGATGACATATCCCACCGGTTCCAAATGATCGTAAGATGTAAACCTTTGAAAGATAATTGTAAATTTTTCAAGCAAGGTTCATAATAGTATAAGCTAATATATATGATACGAATCCTTTCATGAACAGAGTCCAAATAAGAGCTGTTTCCATGGAAATAATAAAAAATAAATTTTTCAGAAATGTGAAAATATCAAAAGGCACCACTTCAGTAGGTGGGCAATACACATGTAAAGTTTAAGAAAGATATGTGGACCGGTTTTATATATATGAAACGAATCCTTTCATGAACAGAGTCCAAATAAGAGCTGTTTCCATGGAAATAATAAAAAATAAAATTTTCAGAAATTTGAAAATATCAAAAGGCACCGCTTTAGTAGGTGGGCAATACACATGCAAAGTTTCAGAAAGATATGTGGACCGGTTTTTGACAGTCTAAGTAAACCTAGCCTCAATAGTATCTGTTTCACTTCTATACTGAGTCTAAAAAGGTCTAATAGAGGGTCGCGTCAGCCGACCTTTCTGCGACCTATGACCTTCCAACGTTATACGTGCGAAGGCAGACTATTGTGGCTTGGTAAGCTCAGTTCTGATTGGTCAACTTGGTCACGTGGGCTGACGCGACTCTCAACCAAGCCTATCTAGACTCAGTATAGAAGTGAAACGGATAATATTGAGGCTAGGTTTACTTAGACTGGGTTTTTGAGTTCTGCTCCGAAAACGAAACCTTTCATGAACAGAGTCCATATAAGAGCCGTTTCCATGGAAATAATAAAAAATAAAATTTTCAGAAATGTGAAAATATCAAAAGGCACCACTTCAGTAGGTGGGCAATACACATGTAAAGTTTCAGAAAGATATGTGGACCGGTTTTATATATATGAAACGAATCCTTTCATGAACAGAGTCCAAATAAGAGCTGTTTCCATGGAAATAATAAAAAATAAAATTTTCAGAAATTTGAAAATATCAAAAAGCACCGCTTCAGTAGGTGGGCAATACACATGTAAAGTTTCAGAAAGATATGTGGACCGTTTTTGAGTTCTGCTCCGGAAACGAAACCTTTCATGAACAGAGTCCATATAAGAGCCGTTTCCATGGAAATAATAAAAAATAAAATTTTCAGAAATGTGAAAATATCAAAAGGCACCACTTCAGTAGGTGGGCAATACACATGTAAAGTTTCAGAAAGATATGTGGACCGGTTTTATATATATGAAACGAATCCTTTCATGAACAGAGTCCAAATAAGAGCTGTTTCCATGGAAATAATAAAAAATAAAATTTTCAGAAATTTGAAAATATCAAAAGGCACCACTTCAGTAGGTGGGCAATACACATGTAAAGTTTCAGAAAGATATGTGGACCGGTTTTATATATATGAAACAAATCCTTTCATGAACAGAGTCCAAATAAGAGCTGTTTCCATGGAAATAATAAAAAATAAAATTTTCAGAAATGTGAAAATATCAAAAAGCACCGCTTCAGTAGGTGGGCAATACACATGTAAAGTTTCAGAAAGATATGTGGACCGTTTTTGAGTTCTGCTCCGGAAACGAAACCTTTCATGAACAGAGTCCTAATAAGAGCTGTTTCCATGGAAATAATAAAAAATAAAATTTTCAGAAATTTGAAAATATCAAAAGGCACCGCTTCAGTAGGTGGGCAATACACATGTAAAGTTTCAGAAAGATATGTGGACCGTTTTTGAGTTCTGCTCCGGAAACAAAACCTTTCATGAACAGAGTCCTAATAAGAGCTGTTTCCATGGAAATAATAAAAAATAAATTTTTCAGAAATGTGAAAATATCAAAAGGCACCACTTCAGTAGGTGGGCAATACACATGTAAAGTTTCAGAAAGATATGTGGACCGGTTTTTGAGTTCTGCTCCGGAAACGAAATGATTACGGACAGACAGACGGACGGACGGACGGACGGACATACAGACGGACAGGGTGATGACTATATCCCACGGTATTACATACCGGTGGGATAAAAAGCAAGTTTTAGGACGATATCACAGCATTGCATTTTAAAACAATTTTAGTTCATTGTGTTTAGAGTTCATCAGTTTGATGCTGCTCGGCAGGAAAGACTTCTGGGCACGGGCTGTTCTGTACAGGGGCAGTCTGTAACGGCGGCCTGATGGTAGGAGGGTGTACTCGTTGTGGAGAAGGTGACTGAAATTATCTTTGCGGCAAGATTTTGAACACATCTGTAATATACAGATTCTAAATTGTCAAATTTACAACATGCGATTTTGGAAGCTATGTTCACAATGTTTTACAGACCGGTTCTGTTTTTAACTGAGAGGTTTCTAAACCACACCTGTATTGAAAAAGCTAAAACGCTTTGGATAAAACAACAATAAAATAAGGACATTTATATAATTCTTTGATTTACATTAAAAAATCTTAGTTTTCTTTAGAAATAGAGTCGTCGTTGGCACTTCTTGTAAATGGCTTGTGTGTTTGAGTCAAACGAGAGTTTATTGTCAATGTAAGTCCCAAGATATTTATACTCTGTAACAATTTCAACAGTCTCTTCATTGATTAAAACAGGTGACATGTTTGGTTTGGAGGCTCTAAAATCGATTAGTTCTTTTGATTTTTGCACATTAAGTTGAAGATAGTTTGTGGAACACCATATTGTGAAGCTATCTATACTGTCTCTGTAGTTCTGCTCTGTTTTATCTATCAATCCCACTACAGCAGCGTCATCAGCGAATTTAACAGTCAAACAGTCGGCATGCTGGCTTACGCAATCATTGGTACATGGTGTATAGTATGAATAGCACGGGGGAGATGACACAGCCCTGGGGAGCTCCAGCCTTCGTGAGTGCAAGTGGAGAGCGATCCGAGTTCACCTTTACATACTGGGGTCTGTCAATTAGAAAGTCTTGTCATGTGGATGAGGGTTCAATTAACTTGAACATGTCGGTCTCAGTCGTTAAACTATTACGTATCTGTATGAACCCATCCGTTCTCTGGGTTTAACGTGTATGCTATCTCTCCACTTCCTTATGAGAGTAAAGGTCAGCATAGACTTTATACCCCGAGACGGGATGATATTAACAACCAGAATAAACTTCTTCAAACATAATCAAGCACCAATCATATGCAAGTATTTGTTTAGTGAAAATTGAGTGCAAGAATTTAATCGTATAGGGAAAATGCATTCTGAAGGCACTTGAGTGTTTAAATATACTTAATGAAGGACCTCAAGATTTTTTAACAGCAAAATGATTTTATAAATACTAAGGCAAATTGCCGGGAAAACAAATAGTAAAATTCACCAACTTGCCAAATGAACATACCCAAATACTATTGACGACAAGGCTTGTCTAAGGCGATCGGTAGTGAAACTACTCAAATCTATTCACATATTTTGTCAATAAAAACAGGAATGAAATTTCACTGTCCTGCTGACAACTTATCAAGCATGATAAAAGCTTTTTGATGTATTGTGGATAAATGTTAAGAAATCATAATTTTGTTTACAATCAATACATTCCTAAATGCTTTGTGTAGTTTCTTCCATGGGACAAAAGTGATGTTGGGTAAAATTAAGTACCATTACACTTCTTTTTCTATCAATTTGTAACAAGGGACATTTAATTTTGATGTATTAGTCAATGAATAAACAATTGTAGAATCTTGGTGGTCAATTGAAATGTTTTAATTAATCATAAAATTCCCAAATCATTACATCTTAGTTGACAAAATAGGGGGTGCTTAATTAAGTTTTTGGTGTATAGGAACAAGTGCCATTTAATGTGGCATGGCAGAAGAACCTTCAAAACCACATTCCTGACCAAATATGGCTCTGGGGATCAAAGAATTAATCATGATACAACCATGCTACAAATGACCTCCCCTCTTTTGAGTCATGCTCATTGTTGCTTTACCGAATTGAAAACTGTCAATTAATCAGGACCATAACTCAACAATCCATGCAAAAAAAACACAAAAAATAACGTTTCTTCAAAATATTTTACTTAAGCCTGCTGGCAAATTGTAACATTTCTGAAAATAAGATTCTAATAATTGTTCACATTCTTCTCTTACATGCATTCATCTCATTAGAGGAAATACAAGTTTTCAATAAGGATCTAAGTTTCACTCACATTGTTCAGAAATAACGACCCAATAACTACTGTGTCACAACAAGTATTTTATGAAAATTCCTTTTAAATAAAGGAACAACGAAAAAGCAACACAATGGAAATACAATTATACAGCGTTTTATATAATGAATCAATAAATTAATCAGTCAATGATACAATTAATAAATTCACATTGAAATAGTTTTTTCACAAATCTTCAAGGTGAATTTCCTGCTTCTTAATTCTCATATAATTCTTCCACAAAAATCAAAGATGCGATATGAAGTCTTTATGTTCTTTCCTTATTCAAACAAATGTACTCAAAAAACAATGTTCCTTTCAAAGATATTTGTTCATATAATTTAATTCAGAGTGATGGTTTCACTGTATCACTTGATACTACATTTTAACTATTTCATTTACCATTGTTGTTAATGGTGTACAATAAATAAAATATAAATTAGAAAAAAACATACATCAATTATGTTCACGAACCAATTTTTCATTGCATTTGACATACTTTACTTCACAAATTAATTACTTCTGAAGTGTATGTATCCTAATTAACCAAACACTAACACAAAAACCTGCAGTTTTCATACCCTTAAACCATTCTACTTTCATGCACTTGCTTTACAAATTCAAATTGGACATGTTCAACCTACATAGACAACTACTATCGTCAGAGTTTTCAAAAGGTCTCCCGTCAACGCTATACATCAGTGACAAAAGAGATTTGAAATAAGGCTCTTGGAAGATCTTTTCTAGAAATTTAAATACTTTGAAATACCTGTTAACATTGTGCATTGTAGATGAACACTTTCACATATATTTAATGACTGTTTTCCACAATATGTCACATAAAATATGTCCTTCACTGCTTCAATTTCCAAATATTTGATTCTGACGCCAGATAATTAAACAGATAGTTGTTATTTGTAGAACACAGCTCTAGCTTCCTCCAAATTGTCCTCACTAGAGACTCGGTTCTTTAAACAAGGTTGACAATCACAGTGGATAAGTTACATGTCTATCACATAGTTTGTGAAAATTCTTTGTGTTGGAACAACCAGTTTATATGCCATGTTCAAAATCCAGATTTACATGGACAATTCAAGGGAGACAATTATTGTGATATGTCAACTTTCATGAATAGAGACCTTCGTGGAACTGTTCAAGATTGGCACACTTCTTGTAGGTGAATAGTCTGTATGGGTATATCAGAGCTTGGGGCTGAGATTCTATGCTCTATTTGTCCATTTCGTTGATGTCCATACTCAAATTTGATCCTAAGCTCGCCAATCCTTGATTTTGGGAGAATATCGGGAATCCATTCTATGATAAATGGTGTTGGATCTTTGCTTTCCCCTCCAGTTGTTCCTGCAACATTATACATATGTTCATTGTATTCATCATTGAAAATGCATACATTACTACAGACCAGTAATTTAAATCAATCAGTTTTTCAGTAACAAAGACACAATATTTAAGAAAGGGTACCTATCTTTGAGAAGAATAAAGATCCCTTCCATCAACTACCAAGAAGTTATAACTCCTGTGAGAATCTTTTAACAAGACTTTATGTTCTGTAATATTGGAACATTAGTTTTTAAAAAATTCTCTTTTAACTGGAGTACAGTAAAACACGAACTCCAAGGGACCAAAGAATTTAGTTCGCTATATCCGGAGTTCGCTATTCACGTTTGACTGTCATACACAGGGCTTTTGACGGGACTTTAAAAAGTGTTCACTATATCTGATTGTTCGCTATATCCGTGTTCTACTGTACTAAGCATATATCTTTGTACAAAGATTTTGAGGTTAACAATTAAATCAAAGTTCTATGAAAAGTATATACACTATTACAGCTTATTCATTGTTTTCTACACTTACCAACTTTGAGGAAAGTTTTCAGTTCAAACGGCCTTATTGGAGTCTGAGTTTTGCCCTTGAAAGAATCGTCAATACTCTCGACTTGCACTTTTGGGATTTCATATAAATCAAAGGTCCCATCACGATTCTCAACAAAGTTTCGTGTTATCTCAAGCGGCATCTGAAATAATAATTTAATTGACTTAAACAATTGTCTTGATAAAAGTATTTCAAAGTCACTTCAATATTTTGTCTTGAACAATAAAGCTATTTTTTATCTGTGCTGGGATTTCATGATTCCCTTACAAATGATGATATTCTTGTGAATGCATAAAAGCCCAAGGCAGCACAAGAAGATAAATCATAAACTTAATAAGGACAACATTTCAGCAACAAAGATTTATCATAAACTTCGCTAGAACAACATTTCAGCAACAAATATTTATCATAAAACTTTATAAGGACAACATTTCAGCAATGAAGATTTATCATAAACTTTTTAAGGACAACATTTCAGCAACAATGATTGAGCATACCGGTAATCTTTGTTAAAACAACATTCTAGCAACGAAGATTCATCATAAACTTTGTTAGGACATTTCAGCAACAAAAATTTATCATAAACTTAATAAGGACCACATTTCAACAACAAAGATATATCCTAAATTTTGTTAGGACAACATTTCAGCAACAATGATTTATCATAAACTTTATAAGGACAACATTTCAGCAACAATAAGATATATCCTAAACTTTGTTAGGACAACATTTCAGCAACAATGATTTATCAAAAACTGTGTTAGATGACATTATTTCAGCAACTAAGATTTTTCATCTCTTTTGCTAGCAGGATAATATTTCATTATCTAAGGTTTATCACAAAAGTTTGAGGACAACATTTCAGCAACTAAGATTTATCTACTACTTCAAGGACAATATTATTTCAGGGAAGTAAAGTTATCATCATATTTGAAACATCAATAATTCAGCAATTCAAAAACCTATCATTAACATATCTCCAACATCTTTTCAACACTTTTCAATGTTAAGAAGCCAAAGACAAACCTCAGGAGTGTCAAAGATTTGTTTGACATGAAGAATGTTGGTGATATGCCAGGTGTATTTGGTAAAGGACCCAAGTGGAAGTGCATCTTTCCTCACAAACCCTGTCGTGTAGTTTGGGAGTCGCTTCTTCCTACTACCGGCTGAGATTCTTTGTTGGAGACAGTCGAAGAACACTTGTGGTGCATGGAATACCAGCGGTTCAGGATTACCTGCAGCAACATTATTCATCAATTTACATTAACCTAATTTTACTTATATCGACGATGGAAACTGAAATAGCTTTTTGAAATGAAGTCTTGAATATCATATAAAATATGAAAATAACCTCTTCATGAAGACTTGTCGTATATAACATGGAAAACCATTGGTTCAAGATTATCTGCAGCAACATTTTTCAACGACTCACAATTACCTCGTCTAATTTCATCAAAGATGGAAACTGAAATGGCTTTTGAATATATCACACATATTAAAAAAAAACTCTTCATGATAGAGGGATAATATCAATACCATGACTTTTTATGCAGTCACGTGCATTGCATTGAATACCTGGGTTTCAGGACTGTTTACTGCAAAAAAACCCTCATATTTCAGATGTCTTAAAATATTTATCTACTATTCATATAAAGGTAAAAATTGTGTGTATTATTTCTTTAACAAAGCCGACTCAATGTTATTTTATAAACCAATATCAAAACAATAATTCATATTTGTTAATGTAAATTGTATGACACCCTCTCTCTTTATACATCAACTATCACCCACCATCAAACTGGTAGTGCATGGTCTGGTTTATTCTTTCAGTGACGCTGGCCAGCCACTGATGCCATGTGATAATTGTCTGCTGTTCGTCCAGAAATGGATTTGGTGCTGAAAAGAGTGAAATCTTGCATTATTCATATATCTTGGTAACCATTCAAGATTTTAAGTACTTGAGAGATAAAATCATAAAATATTGTCCCCTTGAGTATTAAACTTACATTCATTTAACAGACATAAACCACTAGCACCATTTGATCTCATATATACATGCTTTTTTGTCACAAGCAATATCTCATAAATGATACAAAAAAGTATTTTTCTGTACTTTTTCTCTCTACCATTATGATGATACAACCATAATTATTTCAAAGTTTTTAAATATCCCTTATTATTTTTGTCTAGTATACTAAGAGAAGTTTTTCCATCATCTTAAGGTTTATGTTTCACATAACTGTGTTACTCAAGCAATAACTCAAGTTATTCAGGCTACTTAAATCAAATTTCCATACCAAATGCAGATGGGATTATTCTGTTTGTGAGAATGAGTTTAGCTTCAGTTATATAAAGTCTCACTTAAGACAGTTTAGCACAAATCATTTAGTAAGAGTTATTGTCAATTTTTAACATACTAGGCTTCTTGGGTGTGGTGACCACAGTTTTGATGGTTGGGGTTGCCTGCTGTTTGACTGGACTAGCTTTCTTAGGGGCAGGAGTTCCTTCTTGTAGGGTCAGTAGTGCACTGCTTGCTTGGGCTGAAACAGACAATGTAAGTTATTTTAATACCGATATATTCAAAATTAGTTTAACATCACCCACCTCTATCGTATGTTCCTATGACCAGTTTAGCGCAGACAAACCCAGTCATAAGCTATCCAATCATATCCTCGTTTTTAAATAGCATTTAGTGGCGATTATGTATAACGAATGGTACACTGGATCTACCTGCCCCTGCATGATATCGAAGCTTTTACTGCGCCCCTTGCGATTGGCTAGATGAGCTTGCGTCAGAACATGCGGGTAATAGGGGTGCCTTCAGACTGTGAATGAGAGGAAAGCCGGGCTGGTTGAAGTTTAAACCCCACTAGAGACAATATTTTAATTTTACATTTTTTTCCCTCGAATCACAGTCGATTTTTTTTTATTCAGACTGTCTGTACAGCTCAGTGTAAGCTTTGTATGAGTTTTGTTTCTTTATTGTAATAAGAGGCAAGTCATTGCATTTAAATGAAATTTAAGCAAGTCATTGCGGAAATTTGATTAGACTTTCACTTTGTTACCCCTTGATCAGACGTAAATGGAACCTACCATGGTTCAACAATGCATCTTTGGAATCAAAAGGACTCATAAATGATTTAAAGAAAACAAATAATAACTTGGCATTGCGACCAGTCATACAATCTAAGTACAAAGTTAGCTTCTTACTCAGCAAACTACTGTCTGGTGAAGTCAAGCCATCTTCTTTCTTCTTCTTCTTAGAGGAAGGAGGAGCGAGAATATCCTCCTCAGTGACGATCACTTCAAGAGTGCTTGGGTCAGTGGTCAGAGTTGACCCGTCCGCTGACTGGTAGATGGTCAGTACTTGTCTCTCCGTTACGTTCACACTCGAAGAGATGCTCGATACTGTCATAAAACATGAAAATATCAACTTGGAATGTTCTGACTACATAGATTTAGTGAAAGAACTGTTACAAGATTATCATATGAAATGAACACAGAAACTGACATACGATAGATAGATAGATTTGTCTAGTATATACATAATTAATATGTAAGATGTTCATCACATTAGACTTTATTAAGGTTTCAGTTACTTTGGTATTCATAGTCTATTAGAAAGTTTCAACATACAAGCATTATCCATATTGATGTAGTGTTCAAATTCTTCTGTCAGTTTATCATCGCTGGCAAATGCACATATGCAGGCATAGAAGTGAACACAACGCTTCATGTTATCATCCTTTGGGACTCCAGGCTTAAAGTTCTGAAAAAAAGTTAATAAATAAAAGGTAATAGGCAATCTCTTTAAAGGTATTGAAGATATTTTAACAACTTCTTGTATATTAGTTCAATCATGCATTAGAAATAATTAAAAAGGCTGCATTAAATCAGTTATATCATAATTCTGGTTAAGATATTTCCCAAATTTGAGTGTATTTTTAAGCCTTTTAGAGTAGGTAACCACTCTTAAATAACCCATCTAAAACTTGCAAAATAAAAATACTACCGGTTATCTCAACAACAATACAAACTCTAATGTAAGTTTCTAAATAACCTACCTTGAAAATCTTACAACTACACTGAAACTTGTGATCAGGTGATGACCGATTTCTTGAAGTCTCAAAGAAAGAAAAATGAAGAAATCCAAGTGGCTGTTTTGGATTTGGTTTACATTTGACCACCATAATGTTCTTGGTAACACGCTGTACCAATGGACCAGTTGTCTCTGTAGCAAGAAGCCAAATTGCTTGCTTTGTTTCATTTGAAACTTGGAGCGAGTTCAGCACTGAATTTTTCAGAGTTAGAGGCTGAGCCTCAGCATTGCATTCAATTGCAGCTTTGATATGTGTGCAAGGTTGATCTTGGATGTTCAATTGATTAGTATTACGACTACAGGTATCAACATAACATCTCGCCGCTTGAGCAAGCACAGATGGGTCAACAATTGTTGCAGGATTGCCGTCCAAGTCTTGAACAAGAGGCAACTGGACAAAGCCACGATAGTCAGGACCTCTGTCTCGAAGACGAACAGAGAAGACTTGGACAGTGGAACCTGTGATGATCTTAACAGAATCTGCACTGTGGCCTCGCTTCCTCTCCCTCTCCTTGAAAACTACATCACAGGACTTGTTCTTGCAGCTTATTCCACGAGTCCCGTTGTATGTGCCACATTTAGGACATTTTCGAACACCTCTCAGGGTTGGTTTACCAAGGTCTTCAAAAAGCAACTTCATCTTTTCCTGGGATGCCATGTTGATCACAATCTAAATCTAGAAAGTAGATTGATTTATTAATGGAATGTTTTCACCAGTAACTTGAAAGGAAGGATAATTGGATATTTTAAAAACAGTCATATAAACACAAAAAAAAAATCATGGTAAAATATTGTTTGCTAGGATAAAAATCATGGACGTGTTAATAATTAGACCAAAATTTCTGTCACCAAGTGCTCTCTCTTGCATATCCAGTGAGTGGGATTGCCTAGCTGTAGGTCCTCGATCTTGACCTGGCTAACATTTTGTTGACATGCAAAATAACATTTACTAGACTGGAATATGCCTTGAAATAATGATAAGCCAAAAATAATCATAATCTTATCTATGAGAGATGTGTGTCATAAACAGTCATTCAGTTCAACATCTTAATGAACATCGCATCCGACGATTCTAAAAATAAATATCCAAAATTATTCTCTGCAATGTTTCTTTCAATTATCAGATTATGGGTCGATTGTGTTTGATTGTAATGAACCGTAAATCGTACGTTCGTGGTTGGTTACTTTTTAGAGCTTAGGCACTTTTAATTAATGATTTTGTAAACCTAGACCGAATGTTTGTTGACTTTCACCGCGTCCGCGAGGATTATGCGCCAAAACTAAAACCACACAAATGAAAAACATTTTACTGTCCAGGTGGATTTCCTCCTTCAAATACTTACATTGTTAGTAACTTTACAAATCGTTGATCCGCACAAATGGTAATCAAGGCAGCAAATACTCCATATTATTTACAAGTCTACATTTCAGTAATGAGACGCCATATTGGCACCTTCCTCGAAGAAATTAAATGTCGTCTCTATTGATTGGTCCATTTTGAGCACATGATATGTAGTCGGCGGTGATTGGTTAAGCTGAAAAGTAAGGGAGCATTTGTTGCAACAGGCGATGTTTTCAGACTTTTAATCACTTTATGTGACGAATTCTTACTTTAATTACATTTCAAATTAGTTTAAAGCCTTTACATTTTTTAAATTAGTGAAATATTCATTTAAGGATATTTGCGATTGATGTTTATTTCGAAATCCATTTATTTTTAAAGTTTAGGATTTTATTTCTTTTCTTTATACATAATTTCTTACTAAATTACTACTATTTAGGTTTCTATTCATCACAGTTAGTTTAAACATTTCAAAAGTGAAACAAGAAATCTTCTTAGCTAAATCATAGTGCCTTAATTTACGTTTAAAATTAAGTTAAGTAAATTGGCGTTTCTAATTTATTTTGGTGTTTTGTTTCAAAATTGGATGGAATGTATTTGAATACTTTAGAAAATTAACAAGTATATGAACCAGAGGACCCTTTTCAAGATTTTCCCAAATACATTACAAACTAGTACATTATGTAGGTAGACATCAATGAACAGTTTAAAAAGATAATATACATGTATATATATCTCAAAAGTCTAAGTACTTATTATTTTAAAAATAAAGATAAAACAGTTAGAAATAAAGAGAAAGATAGAACCATGGAATGAAGTAAAAGAATTTGACAAAGATAATTAATAAATGATATGTCACGTTGCAATAGTTTAGCCTTAATAAATCTCCAATAACAGGTGGGGGCTATTTTAATTAGGGCATTGGGCCTGAAAGGCCCAATAGGCTTTTGGCATGGTATGGTGTTCGGTGTCCGTGCTTCTGTCCAACCATCCCTAAACTTTGTGCATTTGCAACTTTTTCTCCAGAACCATTTTCTCGAATATACAGGGCCACAGGAGCAACACCTAAAATTATTTTCATCTTCTTCTCCAGAAGCAAAAGCCCTAAAAAGCTGAAATATTGTATATAGACTCCTTGACTAGTGAGGATTGTAATTAACTTTAAGTGAACCTGTGACCCCTAATATTGTTAATAAAAGACCACAGGGGCCATGCCCCTAAAACCTATTTTCACCTTATTTTCCAGAGGCAAATTGATCAGAAAGCTGAAACCTATGTATACAGATTCCACTTTTGATTTTATTTATTACCGGTATCTGCAATTAAAAGTATGTAACGATAATTGGTTACCCTGTTGCCCCTACTACCCAAAACGTTTTTTGTCTTTTTCCCTAGAAGCACAAGGTATAAAATGCTGAAATGTTGTGTATAGAGACTAACCTTGGGTAATGGGGATTCGAAATTGTACTTTTGGTGACCCTGTGGCCCCTACTAAGGTGGAAACCACATTGGCCAAGTGGGAAGTTATTGATATTCAGTAGCCCTGACTTAGGTTGGAGCTGCTTTAGTTTTTAAAATTTTACTAATGCCACCGCTGCACATGTTCTAATGGCTATAACCAGTGTATAAAATAGATTTGAAATCTAGCCTGTCCTAAAAAATAATTGGTCAATTCATGAGGGAAAAATAAAGAAAAAAATTGAAAAGTTACAAGTCCTGACCAAAAAGTAACTAGTCCTGGCAAAAAGTAGCCAGTCAAGGACTGGCGGACGGGCTATATTTTAAACACTGCTATAACTCTTTTCTACTACCGGGTAAGCTTTCCTGGGGAATTATTGTGGCATGTTCACATTCAAGGTAAAAGTCAAGGTCACAAGTTATATCATCAATAAGTACATTCTTTTGAGACAATAACTTGAAACGTTGATGTGCTATGAAGCTCAAATATGCTTTCTTTCATATCAGCTTTTGATTTTGGTTTATCAGAATTTGAATCTTTTGTTTTTTTCCTTATTGGCAAAAGGTTAAAATATTTCCCTCTGTAAACCCTATTTTTTTATTTATGTAGCGCATTGAGCATGCATTCGTGTGTGTATAACTTGCGCAGTATAAATATCCATTATTATTATTAAATGATTTTGTTGAAAATTGTATTGATGTTATGAGTGAATTATGTCTCCCCCCGTAGGGTCGGGAGACATATATTGGTTTTGGGAGCAGGAAAAATGCCACCCGGACAAATGCAACCCGGACATAACCCACCCGGACAATTGCCACCAGGACAAATGCCACCTAGGACAAATGCCACCTAGGACAAATACCACCCAGTTTTTTTTAATATTAATATTTAATATTACATGAAGCAATATATACCTTTAACTACAATATCCACAAAAATGGCAATATATACGATTGTTCAAATTATAGACCAGTAGCATTAACAAGTTGTATAGCTAAAGTATTTGAAAAATGTATCTTTAAATATGTAAATAATTTTTTAAGAGATAATAACCTTCTGTCAAATCTTCAATCGGGATTTACATCTGGCGACTCGACAACTAATTAATTGACTTACATGTACTTATATGATTTTATAGCCAACGCGCGTTAGTACGAGCGGTATTCTGCGACGTAAGTAAAGCGTTTGATAAAGTTTGGCACCAAGGAATACTGCAGAAATTAAAATCATATGGAATTGATGGAAATTTATTGAAGTGGTTTGAAAGTTATCTAAACAATAGAATCCAGCGAGTAGTTATTAATGGACACGCGTCAAATCCTCAACAAGTTTTAGCAGGCGTCCCTCAAGGCTCTGTTTTGGGACCTTTATTATTCATAATATACATTAATGATATCGTAGATAATATTGACAGTAATATCAGATTATTCGCAGATGACACTTCTCTCTACATTATAATTGACGATCCTATCACAGCTGCAAATTGTTTAAATAATGACCTGTTATTGATTTCAAATTGGGCTAAAAAATGGAAGGTTTCCTTTAATCCTAAAAAAACTAAATCAATACAGTATAGTAGAAAAGTAAATAGGATTAACCAACCTAATCTTACAATGGATTGTGAAACAATTCAAGAAATAGAACACGGTCACCCAATTGAAAACGCTGTACACTATTTTTTCACATGCAATAAGTTTACAGAATTAAAACAGCAATCATTCTTTTATTTGAAAGGATTTACTATCAACACGGTATTAAGGGGATGTGCATCGCTCACAAACAATGATCTAGACAAATTATTAAAATCTATTCATCATTTCATTATAAAATCTGATCGATTTGACATTCCATAAGCACTTATATATTGACTGCCGAACAAACAATCTTATTCATGCATAATCACTATTTTTGAAGCTTATAAAATGTATGACATGCGTCACTGGTAATTATTCATTGTATATTTTTCATATGTAATTATTTTGGAGCGGCCTTAATATAAGCACCTCGGTGCTTGTTGGCTAATCCATTCATGCCTTTTCATGAATAAAATATGTTTAAATCAAATCAACTACAATATTAAAAAATATTGAAAATATTGAAAAATCACAACAATATTCCACTATTAATGTCAAGAAGAATAGAAGCTGAATACATTATAATGCTGAAAACAAGAACATGAAAATAAATATATCATGAGTCAAATATCGTTTTATGTTGTTTTTTAAAATATTGGGTGGCATTTGTCCTAGGTGGCAATTGTCTGGGTGGCTTTTGTCCTAGGTGGCATTTGTCCTGGTGGCAATTGTCCGGGTGGGTTATGTCCGGGTGGCATTTGTCCTAGACCCATTGGTTTTAGCTTCCGTTTTAGTTCCCGTCGGCGTTGGCGTTCCCATTTCGTTTCCGGAGCATATCTCTAAAACTATGTGACCGATCATCACCAAACTTGGTATACTGTCTCTCCATATCATGTAGATGTGCCTTTTGGAGGTTATAGATTTAAAACAAATTATTTTGTTTATTTCCATGCAACAACTTGGACTGAGTCTATTTTAAAGGGTAGTGTTTGTTTCCGGAGCAGATCTCTAAAACTATTTGACCAATCATCACCATATATGTTAAACGTTGTTTGTCTTTATTAATAAATGTCTCATAATACAAGCACTGGTTTGTTGTTTACTTACTTAACATATTTATTCAAGTTGAATTATACAGAGAACATTAATGGTGCTTTATGATAGTATTGTTTAGAGGTTTGGAGCATTTGAGGAAGGGGGAGACATCTGTTTTTAAGGGTAAAAACAGTTTCTAGTTCATATTGAAAATTCTTTGTCTGTCAATCACACAATACTCTATTATAACAAAATACTCAGAAAGGTGATTTTCTCACGTTTGAACCCCTAGTTTTGAGTTCCACTTTGGAGTAAGATCTTGGATAGAATAAATACAACCATTTGCATAAATAATTTTTTAAGAAATTTACAGTCTGGTGATGAAATGATGTCCCTTAAAATCTAAAAATTAAAACCAAAAAATAAAGTGGCAAGAAGATGTCATGGACGCGGAGCAACAACTCGTTCTTCGAACTCGTTGTTGCTCCGCGTCCATGACATCTACTCGTTCAATACAAACGACCCAAATGCACGCGTATGACGTTCTGTATTTATTATATACTCTCTTTTTAACCTTTTAAAAAGTAATTTTGAATTGCTTAAATAATCCGAGACTAGTTTCTCACTATATTATTCTTCAATATCATATTAAAAAGGAGGTTTGTTACCAATGCATTGAGATACGTCAAATCCGGTGTTCTAATTAGGAAAATGATTGTTACGTACGGAGAATTGCCGAAGCTTAAAAAAGTAGAACCGGCAGGCGTGCAATACGGATTCTGGAGTGCAATACGGAATTTGAAGACGTATTCCGTATTGCACCCTTGTTTTACAATCATAAGATTACATGAGTATATAATAAAATCAGTAGTGTTAGTGCAGTGCAGATTTTGCAAAAAGTTGACAAGACATGAGAATTGCTCTTATACTACTTCTAAGGTGGACTGTACAGAGAATTTAGAAAGTTATAGCTAGAAACATATGTTAAAAGCACCTGTTTTAAAATTTATAAAACATGATAATTCTAAAGAAACAGAGAAAATATGGCAAAAGTAGGAAGATTCTTATCGGACAGTTTTGGATTCTGAAATTTGACATAAAATTCTTGTGACCCTTGAGAACAAAATTACATTACTACCCTGGACCTACAATTTGAAGGTTACTAACAGCACTCTAAAGTCTGAGAGCACTTTTGTTTTGCCAACTGCACCGCACTCATACTGATAATTTGAGTATATGTGCATCAGTACTGCAAATTTTAAGCACTTATTAATGAGGCTTTCTTTGGAATAGGGGATAACCAAAAGTGATAAGTTTGGGAACCTTTGTATAATTTCGTGATTTGTAAAAATATATCTAAACCAGATTGACTACCATGAGAAATTTGATATAGCAAAGGGAGGTAATTCAATTATCAGGCTGAATGCATCCAAATAAATTCTCTGAAAATGGTTTGAAGTGGGGCCATCTACCTTTGTAGATGTAGAGAGATCAAGACAAGACAACCATAAGTTAAAAAATATTTAATAAACAATCTAGTATAAACTTTTTTCCACATACAAAAGTACACAATTCTGTAAATATGCATTACAACCAGTACTAAAGTACAACAACTTGAAACTGAAATTCATTTTTTTCACAATTCTATGAAGTAAGTGCACTTCCGCTTAAAAAATGTTACAATTTCATATAATCATAACCATCAGCAGTTTATTGCACAAAATATTAGGAAATGTCAACGAAAGAAATGAATAGAAATAATGGATTTTTTCACAAAAGTTAAATATATAATGAATTTATAATTTGTCATTTAATGTCAACAATAAATCTAATAAAAGTAGCACACTAGATTATATTGAACATGATATAAATATGTTTGGTAAGAATTCACAAACTAACAAAATATTCATAATTGATCAATAATGAATGTAATGAGGAACAAAATTTGTTCATGAAGAAACATTATGCTAGAGATTATTGTCAATCAATGGTTTCCTCCCTTTATATATTTGCATAAGATATTTTATAAAAATGCTCGGAACTAATCAAATTAAACAGACCCATTGTACTCAAATCTTTGATTTACTAAATGTGGTTTGACAAGGAAGAAACAAAAGTTCATTAGTTACATCATCTTGTCATTTTGAATAAAACAAATAGCTCGATGGTGTAGATGATAGAATTGAACAGCGCAGTGTGGAACTGAGAACTGAAATTCAGCAAACAAGCTTCTTTTCCCTGAGTCACATATCCTTTGATGCAAAGTAATCATTTCATAGTCTTACTTGTGATACTTAAAGTGAGCACCCATGCCAAACAAAAAACCTGTAATTGCCCCTGCAGTTTCATATTCAGATACATTCAAAGCAAATAGTTCACATTATAAGTCTGCATTGAAGAAATCACACCTTTTGAATTTTTGCTTGGGTGAAATTGCTTTCAAATTCTTAACCTTTTTGTCTTTTAATGTATTCAGTATGACAATGACATGTTATATTATCAAGACAAGGAGTTTTATGGATACATTATTGTAGACAGAAACTTTGCTACTAAACTTGTCTTCTTGATATTTCCAACTTCTGCTTCTTTAACAGGGTCAAGTTTATATTATGGTACAAACAAATCACACAGTTGAATAAGTGAAAACAACAAGCATCTCATTGTAAGATGGACAAGATTTGATTTAATTTTTTTTGACAAGATTTAACATGATCTGGATCTAAGAACAATATGGCAACAGAAAGAAAACCAATGATTGAATTTATTAAAGTATATATTTGAGATTAGCCCCCTTTCATGTCTTGTGTAAATTTGTTGAGAACATTCAGAAATATTTCCCTCTGTGCCTGAGTGCCAATGAATTTTGTGAGAGCTTCGATTCCACTCGTTCCAACAAGTTTTTGGACTTCATCAACTAGTCTCTTCTTGTCCGTATCAGAAAGGCCTTTTATCGTCTTCACCAGTGATTGGTACTCGTCACTCATGCAGTAGCCAATCACAGAGCCTGTTACAAGAGAGACAAATAGACAAAATCAATGGATAGTATAAAATGACATAAGTATTCATGTTTGTCTGATTTTGTTGATTCTTTAACATTATCCTTCATATGTGCTTAATATGTGCACAATAATTAAAAATAATGAATTATGCATATAAATTATCAATCTATGCAATCATTAAGTATATATGGTTGAGAGAGCTCCAACTTGCTGCCGCCTGATGGTCCAGGATCCACCCAAGGATGGGAGCAGGCAGACTAGAGTATAACATTAGTAAGAGATACAAAGGTGAGGGGGAGCCATCCACAACAGAAGAACAAAGACGCTTGCATTGATTGATAAAAGTTCAATTAGTAACGCTTCGGGTGCCTTTGTACATATGATGAGAACTTCATATATTTATCTGTTTTTCCCCCCCAATATCAAGAATATTTAACAGATTTTATGAATGCTTCACACATGCAATGGGACTTCATTTACACAACTTTCCCTGGTAACTTTTACCGTTTATAATGTTTTATGCTAAAGGTACTTTCGGACAAAAGAGTTAAGCAGTTCTGGAGGAGGTGAAAAATGCTATAGATGATGAAAAGTCACTAGACATTTGACAATAGCTTATGTCACAGGGGTCGAGATTAGTCCAAGTGGGGTACTAGCCATTCGGACTAGTGCATTCCTGAGAATACCAGCCCAAAGATATTCTGACTAGCCAAATACACTGACATAATCATATTTTCTTCAAATTCAACTACCGGTAGTCCTTCGGACTACCAGTCATTGCACTATACTAGCCCAGCATCTTTTGCACTAGCCATGGGCTACCGGGCTAGTGCTAATTTCGAACCCTGTGTCATAAGCTTATCTGATCTGATGAAATGAAGCCAAAAGGGTTGACAACTTCCCAAAGACCCCCCCTAGGCACAACACTTATAAATGTGCATATTTTCACCTGCAAGTCCTCCCACCATGGCGCCGACTGGTCCCCCTACAACTCCTCCTGCTAGAGTTCCACCAGCTCCCCATGCCATCTGTTTGAAGATTCCTGCAATTGATTCATGAATACTAAAAGATAATATTTTTATATATTTTGTAATTTCAGTGCATGAAGTTTATGCATACATTCTAGTTATAATTGATTAATAATATTTCAATATACAATACATCTTCCTCCCGTTAATTCAACTTCATTTCATCTTTTGATATTCTTTATGAATGTTATGAGAGTTGTTTTCTATAAGGCCAAAAAAGAAGACTTAGAAATCTTTCTGAATATTAAAACAAACTTTCAGCAATAAGAACAATTAACAGTTAATTGTCAGTAAGGTAAAATAATAGAAGTAATGAAAATAAGGACTTAAAAAAACTTATTACTCGCTCGTGTAAGATACTATATACGAGTATAATATTTATCGACAATATTAAACTAGTGTAATACCACAAAGCAAGTATGCTGTCACAGGGGTGTGTTGTCATGACGTCACAATGTTAGCTCGCAGGAAATGTTAGTTTCAGCAAATTGTCGACAAGTTTACTTGATTTTTAGGGGAAGTAATAAAACAAATACTAAACTTCATTCCCTTTATTACTTTTTTTTATTAAACTCGTGAATCATTTTGTATCAAAATTGCTTTAAGTTATTTTAAATAGAATCATTTACTTGTTTAACAAAAATATTGTTTTAGTAAATTCAAGGTAGTTTAGTGTCCTCTATAAATACAACATTGAACAGACAGATAAACACCCAACTGAAAAAGGAAACAAATATATATAAATATAAAAATATATTTACCAGTTGCAGTTTTTTTCAATTCCTGGTTTGTCTCGAGTAACTGGACCATGTGGTTATAGTAGGGGATAAACGCCATCCCAAGTACACTTGCAGCCATTTTGCTAAATTGATCTAAGGTAAAAATAAAAGAAGGTAATTCTTTATTGCCCGTAAAGGAATTTGTTGTATATTTAAGTGAGCATGATGAAATTCAAAATTGTATAAATAATAAATACAACACATATATATATATACAAATGAACAAATAGTGTGATAATGAGGAATTACTGGTATAAGATATTAAATACTGCATGAAACTTTTCTCATTATCTTGGCCTTGTGCTTTGTAGAGACATTTCACATTTAATTTTAAAAACGTATAACATACCAAACCATGCACTGAATTTGTCAAAAACAACTTCTTTTACAAAAAAATCATTTTCCATGAATTCTAAAAGATTTCACCTTGATGAATATGAGAAAACATGTTTGCCTAAAAAGTCTGAATGTTATTGTAGTCCATTAATTTGAGTATGGTGTCATAATCTAAAACTAAAAGTGAAAAAATTAGGTCTCCTATGAAATTAAAAGAATATTATAAGAAGGTAGATTCAGATTTCAGCTTTGTAGATTCATACATAATTATGATAGACTGAATAGAATCGAATAACAAGCATAGAATCACAAAAGTTAATGCCCTTCTGATTTTATCATTGCAAATGATGAAAAAAGTGAAAGTAAAAAAATAATATCGTTGTCGACGTTGAAAGGAGGACAACTGAAGTACAGAATGTCTTTGAAAGTCAGGTATGTTGTGCGGCTGTGACATACTTACAGCGTCAGATCAATGCAACCAGCTTCTAATTTCAAAGGGCCAATTCCTTTCAAAGGCTTATCCGACGTCTCCAAAGCAATGTAGCATAACTTTAGCAATGACGAAACGTTACTTCCGTATTTCTAACACGTCCTAGAAAACGGTAAGGGGAGATAACTCCAATATTTCTAATCAATTTATAGTCTATTCTCAAAATGTACACAAGTAATGCTTTTTGCCAATTTTCAGCATATTTAAGAGAAAATAAGCCATTGTCGTATCTTAAACACTCACACGTCTCTACTATAAATCACATTAGCTTTGGAATATTACATAGAAAAAATATAAACTTTTTAAAATCACATTGAAAAAGACTTTACCCGGAAGTAGATAGAAAACTCGTTTCCGAAACTAGAGAGTTCTTCGCTTCCGGATCATCACATTTTATTCACCACTTTTCAGTCCATCTGTTGAAAATGACAGGGTTACTGGAGACATAAAAAAGTCGTTTTAACCTGAGGTCATAAAATTCTCGTTAACTTGATTTAATGCTGCAAAGAATTGTGTTTCAAAAGTGTTTTGTTAAATTAACAAGTCAACATTTGATACAACCTGGTTCAGGATATAAAATTGGACATTCTGCCGGTAATCTTCTCAATCGGAGGTAATTTCATTATTGAAAATGATCATAATGATAGCGACATTAAAATTGAATTACCAGTTACAAATTAGCTTTCACGGTGATCGAATGTTCATTGATATCGGTATTGACTGACTATTGTTATCAATTAACAACCTAAATACCCCTGCTTTGCCTTTCCTTCCGCAAGCAGAAGTTATAGATGTAGTAGACACTCTGACAGTAGAGGATTGCTTAACCTAACCGTTATACCATATTGCCATATGGTCTGATCTTTTTTGTATATTCAATGTATTTTAAAATATTTAATCTAAACAGATTAAAATCAGCTTGGAGGTTACAAGTGTATTTATTGGTGCAGTGACATTGTGAGGATGTTTTAATGTTATTTCATGCCTATTTTGAACAAGAAGATCAGGCCTTTTAAAAAAAGTAATTTGTTTCTTGCTTCCACTGCATCAGTTTCAAACCCACACATCAAGCCTTTTCCTTCCAGCTGTTACCATGAGCAAAGTAATATGGAACTAACTCCAGAAGTCTAGAACCAATTAAAACATTGAATTTTAAAGTGCATCTCATCATGTTCATGTAGGCTTTCAAAGACGCTTAACAAAGCATGCTTGCAAACTCTTATGCCCTGCAAAACCAATTGCCTATGAATATATTAAAAAAAATTATGAGTGAATGAAATGAAGAAAGCATTAGAAATAAAAAGTATAACTATAATTTTTTTTCAGATTTCCTAAACGGTTGATCATGTCTGCAAGCACACATATCAAGCAAACCTGGGAGAATGATGCCATTGTGCGGTCAGCCCAGGACAAGCGACTCTACCGTGGTCTTGAGCTGACCAATGGGATGAAGGTAGTGTTGGTCAGTGACCCAGAAACAGACAAGTCCTCAGCTGCCATGAATGTGAACATTGGTCAGTGTACATGCTACTCGCTCTTTGTTAGCTAATAATTTTAGCGATTTAGAAGCCAAAACAAGAACAAATTAACTATCAAACTTCATCAGCATCTATTAAATATGTGTGTAAAAATATTTTAAGTCTATGATTTACTTTGTAGTCGTTAAATGTTGTAGGATGTTGATAGTGATTGAAGTATTCATTGTGTTACAAGATATTTGCAGTAAGTAACCCTGCTTACCATCATTTTATGAATGCCCATGTTATACGAGAATGAATGATGCATATATGTTTGTTCTTTCAAAGCAACCAGCAATGTTTCGGCATGAGTGAAAATTAAGATTCTTGAACATGGTAGTGTTCTATTAATTACTGAAGTCACAGAGTTATGTTAAATGTGCCTGAATATACTTTACATCAACAAAGGGCTTCTTAGACTCATTGAGATATTTTATTAGAATTCGTGAAATAGTATTTAAAGATAAGAAACAAATCATTCCAGGCCACATGAGTGATCCTAAGGATTTCCCCGGCCTAGCACATTTCTGTGAACACATGCTGTTTCTTGGAACAGAAAAGGTAGGTTTATATAATTTGCTGATCAGTCAAGAACATTATGATAAAGATTACACCCTATTTAGATACATGTAGTTAAAGACGATAATTTACGAATGACAACTTCTTTATTCATAGTATGATGTTTATATAAAGATTTTTGCAGTGTTTCCAAGCATGCCACTTAAAGAAGATTAGATATATGTTAATAGTAAACAGAAAAGATATCCCCCTGCCTCTAACATCAAAAGGGATATAGCTGTCAACAACTCGTAGGGTTATCTCGGTGATAAACCACAAAAGCTTCTCTAATGTGTTTGAATGTAGATTAATGTATCAGGATGTTAAACACCACAGCAAAACAGGAAGAGGTTCATAGATAATAATTTCATATATACACATTACTTATTTCATTATTCACTTCATCATTTATTGAGAATTTTATTGTTTTTTAAATCAATATATCTTGTAAATGAAAATTCAGATTTGCATAACACTGAAAATTTGTTTTACAGTATCAAGATGAAAATGAGTACAGTAAGGTGGGTTTCCCAAGTGATGTTTTTCATGAATTTTTTTAATAAATGATAAAGGGTAAGCAGACAATGCATGTTGTGTTTAATTTATTTCTTGCAATATACAGTGAACATTATGGCATTGAAATTCAAGTTTAGTATCCTATTTTTATTTGTAGTGTATTAAATGTAATCATAACAATAAGTCTTTTTTTTTAATGAGACCTGTCACTTGTTAAAACATACTTTTCACAATTCAAATCTATAATCGAATATAGATATCAATTTATTTTGTCATATAATTGAATACAATATATAGATTGATTTTGTCTTGAATCATGACACCTGTATTGCAGTTTCTGAATGAACATGGGGGAAGCAGCAATGCTTACACATCATCAGAGAACACTAATTACTTCTTCGATGTGACGCCAGGTAACTTGTCAGGAGCCCTGGACAGGTGAGACATATAGATAACTGCTCGTTAGTATTTTTATTCAGGAAGTGAAGCATAACTAGTGTCATATGAACAATATGTGCAAATACCATTTGGCAATTGGTCATGAAGTCCCAGTAGCCACTTTGTATGTGGGCTATTTACTTGAAATTGGTTGAAACAAGAAATAGGGAAATGCACTCTAAAATATGCCTTCAAGATTAAATTTTTTTTCTTAAAATGAAATGAATTCACTCCTTCGGGTTATAAATTATTCCTCTACCTTTGACCTTTCATGGTTATGAAATATCACGCTTTTTAATTCATATGAAATCCTTTGTAGGTAATGTTTTGAATTGTAATTGACCCGAGCAACAATACTTATGTCTTACTATTGAAAAGTACTGAAAGATCTTAGTTATGCGTGAAGGAAACATTGCATAAGAAATTTCATTCCTGATTAATTCTATTTCAGATTTGCTCAGTTTTTTCTGAGTCCACTTTTCACGTCATCAGCAACAGATAGAGAAGTCAATGCTGTTAATTCAGAAAATGACAAGAATCTACAAAACGACCAATGGCGTTTGATGCAGTTAGAGAAAAGTCTTGCAGATCCTAACCATGACTACAGCAAGTTTGGTTCAGGTAATAACATGATGTTATAAACATCATTATTCAATGTTGTCAACTTCTAACAATTTAAAAAGTTTTCTCACTCAGACTTATATAACAAAATGCAAATCTTAGTAATATCATGAATAATTTGGTTTATATATATATAATATACATATTATAATGTTATTTATTTTCATTTGCTTAATTACAGTAGAACACGGATAAAACGAACTCCAAGGGACCAAAGAATTTAGTTCGCTATACGCACATAATTTGAATGATATTATATAGGGACGGGACTTGAAAATTTGTTCGCTATATCCGATTGTTCGCTATATCCGAGTTCGCTATATCTGTGTTCTACTGTATGTAAATTCATGATTTTTTCAAATATTCTTTTAGCTGTTAAAATGTTCCAGTCCTACACTTTTAATCGTCAAACAAATAATCTTTTCAAAAGTAAACACAAGAATATAATTTCCAAACTGTATTTATACAAAAGTAACAGTACTGATATCAGACACTTCAGTATGAGCCCGACAAGAACCCTTGACCACTTTATTTTTGTTGCTAGGCAACAAGGAAACCCTGGAAACTATACCCAAAAGCAAAGGACAGAACACAAGAGATGAACTCCTGAAATTCCACTCCAAGAATTACTCTGCAAATGTCATGGGGCTCTGTGTTCTCGGCAAAGGTGAGATTTCTTAAGTTATATCACATGGGTTGTAAAATGAGTACCGGTAGTAACATATTCTCATTATGTGCCAATATCACTTTTGCCAAGCAACAAGCAATTTTTTCATGAAATCACTGTACCCAGTGCTGCCATTGCAAGCCCTTTTCTGAATATTTTGAAGAGAATTGAATAAAATTGATTATGAAGAAATTAATTTCGTCGGAAGTGTGTCATATAACTTTGATGAAATTGTGTATACCAATCAATATATGTGAAAAGTGTTAGGATTATTAAGTCAAAATTCAATTCTTTTAAGATAATGACTATCAACATGTACAGTTTTTATATTTTTGTGCACACTAATTTTTTGTTGTTTCTCTTTTTGGCAGAATCCCTGGATGAACTAGCCGAGATGGTGGTACCGCTATTT
This sequence comes from Steromphala cineraria, assembly GCA_916613615.1. Lineage (NCBI taxonomy): Eukaryota > Metazoa > Mollusca > Gastropoda > Trochida > Trochidae > Steromphala > Steromphala cineraria. The sequence goes on from OU744731.1 coordinate 22,607,631, forward strand.
GCTAATGTAGAGAACAAGTCTGTGAAAGTGCCTGAATGGAATGATCATCCGTTTGGTCCAAACCAACTTCAGGTTTGTGTTATAATCTTTATTCCACATTAACAGATTTGATTAAAGCCATTCCTTCCACAAATGAGTACAAATTGTACAATTAGTTTCACACACTTCTTGACTGAAAGCCTATCAATTTCTTTAATATTCCATCTTGCCTCTGTTCTATCCACATCTCGCACGCCGCTAGTGGCTGAATTATTGCCCAAGCTTTTATTTTATTGTCCTTTTATTAATTTTACTTGTTATTGAAATTAAGCAATGAGTTTATAGAATATATTCATGTGAAACTGATAAGTGAAAAGAATAAACATACATTACTAATAATGCTGGAGAAGGGCTTTTAACACTTGGCTTCTCATTATTATTTGAACTTGGTTGTGTCATAATCTTATACTACCCCCGGTAATAACATGATATTCAGAAACTCAAATGTCCCCTTGGATTTTATTTCCACACAAGATAACCTGACAGGATGTCTCTATTCCTGAATATCCATTCAACTTAACTGTATATCAAGTTAAATTTGTTTCATGTCAACAGAATACTGTGGCTGTTGTACCAGTAAAGGATCTCAGGCAGATGAATGTGTCCTGGTCGCTGCCAGATTTACATCCTTACTACGCATCAAAGGTAGGTAACTCTTGTTATTCAGTATGTGCAGCCTGTATGAGGATGTTTGAGATCTATGGGATTGTCTTATGAGTAAAATTAAAATAAAAAAGTAAAATATTCAGATCTTCCTATCTATGTGCTGTGTTCCTGTATGAGGATGTTTGAGATCAATGAGATAGTCTTATGAGACAAATTGAGTGTCCAAAGTAAAATATTTCTTCCAAACACTGATGACATTAGCCTGTTTGTTACATTCATATTTATCCATGAATAAATATCAACCTTTACATTTGACTCTTTTTCAGCCGGGTCACTATTTAGGTCACCTGATCGGACACGAAGGACCTGGTAGTTTACTATCTGAACTCAAATCAAGAGGTGAAATATGATTTGTTTGTTATTTTTATTAGTCATTATTTTCCCAATGTCCAGTTTCCCTCATGTAAAGAACAATCTTTCCAAAATTACAATTCATAACAGCCAAACAAAATTGCTAAAATGATATGATCGGATCTAACAACAGACCAGTTTGAACATGTAAAGTTGTTACCAAAAGGCAACATTGATTGCAAGTCTCAGTCACTGCTAGTTAAAAACCTTATTGCATTTCATCCTTGTTTGGTGCCTGCTTTTTGGCCTACTGCACTTGGTGTTGATATTCGAAATATAAATTTTTCTAATGTTACTGCCATTGATTGTGTTGCATTCAATCTGTAAATTTGGTGCAAAACAAGGCTTTAATTTGCTATTGGTATGTCTTGGGCTATGTCTTGAATGGTGTTTGGTAAAAAAAATTTAAAATATAAAGATGTTGTTTGTCTGCAGGTTGGGTAAACACACTAGTGGGAGGAGATCAGCCTGGAGCTAAAGGGTTCGGCTTCTTCATTGTTAATGTCGATCTCACAGAGGAAGGAATGGGTTTGTTCACTTTGAATTTTCGTTTATCAAAAACTTATGGCAAAATTAAGAATTTTGAAAAGTTCAACCACATCTGATAATATTTTTAACCCATCAAAAAAAAAAAATCAGTGTTATTTTTGAAAGTTCAGATATTTTTCTTCTGTAAGTTGTTGTTTGTTCAATATTCTGAATATTAATCAAGTGATCTTTATATGCAACCCCTGAATGATGCATCTCATGTCACTTTTACTTATAATGCATAATTCAACAGACCAGTTATCAATCTCTCAGCCTATCAGAATAACAACAAAATGTGTTTTCTCAATTTCTTTTTCAATGTGCAGAAAAATACTATGGTAGATAAAATCAAACGATCGTTAAAGAGTAAATCTCATATGTAATGTGAATTTTGATTGGTTAATGACAGATCACACTGATGACATCATCACACTAATCTACCAGTATATCAACATGCTGAAGAAGGAGGGAGTCAAAGAGTGGATATTCAAGGAGTGCCAGGTACTGTAACAATCCTCATACCTTTTGTGTGAAGTAGGAAATATGGTTCTGAGCTTTTCTGCTCTTAGAATAACCTCAAGGAAGGGATAAGATCATTAGGGCATTGGCCCTAGGGATTATCTCAACCTTTAGTTATTTCTGAAAGCATGAGGTTTATGAACTCATGTCAACAACCAATGATTACGTCCGTCTATCCAACGATTTTTTTTCCGACCTATTTCAGAAATACTGACTGATTGCGGAAAACTATTTATCCTAATATTCTTTTCTAATTTTGCACATTTCTTTTACCTTGTTAGAAGAAATGAAAAGAAAAGATGCAGAGTTACAAGACATGATAATATACGTTTTATGAGAAAAGACTTTGTCTGACCATTTGCAGAAAAAAACATTCATTCTTCTCAGTTCCTCTTTTTGGGGTCAAATGTTGTGCAAGAGACGTCTACATAAGAAGTGAAAAATTATTCAGTTGGTCAGGTATGTAAGCTCATGTTTTTGCTTGTGTTTATCCAAAAATTATCTGATCAATCTACATTGATTATGTTTCAGGACCTAACTGTCATGGGTTTCCGGTTCAAGGACAAAGAACGACCCCGTGGCTACGTCAGTTCCCTATCAGGAATGATTCATGTAGGTATATTTATCTTTACATTGAAAAACACAAATTGGTATAAGCAGTCTGTAAAGTGTCAAGATGTGAAAAGATTTTAATCAAATAATTTGTTGTTACAGAGCAGAGCTTTAGAGTTTGTAAATGAATCATGATTGTTTTACAAACTGATCATGAAATTATCTGTTTCCAAAGTTAGGAAAAAACTGTATTGACATTTAATTTACTACCAATCATATCAGTTCTATTATTGAATGATTTTATGTATTTATCACTCTGAAAAGGAAGTTTAATCTTTTGACCATGCAAATCGATCCCAAAGTTAGAAATGTCTGATCTCTATGCTCACCAATGCTCATCTTTATATAAAAATGTTTATTTGAAGGATTTCCCAATACCTGAGATTCTCAGTGGAAGCTACACGGTGACAGAATACAGACCTGACCTCATCGAGATGGTCTTGGACAAACTCACTCCCGACAATATGAAGTGAGTCCTTTTCGCTTTACAATTTACTTCAGAATTTATGGTGGGTGAAAATAAAAGATTTTTGTCCCCAGCCGGAACGGGGGACATTGTATTCAGGGGCGTCCGTCCGTCTGTATCTACGTCCAGATTCTTGTTATCGCAATGTTTTATGAACCGTTGCACCGAATGTCCCCAACTTTTGTCACAGCCTCACTTCGGAGATTACGCAGACACCAGTCACTTTTGGTGACCTTTACCTTATTTTCAAGGTCACAACGGCACTTTGACCACTCTTCAAACTCTTATTGTGATAGCTCATGAACCAGTGCACCCAATGTCTTCAAATTTGGTCACAGTCTATTTTTGGGGATAAGGCAAACACCATTCACTTCGGGTGACCTTGACATTATTTTCAAGATCACTACGGCACTTTGGCCACTTTTGTAACTCTTGATAACTTGTAATCTTATGAACCACTTTTGGTGACCTTGACCTTATTTTCAAGGTCACAATGACACTTTGACCACTCTTAAAACTCTTGTTCACTCGTTATCTTATGATCCGGTACACCTAAAGCTTTCAAATTTAATCACAGCCTACATTGGGACTATGCAGATAGATAATACATTGGATGACCTGGACATTAATTTTCAAGGTCACCATAGTACTTTGAACACTTTTGAAAAATCTGATATCTTATGAACCAATGCATCAAATGTGTTCAAATTTGGTCACAGGCTACATTGAGGGATTATGCAGACACCAGTCACTTTTGGTGACCTTGACCTTAATTTTGAGGTCACCACTTTGGCAACTTTTGAAACTTGTTTACGCGTTATCTCACATACTGCTGCACCAAATGTTTTTGATTTGGTCAGAGCCTACATTGGGGGATTACGCAGACACTAGTCACTTTGGATGACCTTGACTTTATTTTCAAGGTCACCACGACACTTTGTCCACCTTTGAAACTCTTGTTAACGCCATACCTCTTGAACCATTGCACATATTGTCAATGGGAATAAAGCATTTGCTTATTGTGACAATTCTATCGCATTATCCAAACGGCGGGGGACATTGCCACGTTAGTGGCAAACACTTGTTTGATTTTCAAAGTTGACAGCAACACAAACATTGGTGTAAATAGCAGCCCCGCCGCACCCATATTACTAGCTATAACTTTTTTCCACTAAGCTTTCCAGAACTCTGATTCATAACTTACTACTCATGCCTCGGGGGAACAATTTTGACACATTCACTTTCAAGGTCAAAGGTCAAGATCAAGCGATATCTCCTAGGAGATATCGCTTTGACAGTAGATTTGGAACAATGCCCTGTAATCAGAAAATACATGACATCACAAACGTTTTACATCATCAGTAATGACGTCACAATGCTATGACGTCATAAACACAATGACGTCACAATGCTATGTCATCACTGGTTAAGGAGTTTTAGGGCTATGCAGTGTTCAAAGATGTGCATTTATCATGCTAATGTGATGAAAAATGATTTTGGATGATAAATAGAATCTCACCCTCGTGTCTTCTGATATCAAATATATCAACTTGTGTTGATATATTTGATAACAGAAGACACTTGGGTGAGATTCTCTATGTGAACACGATAACTTGAAAAGTTTTTGTGCTATGAAACTCTAACTTGGTATGTATCTTCCTTGGAAAAGTAAAAAAATTTGAAAAGGTTTCGGCTACAATCCAACAAAGGTCAAGGTCACAGCAAGGTCATGACTTGAGCATGGTTTAGCGAAAATGCTTTATTCTAACTATGAACACTTTTAATCAATACATGATTGTTATACGTAATAAAAAGTTTTCATTGATTGTGTGACCTTGAAGGTCAAAGGTCAAGGTCATGAGTTATTGCAATGTGCACCTAATTTGGGTATAACTTTATCCCATTTAGCTTTTCAGAACTCATGAATATGTCTAAATGTTTACACTTCCAGGGAATCATTATGACATGTTCACTTTCAAGGTCAAAGGTCAAGGTCATGAGTTATAAAATCACTACAAAATACCTTGTAAACATGATAACTTGAAAAGTTTTTGTGCAATGAAGCTCTAACTTGGTATATATTATCCTTGGAAAAGTAAAAACATTTGAAAGGGTTTCGGCTACAATCCGTCAAAGGTCAAGGTCACAGCAAGGTCATGACTTTAGCATGGTTTAGTGAAAATGCTTTATTTTGAACTATGAACACTTTTAATCAATACATGAATGTTATACTTGATAAAAAGTGTTCATTGATTGTGTGAACTTGAAGGTCAAAGGTCAATTCTATAAGATATGAGTTATTGAAATGTGCACCTAATTTGGATATAACTTTATCCCATTTAACTTTTCAGAACTCATGAACATGTCTAAGTGTTTACACCTCCGGGGAATTATTATGTTCAGTTTTAAGGTCAAAGGTGAAGGTCATGAGTTATAAATTCACTTCAAAATTCCTAGTAAACATGATAACTTGAAAAGTTTTTGTGCTATGAAGTTTGGATTTTGTATATATTATCTCTTGAGAAGTACAAAATTTTCAAAACGTTTTGAGTACAAACTGTCGCAGGTCAAGGTCACCGCAAGGTCAACATATATTGAGAAAATGGATTATTTTAATTTTAAACACTTTCATTCATCACATTAATGTTATACTCAGTGAAATGTGTTCATTGATTGTGAGACCTTGAGTGTCCAAGGTCAAGGTCACGAGAAAATGCCCAATTTGGTGAGGCATGTAAAAGGCGGAACAGGGTAAGGAAAAACCCCAAGTTTCGAGGCTGCTCTGCTTTTGCGGTGTCCCGCAAACGCTTATCTAGTTGAGATCTATTATCACTGAATTTGAAATTTTGTGTTACAGGAACATCATCATAGCTCAGAAGTTTTCTGGGAAGACTGACAAGAAAGAGAAATGGTACGGAACAGACTATCTACAGACACCAATGCCTTCAGAGATGATACAGGTTGTTGCATAGAACCATTTTCATTTTGTCTTGTGTAAAAAATTTACAATCCCAACATTGCAAAATCCTTTTTAGATGTTTGAACGTTTTGACAACCCTTAAATTCATAACTGTCTTTTTCACAGATGTGAAATTGATAACAATAACTAATGAAGTAAGAAACATTCAAGGTGTTATTATCTTTATTTACAAGGTAATATTTATCACCCAACAAAGACAATAATCATTGTAAAGCATATTGAATACCACAACTTTTGTAACTAACAGCAATGTAAGTTGTTCAGGCACAGAAAAATGATCGGATTTCGTATGGATAGCTTGTTTATTTTCATTATTCAACTTGTTTACATTATATTTCAGAAATGGAAATCCTGTGGTTTACATGACAGCCTTCGACTCCCTCAGAGAAATGAATTCATTCCAACAAACTTTGACATTGTTGACAGAGAACCTGAAGTAAATAAAACATTTTAAGTTGTTGTCTTTATGAAGGGAAAATGCAAGACTCATAATATCATTTGTATAAGAAGGAAACACGGTATACGAAAAAAGAATTGTGACAATCTACTGAAACATTAGCCCTTTAAAAAGGCATATTTTCTTCCTATCCTTCCTATCCTATTCTTTCTTCTATCCATATTAAACTATATGAAAACTTGATACTTGAAATGGCAGTCTTTGCATTTTATGAAACAAAGTTGCTGATCTATTTATTTGAAGTGAGGTAAAACAATGATTAAGAGAATGACCTTGTCTTATTCTAATGGACATTTTAGCGCTCCACTTCTGAAAATGGAATAATATTAATTGGTAACAACTTTACAACAACTCAAGGAGTATTAAGTGATTACCTGGTAGATAATCATGTGTTTGTCAATGTTTATTCATCAAGCTAAGGCATTGAAAAGCATATCTGATTACTCTACACTCCCTTTAAAATACAAATGTTTTAGATATTTGTTGATGCAGTTAAATAATTTTAATCGTTCATGTCTTATTCCAAAGAGTTAATATTTTGAATAAATAATTTCAGACCTCTGCAGCACCGGAACTTATAAGGGTAAGTATATTTAAAGATATTCATTTGTGAAAAAATTTAGTTTTTTGTGAGGCAACAATAACAGATAAAATAAAAAAAATAAAAATAAACTTTTGTGCTGTTACAACTATTGACTATAGTGTATATATATATAGAGGATACTAAACGACCTTCCATTTAATACTATTTTTATTTAACGAGTTAATGATTGTGTATAAAAAGAGCGAAAGCGAATTTGATACCAAATCATTCACAAGTTTAATAAAAATAGCATTAAATAGAAGGGAGTTTAGTATTGAATTCTGTTTATTACTTGCCCTCAAAATCACGCAAAACCGGCGACAGTTTGCTGAAACGAACTTTTCAGCAACTCGGCAGCCATTGTGACGGCGCGCTTCCAAAATGACGTCACAACCACACACTACTGTGACGTCACAACCACACACTACTGTGACGTCATACTTCAATTGTGTTATTTCACTAGTTTAATATTGCCATATAAATATTACACTGCAATATCTTACAATAGACTATTATTCTCTTTCAACAACCAAGTTGATTTCTCCTTTAAACAAGGGTTAGAAAATCTGTCCAGGTCACTTACTTTCCAAGTTGTACCTTTTTCCAATCCCCAAACTCTCTAAAAAGACTTTCCTGTTTTCTCAAATATAAACTTCAAAAGTAGCTTGACTATTGGACAAACTTAAGTGACTCAATGTTGAAATCCCCCATATTTTTTAACCCCTGTTGATACCAATGAATACTATTTAAAGCAGAAGAAATACCAATAACACAAACTAAAGCAAAAATGATTTGTATTTTGTATTGCAAATATGACTTTGTTTGTAGGATGACGATATGTGCAGATTCTGGTTTAAACAAGACAATGAGTTCCTTCTACCCAAAGCCTGTCTCACATATGAAATAAACAGGTGAGTAGCGATAAACTGTTCTACTTTCTTCTGATGAATTTCATGGCTGAAAATCAAATATGTTTATAAGATGTGAACTCGTTGGAAACTTACAGGTCTTGATGACAAGTTTGGAGTGTTCTGGAGATTGACTTGATATTATTTTGCAGCCAAAGCTCTTTTGATTGATTATTACTCAAATGATTATTTACTTTGTGAATATAAGCATATCTACCATAACTATACATCCGAGCAAACAAATTAGACAATTTTCGATTAACCAAAATTATCAAATATTTGACATAAACTAATTAAATTTGCAACAGATTTAGATAATTCAGCAACAAATTGTTTGAAATAAGCCAAAACTCACTTAGTTCACTATTTCACGACATCCAATGTGAAAACTGCGTAAACATAGATATTTTCAGATCCTCTGTTGGTTCTGTAACCCAACGACAGGAGAGGTAATGCAAAGAACAAATTTTGGAGAATTGTCTCATTTTTGTTGTTGGGATCTTTGCTATACTTGAAGCATAAGAACAATGATAATCATGTACGTGTGTGTCTGTTGCAGCTCCTATGCATACATTGACCCCCTTCACGCCAACATGAACAGTCTGCTGATGCTGCTGTTCCGAGACGCTCTCAACGAGTACGCTTATGATGCCGAGCTAGCTGGTCTAGGCTACAATCTGGATAATACTATGTATGGAATGACTGTGAGTAACATTTAGATTAATATTTTAAATCAGATGGCAATGTGATGCAACAATCATTGATGAATCCAGGAATTTTAAAAATGAGGGGTTGTTAAGCTATACTAATTAAGGGTGGGGTATGGAGCTTAAGAACAACCTTCTATCCAAAATGTATCCAAAAAGCAGTTGGGTCATACCTCTGAAGCAATGTAACCTTTTATCCTAAATGGATCTGCAACTGAATTTTTTCAAATTTCAGAATTTTACCTCTCGACTTATGAAAGACCTTATTAGTAGATATCTAATGTAAATTAAATCAGAAGTTTCCTTTGAGGTAACACTGGAGTCTGACAAAGCTTTTTTAAAAGGGACATTGATACATTTAGATTTTTGTTTCAGCTTTCAGTAAAGGGCTACAGTGACAAACTACATGTACTGCTGCAGAAGATTCTCGAGAGATTCACTTCATTCAAAGTAGATCCAAAACGCTATGAAATCATCAAGGAGTTGGTGAGTATCCAGCAAAATATCATCATCTCATCATCTTCATACTACTGTTTTGAAGACTAGAGTTTCGTTCCTGTGTTATTCACACCTTTGTATTCCTTTGTCACTGAAGTCAAGTTTAGATGTTATGAATTATTCTGTTGTACCTGTATTGCAAACTGGAGCCTATACCAGTATGTAAAATTTATACAGCTTAGTAACATTGTAAAGATAGAAAACCATGTTGACTTCTCCAAGATATAAGCCCTAAATGTGTTGATATTTTGAATTATTCTTTCATAAAAGAATTATTTTAAGAACTGTGTTTTCTTCGTTCCTCCAGTATTATCGAGGACTGAAGAATTTCACCGCTGAGCAGCCACATCAACATGCTATCTACTTCACCTCAGTGCTGGTCGCCGAGATGGTCTGGACTAAAACAGAGCTCCTCGACTCACTAGAAGGTGAAATTCGAAGACATTTTTGTCAGGATATTTCAAAGGCTTTGGTTTCCATTTCTCCTACTAAAGAACGTAGACTTTGTTTAAGGGATTCACTTAAATAATGGAACTGTAATCATTTATTCCTGTCTGTGGAAAAAGAAGATTTTGTTTGTGAAAAGTGAAGCTTTGTCCTGCATACAACCCTTAAAAGATGAAAAGGTTTTCAACAATTTTATAGTGATTTGTAAATTAAAAGTCACTTATTGTAACAAAATGTTTTTTGAATTTGGTCTTTACAATTATGTTCTTGTTACTAAATGTAGGTTCAAGTATGACATTCATTGTTTTTTTAGTTTATTTACATCAGATTGTCATTAAAAAAATTGATTTAACGATGTGTAGCATTAAATATTATTGATTTCAGACCTGACTCTTGAGAAGTTGGAGGCCTTCATTCCTCAACTTTTGTCTAAAATCTTCATTGAAGGTCTCATGTATGGAAACCTCACAAAACAGGTTGGTATCAGATTTTCCAATATTCTCAAACAACTCTCCGAGAAATTACTGTCTTTATCAAAAACTTCATTGAAGGCTTTATTTATTCAAATGTCTTAGATAAAAGTTAACATTAAATCTGAAGAGCTCTCAAGTACATATGGAAGTTAATCTGTCAGTCATGATATGCCTCCAAATCAAGGGGCAAGGAATAGCCAAGAATGATAAAAAATTAAGAAGATACTCGCATTGAATAGCCACAATAGGGTTGCAAGCATTATCTCCTGCAATAATTGTAGCATCCGTGATATAAATGAAATTCTTTTGAAAGTAGTGTTAGCTCAGCTTAGATGATGTCATCCATGTATGACACCAAGCTAGACAAATGTGGGGTAACCCTCCCTTCATATTTCCAATTTATCTATAGAGCTTTCAAAGGGTTAGAGTTGTGTGAGTATAATTGTAAATTTGTAATTTCAATTAATGTTGATGTGAGATGACCAGTGATTCTCTGCTATGACAGAAAGCTCTGGAGATCGGACAGATGATGGAGAGTATACTGAGGGAGAAAAGTAAATCAAAACCACTTCTACCCAGCCAGCGCAAACGTACACGAGAGCTGCAGCTCCCTGACGGTGAGACATTGCTTGACATTTCAGTCATAACATTCCAGTTAAGTTGAAGGGTAGTCCTATTGAGATGTTTTGAGAAAATGAGATTCAAAGGCATCCAGTTAAGACATCTATGGTATCAGTGCATAATAATAACATAGCCTTGATGAATCATGTTACTGAGGTTAGAACTTTTTTTGATTTACATTTGAATACTTGATAAAAAGGTTATCAATTGGTAAAAACAACAAAACAATGTGAAGCCATTTATTGACCCAAATTTTAGCTCATCAGGCCTGTAAAACCTGATGGGCTTATGGCATGGCATGGTGTCCGGCATCCATCCATCTGTCGGTCGGTTTGTAAACTTTTTTTACTTCGTCTCTAGAAGCATAAGGTCTAGAAATCTGAAACTTTGTGTACAGACTCCTTGACTAGTGAGGATTATGATTTGTAACTGAGGTGTCCCTGTGACCCCTAATTAGGACCAATCCCTAATATACAGATAGGGCTCTGCTTATTTCTTACCAACACCCTCAATAACTCCATAATTTGCCATGTCCCAGGTTGCTATTACCTGTACGAGAAGACCAACTCCGTGCATCGAGGCTCGTGTATCGAGATCTACTACCAGTGTGGCAAGCAGGACACGGACCTCAACATGAACCTGGAGCTCTTCTCCCAGATCATCAGTGAACCCTGCTTCAACATACTCCGCACTCAGGAACAGCTCGGTGAGCACCAGATTGTGTCTTTATCTTTTTTACATAGAAGATTTAGCTGGAGAAGTGCATGATGTCAGGAAAATGAAAATAAATTGTTCCAATTGAAAGACAACCTATTTTGACATTTAATATTTTAAAGTTCAGTCGTGCTATTCCTTTTTCTTATACAAAATGAATAAAGGTGTTCACACAAAAATGGCCACCAGTGGACTTTATGTAATCTTTATAATTTGTTCTCTGACTATGGATGATTGGTTTGTGTAATGAGATTTTTGACACTATCAAAATAATACATTGATCATTAACGTACAATTATAATTGAACAATTTTAAAAATAAATTTTCAAAAATCATGCTACTACCCCTTTAAACCCATTAGCTCCCCTCAGAGAGAGAGAGCTCAAATAAAAAATCCTTAAATTTTCACAACAAGCTATCTGAAAACAATGTGAACACTCTTTTCATGGATGTGTGCTTGTTTGCATCGAGGCCTATGTCATGATTCAGTTGCTAAATAATATGACAATGTTATGTCAAGAACTCTCAGGTTTGTGTGGTGCATATAAGGTAAAATTCCTGTGTGTACATACTCTGCTTGTTACCAATGAATGTATAAAACTCTGCCTATACACTTGAGACAAAGGTTTCAGTCTCAGGAAGTTTATCATCTCCCTTCTCTCATCCGTAGATCTTAAAAAATATTCCTTCTTTTTCAGGGTACATAGTGTTCAGTGGTCTACGGAGAGCCAATGGAGTCCAGGGGTTGAGGGTTATTGTACAGTCGGACAGACAGCCTGCCTTCGTAGAGACCAGAGTTGAGGCTTTCCTCAAGGGAATGGACGTATGTGTCATTGTACATTAAATTTAGCTGTGTTAATTAAACTTTGATAGCTTTTCATGTTGAATCACTAGAAATAATTATTTAATATTTATTTCAATTTTTACAGTGCTTTTGAATAAGATTTTCTAGCATGAAAACAGAAAAAAACATACAGCATAAGGAATTTACATGGATATTGTAAATCTCTTATACAGTATTTCTAGCACAAGGGTAGCGTTACATCATTGTATAGGGTTTATTTTATTTCTTATTACCCGGTACCTATGAGGGCAGTCATATTGTGGTTCATATTTTTTACATATTGCCTTAGGGCAAAATATCATTTTTTCATTGTGAGGGCACGTTTTAAACAATGCTTTCACCTATGACGTCAAAATCAGTATTTTCTTTAATTTTAGGACTACGGAAAAAACAGAATATTATATCCGTGCCAATGTTAACAATAGTCGTGCCTAAATATCAGTATATCCCTTTTTATACTAATATGTAGGCACTCGTGTCGTAAACATAGTATGTCATGGACACTCAAATAATATCCTCTATTTATTGGATGTTGGCACAATAGAAAATTAAGTATTGCATGTGTTTATGTTGAGATTATTTCTTGCAGGAGTACATCCAGAAGTTGACACCTGAGGAGTTTGAGAAGCATGTCAAAGCCTTGTCAGCTAAACGGCTTGAGAAGCCCAAAAAACTCTCTGTGCAGAATGGAAAATTCTGGGGAGAAATTATAGCTGAACAGTATCACTTTGACAGAGGTAACAGTTGTAACTAGATAGTATCTTGAGGGTAAATTTCTAACTGATTTGTGAAATGAAACCTCTCTGATTGTTCATTAACTAGAATTAGCTCTAGCTGCAACGTTTTGACATTTTTTCAAATGTTTCATTAAAACTTACAAGAAGTGTTTTTGGACTCACTACTTTTAAATCTATTTCATACACATCCTTTATGACTTGTTTTATTGAAAAGCCTCTTTTTGTGGTATCATATATATATAAATATATATAATAAATATATATATATAAATATATATAAATATATATAATATATCAGGAGTAGGCATCTTGCTACATAACGCATATGTCTCAGTGTTAAGCTCCAATACATTCCCTGGTTTTCAATGTGGCAAAAAGCCTTGTATGGCTATATATAGTCAGTGTACATTCAGCAGTAGATTCAAGTTAACCAATGGGAGTGCTATCATATATCTCTGTCTCCTCTGCTGCCATTGCTGCTAAGCTCGCAAGCAGTGCTCTAATATTTCCCAAGAGGCATTGCTAGATAATGGGGTAAGACATTAGAAAGAGAGACTGAAAACATACAGGCTACAAAAAGAGTTGAGTAACTGGCCATCAGAGATTCAAGGCATTTGGCTATCAGGGTATGTGTAAGAGCCCAACACAGAGACATGTACTCTAATGTATCAGGATGAGGTACGTAGCTTCAGATAGTTTTCTTTCTTGTTTCAGATAATGTTGAAGTTGCATTCCTGAAAACTATATCAAAAGATGATCTCTATAACTTCTACAAGGTAAGAATGCCAAGACCATTGTCATGAAAGCACAAATAAAAAACCAAGGTAGTTAAGTTATTTTCATGCATTCAAGCTGTGCAACAATAAGCTGTTAAATCGAAGGGTCAGGGGACTTATTGGTTTTGACTGAGTTCCCGTCCACGTCGGCGTTTGCGTTGGTGTTCCCATTTATTTCCGGAGCATAACTCTGAAACTACTTGGTCAATCTTCACCAAATTTGGAATCCATACTCTTCATATCATGTAGATGTGCTTTTTGGGGGTTTTAACCTTTTTTAATTTGATTTTTTTTTTCCATAGCAGCAATTTGGACTTTGTCATTTTGAAGGATATGGTTAGTTTCCAGAGCATAACTCTGAAACTATTTGACCAATCTTCATCAAATTTGCAATACATCCTCTTCATGTCATGTAGATGTGCTTTTTCGTGGTTTCAAAATTCTTATAAGTTATATATCTTAGAGTTTCCACTGCAACAGTTTGGATTTTGTCATTTTGAAGGGAAAGGTTAGTTTCATAAATAGAACCAAAGCTTACAGTTTGTTGTTTTATAGAAAGAATATGGTCTTAATTTGAGTTTAAAAAAACTATAATGAATTTTTAGCTCATCAGGACTGAAAGTCCAGATGGGCTTATGGCATGGCCCGTCGTCCGGCGTCCGTCCGTCGTCCGTCGTCCGTCCGTAAACTTTTGACAATTTCGACTTCTTCTCATGAACCATACACATTAGAGAGCTGAAATTTTGTGTATAAGTACCTGAGCATATGGAGATTCTAATTTGTAACTTTGGTGACCCTGTGACCCCAAATAGGGTCACAGGGGTCACAACTTTAAAAACCTATTTTCATCTTCTTCTCCAGTTCTAAAAGGACTAGAGAGTTGAAAGTGATATGTGCAGACTCCTTGGACAATGGGGATTCTAATTTGTAACTTTGGTGAACCTGTGACCCCAAATAGGGTCACAGGGGTCACAACCTTAAAAACCTATTTTCATCTTCTTCTCCAATACTTAAAGGACTATAGAGTTGAAAATGATATGTGCATACTCTTTGGCCAATCGGGATTCTTAATTGTAGATTTCGTGACCCCATGATCCCAAATAGGGTCACAGGGGTCACAACCTTAAAAACCAATTCTCATCTTCTTCTCCAGTTCCAAAAGGTCTAGAGAGTTAATATTGATATGTGCAGACTCCTTGGACAATGGGGATTCTAATTTGTAACTTTGTTGAACCTGTGACCCCAAATAGGGTCACAGGGGTCACAACCTTAAAAAACTATTTTCATCTTCTTCTCAAGTTCCAAAAGGTCTAGAGAGCTGAAATCATATGTGCAGACTCCTTGGCCAATGGGGATTCTAAATTGTAGATTTCGTGACCCCATGACCCCAAATAGGGTCACAGGGGTCACAACCGTAAAAACTTATTTTCATCATCATCTTTAGCTCCTAAAGGTCTTTTGAGCTGAAAGACTGCATGTAGACTCCTTGGCCAATTGGGATTCTAAACTGTAGGTTTTGTGACCCCATGACCCCAAAAAGGGTCACAGGGGTCACAATCTTAAAAACCTATTTTTCTCCATTAGATGACAGTCTATGGCAAATTTATTTCTCCTTGGATATTTTAGTGTGGACTTCTTTCACTGTCTGATATTGGCGATCTAGAAAGTGTTGAATAATAATACATTAAATTTTGTTTTGTAATTTTTTTATAGTTTTTTTTGCAATAGGTAACATCAGTTTAATTTTTAGCTCATCTTGCCTGTATAAAGCAAACTTGATATGATGCCTGATGAGCTACAGAGCCAATGGCTCTATTTTTAAAAACAACATTCAGCTGAAATGGGTATGGGGGAGACATCTGTTTTTATGAGTAAAAATACTTTCTAGTTAATTTTATGTCTCTTGTAGAACTTTCATCAGACAGTAAGAAATTTATCAATAAAGCAACTACTTTTCTTATGATTTGTTTATTAGCTGTATCCTTCTTTTGAAGTTCTTACAGCATTTTGAGTCAATTCCATTTGTTATCAACCAAAGCCCCCTCTCTAATTATTTGTTCATACCATCCAATCGACAGACATACATAGTTGA
This sequence comes from Steromphala cineraria, assembly GCA_916613615.1. Taxonomy (NCBI): domain Eukaryota; kingdom Metazoa; phylum Mollusca; class Gastropoda; order Trochida; family Trochidae; genus Steromphala; species Steromphala cineraria. The sequence goes on from OU744731.1 coordinate 22,623,649, forward strand.
AGATGCCCCCAGGAGACACAAACTGAGCGTCCACATCGTGTCTGGTGTTGAGCCTGAGAAGGAGGACTCGGAACCAACAACAGGAGATGCTGAAGTAGTGCTTACTGGACCCAAGGTATGTAGTATTAGAGGAAAGTTGGCTTTTCCCACAGTCTGGTTAAAATCAGCCTAGTTCCGAGTAATAAAATATTCAAAATATTAATTCTACCAAGATTTGAAATCCTCTACATTAGTTTTAACTGCACCCCCGTACCTTGCATGTTTTTTTCCAGTTATAAGACCGCTAGAGCCTAGAGGTGATCATGTTGAAATCAGGTGAACAGGAGTTACTTGCCCCTAGCTGATCCTGATGGCTTTCACTGATTGCTCATGATTGGTTAGCTGAGTAAATGTAAGGACAAGCGACCTACGGGGCCGTGGTCGAACCTAGTGGAGAGAACCTATCGAAATTACAAGTTCGATTCTCGATAGAGTTAATATTTTTAAATCTTCATATTTGGAACTTCGCTGATTGTAATCAGAGTGGCTGTTCCCACTGGCTGTTTTGTGTTTTCCCCTCTTTCCTTCATTTACATTTTCTCTACCTCTACCTTTATCATTCTCTTTATCTCTTCCTCTAGCTTTCACTTTATTGACCTCTATCATTCTCTTTATCATTTTATATCATTCTCTCTATCTCTCCTGATATCATTCTCTCTATATCTTTAAAACTTTTCTCTCTATCTCTCCATTTCTCTCTCCAATTCCCCTTTCCTTTTTTGTCCATCTGTTTCTCTCTCATGTTATTATTCTCTCCATCTCCCTCTACCATTCTCCATTATTCTCACCCTTTCTCTCTGTTATTCTCTCTATCTCATCTACCCTTTCTGCCTATAATCCTCTGTCTCAAAAATTTACATTGTGTGTTACTTTCCATTCACTGTTGTGATATGAATGAAGTTTGTAGTGAAATATCTGCTGCATGTTATACCGATAAAAAAAATTATATACAGTTGTATTTGTTTTTTTCAGATGTGTATATTTATATATCTTATTCTGAAACATTTTGACTTTCAGCCACTGGTTGTGATGGATGTGTGTGAATTCAAACGAGACCTAGCCCTGTATCCATTGGCTAAGCCATATATGGACCTATCAAAGGCACGCTCTAAACTGTGATTTGTGTGATGGACCAATGAGAAAGCTTGACATTTCCATGAAAATACCAGACCAATCAGAACTCCCTTTGAGAACTGATTTTTGTGTGTTGAATGTCTGTTTTTGTGAAAGACTTTGTTGGTTGAGTCTGTTTTGGAATCAAACTCCCAATATAATTATCAATTATTTACTAGAAATCAATATCTTTTATCAAATATCTGTTATTTGTAGTTAAATTATATGACATAAAAGACATGTTCATGTATGCCATTGTATAATTGATTGTTTTTTATTGATATCATCTTAACTCCCTAGAGTGAAAATTATGTACTGTATTCAACGTAATAAGCGTCCTCTCCCTATAAGGGCCCCCCTAACGGTGCTTTTAACGAAAAAATCATTAAGCGCCCCCTCTCAAGGCATACCTTACCTGGCAAACCTATGAAATTTTCATAAAAATTCACGGTGATTGGCTTTGTAACTTTTTGCTAAAAAACTATATGCAGATCGATAATTTACAAACATTTTTATCCTTCGACTGAATGATTAAGACATTTTAATAAGCGCCCCCTCTTTCCAAATTTTTACCCGCTCAGGAAGCTTAATAGGTTGAATATGGTAATAGGATTATTGCGTTAAATCTTCATTGTATACAATCATCTGCAGCTTGATGTCTCCATTTCTCAAACCAAACCTTTTCAGGTACATATAAATCTGCATTTTAATTGGCAGCTCTTTCTAATTAGCATAATTGCTAGTCATATCATGTAAGTTGACCTTATATTTTTTATGTTGAAGTTATTGTCAATATTAATCTTTTATCAAGAAGTTGTGAGATTTTAATCTTTTCAATATTTTAAATGCGATTATTGAATTTTCAATCAAGTCTATTTGATCTTATAACCATGGTTCAACTCAAAAGACTTAGTATCATCAATAATTTTTATGAAAATTTCCATGAATGGATAAGTTAATCCAAGATCTAAAAATATTGTTAAGTCAAAGTATAATCTGATTATAGTTGAAGTTGTCAATACATCAAATATTGATGGTTATGTCGATAATAATAATGATAATATTTATTCATAATACTTTGGCTCAACAACAATTATTACCTCACAGTTTCTTGATTTTCATGACTATTTCATAACCTGCTCAGGCTAGCCAATGTTATCCTGACCCCTAAGCAAAGTTTTCTTAATTGTAGAAAATGTTGGCAATTCTAGATGTCTCAGCTTATGGCATTATTCAGGGTTCCTTTTCATTTTTGCTCCCTTGATCTTTGTCCTCAATTTCATTATTAGGGATGTCACAATGCATTTATACAGTTCTGTTCACAATAGAACACACCTTAAAAAAAATAATTTTGGTGAATATAATTTCAAATTTTAGTCAAGTATTAAAATTTAAAATTGACATTTAAAATGATATGAACAGCGCTTAAAGAGATACTATTGTTGTTTGGGGTCACCTATGCCAAACTCTAAAACTGGTTTCATTTGATTGAGGAGTCACAAAATTGAAATGCAAAAAAGTATCACTTTAAAGCAAATATAGTGAACAGTGACGATATGAAAGCTTAATAAGTCAAATTTTTTTTCCAAAACTGCACAATGGCGTGCATCAATTAGTCAGATGTAGGTTTTGAAACTTATATAGAATAGCTAAGAGATTAGTAAGGATTTCAAAAGTGTTTGAAAGGTTATATAACAAGTAACCATGTACCTTAGATGTATGATCACTGCTTCTGTGTATAAAGGAGCTTATTTTAGAATTTTCATTCTAAGTCAGTTTCCATATGAAGTTCTACAAGAATAATTCAGGTTATCCTATTGTTGCATGATAAACTTAATTTATTTAAGGTAATCTTCTTTTCTTGTCTTGTTTCTTTAGCAAAAATTACCCCGGGTATGTAGATTTGAAGTGTAATTTATTGTATTTATCAAGCAGTGTGAATTCACAAATATATAGATTACTTCTTTATTCCAATGTTTCAATTCCAGAGCTTTTTCATGACCTTTAACCTCAATTTCATTATTAGGGATGTCACTATACTTTGATACATCGATGCATTGATGTATCAATGTGGTTCAGTTCACAATACAATACATGATCAGTTACTTTAAAAATTCAAATGTTGGTAAATATCATTCCAAGGATTAGTGAATATTCCATACAGAAGTCCTTGGTTTATGACAATTCTCATTTATACTGAAAATTTTTAAAATAAGATTATGAGACTTTTTAATAGAAAAGCCTCTTTTTGTGTTCAACTGATAGTTACCCAAATAACTCTCATTAAAAATACTGAATCGAGATCAGTGAAATGGTATTTCTCCGCAAGAATGCTGCATTTACTTACCGTATCCTACAAAATTAAGGCAGAGTATTGCACTCAATTTCATAATGTAATTTATTGCGATATCAGCTCATTCATTCCAATAATATTGGCATATATTGAATGAACGAAAGTCAGTCTCCACACTTGCAAGTATAAGCCTTGCTGCCGACACTTGACTTTTCTGTTCCTGCTCTCTAGCTTACTATAAGATAAAGACAAAGTCCAATCAGAAAGCCGTAACAAAACTACAACAGACTGAAAATAACATGGCCGCCTTTCTGAAGTCCATCGCCTGGAAATGTTTTAAAGCGAGAGTAGCGGCTGTAAAGTGCTGACTGATATATTCTACTAAATTTCACATTTATTTAATCAGTGCAAGTATTGTTACAACAAAAACAACCGAGAAATAACTGTTAGAAAAGATTTGACAAACTTGATTAATCAAGGTCCACCAACACAGACAATAAAAAAATGTCAGTTATTTGCTCTAGCAAGGGAGATAACTAGAGGTGACAAATTATCCCCAGTGAAGGTGCTGTTAGCCAACCAGAAAAGTCATGGGTCGACAACAAGTCAGGTCCCCAAATTTTAATCTTTGCTGAGGAAGAATGGTCATTAGTAGTTTAGGCCCTGTCAATGTTCTTCTTCCCTCTCATTTGTTTCATTGCAATATGGGTTGGCAGGTGGATTTTAGTTTCGTTTTTCCTTCTGATTTATATCCAAATTTGCATTTATTCTCCAGTTTAAAATCAAAGTTTAGAAATGTGAAATTTTTTACTCATTGATGGTATTTTTTTGGTCATGATGAATGTGAACTTCAATAACGATTTTTATTAGACCTTCGCTGTTCAATATATACCAATGAATTCTTTTCAAGGATCACCTTAGTCTGAAAAGAGATTTCTATCAATAAATTTTCATACAAAATGTGACATGCCTTTTTTAACCTGATTAACATTGCTAAGGTGTACACTTAGACCTAGAAAAAAGTAATATGTGGCTGGTTTCCTTCATTCTCTCCCCACAGAGGCAGATGAAGTCAAGTTGATTTAGCCTCTGTTATATTACAACTAGTTTGTGGGATAGAATGGGAGATGCCTGATTGGAGGCAATCAAAATTAGTTGTGCAATCAGCGACGCTGTTTTTAAATCATAATTTTAGCTACTGAAACAAGGCAAAGGCATTGTGATATGAACCTCTCTTTCCATGCTAGAAGCCTTGTCATTTGATAAAGAAATTCAAATTTATTGTGATGAAAGTTTTTTCTGCCAGAGAAAACTGCCGGAACCCATGATACCCATGATTTCGGCGTAATAGAACAGAGGCTAAATCAACATGACTTGATCTACCTCTGTGGGGAGAGAATGAGTTTCCTTGTGCTTCAGCCGTTTTCTGCAGGTGTGGAAACTTGTAACCTAGAAAACATTGAAACATTAACTTTTAAGATGCAAACCGTTTCTGCTCATGTAGGCCATCAAAGATGCTTTTTGACAGTGATAAAGTTATATAAAGAGTACATTTTTTTTCTTTTTCTTGTGAAATTTGTTTATGTTCAATTACAAGATGAATTGTAGAAATAAAAAGAAATCTGCGCATCACACCAGTTTTGTCTGTATGTAAAGCCAGAAAAAAAATCATTTTTCTTGGCCCTTATAAATATATTATTTTGAAATACTCTTTTACTTTCCTGAAAATCATATTACCGGTATGTAAAGCAAAGAGGGCATTTTCTCCAAACTAAAACTTTTATTGATGTTTTGTTTAGTCCCTTAAAATCAAGCCTTTCTGAACTTTTGACTATATTTGTTAAATTAACCATTTGATGGATCTAATCAATACTTTATTCTAATAGTCTGTTTTCATTGATTTCATGATATTATTAATCATAGTTGGCACAGTAGAAAAACAGATTATGATATAGAAAAAATAATATATTTGATGTTGTCATCAATAAAAGTAAAAGATATATTTCGAGTACCAAACAAAGTTATGATATGCATTATGATCTGCAGAAAACATGTCTATGTTTTTTGACAATAGAAAGGTTTTTCTTTGCATTGTATAGTTATATGAATTTCATTTAAATTCAAATATTTGTGTACAATGCAAATGAAAGAATTCATGATTAAAATGGCCTGTGAAAAAGGGAATAATAATAAAATGTGTATATAAGAAGAGTTGTTGTTGGTTTTTGTTTAATTGTTCAATTCCAATGATATGATTAGGAAACAAAATTTAGAATCATTTTAAAGCAGAAACCATTTTTTTCTTGGTATCATCTATATTGACATTTAAAATGAAATGAACAGTGCTTAAAGAGCCACTATGTGTTCACATATGGGGAACTCTAAAAATGGTGTCATTTGATTTGATTTTACTTTCAAATACCCAACAGCTTCAACAGTGAGTCACACTTGTTAATACTGGCATCTTTAAAATAAAAACTAAAGTCAAATTTTACTGTTTATTAGTTTCTTGTTAATTTACTGATCTGTCTTACCTTTTTGATATGTTTTGTCTTTGTTAAAGATTTGAAAAAGGCACACATGCTCTTGCCATTTCTAAAGAATTGACCTTATTTGGCATTTAAAACATGTTCATGACTTCCTCTTTTCACGGCAGGGAGCCCTCATGACTCTTAGATTAAGCCTGTGGTAAACCCTGCAAACACATTATCTTATCAGTGTCAAAGGGAAAATCCCTACTTGGTTTGTTTAGCTAGGCGTAACCCTGAATATGAAGTTTCCATATTACTTCCTTGATTGGCTTCACTAATTGGTGCCTGGCCAATGAGGCTGTAATAGAGACAATTCGGTTACCTCTTATTTATTCGGCTACTTACTTCCTTATGGACAGTTCAGAGAGAGAGAGACATATATTTTATTCAGGATTGGAGACTGCGTTGTCAAGAGTACAAATACAAAAATGGTGTACAATTAAAAAATATTAATATACATGAACATGTTGGAGTGCGAGCTTAAGGTCATACATCTTTTCAAATAAATAACTAAACCTTTAAGTATAACAAGACAAATATTTAACAAACTTTTGGTGATTTTGAAACCGGTAAAATCGATTTGGTATGTGTTTCGTTCTACTTTCCCGTAAGAAACGACAAACGAGAACAAAATGAAATTCACCTTCAACAGTTCTTAAATTACAACGGTCGCATAATAACTCGGAATAAGTCGTGTATTTGTCCACAGGCATTTTCTGAATTCTCAAATTTTGTGACGGGCATCTGAACTTCACAAGTACATTTTTCAAATCCTTAACAATGTCCTATGTCTTGGCCAAATAAAGTTGTAAAGGATGAATATGTATTAAGAGATATTACTGATTCTATTTGCCCATACCAAGATTGGATGTTTACACGACCCGCTTAATCCTGTGTCAGATTTCGTGACGAGTCCATATGAACCCATTCTCTCCCCACAGAGGCAACTCAAGTCATACCCAAGTTAGCCTCTGTTCCATTACGCCAAAATCCTGCAGTGCCGGCAGATCGCCCTAGCGGCAAAAAGTTGTTACTTGAGATATCTCCCTTATTTGCAGCCAATGAAAACACCTTTTGGATGTCCACGACTTCGGGAATACTCAACGGTCGCTCAGAGACTTTCAAAAGAATCATGCCTTTAGGTTTCTTTTTCATTAACAGTGTGAGTCTCAGAGAGGGAAACTATTTCAAAATCAGATATGGATAGGGTTTTTCATTAGAAACATATTGTTTTATAATTGTGTAAATTGTTCTTCGTTTTATGATAAATTTTATTATAATAATTAATTTAATAATTAATATGAACCAACCTACACCAGTATCTTAAAAATCGACAAAAAAGCGTAATAGAGAGATAGTAACGCCCCATTTCACCTAGAACCACTTTTGATGAAGATATCTTACTTATACTTTGTGAAACTTAAATCCCAATATTTCACTACCATAACAAGCAATTTGATAATCTTTGTATCAAAAATAGACAAAATAACATTCATTGAAAGACATTTTTTAATTAACTGATAAATATGAAAACATGCGTTAGAGGCTTGGTTAGCTATGGTTTCACAGGCTGCTGATCAACATAGTCGTGATGAAAAGAATTACTCCTAAAGAAAATGTTTTTAGTTCATCACGTTCATAAATCCAAAAACTTAATTCAGTGCAGAAAATGTAAGGAACTGTACAGATGAAGTTCCAATAGACAGGCGTTCTACAGTTCATTAAATGCAAGCGGCCAATGTAGGACAAACACTGATGTTAATGTCTTCAGAGCTTGTGGTACCTTTCTCTTAGTCGCAAGTGAGAAAAGGACATTTCCTGGGTTTTTTTAAGAGGAGGGTGGAGAAAAGGGGTAACCTTCGACGGCCGTCCTTTTTATTTGCATTTTTATAAAACAAAAATCCAACCAAGAAGGGAAGGTTAAAATACCCAGAATCCCCTTGAGATCCGCCGTTGAATGACACATTGCAGAATCTATCATACCGTTATAAAACAAATTTATCTAATTAAAACGTTTTCTCACCAGACAACATGAAAAATCTCAATTTGGACCAGAAAAGACGTTGATTCTTCTTTAAATAGTTCCCGTCTTTGAAAACCTGCTTTGCAGCCTCGTTTTGGATTTCACGAATATTGTCGTCTTCAATGTTATCATATGTTATGATTAGCATAGATTTACCTTCATTGTGTTCATGAGTCGCGTGATCGTACTCAAAAGAGGTCCATTTTAATGGGTCAAAGTAATTCTCGGATACGACAGATATGAATCGTCTGCTCTTACCAATAAACTCACAAATCTCGTCTCCTGTGCTACCCCCTAATCCGAAGTCCCGTAGAGGACAGATAGTTTTGAATTGTGGCTGGCCATTTTCTAATCCATTCATAAGAAAATCTCTAACCCACAGAACTACATTCATATCATTGTCGTCAAATGAAAGATACACATCGAATTCATAGTTCTTTTCAAGTTCAACATCAGGGTTTGGATCTGGCTTGTGACCTCGGACAAGATATAGAAAATAGGGAATCCTTTTCTTGCCGTAGAATCTGCATCCTATTACTATGAGAATGATAATGAGGAAAAATATGCTGAACGAGATCGTAAGAGGCAATACGAGATCGTCAATACAGACAAGCTCATCGTCCATCTGCACCAAAGGTATGGCGCTACGGTCCTCCTTAGAACAAACGGCACCCACATGAGGAGTCTCGCCACTTGAGAGCCGCAACCAGTCAGACATCCAGGTCTGATCGCAGGAACAGACGAGTTGATTATTGTCCAAAACTACAAATTCTGCTTTCACCACCTGTATTTCCTTCGGCAAGGTTCTGAGAACATTGTCAGCAAGGTTTAGCTCAGTTTGGATGTCGATAAGGTACTTAGCAGCCTGTGCACTTATAGTGTCCAGCTTATTGTGAGAAAGGTCAAGCCCCTTCAGCCGATGTAGATAAGGACGAGGTTCCAGTTCCTTTATGGTGTTTCTGCTCAAGTCCAGAAAGATGTTCCCTGGAGGTACATACTGTGGCATGGAGGTCAGATTTGCAGCCTGGCAGGCAACTCGTGTATAATCAAAGGCTGGAACTTGCTCACACGAACAAGACTCTGGGCACAAATCGTTGACTGGACATACCAGCTGCTCTATAGGAACACGGTTAATACGAATTCCGTTTAAAGTTGTAGGCAGGGAACATTGGAAAAAGAAAATATTTTGAACATCTTCCGTGACAGTGAATAGGTCATTTTGTATTGTGTAAACGAGTTTATAGAGTTCACAATCGCATACGATTTCGTTGTTGTTCAAATCTAACCCCAATCCTGCATATTTGATTAATTCGGTGGAATTCTTATCAACATCAAAACGGTATGTCTGTCGTATTTTTGACATAACATTGGAAGTAAAATGGTTGTTTCTTAAAGTTGTAATGCATGATTTGGTGTAGGTATTAAACATTCGATTAACGATGTCATGAATGGTGAAATTCAAAGAATTCTTGAACTCGGATATATTATTATGACTTAAATCGATCTCGCGGATAGGATGACGAGTGAATGCCCAGACATCAAAGTACGTCATGACGTTATACGAAAGATCTATCTTTCGTGCCTGAAAGGACTGCCGTTGGAATGCGAGATGATCTATGTAACTTATGGCGTTATGAGAAAGGTATATATTGCCCACACTTAACCCTTCCAGCTCAGGGCCATCCAATCGTGTTAGTCTGTTGTTAGCGAGAATCAAATGACAGATCTTTATAATCCGTAGCCTCTCGAAAAATCCTTTTGCAATATGTGATATTTCGTTATTTGAGAGGTCTAAAAGAACAACTTTTGTACCGTTCAGGGAATCGAACAAGTCTGCTCTGTCCAGTGTACCCCCGAGTTCGGCGACTAGAGAGCCATTGCAATAAACCTCGCCACACTGACACTTACACAGTGGTGGACAGCGGTCAGTTATGTCCGCTTCATAAAATCTTCCACAGTAAAGACAGGCGGTACAAAGGTCGAATAACACAACGCAAACTAAACACGTTAACAGAACACTGCCTAAGCTGCATTGTCTGGAGGACTTCCGGTATGACGTCATGTTTTGGTCGTGGTTAGAACTGGCTGTTAATGTTGGGAGACCGGGCAGGCTTTAATCCGTTGATTCAGTTGATTGATTGTGATCGTTCTTGTCGTTAGCGACGCTAGCAGGAAGTGGTCACTCAATACAAATGTCAAACAGATTGGAAGTACTGTTAGTATCTAACAATTAACTTCAAGAAGGTAGTCCTTGGCAGACCAAATCATAAACTTTTCGGCTTTGGTTGTGAAATAGCATTGGGGATACAGTTTCAAAATGAAGTGCAGTCGCCAGGGCTTGTCAGAGTGTGATATAAAGGATTCCAAGCAATCAATTAAATAAAAGTCAAGTTTCACAATATCAACAATGACATGTTATAATTAGTCAAATAACGTGGTCTCCCTCAGTTGTAGGAAAAGATCAGTAGCCTGTTTCCATCTGTTTCAAAGAGATATCTGAAAATTAAAAAAAAACTTAGTTATTCTAGCTACTAAACATCTGATGAATGACTGAACTCGCACGCTATTTTGTATTTGGACCGCTGTAAGTGTTCGAAATATGCTTTGGTCCTTACAGTTCCGGTATGGTGCTAAACAACGGGATGACGTCACCAGAGGTTTACAAGTCGGAATGAATTATCACATTTAACGGTTTACCTTCAGGTAATATGACAAGAAGAAATTGGAGACTAGAGAAGAGTCAACCAAGCACATCAAACGAATTCTGGAAGGATTTAGGCCAAAATTCAATAACCGGAAGAGTCGGTCTACATGTATTAATAAATTTGACAAAATAAACATTTCAATTTCGAACACGAGGAATAAGTATATTGATCCTGTTCTCTTTAAGCCATGTACTTTATGTTTTCGAGGATCATTACATCGATATCTTGCAAGCTCAGTCTCCTCAAAAATAAAAAATCATTAAGGAATGTCGTACCATTTTGTTTTGTATAATTTGCATCAGAACTCGCATTCCATACTTACAGAAACGACGATACACCAATGTTTTCGATGCCTTTAGATATGCTTAATACAGATACAAATGTGAGAGAAATTGTTGTTGTTACGATATCTTTTAATAAGATAAAACGGTTATGAAATTGTTTCATATGTTTTGAATTTTCAATATTACTTATATCAAGTGTATGCTATACTAAAATCGCCGATCATGGTAATACACATATTTGAATTCATTCTTGTTAAGTTTGATTGGTTGATGCTTTATTCGGTAATGGGCACAGGCCCATTATACATAGTGCACATGTTACTACATAATACACATGTGGCGCCAGAAATATGCGAAAAGGAAAACGATGATTGTCTATCATTAACTATAACCAACGATCATATAATAAGTTTTGTGAATCTTGGTGAAAGAAACTTGTTCCTCAATTTGAATGCAATAAATATGTATTTCCTAAGATAAATTATTATTATATTATCATCAGATGTCAACAACTTATCTAGGGATGAACATTCCGAATAATATTCTGGAATGAGATTTTCTCTGATGTCTTTGTAAAATGAGTGTTAAGATATATTTCATGATATTACTTAGCTATGAAGAAAAACAAGATTCTTACCTTACCCACTCATCTTGTGAGATCTCGGATATATATCATAAGCAAACCAGCGTGTTACAATACTGGAACTCAACCCGGACGTTGAGACTATATGTTTACCAAACCAACCAATCAGTGCCGACTTCCCTTATCTAACCTAGACATGTTGACAGAATAAGCGTGTGGATTCATCTCGAGTATAATTGCATTGAAATTTATAAATGCTCCGTCACGGATAACCAGTCACAAACAAATCTAAAACATCAATCAAAAGCTTTTCAATGGTCACCCGATAGCTATTGATGCTTGTGTAACCTTTTCATAAGTGCAGAGCAGGCAGTATCTTGTTACCGACACGCGGTACCAGATGATAACTGATGACAGGTACAGACAGGTAAAAAAGAAGTAACTTCTTTATTGCTTGGTTGAAAAGGTATTTGTCTAGTATGAGCTGTAAAAATGGGGTAGTATCAGGTGGTATTCTATAAATATTTTCCAAAGTGGTTTGTAAACTGTTAACCGTGAAATCACACTTGAAGAATATTCGTCGCGTTTAGCCGTCAAACTACTCCTATACCATGAATATTATAACTGAGATTTATAACAATGCACCATATACTAGTACCGTCTGAAACTGAATGAAGCATGAAAAGGGAGGTTAATTTGCCGTTTAGTCATTAAATCCATTATCCTTTATTGTCATATCGATATAAAGACATATAATATGACATAATCTAGTCTGTTATCCAGACCCTAAAGCAAAATATTCAATTGACGACAAACATAATCTAGAAAATTATAGCAAGTCTAGATGCCTTAGCTTCAGAAATCAAGGCATTGCTTGGGCTCCTTGTTGTTTTACTATTTGTATTTTTAGTAAAATGTTGTTGATAATGGAAAAACTTATTTCTGAGACTAAATGTTAGTCTAGACATAAGCATGCATACGATCAAATTAGGAAATGGTAGATGACTTTAATATAATGCATACGATTGTTTAGGATGAAGTAAAGAAATGGTATGTGCGTCTCATTGTCACGCATACGACTACTTAAGATGGAGTAAAGAAATGGTGTGTGAGTTTCATATCACCCATATACTACTAAAGATTAGGTAAATAAATGGTTTGTGATTTCCATATCACACATACGACTGCTAAGAAGTAAAACATGGTATGCGAGTTTTACATAAAAGAAATGGTATGCGAGTTTCATATCACACATACGACTGCTTAAAATGAGGTAAAGAAATGGTATGTGAGTTTCACATAAAGCATACGATTGCAGAATTGTAATAAAATAGGTAAATAGGATAGCTGCTTGTCACGTATACAGTTGCCTTAGTTTCAAATCATGATGACATTTTCCTTGTCCATTTATGCTTATTCAAATGATTTTGTACTTATGTTAATTAATGTTTTGAAAAATTCTCCCTTTAATTTTTTTAATCAGTCATTTGATATTTGACATTATTCTTTCGGGAAGTTCTAATGACGTCATGGTTTCCCCAAGATCGGGGTAATTTTAGGGGATTCCCCTTTGCGCGCTAAACTGGCAACCAGCTGCAGTGTATTCATGCACACGGAGAAAGATATAATATAACCAATGCACAACAAAACTTCAGCGAACTAACATATTAGAGCAATGTCTGTTTTCATGTTTGGAATGGCTCTTAAAGGGACACTCCGAGATTTTTTATGGCATTTTATTGATATTTGAACCTCGCTAAAATACTAATTTTGGTTGGTATAGAATCATTTATATTAATGGTGGAATATTCGAAAAATCAAATAGGTTATTTTTAATAAGATAGTTACTGTTTTTTAACTGTGTAAATTATTATTTGTTTAATGATAAAGTTTATTTTACTTGTTGATCACAAAAACTTATCAGAAGAAAAAAGTTATGTTTTGTAAAAGGAAGAGTTACCTCCAATGAATATAAAATTTCATTGACATTGATGTAGTTGTTCGTAAGCAACCGGAAATGACTGAGGTTTTGCGATTGAACATTTCGAACCGGCGTCGCTGATTGCACAACTTTGATTGCATCCTATCAGACATCTACCTTTCTTGCCCATGTATTTAGCTTATTAGAACTGAGGCTAGATCAAGTAGCATGACTTGGCTGTCCCTGTGGGGAGAGAATGATTTCACTTGATAGATTCATGTTTTGGTGAAATGTTTCGGCTAACGATGTTTATGAAACTATAATCTGTATATATGTTCTTGATAAATCGTGCTACTATTTCAGCGCAGCTTTGATTATCAAAATGCATGAGAAATGCGATCAAGAAGAAATGTAAAATTTGCCATTAGACGGTTCCGATTGATTTGTGCCGGATTATGCATCAGGTGAACGTCATTTATTTCACCAAAAATATCAATAGAAAACTAAATCAAATTAATGACTGTGGATTCATTTTTAATAATCTGCATGTCTAGCAGCCGAACAAACGATAGTTTTTACTTCATATACATGTAGTATATAGATGAATAACTATCAAAATAAAGTGGAAAGAACATGCGTCTTAGATTGGAACATTTTATTCAAGTAACAGTCCCAGTTCCTTCCCGGCCTAACCTTAATCCCCTGATTGCTGTACACATACCGTAGTGCTCGATGCTTGCGTTTGAAAAGGCTTTTCATTGTTATCACGAAGGTTGAGGCAACCCACTGATTTTACGAGCGCTTCATGCACAAGAACCAGATACATCAGCTAGGATACTAATACGGGTTTACAGTCACTTGGGATAAGTTAATTACTTTATCCCTACATGTATATTTTGAGAGTCCTAAGAGATTCAACCATTTATACGTACACTAAAGAAAATGTGTATATATTTTATAAGAATCTAGTCCAACTGCGTCTGATGTGTTATTAAATGAAATGAAGACAGGTGAAACGAAAACAGTTTTTGCGATTATTTGAATAAGAAATGCAGAACGCTGTACGCAGTTTCAGCATATTGTACACATCACAAATATAAATGTCTTTCCAACGAGAATACTGAAAACTGTGTCAGAAATAAGAACATATTACCAGAAAGTTGGTATGAGACAAGGTTGTATATTTAGCCTTGTACTATTCACCTTTAGTACATACATTTGCCAATAAGATTAGAAATGATAATACCCACGGTATTTACATCATAATATCTTCAACTATTTATTTTACTTATTGCTAAAACATTGCCTTCATTTCAAGCACTTTAATTTCATAAACAATATTAATCTATGAACGGATTTTGTTGTGAGCTGACAACTTATCTTGATAAAACAAAGATGCAAAACAGTGGAAAAGTACAAGCTCGAAACAGGAATTCTCACGAATATTTTGTATTGAATTTCACAGATCAATTGTCACTTTTTAGATAAATTTGTAAAACAAGAGGTGATGCTTTTGTATGTTTACAGAAAACATTTTTTTTGTCTGAAAGAATCACTTCTAATGTAATGACCTAATGAGTTGAGGTGCAGGTTTCCTCCATGCATACTCTTATATAAGATTCAATACTTCATAAAGGACCATCATACCTTCAGAGATTTAACATGTTCATACTTTTCCTCAGTTTGTGAAGCCTTTGTGCATGTAGAAATAAGTTTTTGAAATGTGTTACTACCAATCTACAAAAGATGTACAATCTACTAAATAACACTAATCATAAAGTTATTTATAATTTTGCCACATATGTAAAACAACTTATGTATGTTATGATGTCTTATGTCTTCTTTAAAGTCACGTGACAAACTACAATAACTGCAATCTCAACTGTACTTTGGGCCTCTGAGCCTTATATATACTGAATAAACATATCTGTCTGTCATATCGATGTAAGAAATTTCGTCTTATCGTTTACCAAAAATATGATAATATTATTTTTGTGTGAGATGTAAGTTGTGATTAAATCTGTTTGAAAGATGTACTCATCTGGTATTTTCAACAATTAAAGAGCCACTCCGTGATCAAGTATCCAGAACTTGTCCAAAGTGTCATTTTATCGAGAAGTATTGAATGTTGCTAAAATATCACTATAAGGAGCCACTAAGTGATTTCCATCATATTTTGTTTATCTATGTATATATTTTGTATTTTGTTTGTAACAATCAGTTCAGAAGGCCCGTCAGAGTTATTCATAGACGTAAACGAAAGTGAAAGTAGAAAGTAGACGCCATTTAAATTTGTGCAATGGGAAAATGGCCGCCGGTGAGGAAGTGTCTCACCTTCTGTTAGAGGGATTTCCTCTTACCCAGCACCCAAAGGAAAATATACGAGGCTTTTTTCATCAGTTTGGAATACAGATAAGAGACGTGAGACAGTCCTCGATTCTAACAACCAGCGACACCCCAGCCTGGATCCTAACTCTGAACACTGGGCGAGGTAGGACATATGGTAGACTCACATCCAGTCGCTAAACGATAAGTTTATTTTATCAAATGACCAGTCTGATAAAAATCGGAATAACACTTTGAAATTGTGTGTTCTGTTGGTAAACGAACTTGTATACAACCAGGGTTTCCTCTCCACATGACGGAGAGGAGAGCCCGGCTGGGTTTAGTTCGAGCCCCACTAGAGTCAATATCTTTAACACTTTTATTCCTCGGGGCTCAGTCGATCTTAATAAGACTGATCAAAGGGCTGTTTTGTTACAAAATGGGAAAAAAAGTCATTAGGAATATGATATTCAGCTATCAGGTCGATATGTTGATATAAGAGCTTATATTTCGGATAATCGTGAAGTTTAGGAAACAATGATGTTATGAGAAGTAAAGAGTTGGATAAGATAACGAATCAATAACTGGAATACGAAATGAATTGAAGCTGTATGGATTTATAGATTTTTTTATCCATTTTTAAAAGTTTGAGAAGAGTTTTAAAGAAATGGAAATGTCGGATATCAGACCAAAAAAATAAATTTAATAAATAGGTTTGTTAATTCGTTAACCTTGAAAATCGTTTCTATAAGTGTTATATCACTTGTTTAACAATTTCTTGTCGACTCGTTCCTACTTTTAGATTTAAAATCGCATTATCAGTAAAACGCAATTTCCAAGAAATGAAACCGAAAGTGAAACGAGACCCGCAGATATTTATAAACAGTTGACGTATGGGTGACTCAGCATTTTGTACTCGTGTCTAAATATTCAGCCCTGTATAGTTACCTCCCTTTTCCATTATTGGTATCAATTGGTGGTCAGTTTAATTCAACATTGCAACACTTCCCCAATGCGGACCTCTTTTTAAGCCGACATTTTTTTATCAAGTCCGGAGGAAATGTCAAATTCACCAACAGTCGGAAAGTTTTGATTAACAAAAACATCTAGGCTATCTGTTTATATATCGGAATTCACTGATTCATAAAGGCAGGTGTGAGTCTCTACATATACACTGGCAAATAATGATAACTTATTGATCACCTGTTGGAACATCAACTATAAGCATTTCTTTATACTTTGTCATATGGTTTTGTAGACGCATCAACCGGTACAACTTGTTGAGAATATTGTGAACAACTATCGCGTTGAATGCTTATACGTCTATATATGTCTTTATATGTCTTGACTAAGACAGTGGGCTAAAAAACAAAGGTATAAAATCAAAACGTATTGTTGTTTATTCGTTGTATGTGTTATGATTGGACTCCCACGATATTTGGTAATGGTGTTACACAACAATACGTTTGTCAAAGCGGCTCTCAATAGAAATTCCCAAAATTAAGTTGTAAAGATATCATGATACTTGTTGAATAACGTTTATTTCTTTCGAATTGAATGCAAATATCATCCTGATTTAAAACAAACAAGAAAATGATAACTCTAAAATAATATGAAATTTTTCAAAGTGTTAAGTTAATTGGTTTGGTTCATTAGTGACATCATCATGTTCAATGTGCATCGACGCTCCTTAGAGTATGTAGTATATGCTTTGAATTTATTATTTCAGATGTCAGTGCCGTTCTCGGACAGAACTTGAACTACAATGGGGCGCCACTACGTCTCCGAGAATGTGATGAAAATGATCTGTCTTCTGTAGCCGGGGTATGTAACATTAAATGGGATGTATTACGTTTGAAGATAAACACGAAAATAAATTATACTAATATTTTTTAATCAAAATATACAGTTTTAAAGTGAACGTACCATATTCAATTTGGCAATGGCTTCCAGTTATTATTGTTGGATACTGTCGGATTATTTATTCTAAGGCTACGGGTGTTCGGGTTGAGTATTAGAATGTTTGATCCCATTAAGATAAACTATTTAGCATAAAATAATATTTATTTAAGAAAAATTAAAGAAGTAATCCTTTTTAAAAAAAAAACACGTGTACTGAACATTCAAGATATTAACAGTCATAAAACATTTATAACAGACGTTTCGAATGTCTTTTGCATCAATAATGAGTCAATTTGATATAATTTAAACACCTCTGCACTCAGTAAGCATAATTATCTTGATCTTTCAGGCTGAAGGTGGGGAATACCCATCGATGATTTCAGTCACTGGGAACTTTGAAACTTATCATGATGAATCACTGCAAGCTTCAAGCCATGGTTCCAACTTTGCTTCATTCAATCCTACCCCTGGCACGTACTTCAACCCAGGCCAGCAGTATTCGATGGGAAGGAATCCTCAAATGCCATACGGCTCTCCTCCTCCTCAAAGGTTCGTTCGTCATGCCATGGCTGCTTATCAACCTGGGTTCCAGTATCAAAGACCACCATACCAGTTTGAGGTTCCAAGAGGTCAAATGCAAGCTCCGATGAGTTCAGTGCCTTTTTACAACAGGCAAATGCCACATCAACAAATGGTTCCATTTGGTCCAGAACAGCACTTCGCAAGATTTCCAATGGGTTGTCATGAACGTTCTCCTCCTCCTCACTATCCGTATCAACCAGAGTTCCCTGCTCAACCTTTTGGAAGAAGTGAAGGAATGCCTGCAACCTTCAGCCAGCAGCAATATCCAGCTGAGCGTCACCAACAATTCAGGGCAACAGCACCTCGTTTGAACATCGGTGAGTGTGTTGAAATATGAAGATTGCCCTTTTATCTCTTATTATAAAAAACATGATATACAAACGGCACGGGTCGTCGTCTTTTGTTCGTCCCTATGCCACCTCTAAACTTTTATCCCAAACAATGAGCATTAAGAAATTTTGTTAATTCCACATTTGTTCAAGCCTCAAGGCGAAATTTTGTATATTATGTGTTTATTTCAATTTGTTAGAATAAGTCAAAATTCATTCAAGTGAAAATAATATTTAACAATAAATTGATGTGCATCCTGCACGGAATCATTGCAGAGCGTGATGTCAAGATGTCAAAAAGCGATTTGGAAATGGCTCGTACCATTGAAGTACACGGAAGTGACGTGGAGAAAAGCGGAAAGGATAAATACTTTTATTTCTTTGAGAACCCACGAAAGGGTGGAGGAGAAATAGAAATGTTTCTTATATCAGACGACAACGTCATTATCATCATGTTCAAGAATATGGAAGGTAAGGTCATTTTAGATGAAATATGCACAAGATAAAATCAACTTTCTTTTCGAATGTTTATTATCAATTCCTCATTCGTCCTTCAAATCAAGCAAATCATCAAATTCGCCCTGAAAGCCAGCAACCAAACCTTACGGGGCGGACTCCCTGATTGGCTGGATTTGCTTGACGTCCCAGGTCAGTCTGACGGCTCGATTAACAGAGCCTGGTGAGATCCATACGCTAACGTATAGTGAAACAAAATAGATCGTGATTTATTGAGATTGGGGTATGTTATTTTGTAGAAGATAGATACTACACAGAATTACCTCTTATTTCTTGATTATGCTTTACAGACAATCTGTGGAAATGGAATTGGAAACAAAAAGATGATTTGATTTTGTGATATTCATACTATTACAACAATGATTTAAACATTTCAATTAAAACATTCCATTTAAGTGGCTGAGCATTTGATGGAAAAAGGGACAGCGACGGTTGGAAATGTTAATGTGAGGATAAAGAAACATGAACCACTCCCTGTCTACACCAACAAAGTGCTTCTTCAGTACCCAGGCGCTCATCAGGACCAAGACTCATTCGAGTTGTTGATGTACATTAAGGCTCGTTCCAAGTGTGAAGTACAACACAGGGAATCTGGAACCAGGCAGGATGCCCTCATCGTCTCGTTCACGGAATCTGTTGGTGAGGATTATTCCTGTAATCATATTACTAGGCTTTATATTCTAGGACCCTCATTATCGAAATGATAGGCAGCGTACCTGCGTATTTTACGCAATAAAATCCTTAAATACGCAATTAGTTCAAAGACTCGGAGTACAGATACGCAGACAATTTCTGTAAAACCCAATAGAATTAAAATAACATGCGTACTGTATGCAATAATCTGTAAACCCTAGCGTATTCGAATATACATGTAGAACTGTCACGAATGCGTAATCATAACTCTACATCAGTGTAGTGTTTATATCCTCCACATGCTGTTATATAGCTTTAAGAAACCAAACAATAAATTCCTTTGAATTACAGAGAACTCTTTATGTAGTTACTATTTCAGTAATGAGGTAGTTAAAGGGACATTAAGTATGTTAATGTTTCTGATACAACATTTTATTCAAAACACCTATAAATTATATCAATCGGTAGATAATTTTTTTAACTACAATTAGGTATATGAGAGTATGCTTACAAATCACAATAAGTCGATGTTATTATGTTCAAAAGACATTTTTGTAACCGGAAGCGCGCGCTAGTGAATTGTGATGTCATTGAGCAGATTTCCAATTTTTGCGTACTACGTCGGCTCGCCTATTATCATCCGCAATATCAATCAATTACTAACAAATACCAACAGTATGTAAACCAGAGAACAATAAATTATTTAAACATTATGTTGATATTGAATAACCAATTAACATAACTTTCTTCTAAACATTCCATGTAGCTTTTCTTTTCCTTTTCCCTCTTTGTCGTCTGTGTTTACATTTAGTGTGTAAGCAGACTACGACATGGCTAAAGTAAATTCGTAATCAAACGAACTCGTACCGGAAAAGTTTCCTCATTTTATCAAAAAATTTCGATAATTTCACATTAATTTCGTCTAAATATGTAACCACAATTTTGTTGACACCAAGAGAAAACTAAACGTGAACAAAAACCCTGCAAATAGCTTTCTTGTCGATATCATATTAGGCATATTCTAAATTTCAATGCACATTAAGCAGTTCTTCATTCCGTAAAGGGCCGAATTATAATAACTAAATTCGTCATTGATTGGTAATGGAATCAACTTATGTAAATTACTTTAACTTGTTTTTTCAAAATTCGAGAGATTATAAACGATATCAGGAATAATCGTTCAGATCTGAAAACGTGACTCTATAGTCAGACATGTGCACGACTCGAATTATCGAGCCTTTTAAGGTCTGTAATCCACGTGGTTTTGACTCGCTCAATTTTGATCTCATATCTATAAAATTATGTTTGGAAGCTAACTATTTATTGACAATAATTTGAGGGCAAATAAGGAGTATTTTACACATGAAATAAATTCAAAATCAGAACCTGCGATGTATGCTTATAGGAAGTATTTAGAAAGAATGATAAACTAAACCAAAATGATAAACATATCACTAATGACTTATAAAACATCAAATGCTCTGCAGATACGTGTACGTCGTTTTGTTATAGGCAAGAGTTTCTTTTCGGTACGAATTCCCAATGGGACAAGCTTCATTTTGGGTACGAATCCAGCCACAGCAACTATAACCACAATGCTTTGCGCGGGAAAGTTATAACCTCGATCTATTTATATCCTGAGGAAACACCTCTGCTAATCATTTCGGTTTCTTGGCTTATTTTAGGTCAAACTAAATGGGGATAATTTGTGTGTATATGTTTCAATGAGATAGATTTTTAGCAATATTCTTAAATTTGTATCAAAACACTTAATGTCCCTTTAAAGTTAACTTAACCACAAACATATTTCACTATTTTTTTTGTTGGAAATATGAAAGTCTGATTACAATATTGTATGATTCGTCAAAGATCGCTACTTAAATATGTTTAGTTTGCTGATGAAAGCCGTTTGTGAATGCCACTTTTGATGGACCCTTAGATCTACTTGGCCACAAACCAGTGAATGCTTGACTGGTCACGCCCCCTTTTCGTGACATCATGAACAGAATCAGCCTCGTTATCTATGCATCTATCGTAACAATACCACAGAAAATAACCCAATAATTAAATGTTTTCAGAAAATGATTCCCACTCAGTTAGATAAATCGTTTGACGATGGAACACTACTAAGCATTCGGTGTAAAAAGGATATCCACATCAATGATAATTAAACAATTACTTAGGCCTTGTTTCAGTTCTAATAATGATGCGTTACTCTGTATAGTCTGTTTATTACGTCACACCCGCGCGAGTTTATGGCCCCCTTACCCAGGTGGGGTTTTCACAGCTGATAATTACACTGTCGTAATGAAAGGCTAATTAAAGATATTTATTGGACAAATCAACAAAAATTAAGTCCAGTTTTTATTTTGTTGAAAAACTTTGAACGAAAATCGAGAAGTTGCAAAGTCGAGGTTAGTGGATGTTTAAAATATGACCGATAAAGTTTATGTTACTAATTTCTGTAATGTCATCACTCAACAGATAGATAAACTATAAGTTATTCTTCCGTGTGATATATATAGAGATAATTACCCGAGGAAACGTGTCATGTGACGTTTACGAAACGAGTGTAAATTTGGTATTACCCGATATTTGTTATACACAAAATTGCACGAGTTTCGTAAAAGTCAAATGACACACTTTCCAGGGTAATAATGTCTTTAAAACCCGATTCTATTCGATTTTACTCTCTTAGAAATATCAGAGAAAAGGGCTGCATCCCTTGCGACGGCCTGCTCAGTGACATTACGAACTATGGTGTCAAGACGCGCTGCAACAATCGTTGCAAGGCAAAAGTTATATGTGCACATGTGCTCATATTGAACATATGTCACTACTTATTTTGAACCTTATTGGTATTAAAATTTATAAGTAGTTTTCTTAATTCTTTCAGACGTTTCGAGTCTTCAAGATGTTTGCAGACAGAAACCATTCAAGGAGAAGGAGGTTAAAGTTTCTGAAGTTGGAGTTCCCAGTTCATTGCTTGTGAATGGTGTGCCAGACAACATCAGCAGGGAGACACTTCACGATTACTTTGAAACTCTCAATACTGATGTCCACGAAGTGATCCAATCCCCAAAACGTGGATCCTATCTTATTCATCTTTCCAACTTCCGAGGTAATTTTGAGTAATTGTGGTGTTTTCTTTTCTTAGGATTTATCAGGAACGTGCTCTGATCATCTATCCTGAGTTACTGTCCCAAGGAGAGCACAAAAACTCGTAAAACCTAGTTATCTGACTAATGGTATATTGATAGTTTACATTTGTAACTGTTTTGGGCCGTAAATGTGTAAAAACACATTGTGGTTCTAGCATCAAATATGATGATTTTGTTTGCCCCGAAGGGCTGAATCCTTAATTATCAAGTATAGAGTACATTAATTACCAGGGAAATGCATAGGTAGTGGTTATCAATAACTTGATTGTTTGTAAAGGCGGGGATAGAGAGGACTTTGTGTGCTTGTATATATTGTAATGAAAACATGTTGTATAACCCGTGGCCTCTAAGAAACTCTAGTTCAGTTATTTCAAATGGCGAATGCTGACACTGACAGTCTTTTATTTAACATAAGAAGTATTTGCCCATAAGGCATCCAATTTATCTTTCAGACGCAATAAAGTTGGTGGAAATGCAACACACATTGCAACGCTGCGTGCTAGAGGTCTTTCTATATCATAAACAAATTGGATCTGGCAGAATGGAAAAGAAAATAGAACCTGAAATAAAAGAACCCTGCTTCCTGGATGTTAGTCCACTCATTGGAAGATTCATCAAGAAAACACTGACTGTAAGATCTGAAATAGAGATGAAAATGAAAGATCAAGGTATGAATTTCACTATCACTGAGGATAACAAACTCTGTGTTACAACGTCTTCCAATCTGACAGACCAAAAGGAACTTGCAAACTCAGCTTGCATCATTTTGCATACTATTGTTGATCACCAGTCCATCAAAGTACCACATAGTTTGGATGCCCAGAGTATTTTAGATGGGATATCACATGACCCAAGGGAAGTGAAATTCTACACAGATAAGATTACAATTTCCATTGTTGGATGTTTGAGTAAGACCTTAGAAATGAGAAAGAAAGTAGAAGAGCGTATCAAATTGAGAGGGGGTAACATAGGTTTGACACCTGAAGTCCAAAATGAAGAAGAAAGAGCAAGAAGACAGCCTGAGAACGTCTCTTCCCAACATGCCCAGCCTGCATCCCATAAAAACCTCATGACTTTTTCAAATCAGAGTCTGGTAGCTCAGTATCTATATGACCACAGTTTTCAAGATGAAGTCCAGAAGAAACATAGTGGAGTTACACTCTGCATTGACGTTGATAAAGGGGAGGTGATTGTCGAGGGTCCAGATAGGGACACTGTCCAGTCAGGCCAAATCATGATTCATGAAATGGTTAACAGTTTAGAAACAACAGAACTACAGTCGGTATCAGAACAACAAGCAGCTTTTCTGAACAACATCGGAGTTAGAGAGATACTTCTTGCTCAACAAAAACAGCAAGGTATCAAAGCGAGCTGGAGGTCAAAGACAAGCTCAGTCGAGATAATTGCAAGATCAAGACAGGAGGCAAAGGATTCAGAGAGTTTCTTAAGTATGTCTGTCTTAGAAAGGATAATTCCTTTACCACAAAACATGTTTACCCTGTTTGGGTCCTCATCTTGGCAAAATGAAGTTCAAAAGCTTCAAGAGTTTTTCCTGGATCAGTTTTCCATTTCACCAATCCAAGATAAGAGTTACTTGATGATCTTAGGTCTGAATGACAACATTGAAGCCTTATTTGAGGAAATAAGTAGCTATTTGGACCAAAATGATGTCCAGGAGAACGTTGTTCCATTGCTTAATGGAGAGGCAAGATTTATTTCAACTCATTTGAGAACAGAATTGGACAAGATTGCGAAAGATCTTCAACAAAACCATGGTCAGCTTTCAATGAAAGGTAATAGTATACTCATATCAGGTCCGAAGCCATCTCTGGAAAAGGCAATGGACGAATTGAAGATTCTCAGTCGAAAGATACATAATCGCAAAGAGCCCATCAACAAAGCAGGAATGGTCAGATTGATGAGGTCTGAAAAAGGAAACATTATAAGACGTCACGTCGAACACAAGCATAGATGTGTCATCGAGACAGAAGATGAAATGGCAGTTGAAGGTTCTGATGGGGCAGCAGCAGCAGCAAGAACACCAGCAAGTCCTCTAATCATCCTTGCTGTCAGCAACTTGTCTCATGGGAGGAAAGTCTACGTATGGCAAGGAGACATAACCAGTTTCACAGTGGATGCTTTAGTAAATGCTGCTAATGGAAGGCTAGATCACTGCGGTGGACTTGCAAAGGAAATTGTAGACAAAGGTAAGAATATATCGAAGGACATTCATTGTCAAATCTTTGGCCAATCAAATCAGATAGATATTAAGATACATCTTTCGAATACAGGTTTAAGAAGAGAAGTGACACTTATCATATATCTTAAATTTGAGATTGCATTTTTCCTTACTGTTAAATAACTATAAATTCAAATGATCAGATAAAAAATCTACTGACTCGGGCAGAGATATGTTTTAAATTATGAAAAATGTATTTTCATTAAAGTGCATGTCATTGCTGGTCTTTCAGGTGGAAATAGCATTCAAGAAGAATGCCAGAGATATGTTAAACAACATGGAAATCTCGATGAAGGAGAAGCAATGGTTTCTGGATCAGGAAATCTTCCTTGTGATGTTCTTATACATGCGGTTGGACCAAATTGGAGTGGTGGCACCAATAAAGAGGAGGACTATCTTCAGGAAGCGGTATTGAAGTCATTGGAGTTTGCTGAAGAGAAGGGTTGTGTCTCCATAGCAATCCCAGGTTTGAGTACAGGGATATTTGGGTATCCTGTAAATGAGGCAACAAGAGTCATAACCAAAGCAGTAGATACATATTTTGAGGAGAAACAAAACAGCAGCATCAAAGACATCTTCTTCTGTGACAGACAAGATTCCACTCTTAATGCCTTCGTAAATGCAATGGAAAGGGTGTTCGGAAGAGTGAGTAAAATTCAAACAAGAAGAGTCGATGCTCCAAGAGGTGCCGCATCAGGTATGCGTCTTTTCTAGTTTCTACCTTTAGCTTGTCATTTTCACCATATTTTGTCCAAATGTTACCAATAAGCACTCTAATCAACTCATTTTTTACCAAACAGAAGCTGTGTGATATATATATATATCATACATGGAGCCATTAACAGAACTCAGTAAAAGTCATAACAAATGTGTGTATATGTTAATGCAGAGAAAATTCCTCGAATTATATTCTAAGTGTGGTGCTTTATTTTCACTCAGATCGAGGAAGTGTTGGAACTGAAGAAAGTTTGAGTTGCAAGGATGTGGCGCTTGTCACGGGTGAAATAGCAAAAATGAACGTATGCATGTTTCTGAGCCAATTTCTTTTATCTTAGAACAAAGTCACTTGTAAAAACATTAGTTGTCTAAGTTTCTTCTGGAAATTGGTATTACCTTGAAATGGAATACAATGTGATCTTAAAAGGTTGACCAAAAGGGCCAGTTTTGGATGTCAAGTATTTGAAAATTTCACAATTATCTATCTATATTGTTATCAACAATTTCAAAAATGATCCCTCTATATTGTTATCAACAATTTCAAAAATGATCCCTCTATTTTGTTATCAACATTTTGAAAAATTAATTTTGAGATTTTTATTTGATTATGATTTAAAGAATTTTGCCTTCAGGCAGACGTTATTGTTAACAGCACATCAGAGGATTTAGATCTTTCAAAGGGTGCTGTGTCCAATTCCATCCTAAATGTTGCTGGACCAGATATGCAAAATGAAGTTTTAAGGAAACGTCGCGCTCCGCCAAAAGAAGTCGTTGTAACAAATGGTTACAATCTCCACTGTAAGAAGGTGTACCACAGCCGACCCTCTCCTTCCAAAACGGACCAAGAAGCTGAAAGGGTATGCAACCTGAATCACACATGAAAACTTAATCCATATCTGTAGTGCCAAGTTAAACCTTAGCTATGACTTAGATCATGAACCAAAAACTTAAGGACATCGCATGTTTACCATACGTTTCAGAAAGAACAAACGTTGCCTATTGTTGCCGATCATTTATTTAAGAATAAAGGTGTTCTGAAACGAGTATGCCAATTTGATATTTCTTGTTCTACTTCGGCCAAGCTGGTTATGTAATGGTATGACATTCTCTCGAAAGGAATACAATTTGAAAAAAATTGATATCTTATCATCAAAGTTCTCATATATAAAATTTCTAAAACATGCTACAGAATCTTGAACTAAAATCCTAGTACCTAATGCTGAGCTTGTTTTTACCTTTACCCTTGCCGTCACAATTGCAACGATAATGATTAATTTGATTTAAACTTAATCGAACCATGACTTTGACTTTGAGGCCTAAGTGGGTGATGTTATAGATGTTGGAGATATATCAAGATTTAAATAAACAAGTTCCGGGCCCAAATATGATTATAAATATTGGCGTATTTTGGATATGAACTTTTTTAGTAGCAACCCTCAAACCTGAATTTTGTTCAACATACTCTCTAGGAAGACATAGTTGTTTGAGATCATAATGACATAACCAAATTATCTCATGATTTTGCCCAAAAGGAAGTCAGAGGCTGGGTTCAACAGTGCTTGGAAATGGGACACAAGCACCCTGTAAAGAGCATGGTGTTCCCAGCTCTGGGAACAGGGAACCTTGGGTACCCGCCCCAGCTCGTGGCTGAGTGCATGCTGGATACCATACAGCAGTTCTGGGTGAAGAATCCAACCACAAAGCTGACAGATGTGAGGATTGTCCTCTATCATAAAGACGATCAAACCAAAAAGGTATGGATATGTACGTTTCAACTGCTGCTGAAAGACAATAGTTAAAACTTGAATGAATGGAGTAGAAAAAATAAACCAATGCCTTGTATATCAATAAATGTTAGTATCAACGTGTTCCTATTTCAAGCCATCCAAGCCTATTGGCGATTTCTCATTTGTGCAAGTTTTAACATTACCTTCTCTTTACAGTTATATGTATTTGCAAGGACAAATATCATGTCATATGTCATTTATTTAAAGCCCTTATTAAAACTCAAGATGCATATTGTTCTTTGAAAATATTGATGAAATTATCTATTAGATTGATTTTAGATGACAACAATGTTCCGAACTTTAATGTTAGGATACAGAGTACCTTACAATCAGAAAATTTTGATGAATTTTCAATTTGTTTTGTTGGTGTAAATGTCCTTATTTGTATTAAGAATATAATTATCAGTAAATAGGAAGTTTTACGAAGTGCAAAACGTTTGTTTTTATTGTTTAAATAGGCATTCGAAGACATTAAGAGCCAACTCGGACAACGTGCCTCCCGTAAGTAGGGTGAACTTGTACTATATTGCTCATACTGTTAGAAATAGGGCATATTAAAAGGGCACTAGCAAGTTTTTGTTTTGATAATTTTACATTTTAAATTTTTCACAGATAATTGTAAGTCAATTATTTATTTGTTTTATTCATTTAATTTTGACAGTGTCAAAAATCTCATTACAATGGCCAATCATCCATAGTCAGGGAACAAAGTATGAAGATTCACATAAAATCCATTGGCGGCCATTTTGTATGAACACATTTAATTCATTTTGTGTAAGAAAAGGCTAAACTTTACGTTATATATACTCTTCAAAAAAAGAAACGCATGAATAATTTTTCTTAGAATATGTTATCATTTAGTTGAGAGCAAAATTATCAAATAATTTCAATGGTAGAAAAGTGAAATTTAACAAGGCTGTAGACAAAGTGTTGGCAAACACGTTGACATCAGTTTTTGGTGTGTTCTTGTGTGTTATTTATCCAATTTGGCGCTAAAGTCAGTTTATTATTTTGTTATAATATAGAGCAATAATTCTTGATTGACATATTTCTGGCAATGAATGCAAAAGGTAAAAATGTCTCCTTTACAAAGTTCTGCATCACCCTTCCCGTATTGTGATTGATCGATGTTGAAGTGTCCAAAACGTAATATGACGTTGACGTGCACGTTTATAAAGGTTCATAACATTTATGTTCTAAAGGGGTTTAGATCTTGTGTTTGGGGGAGTAAGTGCAGGATTTTGACCTTGATCTTGACATAGACGTAGACAAAGCGGAGTTCTGTATGTTTTTGAACGTTCTCGTGCTTGAAAACCCCCCCTATCAGTCCAAAAACCTATTGCATTTGACGTTCGTGAATGTTGTTGATGTTAAGACTAGCAGTCAAAATCTCTTAAAACAACGAATTAAGCAGATTTTGCGTGCTTATTATAGAAACATACTTTATAACACCCTCTCAACCAACTCTGTTGAACTTAGGCCAAATTTTAATTTTCAGAAAGTAAACAATACTGAGAAACGCTGTTTTTCATTTCACAATTTTGGATGATAGTGAGGTTGATCACCAAACCAGACTTAACTAAAGATTAAAAATTAATCCTCCTGGTTTTAAAACACCTTTGACGGCGATTGAACATTTTGAAGATTCTCAAAACAGAGCCGATAACTAGCTCTCTTGGTCGAATATCCACGTCAGGGAAACTGCTCCCTAAAGTTTGTCGACTTTTTTTTCACAAAACATGTATCTTATATGTAATCTGTATTGCTGAGGGAAGACGATGACGCAAGTACTTGACCCGGATGTAGATAATTTTGGCTTTGATAGCACTCTTTGTCTCACAAATTTTGGCTCCATTTTGTGGAAAATGGGCCTGGAGGAAACGACTAAATATGACTAAATACTGTGCCCTAATGATCATTCTAATTTAAAATGAGAGCAGATTTTGAAACCGAATTTTTAATTTGACGTACAGCGATGTTTCCTATTTTCTCCACTTTGACATTGTTTAATTTAATCCTTATTTCATGTTAAAAGAATAAATAAATTGAAACCATATTAACCTTTTGTTAGTTATTAGTTCCACATGCTTTTATGCTTTCTACATGGCATTTTTGCTTTACAGATTTTCCTTAGCACAGGTTTTTTAAAAAAGTTTTCAATTGCTTCTTTAAAGATCGAAATCGCTCAAATGTCTCCGTTTTTGCACAAAAGTGGTAAATAATCATGTAAGGATTACGTTCAGAGAAGAAATATGACAGTTTTAGTGTTATATTCATTTTTACAGAAGTCTAAAAATTTCAAAATATACTATGCGTTTCTTTTTTTGAAGAGTATATTTAAATTATTACTGCTCCTTTAGTTTAGATACATTGTCTTTCAATTGAAACCATTATTTTCATTTTCCGGACATCACTTTTTATTCCCCCTAAAATGTGCTACTGCCCCTTTAAAGGTACACAAAAACAAGCTTTTGATAATTCAATGACTGATACACAACGTCTTTTTTTTCAGAAAAAATCAGGCCAGTTTTGAAGAGAGGGGATATCACAAGGTTCAAAGTAAGAAAAGATTCTAAAGATTCCATTGTATGCATATCAACATATTGAAATGTAGATGGTTAATAGGAATATTTCATTTTTAAAAGATAGATACTTGGTACAAATGATAACATATAAATTGGTTACATTCAAGAACATTAGTCCAAGTTTATCAATGCCATCCCTCGTTGGTAAAATATTTTTAATTAACAACTTCGTTTCAAGAACAAAAGATTTTAGGGAACATATTTCATATACTGGTACAATGTACATTGTCAGTAGCAATTGGAAGTGTACATTTCATGCAAAGGTAAGCACTCCCCCCACCCCGCACGTAACAGATATATAGATGTGTAAATGTTTAAGTTTATTTGCTCTGATAAAAATGAATACATTTGATGGGCCACTCATAACATTATAAGTAATAAGCTATGGGGTCACGACTCTATTGTGTGTGTGATAATATCAACATTTGATTGAGATAATTGAATTTTTCTTACAGGGCGATGTAATAGTGAATGCCACTGATGAGTCTTTGAATATGAATCGAGGCAGTCTTTCGAAATCCATCAGTGATGCAGCGGGTCCAAGTCTGATTAAAGATTGCAAACAAAAATACCCAAATGGTTGTCCGAGATCAGACGTAGCCGTGACTACAGCAGGCCTCTTGATCGCCAAAAACATCTACCATGCGTATGTCCCAGATTGGAATAAAAAGCATGGGCAAAGGGTACCAATCGTTATTATTGAAATGTTATATCAATATAAGAAATATAGTATATAGATTTAAAATTTTTAGTAATTGTTTTAAATTGTTTTCTGTAAAGTTTTCTTTTACGAAAAATCACATTGTTTTCAATATGTTACAATAGACCATTTTACAATTGCAGAATTTGATGAATGCTGTTAAGTTCTGTTTGGAAGAGGCACACTCAAATAACCACCAGAGTATTCTCTTCCCGACTCTGGGCGTGGGACTTCAAGGTTACAAGAAGGATGTGGCTGCAAGGTGTATGTACACGGCTATTGATTCCTTCTGGGCCTCACACCCAGGAACATCCCTTACAGGGATTCAGATTGTCATCTTTGAGGATGATACCGCCAAGGTATTTATCCGTTCCTTTTCACGGAGTTAAAGGGGCAGTTGCATATTTTTTGGAAATGCTATTTCATTTTACCCAATAAATAATAGTTTATGCCAAATGTTTTATCTACAGAACTTTATTATTTAAATATTTTAATATATTTCATTATTTAATCCGTGGTCTTAGAAGAAATTATCAAGTGCGAATTAAAAGTTTCTGGTGGAAATTTTAAGTGTGAACAACTTTTAATCTTTTGAATTGGGGAAAGGAATCACATAGCATTACCATACATGGTTGGTTTCTAAATAAGCTGCTCCCTGTCATTTTATGCATTTTATTAAAATAATGTGATCTCGTTTTCGTTAATTTTTTTTATTTGATTAGAGAGCTATTTGATTGTCATGAAATGGAAATGGAGTTGTTAGTTGTTTTACAATGTTTAAAATATTTCAAGTTTGCTACAAAATATTTTTTTTATTTCTAAAATAGGAATTTGAAAAGGAAATGAGCACATTCTTTTCAACCAAACCAATATCAAGGAAAAACAGGAAGTTCAAGACAGAATCTGGAGAAGAAGGTACTGAGTTTTTTAACTACAACAATCATAATTTATATAACATATACAACTTATTGTAATGCCAAGAAAAGTCGTTTTAGCTAATAACGATACACATATGAATACTTTATATATTTAATATATGGATAATTTTGGACATGAAATATGGTTTCAACAGTTAATTCCCAAGTAGCTTACCTACACATACTTGCAAATTATTTATCATGTTATTTGGGTTTCGTTTAAAATTCACTTTAATAACTTTAGAGGAAAAAACAAAGGATCACCCATTGTCCATGTGAAAATGTTTTAAATCGTCTTGTCTCTCGTGTAAAGACGTTTGGTCATAATAAAACAGAGGGGAAACTACTTTCTTTAAATTTCAATTTAGATACATATTGACTTTCTAAGAAATATATCAGCTCATTTACATTAGCTCTTTGGAAAATACCAATTTGACTTGTCGAATAGCTCACTTTAAAATGATTTTGTTGAGAAAAAAACGTTTTCACAAATTTTACCATTTGTCACTTCAGTTACCTGCCAAAACTACTAATTAGACATGGGTTATGAAATAATAGGATTGCGTTAACGTACAAGGGATCTTCACTTCTACGGTGATAATGTCACATTATCCTATTCGTCTTTTGCATTGATAGGATTAGAATCCTCAAGAAATTACATGATTTTTTAACAAGAACACACAGGTATGTGAACAAACTTTTGGTATGCAGCTCTTGTATGATTGGAGTCCTATATCAACATGTTGTAGTTAAAGGTTCCCTTACACCTCTAGTATTTCATTTGTTTCGAAGTTTAATGAATATCGGATGACATCAAACGTCGAGTCACCATATCTATTTATGAACCAACAGATTTGCATTAAGTCGCTGTAGGACGATCTTTTTGCAATCTTTACTTGCTCAAAGTTAACGTTTTAAAATATTATTATTTGCAAGATTTCTTAAAATAAACATCACATTATTCAACACGATTATATGTAGACGACGAAGAAGATGTAACAATACAAATAAAAACTGCAATCGGCCATTTTTAAACGCGTTTTTAAATCAAATTAGGCAAAACGATTTGCATAGCTTTACCGAGGTGGTTTTCGGAGATTTAATCTTGTATTGGCTAATGATGTGTTGTATTGTGTGTAAATACATGGTCTTTGTAGAAAGGACTCTTGTTCGTGAAACTAAACTCACGGGCAAAAGAAACGCTGGTAACATAAATGTCAGGATATTGTATTCCATGTAAGATAAATGTGAATGAAGCAGAGTGCCAAAGTTTCCTTAGAAGTCAACTCAACTGTTTGCCTTGTTTGAATCATTTTGTGTTGATGTTTTTGCATGGCGCCTTAGAAAACGTGTGTCAAAAAATCATCAATTTGCTATCTCCTTAAATAAGCGAGATTGGAGAGCCAAATTGGACATATCAATGCAGAAAAGTCAGAGTGGATGTTTTTCATTAACAGTATCTCAAATAAACTTCTGATATACATTTCCGAAATTCAAACTTAATTTCAAAATAATTATTAACAAAAAAGTACCTGAAAACAGCAATGTTAGCATCCCAACAGTGTTTAGACAACCACAGTACAAAACGCTCCATGCCATCATGGTTAAAATTATGAACAATAATTCTCCAAATACTTTTTTTATCAAACACATTCGAATTCGAATTTACATGGCATACATAATTTGTTTATCCTTCGTGTGAAAATACCCAGCGTTTCTTTTGCCCATGAGTAAAAATGTTTTGGACGCAACGTTTTGTATTTTTTGTTTAGTTGTTGCAGAGGAAGACGCAAACATAAATGTTCGTGAAGGGGTGACAATTGGCAACATACACTTCAGTATAGTCCATGGCGATCTCCTAAAGGAAAACGTCGGCTGTGTTGTTTGCAGCGTCAAGGCTGGATTTGATTTGGAGAGAGGTAGAATACACATTCTATTGAAATATAAAGAAATAATAACAAGTCATTCCTTAGTGCGTACACTAGTATACTGATGGTCCCAATGCTTTTAAACCGGTTGATGATGCATTTCAAAATTGATAATCTGAAGTCTATCATATAAAACAGACAATACACAAGTGTTGGTTAGCATTATAATGGTGATTTTTTTTCTAGTCTTAAAATTCTGTGAATATTTTATTTTCAACTAGCACTTGATTATCTGTACCCCCACCAACACAATTTTGTAGTTTATAGAAGTTTAACTAGCTAATCAACGAAACGTTTAAAGTAAAATGTGATGTGAATATATTTCAGGCATAATAAATCGGGTCCTTTTGCAAAGATTTCCATCAGTCTTCTTTAACAGGGATGTGAGAAAAGGTAAGGTTTAGTTAAGCACCGCCCTATATTTTAACAATTGTATTTTCATCAATAATTTTAAAAGAAATTTGAAAGATACCTGTCAACATCAATGAAAATGTAATGTAATTTAGCATTTCTAAAATATATATTCTTGTATTAGGAAGCTCAAATACTTAATGGCATAAAGACGTTAAACTTTATTTTCAACGGAAAAGATTGTAGTAAAAATTATTACAAAATAACAATTAAAAGCAAACTCACAGAAACGTAAATCCAAGTGCTGGTGGTTTTGCATTGAAAATTGAATGCCTACAGTTGAAGAAATGTTAATGGAAACGTCAAAGCAAAACTCACAATAATTAAACCAATGCTTCGATCTGTCTAAAGTGGATAGTGGAACATGTTTATTAAAAAAATGTTGAGTTAAGAATTCTGGTTTAATTTCATATTATCCAGACAAAGATCTCAACTCTGAAGGATATACCGTCACCGAAATGCCATCAGGACCATTTCAATGTCTTCTTCACTTCGAACAGTTTTTCCATCACCATGATATTGTCAAGACTCTCAAAAAGTTAATCAAAGTTGCGGATGGCCTCAACTGCATTTCTGTTGCATTTCCGGCACTCGGACAGGGTAAGATTGTCAAATAAAGTGGCAGGCCGTTCTGAGAAATATCCATTCCAGGTTAAAAGTAAGCCATAAACTTTAACGTATCATTCTCTCCCACAGGTGTAGCTCAAGTTATGAAATTCTATTGTTTACACAATTGAAAAGGTCGACGGGATGATTGTTTTATGTTAACATGCATGATGATAAATCAAATATGATATATACAAACAATATCTAATTAAGTAAATGGAGGTAGGCATTTGAAATTTAGTATCCTTCATCTCTGTTAAATGCCGGTAAAATTTTCTTGATATGGATTGATTCAAGATATTTCTTTCGAGTGATTTCTTTCTAGGAGTTTGATGTTGTTCCAGGTGATGTTGTGATTTGCATGGGCTTTTTGTGTGGTCGGTGAATGCTGACTTCGAGTCGTTTCTTACTAATGCGTTATGCTCTGTGATTCTGTGGGAGAGTGGTTTGGATGTTTCGCCATAGTAGGTGTCCCCGCACCCTCACTCAATTTGGTAGATCACTCCTGATGGGTCAGGCTTATCTATTTGGGGGTCTGCCTGTTGCCCACATAAGGTTCTGGCTTGTCTTGCCTTCTTGAAGATGACGTCGATGTTATCCTGCTTCTTTCAGAGGCGTTTTATGTGAGGGCTGGTTGATCCAACTACGCGACAATAGTTTAGACTCACCATCAAATGATGCTATGATAGTGTGGTATTGATGGGTATGGTAACATTGATTTATGCTTTCTCAAACCTCAACTTCTTACCAAAGTGTCATGTATTTGTCATGAATGGATCTTGATGAACACGTCCATCGTGAAAGTTAACTGACACATGCTCAGGTAAAGTCCATGGACTTTTTTGAAAAGTCAATTTGCTTACGTCATTAGAACCCCATTGTAACGAGACAGTTTTTCATTATTTGGGTCGAATAATATGTTCAAGCTTTCTTTAAATCATTGTCACGGCGTAAGATACACTTTAGCATAACTGGCTTCGCAAGCTCACCAGTTATACAAATGTATCTTACAAGTTTCAAACAGGTTATAGCCGTGTGGACAACCATATTATGAAATTCATTTCTTAATAGAAAATAGGACATTATACTTTTCACTGAGTCTAAACTTTTGTCTTGTAGTATATATACGGAACGATGTTAGTGAAAGGGGCTTTTTTTAGTTGAGGGTGCATTTTAGTTGCAAAATACGTGTTTAACGTGCTGAAGTTCGGTTTTCGGGGAGCTTAGGTTTGAACAGAATGTTTTGGCGCATTGGGTCGGTAAGCGATGATCCCTCTTTTGACTTGGATAGGGTGACTGGTTGCAAAGTGTATATACCGATCAGTGTTGGTTGGTTGTCGATTAACACTGGTGTTGAGTTAGTTGTCTGATCTCTGAACGAGGACATCTATGAAGTGGAGTTGAGTCTTTTTCTGATTCTACAGTGAACTGCATCGGGAATGTTGGGCATTGAGGTGATGGAGAAGGGTAAACGGAAGTGGCTGTGGGTGCTGGACAAATAGTTTATTGCAGTGCGTGGGGCCTATCTCATTGTTGTCTTTTAGTCGTTTTAGCATGGCTCGATGTTCTCCCTACAGTTGGGTGGTTGGGTTTGTCTGTAGCTGGTAGTTGGTGGTGTCGGGTAGTTGTTGGTGACGGTCACGAAGTCTTGAGTGATAATTTCGAATAGGACTAGAAGTTTGAGTCCCAGAGAGAATATTCATGGAGCACTTGTATGATAGCCTTACTAATGATGACAGTACCCGCCTTTGTCAGCTGGGGCGAGGGTGATTTGGTGTGTGTGTGTTGGGGGAGGGGGTGGGAGGAGAGGGATGGGTATTCTTTAGACTGCATTATTGAATGACCTTCATGAATGATCTCAGTAATGAGTATTTTGTTATCTCATTATAAAGAAAATCTGGAAGGCCGAATGTGTTCCTTTCTCATCTCAAGTGATCGAGAGTCTTAACAATACTAAGTCCTTATCGGTAACAATTTCATGTTGTAAAATATTGATTAATTATCAATGATAATTTCGAATAGGACAAGAAGGTGGAGTCCCAGAGAGAATATTCATGGAGCACCTGTATGATAGCCTTACTAAGCTCAAAGACTTAAAAAACATCAGAGAAGTACGACTTGTCATCCTTGATCAGGACATGTATGAACGCTTCATGATTCTCTTCTCTGAACTCGTGAAAATGCAGGGATTGAAAGCCAAACCATTCTGGAAACGCCACTGTAAGTTTTGCACCATGTATAGTGAGAAAAGATCAAAACTAATTTTCAGAATGATTTCACCTGATTCAAATTTGAGCCATAATAAGGCATCATTTGCAACCATCACAACCATGTGTTGGACCTGATAACAATAATAATAATAATGTCAATGTCATGTTTTTACGTTGTATTTATTAAAATGATGGGATTGTCTTGATAACAAAAAGAAAGAAAGAAGAATTTCAATTTAAAACACCAATGGTTGGCAAAACATATTCTGTCTCATCACAGTATAAATTTCCTTTGTTGTGAGTAACATGTTTAACTGTTTTTTTCTTTTTGTTGATTTCATTAATCTTAAATATTTTCATGCCATAAATCATCATTAATTGTTCACGAAACCAATAAAATAATGTAAGATTTGAAATTGTTGCGGTTTGACTTACAGGTCTCAAAAAGGACGTTATACCTAAAAGGGCTTATCATCCAAAAAAACGTCGACAGCCTGTTATGAAAGCAGCCCAGATTTCTGTAGATGTCTGTTTTTTCTCTGACATAGAAGCGAACATCGAGTTGGCAAAACAAGAACTTCTGACAAGCTCTGAACAAGAGTTTGATGACCAAAAAGTAGAAAATCATGCAATAAAGTTATTCAGTGAACAAAGAGTGAGTGCCTTATATCCATATTCAATTGTCATTTACTCGTACGTAACTTTTTTTTATGTCCCCCGCAAAGATTAACCTGAGACATAATGTTTTCAGCTCCGTCCAATTATTCTGTG
The DNA here is from genome assembly GCA_916613615.1 of Steromphala cineraria. NCBI lineage: Eukaryota > Metazoa > Mollusca > Gastropoda > Trochida > Trochidae > Steromphala > Steromphala cineraria. The sequence continues at coordinate 22,661,460 of OU744731.1, forward strand.
GTTCCGTTATTACAAAATGCGTTTGTTTCCTGATCCTATCTCAAAAACCGTTCAATATTTTTTTACGAAACTTGGTATGTGGTTATATCTAGTGGTGCAGTGGTGCCTTTTGCCATGTACAGTTTTGCATTTTTTTCGTGTCCATGGGACAAATTCGATTTAAGTACATAAGGGGAAAGAGTAATTTTCTGGCCTCTATCCCAATATCTTTCAGTATATTTTTAGAGACTTAGAATTTGGTTAGACCCATAGATTGAGTGAGCCCTTTTACTCCTAATGCTATTAATTTCATCCTTTTTAAAAAAAAAATCCTTGTTTAAGGTCTTTGACTTCACTGACAAATAGGATTAAGGTAATGAAAATGGACATATTTCTAGTTTAATAATATTTTCCGGCCATTCAATTGATTTGTAGCTATGGACCTGGTGTTTCAAACCTTGACAATACATCTTTGCTTTTGGCATTCTCTATTTGAATATATGGTCATAATCAATATTATTATCGTTTTGATAATAATCTTCACGTTTGAGTGAAATTGTATATACATTCACCACCAATTCGTATATGTTTCAAATCTAGATGGAGCAGTTGCAAGAAGAAGCAAGAAGTAGAGGAGTTGTACTGACCATTGATGTCCGACTGGGCAGATGTCGAGTCAAGGTAGGTGATCTTTATCAACCACCCTAGGGAATGGAGGAGTTGATCTTCATCATCACAATGTAAGGTGTTGGATACAGGGCGTTCAAAAATAAGAATAATAATTCGGTATCACTTAAATGAATGATCTAAACTAAATATTTCATTATAAAACTTGATCAAACCACAACCACCTGTAACAGATTGATTGGTAAATAGCCCACTCATATGTAATGCACACGTTCATTTATGTTACCTTCATCGTTTCGGGAACAACTCTCTTAATGGTTGATAAGCAAAGGTACATAACTCTAGTGCGATAGAGTTAAGTCCCTTTACCTGTTTACCAATGAGAGTTGTTCTTCCGTTCCTATTGGAGTTAAACGCAGATTTGAAAGATTGATTAACATGGTCTCTTTATACATATGAGTAGTTTATTGTCCATCAACTTGACACAGGTACAGTGGGTCAAACCTAGGAACCAAAAATAAAAAAAGTGAAACAAGTGATGGAAGAGTTACATCGATAATAATGATAATTTTTGTCCCCTGCCGCAACACGGAATTGGGGACATTGTATTCAGCGGCGTCCGTCCGTCCATACTTACGTACATCCGGAACCTTGTTAACGCGATATATCACGAACCGTTGCACCCAATGTCACAGCCTCACTTGGGGGATTGCGCACTGTCACTTTGGATGACCTTGGCCTTATTTTCGAGGTAACAACGGCACTTTGACCACGTTTGAAACTCCTGTTAACGCGTTGTCTTATGAACCGCTGCACCTAATGTCTTCAAATTTAGTCACAACCTACATTGAGGGATTACACAGACACCAGTCACTTCAGGTGACCGTGACAATATTTTCAAGGTCACTATGGCACTTTGGCTATTTTCGCAATAGACCGATCCAGTCTGTCAATCAAATCTCGCGCATGCGTTATATCAGCCAATCAGAGCGGCGATTTCGCTACGCGAATTTGTCAACTTTACTTCCGGGGACAAACAACGCGATAATGGCGGCTCGATTCTGTTGTTGCAAATATAATATTAAAAATGGCGTTCTTTACGATATTTATGCATCGATGTCATGACAGAAGTATTCCTCATTGTGTAGGGTAACAAGGTTACCGTTATCCATCGCTAAAATTGTGGAAAAGGCTCACTACATGGTAAAAAAACAATCGCTGGTCGGACAAGTGTTCGAAGGTGAGAATTTGCACGAACTACGCACTTTTCAAGTCACTCCCATAAACTTTCCACAAGGTGACAGCTCTAAGTACCCTTTGATAATTTATCTTTGGTACTTTATGTTTCTGAATCAACAGTTCATTGAAGTTGATCGAGATCATTTATAACAATTCTACACGTTGACATTTCGGCAATTATCAAACTTTCGCCATATTGTAAACAAACTATGTTAAACGACTTGTTGTGCCAAATACGGTGAAATATCCCACTCAAATATAATTAAATATCAAAGAAACTGGCAGACATTGAATATTTGATAAATATAAGCTTTTTCTGCATTTCCATTTTACTCATTATGTTCCATAATTATGCCCAAACCCATAAGATTAATGTATGTATACATAGCTTTCAAACAGTAGGCTATGTCCCATAACCTTTCAGGTATTTGATACTAACACAACTTGAAAATAAACTTGCCTGTAAGATAAAACATGGAATATCAATAATGTTCATTTCAAGTATTTAAATTTTTCACTTCAATGGTTAGATTTATTTCCAAATATTTGATCAATGAAAACCTAGCTATTCAAAACAAACTACTTGATTGCCTCATTGATTAATTGCTGCAAGTCTCAGGGAACACCCTGGTTCAAAGTATGAAAGGGATAAAACAAATTCCCTAAGCCTGATATAATGGGATTTTTAGAGAATGCAATGGGATGTTTGAGATGAAAATTAATAGTTTTAATTTTTGCAATGAGACTTTCTCCCCTCATTAGTATTGATAATGGGATATATTGATACATCAATTGGTAAATATCCCCAAATCCCAGTCCAAAGTAATCCCTGAAGTCTAGGTATATCAGCTATACAACAATTAACTTTTCTGTCAAAGCTATAACAATAAAATTTTGAATGAGTCAATAACCCAAACTGTTCAAAACTATCATTTTTAGATGGGGTAAGTTTTAATAGTGACCAAAGATCAGTTAACAAAAGTACATCTGATTTCTATTCTTTATGAATCAAATAAAACTTGGTGCATATATGTCCATGATTTTTAGGTGTACCAGGGATTACAATAAGACAAACCAAAATAATAAATAAAAAAATAATATTTCTCATACATGTGAAATCTTGAAAAGACATTTTTTATTGCTGTTGACTCATATGTTACCTGACAATTGTTTTAAATCCAATCCTAATGCATGTTTTTACTTTGGAAACATGAAATGCAATATTTATGTAAAGCAAAGATTAATTTGTTATTTCCAAGATTGATTAATTCCAAGATCCCTGATATTGTGTTATTTTCACACAAAAATATTTTTTTAACAATTATATATTAAAAAACTTCATAGTCACTTAATTTATTTGGATCTTTCAGTTTTGAATTCTCTAAAATAATTATGTATAGTGATATGTATGTATGGCTGTAAGCCTTTCTAATTGAATTTTTTTATCATAACCATATTTTCCCAATCTAAATAAATTTGGATCAACAAGTTTTTTAGAAGCAGGATAAGGTCCTACTGTTTATCAACTTGAATGAAAAAATATAAGATCTGTTGATATAAATTTATTTAGATTGATGTCTTCCAGATCCTGAATGAAGCCTGTCAAATATATATTTTTTAATGTCAAATAAAAATCATCCCTGTTACATTCCCATTACAGTAGATGTTTGTGGTTCTAATCTATGCCATAAAACATTCATATTTGGCTATAAAGACATTTTCTTCTGCTGTTGACTCATATGTTCACTGATAATTGTTTCTCATCCCATTTTACTGTTTCTTCAAATCTATCTCATAGAACATTCATATTTGGCTATAAAGACAAAATATAAGATCTGTTGATCTAGATTAACCCAGATTGATATTTTCCAGATCCTGAATGAAATATGACTTTTAAAAAGCAAAACATAAATGAAAACTTTGATTGTATATAGTGCAATGATATTTTCTAATGGTGTTTGTGATTCAAAATTCATCTTTAAATAATGATTTATAGATACAGTCAATTGATTTTTGAAGGTAGACTCATTAACATTTTGGTAGTTAAATTTATTCAAAAGGAAGGTAGCATTTGAAGGAAACGTGAAAATGATTATCATTTTAAGGATATTATAAATTACATATACTGGAATAATATTTTGAGAATATTGACTTTTCATGATTAGGATATCTGTGTCAATATAAAAAGATATATCAATAATTAGCATTATAAATATTGTATGTCAAAAAAAAAAATATGGCAACTAGTTTTAAATTTGGTTTCAAGGATTAAAATTCTCGATGTTTTTTTTTCAAAGTTAAGTTCACTGATCTAGATGTGTAATGTACACACTGTCAACAACGTTACTGGTGAACTGAGTATATGCGACCATGACCAGCTGATGACAATGACTACTCAACATATTTCAGTAAAAAAGGTTTCTCGACAAAATATGAAAAAAAAATTAACTTGTGGATGATTTATGAAATCAAACATCTGGTGGTAAAATGTGTGAGCTATAAATTACCTGGATTGTACGAGTATAATTTTTTTTTTACAAAAGTGAAGGAAATATTCCGAGTTGAAATGCGTTTGTTTACAAAGTGGTCGACGACTTCTCTCGCTCTGGGCATTGATAAAGTGTCAAAATTACGCTTCATTTGTTGATAAAATGAGATTTATCTAAGCTATAGGTCATATATTGAATGTATTTGTTAGGTAATGTGCGTTATGAACGACATTAGCATGAACGCAAGCCAAAAGCTTCGGCTAGTGACATTGTTGAGATACGCGGCCCGGCTCGCCTGAGCTTGAAACTTGTCCCCTCAAATATTTCAACCAATCACGTCGCAGGGGGCGGGGCCTAACTGCTCTCGACTGGATCGGTCTATATCCAAACGACGGGGAACATTGCCACGTTAGTGGCAAACACTTGTTTTATTTGTTTTTAATTTTCAATTTTTGAAACTCCATACAATACAAGTTATATCATAAGGTCAATTCAGAACATATAAACCTCAGGTGTCATAATCGTGTCACTGACACTGTAATTTATATATACATAATGTAAATATCTATTAAATTTGATTCTAAAAACGTATGCAAAGTGTATATTTAAAGTCTTTCGCGAAGAGCTGCTGTTAAACAGACAGCATGCAAGGATTGGCTGCGTTTGTGCGATACTTTCAGTGTTATTATATATTTCAATATTTTTACCGAGTTTTTCGTCCTTTCCTTCTCTTTATATAACAGATATTAACCTGTCCCTGGAGTTTGATTGAACATGTAAACATTTCCCCTCAACCCTCATGTTTACATTTTCAATCAAACCCCAGGGACAGGTTAATATCCTTTACATAAAAGATATATCATAAACATAGCGTTCTATAAGCAAGCAAAACTCCATGATCAAAACGCTCACATTGAATTTAAGAGCTATAGATACAGAGAACCCCACAATTCACTAAGAAAACAACTGAGAAACCACATAACAAGTTGTATATGTATGAAAACGATTGCAAGTATGTACAATTTTTAGACGATTTTCGAAAGAAATATCCTGAATCTAACCTTCCGAGTTTTAACACCTTATGACGAACAAAAAAGCAGTAAAGTGAACAAAAGAAGTCTGTATATTCGGTGAAAACAAAACCTGTGATATCATCAAACCACAGTATTACCAAAGGTGCTTATCAATATCACATCCTTACAATCGGATGCAAAAAGCGCAATTACTGTATCTGTTTAAACAAGATAACTTGGTTCTGATACAACCAAATCTAGGATATTTGGACTCTGATGGAATGACAATGGGAACAAAGTTTTCGAATCTTTTCTTGTTTCCAGGGAATTCAAAAGGACGTCAACGACATGATTAGACTTATCCTGGAAATGTGCATAGACCAAAAAGATGATGACGCCATTGCTAGTACCGTACAGTGGTGCTATATTGACGAAACAGCTGTTGAAGAGCTCGTAAAATATGATCAATCTACAAACAAAAAAATGGAAAAAACCTACAGGGAGGGAAAGGAGACGTACAGATTGGAGGACATGGATGGGAAATGTTACATCGTTGACTTTGTGAAGATGGTCGAATTCTTTGAAGATGATCCAACTTCAGAATGTGCAGTTTTGCGGAAGGATTTATTGAACGGTAACATGACTTATCATCAAAGTAAAATTGCTTAAACCTTAACAGGATTATTAAAATTTGTTTAAAAATCACTAATATGTCAAGCAGCTAAAACTAAGAAAAACTACATTTCACCTCGAAACCCCAAATTGAATTGATAATTACTTATAACTTCAACTTTTTGTTACAGTTAAACAGTAACTAGATCATATTTTGTTGTAATCATGACGTAATGTTGCTTAAACACTGGTGACTAAAAACATAAAAATGCAGTTTCGTCATTTCTTTCAGCTGAAGAAGTTGACTTTCCCGCAAGTTGGCAGTTAGGGGTTGTTGAAAATTTGAAGGTCTTTAGACTTGACCCAGCTTGCCCTGAATTCCAGCGAGTGGCATCCAAATTTAGAAAAACAAAGAAGCAAATAATCAAGGTATTTTAGATGAAACTCCTAAATTGCAACTGGCAGAAACCTACTATCGAAGAAAACATATCCATGCCAAAACCAGTTGTTAAAATCGAGAAACGCAGCTATAGCTTTGCCACTAAGTTGACATGTATCGTTCATAGTGAGCTTCTGTTAATCCATCAAATGTTTGTACTGCTCATGGTTAAGTTTAGGTTATAGCATGGCAACAACATGTGATTGTGGGCAAGGAAAGAGACCAATAATAACCAATTTGTTTTTAAGCTATGTGCCATACAATGAAAGATAAGCAATATGTAAATGTTATCATTTTACGAGAACAAAGCTGTACGTTGTAACACATAACACTCAAATCCTAAGTAATGCACTCTTTTGCAATATGTTAATGCTTAATTTTGGATGATGCTCTTTTGAATTTGTTTTAGAAATTCATGCAATATAGAAATATAGGTTCGCAAGACCCAATTACATTCAGTAATATATGTGTTCTCAGAGGCAAATTAGTTCCAGAGATGCTTAAAGGATATCGGAAACACCATCGTTTTCATTTATCACATTGACTGTGAATAAAAACAATCACATTTTAAAATTAAACAGACAGTAGTAGTACACTCAAATATAGGTTCGCAAGATCACATTGCATTCAGTATTCAATAAATGTGTTCTCAGAGGCAAATTATTTATTATTGTTCATTATTAGTATACCGGGAACACCATCGTTTTCATATATCACATTGACTGTGAATAACATAATTTTTTATCTTAAACTGACAGTAGTACCTACTCTCAAATGATGTTAAATGTTATGTTATCTGAAGGTTTATGCCTTTTCCATGGACCAATTACCTGCCAGCATTCATACAATTCTTACCAGCCTATGTTACTGGGACAACAAGGTCTTCAGATATTTTTTTCTGTGATATCCCAACATAATTTAATTGATTTTGAATAGTCATTCTATTTATTTTCTTTGTGATTCCCACTTTTAAATATGATTTATTAAAGTATGAATTTCAATTCACTGAAATAAATAAACAACGTTTGTGTACAGATTGAACGTATCCAGAACAAATCCCTGTACAAACAGTACCAAGCTAAGAAACAAGTGTTTGAACAGAGGACAACAAACACAAAGCCTGTCGAACAGGAACTCTGGCATGGAACTGCTATAGACGCCATTCCGTCCATCAACAAAGAAGGATTCAACAGAAGTTTCTGTGGCAAGAACGGTTGGTCTATCAAAAAAAACTAAAAGAAGTTCCTTTTTATGAGATTAATAGATTCTAGAGCTAGTTTAATGTAATTTGATTGATTTTAATACGATCACTATCAGAGATGAAATCTGCCTTTTCACTGAATGAAGTAAAGAGTGAAATCGAACTTTTCATCATATTACGCCTTGATTGACGTCACTTTAAATGATATGTCATGAAATAATATTTCCTCCTTAATATCAATGTTATTGTAAATTTTTAATTGTTTAATTTCCAGAATAGTGTTTTTCATGCTTCACAATTTTCTCAGATTTATGTAGTCGTTTCACAAAAAACTAAGATGAATCAGTATGTTGTTTGCAAAAGAATTTCTAAATATCATTAGTATTCATTACCCTATATGATGACCGAAATTGACTTGGAAAGCAGTGTTTGGCACAGTTTGGTATGTTTTGCTTTTCTAATCTGCAGCGGTTGCCTTCGGCAATGGGGTGTACTTTGCGGTCGATCCCTCATACTCTACCAATGACAGATACGCCAGAAGAGATCCACTCGGAAACCAGTACATCTACCTTGTGGATGTACTGACAGGAGAATACACCAGTGGGAAGCCAGGAATGAGAGTCCCCCCTGCCAGAGACCCCAAGGATCCTTCCGTCCTCTTTGACTCGGTTGTAAACAATATGCAAGATATCAATATGTTCATTGTTTTCAATGACACCCAGGCCTACCCCAAATATCTGATCACTTTCAAGTAGGGGTGACTATTGACCCAAAAGAGGACTATTGATAAGATTTTGAACAATGTCCTGCAATCGCATGACATCACATACAATTTGCATCATGCAAGAAATTACGTCACAAATCTTTGATGACATGATCACATGATGACGTCACAATGTTATGACATCACCGTTTTAAGAGTTTAAGGTTAGTGCAGAGTTCAGAGATGTACATTTTTCGAACAAACAAAACGAAATATTATTTTGGGTGATAATAAGAATACAACCCTCGTGTAATACCACCACTCGTTGATAAAAGAAAAATGTGTTACTTTTTTAAAAACTTGTGTTTGATATATTTGATATCGGAAGACACTTGGGTGAGATCCTCTACTTGATTTGATGATGGTGCCCCTTATTACTGTATTCTAAATGAGATTTACATGAAGGTGTCCCAAATTGGTTTTTGTGATGACTGAACCAAATGTTATCGGCTCTATGTGTGATAATTGGTATTATTGTGGCTGAAAATATTACTACTAATTTGCACGATAACAAAAGCGTTTTAGTCGCTTTAGTAGATATAGTTTTAAATGTACATTGAAAATGTGTATTCGAGAATATTGCATATTTCCTATGAACGAAGTCCACACTGAGTAATGATTGGGGTTGTTAGTTCCTATACTGATATAAATTGACTGCAATATGGTAACTGCGAGATAATTGCTCATAGTGGGGAAAGGGAGCAATAACTACAGTTTGTTTTATGTTATGTATGTGAATGTTATATGGCAGCCATATACTTATAGTTTTTCAATTATTTTACGAAAGGTTTCATGATGAATGATTTATGTATTTGGTTGTGGAGTATCGCATGCTGGTTGGGAATTTATTGTGTAAAATCTTATAAAACAATCATTCGTGACTGTTATTTTATTAAGGAGTATTTCAATGTAAAGCATTTTCTTTAGATGTCATGTAATCGGTAACATATTACCTAATCATCTTCAGTTTCGTAAAATTATTGAGGAGAAACGTTGCCCTAAAGATTCATGTATATGACGCTGATTTCAACACATCAGAACATGATCGTTTGCAAATGTTTCGAAATATTGCAGTTACCTTAAATGATTTTGCATAAGTATCGAGAACCATTTGAACCTACTGACTGTGGTGTTTCCTCAAAACGTGAACCCCTCCCGAAAGTGAATGTGCCTACCATATGTGTCTAAAACCGACACAAGATTTGAACAGTGGTAGCAGGATAGACAGTTTTTTGGACAGCCCAATCTCTTCAACATTGCTGGATCTCTTGCAGCGTGTGAAGATGTATTCTCACTGTGAACAAGGATATATCTGTGACGTTCCAAAATTGAATATGAACACATGCGAGTACATGGAAATGGCACTTAAGAGGTACTTTATCGTCTTTAAAAAATCATAGACCTATCGCTTTCCCTTTTAACAATCATAGACCTAAGCGTCAAGTTGAGGGCAGTTCAACACTGCGTCGGAATGCTTAGAAATCCTATTGACTGTTTGCTTCACACACACTTTGGAATGACGTTCGCCGGTTTTACCAAAACTCTTGCAAATAGAGTTGATTTTTTCTTTAAATTTTGGCCATCTTGTCATTTATTATTTATGTAAATATTGTGTGATTGATATCTTTGTACTAGTGTTAAGGGGCAATAATACTCACTAAATGGCATTTCTCTCTCTTCGTGTTGATAGAGTTGTTTCTTAAGTGGCAAGAAATAGTTACTTTTGTGGTTTGTGATACTACGATGCTAAACTGTTTTGACATAGACATTAACATTTTTAGTTCATCAGGCCCGTCCGTTCATCCACCCGTCCGTTTGTAAACTTGGTGCATTATTGACTTCTATCAAGAAAAATTAGGCATAGAAAACTGTGTCCATACTCCTTGACTAGTGAGGATTATAATTTATAACATTAAATTTGGTGGCCCTGTGGCCCTTTATAAGGGCAACAGGGGCCACGCTATTAAAACCTATTTTCATCTTCTTCAGAAGCTTAAGATTTGAAATCTGAAACTTTGTGTACAGATTTCTTGACTGGTGAGGATTATGATTTACAGTTTTGGTGACCCAATGGCCTCAAAATGGCTTGATGATCCTTTGGGTCCTATAACCTAAAATATCAATTAAACATTTGAGTATTTTCCACTTCTGAATTGATAACTAGTAACTGAAATTACATCGCTTATAGTAAAAAAACTATTTTTTGGATTGGTGACCCTGTGGACCCCACAAAGGGGGTAGGGGGGGACCACATTGGCCACATCCTACAGGAAAATTAATAATGAAACCTGATGATCTACGGAGCAAATAACTACATGTATATTTTTGATGATTGTAGTTCAAGTAATACTCCCATCCGCCGTTGCCATAGTCTATGTTTTGACCTCTCCGACATGTTGGCTTTCGGTTTGGTCCATTTGATAAGTTGTGTTAAACATCTCTGGAATCACTTCTTAAAGGACGTTTCTTTTGTTCTCTGTTGTTTCTGCATAAGCCATGTATTCTTTCTTTCGTGTTTCAAGTATGCTCGTTATAAAGAAATGTTATCTCAGTTTTTGTGGATGTTAGTTGATAAAGAAAGTGATCTATTTAACCCTCAAAATGCAGCCAGTGGATTCACAGGTTCTGTAGTATTTCGTCAGTTCTTGTAGAGGCCTCCAGTGATAAAACTATCAAAATGTCACCGTTCGGGTCTCTATATTCCTGTATTTTGGTAAATTCCTAAAACTCAATCATGCCAGTTAATTCAATTCCTCAGGAACACCACTTCAAAGAAGAATGTTCCAAGCTTACTAAACATACACAATCAAATCTCTCTTGTAAAATACAAATCACGTTGACAGTAATCGCTTTGTCATAATACATATATTTTGCAGTTGTGTGATCTCCAAATGACCCATTCAATACTATGAAGTCCTGTCATTTTTGATATAAGCAGAAGAGCGCGGCTGATTTACTTTCGAATTTTTTAAAATCTTTGAAATAAATTCTGTTTGGTGTTGTTTCTTTGGCATAACGCTCTTTATATATATATATATAATAGTGCCATATTTTATTATAGCATTAGTATTACGATTATACTGGATTCTTTAATAAATCATTTAGAGAATTTGGCATGTGTTTGTTGTCAATACCATGCATTAATGAAAATATATATCACACCTATCCCTTTGGATATAAAAGGGACAGACTTGAAATTTCAAACTAAATTGACAAAGGGAATGCCAACGCGTTAAGTCTAATTAAGATCTAATCTAATCTAATTCTTATCAAAAGTTTGGGGGGGGAGGTTGGGGGGTCGTCGGGTTCGGATTGTTGTTTTTATAGACTTGAATCTACAACTGATTTTCAAAAGGGGGGGGGGGGGGCCCTGCATCCGCCACTGTTCTTGTCGTCTTCTGGGAAAATTAATTTAACACAAAAATAATTTTAGTTATTTTAATAATAAGAATTATCTGTATTATTTGAAATTGTGTATGTATACTGTATCTTATCTCTCATCTGCCAGTAATTAATTAAGTAAAGAAAGCATATTCATATTTATTTTAAGATGGCTTATAATCTTGTTATGCCTCTCTTCTGAGATGTCATGCATGTGTCGATAGCTTAACCCCAAATTGAATTAATGCATTCAATGTTTTTTTACAAAATATCTTTTTCGAACATTTATTGCGTTAAATCATACATGTTAGTGTAGTCATATACGCTATATTCTATGTTAAAATCAATATATGAGCTTTATTATACATACGTATACAACATTTCAAGATTGATGTCTACATTAAACAAGATATTTTGATAAAAATAAACTAGACACCACAATAAAAGTTCCATCTATATCATTGTGCGATAGTAAAATGCCTTACAGATATTCAATAAATTGAAACAAAAACGGTGATGTAAAATTTCTCTGTACTTCAGTGTTAAGTTGATCAAAATTAGAGGAAACATTTCTTCATTGTTTGTATTATATTTGAGCATCTAAATGAAACAGTACGATTTAGTACCAGTGATTCACTTTCATATTCTTAAAGGAGCGGGAGTCTTTCTGGCAAAACGCTCGAAATCATGTTAATGTAAGGCCGGTTTTTAAAGAGCAGATTCTAATCATCCTTTCTTCTTCTTCTTATTTAGTAGGGGTGACTATTGACCCTCAAGGGACTATTGCGATAGCGATAGCCTATTCAGGCCTACCAAACAAATCAGCTCTACTGCACAGAAAACATGAAAAAGTCCACATTAAAAGTGGAAAATGAAACATAAATATAATCCCTCGACACCAAAACATTAAATTAGGCAACGAAAAACGTTTTTTCTGCGCTGTAGGGTAGTTTTGTTTGGCAGGCCTGTTATTGTCGGATACTATTGCGATAGTTTACAAATACAAGAAAGGCAGATTTTGCTGCTTTGTGTGTGATGATTTCAAACTCTGTCGCACTTATAGAAGTCGTAATTCTAAATTGTCAACAAGAAGGTATACTGTTGTATATTCAAGTTTCTACTTTTTAGCTCTCAGCGATCAGTTAAATGTGTTCCAGTATATTTCAAATGACAAAAGATGTGTTTTTTGTTTGAATTTTACTTTTAAAATTGATGTTAACAACTGAATTGACTAAAATGTCGATACTATTGATAGTTAGGCGTGCTATTGATCGTTTAACAGATGAGTTTCGATTAAGTGCTATCGGCAAAGCAACTATCGCAATAAGTCGATAATTTGATCTATCGATACACCCCTATTATTTAGCGTGTATGTGAATTGTGAATATTTCGATTAAAATCCTGTTTTTTTTTAAATATCTAGAATAGTGATTGCCATACTATAAATCAATCGTTTAGGTTACGTTTTCAAATTCAGTAACATATATGTCTTTTTTAATACATGTACATCTTTTCCCCAAGATAATCCTAAATGACATAAACATGTGTCAATTTCCCTCCATAAGCATTATCTATAATAATGGGGTATTAGAAACATGGAAGGTGTTGATTTTTTCAGCTGAATTAAGCTGCATCAATTATAAATTATTTCAAAATATTTTCAGTTTGTATGTAAATACAGTGAGGGCATCCATAGCAACGTTATGTGGGATATTACTGTATGGTGCTAAAACATTGTTGTTTCAGGAATTTGCACAGAGCTTACCCTAACACAGTTGTAAAATCACAAAAATATGTGTTGCTTTCAAATCCGTATAAAAACTTGGTGCGATAAACAAGGAATAATAGTATACTTTGTCGAGGTCTTGATATATAAAGCGTGAAAGTTTCCTTTCCTTTACTATTAAAATGACTTCATTCTCACAGTGAATGTTTGGATAGCATGGCAGGAGGTATTTTGTTCTAGAGTTTGCAGAATATCACTTTCTTTGAGCTGAAAACATAGAGGAATGTTTCAGTGGCAACTTGAGTTAAAGTAAAACCCTTCTCATTCGAATTTGATTATAGTGAAAATTTTAATAATAATTAAGGTTGAAATAATGACCGCTGACTGAGTGAATATCTGTGATAGGCCTCGAGCGATCATCGAGGTGGTTTCACCGATTTTTGTTACCCTTATGTTACATATGTTCACAAAACGCAAAAAATCAGATTATGTAACATCACACGGTTTTGACCAAAAGAGTGTTTTATGGACGAAGAAACACCATTGCAATAGAAATATTGACTTTACAAGCGATAAGATCACAAAGACGCGTGTAAACTTATTATTTAGGGTTACAATTGGTTGTTCTACTGGATGGGGTAGTACCAAGGGCCAATCAAATGTTGTCAAATAATATGTGTTATAAATACTGACACGTTTCGTGTAAGTCTGAGACACCTTATTACACAAACTTGTCCGTTGCTGTTGAGTGACGCTTTTGAAAAAAAAGTAAATAATATTTGAAGTGCGAGTAAAATATCTCCAAATGTCCGTTCACCATCGACTGAATGTTTCATAGTCAAATGAACTGTATAGCATTATTTTTCTAATACAAATAGACATAACTCTCAAAATGTTTAACAAATATAAATATGTGCTGAAGGCCTAACACACAGATTTACAAAATCATATTGATGAAACATCAACCAGGTTATTAGTTATGGCATTAACCGGTCCGTAATCACGAGCTTAGTGCAGTTAACCAACAGAGACAGACTATGTATAACATGACAGCTATTTTCAAGTCGAAAAAACATTCAAGTTGCAGTTTCACCTTAAAAAAAGTTTCGCACATTCGATTTCGCAGGAGATAACAGCTCATATTTTAACCCTAAGTTGTACCTACGATAGTTTAGTTTATGAAATGATGCTTGGATCCTTCTTGTTTATTTATAAGAAATGGGCAATCAATTTTCAAATTGATAAACTTCAATTCACTTTAATATCCTTAAAATTAATTGATGATGAGGGGGATGTAATTCTGTAATTCATTTTACCATTGGCATTGTTTTTTTAATATGTATTCATTTCAATTCTAGAATCCAAATGAGTATCCCAAAACAAGTGATGCAACGTTGCATTAAACTGGTTTAAATTTTATCATCGCCTAATTAATAGAAAGAGGAAAACATAGGATAAAGACCTGGAAGAAATTCACGCGTTTTATCTTTCACCACGTGCATCGGAAAGAATGCGATGAGCGGATACAATTGTGTACATTTATAAGTAATGATATATAATAAATATATTTTACACTTGTTTGAGACAAAATCCATAAATATCATATTTAAAGAGAATTTATTTTCACTACACACATGAATCTCAAAACGAATGAGCTTATACTGCGAAAAGTCAATTATATCCATAATATATAGAAAAAGGTCAAAGGAGATTTGACTAAATGGAAAATTAAAAAATGAAAGAAATTATTTTCTTCACCAATAAGTTGTTCTTGAATACATTCAAATTGTACATATCAATATGATGTTAGCCTTCGTTGCGTTTTGTGAAAACGCGTTTTCAAATATTGAGGTTCAAAACAATACTTAAAGCCTTATGACATTAAGTGTCATTAGAAACTTGCCTTTCGTACAGGTTGCTTTCCATTCCTTTCACACAAAACAGTTCAACTATTAAAGTTCAGATTATGTTGAGACAATACATAACACTTTTTGTAAGATACCACTCAAAAGAAACCTTGGAAATTGAGTTCAGTATAATCCTACTTCTTCAATTGGTAACAGTTATTGTTAGTTTTCGCTAGATTTATAAAGCAAATATGTGTAAAAATGCCTTTAAGTATTTTGCAATGCAATCACAACTTGCACGGAATGATATTTTCCGATTAAATCTTGTTACGGTTAACACAACTGATATTAACATATGTGTATTGTTAATCATGTAATAAATTACATGACTTTCGCATTAACTATCCACAACAAATACTTGTAAAAAGAAAATTAGTTCCATAATTATGAAAACATACGTTTATCATCTTAGCATCTTTACTGGATAAATAGCAAACATGAGAAAAGTCATAAATTCATGTGCCATGTCAAAACATCAATACATCTTGATATATCTACAAACATAGATTCGCTTTCACGAAACCTCTGCGACCCCATTGGGTAATTCGAAGCGTCTTTCCGCCACGCTTCATTGATTACAGAGCACTTTCCTTATTAACAGAACCTGTTTACACTTACTAACTGAAAATACATAAACAGCAAGAAATAAGATTTGGAGAGTAAACTGTTTGCAATGCCGGAGAGCGATATATCCACATCTCCAGCCTAAGCTCGCATCTCATTATCGTAAATCCGTTCGTACCTCTCATCTCGCGGGCCATTTGCACGAGCTGCAAGCTTTCTGGGTGGGCCGCGTAAGCCGTTTTCCAGCATTTCTCGAATCAAGTGCAGTGTTTTTTCTAAACAATATTGACAACATCTAACGGTTATCTTTTTTTCACTAGGCAGTCAGCTCTTGTGTTAAATGGGGCCCTCTTCGTTTGCTTTGAACTGATAAGACAAATTGATAATAGAAAAACTTTTCATATATTTCTGACATTAATTGCAGCAGTGTATAGGACACATACGAAAAGAGAAGACTTATCTCTCATCACGTAGATATCGTTTAGCTTTGAGATAGACACTAATAGTGGTGATTACATTTCCACGTGAACGTTTCACAGCGATATTCTCGTAAATAACAACGGATGCTATCTTAGGTTAGTATTTTACCTGATAAAGATTTCTCTAACCTACTAAGTTTTCTTAAAACAAACATGAAGACTTTGTAAATCATTCCTTCGTTTTTAACTCATTCCAACTTCCTCGGTACATTGTTTTCAGTACTTAATTTCTTTAAACAAACAAAACGTTCACCTCGACTGTCAGTTTATATCCCGTTGTGTGTTGTTGTGCGCACCGCATCACACTGTGATTACCATCTTAGATAACAATCCGCATTCTGTTTCCAAGAGTTGAATTCCTTGTATAATTGACGTGTTTAAATTATCATACTACTGTTATTGACCTGTTTTCACTTTGCGAACTTTCAGGACCCCTGAATGATAAGCTTTTGTTTCCATAAAATTTTGTAAACAATATTTTTGACGGGATTAAATTATCATACTACTGTTATTGACCTGTTTTCACTTTGCGAACTTTCAGGACCCCTGAATGATAAGCTTTTGTTTCCATAAAATTTTGTAAACAATATTTATGATTTGAGAAATTAAACAGAGTTATTTCCCTTGTGCCACGTGTACCGCAAAGGGAATCCTGTAGCACAGGGACATGTATCGTTAAAAAGACATATTTGCTTATAGACCCTACCCTAATACTTATAGAAGAATATAATGGCATGGAAGGGTCTGAGCATATATGTCTTTCTAACGCTTAACAATTGCATAACATTAATTTTAATGAATATGATATCACCTCGCCTGTAACATATCCGAGACGGTCCAATCACAGGTTATTTTCATTTTGCGAAAAACTACTTTCGGTTTTTTAATATTTAGATATTTTGGTATGTGTCTTGTTAGAGTACCCCGAAAACGTTAAATAATTTATCATTAGGCCCATTAACCCTTGTTGAAAGTTTGGAGCCGAATCATCTATAAATCAATATTTATGCAACACTCAAAGGCCAAAGGATTATATATCATTATAGAAAATTACATGTTATTAATAAATATTGACAAAGTGGCTTCAAATCTATAATGACCTTTTGTGATTCACTGTCACTAATCTCTTCTTTTCAACAAGATTGGTGTATGAATATTGTCATTGTGGATAACACCATACTTTGTAATGTCAAAGTAGTAAAATTGTTTGAGGTTTATTAAGTAGATAATTTTTACATAATTTCTATTCGAGTGTTGTAGCAAGATTTGCTTGTCAATCATTGCTTTTCTTGACGTAATGTTATCTGGAATTTTCAGATTTATCAACTAAAATATTTAATATATAAGCACAGAAATGTCCCCTCGAAAATCAATTCCCTGGAATACTATAACAGGTATTTTTACTAATGATTGTTGAAAGTGTACAGTTCATTACGACTAACTATAAATCAAAAGACTGCTATAATGACGCCAATGTCCAAAACGGTGCAACGTGTGGCAAACAAATGCACAAATGCACAGCTATATTTCTACATGAGCATTTATTTTCTAGTGGTACATTTTAATTCATCATAACTCATTCAACAAGGGGTCTTTCTCTGATTTTTCTCACCATTGGCTTGTGTGCGCATTTTGCAGATTTGTAGTTCCTCTATATAAATGCTCAATAAGTATCATCTACAATTTATAAATTTGATTTTTTTGGTGTACTCAATCTTGCGTTACGTACATTCCCTTTCCATTTTGCCACTGGTGTACTTTCAAAAGACTTTAACATATACATTCCACAATATAAGTATTTGGATATGACCAAGTGAGAAGAAAACGGACCTTTCCTTCTATACACGGTACACCCCTCACTCTATTTTCAGTTTTTATATTTTATAACAAGGAATGGTTAATTTCATCATGTTTTTGGCTAAAGATGAACGTTAATCCGTCACTGAAGTACCTTGAATAATTTTGATATTGAAATACAAACTAAACTTGTTTCACTTTTTCAATAATAGATCAGTATTGTCAGATAAAGTTTTTTCCAAAGCATATATTGTTGAATTATATTTTTGAATCAATAAAGTGTTTGACAGTAAAGAGCATATAAACAATGAACATAGACACATATTTTAAATTGTGAATTGGAAAACAAAACCCAACTTTTTTATCACTAAGATTGTTTTGGTAAAACCACTGTCCTTCGTAATTAGTATTTGTACTATTTCAAATATAATTTCCGACAAAAACATCGAAATATATGAGTCATTTCAGAATCGAACTTTGATAACGTATGCAATTGCTGAAAGAATGATACTTAAGGCTATAAAAAGATAACCTTTAGAGATCTGATATTTCTCTTTCCATAGGAATTTCTCGTGTGCGAAAGTAGTTTTGACATCGTGTTTACTTTCAGGCAAACCCCTTTAAGTAACTTTTCCTTTCTTATAATGTTTAGTTTGTCTTTTTATAACTTTATTTTATATCATTAGTTCATTTATCTTAAATTGAACATAAGTTCAAACATACTAGTTCTAGGAAATGTAATTTTCGCATGTAAACTTAAAACTGTCACATCAACAATATCGAATGTACAAAATCGATATTTCGCAACATCGCCTGTAACAAAAGCGACACCGCTTCAAGTGATAAGGAGTCTAGCTGCGTCAAGTTGCACCACAGTTACGTATTCCTAGGTCAGACATAAGAAGGAATTCAGTTCCAGTGAAGTGCGAGGGTTTATTTTGTCACTGGGCCGTGAAGCAAATAGAGAACTTTTTCTGCTGACGGTAAAGACTTTACCATATCTTCTTCTGAAAAACCAGCGCCAATCTCTCCACAAGCAGCTACAGGATGCAAATATAACGGCGCTATTTACTATCCAGACCACGTTTTCATTCTTTCTCGATGGGAAATTTCCAACTTTGTAATATTTGATCCATTAATTTTTCACACACTATTAAAAGCTCTGTTGGAGGCCCAGCTCACCTTTCAGACTTACTTAGGAAATGAGAGAAAAATGCAGCCATCTTATTTACAGTCCAACCGTCTGTAAAGATCATGGCTTATCAGGCCTTAAAACGGCTTCTGGCTATGGCGTTGCTGTGGGCATGTCAACACATGGTAGACATCGTCGCAATTAAGCCATCAAGAAAATGAACGCTGATTAATTTACACGGTGTGATATGCGTTAAGCAAATGATTTGAAGGCCTGCCTTAATATAGAAAGTTTTATGGCCAATGGTAAAAGTCATCTTGGTACAAACTTGGGTATTTGACGGTCTTTGTAAAAGGAGTGTTAGTTTTAAAGAAGCCACTTGAGTTTGATTAAGTTTGTTAAGAATTTTGATCACGTGAAAGTAAATCTTTGACTTATATATTGAAACATTAACATTGAAAGCAAATTATGATCATGATATATTATTATTATTATTATTATCCTGTTATCATAAAATATGCTACCAATGCTATGCAACAAAGCCTTGATTTGAACTGATTTCTGTGGCGAAAAGGTTTGGTAAATTTATGTCTGTTGATGTGGAAGTGTGTAAAGTTCACAAATGTGATAGAGTTTATATCAAGAGTGTTGGTCGTTTTAGGGTTATTTTTTCTGTAAAAAATTACCTTGTACAAAATATATATACACGTTGTTCAAATGTTTGATGAAATATATATATCAGAGAAAAACTGGAAATGTATATTAAAACAATGGACAAGGTATTCAACAGTGAATGAATATTTTTAAGCAATTTTGTGAACATTTTATAAGATACGAACTTTTTTGAAATAAATAATATGAATAAAAAATACCCATAAGCAATAAATGATAAACTGATTGACAAGGGTGCGACGTTCTCTCCAGAGGCTAGAAAACAAATTAAGTTTCTTCAACTAGGGAAGAATAATTGATTTCATTGCTTGGGTCGACTACAACCCTTTCAGACAGTTTCGTATGATAAATTTGTCACTTCAATATCATATTTAGATACATCGTAGTGGTGTCAGTCGGGTCGCTATGTTACTCCCTTAGTTATTTAGCTTTATCAATCTTGTCACTAGAAAATTGAAATATGATTTTGAAGACAACTGCTGTTTTAAATCAAATCTAAATTAATTCACTGACAGCATGGTGATGAAAAAATGGGTCGGATATCTCCCAACGAAAACTAAAATTTTGATTTTACTTTAAAATGTTTACATTATGAGTGCAAATATCCTTGTGAAAGGTTTGTTCTCAACAAAGTTACACATCTCATGGCCTAATATTCATTCTCGTTATGAGTGGTAATATCCTTGTGAAAAGTTTTTTCTTAACACAGTTACACATCCCATAGACAAATATTCAATCTCTGAAATAAAATATAAAAAACGATAGTTTTATTGCAATTAAGAAATGACCCTTAGATATCTTTTAGATCTAGATTTCAAGAGGTGATGTAACGGTCAACCACATTCTAAAAAGTTATGCTGCACACCCAACAAAAACATTGAAACGAAGAAAGGTAATATAATAGTAACATTTATCAACTGGATGTAAAATGTCTCCGAAAATATTACAAATTGAAAATTAAAGAAGTAAAACATCCTTATAGATCTCATTATTTCAGAAAGTGTCGCTGTTGTCTTCAGTTTCATACACTTCACTCAGTTTCACTGTTTGTAGGAATGAATGACAAACCTATATACCTATGTATGTTTGACATATCCTTATGTTCTTCTTTAGTGTCAGTAGCTATTTATCATATGAAACTTTATTAATTCGTAGTGCATAAATGCACAAGCACACATTTTCTAAAATCCAATAGATTTCATTTAATGTCCATGTCTAAAAACTTGGTTATATCGAGTCATTTATAATTCTGTTATGTTATCAAACTTGGCTAAATTAAAGTTTCTTCAATGAAAATATAAACAAAATGCAACTTTTTATCATAAAAAGAGAAATATATGAAGCTGTTCATTTTCAGAAACTACAGTGATCTAGACTTGCTTCAATAATATAGACTTGCGTGGGTCTTAAAAGATATTTTGTTTCAGGGGATGTTAGACAGACTTTTATCAAATCTGCTATGACCTAACGTTTCGCGTTTTTGGTACAAAGCTACCCGCAAGGGAAGTTCAACATAAATCATAAGATTCCAGTAGCGTTCTTCCAGATCTACAGCATAAATACAGACCAAAAATGGAGGATTCATGTTGCATAGTGCAACTCTTAATTATATTAATCTTAATTACATGAAAGTTCGATTTCATGTATTATATAAAACGTTTTGTTTGGCGATATTGATTGTCTCCTGGTTTCTTATTTAACATGCATGATCGGTCTTTCAGGAGGAAACCTGGATTAAACTTCGTTACGCAATTGTTAACCTTTTTAAAATATATCTGAAATTGAATAAATTTATTGTTTTTTTCGATTTAGCAACCATATTATTTTTCCAAAGCATACACCGCTATGTTTCAGCCCGTTCAGCCTTAGAATAAGATACATGTGACGATACCTTGTGAAGTATTTCATTGTCTTAACTCAAGACGAAGTTCAAAATTACTTTTTCTCAAACATGAAGTCTTCAATGGCTATATCTGATTCTTTTATCACTGAAACGGCTAATGATGCCAAAATGGTTTCCACTTCGACCGCAAGGCATCGGTATGCGCTCATTAGTATCACGTGACCATGTATCCCTACATCAGGTGGCTTGGAGCAATTAGTGCCGACAAGCGCGGATTTGATTGAACTGATGCGTGAAATGTCCCGCACTACTTTTACTGCAAGTTTTCTCAAAGATGCATCACTAGTGACAAGTTATCTCTTATTCCACAACACTTGAATAACCCAGACGAAAAAGTAGTCTCAACACGAACAATCATCATCAAAAGGGAGGTAACTGCTGTTGATAAAAATTGGTTCACAGGGATCTCTTCCATCATGCCAGCATATTGGCAAGTGAACCATGCAGACTATTTACAAGGCGAAATATTACCTTGCTCAATTTCTATGTTTATTATCTACATCGCTCGCCGGTGTGTTAACACTATTGGAGGAATTTGTAAAATGCTGTTGCGCTTTCATACCAAACGTAAATATTGCTTTCAGCTGACAAGATTGGGACATTTGTCAGGACGTGAAAGGAAGAGTTACTCTCTCATTAGCGGTGATCAGGTTAGAAGTATCAGTTTCGGCTTTGTTACTTCGTCGGCAAATAGACAGATCTAATTAGCACAGCGAACCACAACGTGATTATCAATTTAACCCGCTTTTTGTGTTCCGCGAATGTGTCTACTTGTGTACTTGTACCCTACCTCAAAATCTATTTGTCATAATACGTTTAGGCGTTTGCATTATCAAGCAATTTAGTATTTGTCATCATTGTTTATATTTAACACGTTGAAACTACGATAGAAAGTTGTGGGAATGAAAATATTGATTGTATCATTTGTAAAGTTTAACTTAAAATCAATTTGCTTTTGTTGAATAACATCTTTGGCAAGATAATTTAAAAAAAATAGAAAAATAAAGTTAAAAGATAAAGTTCAAACTTTGATAGAGAACAATCAATAAAACAACCATTAAAGCTGAACCCAAATCAACATCGCAAGTTTGTAAAGGACCGAGTATCATAGCAAAATTGTTTCATTGATCAAATAGCTAAAATTTGTTATTTTTTTCAAGACAATACAGTTATTGTAGTGAATTATTGCTGATTTTTTTTTATATGGTAGTTTAAATATTTGAATAACTTACTTTACACCTTAATCAATCCCTGTACATAATAGAATGTCCACCTACAGCATTTGCCGTCCATGACGTCATTTAATGATTGCGTAACCGCAAGCTAATACCAGTCTTCGTGTGGTTAAAAACACTATTGTACTTGCTTTTTTGTGCTGTCTGTGTTGTAAAATTACAATGCATATGGACATTTAGGAACAATTAAACTTTATTTCATGAATATACAGAATCGTCTACCTTGACCATTTCAGTCATCCTATGAAGTCATTTTAATGTTACATGATATGATTAGATGTGAAATGTGTAACTTTTTTATATCTGTAAACAGGGAAGTCAGCTTCGGATACACAGAGAGGTGCACTGTAGTATGCGCCTAGCCGTACACCAACTCACAACTCTAAATGTTCGGAATTCATATTAAAATATACCTTATAAATGGTTTCTACTTTTATTAAACATTAATGTATGTATACATATGAAACAATGAAACAACTACGCCGCTACGAAGAATGAGAGTGTCGGACCAAACGAATCTTCAAGCAGTAGCCTACACCTAGCCTATTCCAAATGTAAACTCTTGATGCATATTAGAGTGGCCAAATGAGCAGTTGTGTATTGGTTTGATATGGAATGTATGAAGTGGAAAGTAGATTGAGTGTTCATGAGTTGTGTTAGGACAAGGGTGGTCTGAATTTTTATTTCTTTATTGAATGGTTATGAAACTGTGTTTAAAGGAAATATTTGTATGTGTATTTAGGGGAATGGATGGTTTTTTATGTGGTTTTTAAAGTTAATTGAATGTATGAATGGCTATTTATTTCAATGATTTTAACATTGTTTAAGTATGTGTCTCATAGGCTTACTAGCCAGACTCGGTACCAGAGTGTGACAATTTGTAATAAAATGTTTTCTTCTTCTTCTTCTTCTTCTTCCTATTCAAACAACTGTAAACTCTTGATGCATATTGGAGCGACCAAATGATCAGTGTAACCTTGTCTTCAGTGAGTGAATAAATTAAAAAACGGAACTAACGCGGCGCTACTAACAGTGAAATAGTCGGACCAAACGAATCACCCAGCCGTACACATCTACTAACAGCTATACACTCTTGATGCATAATAGAGCGGCTAAATGTCAACATCGAGTGAATACGAATCGGTAAACATGACTTTTGGAAATGCTAACTACCCTTTGCACAAATACACATGTTCTACAATCAATGTAATGTTTAAGTGTAGGATTCTAACAAATTCAGTGTTTATTATTCTACTCTAGGAAAATGCTCACCTTCTCGTGTCAAACGCTGACTCTTATATATACGTTGTTTAGGATTCAACCATACGGCAGTAGCCTCCCTTTGAGTCTGGCATACAAGACCATTTCTAAATTATTAGACATTCAAATGAAATTATTGTTTATCGTAAAATATTGCAGATCTTGCGGAAAGAAATAGGAAATACAACATTTGTACAACGTTTGAAAGATGCCGTGAGTGAAGGTTTGGGAGAAGTGTTCTTGGATCTTGTGATGCTAGGATCTTCAGGTCACGGGCACATTTCTGGAAGTACGGATACAGATTAACTTCGACTGCCCCTGTACTAAATAAATACATATCGGAAAAGGTTCTGCAATTCAGTCTTTCGTTCCACCGTGTGGTCCGGATTGCACGAATTATACACACTATTGTCAGAAGTGGTATTTTCACAAGGATGCCTCATGAAGGGTTATCGCCACATTATTGGGACTCTTTCAGAGAGACACGCAAAAAGGTTTCTTCTGGAAATGGCGATTCTGTTTTTGAAAAGCCTTTTGGAGACATGTCGTCTAATGAATAGATTCCTCCGGTGAAATTAGTTCAGGTGTTGAAGGCATGATGTGGACGAATCGGTGTGGCATCTTATAGCATTTGGCATGGATTTCTGCACATCTTGAAGGAAAGATACTGGGTGGTAATATGACATCCTGCAAAGAAAAACAGTCAAAGACAGACAGTAATCTTTGGAACATCTTTATTTCATCATTTCATACGATGTTTTTCATGGAAATGTACATAAACGTTAAAATGCCCTTTTTAAAGTGTGTTGTTAACGTGTTATTTGTATATATAATTTGCATTGTAAGTTATAGAAAGGAATTAAAATGCAAAGAACAAAATTCAATTAACAGATTTGTTCTTTATCTTAGCTATGCTATTTCATGCGTTCGTGCATAGCTATGAAATAAGAAAAATGTGTTATTTTTAAGATGTTAATATGTTTTAATGCTTATTTAAAAGCATACCCTACATCATTTACCAATACGTTTGTTGGAAAAAATACATTTTTTCTCAAATTTAACAATTCTTCAGTTTTGTAAGAAAATGTTAAAATGGTTGAACTTTAATATTCGGTTTGTACAAATGATAGATCAATGAGATGCAAATTAATAATTTTTTGTAAGGAAAAATTGCACGTGAAAATTAAATCAGTGATAAATATGTTGAAGTGTAACTCATTTTTAAAGTAGTATTGGGTCAATAAAGATGTAATTTGACTTAATCAAATGTTTTATCTTGAAATCTTACAGTTTATCTAGCAACAATTATGTCCCTCAAATACATTTCAAAGTAATTCGGCAGACTCTTTAGCCCAATTTTATCGCTATATCCCATAACGTACATAACAGTAAAGCAATAACACTCACATTATACTTGATAGCAATTAATGAACCGGCAGTGTAGATATTATCAACGAACAATTTAGATTAGGATTATTTTTGGGCACAAAGCAATTATATTGAAACCCCTTACGTCAATGTTCTAAAGCCTACATGTGTGATTCCACTCAATGGTAAACTCTGGGACATCACTAGACATATCGTACCCAAGACAATTTCCCGACATCTCTGCAATGTTTAACCTTCTTACTGCCAATGTACTGTTAGCTGTTCTAAGATCAACGGCATACAGGCGATGTACATACACCAAGGGTTAATATGATGCTATTAGTACGTAATTACTGGAAATACTCATTTGTGCAGTCTACGATGCCACATGGGACATCTTAAATGGATTAATGAACTTTTCAAAAAAGACTTACAGGGTTATTAAGCAAGACATCACGTAGTTGTCAGATGTTTACACTGTATGGCTGATAATTTACGTAAAGCATAATGGCGTGTACTTGTTCTTTACGCCAATAATCCTCCCTTAGGATTCACAGATTTGAACATTTGTCTCGCTTATTTGAAAAAGGCAGCGAACCGAATTAGTTTAACATGGTCGCTAAGCCTATGATTCGCTCTCTTTCTAAATGTGCCGCGAATTTGCACCTGTTTGTGTATCTTGTTTGTTTCCATCTGCTTATCGCGCCGCGCTACAAGTAATCTGTCAATCAAGCACGCCCTACGCATGCGCTCTCTGTCGCTTGGGAGATATCGCTCATTTTGATTAATGGTGGAAACCGTTTACACACATTTCAACGTCGTTTCTTTTACGTTCTTCACTCAAAACTTGATATTCTTCGTAGGTTCATGATCAGACGAAATTTTAAATGGGACCTTTGGGACAGTTTGTTTGAATATTTAAGAAAGATAAGAATATGTTTTCAATGAAAAGCAGATTTTATGGCATGAACTAACAATTTTGTGCCTTACTCAAAGAAAATAATCGTGATGCATCAAGATCAAAAGATATTTCAGAGACTTTTTATTTGTAATTCTAATTATTTTTAATCTGTTCACAAAACGCTTTTAGAATTTAAAATGTTTTTCAAATATATCTCAAAATTGTAAAATGAAACGATCTTCTGAAAACATTATCTATATTTCTACACTAAGTGACGCATATTATCTTCGTTATATAGTAAAGTGAAATTGCGATGTTATGATTTTTAAAATAAGATTGAAAATGACCTTACGACTTCTCATTTGTATGTCGTTTAATTGGACTGGCATGTATTTCATCTAACACTTTACAAGTTTGTTTTATGCATATACATACATATTTATATTATACCTGTATTATAATTCAAATATGTCATTTATAAACCCTGTACATATATCATGATAGTCTCTCATAACTCTTTACAAATGGTGGCTCATTGCATTTTATATTATCAAATTATGTCTGTATTTATTTTTAAAACGTATTTTAAATGTCTTTAAATGTAATGAGGTGAGACTTAAATAAACTGTCTGTCTGTCTGGCATATCAAAGCAGTTTTTGTTCATTATGTATCTTCTCCCATCGTCAATCCAGTTATGGATGGCATTCCCTTAGCAATAAGGAATAGTGATACTGTTACATTTAAATCAAATATTCGTGTAAAAGTTAAATGATCACCTGCTTATTTTTCGTTTGGATTTCGAAAATTCAATGTTTACACACACGATTAAGATATATGACGAGTACACATAATTGTGACTTATTTAGAATAAATATCAGAACTGATGCATATTGCCAGTGTGGCAATGACTGTGAAAATGTATTTCATTACTTCCTTGAGTGTCCTTTTTATATTATTCCAAGAGAAAAAATGAATAATCTTTAGAAAATATTGTTAGAAACAGAGCACTTATTGATCTTAATCTTATTTTAAATGGCAACGCAGGGCTCTCTATTTGTGAAAATCAAGATGCTTTCAAATCTATACACATTTATATCTCTCAAACTAAACGCTTTCAATAACAGCTCTTGTACATATCCTTCATCTCTATGATCGCTACTTGTTGTACATTGTTGTAATATCAAATGTTGTAAATATCTGGAAAGGGCTTATCTAAGCTGGATAATTTGTGCCCAATCCTTACTTCAACGAATAAAATATGTTTTAATCAATGCTTCTTGTCGCTGTTAATCTTTATTTTCTTTTTATAGTAACATTAAGTATTTCGATACAAACTTTAAAATATTGACAAAAATCTATCAAAATGAAACATATACAAACAAATTATTCCAATTTTGTCACACCTCAAATAAGCCAAAAAATCGAAAAACTAAATTAAGGTTTATCCTCGGGCTATAAATAAAGAGAGTTTATTATTGAAGCGCGCAAATAATTGTGGTCATAGTTGCTGTCGGTGAATCCGTACTTAAAATTTAGCTTTTTCCCCATCGGTTAGTATAATATTCATTTTCCCCTCAACGAATTGTCAATAAATATGTTATAAAGAGATCATATTTGTCACGTGTTTAGATCTGAACTAAAATTCCTGATATCCGCTAAGAGAACGATATGTCCATTCCTTTACACGACAATGACATATTCTGTTATAATATCTCGGTTCTTTGCAAAAAATTTCGAATATGCATAATTTGATATCGACAAGAAACTTGTGTTTTGTTTCACATTTCTTGCTTTCAACATAACTGTGGTTTAATGTTTTGACGAATTTGATGATGAAACATCGAAAATTACAAAGTAAATAAGGAAACGTTTCCGGTACGAGTTCGTTTGGTTGCGAATGTACCATATCCAGTCCTAGTCTGCTGGCTAGTGACAAGATAAAGTAAAGCATCATAGAATGTTTAGAATGATGTATTGGTCATTAATTATTGAATATTGACATTATTTTTAATTATTTAGTGATCCTTGGTAATATAATGTTGGTTTTTGATTAATATTGCGGATGATATTATAGTATGCAGAAACAGGAGATCAGCTCAATGACATCAGAATTCACTAGCGCGCTTCCGGTTACTTTGGAACACAATTAAAAAATTATCCTATTTCTTAAGCATATTCTCATATATGTTATTGTAGGTAAACTGTTTATCTACAAGTGATATAGTTTATAGGTGTTTGAAATAAAATTTTGTATGTGAAACAATAAAACAGTTAATGTGACTTTAATATTCATTTGTAATTTTCTTTCATTTATTCAAAATGAAGAAACGGGCAATGAAGATTTGTTAAATATTGACTATATTGACTGTTTCTTGTAAAAAGATCCCTTTCAATCAGCAAAAACATGTTCAGCTATTAGTATGTGCAACTCCCGTATTCCAGGAATGCTCAGTTTCTTAATCTCTGACCTTTACGATATTATTTGTATGAAATTGAATCATTGAAGGCTCATACTTAAAAAGCATTTTGAATGGCAAAAAGTCACGTGATTGTTCCGGAGCATGAGTTGTGTTGCTAGCTGACGAGCATAGGAGCCGTGCAATAATAGCGAATAAAGCACCCCCAGATGGACGAAAGGGGGAAGCTCGGGGTCTTGTGGGCATTCATTGCTCCGGGGGTGCGGAGAACAAACAGGTATAGCTGCCCCGTATTACTAAAACATGGGCTTAATCGCCACTGTAATTCCAACGCGGTGATTCGTTCAAATCTTTGCCTCATCAGCAAGCCCGAATAACGTCAGTACTTCATCTGAGAAAATTTGACGGTTGTTCTTCACTTCCGGAATCTACAAAGGGAGGCAACTCGTCTAGATTTTTGCCCTTACCACTAAACGACGTCGCGCGCCCCTCTATCAAGGGCAAAGGTCAAATGCTTATTGGTAGCATTATTAGCAATCTGGCATACAAGAGTCATCAGCGCTTTGCAAATGTCACGAAAGTCGTTTAAATGCTAGGAAAAGAAACTTACACCCTTACTTGACTTTTCCTCCAATCCATAAAGAAGTCAAGAATTAGCTTTTATTGTTTCGCCTAATGGTCTCCTTGGGCGACAGAGCTGGTTGCAGTAATGGCGGCCTGTCACGTGACAACTTCAGACAGCGAGCCCATTTACGTTAGTTAACGACAACCGTATGATATTTCGGCAATAGGTCGCTACGTTTAAGAAAATGTTTTTCTTCATTCAGTCTGTAGTTTGACTTTGTCTTTGAAATGAAACTTACACCAGATGAAGACAGAACCGATAAACGACGACGGAGAGGTAGCTGTTTGACAGTTGACCTTAGTAGGATCAGAAATAACCAGGCTTTTACCCAAGTGCTATTTTATCCCCTCAACAGGTGCCGTCGGTTTGTCTAAATTGTTAGAATTGTGAGATTTATTGTCCCATTATTGCGGAAATTAAATACAGCGTAAATTTGCTTTGATGTGAAATCCTCTCTTTTGTAAGATGGTTATTTTATTGACATTGTAAATAAATTCCGTGAGAAGAATTTATGACGTTTTACATATGAGTTACTACCGGCGCCGGGACGTATATATAATAGGTACAAATACGCGTTCAAGGCTCCAAGAATAACAAGTTACAATTTGAGCCATTTGAACCATTTTGTAACATATAGCTTACACTTCCATAGTTGAAACGTCCATATTCTTTGTAGACGACATTTTCACGTTATAAAGTTTTGTGTTGTTTGTGAGTGTTCTGAAAACTACGAAACTTTAAATGTTGACAAATCGTTCCGTAAAATGTATTTAATGCATGAAACAGGACATCTCCCGCAGAATTGTTTATTTAATATCAATAGAAATAGCGATAACATATCTATAGCATAACATAACTATAGCGTATATTATTTGTTGCATTCTTCGAGGAGTTATTTGTATCCCAAGATGAAATAATTAATGGAATCCGGTACTTATGTTGTTTAGAAGAAATTGAAATTTGGCTTTTAAAATTTGCAGACTTCGATTGTTGACGTCAGACACAAAGCGGAAGAGGGTTTGATAAGAAATTTGTTGCTCGCTCATTTTTTCTTCTGAAGCTTTTACATTTCAAAGTTTTACAATTCAAACAACGAACGCATGCCAAAACGATTAAAGTAATTACGAATACTCTCCAATCTCTCATCTTAGCCACATCAAGGGCGCGATCCCCTAGTGAGAGATTTTCGCCGTCAAGCGCCAAAAGATAAAGTCGTCGTTTTCGAAACGGTTTGTGATTTTTGCTCAAAAACATCAATCACATTTATCTTCATAAACCCCAGTTGATAATCTCACCCGCAAATAAGCGTAATATGTCGGAATGGTTGATAAACACAAGTAATAATATATTAATACGTTTCACGGCTGTTTATCGCTGTAAGGAGCTTTTTCATACAAGGGAGATAACTCGCAGAAGCAAGCATTGTGGCATGAAATAGGCTCATTTGAGAGACACCAACAGCTGCAGAGGGTTCGCGTTCGAGTCCAATCTGCGCTATGAAATCTACAAGGCTATATACACTTGTTTTTAGTATCTATATCATTACTATGTTATCGGAGTAATTACGACTCGAGCTGCGCAGATGAGGCGTTAAAAAGGGGTGTCACGTGATCAGTCTATGGCGAAACAGGTGCGTGAATGTCTTAACACATGATCGCTTCGTGCATTCTGGTCCCTATTTGCTCGTCTATCATTATAATAGCTTACGCAGCTCCTTACAACAAGAAACTTTGACAACACTAAGAAAATAATGGGCGGTATTTTGGGAAAAAAGCATGTTCTCTAAAAAGGAAAATGGGAATAAAAGAGAAGTTTGAAGACTTTTTCACGAAAATGTCATTTAACGGGATTTTAAGAAGAAGTTTGTTGGGAGAATGGTTTGGGTTTGACTTTGTGTTTATCTCAAGGGATATATAGATTTCTCTGTGGAGAATTGAATCACACTGGGGGTTTTGAGTTTAAGACGCGGTGTAATAGAGCACTGCACCTTTCGTTGTTTGTCTAACCGAAGAGTTGTGATTGTTCATGGTTTCCAGGGAAAATATCATCAAATCTGAAATAACTATATCCTGTACTTTAATCACTATTCCTATTTGTATTTTGTATTTTAAAATCAGAGAACTTAATTCATATCTTAAACATAAATAGAATAGTGAAAATAAATTGTTTGCAGAATAATGTTTACAAGAACTATACAAATATTTTACCAAACTGCTTATCATATACCAATATATACCACAGGCTTGACTGGTTTTGTACCAAACGTTTTTAGTAGCAGGGTTTTCTTCAGATTCAATGTAGGAAATTATCAAAAATTATAGCGTCAGAAAGATTAATTTCTAAACGACCATCTACAAATATTGCTTTCATTCCATGAACGTTCATTCTCAATAAACAAACATACAGCAAAATAACAAAATTGACGCCACAAAAATGGAAATAACAATTCTAGCTATATATAGATGCTTTTGATTTTAAATTGGAACATGATGTTTTGCAAAAGATACAACATCGTTGTTCAAGTAAACTTATGATGGAAAAATATAGATTCTTTACTTATTGTCAATATTGCTTTGCTAACTTTTGTATCAGCTACATACATGTTAGCGTTTACGTGTATATATTAATATGATGTCATTTAATATCAATTGATAGATTAAGTTTGGATTTGTTATACAAAATCTTTTTGAAAAACATAGAATGATCCTTGTTTCAATTTCTTGAAAGATTGAATCGAGTATATCATTTTGAAAAGTAGCAATGAAAGGAAATAAGGAGGTCCCGTAATCGATTTATTTCAGCGTTGCAATTCAAAGTTGTTAAACTTCTTAAAGTTTCGTTAATGTCTAGTTTATTTTCTTACGAGGCACAAGAACAACTGACGCTGGCGTTGTTGACAAAAGTTGAGAATGTGGTAACTAAGAGTTACTCAGTTATTTTGCTGATCAACAGTAATGTGGATTAGTTGTATCTTAATTAACGTAGTTATTTCATATTTGGTTAATATCCCGAAAACAATACGGTCATATGTGTCAGGATCGAATAAGAAATATCGGACCTCAAAACAATTATGTGAACAAAAAGTTTTTTACCAATTATTAAAAGATCATTTAACTAGACTAAGTGCACGTGAATGATTCCAAGTTTCTTTTTTAATAATAACAGAAAAGGTATATAGTTTTGATTTAGAGGGTGAATGTTAAAATTGTTTGAGGCGGCCAGAACGTGAATCAACTTATATTAACTATATATGTGTCAAAATGAAATATATTTGAGTCTTTTCCTTGATGATGCCCAATATGAAAGGCGCATTAACTAAAAAAAAACAATAAAAACATTGAAATTTGTTTTTATGAGCGCAAAGATTGTTGCGTTACTTGGGTTGACAAGGCACTGCCGACAATTGTCTTCAGTTAAGATTTGTAATTTTATGGGAAATGATTAATACTTGAATTTATCATTATATTATGGTCAAATATATCGAAATACATTGAATTATTACGTCATATCAACAACAACAATGGCGGACCAAAAATCGACAGTACCCGCTGTTTTATTTCTGATTATCTGACGTATATCCTTGCATAGTGGCAAATTGTCGGTGAACTTTATAGGAAAACCTGAGCTGCATCAGCACCAGCAGAATAATGAATGGAACCCAGGTGTTCGCCTAGAAGGCTGCATGTGATCAGGTTCGAATCCTTACCCCATCACCAACCCCTTGCTCGGGTCATCTGTATCATCAAACCAGGAGTGTTTACACACAGCAAGACCCCAAATCTTCAAACCGTTTTATGTGTCAGTTTAATCTCAGTCCTGCTGTTTCTATCACTATTTGTATCCAGCTACGAAATCAGATGTTCGAAAGTCTTTCTGGCATTTCAGTGAGAGCTGAAGGCATCGTTCCTCCACTCGGACACATAGGGAGAGAAAATGCTTACTATGCCTTTTAGATGGACCCTTAAAGATGCAAAACATACACTTGAAACAGAACGCTGTTGACATACATAATTGACAAAATGGGGAACCTTTCTTCTGGAGAACGCCACCTGCCGACAATAACATAGGAATGATAAAAGCTACATAGTATTATTTCTCCCCTATCACAAGATGGTCACGATACCGAAGAGTAATTCCACTCTTGCCAATAATTTCTGCGTATAATAAGGTCCCATGCAGTTTTTACTTATTGTTTAAACACTCCGACACAAACGACAATAGATGGCGTTATGTGAGGCACGTTCTCTCCCCTGCACGTGCATCTCGTGGGATCTCGCGAGATGACGCGCAAAGGAAACCTTAGATAATGCACGCTGGCGGTAGGTCCATAAGGGACACAAAACATCTTTTAACAAAGTTGGGCAGATTTTTGCACATCGTTTCTGCTCCCTTGGCGATTTGATGAAAGGGGAAATCTTTATATTTCTCGACTGTGGTCTGGTGAAATGAGGGTGGCGGCCGATTCGGCGTTCTCACGTGCAATTCCTTGCTTTTCAACATCACTTGACTTCCGATCTGGCAAAATGCAGAAAATACCGCTAAGGGGTATTTATGAATTCCTCGGGCTTTAACATTCAAGTCTTGTCCAAGTCTCTGCAGCTCTTATGAAAATGTTGCCCGGTTCTTTATAGAATAATGGCTTCCTTTCTTGACAAGCCAACAAATCAGAAACAAGATCTCTTTGCGTTTAAATTCGAAACTTTCCTTCACTGTTTTTATCGAAGAAATGATGTGTGACCAAAAGTTCATCTGAAAAAAAATCTGAATAAATACTTTTGTAATGATATCATTAAGAGAAAATCAGAAAAGGTTAAGTTACACATTATATATTTGTTTTCCATTATTAAATGAAAAATGAGATTTACTTCTTGGGGTATTGATACTTGTAATCGTGTCATAACCATGACAACAGCACACATTTCGCTGACGTCATCAGACGACAACATGGTCGAGGAAAATAAAAGAGCACCCCCTATTGTGAAATGAGTAAACAGTGTATAATTATCTCTCTTTGATCCTTTGCACGTGAATCTGTAGGGGTGCGTAATGATTGTAATTAAACGCTTAATTGGCAGAATAATTATAACAGCGTTGAAGGGACGTTTAGATAAGAAAACTGATACTTGTGTGCAAACGGTTAGTACAGTCTTGAAAGAGGATACGTTGGACCCACAGACGCGTAATGGGGAGTTATAAGGATCACATGCGCCCCCTATCGCCAGGCAATTACCTAGCCGGGTAATTAGTATCGTAATCATAATAACGAAGCGATGAAAAAACTTTGATCACTTTCGGTGGCTATTATCTCGGAGCTGTTGGCACTTGTCGACCGTAGATTTCATTCCCAGATAAAGAGAGTCGTTTGTTTTCATGGTGTAAGGTTTCTAATTCATAACAGTCGCTAATGCCATTTGAATCTTATTATTCAATAATAAAGTAATGAAGAGTTAATTGTTCTTTTCGTTGTAAAACCATGCAATGTTCTTTACATTTTTATAAAAAAACACTTTAAGATATCATTTCTTATTAATGACAGTGTATACAGCTTTCAAGAACGCATTTTCGTTTTAATGACAATGTTTCTTTCAACGATAACTACAGTACTAGTATATCTATTTACTGATTTGATATATTTATGTTGTTCTTACAAAAAGAAGATATTTACTGTCTTAAAGATGTTCCCGAAAATGTTTATGATATGTTATTGTCTAGACTAACATTTAGTCTCAGAAATAAGTTTTTCCATTATCAACAACATTTTACTAAAATTACAAATAGTAAAACAACAAGGAGTCCAAGCAATGCCTTGATTTCTGAAGCTAAGGCATCTAGACTTGCTATAATTTTCTAGACTATGTTTGTCGTCAATTGAATATTTTGCTTTAGGGTCTGGATGACAGACTAGTTATTGTCTTGCAGCAGCCATTTCAATTCTTGTTGTCCCTGCAGGGAAAAATTGAACACGAATTGAACCATTGTCTTATAGTGAACATCTTATACTATTTTGGGAAGGATTTCATATATTTATTTACATAAACATAACTGAAAAATATTCAGTAAATTGAAACACCTTTCTGAAAAGCTTCCAATTTCAAAGAATTCTGGATAACTACATATTGTCCCTTGTTCGCGAGGCCTCATTTCTTCATGTTATTTTGTCTGCGTGTCTTGGTATACTTTTTCATCTCCAGGAGTTATCCCTTTAACATGACCCATCAACACCCACTTAGCGTGTGTAGAAGCATCATAGTGATGTATAACTGCCTCTTGAAGACCGATGACTGGGAGGGAGAGAAATAGGGGACGTAAATACCTCTCGGGCCGTAAAAGCAACAACATCAGCGAAGGATTTCTTCGGGTAATGTGCAAGGTAATAAAACCTCTCATTTTACAGGTTGAAGGATGAACTTAGCACTGGCATCTGGCTGAATAATGGCGTTCGGGCTCAGGAATCTCGTCTTTTCACCATGTTTACAACTTTCATCTTAATTAACAAGCAGTAAAATTAGTAAACGCCTTGGCAAGTGCCAGGAATGAAAACAAACTACAAGCTTAGACCATATGGAAGTGTGAAGCTCAAGCGATAAGACAAATTTGTCTGGCTTGCGTGTCCAAACGAAACGCCATCTTGTATAAATTACACGATTACGGACATACTTGGTTGGCGATAAAATGGCTACAATCCTGCGGCTTCGTAATAACGGCGGCTTCAGAGGCTTCCATCACTTCCTCTGATTATGTGGTGACAGACTGAAGTAACTTCCCGCCCTCTGGCTACGAGCAGACGACTCCCAGCCTCGCTATGAGAATCACGTGATGACAGCTTCAAGTGCCAAAATGGCCGCCATACGGAGAGTGTTATCTCCCCTGTTGACAGTCGACACGTGTAGGGGGCGCTATTAGCTGACGAATGAGATAAGGAGATATTCTAGCAACCACTTGAGATAAGTTAATTGGCTCTTATAGACGGGCGATATCACAATGGGGGGTGAGATTGAAGAAATTGCAGCAGATATTTTGTTTTAACCAACAATAAATATTAGTCTCTATCACAAGTGACGTTTATGACCATCAATTAATTTAACAGTATGTTCCACAGTTGAAACGGCATTTATATCCCGTTGGTTGAGATATTTTGGAATTCATAAATTGAGTCTAATTTGTCTGGGTATCTACATTATTGGTTTGGTTTGATAAGATAGCAAGAAACATGAAAATGTTCAGACTGTAGAAGATAAACTAGTAGATACTAAAACAAGTTCAATTCTAAGGTAAATTTAAAAGTATAATCTGCTTGACTGTTATTGAATATCATATGCATATTGACAAACAAAATTGTCTCAAAAAACTCTATTTTTCATATTGAAATACCTTTCTTTTCATACCCATTACATTAAAAAAATCTATTGTTTTTTCCTATTTTACGTACTTCTTTGGGAAAACAAATTCAATGTAGAAATCACACGACGAGCACTTTTGGTATTGCTGTGTCGAGGTTAATGGATTAAAGTTGGATTTCATAGTACCGAAAACAAATCTAATCACAATTAGTCTTTGGTTGCAATCCAATTGTTATTGTCGGATGAAACAACAAAACAACAAATTAAAATCTAACAAAACTGTGAAATGAAAACAAATTAAAACAACTTTTTTAAAATAAGGTGAACGTCATAAGATATAAAAACAAAAGGGAAAAAAAGAAGAATGAATTGAAAAAACAATTTTGCATAAATAGAATGATTAAATTTGGTTTTCAGACACAAATATGTTTGAATGAATTCCCAACTTCTGTTTTTTAAGACATGAATCCGATAATTGTGGTTATATCGATATCCTTAAGAAGGTATTTCCACGTGTGTATTTGTGTGGGTGAAATGGTAACTCGACGTTTTGATAACGCCAGTCAGTGAAGCAAATCTAGATACTACAACTACAACGTCCAACTTCCAAACGTGAGTGTATAACGACACTAATATATATCTTTTCTTGTGTGTACATGACTAGATATCTTGAAACTTTCAATGATAAGTAATAACGATTCTTTCCCTCTCTAAAAGCAATAGAACAAAACGAATTAAATATATGTCAAAAACGTGGACAAGGGAATGATGTGCAATTATTAATGTTTAAAAATTTAAAAATCAAATTATTTTGCATTTACTATAGATCTTTTTCGCATTATCATATCGCATTTTAGATCAAGGAATTCCTATCAACCCAAATTCACTTGAGAATGTTCAAAAGATATTAAACTCTACCACTGTGTGGGTTGTCGGTATTTTATTCATACAAATTAAGATAAATGACTTGTTTTAATATTTCCTCATGGAGTTTGATAACAACCCAAACGAATAAGGTTAAGATGTTACCCTGAGATCTTCGTCACACCAAAAGCCGATATACCATTAGAAACCAAAAATATTAATGAAATACTAAATTTTACACAGATCTAATACTTTGAATCTATGAAAAACTTTCAAGTGTTAATAGTGATTTTAAACAAAATTCTTGAATTAACTTTTCAACCCTGTCATATGTTATAATTTCATTTGTGTCGATGCATAACATTTTTCATCTAAGTAAGGAAAACCCAAATTATGATCAATGTCGTATTTTAATACTAATAATAGAGTTTGATAATTAGGTAATCTTGTAATAATCATTGTTATGTGATATACCTTATATCGTTATAAGAAATAAAAAGACATTGTTAAAAATATCAGATATATTATTGACATAAAACACTGAAGTAAACCTTTATATCTATCGACGACTTTTATAAACTTAAATTTTTAAAAATAAAAAAATAAACAATTCAACTTCAAGACACCCTAACTTCTTCTACAAATATATCTAGGTTTTATGACTTATTTAATGTCCAAATCGATATAAACATGAAATGAATTGTTAAAAATACCCATTGCACACTAAACCTATCTTCTGTTTATATGGAAAATTAAAAAAAACTCAGTAAGATGAACTTTTATATTTGTGTGAAACGTCAGTTACTTTCAACTTCTTAACGTTATAAAAAATTAACAAACGCCTGTATCTATCAACAACTTTTAAAATCAAAGTTCAATTCTAATATTGCTTTGAAAAATCAATAAGTCAACCTCTCACCCCCTCCCCCCACCAATCTCACCCCTCTTCAGAAAGCTAACAGTGTCAGCAGCTGTTCATGCCATGAAGCTTGATGAAGATGAGAAGTCGTTTGTGTTTAATTGTTTACATATCGTGTCTGGACAGTCCATTTCAAGTCGTGTGATGGACTGGGGATGAGTTGCGCTGACAATACCATGTACACAAACACTCTAATTGGAGCCATTATAAACTAGCAATATTGTTCCCAAGGCCTCTAGACTGTTTTTGTAGCAACGCATATGGGGGTATGATTATCATGAAGCTGCCAAGACGAACAATAAGGATAACTAATGAACGTTGAAAAGGACAGGGTTTTATTTAATAGTTAAAGAAATGGATGGTTGGGTTGAAAAGGGGGTAATTGAGAGGAGAGGGTGACAAAAGGGACAATAACGATTACTAATGGAATTTGAAAAAAGGACAGGGTTTTATTTAATAGTTAAGGAAATGCCAAAGGTGTTAGGTGAGGTTGGGGTGAAAGAGTGGATGGATGTCTGTGGGGGTATCCAGATCACAAAAACTATTGAAAGCTAATATCCAAATTACAGATTTAGACCGAGATGATACGACTAATTTTCGTTTGAACAGCTTTTGTCTCGGTTGAAATGCTTTCCAATCGTCTT
Source organism: Steromphala cineraria (assembly GCA_916613615.1). Taxonomy (NCBI): domain Eukaryota; kingdom Metazoa; phylum Mollusca; class Gastropoda; order Trochida; family Trochidae; genus Steromphala; species Steromphala cineraria. Next base: position 22,700,957 of record OU744731.1, read on the forward strand.
GAAACGGACACCAATGGTCATCAATGTTTGTTTGGCCGGTCACTGATAAGGTCAGAGGGCAATAAGTGGAACTAAGGAACGGGCACCTGTTTAGTAGGGTCAGAATTTACACCTTGACCATCATCCATATCTCTCTCTTGACCATCGTGGACAAATCTCTATCTTGCAATAATGGGCTCATTTCCAAACGAACCGTCCCGAATGAGCGGAAATGCGTAACAACGCTTTTTATTGCGGTACTCAAGTGCCATGGGTTGCCCGTAATAATTGCCTTAATGGAAAATCAGCTGATTGCATTGTAAGGAGAAACTATTAGTATGATGTGTCTATTTTCTTTCCCCATCTTCTCTCAGGGTCGGTATGTGGATTGCAATAAGATGGGACACCCTAAGATGAGGTATGTCTTGTGTCAGAGGCTTATGGACATGCCTCGCCATCGCCAAATCGCTTGACGCCAACATCAATTGAGTTAAGTAACTTCACCTGGTAGGATCTGACAGCGTTGCAAGTGGACTGTACTGGACATAGATCACTATGGACACGGCAGAAGTGATGGGCATTTCACATATGACAAGCACATGTATGTCTATAATTGCATCGCGTGCTTCTATTCTAGTAGTGTGTAGCACGCTGTATCCTTGTTCCGAATCTTTGAAATGTCTTAAGAGCACTTGACTGACAGTTAGTCCCTGAAAAAGAGTTCTTTCCTAATTTTATCATTTTGATTTTTTATTCAAAATGAAATAAAATCGGCCTGAAAAATATTTAATTTAAATTATTTTTTCATTAAAGCTGAGGCACACAGACAGACAGAATATTTTCTAGACTTAAAAAGGCTCCTTAAATTGTTTCTGTTTTAGGGTCTGGATAACAGACTATAAGAGCAGCGAACTTTATTATTCCTTTATGTAAAAGACATAAAACACAGATTAAATCTTATTCTATTTTATAAGACAAAGACCATTTGCGTGCTTTGGTAGACATTTATTAGTAGTATACATAAAATACAGGAACAAATCCTAATGTAGGAGTAAACATTTACTCTGAAGCGTTCTGATTTAACCAATAAAGACGTTGTTATCAATAATAATCTAATATTTACATGGAAACAAAACTTTTGAATAGTAATGATTATTTTGGAACGATATCATATGCACTCACTCTTTGACATATTTGACATATTGGTTTCTGGTCAATCATTTTACGGACAATACATATATATAATATCATATATGTTTAAAGATTATAATGTTAACAAATCCGCAGTTTTTTAAAAAAGGCGCGAAGCATAACTTAAATAATCAAACATATTTGAGTAAATTGTTTCTTATCTACAACATGTCAGTTTACTTTAAAAATAACAGAAAACAGGGAAAATTTCAAACCTGTGTATCTAACATTCAAAGTCACACATCTAACATTTATATCTTTAACTCAAATTTAAAGGAATCTCAAAGCATATCTACAAGCATATGATGGTTACCTGCCGTTGCAGGTATTTGCTCACCATGCACCTTTAAAAAGAAATGTGACGCCATGTTTTGTCAGATGACGTCACTATCTGCATTATAGATTTCGATGGTCTTACAACTGTCATATGAGTTACTGCTTTTGAGAACTTCGATGTATAAATTGATTTCCTTCATTGAATAGTGATAATATTTATAAACGACTCTCCAAGCTAGAAAGACTTGTTGTTGAAAGAAGGCTGTACATAAGTGTCTGAAAGCATTTAAGGCAATTGTACACTCAACCAACAATTATGAAGTGACATGCATGTTCCCATGAAATCGTATCTTCAACTTCACGACATGCCACATTACGGATCAGCCCGGTTTAATTGACGGAGAGGTATCGTTTGCAAGATTAGTGTCAAAAGATTTAAATTTAATTATGGCATTGTTGGCTTCGCCTATTTTCTTGAGCTAGTGTCATGCTAATACAATTTACTTCTCAAGAACTTAATTTCCCTCAAAATTCATATGGCCATCAAGAGATAGAAAAACAGTGATTCGGAAGTTTAAATATATATAAGATTTCTCCTTCAATATTTTCCCAACACTCTAATAATTGCCACGATCCACAATGCATCATGCTCCTGGAGGTTAAATTGTAATATAATCCGGAAAACACACACCCGAAACCGGTATCGCTATAACCGGACGGATTTCGCCACCCCTAAGTGATCTCAGAGTACTCGACGACACTTGTTTTGTAAACTACCCCGGGTGGCTTGAGCTTTTGGTCCTGTCGGCTTGTTTTCGTTACCTGGCCCCCTTTGTTGTTTTCACGTTAACAGGAGGGATAAATATTTGTGAACAGGCTCATATCACTCTACGTTAATTCTAGGGGCGGGGAGTATACCTGATGGCTAGGTGTTCGCGTTATAATTGATTGTCATACACATCCCATCTTGCCATGGTGTCAACCTTCAGACCTCGCTGCGGACATAACGTAATAGCAGGGATGTTATTTTCATTGGAAAACGACTTTTACAGCAATAAGAATCCATATGATTGAATGTCGGACATAAGGTTCATGCCATTTAATAATACCCAAAGTACCGAAAAGGGTTTTTCTGAAAGACGTTTTCTTAAGCAACTTTAGGGGAAATTTTCAAAAGGAATGTTTTCCCCAATACCGTCAAATAAACCTATAGAACAGATCAAACGACTGAGATAAGATTCGATAAACATCAAATATAAGAACATAGTTGATCCTTACAGAAAGCAATGCTTTTTAAACGACGAAAACTATCCTACCATTGATTTCTTTTGATGTAATCATGTCCATAAACATGTTCAAAGAATTCAGAGCTTTACAAACGATAAATCTTAAACACACAAAACCGTCCGAGACTCTTAAGTTAAGACGCACTTTTAATGTTTTTGATAGTTAATACGCCAGTGTGCGGTCGTGAATAGTCACTCAAGTGGGTATGAATATTTGAAATATCTTTATCATTACTAGAAGCGAAGTCTACTTGCTGTTCCGGATGGTATTTCACGCACACTTTAATGCATACAGGTCACGTGGTCTTAATCTCACGTCACGTGATCTTAATCGCTCTATCTCCTATGAATCTTCACATTCCTTCACGGTCATCGACAGATCGCCAATATTACTTGAGTGTAAGATCTCTTTATTAAAGCATGGCATGTATAAATGTTGATAGACTAAACACGCTCAAGTGGCGAGTTCACAAATTGGGTATGAAAGGCTTGTGTTTGATCAGATGTAAATCAGACCCTTGTGTTTGAATTGGAAATTTCGACTATGAGCTGATAAATGTATGCTGACTTCAGTAGTCTAGTATAGTGGCCATGTCTATAAACTAACGAGTCAAGTTTACATTTTATGTCATCTCATGTATACAAACGCAGGGAGACCAAACATGATGTGGTAAAATTAATCAAAATAAATAAAAGCACAAGTTCTTATTGAAGTTTAAAGATAGGGTTCTGTTTTGATTGTGCTATGCAGTTTTTATACGATTGACTGTATACACAGTCTGCCAAGTCATTGAAGCAAAATAAATTATCATTCCTAACACATTTAAAAACTTGAGTTTCCTCTCCGCATTGGGAAACCCCCCTTTTGAACACGTCTGGAACCAAGTAGCGTAATTACAACGTTGATCTATCTATCTATCCATCTATCTATCTATCTATCTATCTAAAGTATCTAGGTTGTCACGGGACGAATTGTATTCCATTTGAGTTTAAATACTCAAGACGTTACTTGTCAATTCTCAATTAATGATAATGAGCTCGATGCATTCACATCGTAGATATAAAAAGGATCATGAAGCAGTTTCCATATGTGTGAAACACATGCGTACAGCTACATAAAGAAACGAAATTCATCAATACTTCAAGCTTAAATAAGCTATGCTTATAAACGATCGTGAATTTCGACTTGTTCAACTTGAAGTATATCATTGCTAATCTTAAGTTTATTTGCAAATTTACCGACGACGTCTCGTTTTATTCATGCATTTACAAGAACGATGTATGTAGGATAAGATGCATCGCTGGTAATAACTCAAAAATAGATAATTTTCGTCTAATATACTGACGATTACGTCTTAATTATCTCATATGCACGCGGTTGACGCCATATGTCACGTGATTCGCTGTTGGTGGTGCCGCAACTCATTTGGTTATTTTTTTGCGGGGATCTAATTTTCGATCTCATCAAAGATGTTATTTTAGGCGCCAGTGAATGCAAACGCGATAACGCGAGACTGAAATCTGGCAAGACGTCACCCTCGGTAAGTGAGAGAAATAAGTTAATCGCAATCATAACTTGATATAAAGATGTTAGCAATTGCGATTATGAGGTCCCTGGCTGTCAAAAGTCGCGCTTCACGCATGGCTGCCCTGATGACTGAACGGACCTGCTTGCAATGTGTGTTTTTTTGCAGTGCTTGTGCGCAGGCGGAACGACTGTTGCATTATGGTTTAGAATTTCTAATCAGATTCGGACGATAAATGCAACAGTTGCGGATTATGTCCCTTTTTTTATACCATTCCTTCCTCCGTTAGAATCAACCCTGAACCATTAAAATCGGAACACCGTGGTATATAAAATCAAATCCTTACACTTTACAGCGAAATCTCTCATTCTAAAAAACGAAACGTTAATTTTTTCGCGTAGATATCGTGTAATTTTTGCCGGAAGAGAAATGGGAAAGCAGCCTCTTGAAGTCGAAGATCGCTCCCAAGGGAGGTAACTCGGCTTCTACCAAACTGCCAGCGATTCGTACGCTGATTAGAGCCTAGATTTTGAACAAGTGAAATGGATGACGACAGGTGATTCGAAGCTCAGCAATTTGCTGCGTCTCTGATTCCGTTATGCATGGCTTAGATTTACAAGCAACGAAACAACCCCAAATTTCCCCCAAATTTCTATAATTACTCGCACAGGGTAACCGGAATGTGAAACGTTTTAACTCCGCTTGTCTCAAAAGAGAAACAATTTCACTCAACAGCTGACTTCGACTGAAATGAACACCGCCTTTGCGATATTATTTTATATGAAGCGACCATTCCCATGACGAAAGTGGGCTGTTCACTCAGACGAGAGGCCTACACCATGTTGGAAATCGTAAATTTGTCCGCAAATATTTTCGCCCTGGTTTAATCTGTGAAATGCTTTCTAAGGGCTGTTAATAGTTTAAGGTGAATGAAACTATGCATATATTTTGACGATAAGGCAATAGTTAAGGAGAATGTTTTTCTTGGACCACATGGAAATTAGCAACTTGAGTTGAAACGAGTACGAATCTTGGATTCATTTTTGTTTGAATTAAAAATGCAAGGATTTTGTTAATTTTGGCTTATCGACATTTATTTGTGTGTTGTTTTTTTTAAATTCTACATATCATCGGTTATCTGTCTTCCTTGTCGTAGGTTTTTAATTTTGAAATTTAATATTGTGTTGAGTGCATAATTATCCGTATGTATTTACAAAAAATTTAACCGAACCTTGGAGTTATTCGGATTCAGATGCAAACCTTTTCATTGTTCTTTCGTTAGGGGGGAAAACTTTTTTCTTGTTTACAAAAAATATTAAGTATCGAATCTTACATAAGATCGGTTTTGGTTCAAATTCCATAAAAACAAATCTTTATTTTTAATTTGAATAAAATATATCATGCGTTGAACTTCACACCTGCGGGAAGGTAACCGATTAACGTTTTGTTCTTAGACATTTAAAAAAACGAATGGCGAATCAATTTCAAGAAATGAACTCAAAAGACTTTAACTATTTATCCATTTCCCATGTCTTTACCAACGATACAGACCGTCTTCCAAAAACAGATTAATCTAAGGTTCAATTTGCAGAATTACTTCCACAGTGTTTTTATAAGACAGTTAGTAACCTTCATAAAGGAATTCATGACCTTTGAAGTGGTCATCAGAGTCTGTTGCTCTGCGATTGTTCAGAACGAACCCAGTCTGAAGAATGACCTCGTATGCTTGAACAATACGAAAACGTCAGGCGTCAGGCGTCATGAAGCAGGGGTCTTTGATGTGGGGGATGATGGAATCCAAGTCTGGGTTGTAAACACATTTAGACCCAAGACCACAAAGTGGTCCGTCAAAGATAGTAAACGTTTAACAGCGCAGAACCGCCGAGTTGTGAAGACGTCAGACTCGTTCTGGTCAATGAAGTCTTGGACTGGTTACCTAATTCTGCGGCGCCAGCGCTGACAGTCATAGAGGGCAAGTTGGAGTAAAACCAGTTCAATGTTAGGCCTGTTTGATGATTGTTGTCTTGGAAATTCGTTCTTTTGGGCGATATTGTTCTTTGTGAACATTGAATTCAGTCAGAACGTATCCTTAAGCTTAGCTTTTAATTTCGAATATAAATCAATTTATTTAAAATTTATATTCAGATATGAGTCACAGAAACTTCAACAGATTACTTTGCACTTCTATTAACATGGTATATTTTAAGAAAATATAGGACATTGTCTTAACAAATTTATAGATATATTCAGATTTGGAAAAACTAATTTATCCTGTCGATATGGATCAAAATAATATTTAAAATCTGATTCATCTTAAGCCCTATTCACTTGTGCAGGTGTAACAGGTTTCATAGAGGGTAAAGAGTGCAGAGAATTGAATAACTGGTCATTTAACGATACATATCTGTCCATTACTGTCAGGGTCAGATATGTATCACTCAATCACGAATTAATAGCTTAGGGATTACTACACATGTACTGCCTGTCGTAGCTTCTATATAAGGCCGGGTCAATTTAGAACCAGCACTTTGTATTCCGGTCGCTACACAGGTAAGTCAAATGCTCTTCTTTTAGTATTCTGTGTCTTTCATTATTTTATATGAATTTACAGATATTAGAATGTATAATGAATAATGAGTTTTGTGTCTGAGATTTGTACATGAGTATGATAAAGTGTAATAGTGTTTATTGTAGTTCAGACATTGTGTTATGGTTATGGTTATTAGTTATGTAGTATGGTTATTGTTTTATCCTGTATATATATTGTGTGTGTATTATGTTCTGCAAATAAACTTTGTATTCCGGTCGCTACACAGGTGTCTCCTGGGTCGTTTGTCTCACAGCATGGGGATGGGCGAGTCGCTAGCTCTGCCGAAGCTATTCCCCCAACGAAGCGAACCTTACAAACTACCAGACTTCCATCCAGTTAATACATGGTGCAGAAGAGGTTCCCCGGTACGTGGCGACTCCCCATCCTGAAGCTGATGACAAGACGACCTGCGAGAAGGACCACAAAGACGAAGACGTCCCCGACCCCAGTCTGACGAAAAGTCCTGAGTGGGAGGTGTTATGTAAGTACGTCATCCCTGCCTTGAAGAGCTACTTCCCCACGAGGTACATGCCACAATTGGGAAAGACCGTGGAGGTCAATTGTTGGATGTAAAAGAGAATAAAGTGGTAGAGAATTGGGCTCTGGGTACATGACTGCTAACGAACCTACCAACTCCTAGACTGGGACCGAGACAGAGTCATAGATGTCAAAATCGTAACTACAATTGCAGATGTCATGGCCCCTCTACAAGAGACCACCTATGGCTGACATAAGACGCTGTTGGTTGATCCACCAAGAGCTGCCAGGATCCAATCTTCAAGCTAAACAGTCTGAATGATATGTCCACTATATACATGTATATAAAAACTAAGTGTCACATCTTGTAGATCGTCACAGTTTGATAGTGCTAGAAATTGAACTATAGCAATTTCACCCAAAACTTTTGTGTTGTCTACATTTTATAACGCTTATAGCATATTTGTAAGTATTGGACACATCTTTCACGCTTCACATATGTTTGAAATTATTTGTAAAATCCCGTGAATAATCTATGTCATGACAGATGGTCTATTAGTATATTAGATAGCTCGGTTTCATTTATTTATCTAGATATTCACAGTGACGGCCGCCTTGTCCTGCAAGCAGGAAAGGTGACCAGCTCCATTGTTGACTGTCTGGTTAGTTTGATAATAATAATAACTACCTAAATAGGCTTGCAATGATGTCTATTTGGGCAGGTGTCTAGAAGACATGCATCTTTGTATTAGCTGATAAAATGTGCAGCTTTCCTAGAGAGCTACTTCCCCACGTTAGACATGCCACAGTTCTGAGAGACCGTTAGATAGAACGAGTCGAACGTGGATGTAGATAACGGTGGTGAGAATTGGGCTCAGGGAAGATGCTAGTTGATAGCCACAATGATGGCCAACTTGTCCTGGAGGCAGGAAAGGTGACCAGCTCATTAACTGACAGTCCGGTATATTAAAGAATTGATTCCCTGCTCTACTTGGAGATAAATATGATCTCAACTTGGGCAGGAGGCTCAATAATGTGTGTATGTTATTTGATCACATAGAAATGTAATTGTATATCTGTTGTGAGAGGTGATTACGACGTGAAATGTTTTGATTTATTATATTGTTTTTATGTGAAAGAATGAGAGATCTCTCATAGTCCGATTATAAGATATGTTTGAATGTGAACAATGTTGCTGGTTCAAGTATGAATTTAATTTTAAATGGAAATGTTATTTTATTTCCATCTAGGATCATGATATTATAGACTCAAAACTAAGACAGTATTATGTGTACACCACTTAAATGTTATATATATCCAATGTGGTTTTTTTAAACTAAACAAGTTATTTCATATTTACCTGTATCATGCATGATTTACCTCGCATTCTTAACACCTCCTCATATTTATCCCACTTTGGCTTCATAAATATATAAATTTCGGGACGAAATTTTTTCAGAGTGGGGGGATTCTATTAACATGGTATATTTTAAGAAAATATAGGACATTGTCTTAACAAATTTATAGATATATTCAGATTTGGAAAAACTAATTTATCCTGTCGATATGGATCAAAATAATATTTAAAATCTGATTCATCTTAAGCCCTATTCACTTGTGCAGGTGTAACAGGTTTCATAGAGGGTAAAGAGTGCAGAGAATTGAATAACTGGTCATTTAACGATACATATCTGTCCATTACTGTCAGGGTCAGATATGTATCACTCAATCACGAATTAATAGCTTAGGGATTACTACACATGTACTGCCTGTCGTAGCTTCTATATAAGGCCGGGTCAATTTAGAACCAGCACTTTGTATTCCGGTCGCTACACAGGTAAGTCAAATGCTCTTCTTTTAGTATTCTGTGTCTTTCATTATTTTATATGAATTTACAGATATTAGAATGTATAATGAATAATGAGTTTTGTGTCTGAGATTTGTACATGAGTATGATAAAGTGTAATAGTGTTTATTGTAGTTCAGACATTGTGTTATGGTTATGGTTATTAGTTATGTAGTATGGTTATTGTTTTATCCTGTATATATATTGTGTGTGTATTATGTTCTGCAAATAAACTTTGTATTCCGGTCGCTACACAGGTGTCTCCTGGGTCGTTTGTCTCACAGCATGGGGATGGGCGAGTCGCTAGCTCTGCCGAAGCTATTCCCCCAACGAAGCGAACCTTACAAACTACCAGACTTCCATCCAGTTAATACTACTTAAGAACGTCAGAGTCTATTTATGTATCCAATGCGAGTCAATGATATTGTAGATGATATAAAAAGTAATAGGATAAAATAATAAGATAGTAATAAACAACTACAAATGATTCGATGTAATTGCACCAACATTTTGTAAACGACAGAAAACCGTTTTTTACTATGTTCTTGTATAAAACTAGATAATTAAGACGTTCTATACATATACACATATATAGATATATACTACTTTAAGATTTACTGGAACTTAACCAGAGAAAGCTTTATGGCTTTGGAATCAACAGTTCTGAAGACAGTATCAGCTTGAATGTTTGAAATACACCAAATCTCCTTAGTTTGATTTCAAGCTGTCAAGTCTGTTGACGATAAGCTTTCGTCTTAAGAATAAAAACATGTAATTGAAAACAATAGAATAACTGACGCCAATAAATGTATATATATATATATATATAGTTTTTTCTAGTGAAGAGACGGATTCATTCTAAATCTAAAATCTGCTAATTGCTTTTCCTTTGACTCGTCTAAAATTCAACTGAATCTAGTCTTTTTTAATACAATCTATTCATTTATTTTTTACAATAAAAGTTCATGAAAAATAAGCACATTATTCACATTTATTTGTTTACGTATTAAAGGACATTCTTAAAATCATTGTTTAATGAATATCAAGAAACGACGATCTATGATGAAAATCTATGTAAGCCCAACATGTATTTGCACAAAAATAAAAGAAAAAATTAACTCAGTTTCTAACAAACTAGTAGGTTTCTTATGTCGTTTTCAAGAAATGCATTCATCCTTCAATTTCAAAATTACTCAATTTCTAAAATGCCTTTAAAAAAAGTCATTTTGATCTATATAGATATTAACATGAGTATTTTACAATAAATTGAACAAATGAATTGCAAGCTACACTAACCGTTTATATGCCGTTCTCTGTAAATTATACACACGAAAATGTATCTCTTCATAGGTTAGGTTACAAAGTGCGTTAGTTCCACAGGTGCGACATTAACGTATTAGGTCAGCATGTCGCCATGGTCAGAAGTTCAGCCACTTAGTAAGTACAGATGTAGATAGGCCGAATATGTCAGGAGAAGATTAATGGCCATGATATATTACCTACGTATCACGATGGGCATAACCTTGATTATACCATAAATTAAATAATACATCCATATGTGACCTGTTGGAAAGGGTATAAAAGCAGGGCCAGGGTTAGTAAGAATCAAATCTAATCCTGGGCCTTGAATCAACAGATCTTGGAGTTGTTGTGTAGTGTTGTAAGTAGCCATCTCTACCGAGGCTAATTCCCCAAGCCAAAAACCACAAAAGTAATATAACAGGTTATGTACGCCTAATAGAAAAGGGTACGGAAGAAAGACTTGTTAATACGTGGTGGTGACCTTGGTTTTGGTACATGGCTACTTACCAACCTACCAACTATCCGATCGAGACCAGGAGTCAAACTCGGACCTCAACCCAAACAACGCAGCCACAGGGAAGTTCAGAGTCACACATCGCCCCGGGAACCAGCAACATAACACAAGACCACCCAACTCAACCACAGTCAGACGTCATCCCGCAAACAAGTGGCTCTACTCAAGCTTCACAAGCTCCACAAGCTCCACAAGCTCCACAAGCTCCACAAACCCAACAACCACATAGTTCTGCCATTGCCAATATGTCGGTTCTAACCAACATGGTACCAAAGTACGATGGTAAAGGTAATGGCCGCAACTGGTTGCGGAAAATGGAGTGTTGGAGCAAACACCAACAATTGAGTGACGGAGTCTTCCTCCAAATTCTGCCATTATATTTAGATGGATCAGCCGCAACGTGGTTGGATTCGCTGCATCCTACTCCAACCACATTCAACGAATTTAGAGAAGCATTCAAAATCAGATACATCACAGCAGATTCAGGCCAAACAGCCTTCCTGGCCGAAAAGCAGAGCGAGGCAGAAAGTGGCACCAGCTTCCTTGAGAGGATGCAGGAAGTGACAGCGGGTATGGACATCCCAGACCTGTTGTTCATTCAAGTCATCCTAAATGGGTTGAAACAGGCAATCAAATCGATTGTCATGCCGCAAGGGCCTACAACAATTCAACAACTTGGTCAGCAGATTCGACTGGCCGAGGCCACCATTGCAGCAACTACTTCACCTCCAACAATTGCTGCCTTAAGTCCGGAATTCACATCAATAGCGTCGCTGCTGACAAACCAGCAGCAGCAACTTGATGCCTTGACGTCTAAACTCAAGGAGCGGACGAGAAAGCCACGGCAGCAACCACAAAATCACCAGGGCCCCCCGAGGCAACAACAGTGGCAAGGCTACCATCAGCCACAACAACAGTGGCAAGGCTACCAGCAGCCACAACAACAGTGGCACGGCTACCAGCCGCCACAACAACAATGGCAAGGCCACCAGCAGCCACAGCAACAGCCCTGGAATCAGCAACAGAATTGGTCATCGCCGCAGCAGTATCCACAACAGCAACGGGGTCCTTCTCTCCCAAAAGGTATTTGTCATTGTTGTGGTAAGGCAGATCACTACAGAGATCAATGTCGCTTAACTCACTTAAGCTGCCATTTCTGTCATGAACCAGGTCATTTGATCCGTGTGTGTAAGAAACGTTTGAATCAACAATAGGGGTTTGTGCCTGCTCATGGGCAACCACCCAGGAACAGGCACATTTACATGGGATCTGTCAACAGTCTCTCAAAAGTCAGAAACACTGTCAATATAAGCATTTTTGGACTTCAATGTCATTCTTTAGTAGACACTGGGGCATCTCTATCAGTCGTTGCTATTTCGTTATTGAAAAGAACAGGGATCAATTTGGCTACCATGAAGCGAAGTGTTCTGTCCCATGTAACTGGTGTAGGGGGTGAACAACATGTTGTCTATGGCGAAATCACTATTCCATTATCAATAGGAGGACTTTTGATAGATCATAATTTCCTTGTCTTAGAAGCTGTCCAACATTCACTTATCTTAGGACAGGATTTTCTAGAAACCAATAGTGCCATCATAAATTATGCTACTCATACATTTTCCATACACCATGGTTTAATTGTGGTACCACTCACAACTGTTGGCTCATCATTGGTAAGGACAGTGTCTTCTGTAACCATCCCACCTAATAGTGAGATGATTATCCCAGTAGCCATCAAACAACCAAAAGGTAAGTGCAAACCCTTGATCTTAGAACCTGTTCCTCAGCTTACTTATCTAAACTTGGCGGGTGCCAAGTGCATTGTTAACGCTGTCAAAGGAAAGTCATGCTTTACTTTGCTGAATCCAACCAGTGATCCTGTCATTCTCCCTTCAAATAAAGTCATTGCAGTAGCACAACCACTTGATGTTGCATCTATTCAAGCAGTGGACATAGCGGAAACACCAAAGACACAGGTAAGCAAACAGTCTAATGTCAGCATTGATCTCAGTGATGCACAACTTGATACTAAGCAAAAATGTCAACTGTCACAACTTTTAAATGAAAATTCTGATATCTTTGCTGCCACTAAAAGTCAACTAACTGCTACAAATTTGTATGCCCACAAAATTGAAACACCACCTGGCACAAAGCCAGTGCATTTACCTTTCTATAGAAAGAACCCTGAAGCCAAAGCTGAAACCGACCGACAAACTCAGGAACTTCTCAAGCATGGCTTGATTGAACCATCAACATCTCCATGGCAAAGTCCGGTTGTACTGGTGAAAAAGAAATCAGGTGAGTACCGCTTTGCAGTTGATTACCGTGCGCTCAACAAAGTCACTACTCCAGCATCGTACCCTTTACCTCGTCTTGAAGATGCCTTAGACGCAATAGGAGATTCACACGCAAAAATATTCTCAACTTTGGACTTGGCATCAGGCTTCTGGCAAATCCCTATGGATCCAGAAACCGCCCATAAAGCATCCTTTGTTACACAGAGTGGTCTCTACTCCTGGCGTGTAATGCCATTTGGTCTCAGAAATGCTCCTTCAACATTTCAAATGGTAATGGCTAGGGCACTACAAGGGTTAACTTGGACCTTCTGCTTGGTGTATGTTGATGATATTCTTATTTATAGTAAGAACTTTGAAGAGCACCTACTACACCTCCAAGCAGTGTTTAACCGTCTACGTACAGCAAATCTCAAGTTACAACCAACCAAATGTCATTTTGCACGCACTGAGGTCATGTACTTAGGTCACATTCTTTCAAAAGATGGTGTCAAAACTGATCAATCAAAAACTGAGGCAGTCAGAACATTTCCAGTCCCTAAAAACATAAATGAAATTCGTAGTTTTCTTGGTCTGTGCAACTACTATCGAAAATTCATAGAAGGTTTTTCAAAAATTGCCAATCCATTGAATACTTTGCTCCAAAAAGATTCAACTTTCAATTGGTCCTCTGATTGCCAGGTAGCATTTGACTCATTAAAAGACAAACTAACAGATGCTCCTGTATTAGCATACCCTGACATGCGTAAACCTTTCATTCTTACAACTGATGCTTCAGGGTCAGCAATAGGCTATATTTTGGGACAATTAGATGATAATGGAAGAGAAAGGGCAATATCATATGGAGGGAGATCTTTGAAATCTTATGAGAAAAATTGGACAGTTAGTGAACAAGAATGTTTAGCAGTTGTTGAAGCAGTCAAAAACAATAGAATTTATCTTACCAGTCAACCTTTCAAAATAATAACAGACCATAAAGCTCTTGTGTGGCTCCAAAACATTAAGCACACAACCAGTCGCCTACACAGATGGGCAATAGAACTTCAGGAATATTGTTATGAGATTATTCACAGACCAGGCAAAACTAATTGTAATGCTGATGCGTTATCTCGACGTGAATATCCTGCCATTACTTCAATTTCTACAGATGATGACACAATAGAGCCCTTAGAGATCAAGTTCTCTTATGACACATGTCCTGTGATAGCTCAGTTAGATGAGGCAGCAACTGAACCTGTTCCACAGTCTTTGACTTTGGAAAACATCCAAGACATTCAGAGTCAATGTCCTGATTTCAAAGGCATTATTCAGTATCTGACTGACGGCTCTCTACCAGATGACAGGAACCAATGTCAGAAAATTCAGAACACAGCCTGTGAATATGATCTTTTAAATGGTGTACTTTACCATTTCCACCAGCCTCGAGTTAAGAAAACTGAAGATGCTGATAAACTGATACGCCAGCTAGCTCTTCCAAGAGTCTTACGAAAGGATGCTCTTCTATCCTACCATGACTCTAAAGCAGGAGGAAGTCATATGGGTGCTGACAGAGTGTATGGAGCACTCAGATTGAAATATTACTGGCCTGGTATGTACCAGAATGTGCACGACTATGTGAAGTCTTGCAAGAAATGTCAAGCATCTAAAGTATCACGCCATCCTAACAAAGCTCCCTTGCACCCTCTTCCAATCACTGATGTCTTTGATAGAGTACACATTGATTTCTTAGGACCACTTACAGAAACCTCAGACGGATACAAACATATCCTTCTAGTTGTAGACTCTTACAGTAGATGGAGTGAAGCGTTCCCTCTCAAAACACAAGAAGCTACTGAGGTTGCAAGAGTTCTTTATCAGGAGATATTTTGTAGATATGGTTCTCCAAAATCAATTGTTTCTGATAGAGGCAGAAACTTCGTATCAAAACTTGTAGGTGCCATCTGTGAGATTTTTCAAGTGACAAGACACACTACAAGTAGCTACCATCCCATGTCTAATGCAGCATGTGAACGTACCAACAGTACAATCCTTCAAGCACTACGTACATACTGTGACACTGACCATGGTAACTGGCCAAGTCTCATACCAGGGATCATGATGGCCTTCAGAATGTCTCCCTGTGTGCAGTCAACAGGGTTCTCACCATTTCATATGCTCTTTGGTAGAGAAATGAACATTCCCTTTGATACTGCCATCTTACCAAAAGATGGGATTGGTAAAAATGCCACTGAGTATGTCACTGAGGTAATGGATAACCTCAAAGTAGCAAAAGAGGTAGCATCAAGTAACCTCAAACTTGTTCAAGAAAAGATGAAAGAACGCTATGACCGCAACAGTTCAGAACCACTGTATGATGTTGGTGATCTTGTTTGGATCACAAATCAAGTTAATACAAAAGGTAAGTCACATAAATTAGACCCAAAATACATTGGGCCATATGTTGTTAGTGATGTTTGCACTAAGAACACATATCAACTGAGAGATAGAAGGACTATGAAGAATCTGCCTTCTAAGACTCATGCCAATCGCATGAAATCTTACTACACATGTGGACCCATCAAAGGATTCACTGAAGTAGAACCAGAACCAAGGCAAGAACCAGAACCAGAACCAGAACCAGAACCCGAGGAGCCACAGGTTCCCATTCCGAAACCTCCCAATCAGAATAAGAAGAAAACTACACCAAAGGTAAGTACCCCAACAATCCAAAAATCAACTGACAAGTACTATCCAATAGACAGACTATTGCGGCAACAGATGAAGAAAGGTAAGCGCTACTACTTAGTAAAATGGATAGGGTACACTCAGACATCTTGGGAGCCTGAGGAACATATTACAAAAGAAGCCATTAAAGCCTTTCATGAGCGATTCACGGCACAAGGTAAGAAACGACGACGCCCTTACAAGTTTCTAAAAGTAAAATGAAAGGCTCTTATATGAAGATGTGTCCACTATCAGTACTAAATAGATGTCATAACATGTAGATCTTCACAGTTTTATAGTGCTAGAAATTGAAGTCGACCAATTTCACCCAAAACCCTATGTGCTGTTCTACATGTTATAACACAAAACTATCTACTTGTAGGTATTGGACACACCCTTCTCCTTCTTCTCTTCTCGCTGATTCTCCCCAACCTCGTAGCGGCAGCCTTAACACCAGAGGAATCAGCTGTTTTGAGGCTTAACTATGGCGTTGCCTTCACTAGCAAAACTGAATTACAACTAGCTGGTGATTACTGGTTACACTCCTTCGAAATACCTTTACCTGAAAATGATTTGCCAGCATTTAAATTTTCATGTATGACTAATGATACTAGATGCCATGTGACACATAGAGTACTGACACCAATGTTTTCCTTCAAGTCTCAGTTTTCTCATCGACTAAACAATACCTGTAAACGTTTAAAATCACTTCTACCAGAACACTCCCTACCTGATAACATAAGAAGTAAGAGAGGACTGTTTAACTTTATTGGCTCATTTTCGAAATCCCTCTTTGGAACAGCTACAGTCCACGATGTTCAAATTTTGGCTAATCACATGATGACACTGAACAAACAAACCGCAAAATTGGCAAAAGTATTTAGCCAACATGAAGATGATTTATCATCATTTATGCAAACCGAAAATGATAGAATTTCTAATATTTTTACAGCTGTCAAAGCCAACCATCATGAAATTGTTCAATTGGAAAAAGATCTTACACAAAATCAAAAATATCTTCAGCACTATTACATTAGAATGTTAAAACTATTAAGTAAGCAAATTGCTCATACCAATACATTAGAGCATCAATTGGATGAATTATTGCACGCAACACGTGATCTTGTTAAAGGAAAACTTTCTCCATATTTTGTACCTTTGAAGGTTATGACCCACACTCTCGACAACATTCAGAAACTTTTGAGACAGCAATACCCAAGTTTTAGAGTTGCGTTCAATGATGTAAGAGCTTATTATCACAACAGCAACTTTCTATACTTGCGCAACGATTCCAAATTATATATCACTGTCAAAATACCTTTAACAGCATTTCGGGATTCACTGTACCTGTTTAAAGTACATTCCTTTCCTGTACCAGTAAATACCACTTCCGCTCATGCTTCCCAAATTCTCGATCTTCCTGATTACCTTATGGTTACCGAATCAAATGATTATTATAGTTCACTGTCAACTTCTCAACTTGCTACTTGTACACGCCAAAATACTATTAGTTGTCCCTTCAATAGTGCATTTCATCCGGCTACATCACCCAATTGTGCCTTTTCACTGCTTTTAAATAAAAAGGCAAATGTATTCAAATATTGTGATTTCCGATTCAAATTCGATGTTGTATCTCCTAAATTGTTAGAATTATCACCCTCCTCAGTTCTTGCATATGATATTGATTTACTTGCTATTGATTGTAATGCTCATCAAAAGATGAGTAAAGGTTGTAAGTTTTGCGTTATTCATGTTCCTTGTCGTTGTTCATTGTCAACAAGAGAACTATATTTTCCTCCACGTTTAGCTTCATGCTCTGATATAACAGATACAGTCACAATTGAACATCCAATCAATCTTGCCCTTATTCAGTCATTCTTTAATGATACACAATATTTGACAATTCAGGCTGATACTTCCTTTCCAGAACCACTTTCTATAGACATTCCAGAGTTTAAGCTATTCAATCATTCACTTGATTCTGCTCTTGCTCAAGATAAGAAAGACCACCTTAGTCTGGCCCGCATGGTAGAAAGAGCAAAGAAACGAAAAGTCATTTTCAGTTCTCTATCTGATCCTATCCTTGACGGCTCAGCAGTCCCAGAATCTTCATGGCCGAACTTCGATTCATATATAGCCGTTGCTGGCTTAACTATAAGTACATTCTCTACACTAGCTTTCATCTATACATTCTTACGTTTGCGCACTTTAGCTGCAATGATGCTTGTACTCCAATCTACTAGGGCTAAGGCCAATTCCGAATTACCATCATTCAAGTATCAATTGCCAACTACTACTCCTTTCAATCCTTGGAAAAGTATTCAGGACATAGATTTCTCTATGGATCATGCTTTAACTACTGTCATCACGCTACAATGTCTCCTTCTCTCTATAGTCTTAATGTACTTTCTTATAACAGCGTGGCACAAACAATATCGCCAATCATGTTCAATTGTTCTTGAAATAACAAATGGAACTAACTGTATTTTTATTCCGATTGTTAAACTAACAAAATGTCTTTCACAATATAATATTGAAACTCCCCTTAATATCAATAACTTACAAGTCATTGGCTGTCTCCGACCCATGCTATATGTTGACATGCCTGGTTTTCAAATCACTGACATCAATTTAGACAAAAGTATTCCAATTTCTCAATCCTATCAAGTACCTTTCATGCAAGCCAATAGATTGAAAACCATGGTAAGACAACCTTTTTGCGCATATTTGCTTATGGAGCACCATGGGTATCTACTCCCTGTAAAGTCACCCAACTCCACTAAATCATTTCAGAATAATCCAACATCCCTCTATCCATCACTAGAATAATAAAACATGTAAATTTCGGGACGAAATTTTTTCAGAGTGGGGGGATTCTATTAACATGAGTATTTTACAATAAATTGAACAAATGAATTGCAAGCTACACTAACCGTTTATATGCCGTTCTCTGTAAATTATACACACGAAAATGTATCTCTTCATAGGTTAGGTTACAAAGTGCGTTAGTTCCACAGGTGCGACATTAACGTATTAGGTCAGCATGTCGCCATGGTCAGAAGTTCAGCCACTTAGTAAGTACAGATGTAGATAGGCCGAATATGTCAGGAGAAGATTAATGGCCATGATATATTACCTACGTATCACGATGGGCATAACCTTGATTATACCATAAATTAAATAATACATCCATATGTGACCTGTTGGAAAGGGTATAAAAGCAGGGCCAGGGTTAGTAAGAATCAAATCTAATCCTGGGCCTTGAATCAACAGATCTTGGAGTTGTTGTGTAGTGTTGTAAGTAGCCATCTCTACCGAGGCTAATTCCCCAAGCCAAAAACCACAAAAGTAATATAACAGGTTATGTACGCCTAATAGAAAAGGGTACGGAAGAAAGACTTGTTAATATAGAAACCTTTCTACAACGAAGAATTAAAATGGATAATACAATATTTTGAGTATAACAGACCACACAAATTTATTTTCATGTCAATAAGATAATTCTTCACCGAATATCCTTTAAAAAAATAAATAAACACAATATGAACAAATTAATATAAATTACTTACGGACTCTGCGCCCTTAAGAAGTAACTGACGGGAACATTTCTTCTGGCGATGTAATAAAGATTGCACGCCGAATCACGAAGTGTGATAATGATATATGAAGGCAGTCTATGTTCACATTAATAACGAATACGAATGTTTTGCAAAATACGTTTTTGTATGATCCGTCTTGAAATATTATCTTATCTTCACTTAAAGTTGTCGGTAGGATAGTCATGTAGCATAAGAAGTATTTTAACCACGACTTCGTTGGAACGTGTTTGAAATGAAGATGTGGTATATAAATTGACTCAAATAAATCAAGGAATTTAAGGAAAATAGAACAATAGAATAAGCTTGTCTTAGCTTGTTGACCAATCCAATTTCATGTAAAATTTCATGAAATAAATACGTTTAAACCGAAAATAGAACAGTTTGATCTAGCTTTAAAACACAGAATTGCCAGGATTGTTGTCCTGTTGAAACAGTCCGAATCATTTTACGAAATTATGCTCGTACACCTCCATATGCCGAATTTGTGAAAATAAATTGTCCTCGATGAAGTAAGACCACAGTTATATAGATTAGCCGAAAAAGAAATAACATGTCTATTTCACAAGTTTTGAAAGCATTAACATATATTGTACCGTTATATTCATGCATCGTCAGCTCACATGTTAATATGAAAATGTAAATTGTATATACCTTGTATACAGGACTGTGACCAAATGACAAATAAAAGGCTTGACTATGCTGAAGATAATGGTAGGGATCATGGTTTGAGGACACTTGGGAAGTAGGAACGTTGTACACTTAGAATTAACTTCTCATACCTCGTTTCGCATTTGGCAGGAGCAGATTCGTTGTAAATATATGCTTTTCTCTGCTTAAGATAAGTTTCAAAGATAACGTTGGAATAATATGAGCTCATCTCATCCACGGTCTGGTCTTCAATTGAAAACGACAACTTTGATGAGTTGGTTGGATCCAGAGAAGAGAATCGTTTGTTGGAATAAAATATTGAAATGTATTGCAGTAACTGACAGTTGCTTTAAGAGTCATGACGGGTGCAAGACATGATATTTTGGTTTAATGTCTATATAAGGGATTCCTTCACTCTTTACAAATGATTTTGTTACTTCACACTCGAAAGCTTATAAAATTTTCTTTAAATTGTGATGTCATTTCTTATTGAAATGCTTACCCGTTTATCTTTTATAATGACTTTTAAAGTACTTGAAACAGTCATAAACATTAAAGTGTTAATGTTTTAGTCGGCATATTTCAACAACTTGAAAATTTGTACTTTGTATGACCTAATGTTAAAGTGTAACGTAATCCACTGTATATCCAGTAGCAAAAGTCAGAGAATGCAGTTTGTGTTTGTCTGGAACTAATAAGAGGAACAATAGGTTTTGAAAACATGATAAATCATCAAATTTATTAGCCAACTATTTTCTGTCTTGTCGGCTTCAGTAAATAGAGTTTCGTTGAGTATTGCAAAACCTCTTCCCAGATGGAGTACAAAACAAAGACACCGCACGAACAATCTGACTTGAATGCGCTAGGCATCTCTGGACTCTAAAAGCAAAAGTTGTTACCAAATTCTAGGAGAACTTGAGGAATGTCCTTTATTCCAAATGCTGTCCCTCTTTGTTTCATACCGATCTCTCAGAGTTAACCGAAAAGTCAAAACAAATATCCCAGACGTTGCTGTTTGCGGCGATCTCTTACGAGTCAATTTTCCGCCGTTAGTAGACGGAATGCCGTCCCTGTAGACTATGCTGAAGATAATGGTAGGGATCATGGTTTGAGGACACTTGGGAAGTAGGAACGTTGTACACTTAGAATTAACTTCTCATACCTCGTTTCGCATTTGGCAGGAGCAGATTCGTTGAGGGTCCCGCGGCACTGCAATTCATCTAAACATGCCATGAAAATCGAGGAGAAATTGCGTAAATTACTTGGAAAACGCCGATGTGAATTGCCTATTAAGATAACAAGATCATCAGCGTATCATTGCCGGGCGCTAATTGCTCCTCTAATACCTATTTGTGATGTGTGTTTCACCCTCACCATGCCGCCCGACCCCTCCCGACGCAAACTCACTCACCCAGGGGAGACCCCCTTCACCTCCTGCCAGCTAGCCCCAAAAACAGGCCTCTCTTGCTCGTTTCTGTTACGTATCTCCCCGATTTTCTTTGTAGTACTTAGAGTCCTGACACCCGAACTAAAGAGCTTCTCTCACTATGACGTCATTACTATGACTTAGAGTTATGTGCCCTTGATTTGCCAGAATGCCCGAAAATAGGCTGGCTTTTATCAAACGTGTCTTCACTAGGGTGCTTGTGCAAAATGGTGTAACTATGTGATCATAGAGCAAGCTTGTGACGTAAGAAACAGGATGTCATGCTCTGGTACCATTATAGCATTGGAATTGGAGTTTCACGTATATCCCAGTTAAAAGCAAGATTGTTTAGAATAGGTAAACTATGCTTATTGTTTTAAGGAACTTGAAAGGTTGAGTTTCCTTCTTCATAAAACCGTTTAATTGTTTTAATTCCTGTTCAGTATAGATACTAACAGATTTAATCGAAAATTAAGAAAAGCATTTTAAACTACAGAATTCTTTAAAAGCTCAAAATTAGTTTTTTTATAACTTAAATTCAAAAACATTTTGGAAATTGATTGTTCTAATTGCATAAAGCTCAACTTCAGATGTGACCTTTTGCATCTTATAAATGTAAAAAAAGAATTTTGGTAAATGCTTCTATCATTTTCCGTCATGCATACACATACATATATTCGGATTTGATGACAAAATAGATAAAATACGGAATCAAAGTTAACGTTTAACTTAATTCGATGACAAACTTTCTCGCTTCCAACGTTATTTTGACATCTAATGAATTACCGAAAGAAATGGTAACCCAGCATGTACATAGACTTTTGAAGTGATCATTAGCTTAATTAAACGCCTGTGTTTGTAAACACAGGAGGCGCCCGGCAGCCCAGGCAATAGCGGGTAACCGGTGGACAGGGGCAAGCGCCCGCGGGGGTTGTTTCAACCTCAGATGGACTTAGCACAGGCTCAGCAGGTGTCGCCCGGACAACATCGAGTTGTAACATTAACACATCTCACGAACCTGTGACAAACTCTTCAAAAGAAACTTTCAGTGCAAATTATTCTTTGTCTAAGGACATTGATGTAGTAACATGTCAAACTTATTTACCTCCGTTAGTAGATGGTAATATCAGTGACAAACAAACTGGTCAGGTAACTAATTATGATAACATCATTATAACTGACAATGCTGTTACTCCTGTACATGTTTTAGAGCAATCTAGTTGTGCTGATGTAAATACACAATATAATTCATGTCTAGAAGGACCGAGTCCTGATACTTTAGTGTTGGAAAACGAAGAAGTATTTATCACAACTAATACTGACTCATGTAACTTTCAAAGTGAAATGTCAAATGGAAATAGTGTTTATTTTGACCAAAATGTTAATGATGTACGCTTTATCAGCATTAATGTGTGTGGTTTAAGAAACCGACTTGAATATCCCGATTTTATCAAACTAATTCAAAACAGAGATATTATTTGTCTGCAGGAAACAAAAACAGATACTTTAGATGATCTCACTATTGAAGGCTTTAAACTATACATTCAGAATAGGAAAACTGTTACCAGGCGATCTGGAGGTATAGCACTAGCAGTTAGAGACAAATATTCACAATTCATTTCTCCGGTAGACAACACAAATGAATACATTTACTGGTTCAAGATAGCAAAAGAATTGTTTGATTTAGAACAGGATATATTTCTGGGAGTCGCATACCTGCCACCTGAGGGTTCTAAGTATGCAGGTGATAACCTATTCACAACTATTGAACAGTCTATATTACACTGTTTATCTCAATCAGATTATGTCATCTTAACTGGTGATTTCAATGCCAGAACCTCGAATCTACTTGATTGCTGTGTGATAGACAGATACATTATGGATGAATTTGGTCTCGATGCAAACGAGCTTAGCTGTGAAATGAATCCTAGATTGTTTTTTGATAATTTAGATATACCTAATCAAAGATACTCAATGGACAAAGGAAAGGTGAATAACTATGGAAAATGTCTCATTGATCTGTGCAAGGAATTGAATCTTTTCATATGTAACGGTAGATTAGGTAAGGACAGATATATTGGCAGAAACACATGTAACGATAAAAGTGTGATCGACTATGTTATTTCATCCCCTCAATGTTTATCTTTATTTTCAAATTTTGAAGTTCATGACTTCTCTCCTCTCTACTCTGATGTACATTCCCCAGTAACATTCTCACTTGCTAGAACCACTTCTTGTATAGACGAGAGTGATAATTCTAAAGTTATTGATAACCATCGAGATTCCTCTCAATCCAGTAATGTAACCAAACCCAAAAAGTATGATAGTGATAATTCACAGAAGTTTAGAAATAATATTGATGTTAAAACGATAAACGATTTGTGTCATAAAGCTGATCTAGCACGGGAAGGTCAGGGTGACCTGCAGTCTGAGGTCAACTGTTTGGCTGAAGAGGTCACGCACGCGCTATGTAGCGCAGCGTGTGATGCGTTCGGAACTCGATCGCATTATGCAGGTAAACGAGTACCTAAAAAGAAACCTAATAAGCCCTGGTTTAACGCCGAATGCAAAGAAAAGAGGAAACTTTATCTAAAATCTAGACGACGTTACAAAAAATCTCCAAGTAAACTAAATAAAACATATTCAAAATACCATGCTAAAATGTATAAGAAATGTATGAATAAGAACATTAAAAAATTCAAGAACAGAACAAGTGAAATGTTAAGAAATTATCAAATGTATTCCCCTAAGGAATTCTGGAAAGTGCTACAACCTGATAAAAATAATTCAGTTAAAGGCCCCAGTCCGAGTCTCAATGATTTTTATGCGTTCTTCAAAGAATTAAACGAAAATAATCATTCGCCCGAAGATTCCCCCCCAGAAACTCAACCCATAATGTATGATAATGAATGTCTTAACTGCGACATTACTATTGAAGAAATCCAGAAAGCAATTAAATCCCTGAAACGAAATAAAAGCAGTG
Organism: Steromphala cineraria; assembly: GCA_916613615.1. Classification (NCBI taxonomy): domain Eukaryota; kingdom Metazoa; phylum Mollusca; class Gastropoda; order Trochida; family Trochidae; genus Steromphala; species Steromphala cineraria. The sequence goes on from OU744731.1 coordinate 22,725,597, forward strand.
GTGTAGATTTAATTGAAAATGAATACCTAGTAGATTCATTTGATATTATGGGATCTTTTTATGTTTCTTTCTTTAATCTAGTATTATCATCAGGTCATATCCCTGAGGCATGGCTAACTGGTGTTATAAGACCTATTTATAAAAAGAAAGGTGATACAGCTGATCCTAACTCTTACCGACCAATAACTATTCTGAGTTGTTTTGGAAAATTATTTACATCTGTGTTAAACAGGAGACTAAATATCTTCCTCGAGTCAAATAATATATTATCACAGGCACAAGCTGGTTTTCGTGAAAAATTTTCAACAGTTGACAATATATTTGCACTCCATTTTCTTTCACTAATTCTCAAGAATTCTAAGAAAAAGTTGTATTGTGCCTTTATCGACTTTACTAAAGCATTTGATAATGTCTGGAGAGTTGGTCTATGGCAAAAACTGTTAACATATAATATTGATGGAAAATTCCTTAATTTAGTAAAAAATATGTACAGTAATATAAAGTCTTGTATTACTGTTGATGACGCACAATCCCAATATTTCTCAAGCTTTCGTGGTGTTCGTCAAGGAGAAAATCTTTCACCGTTATTGTTCTCAATTTTTCTAAATGATCTAGAAGATTTTTTAATTCAGCAAGGTTGTAACGGTGTTACAATTGATAACCCTAATGATGAGTTAATTAATTTATGTATCAAACTTTTCATCTTTCTATATGCTGACGATACCGTACTTCTAGCAGAAACTCCGATGAAACTTCAATATTCACTGGATAGTTTTCATGATTATTGTGAACTATGGAAAATGGATGTGAATATCTCTAAAACTAAGATTGTTGTATTTGGAAGTGGGGTAGCATCAAAATCAAAGCATTCCTTTCGTTTTGGAAATAAACATATAGAAATATCAGATTGCTATACATATCTTGGAATTAACTTCCATAGAAATAGAAGAATGATTTTTGCTATGAAGGATCTTGTAAATTGTGCAACAAAGGCCATGTTTTCACTTTTGAAAAGATCACGCAATATTAATTTACCCTTAGACTCTCTACTTAAAGCTTTTGATGTAATGATACTACCAATTATAACTTACGGCGCCGAAGTATGGGGATATGAAAATCTAGATTTAATTGAAAAAGTTCATTTAAAATTTATGAAATTAGCTGCCGGTTTACGCCCATCAACACCAAACTTCATGGTATATGGCGAGCTCGGAAGATTCCCTCTCAAAATATGTGTAGCTTTAAAGATGATAAAATTTTGGTATAAACTTGAAACTTTGGATGTTCCATGTAAAATTGCAACTAATATGTATAGACTTGTAAGAAACAATGAATCACTCCATTCCTGTAATCCCTGGTTTTGTTTCATTAAGATGCTTTTTAACAATTGTGGATTGACTTTGATGTTTCATGAACCCATGTATTATCACATTAATTATATTGTTGAAATGATTGACCGTGTTTTAAAGGACCAATTCTTACAGAGCTGGCAATGCGATGTCTCTAGCAGTTCTAAAGCATTCTACTATAAATTTATCAAAAATACGTTTTCTTTTGAACCTTATCTCCTACTTTCTAAATCTATATCCTACCCTCTACTGCTGTTTAGAACAAGCAACCACTATCTACCTATTGAAACTGGCCGCTGGAAAGGCATCGCACGTGAAAATAGAAATTGCCCGCTCTGTGACTCACCAACAATAGCAGATGAATTTCACTATCTTTTCCGATGCTTAGCTTTTGCTGATATAAGAAAAATTTACATACCGGAATATTTTTGTGTTTTCCCTAATATTCATAAAATGAAAATGTTGATGTGTTCTAAAAGGCTATCAGTTATAAAAAATATGTCAAAATTTGTTACAATTGTAAACTCTGTATTGAAAAAATTGATGTAAAATCGACCTTCACATTGTATATTTCTATGTTGCTTGTATATATATTTATGCTCTTGTACCACCGTCGGTGGTGAAAAGAGAATAAAGAATTTGAATTTGAAAGATAGTCGTATCTTATGACGTAAAAAGATTCCCGACCTTTTTTGATATTTTCATATATTTGATTAATTTGTCGTAATGAGACCAACAGGTGAACTACTCAAGAAATTAATGAGTTAGATTAAGTAATCTATTTCAATAAGTAGCATGTTATTACATCTGTTCATCTTGATGTCTTGTAGCAATTTGTCATGTTAATAACTGTTTATTACAGACTCTTCAATCTATATCTTACAAGCAGTGCAAACATATTGCATTACATACTTTTTGAACTTAATGTTTATGTTTGAATTCATATTAGGATTTTTTTTAAAAAGTATATATTTTTAGTAATTCTATAAAGTTACAGAAATACTTTTGTAGGTAGAAAACTTTTCTCTTTACATTTTATTGAAAATATAACTGTTGTTAAAGTTATAAACTTGTTTGTCTAGTTAATTGGTGCATTGAAATTGAGAGCTATGAAAATGTTAAACAAACTATTGTAAAACTTATAAATTGGTTATAATTGCATGAGTTGACAGGTCTTGACATAATTTGCTGTCTGCACAACCTTTCAGTACAATATATAGTACATGTGACAAAATGAAATATAAAATTTGATTTTTCCAAACACAGAAAGATTTACACGATGTAGATGAAAACGAAAACAACAGTTAATATACGATTATACCTTCACAAAATATGAAAGCTAAGACTTATTGTTATAATTTCTCAATGAAGGTTATTTCATTTCAACTAAAAGATGTCATTTCAGATTTTGCAGTGGTGTATCTATCCTAAATAAAACAAGTAAAACAAGATTCGGATAAAAAATCAGCAACACACCAAACTCCATTTTCAAGAGTTAATGTCAGAGGAAGTTTTCACGTTTTTACAATATTGCGTTGCCTTCTATCAACAAAGAAAAAATAAAGATTCGGTAACTGTGACAAAACAAAAATCAAAACGACAAAGGGCTTAATTTTGGCAGAAAATGTTTGAATAAAATTGGACTTTATCAAGTCGAAAATTGTAAAATCGAATGAAATTGAGACAACAGGATACAACCAATGTTCTTGTTGTTCTTGTTTATAACACATAACTAATTTTTATGGGGGTTCTGTGCTCACGTACAGAATCGAAACCAAACTAAACGTCTTAAAGTGAAATATCATGCCTTTCAAACGGATATCGTAAAACTGTAAATGTTGATATTAATTATACTGAAGGACCGTTGATGACTTTTGAGGAAGAAACCACTCGAAACATTTTGCAAATTTATTTTCAAGGTTTTGTATTGTGTAATGAACATTCAAGAACAAACCAGGATACACCTGTTATTCGTAGAACAAGGCACCCTGCTATTTCAAAATATTGCTGTAGGGACGAGTGACCCTCCTTGCCTCACCCCCACGTGCCAGAGTCCCGGGGGTGAGGAGTTTAGCCCTGGGGCACCAAGCACCTGTTCCATACCTTCTCTGTCATGTGTCATCTTGACCCTCGACTCATCATTAAGACTTCATTGGATTCGCATGGCTTCCAAAACATGATAACAGCAAAATTATATGTGCAAAATATGTGGCATGAGGAAATTTGAGATTTAATCTTTAATTAATCGATAGTGTCAAATTAGTAACGGAACTTCTGATAGGGTCATTGACGCTTGGGAATAGATGTTGACATTTTTACTTGGAAAAGGCCGTACTCCTTCCACTTTTATTCAAATTCGAAGATTGCGATTATTTACCGTTTAGGACATTTGAAATATAAAACATTTATTGTTTTTATTTAAACCATGACGAAGTTTTCATCTTTAATTTTCATGAATTGATTTATATTTGTTAAATAGCGTGTATACAAATATTCACATAAAACATGGAATTATCTAAACGTTAAAGCACGTTTTCAGGGGGAATATAAGGTGATGTCAGGAAAATGAAAAGTAATGATTCCATTTGAAAGACAATGTATTCAAACTAAATGAAGCAGTAATGATTAAAATATATAATGTTAAGTTTAGCCATACGAAACTTTTTTCTAACACAAACTGAATTAAAGGTGTTCACACAAAATGGCCGCCAATGGATTTTATGTGAATCTCTATACTTTTTCCTCTGACTATGGATGATTAATTATTGTTATGAGATTTTTGACACTATCAACATAATCCATATAGCATTAACGTACAATTATCAGTGAAAAATATGAAATATTAAATTTTAAAAAAACGTGCTACCATTTAGTAGTAGGAAGAGTGTAAATGAACTTTTTGGCGTCTATGAAATTCTGATATTGTTTATAGGATATACACTTAGTCTATCAGATATGTTTCATATTAATCGTTACATTAATGCTTTAAATGCAAGTATTTCTTCCATTTTTCATGTTGTTTCGTTTCTCTATAACTTCGTACATGTCTGTTTATACGCTAGTTATATATCTGCTATCTATTTCTTAAATATTGTTTCGGATTATTTCCAACTCACGGAAAGGTTCCACTATATTTACTCATACAACAAGTTACATGTATTATGTTTCTTGTAGCACATGTTTGGTGTAATATTGCAGGAAACATGTTTTTATACGAAACAATTGCCAACATTTTACTAGAAGTGAACACAAAGCAGATTCTTTCTACTTTTTCATTTGTTTACAGCTAAACCGTTAAACCTTTCTATATGTATACGACGTTCATAATTAATTTTGAAGAAGTTGTTCTAAAAACAAATTCTCAAAAACACATTACTACAGTTTCTTATGTGAATTCAAATATTCTTAATTTCTTTAAACTCTTTTTAAATAGCGTGATATGTCCCAATGATTACAAGAATAAATGGCATGATGGCTTTAGCGTCTTTAGGACTTTAGAAAATACCACCAATGAGTTTTTTTGTCATGCTTACTAATATGAATTTCGTTATTTTTTTAATTTTACCAAGGTTCATATCCACTTATGAAAAGAGGATGAAGATTAGTGCATCAATTTAATGTGAGTGTAGAATCTGATGAAAATTCATTCTAAATGCAGTCTTTAAAGGGGCAATAGCACGTATTTTGATAGTTTTATATTTTAAAATTTTCAGTGATAATTGTAAGTTAATGTTAAATGTATTATTTTGACAGTGTCAACAATCTCATTACACAAGTCAATCATCCATAGTCGGAGGACAAAGTATTTAGTTTAAATACATTGTCTTTAAATTGGAACCATTAATTTTGCTACTGCCCCTTTAAAGGAGGCATTGTTTGTTAAAAGATCCCTTTCAATTTGTGAATTAACACGAAGTTTAAGTGTACATTTTAGCTATTATCCTTTGATTCTGTCTGTAACGTAAAGACCAAAGACAAAATAGCATATTTGTCATACCTTATTTTCACTCCTAAAAATACTCGTAAATTATTGATTATATTGTTGTATATATTGCTCCAGTTGTGGAGCAGTATTTGTATCAGCTTTGTATGATTAAGGTATGGTATATATGAGCATGAGTTTAGTTTATTTCTTTGTTTTTAGTATTGTAGCAATATTTATCAGTTATTCTTGTTTCCGATTCAATACAACAGTTAATTACAAATAAACATACACTATAAAATAAAAATGCTAATGTATACACATCTTCACTTTTTCTCGGATTTTTTCTACATTCCATCTATTGATGATTTATTTTATCATAATGTAAATATTTCTGTATTTCGTGAAGGATTCACTGAAATTCAAAGCTGCTTATATGTTATGATGTTTGCATTAGTTAATACAAAGATATCTTCATATATATGACTTAATGAATATAATGAAATATATACATTCTCAACAAAAGTTAAAGGACCATTAAAATACACAATATCTAAGTATTACAAAATTCATATATTAATGATATAACAATGAATTTTGGAATGGTTCTTAAGTTATCATGTTTACTATAATACCTTACCAAATCTAATATAGCTGTACATTTGGAGATAATTCATGCTATTCAAAGTGACCAGTCGACAAGAAGCACGTGCGGGCGAGCCTCTGGGCACTGCTGGACAGTGTCCAAAGAAAAATATACCCAGTAATCAGCGGACTAGCACTTCTTGTGTTTCAACAATTGTACAGATAGCCAAATATTGATTGTCAGCTACCGTCGAGGAGCGATAACAGGGGAACTCAGCGGTCAGTTAATTTCTACCGGTCACTACCAACCGGTCAAGTGATTCCTCTTGTTCACTCAACCGCTTGACTTGGATATGTTTAACATGTGCAACCTTTGCAGAAGAGAAAATAAATCATAGCCTGGGTGCTACGTTTTTAAGGTATTTTGTGGTTTAGTAAGTTCTACGTTTGTGAAATGTTGAATAACGTATTATATAGTTTAATGAAAAGAAATATTGAAAGCGGTAATTACATTGTTGAAAACGAAGAAAATTAGAATTCTTTGAGATTTTATTTGTAGTATGTGTTCCTTGTAATGTATATATCCTATACCTACCTAGACGATTATGGTGTATGAATTGTAGAGGATGTTCGTGAAAATGAATTTGGCATTTTCCTTACTTGCAAATAGGTACTTTTCAAATATTCAGCAAAAGTAGTTAATATCATCTTTTTTTTTCAATTAAAGACACTTTTACAGAGTTTATAGTTTGTATGAATTATTATAAAAAAATGAAAGAAAAAACTCACTGGTCCACATTGCAGTTTCATCTTGTAATTTCAGGGTTAATTGCCAATTTCAATGTGTTCTATATGTGTTTTCATAATTTTATGTTTCTTGTCAAATTCATTAACATGAAAAAGGTATAGAAAGAGAAAGTCGTGTTTGTTTCTTACAATATAAAGGTTCCTTGAAAATATCGTATTTGTTCCAATTACAATGTTCACCTCAATTCAAACGTTAAACCTTATTCAAATATGTTGGTGTTAAACATTTTATCAATTATCACTAAGTATGTTTATTGACCTGACTGTAGTTTTGAATGCTTATATTATGCGATTGAGGAAGAAAACAAATTTTGAAATAAACGTTCTGGAAATGAAAATAGTACATTTTATTCTTATTGGCGAAAGGTTTAGTTATACAACAAAACCATGTATTAATATCATGTATGTTTATATTTAGCTAGTTCTTGACACAAACATAAAATTACATGCCGTATAATATTAATATGTACTAAACACAATACAAAATTGCAGCATAACTAACATTTTAGAGGAATAAACCCAAATTTATGAGTACATGGTAGCTTTATGTATTTTGATAGTTTAAAAGTAAGTGTATATAAACTGAATTGAGATTATTGTAACAGAAAATATTGAAAACAATATCTAAAATTTTGCACTGATTATGAAAATGTTATATGAAAATACTTTTCTTAATTTTGTTATATATGACGAGGAAAATCAAATGACTAAGAGATATTTGGATAATGGTAAAAAAATGGTATTGATAGTAGTATCAACGTCACAACAAAATTATACTGTTGCCAGCTCCAAAGTGTAAAACACCTTTGATAATGTCGTCAGATATTGATGGAATCATTTTTGAAATAATGTATTACGTGTTGTCGATAACATTACAAGCAAATTAAATAACATTCTGGTTATGATTCTTATAAAGATACAATAATTTGTGGTATAAAATATTTCTCTTGTATACAAAATCATGAACGATATCACCAAGTCGTCAGGTAAATAATGCACAACAATATTAAAACAAATATTAGTTTTCAATTTATCATGATCTAATATCAATTACGATAGTAATGAAAAATATGATTATAATCAGAAGTAACTTTAATAATATGATTTTACTAATTAACAAGATTAAAGATTGAATATCACAAACGTATACTCCCCTTTTATCTAATGTCTAATTCAGATATACTATTCCGATACATTTAGAAAACGGAACCTGAGAATATAAATCTTTTTGCTTCTTAAAATGTTTTCGTGCATGAGGGATTCCAGTCATCAAAAAATTATCAAGTTAACTTTTTATCTTAAAATATATTTTTTGATAACAGCTATCATCAAACCAATTTATTTCGCAATGAAAATGATATCATATGTTTCGGAAACATTCGCCATGTATGTTAAAATATTTTTTTCGAAAAAGTAAAAAATGTGTTTTATCATTTTGATAAGCAGGGGAAGTCTTTATTAATCCATTCGACCTTTTCACTTGAATTTACATATCTGGACACCAACAGCCCGTGAAACGTATGTAAAAGCTAAATATTTTATGTCCTTATCAGATAAACTAAAAAAGCCGGGTTCGAATCCGCAGCGTGTTCTTGTAATTACCAGATAAAAACCCTTTAAATTCAGACTCAAAGAATTTCTCGAATTTCGGCTGGTGTCACTGTGATTAAGATCTCCCTTCAAGTTTGTGGGGTAAAGATTGTTCCCTAGACCGTATCCCCGTGCACATGATTTTCCCATCAGACCCCGGGGTCTAGAAAAGTGGGGGGTAAGATTGGGGACTATCCTTTCTTATACGGGATTTCTACTATTTCTTTGATTGGATCTACTACTCTATTTTGAATTGTGGAAATTATATCAATGTGATTATTCTTGAAATATACTTTTGAATTGTGTGTTTTTTCTCATTATCTTAAATTATGTTACAGAGACTGCTAGAATTATAATGATCTTTTTAACAATATATTCATTTTAAATAAAAACCTATTTACTTGATTAATATTTGTTTTACTTCAGTAATAAGTTCAGAGATGCATTTATTGGAGTGTGTAAATATTTTTGAATAACAAAATATTTTGAATAACAAAAACTAGTTACAATCATAAATCGCAAGTGGTAAACAATTAAAGTAGATATGAAAAGCAAATAAATTAGCGGAACAATGGTTTTATGACAATTTCTAAACTAAATTATCTGAAGAAGTTTAATACTTTATGAATAAACATTTGAATGAAAGAACGTCACACAGTTTTTCTTATATCTCACCACAGTTCATATAGAAGTTTGTTCCCATTTAGCGGGTAGACCCTCACGCTATAAACGGGAGCTAGCTATTTACTGCGTCTCGCTACCGGCTAATTCTCGAGTCAACACTTAGCTAGAGCACTTGATCCTTCGTCACAACACCAGCTAAATTTATTGTGAAATTACGATCTCAGTCACTCTGTCTTTAACACTGAAGCAATCACGTTCGCTCCCCTGGATCCCATCTCATTTCCTAGTTAATACTATCAATTAAAGCGAGAGCCAATTAGCGCCGCTCAGTGAAATTAATAGGAGTTCTCTTTCAATTAGAGCCGCCGACCCACAGGAGAGCGCACGAGCGAGGGGAGGTACTACGCATGCGCAGGAGTAAGCATCTTTGAACGCACTTGTTACCAGATTTCCATTATAACAATCAAGCAAGGTGCACATGGGTCGCACTTGACTACAGACACCCGTAGGACGTTTATCTCACGATCATATCTTCTCTTTGGATTTTTTTCAACATCTCAGAGAATTTGAAGCGTTGACAATTTCTGATTTCTTCTTTGAGGGTCATTTCTGATTTGTGTTTTGGTGAACGATAAATGAATGCAGTCCCCAGCTAAAGGACCCTGCCCGCAGGGGGAGACATACGAACGTCTGAGGGCGTATTCTGTCAGACTTCTTCAGCATTTGTATCAACAGAGAATGGAAACCCTTAATGAGAGACTTGGCAAGGAAAGCCCAAACTCAGAGGACGATCATTCGGACGCTTTTCCGGATTCGGATACGGAAGAAATAGAAAAGAAAGAGGAAAGCCGAGATTCGCGGAGTCCCCTACGCACCCACAGTCCCTCGGGGTCACGACATACCCCCTCTCCCCACAGGGACGAGTCCCCGGACGGTCCAAAAGCTCAGACTACTTCATTCAGGGTGGCAGATATTCTCGACCCAAGCAAGTTCACAGGGACGACGAAATCCAGAGTTTGGCACCCGTGGAGAGATGAAGGCTCGTTAGACCCGTCACATCTTGATGATATGACACATAGTTCTGGTAGGTGTTTATCATTTATTATTTTTACAAACAAAAATATCTATATATACTGGATGAAAGAGTTGTGATATTTGTGATATTTATGAATATGAAAAAATGACAAATTCATTGATTTACAAATTCACATATTGTTCATCAATATGCCAAATTCCCTAACTTATTTTGTCCAGTATATAATACATAACGAATGTAGTAAAACCTTTGAAGAGGACCAAGAGCACATTAAAATTCATTAAATTAGTGTGACATACAGAGCCGAAATATTGATAAATTTAATGCTTAAATACATGTAGAAATATTGATAAAAAAAATTTCGATACAAAGGATTTTTTTATTATATTTTACATTAAATCGCTTATTTAAATCAACCTAATGGTGTGCATGTAGACACAATTTAGGAAATTTCTAAAATATAAAACTGTGTTACACTGTTTGATATGACATAAACAATAACACGATGTTTCATCATTAATTTACCACCTTGATTACACAAAAACTATTTCATTCATAAATATAATAATAAAAAAAATTCGTTAAAAGGAAAAATGAAGGAAAATAAAAAAAATCCAAAAATACCACAAACCTCTTTGCAAGACATATGACAATGAGATTAGTATTATTTTTAGTTTACTCTAACCAATAATATTGATCAAAATAATAGTTTGTCCACTGAACTTAGACATATTTTCAAATGCTACCTCAAGCCTAATCTTCCAAAAAACAATTTACCAATACATATCGACTATGTTTAATTGTATGTTAAGTACATGTATATATAAGTTCACAAAATGTTTTAAGAAAAATATTCAGTTATGAAATATCTAGTTGAAAGTTTCTACACTCTACCGGAAAATATATAACTTTTCACAAAATAGTCATTGTGGAAAATACATTTACATACCAATTACATGTTTATTTGCCAATATACAGAAACACTGATGAATAAAAATGTTTAAAACCATTTATAAACACATGAGAGAGAAAAGTCAAATATTAGTTAAATATTATAACTCGAAGAAGGAAAAAAGCTGATAAACAGGAAAACGATGGTCACATTCAAACAAATGAATGGCCGAAATTTTATAATACCTGAGGGTAATATATCTAAAAGCTTATATTATCTAAAACAAACATTGTAATTCAAACATTATTAAAGATATAGAGTGTTATGAACTAAAACTTTAAACAAACATTACCACATTTGTTAAGCTTGTTGAACAAACACTTAACCGTTTGTCAATATACGGTACAATCATTCGTCACTCAACAGCATGTTATATTTTTATGTTTATCAATAATATGAACAGAACATGTAATAAGTACATAATGCAGCACTATTTAAAATGAAAACATTAATCAAATAGAATACACATACATATCAGGGTTGATATGTATCATAATTTCAAGAGTATGCTATTACTATCAATGGAAAAATAGTAGTATTTAAATAATAAATGGAGTAGTATGAACACGGGACAGATCATATATAATAATGTTCTGTATCGTACCTAGAGGATTTAAGATAAATATGCTCGACAAATAGAATACATTTTATCCAATACCATCTTCAAAGATATTTTTAGTCGCCTTTGCTACAAATTATTCAGAACATAAATCATTATTTTTTTACTACCTTCCTTGAAATAACAATGTTCTATTATAATTTATAAATGAGACATAACCTGTATGTCTACGTCACTTGAAGTTATCAACAAACTGCTATACGCTATTCAGCACATTACACTAATCAACATATCAACATCTTACACGGTATAGGATTATAAAAATGATTATAAAATACACTAAATATAGGTTGTAACATAGTTTTTTTTATCGTCTATGAAATAACAAAGATGTAGCATATTCAATATATGGGACACCATTTTATCTGTATAACATCTACGACATACTTTATTGTCTCTACTACAACATAACTTCACAAAAAAATAATCCCCACAATTTCATTCACACTGTGAGCATGTAGTGTACCACATAATGTTGATGAACTTTCATACAATTTTATTCATTTTATTCAGAAAAAGAACAGAGACTTTTGATATTAAACAAAGAAAAGATCATCTGTAACCAACTTCATCAAATGATATTTTCATTTTACTGCAAAACGGTTTAGTTGTCAAATAAAATACAATCAAAATATCATTTCGAGTATGTTGTCAATATAATATATCACTTTAGATACTCATGATGTTCAAGGCGTGAAAATGTTTCCCACGAATTAAAGAAATTAAAACCTTATGTGTAGAGCTTCTATTCAAGTGATATAGGATCCTGAGCCATCGTCACGGCAAATCAACTCTAGCATAATTCAACATAACATCTAGAAGATCGTTTTACACTCATGGAGAGCGCTGCCTTTTTAGTAATTACATATTTATTTGTCTTAACTTGTATCTGTCATCGGGTGTACATGACTTGTCAATAGATTAAAGCCATTAGACGACTGGTCAGTGAGATATCGTCTTTGTTGGGGGTAATTAGACCACTAATGTAACTAGTACAAACAGCAGGAGTCCTCTTTGAAGAAAAGGGCCATCATTACATATTATAACCATTGAGAGGGCTTGATTGTGTGGAGGGTTATGTGGAGAGGGGAGGTCAGAGGTTATTGGCCCCTTCAACGCTTTGTTACATGAGAATTGTCAGAATTTTGAGATACAGCAAAGCTTGTATGAATTGATCTTCAAAGTTGCTGATGATTTTCGTCATAATTTATAAAGACACTTAGACGGGAGGTTATAGGTAGGGGGTGGGATATGTACATAAAGGTTATCATGCGAGTGTGTTTTGGGATGGTTAATATCCTGCATTGGGAATAAACATTGTATTTAGCGAGCCTTGCCGAGAACACTATCCATTGTATGATAAATTTTAATTATTCTATTGGTTACTAGTTAAACGTTGGAGTTTTCATCACAGCACAGTTTCTGTCTGAGTTCATGATAGTTGATGATTATAATTCAAGGGATAAGGGTTTGTGTGATGGAGGGCATAACTTCTGGTCAGTTGAAATATTTGACCGCTTCGTTACATTTTAATTATTCTATTGGTCAGCGAGCCTGATACCAGGCATGGCGTAATGTCAGACTCATTGTCAGTTGATGTGGTTACGGTTCAAATGCTTTGGTCAGTTCATTGGTTTTAATGTTAGATCTATTTTAAACTGACCGGAAAGTGTAATGAACCCTGAAGGATACTGGCCAGTTCAAACTTGGTTTAATAATTAACACATGTTCTGTAATTTAAGCTTAATCTCACAAAAGTACCAAATTCATGTTTAATGGCAAATGTGTTTATGGCATAATATTTTTACACATTTGCCAAACATAATTGACTTGGTTTACATTTTCATCAAGCAAATTTAAATTTGAATAAATTATTTCAAGGGAGAAAAACACACAAGCTTTCATCATAGTAAATATTCTTCAATTTACCAAAAAAAGGAATATATCTAAAAAACAATATTTTGACAAAATAAAGGTTTATTTACTCTTTTAAAAATTAGAAAACTAAAGCTCCTTCAATAATAATTTTCCGTGATAGCACCTGTGTGTGTTATCAATAAAAGCAATTTTAAATCGACATTTAATAACAAGTGCATGCGCCGCTCTATTCGATAACGCTATTTACACAAGGGCCCTTTGCTAATTACTCGGAAGGTGAGTAGTTTGGTGTCCGATATCTTATCGATTACGCCTGCAGCCTTATATTAAATAGAAATTTATTGTTTCAGCCTATATTTTGGTAGATCATTTTTCCAAATCTATATAATATTTTTTGCTTTATATTTATAAAAAAATTAACTTGATGTGTTTGATCCTCTTTTAATAAACAACAGCTTGCCTTTTAAACTTGTAAAATTTGATTTAGGAAATTTTATGAAAATCCTAAATTAAATATCTTTGATTTGTGTGCCACTAAAAAACTCACAACATGTCAACACAATTTTAAATTATTTTTACTGCATCGATGTAGGCATCAATATCTTATTAAAAATAGAGTCTAAGAGAAGTTAAAAATATAACATTTTGGCAATTTTATAAAATGAGACTCTAATATTTTTTCTAAAATATGATTGGGGAACATAGGTATATATATTCTGACATAAAATACGTTTATTTTTCTATTGAAATATAATCGAAAACTGCAATCTAGCGTGAAATACACGTGCGTATTCATACACAAACATGCCATAATTACCAGGCTAATTAAAAGCTCGTTTTCTCTACCCATATTCAACAAGGAACGTGAAAACGCAATTTACAGGGCACGAAACATAAACAATTTGCAAGACCAAAGACGGATGTGGCTAGCTTTAAATTCTGACATACGTCGTTTACAAACCCGAAAGGCAATTAGGCAAGAAGCAAATAACACGATTTTAAATAGCAAATGCCACTTTTTTACAGGAAAGTGTATGCAAGAGTTCTCTTTTAGGCCCTGCTGTATGTCCATCACTTTAACGTGAAGAATTACGTACAGTGTAAAGACTTCAGATATGAGTATGAATATCTTATCACTCTGTTATCGGTGCTTAACTCTAATAATTTTGAAATCCATTCTTTCCGGTACCAGGGATTGTTAATGGGGCTTGTCAAAATATTGATTATAAGTTAGCGATGCAACAGGAAAACCCCCTCCTTCTTTTGACTTGGATGCAAGGGCCTTCGGTTTGAGTGTCTGGCAAATCGTTTAACGCGTTAGAAATGAACTCTACAGCTAAGTTATTATACGCAGCTTTGATGTATGCTTTTCAATGACATTTTAATGCTTTGTACAATTATTATGAGAAAACAGTCAATTACGCTGAGCATATGTTTACATTGAAGAGTAAACACACGAACGTGGAAGAAACATACATACAACTCTGCAGTTCTATACAGATAAGCAAATATACATTGCTAATGAAAATACAGACCTATGCTAAATGTAGGAAATCCTTCATGGAAATCACCCATGCATGAAATATACAGCTATCATATCTGATAAAGTAATCATAAAACTATGTAACCAGTAGCATATGTTGAATTAATAGCATATCACGGACGTGCCAGATATTGCTGATATTCGAAGAGGATGGCGCGTCAATGCTGTAGGGAAGTTTCTTTCTGAATGAAAAGTTTACACCATATTCATCTAAGCTGTTTTAGTGTAAATGAAAGTTTGGCAAACGTGTTTGAATGTTAGTAAATGAACATGTGGGTAATCATTCCAACAGATCATTTGACATGCAAGTTTTGAACAATTTCGTACATTTTCCGGTGATGAATACAAGTCCAACATTAACCTGTAAACATTAACACGATATATATTATTTTAATTGCGATAAAGTAAATGCATTGTCATCTTTCAGTCGAATATAAATATATATGAATCAGAGCAATTTGATAGAAGATAAAGGAGATAAACAATTCAAGAAGGCATTAACTTGTCGTAGTCAAAGTAAGAAAAATCAAATATGAAGGGTTGTACATGTGACTAATTTCATCTTCACTAGTTTTCCTAAATAACAGAGACAAGAGGGTATTTAAAGGAATTGGAATACAAGGGAAGAATGATAAAATATTTAAGTGTGGAAAAAAATAAATAAAAACAGCTTTATAACATTCTTGAAAAACTACTTGAATACACCGTTTACAAACTTAACATAGTCAGTGTCATGTTGTCAGACACATTACGATGAACGATTGATATTCAAGGGAAACAAGGCAGGGGAATGGGAGGTTAAAGGAAGGGGGTATATGGGGAGGGGGAGGGGATTATAACGAGAAAGAGATGTCATCCCTGTGACCGTCTGACCATGATGTCACAATCGCGGGTCGTGTTAGGCTATCATACTTCTATCAAAATCAGGAGGGAAGCATTCGAGCGAGAAATTCGTCAATTAGATATTGTCGATTTGAGTGTCGCGCGACTCTAAGGAAGAAATTAGTGGGCCCATCTGTTCCGAAGGCCTAACCCATCTTAGAGCATTATTAGAAGGAGGGGTGAGGGGAGCGAAGGGGGGGGGGGGGGAGGGGGGGGGGGGGAGGGGGGGGGGGAGGGTGGGTGGTTACTAGGGATCGTGGGGTTAAAATAAAAACGAGGGGATGTAAAGGGGTGAATATTGTGGTACGGGACCTTAAAGAAAGTTAAAACAGGGGATTGAATTCTGAATTCGGAATGAGGGAGGGGTGAATTAAGGCGGGTATTTGAGGCTGGTGGGGGTGGGGGGAGGATGTGACTGAGGGGGAGGAATTGACCTAGTATGAAAAGATTCGAAATTGATGATGTCTCAGGAGAGGGAATATAGCTCACTCCTTTGCGGATCTAAAGATGCGCTTTAAGATAGGTTGAAAGGCGTCGCTGATGCATTTAATGTTTAAATCATCCCTTTGTTATCTCGTTACACCGGTGTGTGACGGTGAAAGGACGAAACGTTGTCTTTATGTGTCTCCGTACAAGCGAACACCCTCAATGAGTGAGTCTCAACGCGGAGAGAATTTAAAGGGAGATCTCTACCAGTGATTCTATCAGCTCTATAGTGTTTTCTATCCTAGCTGTATCTGATCCGTCTATAAATCTAACAAATATGCGGGAAATCCATCTCATGCGGGAAGGACGAGCCCCCTAATTTGATCATCAGTTCGTTAAGTGCTTAACATGAACAATATTATCAATTGTTTCTTGTTACCTTCTTCACTGTCTCAATGAATGTACTGCCCCTATGAATTCATCGTGAATTACCAATCTGGAATATAACGATCTTCGCTCTTAACAGAGCAAAGCCTTTATCATTTAAATAAAAGTTTTAACAGTTTATTCCCCAGTTTTGAATTTCCTTTGATGGTGCACCAAATGCCACCAGGATTAGATTTGACAAGTCGCACAAAAGTGAACAAATCACAATATTGTGCCTGCTTCGTTGGCGTTTAGCAGATGTTGTGGATTTTTTTCTGCAGCATATAAAACATGGAAATTTTTGAATCTTTTGTTAGATAACCATCTGGACTGTATATGCGTCTCTAGTTGCTTATTTTGGGGGAAATTCGTTTCAGAGTAGAAATAATCATACTTTTAATACACGTGAAAGATAAATGAAGAATTACAGAAAATGTTGGAAATAGATTTATATTCCATATATATTCCAAAGGTTATATTTAAGATAAATGAAGTAGAATAAAAGACTAATTCCATAAATATTAACATTTAAATGTTCAATATTGATTGAATAAAACAATGAGAAAACAGAGACAATATGTTGATAATTGAATTCGTTTCAATTAAATGTCAAGTGTACGATACCGCACAACACAAAAGGAGATTATTGTTTTGTTTAAAAAAAAAATTGTATTAAAATAATCCTTGCAAATAATTTTGATCGTTAAAATTTTGTTTCAAAGTGGCCATGAACAGTTACGGGAAAACAAGTTGAACTCCCAAGTAATATATTATAAAAAAACATCTTTAATTAATAGTATTAATTTCAGCAATAACAGTTACATTTCCTTCATTTTGAATTATTGAAAGAAAGGCGTGGAAGCGCTGACATGATTACGCGAATGTAAATACTACAATATTGATTGTTACCAGATATTTATCTTTGTCAATTTCAATTATCTTTTCAAAATTAATTGTGATCGCCACTAACATCCATCTTGTCCTTTTTCAGGATCTCCAAACGACCTATCACGTGACCATGGCGACTCTGACGACAACGATCTCCTCGATGGTGATGACAAATGTGATGACGACGAAGACGGCGATGACAAGGATAGAGAACGTCGACGTCACAAATCTGGTTCCTCGGAGGGAGGAAAAGCTGGCAAACCAAGAAGAGCAAGAACAGCCTTTACCTATGAACAGCTCGTAGCTTTGGAGAATAAATTCAAGACGACGCGATATCTATCTGTATGTGAAAGACTGAACCTCGCCCTCTCCTTGAACCTCACAGAGACACAGGTGAAAATCTGGTTCCAAAACAGGAGAACGAAATGGAAGAAACAAAATCCGGGTCTTGATGTGAACAGTCCCACAATTCCCCCAACTTCCGGTAGCATGAGCACGTTTTCGTCACCATATTCGGCCAGTATGTTATACGGCCAAGGACTTCATCCTTACCTTCCAAATCACAACCTTCTAGGACATTTAGGTCTCTTCAGGGCGCATGCGTCGTACCCTGGACAAGCTCATTCGTTATACTACCCTTATTTCAGTCAAACGACGTGATGAGGGGCTTTGTTAGATTAGTGAATATATTATATGTTTATAATCTTCACGGGACTTTATGGGAGGACGTTTGTCTCAAGTCATTTGAACGTCAAAGACTATGACGTCAGAATACATACCCAAGAAGACAAAGAGGAGAAGTGCTATTGTCATGGACCATTGTCATGCACGTGCATTCATGTTTATTCGCCCTCATGACATTGCCATGAAACGAATACGCGCGTATTAAGTTATAGAATGAGACACATAGTGTCTGTTTCATGTATTGTTTGTTTCTGTGGACGTTGTTACTAATGACGTCATAAACTGATGACGTCACACCGACGTACCTCAAGTGACCTCTTTCCCCTGTATATATATATATGAATGTGGTGTGAAAAGAAAAGAGGTACACTGTGTCAATATGTACATGAAAACTTGCAATGAATAAATAGTGCTGATGAATCTTTACATGTTCATTTGTAATTTTTAATCTTATCTACATTGCATACGATACGCAAAATGTGTTCAATACTCATAACTTCAAAAGTAATGATTTATTGACACATTGACAACATCTATCAATTCACTTGCATAAAGTCTATATTCTGGTTTCCAATTTAAAATCGCATTAGCAGGTGGATTGGTCTAAAACTCATTCAATCCTGTCACATCAACATTTTTGTTTCTCAAGTAACCTGATATTTACTAAAACAAATTCCAGATACAAATACGCTGTCAACCATTGTCAACCTCTTCCACACAAGAGGAGGCTTTTGGACTTTTAACCTTGAATTTGCATTTTAGTAATTTTATTGTCTATAATGGTAAAGGTCATCTTCCTCTGAAATTGGTTTGAAATTTAGGGAACGCAATTCAAAATTTAAAAAAAGAGGTGTAAATCCTAATCTTGTTCCATATAATTTTCTTTTTGTCCCATGTCAGTTCTGTTGATTTCTAGATTTAAAAGTTTTCATTAATTCGTCTAAAAAAATAATTCCAAAATTGCATTATTTCCTTAAGAATTTGAAAGAAATTTACATACATTGTTGAAATATTTATATCCAGAAGAAACAATAGAATTGATAAATTTGTCGACAAATGGTCCCCATTATTCCCAATATTACATTACTAAGGCTTAAACAATCTTTATTCAAACACTGTACTAAAGGAATACTTTATTGATCGCCCATTACCAATTGATCTGTGGTCATCTGTATGAATGTATTGCTGACATTTAAATGTGATAACAAAAAAAACTCGTCTAAATATATTTTGAATTATCATTAATCATGTTTGAACCAAAGTATGTACTAACCGTATTTTGAACGTTGTATGCAAATCAGCAATACAAAATGTTTGTAAAGAAAACAACGAAACAATAAAGATTCAGTTGTAACCACATGAATTAAAGTTAAATTTGTAAAACTTCTACTAAGAATTGGTATTTAAACGATTGCTCTTTACACATGTCTAATGACTATTTTTAGGTTAATCATGTTGACGTAAAGAGCACTTACTGGAAAATAATTGTAAACCGAAATTTAAAAGAACTAGTTTAAAGATGAATGAAATTTGCATTTTCCACGGCTGTTTCTTATCAAGTGTTCTAAAACTTGGACACCGTATAAGAAAATGTATTTCCCTTATATTTCATGATTTAGACCTTTGTTCCTAAAATATTAAAATTTTGAAAATTATATTGAAATGATGTTCATTTCCATGAATATTTTAGTGTTTTTAAAACGGTTCATGTTCATTCAAGATTTCAAAAACATAGTTCATTTGAAACTTTTATCATTGGATTTCCTATCGCCCTTTAAAAAATCGTGACTTCCAGAACAGAATAAAAAAGATGAAGAATGAACATAAAGTATACCACACCTAAGAGGCATGTTCATCCCGACAAAACTTTATACACACTATCGAACTAGACTATATAAGTGTTACATTGGTGGACATTATAAAACTGAAATGTACATGCTCATGCCTGGTCGTTATACCCAAGTGTCATGCAATGGACATGAACAGGTATAAACATGTGCATTATGAAAGCTACCTGCTAAATGTTTAGAAGGCCATTGTTTAAAAAGCTTAACGTCATAACGACCCCTTATGTCGGGGAAAGCGTTTCATTTGGGTCGAATGCAATGTTTAAGCTTTAATTGAATCATGGTTTCTACATTTTTCACATCAAATCACTATTTTTTTCGTAATTTGTAGTAGAAATATGGCATTACATCCATCACTGAGTATAAACTTCTATCGAGTGTTATTGCTGAAATTTAACTCATCCACTTTCTTTATACTGAAGTCAGTAAATATCGTCACCCAACAACATTTACAACAAGTTCTATGACAAAATGAAAACAGTTACCATAGCAGAGCATGTATCAACATAGACACTTCTCCTATTGTGTCTTCAATTACCCTTGTTCAGTGGACAGATTGAACTGTTTAGGTCTGAAATCAATGCCTGACCCATGGCAGTCTAACCTTGTGAGAAAGTTGTTGTAGGAAGATGGGAAAATAAGAGAAGGGATGGGAGGCGGGGTTGGGTTAGAACGAGAAAGAGAGTATAAACGGGGTAGGGTGGTTATGATAGATAGGATAGGTCGGATAGAAAAGGAGAGGGGTAAGTTAAACGACACAGAGACAGAAAGACACACAAATGAAAACTTATAGACACAATGATAAAGAAAGACAGAGAGACAGGCAGAAACAAAGACACACAGAAACAGAAAGACACACAAATGAAAACATAGAGACACATTGATAAAGAAAGACAGAGAGACAGCCTGAAACATAGACACACAGAGACAGAAAGACACACACATGAAAACATAGAGACACAATGATAAAGAAAAACAGAGAGACAGACAGAAACAAAGACACACAGAGACAGAAAGACACACAAATGAAAACATAGAGACACAATGATAAAGAAAGACAGAGAGGCAGACAGAAACAAAGACACACAGAGACAGAAAGACACACGGATGAAAACAAAGAGATAAAATGATAAAGAAAGACAGAGAGGCAGACAGATGACTGTGGTGCGGATAGGGGTGGGGTGGGGGTGTTGGTGGGGGTGTTGGTGGGAGACTTGAGTATGGCAGAGTGAGCGTGTGGAGTGGTCCTCATCTGGTCTCCACCTTGCTAAACACGACCGCATTCTTCCTAGTCTCCCTACCTCATAGACCGAGCGAAATGTGAAAACTATACTATATAATGTCGTATTTGTGTGCATGTAAAAAGCGGAATTGTCAACAAATCGATGTCGAATTGGAGACACATGTTATGCACAGTTTACTGGTTGACTTTTTTAAAGGATTTAAATTGAAATGGTTGAATTTGTTCAGTTATAAACGATATGTTGAAATACATTATTAATCATATGGATTGACAACTTTTTGAAAAAAGATGCGAGGTTACGATGTACATAGCAACACCAGTATAAAACAATAGTGTTAGTATCTACACCGAAACGTTATTCCTCTTTGCTGTAAATAATTTGTAAGGCTTTATAACTTGTATTTATCCTTTATACCAACCTAAATGTTGTTGCTTCCATACATCGGTTTATTGTACAATAGATAATTCGTTTATCTGTGAAATGAAAAGGAAATTTCTTCAATTAAATTATCAGAAATGCAGAATGAATCAATGATTTAAACGTTTACGTTAGGTGAGGTACAATGATTGAGAAGGTTTCGAAATTTTATTGATTTCCTTAGTTCCCAATTACATTCGATATGTTTAACATACACATTACTGTTGTATAGCAGTCCTCAGTTGCAGTATAATATCAATATGTGCCGATACAGGTGAGAATTTGGAACATATTACCTTTGGTATTTTAGGAATACACAGAAACTGAATAAGTCTGCTATATCCTCTTGAGTGAGCTCTAGTTTTCAATGTGGAATGGATGGCACTTTATTAGAAAGCAATAGCAATATCTCCAGTCAAAAGGTTTCGAAAAACATCATCTTCATTATGAAACGTTTGAATAGTAAAGATATTGAATAAAGTGTTTCTTAAGTGGTTTGAAACTGATTGGAAAGGTCCTTGTCGACAGCATTTAAACAAAAGCTTCACAATAAATTAAACATAAAACAACCAGAGCTCTTGTTGAACTATAGAAGTATATTCAAAACCTGCAAAGAAAACTCATATTTCCTCAGCTTTAAGTCACGAATAAGTAACATCTCTTCTGCGGTTTTATAGAAAAGACTTAAGAAGGGACCATTTGTTGGAAAATGTGTAAAACTTCAGGAAGGTTAGAAAAAAGTGGACGTTGGTTCTATTAGGATGGGAACTGTAGTGAAAATGATAACAACATTCGAAAACCATTGGACAGGTAGTTGAAACCGTTACAGATTTTATTTTGTCAGTATTCAGAATTTCCTTTGTATATTTAGTCAAATTATTTCCTTAAAATGCCCTTTGTGGAGACAACTTGAAGTGACAATGCTTTGTACAACTATCTAAAAAAGGCGCCCGTGGTACGGTTTGTGTGCTTTAAGAACGTTGACAATTTAAGTTATTTCAAATGGTAGTGCAACAAAAGACATTCATCAGAGGAAAAAATGAGGAAAACAATTTGGTTTCCCGTCCATCTAGATCGTGTATGTCAGGAACGGTAATGGCAATAGCGGCGGCCATGACTTTACGATCTTATCAGTATTATGATATCCAGCGAGCAATTTCATGGCGCGAATATGCTTAGAAATTCGTTGAGAACCGGTGCTTAATCGCTTTACGGCCATGGCAAATTTGCGACCAAATACTTTCTATAAGGTTTGTAGCTGTATGAAGCGCAATTTCGTCAAGCATCATTTACCAAGCTTGGCCTTACCCTCCAAGCTACCTGCTGCACTATTTTCTTTCCATACACATCACTGCTATATTTCCTTCCTCCTAAAAACCATCCGCGCTGCAAGGCCCTACAAACACAGAAACAAATGGATAAATACTTAAGCAGCAAATTATCTGTGTTTGGCTTTAACGGATGTTTAACATGAAAACACTAAAGTGGACCGATTTTCCTCGGTTGAAGTAACTTATGTTTTACGTTGTTGTTTGTATTGTTTCGCTTGGCTGGGAAAAGTACGTAGAAGCAAGTCTTGCCATGACAAAGAGGCCCAGCCTCGTTCTGGTTCGCGTGCAAGGCCATTAATTCCCATCTCTATTATTTATGTTTCATTACAAGACTGTACGTTTAGAACGGAAGGAATTTTTGACACCGTGGTCGATCGATCTTCCGCAGTTTTTGATGGTAGGGGATTCCTTTAAGTTTGGGAGTCTGTCTTCACCTGCTTCCTATTGTTGATGATGAATGGTAGGGTTATGAAAGGGTTCGCTGCAGACAGAGTGACGTAATTACACTTGCCAAAATTTGGTATCGGGTAACCTTTCCGAAAATTCAAAAGAGAGGCAAATACGTTTTGGAATGGTAATACTTAACGCAAATACAAATAATCATTATTTTGCGAGTGTGAGGGTCACTTTTTCTGAAGATGGCAAATCCATACCTCGACTGTGAAATGTTTTCGTTCATTCTTAAGTTTTGTTTTTGTTGTCATTTCAAGCAAGCCACGCGTTACTTTTGATACGGTATATGGCAGTGAAACCGTAAGTCGACCTTTCCATGTGACAGGCCTTTGCTTATGGTGTAATGCTTTTGGAGAAAATATTGTATCTTGTTGCATAGAAAATATCTGGCATTCGACTAAACGTCAACAAAATAGTTGAAGAGATGACTAAACAATGCCAATTTAAAATGATCTGTCACGAGGATAATGTGACATGAAATCTAAATTCCGGTGGTTGGAATGTTGGGTGGCCAAAGTTTGTCATCAAGGCACATGATAGCCACATAAATCACTTTAGCTCTTAAAAAACGCAGGATGCCGTTTTTGACCATTTTCCTGTTAAAATTACACTTTTTCGGAGAATAAGCTTCTTGTTACTCAAGCCCATCTACATGTACATACATACATACATACATAAACTTAACACAATGTGTGATAAATATCTGCAATACATGTGAGTATTTTAAGTTCAACAATCCTGCTCCATAAGCGTATTAGGATCCTTGTAGCTCCAACAACGCCCTGATATCTATTCAGGACAAAAGCCTCGTGTCGCTGACAATTGGTAAATCAAGGATTATTATGGCATGATTTTAAGTCAAACTGTGCACCTTTCAACGCCGCAGTTAAAAATGTGAAGGTTGTATTGGAGGTAACCTTTAAATGCTTTAATTGGTTGCTTAGGAGCGCGTTGAAAATGCATTCAGTGTGAATAAGTGCGATGTATATAACCCTACTGGTTATGATAACTATTTTCATAACTAAAACTACAATAAAAATATTAAACATTTATTAAAGTCATTTGCAATCAACCTTTTCTCAAACAATTCACATTAATTGAAATATGACAACAGAAAAACTAAATTCGTATCGACAATATGATTTCCTGTATACAACC
This sequence comes from Steromphala cineraria, assembly GCA_916613615.1. Taxonomy (NCBI): domain Eukaryota; kingdom Metazoa; phylum Mollusca; class Gastropoda; order Trochida; family Trochidae; genus Steromphala; species Steromphala cineraria. Next base: position 22,750,258 of record OU744731.1, read on the forward strand.
TATAGAATAAATTCGAAGCATAAATAAACCACTTTTATAAATTTCTTTTGGGTATGGTTTGTAATGTATGTCAATTCAGCTATATTTGTTTCGACAACAAAATATGTCAAAGTTTAGTTATCGTTTAAACACTCAAATTAAGCGAGGAAAGAAGGTTGAAGCTAAAGAGGTTATGGGATGTGAGGGGGTGAGGGCAGGGTAAAACTAACACGTTCCGTCCCATTACATAGAAGGCAAATCAAAGAAAGACGAATGGCTTCTGGTAACTAACCGACCTTATCATTACTTCAGTGTGGCAAAACAACGCTCACTCTCTCGCTTTAGCCACGGCGCATGTCAACAATTTTCCACTCATCATATTCTACTAATGTTCTACAGTTCTGGAAACATTGGAACGACTTGTTTTGAGTTTCTATGCCTCTTCTGCTGGCATTTATCATCCGTAGACATTGTTTCTCTTTGTTGGAATGTTTGTGTTATTGCAAAACATATTTATCAATGACTGAATGCAAAGCGCAGATGGTTTTGGCTTGCAGGGCGATGCTCTTAGCCCCAACTTATTTCCACGCCTCAGAGAGACATGTGTGAGCAACAATATTGTAAAAACGTGTAAATTTAAGAATAATATTTGCGTTTCCATTTATGGAATATCACTTGAAATACCTTGTAACGAATACAAACGAACATACGGTAATGATTGTGTAAGTTGTTTTAAAGTGAAGTTTCTTTACAAAACATTAATGTTAGTTTTCAATTTTCAAACGTTTTATTTACGGCATTTTAAGTTTGTAAGGAGTTTCTTTCAAGGTATTTAGAAACAATCTTCAACTTTTTTTAAACTAAAAAAACGTACAAAATACATCGGTTCAAAGGTATTTTACTTTCATTTGTTGCTTCCTAAATATAGTATGCTCTTTTAACTTTGCAAGTTAACAGTACACGTTGTCCTTTGAGACGGATGAACCAATATTGCAATTTCTCTCCAAATATCTTTTGGGTACATCATCTTTCAACAACTAGCTAAAGAAACTTAAAGTATTTAGTAATTTACTATGAGTTACTTATAATTATATATAATGAAGTTGCTTTTAGCTGGCAACTATGTTCAAAGAAAAAAGAACAAGCAACTGACTTGGTCGAGCTATATCCCCCGCAAATGACACAATCTGTATAGATTTCACTTATCTTATCTCAATTTTAGCTTTATTCGTCACTGTTTTGATGTAAACAATTCCATTTGATCATATTGCAGATTCATGTGTCACATGTGTCATGATTTATATCCAACAATTTATCAAGGTTAGGAAGGAAATTATTTTTATAAAAATACTAAATAATTCCAAAATTATGTTCACTGTTGGCATGGGTATAATTTGTGTTAACTGACAAAATAAAATCAAGCCAATAAAAGGATATGAGTTAGTTTTCTAACATCATCATTTTAGTCCAAAAATCAATATCTAAAGAGATATTTATGTATGAAGATCAACATGATCAATTTGATAATTTTTATAAATAAACAAAACTAATGATATGATATATTCTTTCAGGTTTAAGACTTTTTAGCCATATATAACGCTTAATTGTACACCAATGTTTTCAAACTCGACATAAGGACTCATCCGATCAATTAATGTAGTGAAATAAAAAGTTAATAAAAACAAAAATGGCAGTGTTGAATTTCGAGACAGACAGGTTTGAATCATTCTCGATAATCCAGAGTTTACTTTCCGATAATATCTTCACTATCGGAACGTAAACTCTGGATTATCGAGAATGGGTTTGAATTTGAAAAAGTTTTCTAACAGAGTCATCCCTTTTCACAAAAAAATTATGTTTATCATTTACACCCTTTAATTATGAATACCAAGTATGATCAAGCTTTAAGTTAAGACAGTTTGTACCAGACAGGACTCATACTAGTTTTCACCACAATCCTCCCTTTTGCCAATATTTATAAAATCTAAAAAAACATAATTTCAAAATTATTCATCATAAAAAAGTTTCATGTGAGTCTGTATCTCAATACCACATTTAATAAAAAAAATGAACACCAGTTCTGGGCTTTTCTAACAGAGTCATTCCTTTTCACACAAAAATGAGACATTAAAAGAAATAGAGTCCTAACTTTTCCCCCAAAATAGCAAAATTTAAAAAAAAAAAAATTAAAATTGTTATTCATGACAGACGTGCATATGATTATGTATCTCTATGTCAAATGTGATCAAAATTTGATGATTAGAAGTTGTCCCCCTTACATGGCTTGTAACAGTTTTCTAACAGAGGACTCTTTTTTTGCTAAAACAGGCAAAAGTTCACAAATTATTTTCAAAATTGTTAATCATGACACACCTTCATATTTTTGTGTATCTCCAAAACAAATTTGATCAAAATACGATGATTAATTAAGTTGTGAGCCAGACAGACCTTGTAACAGTTTTCTTACAAATTTACCACTTTCCCTCAAAACACATAAAATTGTACAAAGAATGCACAAAAGCGTTGTTCATGACACATTACGTCATGTTTCTACCTTTCAACTATGAATTTGAATGAAAATTGGTTGATTAGTTGAATATATATGAGCCGAACACAAAGTGTAACGGACGGGCGGTGCCCAATTTCGTTGTTGTGGGGGATAGAAAAGGCTTTAGAACTAAGAAATTGTCCATTCATTGTAATGAACTATATTAATATAACAACAGGAAACAATTCTCTGAATGACGATAGTGTTATATTCTTAATATTAAATTTCATATTCAATATTCATGCGAGGGTCGGTTAGTACATTTCAACGAGCTATAATGTGTTATTAGAATAATAAACATCCTTGAATGAAATGCAAAAACACAATATGAAATTGGACATGTGGGTGAGACAGGGTGATGTAATCTGCGGTGTCTTATTGTACCATGGTATCACATGTACTCTCACGTCACCCTACTCAGCATGTTCAATTTGCTAGAAGGTGTCAAAACCTCTTTCAACTAATGATTGACCTTAAAGTCTCATGTGCCATCCGCCAGATGATCTTGTTAAATAACATTAACAAAGTTTACAAGTTTCATTTGTATTAATATTGAAGCTAATGTTAAAGTGTGATTTACTTACAACGTTACACCCATCTACGCGACACCTGCAGTTAGTCAAACAACATATAGCACGTTAAGAACCGAGGTCTAAAATATTACTTTTTAAATAACACAATTATCTGTCTATTAGAACTAAAATCGTTGAGTTATCAAATAACGAATATTTGATAAACGAAGGAGAGCATTTCAGGTATTTCCATAATGCATCGATTTGAAAGGAGTTATGTGACTGGTCGAATTGAGTGCACGGTTTTAATTGGTCGAATGCACCGTTTTCGATATATATGACAGTTGAGTACATGAACTGTGTGTTACCTGAAGTAGAATGTCATACCTGTAATCACGATCAGTCTACCTGAATGTGTGGGTAGTGTGACACGCATGAAAAGCTAGACTTTGCTTATAACTTGAAACAGGATAACGCCGAACACCTATTTGCACATGCTGTAGTACGAGACGAATATATATCAACGCTTTTGAAACTGAAACATTTCACAAATTACTGTATTCGTTTAACAAGGTGTGTACGGCTTTGAGCCAAACATCGATATAAGCACAGGAGTTATTAATTCAATGCTTTGCCCTCACAGCTACTCGTTACTTGTACGGAAACACAAAAGGGCAAAACCAACAAGCAATTACGCCTCATTATAGCAAATGTTCTCGCTCAGGGTATTGTGATTTTTTTTCTGTTTCCGTACGGTTGTGTATCAAAGAACACGAATGGTGTATTTTTACACAATACCGTGTTTTTTTATCATCCCAAGTTCAACACTGACGGTATTCATTAAAAGACTTCTTTAACCTCGCTTGGCACGCGTCATGTTACAGTGAAACAAGCAGGCATGGTTAAACGGGCGGACCTTTGGGAGTAAGGAACGACGGTTAACGAGTAAACTTTTATGTATTTACGTGATAAAGCCTTATTCAAAATTTCTCAAATTGATTGAAACTGGACACCAAAAACCTGTTGAACGTTGGAGATCTTTGAAGCAAGGGAATTTCCCCTAATGGCTGAAAAACGACCAGTGGCTTTAAAGAAGGCACGATCTCTCCCAAAAATAACATCATCAAAGCAAGTTTCGGCGTCGACCTTTGGGTATTGAATTCAAGACTTGTTAAAGAACATTTTTCTTTATTTTGTAACTAAACATTAAGTAATTAGCCAATCGTCTCTTATTGTTCAGCCGGCGGTGCTGATTGTATCTATTACAGCTATTTTCCTTCTTCAAGAGGATGTATTCCTTCGCGGGTGTGTGAAAAGTCACTCTTTCCACCTCCTTACCATAACCGTTCAATAAGAGAGCATAGATCATATCTTACCCTCAAACATTGACTCTGCATTGGGTTCTTGGCAGGTGGGTGTTGTTAGGATAGACACACCCTAGGCTCTTTGGAGAATGTTATCATATTAATATGACTGAATGGAGCATTCGTCTCTGCTGGGAGGATGATAGATATTATATATCATTTTACTGTCACAATGAATAATAGCTTGTACCAGTGGGTACACCATAGAAGCAGATATGCGTTGTTTTTGTTGTGAGAAATGTGTTTTGTGATGTTTATTCACTGATGTCGTTCATATGTTTAATGTGAATTATTAATCATAAGTATCATGAGTATAAGAAAAGGTTTGCATTGGTACCTAATCACATCTACATTGGGTGGTATAGAAAGTTTGTGATGAATGAAAAAGGAGTTTGATGTTGACAAATCTCACTAATTGAATAATTATTTTGTATATGAAGTTATGGACATAATCATTTTATATACAAGATGAAGAGTTCACTTTTTCAAATAGATGTGAATAAATTCATATAGAATTTCATTTTAAACGCAATGATTAAAATAAAGTTTTGAAATGTACACAAGGAAAACACAATGAAACTGTAATACAGTTATCTAGAAAACATTCAAACATTGACATTGTGAATTCAACTCGTTTCTGAACGCGCAGGCCTTTAAAGATGATATAAAGTAAGAACACTTATCTATAGTTTTATGAAAAATGTATCTTGTGATAGAATATTCGTTATTGCATCACTTTTGCCAGTCTGCAAACACCAGAAACATTTTTTTAATTTGCTAATTTGTGTTTTCACTAAAGTTAACGAGTTCATATCCCGATAAAGGCAATATATCATTTTTTTCTATGTATAGTTTATTATATTAATTTTTTTTATGGAGATATAATGTCTGTCTCGGAACACGGTCAATATCAATCATACTGAAATATCAAAAATAAATAAACAAAACAAGGGTAGTCGAGATCCAAACACACAGCTGCATACCGAAAGTTTGTTCATATGCCTGTGGATGCGCGAGCAATTATCATGTAGTTCGATGCCTCTACATTGTAGCATTTCGACAACGAAAGGGATAATGTTTGATTTTCATCCAAGAAATAACCATACGGTTTACCCGAGTATGTATGATTGATAAAGAACATAAACGTCCCATCTATTTCATAATATTTGTTAACAAGTTAACAGGTTAAGGAGAAAGTAACCAACGAGCCAAAGCGAATTTGATAATAATTCATTCACGAGTTTTTAAACAAGTGTTATTGCCAAATTGATTGTGGATTGTGGTGACGTCGTATATATGTTCAGCGGTATTACACTGGTATAATATCGATGTATTAATTTAATATTACACTGGTATATCTTACACGGCGTTTAATAAAAAAAATTATAACGTGGTAGGTCACATTATCGAGGACCGCTATCGAAAGGTAAATAGTTATTTCATAATCTTTTATCATATTCGACATCTGTCGATTTTTTTAAAGATTGGGATGGAATGTCTACACATTATTTTGTAACAGTTTCATTTCTACGTTCATGTCAGGTGCTTCACATATTGTTGGTGTCGTTATTTTCAAAACCTATCCATATTCAAATTAAGTGTCCAGGGATAAACAAATATCGAAAATGATATCTTTTTTCTCTACAAATCCTCTCATTAGTGATCAACAGCTTTGAGTATGAGTAATGAGTAATGAGTAATTATTTTTCTCAGAGAATCGACATGGAATATGTAATCGAAATTTAAGGAAATATGACCCCTTCTGTCTATTACACAAAGCCACAATTTTTTCAGGCGAGACCAAAGGATATTCGCAAAGATACGCTGGCAAGTGAACAAACTTTCGGTATGCAACAGTTTATGCTGCACTTTTGCTCATGGGAAATACCTAGACTTCCAAGAATGTACTATCAAACTATCTTATTTGAAATGTCTCATCTTCAAATTTCCCATGGAAAAGGTACCTGTTCTCAACATTATACAGTGCATATGAATCTTAAATTAGTACGTCGTTTGTACACTCTAACCTCACTATAGGAAATGAGACAATTCCAGCTATGACGGTTAAACGAGAAACTATCAAACCGTAACGTTGTCGTACAAATTTATTTCATACCGCTAATGAAAGTATAACAAAAGTTGAAAGAAGCACTTGAATCTTCAATGAGAAAATGATTGATTCGTTAAACAGAGGTATGGTTGTTATAACCAGCGAGGGATACATCCGTCAAAGGTCACAAGACACGATTATAAGTTACAAAATAACCATTAACGCCAATTGTCAAAGATAATTTGTTTCTATGAAAGAACTTCTATTAAAAATGCTCAACACAAACAAAAATCACAATCTATTTGACAACATTTTACTCGTATTTGATCAAGCTTCTTGTACAGGTCGCCAGTGAATACGTTAAGATGGGTGTGTTTGGGCGAATGTTTATCTTTCGGCGAGGATGGCGTTGTTTCAATGGCCTGAGAAAACCCTGCAGCAATGAAAATCTGAACCGCTTTTATGAGCTAACGAGATATCTCAAGCAATGGGGCAAGTCATTTTCAGCGTATTATTACACGATGCTGGTCCTCTGAAGTACTCATTCGAGTCAAAAAGGGAAGTTTCTTTTTCACCCTGAAGCAGATCAGAGCACAAGGGAGGGTATATGAGTTACCAAGGCTTTTATGCTTTTATTTTCTTTGCAGAAGAGCCTTTGATAACCCTTTTAAGAACAATTAATATGATCGCGTCCATAAATTGCTGATAAACAATGTATTTAGAGCAGACTGTCGACGAGATGAAGGGAAAGGGCTGTAAAGCAAGTTAGACGCTAGGCAGCAATGAGTCTGATTTTCCAACGATTAATTCCCTGCTAACTCGCATTTCCTTTGGCCAGGATCTGACTTCACTGAGCTTTTACCCAGTGCGCGGAGTGACATCGCGATTTTAGGCTTCTAAATGGCTAAGACCAGTAGATTGGGCTCGGATCAACGGAAAAGATGAGGCAGTTGTGCCGAGAACCTTCTGCAGGGCTTGCTTATAGGACAGTAATAGTTTTATTTCAATTTCCTGAAGACGGGCGAAGAAGCTAGGATGGTAATGCGGCCAGCGCGAAGGAAAAGCGATTATAGTGATCAGAATTTAATTAAAATGGAAATCGTAGCCATCAGCGGAATCCTGGTATTTAGGATCGGAGCGACCATGTGAGCCCTTCGGGCCATTGTCGGCTAATTAAATACTGTTTTATACTCGGTGTCGACAAAATGAGAAATTGAAATCGAGGCGCGCGTCACTACAATTAATCTCAGTTCGCAACAAGATTTAAAACATTCAATTTGTACCCAAAAAGATTAGATGGGGCACTATTACCTCGCCAATCGGAGATTTATTCGATAATTAAGACGCGTTTTCGAGGCAATGAGGGCTGATAGATTTCATTTGATGTGGTTGTCTAGCGGGCCTTTCCACGAAGAGATTAGATAAATTGGTATTAAACCCCAGTGCAATAGCTTCTCCCGCACAAACAATACCAAGTCGCATTTGCAGCCATTGTGCCTCACTGGCGCTATCGGCCGCCAGACAAACGCTCAATGTGCCAGAATTTCGCAGAATAAAAGGCCTCAATTCGTTGCCTCAATATACATCAGGCAAATTGACACCGTCAAATGAGCAGCCATCACTAACAATTCTTCTACTTTCCCCTCAACCGGCTTAACCGTCCCCTATTACTTCAATCAAGCCGTTTTCGGAAGGAAATTTGCAATTTGTACAACTTATCCGTTTAGGGAGGACGTATTGACGCAAAAAGTTTGCTGAAGAAATACGTCTTTATTCAGAACTTGACTGAGAAGGTCAATGTTTGGGCTAAACTGTATTGACCTTGGTGAAAGGCGATTTTTATAAGGATTTCAGACTACTTGTAAAATTATTTCAATGGTTGTGTATGAAAGTTTTAAAATAATGATAAAAATATTATCCTCACAATTCTTCAATTTTACAACATTTGCAATATTAAAAAAAAAAGATTCCATATATTCACGTTGATTTTAGAGGCGCTATATAGTCTCAGGAAGGGTGCATATACCGACAGGACATTAATTTACTTGATGTCTTCATTTACCCCCTTCAATGTAAACAACTTGTTGAAGTAAATGAGAATTTGAACGTATGTGAAAATTGTTTTTCAAATTAAAAATCATCTTTTTACAGAAGTACATTTCAATCAGACCCTGTAAGATCAGCTGTTCCATCATGGAAGTGTTAGGTTCCCACGCAACTCTGCAGTGAGGGTAGTTCTAAGACCGTGTGACCCTCTTTGAGACCCCCGGGACACAATCCCATGCCCCGGGCCCACTTGGTACCCAGGCCTACACTGATCAAGTCAGCGCCATTGGCAATGAGGCATTGCAGCAAAGAACCAACAAAATGGGCAGGGTGATTTATTAAACACTTCAAACTATCCACCTGTTTATATCAGAGATGTAAAGTGTCGACCAATTTACATAGAAATATTGACAAGGCAACTGGTTTGATATGCTTCATGGAACAGGGTGTAGATCTCCTTGCTACTCGACATGGGGAAAAGCGAGAGGGCTGAAAAAATCTGGATTGTTGTCTTATTTTCATGCGAAAGTGAAAACAAATCGCCGTCATTTAGTTGATTGACAGCCGCACGAGCTAGCTTAGCGGTGCTGCCACCTTGCGGAATGATGCCAATGCGTGTGATGTAGTTATCTCCCTTAGAATTCACAAAAATCTGAAAAAGAGTTTAATGTTTTGTTTTATCTAAATCTAGCTATGTTGCTATAATTAGAGAATGGATTGAATGAACCACAAGTTAAACTATAAACATATCTTATGTATCAATTTAGCGTCAAATATATAATTTATATGGTGTAATTTATTTATTTTTTAATTGTCAGTAATAATGAATGTTTACGAGATATATTGAAAAAAAAATCGTTTTATTAACCAAGAGAGATATTAAAGAATTATACATCATCGAAAAATGTGAATTTTTTTAACACGTTCGTGATATCATCTTTATCCCGACCCTATTATCAATGGCGATGTAAATCTTTTGTCATGTGCTACCTGCTTTAAGGATAGGTTCATGTTTAATGTATAAACGTTATTTTATATCTCTTGATAAACGTGTCTTATGCTAGCGCTTTACCTGTTATAGGAAATGGGAAGATTCTCCCGTAATGAAATGCATTACTTGAAATGACTTTTACCGTTAAATGTTCTATTGTTTATGTACTATTGACTAATTTTGTATAAAATAAAGCGATTTTTATAGTTCATGAACATCGATATCATTTCTTTATCTTGACTAAAGTGATGTTTATTTTATTTTTCACGTGTTAGTCATTATGCAGAAAATATTAGTTTGATAAAATTTAAATGTTTTAATAGTTCACCTACTTTTAAAATGTTATAATAACAACCGTGTTTTTATTAGGCATTCCAAAACTTATTGTACAGGCATGTGTTCAGTTGAGATTTTTTATCATAAAACTTTGATATTTAATTATTGTTAATGATAAGGTTACCATGCAACCAGAAATGAAAATGTAATGTGATTGCTTATAAATCTCAATAGTAGATTTTAAAGGGGCAGTAGCACGTTTTTTGGGGAATATAGGGTGATGTCAGGACAGAAAATAAATGGTTCCAATTGAAAGATAATGTATTTGAACTAAATGGAGCAGTAATAATTTAAATATATAACGTAAAGGTTAGCCATGTGATTCCTTTTTCTTACATAAACTGAATTCACACAAAATGACCGCCAATTGATTTTATGTGAATCTTCATACTTTGTCCTCTGACTATCGATGAATGGCTTGTGTCATGAGATTTTTGACAATGTCAGAATAATACATTTACCATTAACTTACAATTATCAGTGAAAATTATAAAATTATCAAAAAACGTGCTACTGCCCCTTTAAAGGTGATAAAGTAAATTATTTCCATTTCGTACGACTATTTGTCTCCATCTTCCTACAAAAGTACTTCCCCCAATTGCCTTTAAATGTTTTAATACCTTTTCCATAATATATTCAAATGATGTTTCTCCTTAGATATTTACTTGGTTTTCTATAATTATAATTGATTTTACAAAATGTCTTCAAATTTATGGTGACATAATTGAAAAGAATAGAAACAAATGACAACACATGTATCAAAAAAAACCTGTAGAATTTTTTATTTAAGAATTCTGATTTTTCAACGATCTTGTATAGGCACCTTTTTGACCATATTGTGAGGCGATAAATCAAGGAATTACAATGGTGGAACGAGAATTTAATTTCATATTTAATGAATTAGAATGATTACTTTAATAAATCCTAAAAATATTCGGACGACATTTCTAAAGTTATACAATTTAGACCTATAGACATGTATGCTACGTAATCGCATTAAAATAATTATTATTCCAGGTAGATCACTGAAAGTACAACCCAATGAAATCCAAACATTTCGTGTATCCTTTGAAAGAGATTTTCAAATTATTTGCAAAAAACAAATAGTTAAAATATAGAATTACAACCTTAAACAACATAAAGTTTCAAGCTTTTTCTGATAATCATCCATTGGTGTTGACAAACACATTAATACATAAACTCTACAATACGTCATGCTGAAATTGGAATTAATAGTTTCAGATATAACTAATACACGAATTTTCCAAATGCTTTGTGAATAAAGACACATTTCTGCTCTTAATTAGATTTCACAAAAGAACACATCATAGGAGACATGAAAATACTGAAGCAAAGTCCTCACCAAGACCTTATTTGAACGCGTACCATACTTGTAGTTCAAAGTTCGTATGGTTGAATATTATTCTTATGTTAGTTTTGTAAATAAATGGAAGTCAGCGTAAAAACATTATTCAGTGTTAAGACAAGTTTGCATTTAAGAAGCATTCATAAAAAACCTTTTAATCACGTTTTTGCTCACAATGTAAGTTCGCAATGGTTTGTGTTATTGCGATCAAATAGTCTAAAAATTACATAAACACTAATGAATAATACCTTTGAAAAAATGTATTTCACATAACCAAACTGAAAAGACCCTCAACGTGTGTTGAAGTAGTGTACGTGAAGCAAAGAGGCCTGTTCAAGGGTCCAATGGAATTGTGTACATCCCATTTGTCGAGTGTATATTGACCGTGGTTAATACTGCCTTACGATCTGCTGCTGCTGTAGTTTACCTAGCGTGCGAATCCAGTTACCTTAGATCACAATGGCAAACACTGATTCATAAAACCAGGCACTCTTGCTTTAGGAACCCCTTTCCTCTTCAAATTGATCGGAAATCTAGATAACTGATCACCCTTTATCAATGGTTAAAATCTGATCAACGAATCCCAAACTCTTTGATCTGGTATCAGTTTCCATCTCATGAAAAGTGCTCCTTGGGAGCTTCCATATTTTCTTCGGGGTAAATTGACCCTGTGATACCTCTCCGTGTCACATGGAGCTTCAGTTATGTGGGTAAATTCTAATTTCATGTTTTTCTGCTTCTTGAGAAAGGACGGTGATGTTTTCTATCATCACCACGTGCTAATAGTGATATCCCAGAACGTCGTGTCAATAGAATATAGTTTGAGCTCTTTGATAACATCTCGAATTAAATGACAATTCGCTCGTTATAAATTCTCTCACATCGTAGATCGTTATCTCTTGAGTTGCGTTAGACATTTACGGAAGAGCCCTTTATGACAATAGCGTTTAGAGTTTAAAGGGAGATGTTTTAAACTTGGAACCTACTGAGTGCAATTTAATAGCCTTGATGGCCAACTTTTGGTACTCGTCTTCTTAGCGTCAAGATTCAGAGGAAATATGATTAATGAATTAAACGTTAGCTCACGCTCCAGAGTTCTTGATGTTTGTTGAAGTATTCCGGACAAAAACTTGAGGTGTTTTGTTAATATTTGAATATTCAAGTGTGCTATCAGGTTTCAGAACATCATAGAGATTTATGATGATTTATTATTTTTGTTATTTTGGAGTTCTGTTATGTCTCTTTCAATACATTTCGTTCACAGGTGCGACGTTGTTGTATTTACAACTCCTGTCATAACTTTCGCAACGAATTGAAATTGATAGTTTTGTAATCAGAATTTGAAAAAGCAAAATAAAATGTTTAACGAAAAGCGAGTTCACAGGTTCAAATAATCTTTGAGTACAGTTTTGCGTATTTGCTGAAATCATTCAATGACATTTAATTACATTAACTTATAAATCTAGATTTAGAATTTCACGTTATTTCCTCCTTAAAGACAAAAGCAAAACGCTATTTTTTTCATTTTTTGTATATAAAATTTAATAGTAGGATAGTACTTTAGAAACGTTTTGTAACAAATACATTCTACGAAGTTGTTTACACTTGATTAACAATGACAAAGGATTACCTTCATACATCAGCTTTCTTCACATAAAAATACATTGTTTCAAACAATTACTTGGATAACCATATTGCTACAATATGAAGGAAATTTATAAGAAAGCCCGCGATAAATATATTGAATTTCTAAAAAGAATTTTGCAAAATTAAATTAAAAAGCAAATAACTATTACAAATTACATATATTAAACCACAGAAAAAGTCACCAGAGTACAATACTTTCCAACTTTACCTGGTAGATTGAAATAATTGCAATCACGTTTAGAAAAAATGAAAAACTCCACAACATGTGTTGAAAACACTTGAATTAAAATGAAATTCTGAGGCGTATTAATCGAATTACCATTACCCTCTAGGAACGATTATACGCCGAATCTTCCTTAGTTAGAACATAAGCTCCCTAATTTGACTTAAGGGTATCCTATGGATCAAGTTGTTTCTATCACCGATCAATATGAAAGCACTTGACTGCAATCTGGCACTGAAGAGTTCCACAATGGATTATCTCCCTTTAGAGAACTCTTCATAGCCTCTCATCACTCTCGCCTTTGATCAGAAACGGTGAGGAAAGATTCGTTCAAGGTTTAGTAATTAGGGGCATAATTACCACAAATGACCCTGTTCAGAGATGGCGGCCCATGCTCTTAACGTATAATTGGTATTCTTGTTGTTGCTGTTGGAAGCGTTGCCGTTGTTCCAAGGGAAAATACAGGAGCAATAAACATTTATCTTATTGACGGGCCTCGTTACCAAAACAATTTACTATGGGAAGACGAGAGTTAAAGATGAAGCTGTGTGTTTTAAAACCATTGACTTTTGCTGCTGAAGTATAAGGGTAATAATGTATTTCTGTGTGCTTTTAAACCATTGGACTTTGCAATGGAGGGAGAAATCGGTGTCCTAATGATGTACTTTTCTCTTTTCTTGGCATATTCTATTTATCAAAGAGATATATGATGTTCACTGGATGGTTCATGTCAAAAGTGTGTTGTTTATGTTTGTTGCATTGTTCATAGGCCAAAAAAGGTGCTACATGGAAAACCAAACAAGTAATACAAGTACATGTTATGTTTATATCAACACGGAAGTGTGATTGTGCTTGTGTATTCACATTATTTGTACACCATAGTTATTTTATTGGTTTGTGTAATACTAGATTATATTTTATGCTTTCATTGTTAAATAAGACTATTATACTATTACGATGATTATAATACAAAAAAACAATTATTCATGAAGTATTTGAAATAACACTCAAAGAATTGTTCACTTCAATAATAGATTCATATCTAGACTTGCTTTCAATTTATTTGCCTTGAGGTCAATTATATACACTACAATGTTACATTTACACTTTCAATGGCACAGTTTCAAGTTCTAATCAATCAAAAAAATCAATTCAGTTATTATTAAGGGGAATAGTATGGTTTTTATTCATTTATTCATAGTAATGGTTAATTGTGTTTTAATGGACAAAAATATATTTAGACAAAAAGAATTACGATATTTACACAAGACCATAACATATTTTTCTGTTAGACATTGCTTCCCCAATGCACTGCACCTTACGCAAGATGTTAAATTGTCAAAACAGATATATTCTAATGAATTTAACACTCATTTGCAATATGTTAAACACCAACAAAAATTTAAAACACATGTTTTGCACATTCCAAATTAATTATAAAAACACAAACTCACCGGAGCTCATTTCCGAGAGTGATCAAAAGGTTTCTTGTATCATTACGTGATGATTAAGTTTAGAGAGGTGTAACTATGTTTGATAAATACAGGGTAAATGATTTACCATCGACTTTCTAAACTTCCTTATATTTAGCAGTGACTAAGATTAAATTACGTTACGTTACGCGATCCATTCATTGTGTCTAAATACTATTTCACTTTCATGAGCATTATTTTTCATATGAACAATTTTGAACATATTTACTTAAGCACTTTAAAAAAATATATATTTGTAAAATATATTAGTATTGTAATACAGTCAATGATGCCATTCGGGAAAAAGAGGTTCAGTTAAGTTGTCGAGAGTTTTGAGAAGAAAAAAAAGAATGCAATGATTGATTTAAATAATTTTATTATATATTGTTTAGTTTACATTTGAATATGCTCAATCAAGCAGACCAGTTTATTCATTAAAGAATGCAAATTGAAATACCACATAACTAATCAAATATTTTATTGTCTTTTTTTCTACTTTGTTTCTACTTCTTTTCTGTATCCAAAGGATTGCGTACAGCTTCTTAAAGAATGATTAATCATGGTCTTCACAAAGACAACCTTGGGGATAATGAATATTAATTCAATCGTTAAATAATATAATATAATATAATTTTATTGTAGTTATATATTGTACAATTTCTAAATATTTATACCGCATTTATATCGTTTTTCACAATTAACATGTGGTTAAATGGACGTCTTAAAGTTATAATTTTTTAACAGAAATAACCTAAAAGCCTTCAGTTTGTTTACGTTTCAAATGAATACACACTGAAACATTTAAGCATTTGATTATTAGTAAATTGAACAAAATCAAATAAAGAAATCGCTTCTATTCCACCCCGCCACATAGCACCCTCTCGGTGTGTGTTCTCTCCCCCAAAATAACGCCAAGACGCGGGAGGGGGTATGCCGTCACAGGTTCACAAAATATTACTGTTTGTGGAGAAATGTTTTGGTGTAGGTCGGGGTTTGCTCCCATCAACACACCGTGTTGTTGTACCCTGGTGTTGGTCATCCGTTACTAACGGCGGGATATGGGCTGCTATGTTTGGGCACGTGGAAACGGCATCAAAATGGCCGCTAGATTAGGAAAATAGTTTGTATTTCGAAGCAATTTATGAGCTTGTGTTTTTTACTTACTACAAACATTCATGATCTTTTCTCATTTTTTCTTCCTTCATTATCTATGTCGTATTATAACTTTGTTTTTCCAGATGCTAAATTATCGTCTGCTGCCATCAAGCGCGTGCTGCAATGCATGACGGGAAGAGATGCGCGCGCCGCCCCAGGAGTGGTTAAGATTTCCTGAAGTCCAATGTATAAAATGTTTCACCAGTATCCTACACATGTACAAATGTTATTCTAACATCTGAGAGTATTTTGTATTGAAGTATATAACATATGCATTGTCGTTTCGCGCCATTTCTTATCTACTAAAGCAGGCGATATTTGTTTATGTTCAAAACATATCGTAGATATAAAACAAGAAGCTGAAACCTTCTGTTCATTAGTGTAAATACTTGGTTAGACATACTCGATAAGTTTTCCAAAACAACATAAACGCTGAATTGCAAATGATAAAAAAGAAGCATGTCATTGTTTGTTTTGACTTAAAATTAATCATTGGAAATGCTCTTCCCATGACGGCCATTAAGTGATAACAAACAATATATCTGTAAGTTTCTTGCATTTCTGGTTTAAGATAATGATTTTAACCATTCTATGTTCGTATAAAATTAAAAAATAGTAAAACAGCATTTGCGATTTATAATACAAAAGAAGTAAGGAACCAGTGTTCAGTGCAGGTTTTCCTAGTCTGTCATCAAGACCATAAAGCAGAATATTCACTTGACGACCAACCACGTCTACTGCAGTATAGCAAGTCTAGATCACTCAGCTTTAGGTTTGAAGTTAAAGCATGTTCTGGGCTTCTTTTTGGTTTTAAGATATGAATTGTCTAAAAATATTGTCAATATTGGGAAAAAATTATTCTACGACTAAATGTTCAGTTAGCTGAAACAAAATTTGTATATTAAAAATGCTTCATAATTGACTTGTGTTCATTAAGATATAATGTTACAGACAATTGATCATGGGAACACCATAAGAAAGTTTAAATATATGAAAAATCCAGTTACTAGTATGTCCTTATGATAATTAACATCACAGTATCAATAAATAAAATGTTTGTTAATGAAAACAAGACAGCAAGAGGTGTCCTATAACGACCATTCTTTCACAATATTTATAAGAT
This sequence comes from Steromphala cineraria, assembly GCA_916613615.1. NCBI lineage: Eukaryota > Metazoa > Mollusca > Gastropoda > Trochida > Trochidae > Steromphala > Steromphala cineraria. The sequence goes on from OU744731.1 coordinate 22,767,070, forward strand.
TGGAAAATGTTCATACAATTTTTATTTGAAACCAAGAAACAAGATGTGTATGTCAAAATAGTCGTCACTTTTAAATGTGGAAAGGTTAATATTGAAGAAAACTTCAATTATACAAAGCAGGAATCCTCAATATGGTTCTCAAATTTTCGATATCAGAATTAATGCATATACCATTCTAAGAAGTATTTCCCCCCCAAAATAGTTTAACGAGAATTTAATTATTCGATTTGATACAGAATACAATATAACTATAATGGCGATAATGAATATGAGTAAATTATTAGAGCATTATATAAATTATATCTAAATATATATACATAGACATCAAACGTTTGTACAAACCACAGCACCGAGAAAAAAGTTTTGATATCACACAGCGAAGATCTTATTTACATGAGAATATACATTTCGAAATTTGACTATATATGAACCCCATGCGTTAACGCTGATCGCAAAGTACACACAAACAAAAAACTATTTTACAAAACCCCCAAAAAATCTTGAAAAACATTTCGGTTTAATAGCACAAGGCCAAGATGAAATTTACATCAAGAGATCAGTGCTGTATTTAATGGGCTTGAAAACGTATCCTAAATACTTCGGTATGTCAATCATCTGTTTGTTGCATCGTAGGTCAAGAGCCTTGCAGGTGAAATTTACACAAAACAGCATGCAATTGATTACTGAAGTTACAGGAGGGAAATGGAGATGTTAATTTCATTTCAGTCTGTAACGCTCTCTGCATCCTGCCGATAGAAAGTAGACAATCGTTTAACCAAGTTTCAAATAGAAAACTGAAATTGCTGAACACTTTACAGCAAAATGACTCTAAAACGCAATAATTCTTCACGATTTTACTTAGTGTTTGAAGACTCTAGAAATGTCAAATCTAAAAATTGAAGTTCTTTTTTCGTCGATGGATTAAAAAGGGGACCATGATTTCTGCATTTACTAAAATTGAACTCTCGAGTCTCATTGATCCGGTCAGGCTCTTGTTATAGGGTCTCGCTTACATACTACGATTCACTAATTGCGAAATGAAATGAATTCTTCTTCGTGAAATTATATCCGATCATGCAAGCTAGATAACTTTTTTTTATTGTAGTTCTTTTCCCTTACTGGTTATTGCAAAGCTAGACTTGCTTTTCAAGAGGTTTGTAAAATTATTATTAGCTACCGTCTGAGTTTTAGATAGCACAACTCCAAATTCGGTTATGTCAAATATGTATTGTGATAAGTGTAAGTTGTGTAAGTTGATGTATTACAACTGTGTTATTATGTAATAATTCGTGTTGATAGCAGAAAAAGACCTACAAAGGTATCAATTGTTAATGAAAGGTATCGTTTTAAAGCTAAAAGATATAGTGATAATATGCAGATAAAAAGTCGCGTGGCCGACATAATACCGCTTGTAGTGTTTCACAATAGCATATACATACCAATATTCAGTAAATAGAACGTGTGGTTTCGGCTTCTGCATTAATAGGACTGTTTTATTTTTTTATATGTACCAATTCTTTTAAAATATTTGTCATTTTCGGATAACTTGAGTCCTACCTCATGGAATTTTGTTTAATACATTGTAGATCCTTATTTTATAATCTCGAGTGACTGAATATACACACCAAAAGCCTAAAGAATAAAATGATATAAACGATTGTACAGTAATTATTATAAATATTTAATAGAATAAATTTTAATCTATATGAACATGTGAGAGGGGGGGTCGTGTCAACGTGTTGAATATGTCATGAAAGACACGAAGGGTACCTTTAAGGGGCTTGAGTATTTCTTTGATACAGTCACTGTGTTCATTTCAGATCAAGTCATTGAAACACTGGATGACAATTTGTACTCATTTGAGTGAGTGAGTTTGCGATCAGCTGTCAAGTCGTGGGAAAACCAGTAATTGTATTTGTCATTAATGATGCAAAGGGTTTGTATACAGACTCAAGTGGAAGAAATCGTTAGCTGTATTTAACACTACAACATCAGCAGTTGGCGCGGAAGAATAAATATTTTCCAATTAATTGACGCTGAAAGTTGTACATAATGTTGAATTGGCATTGATCACTTCACAGCAAGAGACACTTAAAGACTGACATGAAATGTTTGATTTATTAGTCATTACGAGACGATCCGTTTGTCTCTGCTCGTTTATCTAAAAGTTGGATTTGAATCTAAGGATTCAGGGGGAAACGGACAAAAAACATGTTGTAGTTGTCTTTGGTATGTTTGCTTGCTTCATAGCCAATGTACCATCAAACATAACCGTGTTAATTTATAGAGATTACGATCTCTCTTTATTAGATTTAGTATTAGCATAAGTTGATATCGAAGTAGGCAGGACAAATATATGGAAACTATTGAATTTTGAAATTAGTTTTGATTTATTCCCAAATTGAACAACTGATGTAGCAATGCCCAAGCTTTTTTGAATTGTTTAATTAAAATCAATCCGATATAAGTTTTGAGTAGCTTGATATATAGATAAGAAGAAATCACATCATACAAAAATTAATCATTCATCAGTTTGTTGTAAAAATTCTTCAAATTATATGGCGTACTTCTAAACTATAAATTACAATATCTGTATATCTATATATATAAGTTTTTTCCCAGTATATAAGAAGTAATAGTAGAAGTAACAATTTAAATGAAGAAACCCTGTAATAGTAATTTATAGCATCATTGCTTAACGACCACAAAGTATAATCTTCAAAATGGGATGAAAACTGCATCATTTAGCAAATTTCATATTTGTTGTTTATGATTTTAGTTTTTAATCTTGGTTAAAGAATTGTGAAAATGCATATACTACATGTACAGACAATGTAAACTGATGTACTGCATATTATCTGTCGACTACTATGATAAAGTATTGTCGGTTTTATTGTCATATTTGTCTCCCTGTCTTGATTTACAGTGTTTTTCTTTGCTTAGGTTAATTTACGTTTCTTCTTTTTTTCCGTGAGGGTGAATAACTGAATATTCATTCATTATAAAACTCAAATAAAAAGCCTTGACATACATTCATATCTTTAATATGATTTGAAAAAAATCAACCTTATAAAACATCATCACACAACTTATTTAAATCTAATGTATTTGGCAAAATGTTATAAAATCAATACGTCATTATAAATGTATCATCAATCTAGAAAAGCACATTTTCTCTGCGAGGTACAGTGTAGATGTATGAGTTCGATTAACGCGGAATCCGCGAACTGCGAAGTTGACCCGACATTCATGGACCTTTTATATATTTAAACCGCGAAATCATACAGAAATTAAATCCTAAAACGTCTTTATTGATTGTTTGAACATGTTTTATTGCGATTACAAATCAAACTTCCATTGAAAGCCATGATGAGTTCCATCTACAAACCAATAACACCACACGGTCGTAAGACCAGCAAGGCAATAAACAATCATATTCAGATGATAACAAATCAATAAGTCAAATGCTCGCGTACTTATCATTTTCCCGATATCCCGATCTTCTGTAGAAGGATGAACTTGCGTCTGAATAGGAAGGTTAAACGAGAACCTATTTGTGTGTTAAAGAGAGCAATAATAGATGTTCACTAGCGGCAAGCAGTGGAAGGAAGACATTTGTCAATCGGAGTTATCTCCCCTACATCTGAGTGAGACGCAACTTGGGCTGGAAATAACGAGAAGGAATTAAGACATTATCAACGGAACGGTCGCTAATCGAGTTGAGCAGCCAACACGATCGCCATCAATACAAAATGCTTTTGACGGTCTCTCGATTCGGCCTTGTTGATAAAATCATTGTAATTAACTTCAAATAGCCCTCTCGGCTTGGGCGAATAGACGATGCGTTACTGCCGAGTCTTAGCCATTATTCGTGACAATCTAATCTTGTATTTGCCCCGATAGGCTTTCCGATAACACAAACATTCGGGCGGCATCTGCAGAGTTGGAAAGTGGGAATAACGGGCAGTTTTAACAAGGGACCCCTTTCAATTTGCCTTATAATGGCGACGGATAATAAAATGGTTCCACTTACGAATGAGGTCGTACTAACGTGGCTATCAATTGTGATTAGTAGTGGGAAGATACAATTTGTTTGCAGCCACGTAAAACTTCTAAAAACGACTTGTTTGCCGAAACGGGTTTTCAATCAGAAAAGAATCATTGCTTATTATGACAGAAACATATGGAATGCAAAATACATTGTAAAACGAAAAATGACTGCAATGCTCTGTTGCCACAACCGGTCTAACAATCCGAATTTTTTGACAAGTATTGATTTCTACGCTTGGTAAGATTTCATATTCATTAAATATATATTTAAGGTATTATTCGTGATTTTCGGGAAGTTGACCTTATTAAGAAATTACGCACGTCAAATGGATTTAAAAAAATGTTTTTTCAGATAAAAACGATATTGCAGAATGATGGATATATCTTCCTATATCCAATTCTTCTTAACCTTTTCTTTTCTAAACATTGGAAAATAAAAAACTCCCACATAAAAAATAGGTGACTTCAGTTCTTTTAATTTTTTGTATTTGAAATATCCCTGACAAAAAAAGGTCGAAAAATTCCATTATTTCATTCTTGATCTTGAGTTAAGAAAATTAATAACCACCGTTGTGATCCTAATCGGAGTTCATATCTAAACATCTGTCCCCACCAAACTCAATCTGACCCCGGATTTGGCCGTTCAAAGTAGAAAATGACCCCATCCCGCTTCCCCTTCCGCGTTGTTGCGATTTGCTCCAATACGTCTCCTTATTTCGCGACTGCCATTGAAATCGATTATACGCATCGCGTCGCTTCTCACTCCCAAAATGCGTGAAAATTGGCTGAAACCGACATAACTAATAGTCATTTAGTCAAGTCAATGGATGTGAAATTCCCCGCTTTTCTGATCGCTCCCGATAATGGTCAACTCACGGTTGTTCGCCGATCGACTCGCCCAAGCTACTGATATCGCCCTTTTGGGACACCGGCTGCGTCTGGGCGAAACGTCTGCGTCTTCTTGGGGGAAGGGGGTGGGGAGTGTATATGGGGAGGGGTGGGGATTTCAGTAGCGAGTTTGTTATATATTTTCCGGATTATTGTGGTTTTTTTTATTGATATGCAAACCAATGTTAACTATGTGATTGGGAGAATGTCTCTGATCAAGAATTTGTATTGATTTAATTCGGAAGTATTCGTTTAATATTTTAAAATCACTTAAGATCGAAGTTCGTATGAATACCTATTAATTGAAAAAAAACCAATCATATTATTAATATGGCACCAAAGAAAATGATTTGTAAGAACTTAACAAAACATCTGGTAATCTTGAGTCAAATGAAGTATCTATCAATGTTATTCTTTGTCATTATTCATAAGTATTAAAACACTTGCATATTGACGATTCTCTTTTTATAACTTACCGAAGTAAGAGATGCTAATAGATGATAATTTATTCGTATTTCAAGAATGTGATGACGTTTTTAGTACTTTGTGTCTTTAGAAGGCACTTTACATTTTGTCAAGCTCTTAAGATAATACTAAATGACGTCATCTAACTGTACTGATCTTAGCTTTAGAATTTTGCAAATCTGTGACATTTTGAGTTTATGGGCCTCGGGGGTCTTGTCTTCTCCTCACCTTATGTTCTTAGTCGAAACGTTAGGTGGCAGATTTTTTATTGTGCGTGTCCAAATTGATATTTCCAAGGGTTCGAACCCAAGGCGTGAAAAATGGACTTGTCATTAGTAACACAATTGATAGCCCGCATGGGTTTTCGGATGGGTCCTCGCTTTAACAGGGATAATTGTCCGTATTGTTAGCTTACTATAGAATAAGGATCCTTTGCAATGTGGTTTATTGTTTAGCTACCGTGGCGAATCACCCCTACGTACGCAGTTAATTTGAGCATCAATTATGAAGTCATCTTCGATGATCTTGTTGGATTTGCTGATGTGTTCCCTTGAGGGGTTCCTGATAGATGAGTCGTGAATTTGTAAGAGAATTCTGCGAGTAACATTTGTGCCGATATGTCGAAAATTGGCTCACATTGAAAACATCAATAAGGGCACGAAAATGCGGGATGTTTTAAACCCATTGTGATGCTTGCATCCATGAACTGTACACTCGTAAAATTATAGGATTTGCAATTTAACGTTATCACGACTCTTCATCGCTTTCATTGCCATGCGGAAGAATCATACAAAACATTCAATTCATTCAAATTTCTTTGAAATAAACTCTAATATTTTGTAGCGTTGATTCCATAAATCACCATCCAATACGACGACGATTTATCAGAATGATGACAAAATATCATAATACATTTAAAATCACATAATTAGAAAAATGTAACACCCATTAATAACAACATTTAATGAACCGAAAATATGCTTTTCAGCTTTTCATCTATACTATTAAGATCTTGCTTATAACAATATGATTAACTTTTGTAAAAAAAAACTTTTTTAGATAAGATGCAAATACATTGCAGTATATATTTAGATATTTTATCAAATTTACAGAGGTACAAGACATATATCGTGTGCTTATCACTGGTTTTATAATGGTCCCATTGACTACCTTTTGTAGGTCGCCTTAGGTCATATATACTTTACTTAAGTGACGTTCTCCTTAATGAACTAAACGTTTTTCTACTGAACCTAGATATGGAGTGTTGGTACGTTGTAAAATGTAATAAAACCAAATTGATGCACTCAACCAGTTAAGTGTCTAGTCAATAAAATGCCCAAGGTACTTGAGGGCAGGGAAATTTTCCAATATTTTCACCCTCAAAGTTGTTGATAAAATGTGTAAAATGGTCTGCATTTAGGTAAATAAATCATTAGCCTCAACCATTGTTGGATATACACATACAATAATATTTGTCTCGTTTTTTACTTGTAAGAAAAAGAATGATTTAAAAACGATACTTTACATGGAAAATATTTGTACGGCAAAATGGTTCTCTCATTCTATTTGTACAAAAAGTAACAATTCACCAAATGCAAACAATGTTCATCAAATGAAAACAAACTTTAACAAATGTTCATTTGATGCACAAAATATACATTGAGAAAAGGTTTATTTTTGAAAAGAAAATCAACAACAAAAGCCTGATATATGTTGAACACCCGTAGGTACGGGCACGTAGTGTTTTCTAGCCATGCTATTATGTTTTGCCAAGTGGTGTGCATATGTAGCGTTTGTTCAACATACGACATTGGGGAACGAGGATTGAGGGAAGGAAGGAGGGGGGCGAATTGGAAGGGTCCATTCATTCACCTACTCATCACGTCATAGGAATCATCGTTTTCATTATTTGAATAAGAAAGGTTCACACTGTAAATGTAAAATATTTTACTCAACATAAAAAAAGTCGAGATAGCTAAACATTTAATATTTATTAAGCATGATATTGATTATTTTATGAGTTAAGAGGGTCTATTCATTCATCTACTAATCATTTCTTTAGGGATATATTATGTAAACGAGAATCGTTCACTGTAAATGTAAAAAAAGAAATCTCAACAAAGTATTAAGGAATATTTGATTTGAAAAAGAAACACAAAATATTCAATATCTGAACATCAATTTGATGATTATGTAAACTACTGAAAATCTTGATATTAAATACGGGGTGGTCTGTAACTAGCATTTCATCAATAATGTAAAAGCCAATATGTTATAATTGTAATTCAATATAAAATCATTCAGATGAGATATTAATGAACATGTATACATTTGGTGATAACGTTATTCTTTATCTAGTAATATGTAGTAGCTCCTACAGCTTATCAAAATGTAAAACAAATAAGAAATGAAATTTGTTTAGCAATTGATAGGTGAACTTTAAATTAAAGGTGCATATACATAAATAATATTGATGTCTTTTTTTAATATATATATGCTACTATTAAAATCTCGTTTATAATAATTATATAAAAACTAAGTTGTATGAACACATTATTGATGATGAATTGAATGTTTTGTACTCTTGTTGTATAATACATTACAGGCCCGTAAAATCGAATTGAGATTATTTCAGAGAGATTTTGATACAATATACCAGAAAAAACAACAATGAGGTGATCTGGACATGCGTTGTATTTAAATTTCAATAAAGATAGCAATATATTTATCAAAGTTTGCTTGAACAGTAATTTGGGTGATTGAAATAACTGTCGAGAATTTCTGAATCTCTTCAGTAGATTAAAACTTATCATATTTGTAACTGCAGAACTCTAAATTAAATAGCTCCATGTCCATTTACATAAAACTCCCTTTGATTTAGAAGATGATGGTGTTAATTTTGATAAGTTGTAGACTTAAGTTTCAAGAGGTTAATTTCAGATTAGATTATTTAGAATTAGTCTGTTAGACTTGGTAAGGCGAAATTGACTAAATTTGATCCTTTTTGAACTCGCTAAAACCATAACAATAATTTTGGGGTCGTTTTGGTTCGTGAATCAGTCAGAATATGTTTTCATGGTCAGTTTGACCAGTCTTGATATGATCTGGTCACTCAGTTATGGTCATCTCAAACAGTATAGAACTGATCACATCTTTATAGTTATCAAAGGAGACCGACTCGATTGTTCGCACTTCACAAGAGAAATAGAAAGCTATGATTTGCAAACATTTTATTGCTCGTAACCGTTGACTGCTCGTGTACTTAGCCAAATGCCATTGTCACTATCAACAGAATCAAGATTTGCAGTCCTTTGCGTCTGTTGTGCTCCTCCAGATTTCTCACATTTGGAATGTTTCCACTACATTTTATTTTCCTCCTTAAAGTTAATTATGATTTCTTGACTATAGAGCGATATTTTCATGTATATAACAAATGAAAGAATATTGACACAATTTATATTCCTAGTCAAATGCATAATATGGAATGCATTACCGGCCCAATGTAAGATATTTTGAAAAATTCATTTTTGCATAAAAAATCAATGATTGAGGCGAGTATTTTCACTGATTCACAATCGAATCATTTTCAAAGTTTCTACACTTTCATATAATAAATGCATTGATAAGGAAATGAAGTATGTTTTTCAAAATAAAAGTTGAAGGGATTGAAATATGATTAAAGATATTATGAATATAAATATGATGAATGAAAATGATTATGACGAATGAAAATGACCAATTAAGATAATACTGGAAAAAACATTAGCACAAGTAAATATGTCGCCTAATCGACGTTTACATGTATGTTGCATTTTAAACATAATATATCTCCTCTTCTTATCGTATAAAGTATGTGTTTCAATTTCAATGAATGTATGCTTCACAAGCTGAAATTTCAATCATCAAAAAAGGTTTATAGACCGGTTTTCTTTGAATTAATATCGTTACGGCTTTGCCTGTATGCACTTACACGTGTTTTTTAATAACTGTTTTTAATCCGTCGTTGAATTAGAAATTCTTGTGACCATTTGGTTTTAATTTTTTTCATAGTATTTATGTTTAACGGAAAATACCAAATGGTCCTAGTCTGTTGTTTAATACTTTTAACTTGTGAATTTATCAATAACGTATATCTGCTACATTCTTCAAATTTCATTTGAATTAACTTGTTTTTTCTTAACCTCACGCAAAAGTTCTTAAATGGGAAAAGGAACCTTCTCTCCTACAACAAGATATTGATTTCTCCTACATACCAGGCTCTCAATAAAAGAAATTGACAAACATTCAAATCATATATCATAATTAATGCGTTCAACTGATTACTCTCATTTATCAGCCCTATGTAATAGAATATTACAAACGTTTATTTACATCATATATTTTAATCAAAATGGCCAATTCAATTCTAAAAGTAATATCAACATAAACGAAATTAACTTACATTTTATGCTTGTACAAGTCTGTCTTGTCATGGGTTAATGAAATATGCACATTGTTAATTGAACATCTAGGTACATGAGGTTGTTGATTTTATAGGTTCACTTAAATAATATCCAACTTAGCATTCAATCTCAAAGGGACAGAAGCACGTTTTTTGAAACTTTTATATTTCCAGTTTTCACTGATAATTGTACGTTAATGCTGAATGTACTATTTTGATAGTGTCAAAAATCTCATTACACAAACCAAATTTCCATAGTCAGAGAACAAATCATAAGGATTCACTTTGAGTCCATTGACTGTAATTTTTGTTTGAATACCTTTAATTCATTTTGTGTAAAAAAAGGAATGGCATGGCTGAACTTTACATTATATATTTGATTTATTACTGCTTCATTTAGTTTAGATACATTGTCTTTCAATTGGAACCATTTAAGTTAATGTTTCTCACATCACCTTATATTCCCCCTAAAAACGTGCTTCTGTCCCTTTAACGATGATAAATACTGTTATAATTGGTATTACTATTTAATTTGGATTGTGAACATTAACTTTTCATTTCAATAATATTCACCTAGATCCGCTCATTAGTTTTATAAACGAGAGTAATGTTATCTTAAAATTATAGCTGCAAAGATGTAAAACATTTTAGAACATGGTGACCAATCAATACAATAAAATGGGCGCTTTGTCAGAATTCCTTCCCCATATTCGTTTTTCATTTGGAAGGGAATGGAACATATGTTTCTTAATAATTTTGAAATTACCACATAATCATACCGAAATTTTTCTGATTGATGTTTCATCCGTATCCAATTTCATGAAAAATTATTGGATATGATTATCACATTAGCGCCGCCTACCAAGGATGATATTTATAATCTTCCGTGAAAGTTCACGCAATACATAACGAGTGAACGATGCATTTTCAAACGTTTAAAATTGAAACAAATGGTCACCTTAGCTTTAAGGGTCTCCCACGGGAATGTATTATGCGTTGACTGGTCTTACCGGGAACAATAGGACTAGGGTCTTAATTCGGGGCTTTCCGTTTAATACCACCTTCGTTTCCCTGTATTTAGCCCCCATCAAATCCTTTCTCGGGACGGCTGAAACAACCCTATTAGCATGCACTTGACAACTCTATAGATCGCCAATAGCTCTGAAATGCGGGGACGTAAAATACTCCCTTTCACTCATAGCGCTTGTGTCCTTCTCCCCCTCCTGTGCCCCCCTCGGCCCTGTGCCCCCTCCCCACTCTCCCTCGTCATTGACCCGTACACGGAGGGCAAGACTTCATCCGATTGTTCCTTGTCGTCAGTATGTTTCTAAACTGTTTTATATTGTCAAGCTTCGTTCGCTCATTTATTTTTCATTATCGCAACAAAGACACCCATTTTCTTGATGGCCGTTGCCAATTGATTCACCTTGGCGAGTCAAAAGCTTTCGCCAGAGTAGATCAAGTTCCATGTTTTCACTCATTTGCTGCAATGAAAGGAGAGCTAGTTGGATGTAATAGGTCCAAGGATGTACACCCCTCCATGGGATTACACGCAAATCCTTGGCGTGTGCACTGGCAAAGAGAAGATTTCTGAAAAGCGACCCCAAGCGGGAAGTCACATCGCGAACTCCTTACATAGCCAGTAGATCTTAGTCCTTCAGACTGGGCCTTGTCTTTGTCAACGTCTGCTGTCGCCCTCTGTGTATTCGCGTGGACATCAAAGCAATGCTGGTAGATACAAGTATATAATGGGCTAAGAGAGATGCAAATATCTGTACAAAACCTCTAGATGTCGCTATTTCTTTAATGATTGTAGAGCGCAAGCGAGACCAATGGAAGACCGTTCTTCCAACATTGAGATACGAGCGTCTTCTGAGTGACAACCCACCACTGCTTGATATTAATACTCTTTAAGAATCTTATTGAAAATTTAACAAACTTGTAAATATTTCTGTATAAGTTAGTGATTTTTAATCATATGATATAACATGTATCATTTGTAATATGTTTTAAGTAGGTCGGTTATTTCATATTAGTAGGAAAAGCGTGTGATTAGTCCATCTCACTAAGGGGCAGTAGCACGTTTAGTTTTTGAGAAATATAAGGTGATGTCAGGAAAATGAAAATAAATGGTTCCAATTGAAAGACAATGTATTTAAACTAAATGAAGCAGTATTAAATAAAGTATATTATGTAAAGTTTTGCCATGCGAGTCCTTTTTCTTACACACAATGAATTAAAGGTGTTCACACAAAAATGACCTCCAAGGGACTTTATGTGAATCTTTATAATTTGTTCTCTGGCTGTGGATGATTGGTTTGTGTAGTGAGATTATTGACACTCTCAAAAAATTCATTTTGCATTAATGTACAAATATCAGTGAACAATGTGCTACTTCCCCTGTAAAACGTTTCTTAGAGTGACAGCGCAAATTGTTAGACATGTTTTTTTGATTTCTGCAAAGTTCTTAATAAGGGTGGATTTACAATTCCAGATAGATAAATGTATGTGCAAATGGTTATACGTATGTATCGAACGATCGCTTCGAATTGTAAATACAACTTAGATTGAGAAAGTTTTGATAAGACTGTGTATAAAGTACAATAACTATAAGAGTAGAAATTGGTAACAAACATTATTTATATTTGAAAATTACTTGAATTGATATTTGGGTTCGAAAATTTTTATTTAATTAACTTTTACAGATTGGAAAAATAGTTTTCTTATCCAGGTGCCTACTTCTTTTAATATCAATGCGTATTTTAAGAAATTTAACAAATTCGATCACGTTTTTCGAATTATAACAGCGAACACATTTATGTACAAAACTTAATGATATATGTAATCAATAAAAAAATCTACTTAGAGCGATTTTGACTGAACCGTTTAACGTGTGAAAGAAATACATCCAGCAGCAAAAAGGATTGAGAAAAATGAAAGCGTGAAACATTTGATCAGAATATATTAATACATTTATCCACATATTTATTTTAAGTAAACATTCATGTAAAAATATTACAAATCTTATATTAAACTAAAGAACATTGAATATTTTAGACAACAAATTTAGAAGAAAAAAACAATCAAAATAATATTACATAGCATTAAGTTATAATTACAAATTTGTGTTAGACTGAAACAAAACATCATAAACGTTGAAAAAAGGTATGTATAAAAAAGTAGTACACTCCGACAAACCATAGTCAAGTCATAGATCGCCAATACCTTTTTCACAAAATTCCATCAAATTCAATAGGCAATCATTTTCTTATGGGAAACCGTCTATCTAGCCTGCGTATTGTGGTTTGTTATCCAATTAAGTGTTAGAGGAAAACCTTTGCCACAACGCAATTAAACTAACAACCGCTACATAGTGTTAATATCTCACAGCACCACGCTAGTGCCAAATTTAACGATTTTAATCAGAATAGAATCATAAATAAAGAGAACTACATTTGTTGAACTATCTCAACCGCTTTTCAGCGGCCCTTAAACAAACAGAGTCACTACCCCAGTAAAAGCAATCTGTATTTAATCGGATTTGCACACTGTTTCAAATAAACGAAGCAAATGTTGATGTTGTTGAAAGCAATCCTTGAAACTACATAAACATATTATGTGATTGATATTTTGATTTGTCACTTAGTGTATGCCCCGCAGCAATTTCTCGGATCAGGTAGATATTGGGGGTCTGGATTAGCCATAACAAGAAACTAATTAGAAGCTAAGTAAATTCCCCTCCTGTCAGTTGCCAACTGCGAACGGCCCACCGACCAATCGTCGTTCGTGGTTGGAGGGTTTAAGCTCTAACCGGTTACCTCCCTTCCATCGTTGAAATCGTGCACAGTCCACCCAGCTTCGGAAGTCTGTAAGCGGGATTCTTCTATTGGGTACTTCAATGACGGTTGGACTGTGTTGGGAATAAACTCGCTATCCCATTAAAGAAAATGGATTTGGGAAGTCTCGCACCCCGCGAGAACTACTCAGGCAAATGGTATCTTTATTGTCATAGTCCCGTGGCTTGACTCCGCCCGTTTCACCAATCAATTTAATACGCGGACCAATTAGAGGCACCGCATGCTTTCCATATTTGGCTAATTTCAATAATTCCACTTTGAGTGAAAAGAATTGAGGATGATGTTCATTCGAAGTTTCTACGGTCAACATCAGTTATTTTTTTAATGTCAACGGTGTTGGGATTTAAACAGCAGGCTAAAGAGATAGCGTTTGAATATTTGTGACAATTGGACAGTCATACACATGGAGGGACCAAGACGCGTGACTTTGGAGAAAGAAGCAGACGACAGTTTTAGCGGCGATGAAATTGGTCAAATTTCACACGAACAGTTGACCAAAAGACCAAACGGACACTTAACTGACAGGCGCTCAAACGACCGAATGTCCGAATCTTTTAGTGACAGTTTTTCAGGGTGTGATAGTGAAGAGGATGGCGATTGTTTTATCGAAGGAAGGGGAATGGAATCCCCCGAGCGGCCCAGCCCAGACACCCCAAAACAAGTCACCCCCTTCTCAGTTGCCGACATCTTGGACCCAAACAAGTTTCGAGGTGGAACCGGCAAATCTGACGTTTCCAACTGCAGCAGTATTGACGGAGAAACAGCCCGGCATTTAACAGGTATGTGATTGGATATTTTATCTGATAAATTGACACATTTGAAAAAAAAAATATGTGAAACTAAATTCATTGAAATTTTCGCTTCAAATAAAAATCTCTTTACAGTATAAAACTATTCTCTTAATTTCTAAATAAAACTCTGAGAATGAGAAATGTAGTAATTTGTGATCTAAATTATCACGACTATGATAATTAATTGAAGACATTTTCTTAAAATTCATATGTATAAGTGTGAGATGTATAGAAAAGATATTTGAGTTGCATGTTAAGATGATATGATAATAACAATAATTATTATCCCATTATGTATTAAGCACTAACATGTAGACACGTGGTCTGTTTTTTACATAAAATGTCAGTCATGTTTCATATCATCCAATGAATTCCTATCAAGCAATAAACACACGTTTGTTTTTAACATCTTGATGTCAATAACAAATGATCTAGTTTGGAGATGGTTACCAGCACAAATAATTAAATCTTGGCACATTATTCATATTTACATCCGATATAAATTGACAGATGCACATGCAATTCTGTTGCGTATTTTTTTTCATCGTTCAAATGATATTTTTGCAAAATAAAATCACCAGTTAATACAAGAAGACACTAAAACTTCAGAAGAAATTAATTGCAATTTTGATAGTTTCTGAATGAAAGTGACTAAAATCTTCAACACGAAATTGGTTACACAATGATATTCTAAGATGTGTTTGTTGATAAATGTTGAGACATCACAATTTCGTTTCTGTCAAGTAAGGCCATACATAAAAAATGTCATTTAATCGTTTTACATTATCATTATTGTTCTGATTTAAGTTTGAAAGGTCAAATGAAATGGATGTTGTATTTTCTAAATAAATAAGTATTTTGCTTGCATGTGATTGTTCATTTATAAACAAATATTTTCCTTCATAATGCACAGCGAGAGACAAAGAATTTAGTTTCAGTGTGAAATGCTCTTAAGATTTTGTTGAACGATGAAGAATAAAATGTTCTCAATTATGGGGACTGGGTAAGTTTTTACTGTCTTCGGAAACTAGATGCCAGGTTATTGAAATACATCTCGTACATATGCTTTCGAATATAGGGTTGTTTTAGGATCACATCTGGCGTACAGAATTATGTTTTGCATATATCAGAAAAGACTATAACATGTGAACAGCTAATTACATGAATTTAACCAAGGTGGTTTCAACGGTTTCTTGTGATTGCATAATAGGCTCGCTAGAAAACAGTGGACGACATTGGATGTGTTTTTTAGATTTCAATAAAATAAACTTATTTATGTCCAATGGTAATAGAGAACGTATTTCCAATTTTCCTATTATCAAATATTTGTAACTTTAAAGACTTTGTAATCTTTACAAGTTTGAAAATATAACTCTATAATTAATATAACAAAGAGGACCTGAGTAAGAAAATTATGTAGTAAATAAAGCATTCTTTTCCTATTTGTATTGTTTGCCATGTTAATGGTTCTGGCAGTCGTTTTATATTCATATTCAATCATATGATTTCGAAACTAATAATTGCTCTATGATAACAACCATAGATGTAAAAATGCTTCATCCGAAAAACTGACGTGTATCCATGTGTTTGTGCCCCACTATAGCTGTAATGGTACAATTTAAAACATAGATTAATATTCCGTCTCCGAAACATAATTCTTTTCAATGATAATTGTATTAATCAAAGGCATGAAATGAATTAGATGTATCAGATCACTTCTGATCTAGCCAAGCTTTTCAATATGGTATGATGATGTAAGAGTGTTATAAACGTTGTATATTGTCTGAGTGTACAAATATGAACATGAAATTTTCACAAATGTTTTTGTAAAATCATTCACTCTATTCGTCCGGTGTTAAAGTGAAATATTATATCAATGGGTTTGGAGTATGCAGACACACGATGATGATTGTTATCTCGAATATGTTTACAGTTAACCTGATACGTTAACAGTAAGCGAGATATGTTAACACGAAAATCAGATATGTGTTAGCAGACATGCAGATGTGGTGAGAGTTTACACTACACCTCAATCCAGTTTTAGGATTTTTGCAAAATAGTTTTGGGCACCCACAAGCAAATTGTCATCAATTATTTAAATATTTTAAGATTTTTTTTACAAATCATGATGCAATCATACAGGGCGCCTTATTAAAAGAATTAGGTGCAGTTAGAAATGACTATTTTTGATTATATAAATGAAAGTTATTGTGTTTGCTAAAGTTAAAGTTCTTTAAACTATGTCTAACAAATGTGCTGTAATCAATGTCTTGAATAATTGTAAATGATTTTGCAGGATACAATACTCATCTCAGATAAATTCCTTTGAAGTAATAGCGAATTATTTCAGTGGTTATTGTTTCTGATTTAAATATCTCCATTCCCAAGAATTAAATTGTGTGATAAACATGCAAGTTGCCATAAGAAAATAAATGAATTAAAACCATAACCAAAATACAATTATGTTGGATTTTCAATACATGTTCATATACAATTTTAGAAATTTAGAATTCTGAATTGTTTAAAAAAATTACCACTGTACTAGAGTTTGACTGTGAATCAAGCAATAACTATGAGTAACTTTAGTTTGATTAACGTAATCTCCAAACTGGACTTCTTGTACTAATGAAGAGCTTTATCTTCATGATTTCATAGGACCATTAGAATACTGATATATGATATATTATAATGCATTTAAACAAGCAACTATGATGTTTAGTCTCATATAGACTAAAAGTTAGTATCTGAAATGAAAAAATTATCGAAATGCAACTTTTGTTATCAAAAGAGAAGGAAGCCCACTGAATCTGTTCATTTTCAGAAACTGCAGTGATATATACTTGCTTTACTTATATAGACTTGCGTGGGTCTTTAAATATATTTTGTTTTAGGGGCTGTAAGACACATTAAGTCTCATTTTCTAGCAGATTCTGGTAGATTTGTTTCAAAATAAACAATTTCATACTAATAAGATACGTTTCCTCGTCTTAATATAATAGTGTATTCAGCTGCAATGGTAAACATTATAATACTATTATTTATCAGGAACCTGGTCTAAAATTGTTGAACTTTAACAATGTTGATGTAATACACTAAAGTGTATGATACAGTATATTGATTACTATTTAGTCACTAAGCTTTATACATTTGGAAAACGCTTAACAGAATTAAATAAAATTCACTTCTAAGAAATGGAATTGAGAATAAAGAATAGGAAAAAGATCATATCCACTTGAATAGAATGCAAACTAGTCCTGCTTCATGGATGTGTATTAAATAGGAGCCTTTAATACAGTCTAGGTCATATTTCTGTAAATTTAGATTGACTGAATATAAAATGGAAAGTCTCAAGAAACAGAATGATTTAAATGAATGGTCAGTAATTATTTTAAATAATTCATAGACTAAATTTGAGTCTAAATGCAAATTAAAATTAAAAGAAAAACTATCAGTGTGCTTAATTGATTTCTCTTTGAATGTATTGCCCCCTACGTTTTAGTCGGGGTTTACCTATATTTACCTATAAACCACGTATGAACCACTTTACTTATTATAAATAATTTGAAATCAGGATATTCTTTGAAGAGTTAAAGCAATGTTTTTTTACCTTCATAGCATTGCAAAAGATTATTAAATAAATAAGTATTTTTTTGGAATATGACATTCACACCTATGTATAAATACTGACAGTGTAAAATACATTAGAACATTACACATTCACGTTAAATCACATGTTAATCATATTTAAACAATTATGGTTAAGACGTTAGTAATCAATTATATTATGCACTTGGGGTCTGTGTTAGCAAAATAACTTAAAATTGTTCGAGTCGATGACAAGGGCATACCTTTAGTCTGGATAAACGAGGTCTTGCTGATTTTGTTATCTAATATTTTCATAAGTATTCAAAGTATGCTCAGCACCTTGCAAGAGTAATATTATGCAGGAAATATCTTAATACCAATGCATTTGGGGATAATGTTTTCAAAACAAACAAAAAGATCAAAGGTAAATTTTACATTCTAAAACAATTTTCCTTCAGTGCATGCTTTAGTCAAGATCTGCACAGAATGAACCCATTACACTTTCCTCCATAAAAGCACAGTAAGTGACGAAGTGCTCAAATTCCTAACACATTTGCCAGATTGCTTGAAAATAGATGTCAAATTCGCAATAAAAGCATTATGATTGCCAAATGCTATCCAGTTGATCACTTTGGTTGAAGAAAAACAAGTTTTTCTTCTGCACTTCATATAGAAAGGCTTAAAGGACTTGTATGAAGCAATTATCCAACCTTTTTACCATTATTGCATTGAGTGCCACGTATTTGGTGTTTTTTAAGTTTTTCATTCAAACCATACCAACAGAAAGGCATAATTGGCCTTCAGCAGAATTTCCAATTCAATTCAAAATCTTTTAAGATGCACGAAAAAATATTTGTAGATTATTTTAAATCTTTCTTGATGAACTTGAAAAACCTTTTTGCATTTCAAGAGGATGTCAATGTTCGGATTAATAAATTTTATGAATTTAATATTGAATTGACCTTTTTAAAATCAATTAATTAATGGGTACGTTAAAGGAACTTTAAACATAGCAATTAATCTTCTTAGCTTAATTAAGCCACTGAATATTTCATTTCCACATGTATTGTTGCTATATTCTTACCTTTAACTAAAATTTGATGAAAGAATTAATATAATACAGGTTAGCTTTTACTGTTCTATTCAAAACCTATAGTTACTATATATATTTTGATTTCATTGTAACGTATCTATATTAATATTTCTGTCATTCCCTTCAAATCTTTTCGTCAAAATGAATTTCATAAAGTTTGCGATTTAATTGTATTGACTTACAGAGCCGGACATTACCATCCTATTTAAATGCAGAATGAATTGATATGACTCATTTTAATATATTTTTGTAGGTATCGAATATATATATATATATATTCATTATTGAGAAAAACCTATCAACAGAAGTAAAACTATTTAAAGGCAATTATATACATAATCAAAACACTTATTTAGATACATATAATACAAGCACAATGCTTTACTATTTTCTTATCAAGATTGAGATTACACAATTACTTTTAATGAAAAGGTGTTATCCTAACATATAGATGTACAATACAAATAATGAATAAAGACACACATGGCACCTTGTTAGTGTGTGGATAGCATTCTTCCAAACATATCAACATACAGTATACACGATACTGAAACTTAAAATGTCTTTATCTTTTTCCATTTACGTTTCTTCTAATTATAAGATAAGTTTACCTAGCTTCACAAAAGCGCATAGTCCTGTGTATGACTGTGTATTAAATAGGAGCATTTTATATAGTCTAGATCCTATTTCTGCAAGTCTAGATAGACTGAAAAAGCCTCAAGAAATAAAAAAACAAAAATGAAGGTACAGTAATTATTTTAAATATTTCATAGACTAAATTTAGTCTAAAAAGCGCATTGTTCTACTTTTATAACATCACTTATTTTTCATAATCATAAGACTACTGTTCATCTGCACAAAAATGATTGAATAAATACTACAGCCCGACTTTGTAACCTCTTGGCTTTTAATAGGGTCCACGTTAATATATTGCCTACAGCATACATATAGATATATTTGATTAACGTTATTAGTGAGTGGGTGAAATATCGTTTAGGGCAATGGCTTTGTATGCATTATCATGCTCCATCTACGTCAAGCGTAAATGTGAATCGCTGCTCTATTACTGAAATCAGTGTTAGTAGGGAGACGTCACCTCAAGTTAGGAGATGGTTGGTGATCAAGCCTCTCCCCCTTTATACCCCCCTCCCTCACCCCCAAATCAATCCACCATCCCCTCGCCACTAAGTCACCTTAGTGCAGTAAGAGCTATCGTACCATTCACATAGGTTTTATCTTAATAGGAGTAAATGACTCGTCAATGGTTTTTAATAACATGAAAAGGATTGTGACAAAGGATTCTTAGGGTGTATACTTAATGCATAATTTTAATCTTTAGTTGGTGTATTTCTCCGATGGGTTTGGAATGCCCGAGGTTTGTTAGTTTGGGGTGGTTCAGTGCAAATGTGGCTACCCGCTAGCTTTACCCTGAATAAGAGCATGTTGTCAATTGGTTTTCATTCATGTTGATATGAGTCCATTAATAATTTCTCATAAACCAAGTTTATTTTGATCCACGATTTTAATGTACACGCGTGTTAAATGATGCTAGACAATTTGACAAGTTATCAGGTTCAATCACATTTGATCCATTATTCTAAACATTTTTTACATTTGTTGAATGAAGTTTTGTTTGAAAAAATCACATCAAATAGACATTTTGACAAGTTTAGTTAATTTAAATGGCAAGGCCAAAGGCAAAACTCATTTTGATAATGGCTTTTTTGAATGAAAGTAAAAACTGCTTGACTTTTTCTAGATTTTTAATAAAATTGACAATATTAATGGCGTATTTATTTAAGAAACATATTTCAACTTGAGATAATTTATCGGGTGCAAAATGAAAGTATGTATTCCTAGAAACAATAGAGAATGTTATGACCATATTTGCATTCTGTTGATAACTGATTTCATAGCAACACACTTTTGTATAAAAGAAATACAGGAAGAGTTTCAAGTAGACGAACGAACAGTTGTTTCTTTTGGGTAGTTAACATATTTTGCTATTTTGACCAAACTTCTAGACATTGATAAGTAATTTTTATAAATTAACAAACATGTGTTTTCTTTAAAATGTTGAAAATAATTATTTTGATATTTCGTAATTGACAACTATCAAATACGGGCGTTTAGTAATGATATCTTACCAATTTTAAAGGGGCAGTAGCAGGTTTTAAGGGGAAATATAAGGTGATGTCATGAAAATAAAAATAAATGGTTCCAATCTAAAGACAGTGTATTTAAACTAAATGAAGCAGAACTAAATCAAACATATAATGTAAGGTTAAGCCAGGCGATTTAAATTAAAACTGAATTAAAATTTGAAGTAAACGTGTTCACACAAAAATGGCTGCCAATGGATTTTATGTGGATATTTATAATTTTCTTCTCTGACTATGGCTGATTCGTTTGTGTGATGAAATTTTTGACACTACCAAAGTAATACATTTAGCTTTAACGTACAATAATCAGTGAACATTGGAAATATGAATTTAAAAAAAAACGTACTACTCTCCCCTTTAAGATTGGATGCCAAGTTGGATTTTTTAAAAGTGAACTTATAAAATCAACAACCTCATGTACCTAGATGTACATTTAACAATGTGCATAGTTCTTTAACCCATGACAAGACACATTTATACAAGCATAACATGTAAGTTAATTTCGTTTATGTTGATAGTACTTTTATAATTGAATTTGCCATCTTGATTATCATATATGGTTAAATAAATGTTTGTCATATTTTATTACATAGGGCTCATGAACGGTCAGTTGTACGCAAAATGAATTAAACGTGTTCACCAAAACATGGCTGCCAATGGATTTTATGTGGATATTTATAATTTGTTCTCTGACTATGGCAGATACGTTTGTGTGATGAGATTTTTGACTCTACCAAAGTAATACATTTAGCATTAGCGTACAATTATCAGTGAAACAAATAAGATATAAAATCGTAAAAAAACGTGCTACTGGCCCTTTAAAAAACATTTGGAAATAAAAATATAACTATTATTTTGCGATTTTTATAGACATTTCAAAATATATCATGAAAATAAATGATTATAGATTGTAATTAACAAGCGGTTCAGATGACTCAAAAGATTAAGATGATGAAACAATACTGTTGAAAATACTTGGAGATTTTGAAAATAAATATTGTTAGTTTTTGTTCGGCATGCATAATTCAATGAACATTTAAATAGAAAAAAAAATAAATGATTCAACAAATTTTGCTTTCAAAGAAAGCTTTTCAATCAACCTATTCAATTTTAATTTTTAAACAAACCTCATACGACCATCATATAAATGCACTGATACATATAAAACACATGCCTTACATCAAAGAATTGACCCAACTACCTACACACGCCATTTCCATGCTGCCCCGTTAACAAATGCAATAATGTAACCGATGAAAGAAGAAGAGTATATCTGATTGTGTTCCAGGATCGATAATGGTAATTCTATCAAATCTGGAAGAGCATCTGATGTGTAGGCTAGTTGGACAGGCAAACCTACAGACATTGGTGTAAAATATTTACCCCTTTGTCTGCCTGCATTTTACAAGAATTGACATCCATCTTGACACGAATTGGCATCGATTGAACACACTGAAACCTTTTTTATCCGTTTGTACTAAGAATTTATCGCTATTTCCTACCATTACCACTACTATCCAAGGAGAATGTAAGACCAAGAAGTCTTAATAATTGATAGAGGAAGAAGAACATGTACTTGAATTTTCCCCCTTTTGTTAGTTCTTTTACTTTTTAGTTTTCAAGTTTCAGGAGTATTTTGGTTTTCTAATCAAACGTAAACTCATAAGAATGGAATTATCTCATCACTCATCACCAAAATAAACAAATAATGGGTTGTAGTTCCAATCATAATGGATAAGTATTGTTTATTACCTATTCTGAGTATATGAAGTTATCCTCTTGAAAGGTATTTGAGTTCACTTTCGTTGTGACATGATCATTAGATAAATAAAATTGTAACATGATTATGAGAGGAAAATATTTATGAAAAAGCACAACAAAGACAACAAGTATTTGTGTAAGCTTTGTATTTTTAGTTTGATTAAATATTAAAGTTAAATCTTGTTTATCGTTTTTGTTTTTTTACCTTCGTTACAATTGTCTTTCAGACGATGAAGAATTAACCGGTGATGTAAGCGACCTCGATCAAGACGATGATAGTCCAGAAAAACGCCAACGATTGGACGAGAACGGTAACCTTGGTCACGGTCAGGGGTCAAAGATCGGGAAACCGCGAAGGGCAAGGACGGCTTTCACCTATGAACAATTAGTCGCTCTGGAGAACAAATTCAAAACAACCCGATACCTCTCAGTATGTGAAAGACTAAACCTTGCACTGTCTCTTTCCTTGACCGAAACACAAGTCAAAATCTGGTTCCAGAATCGAAGAACAAAATGGAAGAAGCAGAACCCAGGACTTGACGTCAACAGTCCAACAGTTCCAACTTCAGCATCCCTTCCCCTCAGTCAAGCATATCCTCTTGCATATGGGGCCCAGGGGCTATATCCTGGACATTTACAGTCATTCCATTCGGCTGCAAGTCTTGTACCAGGTTTCTATCTTTCCCATAACTCTCCATTCCAAGGTGCACATCCGGCTCTCAACCATTGGTGACATTAGCTACAATTCACAGAGGTCAATATAGATGACAAGACTTAAATGGCATGATTGTTTTTAGTAACGTCCTTTTGAAAGCCGTTAAAAACAAGAAACGTCTGAAACATTACATAACGTCATGTTGAAAACCGTTTGCAAGAGGAGCGTTTGTATACATTAAATAACGTCATTTTGAATATTGGAATGCATAGTTGTAAACGGACGACTGATTCCTGACGCTACCAGCATTTATACATACTGGAGAAGAAACGGATGTCCAAAAGATATCAAGGGTTTTGAGGGACGACCTGTCTCGTATACATTCCACGCTGTTATTTATGACGTCATTGACTCGTGACGTCACCATGCTGTCTGACTATGAATATTTCTATTTCTGATTTTGTTTACAAAATTTGTTTCGATACACAACGATAATTGTCACTTGTCTTTGGTGTATCTAGAATAGCTACTTGATTGTCCAGCACTACAGCTGGTAAAAAACATTTATCGAATTGTCTTAAATCAGAAATTCATAAAATTGTTATAGCAGAGAAGTTTAAATGCACAAATCTTTGCTACCAATTTTGATAAGGAGTTATTTCGAACAAATAAAACAAACAATTCATTTATTGATGTTCACAAATGTGTTAAAATGTAGTTAATGCAATATATATGATTTATTTGTATTTGTTCAATTGTCTTGAAAGATATTTATTATTTTAAGTGAGTCTTTCAATGTAATAAATATGAAAGATGGAGTCTAGCTTGTTGTCTTATCATTTACATATCATTGCACAATAAGGAGTGCGTTGCCCTTCGAACAGTCTTGGTGATTGCAATCAAGTATGCTTATTATCATGGATATCAGATGTCAGCAATAGTTTCACTTTGCATCAAGCTTACAAACACATTTGAGCAATACCTGGTGTTTTCATAAAATAAAGTTAACAGATAGCTTTAGCTATTTCGCGTGTTTTATTTCTAGTGCTCATTTCAACTAACAATGCACACTTTTTCAATTCGTGTCATTTATAATTAGAAATTTGAATGTGGAAACAACTGCATTTCTAAATGATACGATTCCGAGGCTCTCTGGCAGTCTACTTTAACTTGCTGTTCTCTGTTTTATATTACAATCGACTTGCTCTCGTTTATTAAGAATTCTAATTAATCAAGCTGTTCTAAAAGAAAATAATGCCCTAAAACATCACAAATAAATAGTTTTATTTTTGTCATTGAAGTTATAGCATTTGTCACCTGCAAGAGTATGGAATGTTCATTTCAGTATCAAGGTATGTCTTCAAACGATGGGTTCGATTGGTTTTCTTTGTCAACACGCCACAACATTGCATGTGATAGCTATTAATTATTAAAATGGTATGGTATTGCAACATGTTTGTTGAGAAAACATTAGACATTAGAAAAGGGATTTAATCTTCGCATTTAAGGTATTATTATTAGCAACAAATATTAGTAACATAATATTTATGATAGGCATAATAAATAAAGTTGTCACGTGTGTGTTATTAACGACATGTACTTAAAATACAACTACGACACAAATTTAAACTTTCTTGTACCTTTGGGATTCCATTTACAAAGTCCATCTTGATTGTCATAAACATCTGACCTCCTAGAGCGTAACAACGTTTCTACCAAGCAATGTCATTAGTGACTCTGCACCCATACATACATGCATGTATATAAAATGTTATTTAAAGTTTTCAATAGCAACTAGGTTATTTAGGTAGACATAAAAACATTTAACTACAGTTTGGAAAGTTGAATTCACTTTCCAATTTTCCAGGGACCAAGTTCAGAATAGCTTTAATTTCAAACCGTTGTAGGTTTATCTACCTCGATCTAAACTAGTTTTAAGAGGTCGTTCGTAAAAAAGTTGTGTAGTTCCAGGTCTCATACTGATTTCAAGTCCCTTTACAAGACACATAATTTAAAGGCTTTACTAATCGACTTTAATTCGATTATTTCAGCAGTTTCATCGAGCCCGTCACAATATCTCCATATTTGGAACAGGACGACGATGAAGAATATAATTCTTCACATCTAATACGGATATCAGCGTTAATTTCATGACGAAATCAATTTTCTCTGGTCGTAATAGAAAGCGATACATGTAATTTTATTTCCCCTTTAGCGAATGGCCACCAACATTACAATGCTCTAACAGAACTTCGATTGTTACTCTTATTGCAAGCAGAGCGATAATTGTAGGGGACAAACACAGCCGCCCGATTGCTGTCATTTTACTCGAGCCAACCGATCAGAAACGTTAGGAGGGGCGAGTTAGGACCCACTTAGACCAGAGTTTGGACATTAATGGGTTTAGCTTTGCCTTGTGAACGGCGTAATTGCTGAAAGATGGCGGAGCCGTGATGCACCCTGCCATTATTTTTGAGTGCATCACGTAAGCAGGTGCACGCGCAGAGCGGATGGCTTTGTGTAGGATGCGCGCGCTGCTTAGTCGCAACTGGGGCCCTCACTAGGGAATTCCCGTACGGGAAAGTTAGAAGCCCTTGATAATCGCGTAAATCTGGCCGTATTGTGAGAGTGTATTGTCTCATAATGGTTTTTCAAAGAGATGGAAGAAAACCATCTCTCAGAGGCTATTTCTCTTGTCTGTGTCTTCTCCCGCTAACTGGCACTTGCTTCGAATGAGCGAGCCTCAATTGTATATTTATAATCCCTTAATTAGACTTGTCAGTCTCAAAACGTCATTAGCATGTGGCAATGGCTTGCTTAAGTCCTCCCAAGTCCCCCGAAGTAGAAGCATCTATTATAAATCATAACAATGAGCATTGTCTCCCCCTGGATAGGACCACCATCTTTAGAACACTGCACGTGGGAAAGGAAGGTTTTAATAACGGGTCATGCGATGTCTAACCATTGGCCCATCCACCTCTTAAATTTATATGAATCATATTAAGTTTTCATCAGATGCTATTAATTCATATTTAACTTTGTTAAACCTAACAATGCGAATCTTTTCATTAAAACCGGGAACAAAAGTGTGAATATGACTAATTTTGCAGTGATAATCCAATTGTGAACTCTCGTTCTAACTTGAAAATAATTCACTTTGAATTGGAAATTTACGATCGTTTTCTTAAACAAGATTTACAATTTCTATAAAATTCATATGAGTGCAACAATGAAAGATGAATCTCTTATATATGTTCCGCCACCAATATAAGTAACAATAAGTAGATGTTCTTCTTTTCTGTTCATATAAATTGTTTCCGTAGACGCGTGAGCTATCATTTTGTTATGTTGAATACCCCGAGAATTCTTAAAAGGGATTAACCGTGAACCATTGAAACTGTGTTTGTGATATCATAATGCGAAAGATCTAAATTCACGATGTTCCAATGTATCTATTGGTTTTGATAGTGGCATTTGTTGAACCGTATCTGTATATGCAAATGGTGATAAGTACATCAGAATCTATTAGACAGCGTTCTGAAAGTTAAGAATCACAAATGTTTACAATAGATTTTGATTTAAAGTCTAAAATGCTAAATGTATAACTTAAAAATAAATGTGAAACAAATTCTAATTGTATCGACCAAACCTCATGAAAATAACATACTTTATGAGAACTTAGAATTGTACTGGCTCAAAAGGTACACACATGCATATAGTGATAAGTACATAAGTATCTATTAGACAGCGTTCTGAAAGTTAAGAATCACAAATGTCTACATTAGTTTTGGAATAAACCTCTTAAATGCTAATGTATAACTTAAAAATAAATTCGAAACAAACTGTAATTGTATCGACCAAACCTCATGAAAATAACATACTTAATGAGAACTTAGAATTGTACTGGCCCAAAAGGTACACACATGCAAATGGTGATAAGTACATAAGTAATCTATTAGACAGCGTTCTGAAAGTTAAGAATCACAAATGTTTACATTAGATTTTGATTTAAAGTCTAAAATGCTAAATGCATAACTTAAAAACAAATTTGAAACAAACTGTAATTGTGTCGATCAAACCTCATGAAAATAACATACTTTATGAGAACTTAAAATGTGTACTGGATCAAAAGGTCTATGTAAGCACACTTAATCGGCAAGTAGCATTTTTGAAGATTCTAGAGTAGGTTTTACTAACAACTGATTAAATTTCTGTGTCCTTTAGTGTCCTGTTGATATTTGTTTTGCATTTTAAAAGCAGATAGTTCAAAACATATCAAGTGGATGTTTACTTCCCTTCATCACACAGTATAGTATGAAGAGTGAAAATATGAATAGTTTCTCATAGTAAGAACATGAGCAAATAATGCAGTCTGACAAAGCTTACAGTACACTTCTTAAATGCATTTTATGAAAATCAGGTCATTTTGACAATTTTTATTATTATATAATCGTTATCGAGAAAGAAGTTGCTTTTCGTAATATAATGTATCTTTTGAATGACTTTCATAGACCCATGCCAAACACCAAAAATACCAACTCTTTATATATTTTAGACAAACCACGATATCTGTATATGGAGGATGTACTTTAAAAAGTTTAGTAAACCATTTATTTCTTTTTCAACTTTGTAAATGTCCGTATGCATTGTGCGATTGAATGACTAGATTAATATCATCTTGAAGTGTTAACATAATATGTACATAACTTAAGTTGTATCCACAAAGCGTAATGGGGGAACATGTTCCTTGACGCAAAATCTTCTTTTGACAAAATTCCATTGAAACATATCAAATTCAATCTTTGATTAACATTAGAAAAACATTTGAAATTTCTTAATAAACCAAACACATATGCACATTTATGTAGATTCAAATGACTTAAATATGAATTTCTTGTTTGAATAAACAATAAAATACCATTACTATTTCGTCCCCATGTTTATTGTACGCCGACACCCTTTGCGTCTAAATACGTCTCCCTTCTGCCTCTTTTACCCCCACCGGCGTGGCAATATGCTGCTAATGCGACCATCTCCCGCCTTCCTATCCCTCCCTTATCCTTCAATCTCGCCACAGCTTCCAAGCCCATCTTAATTCCCTTTGGTCCGTCTCCATGACGAACTGGTGCGATAGGTCAAACGGCTAACAATTTGATCAACAGTCAATTGTTAGCGAAATTAATTGGCCAATCGACTCATTAGACCGCTTAATTCAAATCGGAAATTTAGAGTTTGTTCCCGGCACAATTTGCCGCTTGTGAGCACCGGGTGTGTCAAATTGCCATCGATCGGTCTTGCAGCAGGCTCAGCGGTCTTCAGGCTTCTCTTTGGCAATCACAAGACCGATAATGGGGAAAAACATTGCCATACTTTGTACAAGGAAGAACGTGTTTGGGGGGAAGAACTCCTCGGGGTATTGCAAGCATTGGAAGAATTTCCTTCGATTTTCTTTGTGAGGTACATGTAATGTGGTGCAAATTTGTACATGACTCTCTTTTTGCTTTGAAATGGACACGTTAAAGAAAGATGGACATTTTGGGGGATGGTTTGATTCAAAGATTTGTCATGAATATCATAATTGATGGCAATATAACGCAAAATATAGAATTAATTGTAATGTAGCAATCCGAACGCAAAAAGGAAAAATTCTAAAGGTCATTTAATTCGGTAGGACTGTGACGTTTGATTTGTAAACACTTAATTGAGATTGACGAAATGGCAAGTCTTTGTTTAATGTATGTAAGAACAAGAGAAAGAGCTAATTTACCGCTGCTAATACTTTTGTTTGAAACTCGATTAACCGACAGGTATTTCTAAACTCGTATCCGTGTACCCAATATTTCATTTATCAGAAAAGATGAAACGCAAGAATACGACTCTCATTCACATATGTGATAGTCAGATTGATCTTCAGAATTGGTATTTTACTATATTTATCTAAGATTTAAAAATCTAATTGAATTCGTGGTAGTTAGTTTTGATAACTTATCTAACAAAATGTCGTTTTATTTAAATTCGCTGATTCAATGAACAAAGATGCGATTTTTTCTTAAAATTTTCTTTACCTGGCAAGCCTTTAATGTTTTCAAAAGCTTCATGCAAGGGCGTCCCTTCCAGGCGGGCTTGAATTAAAGCAACGTCTAATTAATAAAAGTATCAATAGTGGGAAAAAATCAACGAATTGAAATGAAAAAGTGAACGTTTACTGTTCGAATAATATATTCTTCGAATTCGAGATGCATTATTTCGTTCTTGGCCTGCTCAATTGAAATGTAGGCTTTAGTTTGTATTCCTTATTCAGATAGTCTAGAATCTACAAATATTCAAGAAGATAAGATATAGAAATATATAAAAATAGAAAAAGTATTTAATTCTTTAACATTCCATAAAATTAACTTAGAAACAACCTAGAAATAACTTACAACCCATGCTTAAATTGTCTGTTATCCAGACCCTTTAGCAAAAATAATTAATTGATGACCAACCAAATCCAGACAAGTATAGCAAGTCTAGATCGCTCATCTGAATTTAAAGCATCTTCTGGGCTCCATTTTGTATGATACATGAATTGTTTAAAAAATATTTCAGTATTAGAAAAAAACTTCTGAGACGCAATGTTAGTCTGACGCTTAAGGAGATTTAAGCTTTAAGTCAGATAGCTGTATTTGCTTATCAATAATTCTATCTACATACAAGTTCAATCATTTATACAAAGTGGTCATCAGTAAATACGTTTTTACGTTCAAGAAAGAACTGAAATACATTCATTTGAAAAGGTTTCTGTCAAGCTAAACAACTAACAAACTTCATGTTAGATCCGTATCCACCTTATCTTTATCTTATCTCCACCTTATCTTTATGCCCTAACAACAATATTACAATCAATGTTTAAGTAAACTTTTTTCTTATAATGGTAATTGAAATCAACAATCGTTTATTTTGCATTTATTCAGACTTTGTCTATGTTTTTGTGAAATTTGAGAATGTTTCCACTCTTTCAGTAAATTGTTTGAAGTTTCCTAACGCATTACTGTAATCTTATTATCTTTGCCTTCAAATGATGGGTGAATTGTTTATAATGTATGAAGTTAAAAACCTTTTGACTAATGTAAATGCTTGCAAACTTGACTTTTTGTGATTAAACTTTCATCGCTCCCTTTTAAAATGCGTAAAATTTCAGAATTCGAAATAACTTTTCAGTGATAGATCATGATTGTTTATCGACAAAACATGTTTTATGCCCATTCAAAAATATTATTTTATGGTGTGCCGAAATGCTCAAGCGATAAATTTAATTTCTTCCGGATTTAAATTTAATTTTACTAACCAATACAAGAAAATTGATTTTTGAATAACGAGACTCATTATTTGGTTCCCGAAGTAATAGAAATCTCGGAAAGATAGTTGCCAATGTTTATATGTAGCCCTCAAGACCCTTCTCTTTATTAAGATCGTTCTGTCGTGACAGGTCATTATAAATATTTCCCATCCGTTTCATAAGGATTCCAACTTTTAGTACATCATAAATCTGACACAGGAAAATAAAAACGAACGTGGAGATGATGTGCCGATTAGCGTGTAATGAAGCCGATTTCGTTTTATCTCAATTCCAGAGATGATGTTCGCCAATTCCATAGAGATTTAAAGACTCTGGGTCTCTCTCGGCTTTATTAACGTTAGAAAGATAAAAATAATATGAAACATAAATTCAGTAATTTGCTTGTCAAGAGAGTGATTCAAGCAATTTAAACTTTTTTTAATGGCGGAAACGTAAACTGGTTAATGGGAACGTTATTGATCAGGCGTTTTACTGTTTCTTCCAAAGAAACATGGGTTGGTATGGAGGGTACGGCAATTATGTATCAATTTAATTCTATTTTACCTGTATCTTTTCTCTAAAATACCTATGTTTGGCAGAGTCAAGATAGAATAATTGTTTACAAAATTGTATTAATGACTTTATGAAACAAGAGAGCTGCTATAGGCATTGAGTTGTCATTCCACTGTCAGAGGTTGAAAATATGCTTATCTACAAAGGAGACTTTTCCGAGAAATAGTATAGAATACCACTTTCAAATGTTACAATTATTATTGTCACGTTCATATAATTCTTGAATATTTACACGTCTTATTTTGAGAACAACAGTGAATTCTTTATGTTTCTTAGTGTACATTAATGTCGTGCAGTTGTGCTTTGTCACATTTATATTTTAAACTATCAATTCTTGTTGATTTTATCAAATGATGTTATCTGAATGGGAATGTCAATATTATCTAAACGCCTATTTGTAATTCACTATTCCTTTTTTAAATAATTTTTGCATGCAAATATTGGGGTTGCATTCACAGAGAACGCAATATATAGACGATCAAAGGTTGTCTAAAAAACGGTTTTGTGATTTTGTTTACTATCCAAATTTCACATGACAAAGTGATATGAAGTGTTTAAATATCTTTATATGTCAAAGATATTGTTTATAAGATGGACATATAGGTAAAGATAAATATGCTTTTTTCTCCCTTTTTTTGTTTAAAATTTAATTGTTCTGTACGTGCCTATTGGCATAACTTACTTTCAAATAGAAATTGTGGCATTTACATCTTGACAACTATAGTCAAATGTATTGTCTTGAAAATATGAATAGGTGAGTTTGATAATTAAAGTAGCAGCATTATAATTGATTTTATAGTTTTACTTAATATCTTTGATGAAATGGTTGTTGTAATGCCCAATTCAATCTTGCCGTCATGTCATTCCTTCATCAGAACATTCCCTCATCATGCTTTAGAAATTCGAAAATGCTCTTTATTAATCTACAATTCAAACACTAGGTCTAATTCAATTTATTACATTAACCCAAAGTTGTAAAGATCGCTTAGTTAATAAGGACCTATAACAACGCACGATAAATTTCTAATAGAATTTTCCTTCCAAATGTAATCTACAAGCTATTTCAAATTGTCTCCCTTGACATCAATTCCGTGCTTCTCAAACTGCCAAAATCTCTATCACTTCTAAACAGTTTGTGTTAAATGTAGTTTTTCTTTATCTTTACTGTAATTGGCGGCAATTCGTTTTCTTTTTACAGTTCTATTAAGAGTAATGTAGTTATTGAAAATGCAGTTGAGAGTCGTTCAACAGTGATTTGAACCAACGCCACGGATTTATATTAAGTAGTTTTTCGGTTCCTTGGCTTTTTTACGAAGGCAAAATGACAGATAGAGGCAGTAACCCATGACATTATCACAAACAAATTACCTCTTCTCATGGCAACTGGCTGGGAATACGAATGACAGTTCATGACAAATTCTTTTCATTTTCTCCGAGGAGCTGTTCAAATGGTTTTGAGAAATGGATTCCAATGTGCTCTTCGAATCGAATTATTTTGATAAAAGCGATTTATATCGTCAACAATTTTCCATATTAAACCGTTGGGATAAGAGAACTTGCTCCATCCAATTTTAGGATTCGACCCCTAATTTTTGAGAGGAACAAGAGATAAACTTTATTATCCCCCTTAGCGACCTTGGAACACGAAAGATCGCACTCGGGTCGGTAATTTACCGATAAAAGGGCAAATCAGTAAGGGTACTTGGCGCAAAGCGCCGCCATTAGGCAGTCGTTACAGACAAACGCGGGTCCAAATCGTTTTGATTTTGCTCCCTCCTGAACTTAGATAATATCAAATAATTAAGCTTTTGTTTGGGTTTATAGGCTTGGAGGGGCAGTCAAATATCAGCCAATAATCTTTAAGAATCATCGCAAATACATGCGCGTAAAATTGATACATTCCTTGTTTCAAAGGTATAGGCGAATGCAGTGGTGCAATTTCTATAAGAGCATGATCTTAGGTCGGTTCCATTAAACCCTTTGCCAAGGCACTATTGGATATGGTACGGGTTTATACCAAAAGGTGAAAGGTCATGCTATTAATTCCCACTTTGGCAACCCAGTTGGATCTCAGTGCCCTAGCTCGTTTCTCATAACGTCATTTCTTCTTACACATACATGGTACTTCTTGTATCGATTGGAAGTTACGCCAACTGTTCTTCTGTATTGCAATAGTTGCGGACTTGAAAACCTTGTATTGAACAGTAAATATAAGTATGGCTATCATAGACAAATTGACATATATGTTTTACGTTCACACTGAAACAATGGGCATATTTTATTAAAGTTTATTTTACTTAAACATTAAATGATTATAACTTTATTATCGATTGAAATAAACAACCGTTATTATTCATTGATCTTGTATTTACCTTTGATTCCATAATCAATCTAAATTCATAAATTATGAAACTGTTAAAAAATACCATCAAAGTCATACATAATCATCCTATATCCATTATGCATAATTAGTTATGTTTCTGTCAAATAGGAGATTTAAGTATTTCAATATTGAAATCAAGTGGTAGAATAGGTAAGTTATTGAATCTCAGTTTGAAATACACAAGAGGAGAATTTCCTCGCCTCAACATAAACGTCCTTCCAGCTGCTGAAATTTTGAAGTTTTCAAACTTTCCTTTGTAAAATAACAATTTTGTGACATGATGCACCATTTTTAAACAGGAAACATTATAGATAAAAGTTTTTAATCAATATGTTGAGAGTTCATGTTTACACTATGTATACAAGTGACATGCATCTGGTTTGCCGTTGAAAAATCTATCATTACTAAAGGAGGCGTGAGTTCAAAATAAGAAAAATCTTATTTTTCATATTTATAAAATAAAATGGGAATAAATACACTATAAAAACATAAATTATGAGTAAAACATAGGACATTAGTTAACGTTTGAAATATCATAATAGAAATTATGAGAATGTCATAAAAATTGAGGTTTTGCATTTTGGACCAATATGTCAAATGTGTTTCTAGTATGAATATGACTCACATATGTATGTAGTTGATGGAACAATGTTTTTTAACATCAGCAAAGTTCATAAGTTTTGGCATACAGGTGATTGTACAGGTCGAACTTATAAGTGAGCATCAAATAACAAACTATTTGCACTTATTATAAAAGTAATGTGACGACTCTTGCTCAGCAGCTGAATAGCAATGATGCCATAAAAATATCTGAGTGTTTCAGCAACTCTATATGCAATGATATAATAAAAAATATCAGAGTTGTTTAGCAACTGTATATGCAATTATGTCGAAAACTATCAGAATTGTATAGTAACTGTATATGCAATGACATCATAACAAATATCCGAGTTGTTTAGCAATTGAATATATGTAATGATGTCATAACAAATTAAAATCGGAGTTGTTCAGCAACTAGATGTGCAATGATGTCATAAACAATTATCAGAGTTGTTTAACAACTCTATGTGTAATGATGTCATAAACACATCAGACTTGTACATCAAGTTTCTCTTGAAATTTTGATATGTTGAATATTCTGAAATAACGTTTTTTAAAGTTTGTTGGATTTGAAGTTCAATTTAAGACATTTCAATTCTATCGCAAACAATATTAACACATTCAAAATGAAATTAACTGTAATTCTGTTAAAACGTATTCGCCAAAGTCCTTTTTTAACTCGACAATTATCAAAAAGCCATCTGATAATGTAGTTTTCTAATCATTTATCAACCATTGTTAGTAAAATGTATTCTTTAAAACATTGACTATAACTTCATATGATATAACATAATTTGTAAAAATAGCATTTGTGATTATACATTTGTAGTCATTGATATAAAACATAAAAAGAACATTTTCAACATTTATTTATATATTCATGTAGGTATTTGTACAAAGGGAAGACATCCAACATAGAAGATAGCCGAAGCTGTCAAACTGAACAAACGATCATCATATATCATGACAGGCTTTCATTACTTGTTTATCAATGTCACGTGATACGGTCACGTGACAGGTATCCCGCACAAAATTATAGGTGTCGTACTGTTGAAAGATTAACGACGGATTTCACAGATTTACATCGTGAGGGATCAAACAGTACTAAAGTGGTAGCCATGTCACTTGATTTTGTGAAAACATTCCAGTGCCTGTATTCAATTGATATCATAAATCCAGGTTATGAATCCACCTTAACCTTTAGCATGCATGATTTTCTGTGCTTTAACGGTCCTGCTCTAAAACTGTTTTGAAAGAGAAGGCTCTGATACAGTCTAGAGTCTCACAAAACAAGTCTTTACAAAACCCCTACTTATTTCCAGAAATAAAAGACCCATGAAGTTAACGGTATCTTTTTATTTCATTGACAAAATATATTTCACGAGCTTTTTCGCAAACGTTTTGTTGGATAGTGTAAATATTTTCAGCAAATTAATATTCCCTTTAATTTCTTGTTGTCATTTATTGAACGCAACTTTATAATTAAGTATAAAATTTCATTTTAAGATTATTGTATAATTGTTTCGATTATTTGGTCTGAAAAACAAAACGATTATGTTGGATATTTATATATATATATAAAAAATTATCTCTTAGAAAATAAAATTGAAGAGAAGGTTATATGAATGAAACAGCACTGCAATGTATTTTGAATAGGAGATTGAAGAATTGAAACAAACTGGGATATTTGGAAAATAAAAATGCATCGTTGAAGAAAGATGGTATTTGGAATAGGAAAATAAAGCAGTGAAACAAGCTGAGATATTAGGAAGAAAAAATGTATCGTTGAAGAAAGATGGTATTTGAAATAAAATTATAAAGCTGTGAAACAAGTCAAGATATTAAGAGAAGAAAAATAAATCGTTGAAGAAAGATTGTATTTGGAATAGGAAAATAAAGCAGTGAAACAAGCTGAGACACCAGGAAGAAAAGAATGTATCATAAAGAAAGATGGTATTTGGAATAAAATAATGAAGGTATGAAACAAGGTTGGATATTAGACACGAATAATGCATCATTGAAGAAAGATTGTATTTGGAATAGGAAAAAAGAACAGTGAAACAAGCTGAGATATAAGGGAGAAAAGAATGTATCGTTAAAGAAAGATGGTATTCGGAATAAAATAATGAAGCCATGAAACAAACCAAGATATTAAGACAGGAATAATGCATCGTTGAAGGAAAATGGTATTTAGGCAAATATAGCAGTGAAACAAGCAGAGATATATGGAAAAGAAGAATGCATCGCTGGTATTAACAATTTGAGAAATGAGAATGATTGAGGAAATAAGGATAGAACATGAAATTGAACATGAACATGAAATTGAGACTTATGTACTTATGTAGTACAGGTACTGACTAGTACCAAAGACCGCTCCATACTTTAAAACAGCATCGTTATTATCATAATTCTTTAGATTATCTTCTAGCCTCATATTTCTTATTCCTCTGATTGTCTTCGTTTTACTGTCTGACTGTTTCCTGGAACCATTTTGGTTGTGTTCTGCTACTACAGAATTCATCTTTGTTGAACGGTAAATGTGATAACAATTTTGATAAACAATTCACTACTTCTTAACAGACGACTATTCCGACATTCCCGATAACCAACGATAATTTCCGATCCCAGGCGATGTCGGTTGAATAAAAAGCGCTGTATTATTAGATTCATAAATTATGTGGAATTGAACATTTGTCAACTCATTAAATATAGAATACACCCTCTAAGACCACATCCCTTAAATTGGGTATTTGCCATTAACGGACTTTTAATTAAATGTCCCAGACAAGGGATCAGGGAAAACAAGAGTTGAACATGTGTCAACTGTTATACATGAACACATTAATTCCACGAAACAGACATTTCGTATGCTTAATTGTATATAAAGAAAGAGAGAGCTGTTTTATAAAGGAAGTCGTATGGGGACCAGGTACATTGTACATGATTCGACTTGTGAGTTCTGTCCGAGAGGTGGTCAAGGATTACGTACCCGTCATGTTGGTCAACATGTCACGTGTGTGTCTTCTGACTCATCCACACATTCCAGGTGGTATTTGGGTATTAGTGGTATTAGCGGTGTTGTCCTATCGTCTACAGTCAATATACCCTACTCTTACGGGATGGATGATACTTCTGAATTGAAAGTAGACCTGATAATTACATATCAGCTACCCGGGGGATTGAGGAGAGGAGAGGTTAGACATTCCTCTGTTTGATGACTTATACAGCATTCGAGTGCCGTGTGGAATGTCTATTATCCATATTTTATCCTAGCAACATGTGATATTCCATCGTATTCACTTTAGAGTACGTAGATGGGAAATGATCACTGATACAATGTATTCGTGGAGAACAACAAAATATATAAAAAAGATGACACCTCTTAACGTGTACGCCCTAAATGATCTACAAGACACTAATCTAAAATCATCATGAAACATGTTTGACATAAGTGTGATGTATATTAAAATCAAACATGCCAGCATAAGTTTCATAAGGATGCATGTAACGTCTAGTTCAGTCGTTGTTTGAAATGGTAAAGGCACTAAAAATCTGAAAATGAACACAGTGAACTGAAAATCACTGATAAAACAATTTCATCCACATGCACGAAAGATGACGTCATACAACCGTAAAAGTAGAAGAGGTTAGCTCCAAAACTTGTTTATAGCCAAATATATAATACGGTTTTTTAACAAGAAAATGCCAATGAAATTGTAAAGAATCATAGAACATTGGATATCGTACACAAAATGTGATTACATGCATCAGAAACTACATGTACCAACACATCTGTACATAAGTATACAAGGCACAATGGGTTGACCAATGAAATGATTATTTTTATGCAAATTAAAGTCATCAACTTTAATATATCAGTTTAGTGTTTGAAATACACTCAGTACACATGACATAAGGACGGAAATGGAAGTTTAGTATTTGCCAAAAAAAAGAAAGAAAACTTCAATTTGGACAATCTGATGCTAAATAACATTCCTAAAATGGACATATTCTGTTACTTGACATCAAAGTGAGAAATAATCTTTGACCAATTGGCCCAATTGCCCAGGCAGTGTCAGTAACGGAAACAATTACGCGTCTTTGCACAGATAACACAAGCCTTCCGATGCTTTTCATCGATATAGTTCGTCATAAAAGACTAATTGACGCTCTTCTTTTTTAGTAGTCACGCGTTCAGGGAGACATGTATATTCTCACCAGTGTGAAAATAACCCTTTTTGTTGATGGCCTGCTCTGAAATTCTGATCCGCCTTAATCGGATATGTCGGGTTTTCATCCTGGCGCCAGCAATGTTAGTCTCTTAAAGTAGACATAAACAATCCGAGGTAGTGTCTTCTTTTTAATCTTCACACCTTAATTATCCCTTAACAGGGGATCCCTTACCTCTCCGGCTACCCGGCGTCAAAGAGTCTACGTTTTAGGGGTGTCATTTGACCCCTCTTACAAATCACGTATGTAAGGAGCCCTCTGATTGGCTAAGGTCTCAGGGCGGAGGTATATCCGGTGAGGTGTTATTTGTCCTCTGTATCTCTCCGCCAGCCCGCCCTGGCTGAAAGTTGCTCGCCGATGGTATTGTTTAGCTTCTATCCCCAATTCTTTTGTAATGGTCACGTGCAAGAGATGTACTAATATTTGAATAGGATCATTGGACAAGCCATTAATTGGTCGGGAGGGAAGGTTAAATGTATCATAAGAGAGTTGGGAGAACAAAACAAAATAGACGGGTCCATTTAAATAAAAGGCGCCAAGAAGATACACAGTTTTTGCAAGGCTCATACTTATATGATTTATTTATCTGAATGATACATCATATAAATGTTTAAAAAAAGATGTAGTATTGTCGATAGTCTTTTTTTCTGAAAACAGTTATATATCTTTTGATAATAACATCTGGAAATAATGAGAAATAGTCTATTTGGTTAGCACATACGGGGTTAGAGGAGTTGAGTAGTTTCCATGCTACTATAGATATATATGAGACATAATAATAGTAAGAGTCGGTTGTGCACAAAATGATTGTTGAAAACGGCTATCCTACAGTTGAGTGCAGCTCGTAACCTTGAATCTCTGAACTCAGAATATCAGTTTGAAGTCTCATTATGAAGGTAATCTGTTACTTCCCTCCATTTTGGGGCGGGGTAGCGCAATGGTTAGGGTCTGCAGTAGAGAACACGCAGTAACTTTGGGTGCAATGCTACACTAAATTTCAGTGCAGTACCGCCCATGGTTCGTTAGTTCCAGCCGATGCTCGCAGGTTTAACCGCAATGCATAACCATAATAGCGTTCCGGGCTTTTCCCCTGCAATAATACTAGCAGCCGTGGTATAAGTGAAATACTCTTGAAAGCAGCGTTAAACTCCATTTCACTTCACTTCACCTTACCTCATTTCATTTTGTATACAATGTATACGGCACTGATGTAGCATCTGCGGCTGCCGTTGTTGATCTGTTGAGTTTCAACAACATTTGAATATTGATGATATCGTACACTGCTTAGTTCATGCGAAACACATGCAACATTTCAATAATTCCTCATAAACCCACACATCACATATTTTCCAAATACCTATACGTATACATGTATCGTTGGTGGGACTCTCCGCGATCCTATTGAACAGTGTCTCAAATAAATGTGTCTCTCCTTTCTAACGTAGCTCAGTGGTAGAGTGTCCGCTCGTCACCCCGAAGACCGGGGTTCGATTCCCGGTCGCGTCATACCAAAAGACGTTAAAAGGTGGGAGTTGTTGATGTCTTGCTTGACACTCAGCATTGTAAAGGCAGAACAACGATTTAACTGGCTCTGCACCGTGGCTGCCGGGTGCCTTGGCACAAAACAAATTCCCAACATGTACTTGTACTGAGGATAATAAAGTGTTATTATTATTAACAACAAGTAGAAAATGATAACCAGCTACATTAATTCCATATTTCACATGACGAACACAATCTGTGTACTGAAAAGTGTTATTCGCGGTTTTTAACAAAATATTTTGACACCCGAATAGGATGTCCAATTCCTTAAATTCTGCAACATATAAAGTTTAGTTAACAAGAGTCATACGAGTTCTATAACGTTCAAGAACTGGAAAAGGTCTGCCCAGGCAAACAATGCTAAAATAGTTTCCTTCTTTAATTGTTTTCTGATTAACATTCTGTAAGACTATCACTATAAAGAAATGGCGAATACAATTACAAGTATCCGAATTTAAGCCCGGGCTTCTATTTGGTGTCAAAGTTCACTTGTTAACAACCCCTCTTTTCCGTACAGAAGCCCTAATCTAATCCATAACGTGAACAATGAGAACACATAATTTACATTAAATATTGATACCAGTTCTGCGTCCTACTTCTATCATTAAATTATGATTACCATATCGAAAACGAAGTAATGCTTGCCGATAAATGCTCTTGAATATGGATAAGATAGGATTCCACATTCAATAGTTTTGAAGATTTGGTATGGACATGGATTTCCAGCAATATTTGAGGGCCATTGTTGCATGTTGATATCCTTGATACGTTGTTTGACGTTAACTAAAATAGATAGCGTCATCCAAATATAACAACGCTATTTGAAATACGATGTCTTGCGAAGGGGATATCCGTTGAACGTCAGTTGCTGCTTTGCTACGTTTCCAGACCTTCAAGAACCGGGTACTATCACAGAAACAGATAGTCCAGACAGAGTACCATTTGCGAGGGGTGACGTTGTTTCCAAAATGCTGAAAGGAGCTGATACGCAAATGAACCTGATGAAAGTCTATACAAAGTTTATTTAATTTGTAAGAAGCATGTAAGAGACTTATAGAGAGGAATTGTGAGCTGTCTCTCATCAAACGACGAGGAACCGTGCTGCTAAACCTTGAGCTCAATACATATTAGAGGGGAGGGACTTTGCAAGTTCTTAAACATGTTCTATTAGGCTCGACTCTGTAAGCAACTATTCTCTCGTTAACAAAACTCTTCAAACAGGAATTGTGAACGCGTCAATATGTCTCACAGGGCAAAGATGAAACGTCAATAATATTGCATTGAAATCCCCTAATTGGCTACTTTTCCCAAATTCCACATTGTGCCAATTTCCAAGGTATTCTTCAGGCCTAGACACCAAACACTTGGCAAAACTCTTAATTTCTCAACGACCTTGTAATGGACAGTCTAACTAGAGTCAATTAAGAACACCGTATCTCCCCTGTAACGCAGTTCCCATGGACGGAAGGGGAGGGGGAAGTTTAGCAGCGGTCAAACC
Organism: Steromphala cineraria; assembly: GCA_916613615.1. NCBI lineage: Eukaryota > Metazoa > Mollusca > Gastropoda > Trochida > Trochidae > Steromphala > Steromphala cineraria. Next base: position 22,808,962 of record OU744731.1, read on the forward strand.
TCTTCCCTCCCCTTGAAACATCCTCTTCACGGCCCCTCGTGATGGCTGAATTTCACCCCATTGTCCCCTCAAAAGGCCAACGCATATCTAGAATCAATTCAGAGCGCATTGAAAGATCATTCAATTTCAGTTGTAATTGAAATCGCATTTGGAAACCTATTTAAACTCAATCAGCGCCAAAGACGCAAGTTCTATGCGAGAGGGGAGGTTCGATTGACGGCATCGAGCGCTAATTCCTGCCTCTTCATGCACCACTCATGCCACCTGAACGGCCCAACCTTCGTCAGCCATGAGCAGTCAGTCATTTTACACCAAAAATATTTATTCAATTGATTCCGCGACCCCTCCGACACTTTAGTTGGTTTTTAATTACGTCTGAATACAATGTTTGATGTTCTCTTGAGTCTTATAACATGCTGGCTATTCTGTTCCCGTCTCACCCCACCCCCTTCTGTATAACGTCGTTACCCTCGCTCTGTTGTCCTGTCCCCCTCACCCACAATAAACACAGCCCCCGGGCAGGAACGTAGAGAATTAACGCGCTTCTCTTCCCCTTCTGAAAACACGATGGACACAAATTGGCGATGAGGGATTGTGAAAATCTTTTCCTGTTCTCTTGAAAGAGTATAGCCCTAGGATCGTTTACTTCTTTCCTGCTGAAACTTTCATCCTCCGCGTACTGTCCTGCTACTATTGAATGCCTCTGTTTAATTTTAAATGGGTACTTGATTGTGAGGAAATGTCTATTTCCACAGCAAACATTGTAAGTATATCGCATTCAGTCCTCGTGGCGAATTGAAGGGGAATGGATTTTGAAATATTTGAAGATTGAAGACTAAATTTGCCCCTTAAATTAAAATCGAGTTTTCAACATGAAAGGTTCAGATTGTGAAAGCCTTGGAGGTTAAATTGAGCTATGGTGATGAATGTGGTATGTTTACCTTTGCCAACATTTCACAAATCATCGTTGTTCTTTGAAATGCCTTTTGATGAGGTGATTGTCCTTCAAAAGTTTTGAAAGATTCAATTCAAATATATAATCACACTTTTGAAGTTGAAGATAAAATGAATAATCATTTATACTCTTCAAAAGAGAAATAAAACTTCATTTTCAATGTTGGCTTCATTTTCAATCATCAGAAGATGAAATGACTTCATCATAAAGGTACAACGCAGTTTAACAAATCACATTCATCAATCATGTTCTCAGAAAACACCATTTTCAACATTTCTATTTATCGTTTTATATTAAGAATGTAATAGTTTTAAAAACACTTTGGACTCGATATTGATTTCATAAACAACCAAGATTATCAGGATTCCAACTTCCTTGTTGAAAACAATACACGACGCTTCTGAGGTTGAATGTGATTCGTCCTGGAGCAATCAAATGAACTTTGTCGTTGATATTATCTTTTCATCAATACAACAGCCCGCAAAAGGTTTAATTTGATTAAATGACTGAAAGTATATCCATAGACAATCAGGAAGTAGCTGCCGTTTGAAATCGCCGTCATGATCGAACTGTATACCAATCACGTTAGTAAGGCCAAATGAAACATACGACGACAGTTGAGTCGGATGATATACCGTGCTGTTCATAAAGCAGGTTTGGAAATGATCAGAAATTGTTCAAATTCGGTAAAATCACACATTTGTGGTAATTAAACGTTTGCGAAAAACTTGAAAGCAGATCATGATCTTCCATGCATTCAGTTTATCTCCCTTGGAAAAAAGTTAACTAAAACCAATAGAATTTACGCAAATACAAACTATCTGCGAAATGGAACTCCTTAAGGGGACAGTATCATTTTTTTTAAAAGAAAATATATTTTCAATGTTTTCACTTATAATTGTTCGTTAATGTATGTATTATTTTGACATTACCAAAAAAATATTTCACAAACCAATCATTCACAGTCAGAGAATAAATTATGAAGATTCACATAAAGTCCATTGGCGGCCATTTTTGTGTTAACACATTTATTCATTTTGTATAAGAAAAGGAAGCGCATGGCTGAATTTTACATTATATGTCAAAACGGGATCGCTGAAGAAAAGAGAATAAGACTATATTAGACGTTCTATTGATTTGGGCTTCTTACGACAGACAACTGTATATAAGCTGGCTCTTTAAAAGGGTAAAACCAAACGGAAAAAGTAGAAAGAAATATTGCCAAATCTCATTTATATCAGAGATGAATATTTCATTCGTACCTCGTTGAATTTCTGATCTGAGCATGAGGACATGTGCGATTATTACCGTCCTCCGGAAGATACATTTGTCCTTATACTGCGAATGAAGGATACGTCCTCGAGATACCCCGATAACAGACAAATTACTAACAACGGTAAATAATAATTATGTTTTTAAAAGTGTCAGTGCTTTCTATTTAAGGCGCAATGGAAGTGAAATAAATCGGGGTTAATCAGCATGCTTACAGGGCCTTTTTTGATGTGTTTGTCAATTGTTTCTTGAACATTGGAAGTATCCATGACTTCAGATATGACTGGTTGTCCTCGTTGAATTGAAAGTATTGTTAATATTTTCAAATGCAAATCAATGAACATGAAAGACTTCTATTGAAAAAGCAATTGCACAGTAGCAAAAAGCATTTAGCCAACTACGTTGTTTGAATAACTGTTCCTTTGAGCGGCGTTACACACTATTGAAAATATTTCCATAGCCCTGCGTACATCTGTATAACAAGACCTGATTGCATCTAATAGGGAGAGACGCTTCATTAGATATCATTTTTCAGTGTAACAAAATTGTTCGCTGTCTGACACAAAAGCATGCAGACTCAATTACACTCTATTAAACGAATAGTGACAAATTACCGAAACTGTTTGTGAATATTGGGATAATTGTTAGCCGGAACAAACGATCCTTAACCCTAGAAACGAATATCACAATTGACTTTTTTGTTGAAATTTCGGGCCAGACGCTGAAGGGACAAAACCTCTTTAACCCGATACAAATAAAAAAGTGAACAACCCGTTTCCCCTTTTTTGTTATTTCCTAAGTCACGGCGAGGTCACGTGATTTTGTCGCTTCATTGTTGTTATAATCAGCGCAACACAGACGCAGAACCACTCGAAGACTGTGCTCAGACTCCAATGGCTCGACTCAAGCGCATGGAGCGAATAGGGAAATTAATGTTCGTAAGCGGAAAGAAAACGATTAGGCATTTACGTCCGATAACTCTTACTGGCCAATTAATTGCCTGCAGATTTTCTCTATAAGATCGAGATTTCCTTTATTGCATTGTCAATAACTGTTGGGTTGGTCCCGTCTTCGATCCGAGATAAGGCCAAAATGCCCGGCTTTTAACAAGGAAACATGATTTGACTCCCCAATTGGGACTTGCCGTTAAGGAGCAGTAGGCTCAAAATATTGCCTATTCATTGAACTTGAGAGAACAGTCACAAGACGGTGAGAAGATGAAGGCAACACACAGACAGCCCCTAATCAAGGGCGATTGAGATAATATTTACTCTTTAATGATCCCCTTTCCTCCTGGACTCCGCACACCGCTTTGCACGGAGCTAATCGAAAATCAATTGTATGCGAAGCCCTCACGATCTTGCCAAACTCTGCCGTTTGACAGCTACGGGTGTCAGTTAGACGGCGGTTACTTCCCTTTGTATGTAATATGTCGCGTGAATGTGCGTGACTTTGGGAAAGCGTTATTGGAGTCAATAAATGCCCAAGTTATCGCATTTCATCTACATTTTGAGCCGAGCCTGAAAGAATGGTTTAAAGTAATAATCCCCAGCACGGATGCAAGGGAAGATCGGCGTTTAATGTTATTATCATTAACTCAAGCAAACGATCTTTTTTGTCTTTCATCGAGGATATAATTGACATGAATTGTCATCCTTGACGATATTTCTTTTAAATTAGCAATAATCGCATTAGATGGACTATCTACTTATAACAAATCCGGCGTCTCGTTTGTGTACGAAGTATTTTGATCAGCAATTCATATATTCGCGTCATGCCCACATAACCGTTTACGACAAAAATGATTAATTAGCGGTAGGAATCATTTCACTTCAAAGGACCAAGCACTACACGGGTTGCATATTCACAAGAACGATTATAAGCTTGTTTGGTACATAGTTAAAAGTTTTGGTTGTTCATAATTTGAGAGTCGCGGATAACTGTTGGAAGAAAGGCTGCGTCGTTGCAATCAGGTTTTCGCGATGGAACCCCTGAAGATTTTAATAGTAAATATTTAGTCAAGAATAACGCTATATCAAAAATCGAATATGCAATAATTACAAAGATTTACATTAAAAGGTGGTTTCTCAAGAATGCAAATATATTTACGAATGAATTAACTTGCAACGCATAACATTTCAAACGACAAGCAAAATATCCACATAAAATGTTTTCATTAAACACCATTTTAAAGCATGCTATTTAAGCAATACCACCTGAAGAATTCATTTTACATGACGATATTTGCAAATTACGCGTGATAATGTTGATAATTTAACCAAAATCAAATAATTTAAAATCACGGGGATTGTTTTGAAATCGAAATGTGTTTACTTTTCCATATGGAGAGAAATCAATTTACAAAATTATTTAATTATTTTTAATTAGTAAAAATAGTGGTGCGTTGACAACTCTACAATTATTTTTTATATATGCAAAAACAGCAAAAAGGTATTTCATTTTACTCAATTGACGGTGACGAACAATACATATTGATGGTCGTGAACAATCCAAAAGAATTCAGATACATATACGTAAGAGTTGCATATTTCATATTTCTCAATTGTTAACTTTCTCAAAAAAATGATGAAAGTCAGTGATAAAACAGTGAAAATATGTAACATGAAAACATGACTCGATTTTTATGTTAACCCGTGAAATTAAAAACTTACGTACTTCAAAATTTCAAACCATGCATGCTGCAATTTGTTCATATAGATAAACGTGTACAAAAGGAATGTGCCACATAACCGAAAGTATCAGTAATTCTCAAAACTATTCCCGAGTATTGATATTTGAATCAGGTTGATTAAATTTTCACATGTAACAAAAATTCAAGACCCTCAGTTTAAAAATATTCCCTTTTAATGCATATGAAAAAACCGATTTACCTACAATAGTCATGCTCTGTTACAACTACAAGTAGGCATCTTTATAAGAGTGTCACATTCAGAAAAAAATAATCAAAGTGCCTAAGAAAGTTTAGAAGAGATTGAAAAGCGTACATTGCATAAGTTAAGCAATAATCACTGGTACCATTCATGGTCCCTTTTATTTGTTTTCATCAACAACAAAAATAAAATAAAAATATTATGTATAACTTTTTTGTATATGAATTTAATATATGTCAGAATACATGTACTTAAAACATAATAACAAAACTGTATGCTTGGGAATATCAAAAATACTACCGTGCTTTCTTTTATATTATTATATTTCTTAAGTTTTTCATTTCATTGTGAATTTAGTTAATTTTGACTTGCTAAATGAGGGCATGGAAAGCCAAAATAAATGCACAATCATGGACTATTATTACAAGTTACAACTATCAGGTTTATTATGATAATAGGTTTTCAAGAAGAATTTACATGTAGTTGGTGTCGGAAAAAATCATTTTATAAAGAGTTAACTATCATAATGAAAATTAGTTCTTTAAATAAATTTTGAATTACTGATCAAGTAGACTGATTGATCTTAACATCACTGAAACAACGACGATGAGATTTCAAAGAAATATATTTATGCATGGCCATAAAGTAATCGTGGGTTCTGAACGGCTGGCGCTTCATGGCTGAACAAAGGCGCAAAGTTAAAATTCAGCACTCTTATTCTCGCTTAATTTACCGATTGCCAACAGACAAGAGGGCAGAAAATTAAAGAAAATATCTGCCCATTTTAAACTCCTTTACTTCTACCGTAAATCAATAATCGTTTATTTGCAAGCACTAGTTTTAACACTTTCTGCATTAATTTGTTTTGCCTGTTCATGTAGGCAGCAGAAGAAAGATCGAATACAAACAACGGGTATGGACATTATATTGCGAATTACATTAATAGTAGATTAACTGTTATATCCTCCGGCCAATGGAAAGCCGACATGTTGGTAATGTCATTAAAAATCTCACACTAAATTCACTTGAATTTAAAAAATTCTCTGACCGGAAATAATTTGGTTTTCGAAGCAAAATAATCGGACACATTCAGTGAAAGAGTAAATCCTTTTCAGATTAAGATGGAATAAGAGAACTTTTATATATTGATCAGAATTAATTAAACAGTTTAAGAAAAGAGTTTGTATTTGATTTGATTTTGAAACTCGAATAAAAACATATCATATAAGAAAAGTTTCAATATCTTTAGAAAATCACAGGAAAGAGAATCAAATGTTAATTGCATCAACAGGCTAAAACTATTTCATTTCAAATATGTGATGTGTAAAATTGGTTATGTATTGTTGTTAAGTTCAAGTAAGTGTCATATTATATGAAAATATTTTGAATCTGGGAGCCAAAATATTATCTGTAAGGCAAAGGCCGGCTGTATGTATATTTTAATTTTGTGGCATTTAAACAACGCATTTGAAACTAACTCCTCCCTTCTTTATTCTTTTGATCCGGTTTATATATCAATTTCAAAGGTTTATTTTCCGTATATATAAAAACTTTCCAAAACACATAATGTATTCTTCCCTCAAATCATATTTGTGTAAGCGGGACAGGTCGTATACACGCGCATGCGCATTAAACAACTTACCCTCATGTTTCAAACACGTGCTTATCACGTAGCAAAACGGGATAATTTGTCCAATATTTTGCGCTTTTAGTCTGATTGCTTTCACATTTTAAAACATCTTGGAATAAAAAGCAGCTTCTTTGCTTTCAAAGATATCATTCCCATACAAAAAGACGGAAACGAAGGGGTAAACGAAGGACCGTAAGAATGCGCCATCTTGAATTCAGCTGGTATCAATCCAAGCAAGTTGCAGCAGTAATTGAGCAGTTATGGTCCGATTCTGTGGAAAGTATTGTAACAATACACTAGCAACAAAAAGGATGCTTTCCCAAGTTTTGAAAACACTTGCAAAAATAAGTTTTGTCTGTCGGGGTCTGGTATCGCAGTATGATTTCACCCGCTGGGAAACAGTGCCTTCTCAATTCACGCCATGTTTGTTTGTTCCACGTGCTATTAGCACGTGATGCGGAAATCACGCGCAAAATGGCAACTAACACGAAACTTGTACCGGTTTGATGTTTCGTTTTAGGGGAGAAATTGACGTTTTATTTCAGTGAGATTGTTTCCGTAAAAAGGGGAGAATGTGTCCCCCTTTTGCCCCTTACCGCTGGCAACGTTACATGGCACTTGGGCTTCGTTTGATAGTTTGTTGACAAAATATATATATAATACAAAGTAAACACCTTTCAGCGAGAGAAACACGATGATATCGTGTTAAATATTATCATACATCCACTATCGCCAATTTACGCGTCCCACCCATGGTGATTTTAAAGAAATGATACCCTTTCAATTGTAACATTATTTAGAAATAAGAAGTAATTCAGAAACCTAATATGACATCGTATATTTATATACATGTACAATGCTTATATTTCTCCGATGAAACAAAATTTGTTAGTATCTAGTTTCAATAATTACACAAATAATAGATGTACTTTTGACAATCTTAAAACAAATGTGAAGCATTTGAATTTTTTAACATGCAATAACCTTGTGTTTTAGGACAATATACATGAAAATGTGTTTGTCTTTGATGCGGGTAATAACATATTATTGACTGATAAGAATTCAAATAATCTAATTCAATTTTGCATATCTATTCCTATATGTCAAATATTTCAATATTCAGATATGCCTTTTCTGTGTTCAAGCCACTCATAAATAATATTTACATTACGAAATATCTTGTTGGACTGTTACAAGCATACCTAAACTGCCTTGGTATAGACTTTTGGAAATATGATCATACATACGCTGAGTGTTAAAGGTGCAGTAGCACGTTTTAGTAGTTAATACATGTAATCCGGCTTAGAATAAAACTATTCATACCATTTGAAAGATAAATGTTATTTAACCAAGATTGGGAGTGATATTTGACTCGCTGAAGATAGTAAATTTGGCACACAAAAAAACGGCCCACTTAAGAATGTCAAAAGTAGTTATATCCAAGCCAACATGTTTAAAAAATACCGATTGATTTAAACTTATACCGAAAACATGAATCATTTTGTATCCACTTCAAGGCGAATGCAGTTATAATGACACTGTCGACGTCTTCGGCTGGTCCCTTAAACAATTTATGATGGTCCACTTTGTCACTTTCATCCTATGGGACATATATGTAATTATTTGTTGAAATATGTTTCAGAAAAATTGTCATGAACTTGACATGATCAATAAATAAATGTCATGTACAACCATGATGACAACTTTGAATTGTTTATTACAAATAACTTGTCCCGAGGTCATCTTTACAATACGTCTGTAGTCAATTAAGTTCATTAATGATTAATCGTACAGAACCGTTATTACAATAATATATGGTAGTGAACAAATGTTAACAGTATAAGTCAACGTAATAAAACGTTAACTTTATAAATGAAAGGCTTTAAATACGTTTTGGTAACTGTATAATTAAAAAGGGAACAATTTGTTAAGACAGAATATTGAAATCACTTGGAGAATTCACGAGCGAGAGATAATATATATTTTGACTTTCTGCACGAGATAATTATACCATACATATATTCATGTACTTGGGAATAACGTTTATTTCAAATACATATTTATTTCTTAAAATGATATAAAAACATTAACGTATAATCAAAATGGGACTGATTTTTTTATAAGATTTATTCCGTCAAAAATGTACACCCGGCAAAAGGATCTCTTCTTTAACAAACTCATTAATATCTTACAGGGGCAGTAGCACGTTTGTAGGGGGAATATAAGGTGATGTCAGGAAAATGAAAATAAATGGTTCCAATTGAACGACAATGTATTTAAACTAAATGGAGCAGTAATAATTCAAAATTATTATGTAAACTTCAGCCGTGCGATTCCTGTTTCTTGCGCAAAATGAATTAAAGGTGTTCACACAAAATGGCCGCCAATGGATTTTATGTAAATCTTAATACTTTGTCCTCAGTCTATGGATGATTAGCTTGTGAAATGAGATTTTTGACACTATCAAAATAATACATTTAGCATAAACATACAATTATCAGTGAAAAAAATGAAATATAAAATTATCAAAAAACGTGCTACTGCCCCTTTAATAGGAAAGTATAACATAAACATAATATTATATGATGTGCCTATGTTTTTAATCGTTTAATCCTTTGTATTGTCCTTATGTTATAAAAGTTTATCTAAATAATGAACTTCGTTTATCTTATTATTTTCATTACTTTGACGGTATATGACTATAAAGCTGAGGAATATATGGATGGCAACTTCTTTGTTTCTCTCATCATCCATATATTCCTCAGCATTATTGTCATCCCAACTTCTAAAATGCCTCTCAAAGAAGGTATATGACTAGACGAAACATGTTTATTATCTTGGTTAAAAAATCGTTATATTGAAGAAATATTTAATACAGAATATGTTCAGTTATTCTTAGTGGTAGAAATTACATTTTTCCTCTGTTAGCACGAAACCCTTCAAATCACCTACACGAAATAGGTTTATAAAAGTAGATATTTTTTTTAATCGTTTTTATCTACGGTTGTCTTTAAATGATATTATTACACATATATAGAAACATATGATATTGATGATGTTTTATAAAACAACATAGGTCAATAAAAACACGCCGAGCTGACACATATATATGTTTCAAACATTTATACAAATCGTCATCTTTCGTCCATAAATCATACAGGTGCACGATTTCCACGTGCTTTTAACGACGTCACTAAATCTCAAGAGAGCGGGTTTCTCGTGCAGCACGAGCATTGTTTTGCTTTGATGCACGAGCTGGGAGTGTAAACAATATGCTGGAACATCAATCTGGCAACAATAAATCGTCTTGATCTCTGTTTATTTAGCAGATATTGGTCGTCTTTAGATACGTTTTAAGATACAATATAAGACATACCGAGGAATGTTATTCGTTTAGCCCGTGCCCTTGCCTAGCATGAGCGTTGGAGCTGCCATAAGGCATGATAAACCAAATCCATCCAAATTCCTAGCTTTTTTATTATACGTCCCAGACGGTTGTGAGTGATTGCCGCATTGTTTGTGCCTCTGTAAGCTATTATTTACCCCTAAGAAGTAGATGATGGCCGTTAAAGGTGTTTTGGATGTCTGGGCAACTTCTTAGGGCAAACGCCATTATTTCGCAATTCGCCATCTTGGAATACGTATACGCACAAATCGGCCACTTAAAAGCTCGCAAACATTTGTGTGAAAGGTTTAGAGTCGCGACATGTTTGCGTTTCATCTTTAGGACAAGTCTTGTAACAATTCGCGCAAATTAACATCGGTCGTAGCGACGATGAAAGAGCGAGGGTCTCAGCGTGGCATACTTGGTAAATGTCGAAGACCACGTGCAAAAATACAAGCACCCCCTATCGGCCAGCTATCGCCATAACTACATCCTGAATCCGGAAAAATGAATCGGCCTTAATTGTTAAAAGCTTCAGTGGTCGCAAATAGCACATGCTAAGTTAATTTAACAAGGAAATGGCGCTCTCCTCCAAACACGAGCAGAAGAGGGGGTTTGGAACATATAGGAAACACACCGCGTTGTCTACACTGTCTAAAGTCCCCTATGACATTTGTTTACCCTTACCTTTACTTTATCAATACCAAATAAACAATTACAACTTCCGAAAAGAGACCCTCAATTTCTCAAATTTCCAAATTTCCATATATTGACTGAAACCTTCATTATTTGTATTATTCTGAAATGTTGAATGATTAAAGAAGACTTGAGGGAACTAGTTACAGTTTACATTCAGCATTTGCCAAAGGGCCACGTGTGAAGGAAAGGGAACGTTTAAGTTTCGAGAAATTTTGCCTTGTTATGCCACAATCATTCTGAAATACCTAGTTTCGCGAGGTGGGAAGTTGTTTCCAATTCCTGCAGGTTTTTCCTGCGTGTTTCTCCCGCGATAATAGTGTTATAATGTTCCCTACATTTTATGTATGCCTCGGTATTCGTGTGTCATTCAAAACGTCTGTCCCAAGCGAAGCATGATATTTCATGTACCTTATCCCCCAGTAAACAAAACTTAAAGTCATCAGCCAATTTGATTCCATCGAGACGAATAACTACGAATTTTTTAATGTTATTAAAATGATTTATTAGAATTGTTTGGACGTTATAATTTAGCTTTGCCTATTTCGTGAATTACCAATTATTAGAAGTTCTGTATATAAACGTACACATAAAACGTCAAATTAAAAAAGTATTTATTATTTAAAGGGGCAGTAGCACGTTTTTAGGGGGAATATGAGGTGATGTCAGGAAAATGAAAATTAATGGTTCCAATCGAAAGACAATGTATTTAAACTAAATGGAGCAGTTATAATTCAAATATTTAACATAAAGTTTAGCCATGCGATTCCTTTTTCTTACAGAAAATGAATTAAAGGTGTTCACACAAAAATGGCGGCCTATGTATTTTATGTGAATCTTCATACTTTGTCCTCCGACTATGGATGATTGACTTGTGTAATGAAATTTTTGACACTGTAAAAATAATACATTTAACATTAACTTACAATTATCACTGAAAATTTTAAAATATAAAATTATCAAAAAACGTGCTACTGCCCCTTTAAGGACTCCTTTTAGAATTAAAAAAAGACAAAGGTAGAAAATGTAGTTACGAACAATGGGAATTTGTATATAAGCACTAGATCTACACCTTACTGTATTACCCTAACACATAAACAGAATTCGAAATATTAATTAAAACAAGCTCAATGCAGTTTTATAAAAAGATAAAATATTGTGAATTTTGATTTATAAAAGAATGTTTCATTTTGATATTTTATAAGTGAGATGTTATCTGAATTATTGTCATATGACTTATAGCTTACCAAAGACACCTCACAACAACATTCATTTGAAATAATTGACCAGATAAAAAACAACTGGCATTTGGGCATTTTACAGGTACATCGACACAAAAGAACAAGTTCAATCAACAGCCAACCACATTGTGCAAGTTGAAATAAGACATCGCTTGCTTGACAATCTTTTTCCTTAACCTTCATAATATGTTAGAAACAAAATCAATGCATAAGTTAGTTTTAAAGAAGCAGTAACAGGTTTTCTGGAAATGTATCAATAGTTTTTAGTTTTGAATTCATTTAATTGTCCCAAATAAATAATACATAATGCCGAACATATGATCCTCAGAAGGTCAAATATCTCATAACTCAACCTGACTATCATCAGTCGTATAAACAATTAACTAGTTTCATGCAAAAAGTGTTGGGGTCATTTTGGTTAAGACAACTTTTTAAAGTTTCATTAGATAACAGTAATCGGTTAGCGAACTTTGTACGTTCGTTTTAGGACCTTTTTATTGTTGAAAATATACATGTATGGCCTTACATTTGGTAACTATAGTTTTTCTTCTCGTGAGATAATTTTCCTTACAATAACCTTTCAGGTGACTATATCAGTGGACAGTGTGCTGCGACACACACCAAGTGAAGCGCTAATAAATTTCGCAACGAATATAAATTTAGCAGTTTCCCCAATGTGTAATTGGTAATGCGAGAAATGTGTAAAGTGAGTAAAGGTAAGACTAAGATTTAGTCTATGAAATATTTGAAACAATAACTGTACCTTCATCTATATTATTATATTTTTATGCTTTTCGCTTTATGTGTATTAAGTCAATCTTGCTTCGAGTACACAATGACATTCTTCTCTCTATGGACCGCCAAGAAATTGTTCTTCTTGTGCTGCTCGACCTATCTGCAGCTTTTGACTCTGTAGATCATAACATCCTGATATCACGTCTTCGGTATTCGTTCGGCATCAGAGGAACAGCTCTAGCATGGCTTGAGTCTTATCTTTGTGGAAGGTCGATGTCTGTCCTAGTTGATGGTGTTTCATCAGACTGCAAGGAGTTGAAGTGTGGTGTGCCTCAGGGGTCTGTTCTGGGACCAGTGCTGTTCTCAATATATACTAAACCTCTTGGTGACATTATTCGCCAGTTCTCTCTGTTGGGTCCTCTTCTGTGGTGCCATCTTCATTTGTTAGGAACCTAGGTGTGCAAATGGATAAGTTTATTTCCAGCAAGGCTCATGCTTTAAAGACAGTCAGAACAGCAAATTTCAAGCTCCGCACCATTGGGAAAATCAGATGATATCTAGATGTCGATACCACCAGGACACTTGTACATGCTTATGTTACGTCCCATCTCGAGTATTGCAATTCCCTCTTGTCAGGATCTGGAGCCATTAACCATCTTCAAAGAGACCAGAATAAAGCAGCCCGAATCATTACACGTACCAGACAACATCAACATATAACTCCTGTTTTGAAACAATTGCATTGGCTTCCTATTCAGAAACGCATATCTTTCAAAATTCTTACCCTCATCTACTCAGCCCTTCACTCTGAGACTGCTCCTGTGTACTTGAAGGAACTTCTCACTCCGTATATGCTCCAGCTCGGAACCTCCGGTCCTCAGACAAGTCACAGCTAACCGTTCCATTCACCAGAACTCAGCTTGCAAGTAATGCATTCTCTGTGACAGCTCCAGTACTATGGAACAGTATCCCTCTTGAAATAAGAACCGCAACCTCCATCGACTCCTTCCGCCAGTACTTAAAGACATATCTGTTCTCCCAACACTTTGAATACTGAGTTGTACTCATGACCATGTCTATGTAAAGCACCGCTGAGCAGCGTTTAGTTGGATATCAGGTGCTATACAAATGCATTATTATTATTATTATCTAGACATGCATAATTAGAAACTTGAGAACGACTACTATTCATTCATCGATAATGAATCAGAACTAAACTGGGGTCAGAAAGCCTATTTTCTCAACTCAATCATTCGTCTCGTCTCGTTACGGCAATGAAGGCACACATTTCATCACAGGTTAAATCCGGCCTAGTTCACACATTAGAATTACCCATGATCACTTGCAGAAAAGTTTTTATTTTTTTTAAGCAAATCGTCATTCGGATTAATTAAACCTGACGAAAATGTGTGGGTTCATTGAAATCTTTATGTCGTTGATGATTATAACCTTTCACATGAGATACCACCATAGTGAAGGTTGTGACGTTTCGTTGTAGACACTTATATGATTAATTGTGACGATTAAATGTTAGTGCTACGTTCACTGTAACAACTAACAAAATGTGCAAGTGTAAGCACTTTTATTGTCAAGATTGTGACGTTTTAACCTTTGTGTTAGTGTAAACACTATTACTTTGAAGATTGTAAAGTTTCAGTGTAAGCACTATCATTCTGAAGATTGTCACGTTCAGTGTAACACAAACAGTTTTGCAAATGTAAGCACTATTACTTTGAAGATTGTAAAGTTTCAGTGTAAACACTATCATTCTGATAACCAACTATTTAAGTTAAAACACTGTTACTGTGAAGATTGTGACGTTTCAGGATGAACACTATCTCATTCTGAAGATGGTTACGTTCAATGTAAACACTAACCTGTTATGTACATGTAAGTGTTAGCACTATTACGATAACGATTGTGATGTTCAGCTAAGAAAGGAACTTTTGGTTATCATGAACAAATAAAAGATAGTGACGTTTCAGTATTTGCTTCTTTATTGGTGATGATTGTGAAGTTTCTGGGAAAGCATTCAAACTGTGAAGAAACGGAGTGGCAATCCAATGCTAGCATTTTCTCTAAATATGCTGACGTTTGGAATTAGCACTATCACAATGATATTTCAGTAAAAGCACTATATATCAATGTGAAGCTGATGTATATTACTGCAATGAAATTAATTCCCTCATACCTTTTATTTCGGATTTTATACTGTTTTTAAAATAACTGATTCTAAGATCAATTCAAATTCGATCATGTCTTTCGTTTTATGGGATTACGTACATCGTTTTAGTTGCAGGATCAATACATATTGAACACTTTCATAATACGAATGTTTATTCTATTCAATGATATTGATGTGCACGTTGACTATACAAACTGATATTAGAAAAAGAAATATTAAGTCAGGCATACGAATATGTAGACAATCTGAATAGCTACCAAGATGAGGCGTATCACATTATCTAAAATAATTCTAAATACTGTTCTCAATTTGTCATGGTATTATTTTCAGATTTGGAACAATAAAACAGATACCAAAGAGAGAGGATTTATTTTTGTAAGATTCAGTAATTACAGTATTCATATCATATACACCTTGTCGTCAAAAGTGAACGTGATAGGGTCATTAGGCTTGATTCTGTGGTAAAGGGGTGGATATGTCAACGTTGGGTTGATGCGGGGATTAGGCAAGGGGTGGAGTAAAAGGGAAAGGGAAAGGCGGTGCAGGATTAGGGGTGATAATGGAGATTGTAGTGATGAGAGTTCACTATAGGGGTGACGAGGAGAGGACAAGTTGAAGATTTGGATTGAAATCGGATTGCATGAGGGTTAAGGTGTGTGTGGTAGGGGGAATATTGGGGTGTTTTTGGACGAAGTTAGAGGGTGGATGTTTTGGAATGTCAATTGAGGGGGCGAAGGGGATGCAATGGGAGGGAAAATGTAATGCTCTAGACGGAGGGCAAGGGAATCGGGGATCAGGGGGAGGGACTGCTTGATTGAGGGGATGTTTGCTTAGATGTATCAGTTTCGTTGCAAATCTCTGGATAGTGAGAGCAAATTGAGATACAAGCACCTTGCTTCTCCTGTAACTGAGCCTGCAGATCGAGATGCCATACCAGCGTGTTATTCTAGGTAGCGCTATTAGCCTCCTATTGGCGATATATCTCCACTAAGTAGCTCTTCGCCCGTAATACGATTCTACTTTCAAAGATAATGTGTGATTACTGAGATTTCTCGCTTCAAAATCACCACTATGGGCGTTACAGAGGAATTCGAAAATGATTGCTTGCTCGCCCTCCGTGTTTCTTTACCCCTAGAACGCTGTGATCCCCCGAGGGGGTAAAGTTCCCTGATTGATACACCGCTACAAATTAGAGCTGTCAGACACGGTCAAATGGAAGCACTTCTCGTTAGAAGAACTATTCCTGCAATGAAATCTAACGGGCTGATGCCATCTCCTTGCTGTACACACCGCAGTTGAAATTCTTACATTAATTTGATCGGGTTCGTTTTAACATGTTTATTTTATTTGAGGTTAGAATTTCTCAAGTTTCTGTGTTAAAGCATACTTATGCCCTGCAAGGGTTTGATACTGTCTGCTTTTAAAAATTGGCATGTACGAAGAAAAGTCAATTACAAAGCACAGAAATCTTATCATGTTTACGATTGACATGATCATTTTCGAAATAATTTCGTGATACTGTTTGTAGGAATAGTAACAAAATGATAAACGGATTTCCGTCTGCCTTATTCATGTCATACACAGGATTAAAATAATTATAGATGTTAAAAGGGCTGTTTTGGATGTACATATTTTCATTCAATTTAAGACGACTTGAGTTTGATACTGATGATTCTTTGAGATAATTCCCCGGTTCTGCTGACCAAGTTCAATGATAACCGATAACATACATGATAACTTTCAGATCTCATGCAGTTGTCAAAAACAAAAATAAATCCTCAAATATCTGTAACGGGTGTTGGAATTCTGGCTTTTCATGAACTTTTATGAAATAAGGCGATATTAATATAACACGAAAAGAAATTTGTGATTCTTTTCATTTAGTTATAAATG
Source organism: Steromphala cineraria (assembly GCA_916613615.1). NCBI lineage: Eukaryota > Metazoa > Mollusca > Gastropoda > Trochida > Trochidae > Steromphala > Steromphala cineraria. The sequence goes on from OU744731.1 coordinate 22,825,845, forward strand.
TCTTTCTTTTTATTCAAAGTGGCTGGTACAGAAAACTCTAAAAACGTTGTTTCATACAGCAACTTTTATACAAATGTATGTTTTTTTTCGAAACCGGAATAGCCACTAAATAACGTTTTATAAAACAGATCTCTTTTACAAGAAAACCACATTATTGAAATAATTTAAGTATTTGTTGTCACAAAAGATAATTGTTAATACTTTATGTGAGTCAGAATAGTTACAGCTTTAAAATATAAAAATCAATTTAAACAATACAAAATAATTTGTAAATGACCAGAAAGTGTTGTAATCTCTGAAGAGATATTGAATTAAATTCTTGATAGAGAGAAATGACATGTGACAACAAACCTACTTTGGAAAACAAATTATTCAAGGTATTTTCATGATCTAATGAAAATCAAATGCATTATAGAATGAATATCTCCTATCTTTGAATTTTGAACATAGCCATCAAAAATTGAAAAGTTACATAAACATATGAAAAGTTTAGACATTTTAGCATTTTCCTCTAAATTATGAAACTGCGTATGATATAAATTTGTTCATATATCGTCAACTAAATCCTTCAGGCAAGCACAACCTTTGCTTAAGGTTCATCATTTACCAAGTCACTTCTTCTTACGTAAATTCTGTTACAAGAATTTCGCTTTCCTAACTGGTCCTGTTTTGTCTGATTCATTTCTTGTCTACTAACTAGCGAGCATTTTCTGTTAAAAAATGGCTTAAGCAAGCTTTTTGTTTTATTTCTTTGAATTTTCCAAATAAAATAATTTGTTTGATATCTGCATTTGCATCTGGTCTTACATCTTATTACTTAACCATCTTTTGAGATTGAGATGAGTAGATTTGCGTATTTTAACGAAACATGCTACGTTCGTTTAGGAACAGTTTAATTAAAAGACTTGCGATTAGTAACATTTTTTCTCTCGCGAGATCCCAATGTTTACCTAAAATAATAATGATAAAGTCCCTTTGAAAGACAGAATCTTGATTTGTTTTGCAAACTTACTTGTGAATTCAGACACACTGTTTAAAATTATGCTGCTTGTCCGGTGTTCAACTCCACTTTGCTAAGATTAAAGTTCCTTCGTCTGTGCGATATACACTGTTTTGATGATTGACAGTTGTAAGGGACAGATTAGATACGCTATGGCTGGAAGTAATGAAGTACGGCATCCGTTTAAAAAAAAAAAAAAATTCACTGTTGGTTTGAATGAATGCAAAGCAGCGTTTAGGCAAATTTTGAAATAAAAATGTTTCTGCTCTTTACAGACAAACAAAGGGAAGGCGATCGTATTTTTATCTGTAAATTAATTTAATTCAAATGAACATGGCCAATTATTTTACATCAATAGAACAGAGCAAAACCAATTAAAACTTGATTTCACTGGGGGAAAAACCCAAACCGTTTGCAAGGCCTAAATGGACAGAAACATGTTGCATTTTAAGTTCACGATTCCAATTTTTAGACTTCGGGAATAGAGTTTAATTCTCATTCCCTGAAATTGACGCAGGCAGAAACCAAAACAAATTGTTTATTTCTTGGCCTTATACCGTTGAGGGTTGTATATCGGCAATTAAATGCAATCCAGTAGCCTACAAGGAAGCTGCAGGAAGATTTCAGATTTTCGAAATTTCTAGATATTACAACGCGGAATCTTTTTCTTGGAAATAACGTTTTGAATTTCAATTTCATGCTTACAAAAGAATATATATACTAGATGAAATTTCCAACATATTGCCTTCCCTCTCTGGACTACAGCCGAAATGAAGACACAATAATGATTACAAATTGCATAAATCAAACGCATACCATCAGTTTAAATCTGAGCCATTTGTCTAATTTTGGTCATCTTGCCACAACCTATTTAGGTAGATACCTACAATTCCATTTATTGTACTATTCAAAGTATCGTTGTGAAATGAAAAGCTGCTGTACCCATAAAAAAGAAATAAAGTGATAAAAAAGGAGATTTTAACGATTCACAATTATATTCAATACGCTGTGCTGCATTCCAACAAAGTGGCAGACTTGTTTATTTATCTCTGATTGCGGCTGTTAACTTCAGTATTACATGAATGAATGTTTTTTGTTTGATGAGAGAAAATGTAACATCCTTAGATAAATACGTTTGTAGTAAAACTACGTGCACGAAACAATTCGATATTAAACGTACGGTGCAGCTGTATATTTGACATGCCGGCTAATAAGCTGTACATATATTTATAAATGTTTTTAATTTGACCTTTTATTTGTAAATATCATCAAGTAAATAATCTTTGATGAAAATTTATCAAAGATTTCTTCAATGTGTTTCATATAATTTCTCATCATTTAACCGACATGTTCAAGGAAATATAACGGCTAAAGGGAGGTAACTGCAAATTTCAATACCCTTCGAAACCCTGGTACGGTATAATACCGGTCAGGCAGACTTGGGTTAGAAAACATTCTATAACGTGCGATCGAAGATGTTGAATTTGAAAATCTCGAAACTTTAACTGTATCTTGATAATTCTTCTAAAATCACAAATGTAAATAGAAATAATGATCATGCATTTCATCCTTATAACTATGAATTAAAAAAAATGTCGTAAATGCTCGGTAGGTACAAAATTATTTGGTTACGAACCGCTTACAGATGACAACCAGTACCAAGATTTCGTCCCTACCGAGTATTTACGACTATTTCGGGGCCCTGCTAATAACACTCTGGAAGTTAAAAATTCAGGTTGCAGACCCCCTTTAAATATATAGCAGATGAAAAGTTATCTTAGAATTAGAGAATTAGGATAATCATATCAAACGTCTATACAATATATTGAGTATTGATGAAAGTCGGAGAAATTAAGAAGTTGAAATTAAAGATGCTATATAGAAACCTATTATGATATCATTACACATTCGTTTATATTTCATTAGAGTACTGCCATAAAATATATGTTTACGCAATATAATTTCTTCTGAAAGTGAAACTCAAACCAAGTTATTATCACTCGAAATTAATAAGGTACATAACTATGTGCGGAAAGTCCAATGTGAAACATTTTGATCAATTGAGTTGTGAAATTGTTTGTAATTCAATGATCATTCAATATGATAGATAATATCAACAATTAATTTCCTCTTTTATTTGTTGAACTTGAATCTTGCTGATTCATAGTATATAAGTCTACATATCAGAAACAAATGTTTGGTTTCAATGACCTTTTAATGAAATAATTAATAATAACAATTTTTTCCATTTAAATAGAAGCATTCTTTCCCCACAGAGGCAGATAAAGTCATGAAATGTTGATCGAGCCTCTGTTCTAAATTGACCAACAGTTAATTTTCCTTGCGAGAAAAAATTGCACCACAATTCACTTGAATGTTTTGAGCAAATGACAACGCTTCTCGTAGAAAGGGTGGTTCGTTAACAATGCCTTTGCCATTATTCAGTAGCCAGAATGATGAATTTAGATTAGCGTCAAATCTGAGTGCCTCCAATCAGGCATCTCCCATTCTACCCCCTACCCCAAAAAAACTCGGCGAATTAGAACAGAGCCTCGTTCAACATGAATTGTGACTTGTTCTACCTCTGCTAGGAGAGAATGGAGAAGAATAGGAATCTTTAGTTCTAACTGGATTGAACTACCCAGCTTCAAAGGGTTTTAAAGAATATTTTACGAGTGCTTCAACCAAAAATAAGCCATACCAGTATGACCGCAATAGCCGTCTCTTAATATTTATGCATAGCGGTGACCTAGATATCAAAACGAGGCTAAGCCCGCAAGCTTCTAGAATGGATGACGGCCATTGCCGTTTTTCAAGTCGGTGTCCGTTGCAGTATTTCGTGACTAGCGTGAATGTAAGATCATGAAAAATTGTTTATATTTGCAAATAGGTCATGTGCCGTTTTTAAAATGTTTTGAGGTTAAACTTGTAAACGATTATTAAAGTTTTCATTCATCACACTCCTCGCTCAAAAGCAACAACATCGCGGAACGTGAACTTGCTGAGAGGGGTATTCATCGAAAAATTTCCATTTTTTACAAATTCCACGGGGAAAATAAAGATGAAAAACACATTTTTCTTTTCCGAAGTCAATATAAATTTCCTTAAACAATCGATGACTATCATATTAACAGTAATTATTTAATCCTTTGATTCTATTGCCGCTCGTGTGTCATCTCGAACAGTCGATCAACATCCGGGAGGGTTGGAATCTGACTGTGACATGTCTCATTTGCAACTTTTTCGTCAGTCACATTTCGTTTATCGTGCAAGGCATAATGTTACTCATCGGATAGTTTGTATTTACCCCGTATAGTATCTTCATGAGTTAACCTTGCAGAATGACAGACCGGATATATACGAGCCTGTAGATTCAATAGAATCAACCGAGACTCCTTACCTTTCTATGCAGGCCGTCAACATGATATGCTATAATTTATCAAGGATTATATTGATTGTATCGGCATATTTTCATCAACAATGTATCAACAAACCCATACTTCAAATGTAACCACTGCTCCAAAAAATAAAAGGGCTTTTCATTTCATAAATGTGATTTGTTGAAATTAATTTTAAAATGCAACTTTCTATGAAAATGTTTTATTATAGTCAATATACGACTTGAATGGATCATCAATTACTAATGTTAATCTGTAATTATTTGTTTTAATTACACCAGAAAGTTATCTCCATTCATGCAAACGTATTCCTGATTTAAGAACAGATGATGTCCCACTCTAAAATTATATTCCCTTATATTGCAAAATCATAAGGCTTAAACTGTGTAAAAAATACATAAAAATTGAAATAAATATGATATGAATTATTTTTGTTTTGTTAGTAACTAGCAGTAAGAAGGGTAATCCAATTTGAATTATCAAAATTGTTTTATTAATGAATTAATGTTATCAATTTGGCTATGATCAGTTATGCTTTTCAAAATTGCATTGATATATGACAAAACAAGAATATTATTATGTGGTTGTCTTTTCATAATCATTAAAAATTTTTAGGGGAAATTTATTTTACTTTTGGTCAAATTAAATGTTAAGATTTAATCATACTGAGAGAGTTCAGGACATGATCATTAACATTATGATGATTTTTGTTGCATTCTTAATATAGCTCCCTATCATAAAAATGTCAGTCAGGAATTAATGTTTTGATTAAGAATTTTGTATACTTTTATAATTTCCATCCAAGGTAAAAACCTTTTCAATAGTTTGAAAAAAATTGTGTTGATTTGATTTGATTTGATTTGAAAGCTTTCAATTTATAAGAAACATACTTTAAAAATAAAATTTCACACTCAATGATTCTAAATCAACATCAGTAAAATGCAAATTATACCTTCTGATTGTGGATTGAGAGTTATATGCAAAACTGTGATTTATTGACAAGATGTACATGCATATATAGTTACATGAATAATTTTGAAATGGTATCAAGAAAATTACACAATGAATTATCTAAAAAGTTTTGACCTATGTTTGTCATATCTGTAGTACATACATAATATTTTAAAGCATGGTTAATTCTATAATTTAAAGAAAGTTATGTACATTAATCATATTACTAATCATTCATATGAAAACAAATATTGATTCAATACATTAGGCATGAAATTGGTTCTCATTGGTAGATACAACATGTACTTTCATACATGATTACTATTATTTAATATACTCTCCTCGATAGTTAACAATATGCCCGATTATCCTAATCTGTCTAATTCCGACAATCCTTACACAGAGTAAAGACAGAGTTATCGCTGCCCAAACCTGTACTGAAACTCACCACCAGGTGGCTAACCCTACGTCATCATTGCTTTTCTGTCGGCCATCAAGGACACTTGTGTTTTTGTTAGCTCTAGTTTTCCGACTGCTTTTGTGTTTAATAAACCTTTTCTTGTGTTTCTCTTCCCTGTTACAGGATTAGAGGGTTAACTATTTCTTGCGAAGTAGTTTGTGCCTCTTTCCATGTATTTGTTGCCGTTTTTTTTTTCAGCAGTTGACTTCGTCAGCTGTTGTTGATTTCGGCTGGCCCGGGTTGCACGTGGGTTGCGTGCCGGGTCGCCTGGCTGCTACGCTTGGCTGGTTTGGAGGTAGACCTCTCGTCTACCGTCTCTGGCTTGCACTTCATTGTGGCCTGTTGAACGTCTGCCGCCTGCCGCGTCAGGCGCCCTACCGCTTAGAGTGGACGTGCGCTTGGACGTCTCCTCGCTCGCGCTTCCCAGGCGCTTGGATGTGCTCTTGCTGGCGCTTGGGTTGGCGTGCGCTTGTGTCGCGTGTCTCTCGCTCTTCAACTCTCTATGAGAAGCGCCTGAGCGGAGAGGTGACTAATGCGTGGCGCTAGATGTGCGTCTGACGCTCAGGTTCGCGGGACAGAAGCTGAGGCGCGTCAGGCGCTATCTCTCTTCGTGTCCACTTTGATTGGGTAGTGGGTGAGGCGTTCATGCAGGCGCTCTCCCCGCTTCTCTGATCTTGACTTGCGTGGGATGCTTCAGATGCTGTCTTGCTAGTGGCGAGGCGCTCCAGGCGCCCTCCCCGCTTGCTTGATGGGGGTTTGTCTCCCGTTGATAAATTCGAACCTTGACTCGAGGCAGGTTTGGTTTGGTTTCTTTTCCTCTCCTGTTCCTCAGGTTCTTACTGACTCTGGGTCGTGGCGCTCCATGCTTCCTTCCCTCTCACTTCGTGCGTCACTGGCTCACGAGTGGGTCAAGACGCTTCAGGCGCTCTCCCCTCTCGGTTGCACCCTCGCGCGCGTGTCTCCCGCTCTTAACTCAGGGGAGGTTCCCGCTATGGGAAGCGCCTGAGCGGAGAGGTGACTGATGCGTGGCGCAAGGTGCGCGCCCCTCGCGCGCGTGTGTCTCGCTCTTAACTGAGTGGCTGTTTGATTGGACGTGCGCTTGCTAGTGCTCGTGTCTCTCGCTCTTAACTCAGGGGAGCTTCCCTCTAGTGGAAGCGCCTGAGTGGAGAGGTGATTGACGCGTGTGTTTACTAGTGAGTAGCCGTTTGATTGGACGTGCGATCGCTAGTGCTCGTGTCTCTCGCTCTTAACTCAGGGGAGCTTCCCTCCAGGGGAAGCGCCTGAGTGGAGAGGTGATTGACGCGTGTGTCTACTAGTGAGTAGCCGTTTGATTGGACGGGCGATCGCTAGTGCTCGTGTCTCTCGCTCTTAACTCAGGGGAGCTTCCCTTTAGGGGAAGCGCCTGAGTGGAGAGGTGATTGACGCGTGTGTCTACTAGTGAGTAGCCGTTTGATTGGACGTGCGATCGCTAGTGCTCGTGTCTCTCGCTCTTAACTCAGGGGAGCTTCCCTCTAGGGGAAGCGCCTGAGTGGAGAGGTGATTGACGCGTGTGTCTACTAGTGAGTAGCCGTTTGATTGGACGTGCGATCGCTAGTGCTCGTGTCTCTCGCTCTTAACTCAGGGGAGCTTCCCTTTAGGGGAAGCGCCTGAGTGGAGAGGTGATTGACGCGTGTGTCTACTAGTGAGTAGCCGTTTGATTGGACGTGCGATCGCTAGTGCTCGTGTCTCTCGCTCTTAACTCAGGGGAGCTTCCCTCTAGGGGAAGCACCTGAGTGGAGAGGTGATTGACGCTTGTGTCTACTAGTGAGTAGCCGTTCGATTGGACGTGCGATCGCTAGTGCTCGTGTCTCTCGCTCTTAACTCAGGGGAGCTTCCCTCTAGGGGAAGCGCCTGAGTGGAGAGGTGATTGGCGCTTGTGTCTACTAGTGAGTAGCCGTTTGATTGGACGTGCACTTGTGCACTTGGTAGTACTCGTGTCGCTCGCTCTTAACTCAGGGGAGCTTCCCTCTAGGGGTAGCGCCTGAGTGGAGAGGTGATTGGCGCGTGTGTCTACTATTGAGTAGCCGTTTGATTGGACGTGCGATTGCTAGTGCTCATGTCTCTCGCCCTTAACTCAGGGGAGCTTCCCTCTAGGGGTAGCGCCTGAGTGGAGAGGTGATTGGCGCGTGTGTCTACTAGTGAGTAGCCGTTTGATTGGACGTGCACTTGTGCACTTGGTAGTACTCGTGTCGCTCGCTCTTAACTCAGGGGAGCTTCCCTCTAGGGGTAGCGCCTGAGTGGAGAGGTGATTGGCGCGTGTGTCTACTAGTGAGTAGCCGTTTGATTGGACGTGCGATTGCTAGTGCTCGTGTCTCTCGCCCTTAACTCAGGGGAGCTTCCCTCTACGGGTAGCGCCTGAGTGGAGAGGTGATTGGCGCGTGTGTCTACTAGTGAGTAGCCGTTTGATTGGACGTGCACTTGTGCACTTGGTAGTACTCGTAGGCGTCCAATCAATCACTCCCTCTGGGGGAAGCGCCTGAGTGGATAGGCGATTGACGTGTGTGTCTACTAATGAGTAGCCGTTTGAATGGACGTGCGATCGCGAGTGCTCGTGTCTCTCGCTCTTAGCTCAGGGAACTTCCCTCTAGAGGCAGCGCCTGAGTGGAGAGGTGATTGGCGCGTGTGTCTACTAGTGAGTAGCCGTTTGTTTGGACGTGCACTTGTGCACTTGGTAGTGCTCGTGTCTCTCGCTCTTAACTCAGGGGAGCTTCCCTCTAGGGGTAGAACCTGTGTGGAGGTGATTGACACGCGTCGCGTAGCAGTGCTCGTGGTTCTCGCTCTTAACTCGGGGGCTCCCCTCCAGGGAGGTGATTAACGCGTGTGGCTTGGTAGTACGCTCGACGCTCAGATCACGGATTGGTGTGCGCTCCACTAGCGTCTACTATCGAGTAGGTGCTTCCTTGGACGTTCACTTCTGCGGGCACTCGCGCTCGTATTCCTCGCTCTTAACTCTTAACTCCGCCGATCTGGGTAGCGTGCCCTTGTGTGCTTGGCCGCCCCTCGCGCTCGTGGCACTCACTCAGGGGAGCGTCCCTCTAGAAGCAATGTAGGATCAGGAGACACATGTCTTCTCTTCCCCTTTTCTTCTTCTCCTGAAGTGTCTGCGCCTTTCTTTCCAGGCTCCCAGCTGGTGGACAGAGGCGAGTCGGGTATCTCCTTCTGCTCTTCTTCCACCGTCTCTTCCTGGCAGCAAGAAGGGATCATGAGACAAGGGGTCTCCTCGACAGCCGGGCCTCTTCCCCCGCCTCTAGTGATCTCCGATCGCCAGAGGTCGGGACTCCCGGTCGCGTCACCACCCATTCCACTCTTCCACCAATCCCCCCCCCCCTCCCCTGGGATGAGGACGTCAGTCGCTTGGCAGCCCAAGGAGTCGCCCACCCAGTGTCTGTCGGCCTCTTGTCACGCCAGCATGACTGTCTTCGCCAAGCGGGGTCATCAACCTGAGACGGGAGGCATTAATCACTCACGCCGCATCAATCTCCCTCAGATATATCTCAGGAGTTTCAGCGACACTTTTTTGATTGGTAGGTCGCAGGAACGCTGCGACATGGTCAGGAGACCCACCAACGAGAGCTCACCAACCGCCTAGTAGCGGGAGGTGGCATGGTCTCCTCCGTAGGCACAGCAACGCATTTTAGAACATATGGGGTTCCTTTCAGGAAGGGGGTCGGTCAGACAAGGTTCGCAAGGACTTCAATGCTGGTCCCTCGCCCAAAAGGACTCCCAAGGAATCCCAGCGTGGGAGAGGCAACAGGCACCGAAGCGCTTCCGAGGAGCGTTTGACTCCTTGGGGGACTCCCTACCCCCTTGGCCTGGACAAGTATGCGTGTGAGATCTTGGACCGAACGGCCGCTCCAAGATCTGACACCGGGATCTCACTCACCGCGGTATTCGTAAGTCCTACCTCATGCATGGTGTCGCTGGATTGGCGACTTCTCAGCGGTCTTCCACATGCAAACTATACGCTTTTCAATGGGTATGTCCGTCCTTCGTAATTAGGATCCCGGGTTGGTCTCCATCCTTTAGGGGCTCATTTGAATGAACAGGTATGGGATCTAGCTGTGGTACTTAATCTCCTCAACCTGAGTACCATGAACCGCTGACGGACACAGCGCTGCTGCGTCTCTCCTTTTAATCCGCCTTCTTGGTGGCTATGTGGTCAGCGTTGAGCAGGTTGACTCGCCATTCGCCCCTGCTAAAAGGCCTGGCAACGTATAGGGGACGGTACTTGTTTTCACTGTAAGATGTTTTCACAACTGACAAGTTGTTCTCACGTGTCAATTAACAGGACTCAATGACAAGCGTTACCAGCTGATTGTTCAATCAACTTGAAGTGGGAGCGAGGGGGTTATCAGTTAGCTTCACTTTAGAGTGAGCGTGAGGATTATCACTTAGCTTAACGAGTCGTGTGGAAGACAGTACTAATTGGTTGTGAGCATCCTCAGACCTTGCTTTTCGTTTTCGGATAACTGAATCAATTCCCTGTGCAAATATACAGACATGGTTTGGGGAAAAACGGCGTCTGGGCCCGGGAGCACGAGTTCCGGGTACGTTCTTTACATTAGCATGCACTCTAAAATCGGCCGGATAGCGCGGAGTCCGGGTATCCGAGGTTCAACTGTATATCCTAGTTGCACACGCTGCAAGCCGATTTGCTCAGGTTTGAGGTGAGAATAGGAGGTTCAACGATTTTGGGGCTTGCGCCAGTTCTCATCTGCGAGAACCAAAGCGCCGACGAACGCGGGAGGACCTTCACACTGCCGCCAATCTTCCCGTCCACGAGCAGGGTCGTCTCCCTTGTCCGTTGCGGGCTCTGCGTATCTATATGTTCTCCATGCGGACCCCCTGTGTTTTGATGTGAGGGACGGAGGTTCAGCCTCTCTGGGGCTGGCGGCTGAGTTTATCTGTAAGGTACTAACCGCAGACGAGAGGGGTAGAACTTTCTCGTTACCGTCCATTTCTAGAAGTGTTGATCCGACAGACAGGAGAATTGTCTCCTCTGCCCAGTACGGGCACTACGGATCTACCCCGAGAGAACCCGGACAGTGCGTCAAGGGAGGAGGAGACTTTTCATCCCTCATTCTCAGGCCAGTGTTCGGGAGATAGACAAAAGACATCTGAGCATCTACCTCCGCTCTGCGGGGTTAGATGCGTAATAGGTTGCGGATCTCGCTCCCTCGTGCATGCGAGGTCTAATCCGCACGAGATCAGGGCTATCTCGGCGACGATGGCCCTCCACAGCAACTTTGCGGTGGCGGACATCATGGCTGACTGTTTCTGGAAGTCAGACTCGGTGTTCGCCAACCACTACCTTCGGGACTTCTCGGGGTTTCGGTCTGTTGTCTTTCCATTCTAGCTGGCGACCTTGATTGCGGACCCCCTCGCTTAGCGAGGTTGGGTCAGGGTAATCACTCTGGCGTTCGGGGTTTCCCCGTCGGGGGTCACTCCGGGTGTCGTCTTATTGGTCCCCAGCTCTCTTCTGTTAAGACAGAGTTATATCGCTTTAACCGTCTCGTACCCACCTCCGTCTGTGGGATTCGGGCATATTGTTAACTATCGAGGAGAGTATATTAAATAATAGTATGTTTTTGTTTAAACATCATTATTTATACTCACCGTCGATAGTTAACAATCGTTAGCTCCCACCCGGCCTCCCCTCTGTACGATCGGCGTTCTCTGCCCGTCAGAAGAAGCAATGATGACGTAGGGTTAGCCACCTGGTGGTGAGTTTCAGTACAGGTTTGGGCAGCGATAACTCTGTCTTTACTCTGTGTAAGGATTGTCGGAATTAGACAGATTAGGATAATCGGGCATATTGTTAACTATCGACGGTGAGTATAAATAATGATGTTTAAACAAAAACATACTATTATTTCATTATCTGAAAAAAAATCTATTTTGAAAATGTCTTAATGAATATCATAATTAAATATCATGTTTTATTCTAATAATGTCCTTTCGAATTAAATTTGATAGCTTTACAATTTTGCTATAACAATTGTAATCAGTATCTAATTAAATCTAATATTTCTTGAAATTACTTACCTTGATATATTTGTTTATTTGAAAAAAAATCAAATGACATTTCAGTTCATGAGTTGTCAAACTGAATTATCTGGGTAGGACTGATATAACTTCCACTGTATTCATCTTTTAGGTCGACTGTGATTTTCTAACTAGCTTAGTTACTAAGTAGACAATTTTTTAAAATAATATCGATGTATATCATATATCACCTTGGAAAATTTCTTCTCAGTAACAACTTTCACTCAAATAAGTCAGTAATGGCCGGGTCACTACGTCCATGACTGTCAAAATCAACAGTGACCGAAGGCGTGCGGTTTGAATAACCGTAAATAAAGATACATCATTTGAGAAATCTTTTTAAAAACGTTGATGCTTATGTTGAAAGAAATCAGCAATATGAAGTTTCGAAGATACACAATCGGACTTCGATGTCACGTTTGTAAAAAGACCAAAACTTTACGTTCGCGATCGACGTCGTTTCACTGTATCCTAAACACTAAATGAACATATTTTTGGTATATAGACAATAGAGATATTGCTTTAGATCATGCTTAATCTTTATCTAGAAATAAACGTTCCAAAATGAGATAAAACGAACTTTTCAAGTGGCATGTCGTGATCCGGTAATCCACTTCCGGGTTCTTGTTGCTTGATCATGCGGGCTTAGCCTCGTTCTGGATAGCGCATGAATATTCATGACGTAATATTAAGAGAGATCTATGAAAAGAATATCTCATGAGTTATCAAAGTTTAATCGCTTATTTGTATGTGTTGGAAATACAAATATGTTTAAGGATAACCATATTTCAATTGCTATCATACATCCTTAAGCCAAACACGGAATACAAGGAACGACTTTAAATATTTGGTTTTAATTGCATTTTTTAAGAAATACAGTTTAACGAAGTAAAGTGAACTTATTTCTACTCACAGGACAAAATCGAATCAGTCTTAGAAAGTTAAAATGAATTTGTGTGCATCCATGTAAGCTTCTCAAAATCCCACGAGGAAGCGCTCATAAAATATGAATAAACGTTCACACTGTGGTCTAATAGTTATTAAAGGCTTTTACAAAACGATAAAATATTACTTGATATAACTTTTCTCTCTTACACTAAAACATTCTCCACTCTTATCAATCTTCCAAATTGGAAGGTCATCATTTCGTCAATGTACATGTATGGATGAAATGTCAGCAATCCTCTGCAAACGAGAATGCAATTAATTTGATTGTATGTGTAGTAACACTTTCCACACGTGCGTGAATTTGTAAGTGTGTGTAAGTACATGTACACATTATCAATTTTTGACATTTGAGGCAGTATGTACTGCGCTCACGACACAAGATAACACGCTAAACACAAGTTAAGAATTTCCAAAAACAATAAAAGATTACCGAAATATTCCTTTACAAGTGTCTGCATGCTTTCGTTGTTCTAACGTTTACAACATCTAGACAGTGGATTGGTGGAGTTTATCGACATAATTCTCAATTTATTTCTTCTAACACTTACATCCGTATCAAACAATCCATTTTATATAAAACGAATAAAAGGCTATCTACACATTGTTGTTTTATCAAGTTAATGTTGTTTAGTTTATTTTGTTTATTGTATTGACGTGCAGAGACAGAACATTTAAAGTTATTAAATTTTGGTCTCTAGCTGAAAATATAATTATAACTCTTTTATCTTAGTTTGCCATTCTCTCCCCACAGAGGCAGAGTCATATTGATTTAGCCTCTGTTCTATTACGCCGAAATCCTTGGTTTCCGGCAGTTTCCCCTGGCGGAATAAATCCGCATCACAATCCATTTGAATTCATTTCTTTATCAAATGACAACGCTTCTCGCATGGAAAGGGTGGTTCATATCACAATGTTTTTGCCTTGATTCAGTAGCCAAAACGACGACCTAAGAACAGCGTCGCTGATTGCACAACTAACTTTATTGCCTCTAATCAGGCATCTTCCATTCTATCCCACAAAGTTGGCGTAATATAACAGAGGCTAAATCAACATGACTTGATCTGCCTCTGTGGGGAGAGAATGTGAGTTTTGCTAATCTCTCTAATGCTTAAAGGTATTACAACCAAACCATTTAAATTCTGATAAAGAAATTACCGTTTGTCCTTAACAACCTTAGAACATCAATGATCTTGCATGTCTTTCATCGGCAACCCAAGCAAGAAGATGTTATCAAGATAATCAAAGATGGCAATATAACTACATTTTGCGCTGAAGGTCAAACATCGTGTAATGGACAGGGTAAGAAAAGTCATTTTGGCGCCTTATGTTTCTACCTTTGAAATTGATTATGAATTTTCCATTGCATATGACACACAAAGTTCCATGTAAGACGCTTCAGGAGAGACTGACCTATTTCAGCTAATGTCAAGTCAGATTGCTAAGGTTTTACTTGAGGATGTTTCAACGTATTTCTGACGCCAGTTTTGATCTGAAGCTCCAAGGCAATTAACTCCTTTCTGGCCTTTAAGCCGTTTCATCGAGATGTAAGGAGATGCAAAGTTGGAAATATTAGATGATTTCTTGAATAAAAGAGTCACGCAATAATGGATTCATACAGCGCTAATGTCTAAAAGGGTCACCTGGCGAGATAGAAATGAGTTTTAGTAACATTAAAGTGGAGTTATTATTACGATAATACAGTCGAGTGTCAACCAGATCTTTACAGTTTTCCTATAATACGCCTACTCAAGAGAATCGAGACGTTACCAAAAGCTGAGAAATCTCAGTACAAAATATATGTTATCTGCTTCCAAATACCTTTCTCATTATTCTTGCATTAGAACTTTACTAAAAGTAGAAATATCTGTTTTCTCTCTACATGACAAACCCCTTTGAAGAGTTTCTGTGAATTTAGGATTTTACCCCTGATATGTATCAGGGTATGGATAGAGCTAGACAAATGTATTGAATCAGGATAAGAGAGGTTATAACATTATTGGGTCGAGCAAACGATGCATTTAAATGCAGAAACAAGTTTAAAACATTTAAATAAAAAAAAATCAACGGTAATGGTAAAGCGTTGAGAGCTTTGAGCGATGAAACCAACTAGCAGTATCTTATGTTTGCTGGTATGAAAGAAAACAAACCCACAACAATGTTTTATGGCTTATCATATTGACATTTGATCACTGGAATGATGATAACGATATTGAGGCATGTGATGTAAAAGTCAAACTTACAGAGATAGGGTAAATTATCAGATTTCAGGTGGGACTCCATCATTCTATAATGCATTGAGTTCAACCACCCACACAAATATTCAGTGTAAGGCTTTCAGACAAATAGGCGTAGTGAATACAATGCTAGTAAAAGCATATTTGCGAAGTTTAAAAATAAAAAGACAAAGAATTATTTTGATATAACAATTATTTGCTCAATAGAGATATAGTTTAGACACTCATACAGTAAATCTTGTTGATGTCTAACTACAAAGACACTATTATCACCAATATTGACAATACTTGCTGAAACTCTTTAATTGTTTGTCCATGAGAAAGAAATTACGTACATGCATACATGCATGTTACAGATTTTGCCTCAAGTAGTTGACAACGCTCTGTGACACCTCTAAATAGACCTAATTTCCTGGCTGCTTAAAATGGATGATTGTTGGTTGAAGTCTGGTAAAGTACTTAGTAATTAACCATTACCTGCGGCGAAGCTTTTCTCGGAGTTGTTAACTTACTTATCTGACCTTACCGTGTCTGGAAGTGTCCGTAAAACCATGACGTTACTATTTTGATGAGTGGTTGCAAATGATAAGCATCAATCTCACGTAACGGAAAAATAAATCAGAAACTGAAATGTAGAGAGTCTTAGCAAAAGAGTTGATGGTCGACACTGACCATCTTCTTTGCAGACTTTTGTCTTTTTTGTTGATAAGTATGAAAACAAATTTTAATTTTATTTGGCAGGTCTTAATAGTTTCATATAAATGGTACGACCATGATACTTCATTCAAACATGTTTATGAAATATTATATTGGATAGCTATGTTACAAGTCGTTGCTACATTCCTACCAAAACGCAACATTGGTGACGGGAATATTTCTGATATCGTTTTCGAAAAGTGACTTATTTGTCTCTCAAAGTTGTATAGATAGCCTATGGTTGTTTGGGTTAAAGTTCACCAAGAAGTACAAGATGTTCCTGTAAAACATCCTTTTGAGGCTTATTGGTTCATTATAATGGCAATTAAATGTTTGAAGTATTAGTTTTATTTTCTATATTATCATACACCGATTTCAAATAAACTGAAGCTTATTAATTACCATTTTCGCATGATAGAATGATTACATTTAATTCCCACGGGAATCTTACAGCTAATGAATGTAGTTATTTGTGTCTCTTATTGATTTTACTGTCACACTAAGAGACCTCAAAGGCACACATGCAGATGGTAACGTAATGATTAATGTAATGGTTTTTATGTGACAGGAATACTTTTTTGACTAACGCAATAATAACTCTATTAAAAAAATGATCTTACGTAAAAAGTAAATACTTGGTGAAAACTAAATACTTGATAACTCGCCAACTCTTATCTGAAAATTGCATCTTTGAATATTGGTTGCAAAAGGTTAATGAAAATAGAACTGGTTTAATTCAACTATTATACGTTTTATAACTTTTTCTTTCGTAATTAAAAGGAAATTCAGAGCTAAAGGGTGACTTGTATTTAAATACTCTTTTTCTTATTATTTGTCTGTCTGTCTGTCTGTATTCATATGCAAGGTGATATAGTCGTTGGCGAAGTCATCTGTCTGTCCGTTCTTGATCTTTGCTTTCCGTAGCAGAACTCAAAAACCCTTAAGAACAGCTTTCTGGAATTTCATATGTTGGCTAATACATCATTGCATCTTATTTATCTTTTCGGGTTTTCTATGATTTTGTCGTTTTCCTTGGAAACGCACATAAGAACTAATGTTATATGGTTCATTTAATGATCATTGTAACATAAAGTTGTACCTTTTTTAATTCTGGAACTTATTATTGTGATGGTTCTAATTTTCCTCAAACTAGCAACTTCTCAATGATAAATCAAGTAATTATAAATAACAATCTAAAAAACATTTTTGGTTATCTGAAGAAAATGATTACAATAGAACATATAGGTAAAGAGATTTTTTTTAACTTTTCTCAGGAGAACAACGATAGTTAATTTTCAAAAACGGTCACTTAAAGGTTTTGTTTGTGAACATCAGTATATCTAGCCTGCTCGACTCTTAATCAGATTATGAACTAAATAAAAATGAAATATTGATATGAAATATGATACAGGTTTTCTACCACAATTAGTGCCTTTGATGATGCTCTTCTTAGTTCTTGAAGCGTCTCGATGCCATTGGCTTCACAATGATTAAATAATTGGTTTTAGGTGTTTTTGGTGTGACACCTATCTCTATGAGACTTCCTGACATGAATATGCAATAATGAACGTTTCCATGGAATGGAACTTTGAAAATACTTTCCAGATAAGGTGTAAATAAATGTATGGTCTATCATGATAATATTAACCTCCGGCTCTCAGCATAATTGATCTTAATGCGTGATTGCAATATTTTTATTCCTGATATACATTGTATGTACAATTTCCTCAAACTAAAAAAACATCTGGACCCAAATTATGGTCTCATTGGCCAAATTGATTTCATTTGAAATTGAAATGAAGCTTGCATGGAGTCTTTTTTTTTTTTTTTGCAAATGTCATTGAAATGTTTAGGAGAGGAAACAAAATGTAATCTTTGAATTGAAGGGGTATAAATGCAGGAATAAACATATTTGTACACTACGAACTGCCGTGCAGGAATATAATATTTGTTTAGGTAAACAAATTGAAATTCCTGATAGGTTGAGGAGTATACATAGAATTTTGACCACTTTTGTTGTATGTGGCCCAAACGTTATTCTGTATAAATATATATCATAACAACAGTTGAAACTATCTATTCACTTTTATCAAAGATGTGTTAAATATTGGACCATGTCATCCAACATGGAAACGAGTCGCCCGTCAAATGCCTGCAATCTAATGCTTAGATATTATGTCGACTATGGCAGTATAGTTGGGTGTGGCATGTTTGTACCTTGTAAATGGAGACTGTGTTTTCATTTGTATGGCTATTCCAAACCTTTCGTGACACTTCAGCTTTATTAAATGTTTAATACAACGATGTAAAGATACTCAGTATCAAATATGGCATAGTAAATCACCTTCATCATCATATCTGCATAATTATTGCTCTTAAACGAGTTTTCTGGAAAATCGTAGATTTACATTTTGAACTTATTTCATATAGAGACTTTCTATGTACTGTGTAAGTTAAGATGAATGAGTCACAAACTTAATATACATATAGACAATATCGATACGATGTCAATGTAAATACTGATCTACAAAATGTGATTGTGGGGTTGAATTCCACTTTTTATTAGTTTGTCCATACTATGAAGTACATGAAGGTAGAATATTGTTGTTACCAAACCATTTTCATACCCAACCGACACGGAAAAAATCATTTTGTTAATGGCTTCACAAAATATTAAAAAATACTAAAATTTCCCTCTGACGCATCTACCTATGTTAAATACCATGTCAATGTACATTGGCTCTGAATAAACTTTCACATTCAATGTTGAAATGGGCATTTCATGAGCAATGTATTTGATGAGAAAAATGAAATGAATGATCAAATTGTGTATTTTTAAAGTTGATAAATACCGATTGTACAACAGATTGTACAACAATACATCCGTTGTCGTCGCAATAGCAAATCTTTAAGATCGCCTCTCCAGCATTTCAATATATTGTTTAATTGCAAATATCCACCGAAAACCCACTTAATGAACTACATGTTGGTTTCTGATAGAGTATCCTTTATTGATGTAAATTCCTTTTTTTCATACGTTATCCTTAGTTCCTACTACGGAAAATGCATGTACTCATTTTATCATGAACCTAACGACGTGCTATGGATTGGAAACTCCCTGTGACATCTCTAAATATATGAAACTTGCTTGCTGCTTTAATGTAGGCTACAGTAGTTGTACGATGTCTGGTAAGCTACTTAGTCATGAACGATTACATCCATCCATGATTCAGCAACAGTTCTTAACTGATCTGACATTTACCCTTTTGTCGGTTTTAGTAGAATCTGTAACTGTACTTTTTTGAAGAGTAAATATGCGTTTTTAGTTCAAAATTAAAGTATAAATTACTGAAAATAAAACGAAAGTATGACTTGGTCATTATAAAGGATACAAAAAGAAAGAATTTAGAAATCTTTTATGATCTTAAGCGTTCATACGTTCCTATTTTTGTAAAAGAAAAAATGAAATATTTTTTTGTTACATCGTAGGCGTCTTACCTCATTTGATATATAATCTAATGGAGTTTATCTGTTAACATTTGCAATCAATTCCCAGTTTAAAAAAACATTTAAGTCGTAAATGTTTATCCTTCTAAAGCCTAGTTGATCAATCTAGTCGTTTTCTGTAAACGGAATGTTTTAAGAATATTTTCGATTCCCAATAAATATGTAACGTTTTTGAATTTGAAAACAACCAACGTAGGGTTAAGCGCATTGCACAGTCGATACAATTATTGTTTTTTCTTGTTTTGACAAACGTTGAGAAACTGATTGAAACACATCTACGTTTGGTCAAGAATTTATTTTTTTCTTCAAAATGACTTATCAGAAAACAGGATAAGTGTTGATACCTGTATTTATATCTGAATTATGTTTCACATTACAACTCAAACATTACAAACAAACAAACATTCTGAGAAGGTGAGTTGTTGTCTGATTTGAATTACAAGAACAATTGTCATGTGTATATTTGAATCAACACCTGTTGTGTTAAGGATCGTCAAAAACTTATGTCGAAACTTGTTCTGATATTGTCACACTTGTTATCTTTTTGTTATAATTTTGTTGATTGAGTAAATACAACAAAATTTAAATGTCTAAGTATAGTATTTGCACCATTGTCCTCCAATTTTTAAAGGAAACTCTTAAAATGATCTAAAAAACCAATTCTGTCAATTTATCCATATCGATAAAAAAAAGTTTGTTTTAGACTCACAAATTCTGTGTTTCGTCCTGTGCAGACCTAGTATAACGAGAGACTTGTGTGATTTTGTCTTGCATGGTATATGTATAAGTGTCATATATTATTAACAAAATTGTACTCTGTCAATCTTATTTGCATGCTTAGGTAGTTCTAAAGTCATAACTTTTATTTGACTGACAATATGAAATGAGTAACAATGTAAGATAAAATTGTACATGTCATAAGATTTCTTCTTATATAAGCATGCATGTTTAATGTCTATCAAATGAATCTAATGAATTACAATGAAGGAATTCCTACATTTCTGCCAAAGCAAAAATGTTTCTTAACAGAAATGTTTCATTTTATTTTAGAAACTAATTTCTCTTAACGTTCTCATGAAATTGGTTTGCTAAAAAACTTTCTTTTGAAAGTGTATCACGTTAACACGACAAAATATATGTTTTATGCTCTGACACAATTCTCCTGGGGGGTTAACAGCAATTTAAGGCTGCTATTTTTGTCGTCTTATTGATTTATCTGTCAAATAAAGAGACGAAAAAGGCAACTCTGCAGCTGGCATGGAATGATTTATGTAATGGTTGCTGTGACATGAATACATCTCAGTTGAGAGTGATATAGTTCTTATCAAACAAATTTTAAGACTGCTACATCCGGATGTCCGTTTCCGTCAAGCTCTAACTACATTCGTACATCTAATATCCACGAAGAGACCTGTATAGCTATCGCATCGAGTAGGAGTGGATTAAAGAAATAAAGATCTTTTTTTCAGACTCATTCATTGGCTTAAAAAATGCAGTGATTAATAACATGTTTCCAACACCAGGCTTATGGCTTCATAGATAGCAGAATATGGTAGTGTTTAGCAATATGGTAGTGTTTAGGCAACCAACACGCAGATGTAGCAGGCACAGAAATTGAAATTTATCAGTATGTAAAAGGATATACAATAGATAACAATACCAACTCCCCTATACGATGGACCAAAGGACAAAACAAGTGAACTTAATATGAATCTTCTCAGTTTACTTACTTATGACCTCGAACCATCAATGCCTCGAATGTAATCGTTTTCCCCGAGAAATGAGCCAAAGTTTATAAGACTCTGCGTGTCTTTCCCTCAGTGTTTTCGTAATTGTGTCCGAAGCACTCGTACTTTAACTTGTTCAAATTTGGTATGAATGTTACCTTTAAGAATTGTACCCTTTTCGTTAAAATTATAGATAAAACTTAACCTCAAATGTAGTATTGATGATACCCACGTGATGCTCTTGTGCGTTTTCTGAGTTACATGGCCACAGCACAATATGTTTTGGAACAAATGTATATTTCAATGTAAGGAAACATTCTATAAAAAGTTTTTTTTTCTAAGCTTTTCTTAGAACTGTATATTACACAAGTTGACAAACATTATTTGATCAATGAGGAGGCCAAATAACTATGCACTCTATTGAAATAACCAAGCCTATCTAGAAAATGACGTTCAAAGAGTCCCATTTGTTCCCACTCAGTATGTTCTAAACCATTAAGGGCAGTACTTACAGCACCTGATGTGTTTAATGTGCTCTAATAGCATCCATTTGCAGTCTCGTAAACTAAGAGCACTTGACCCGTCTTCAATTTATGGTAGATAAGAACACGTTAAAGTTTGGAGCATGCACATTTATGAAAAGTTTGATAAAAAATCACATTTCATGATAGGTGTGTTAATCGGATAAAGATGTTGATTCTGTTGTAGCTATAGCTATAGGCCTCACTTTTGAATGATGCTAGATCAATAAATGTATCAAAGCATATATTTTGATGGAAACGAATAAGGGAAAGCTTAATTACTGTTACATGTAAGTTATGTCTGGCATGTTCCGTTTGTTTGAGGCTGCGTGGGGCCATTATAAACTGAAAATGTTGAAGTTTACTTTCACTGAACAAGAGTCATCAGAAGATGACATATCCCACCGGTTCCACATGATCGTAAGATGTAAACCGTTGAAAGATAATTGTAAATTTTTCAAGCAAGGTTCATAATAGTATAAGCTAATAATATTATATGAAACGAAACCTTACATGAACAGAGTCCAAATAAGAGCCGGTTCCATGGAAATAATAACAAATAAAGAAAGATAATTGTAAATTTTTCAATATAATATAAGCTAATATATATAAAACGAAACCTTTCATGAACAGAGTCCAAATAAGAGCCGTTTCCATGGAAATAATAAAAAATAAAATTTTCAGAAATGTGAAAATATCAAAAGGCACCACTTCAGTAGGTGGGCAATACACATGTAAAGTTTAAGAAAGATATGTGGACCGGTTTTTGAGTTCTGCTCCGGAAACGAAACCTTTCATGAACAGAGTCCAAATAAGAGCTGTTTCCATGGAAATAATAAAAAATAAAATTTTCAGAAATGTGAAAATATCTAAAGACACTACTTCAGTAGTTGGGCAATAGACATGTCAAGTTTCAGAAAGATATGTGGACCGGTTTTTGAGTTCTGCTCCGGAAACGAAATGATTACGGACGGACGGACAGACGGACGGACTGGGCGATGACTATATCCCACGGTATTACATACCGGTGGGATAAAAAGGTACCGTGCACGTGGAAATTGATTTCCATGAACTTCATGCATGGCAACGTCCATTTAACCTTCAAGGAGTCAACGAATGTCAGTGTACCTTTACCTTCAGAACCATGCCAAGAGCATACCTTTCTAATAATGAGAAATGGCAGGCTATCGGGTGCATAAACAGCGGTCAATCAATATGCCAGACAGCCAGACAACTAGTCTAAAAGTGTGATTTCGCGACTGTGGAACCGGTATGGTCATACAGGGAACGTAAAGATTAGACCAGGTCGGGGTCCAAAACGTAAGACAACGACCCGAAACGACCGCCAGCTGGTGCTGCTTTCCTTACGTAACCGATTTAAACCAGCATCGAAAATAAACTCTGAGTTCAGGGCAGTAACGAGACTAAGAATTTTTGACCGTACTGTCAGAAACAGACATAAAGCAGCAGGCTTAAAGTCACGTCGTCCTGTTGTTGGGGTAGGGCGGAACACAGACGTCCCAGCAGAGCATTGGCTACACAACATCGAATTAGACAACTTCGACATTGGCGCAATACCATGTTCAGTGATGAGTCTAGATTCAATTTGGACTTCGCAGATGGTCGGATCTACGTTTGGCGACGCCTTCGTGAACGTCACCATCAGTGCACCATCAAACAACACGATTCCTACGGGGGCGGATCTGTGATGGTATTGGGCGGCATAACCTACGACCATAGGACCAACCTTGTTCGACTTTTTTTATTTTTTTTATTTTAGTTTTCCTAAAACTTTCATTGATGAAGTCAAGAAAATATTATATACATTCCTGTGGAATAACAAGAAAGATAAGATTAAAAGATCTTATATCACCAGAACAGATGAAGGTGGCCTTAGAATGATTGATATAGAATGTTTTATTAATGCTCTTAAACTATCATCATTGAAAGACTACATGAAAAAACAATCAACCTTTAATAAGGTTTTTCCCTTATGTCATTTATTTTCACTTGGATCCAACGCAGTGGACTGTTTATCTGACAAAGATAATCCTTACTGGAGAGATGTTTTATTTGCTTGGAAAATATTTTATAAAAAACATGTCATTGAAATTTATGATACTGAGCAAATATTGGTCCAACCACTTTGGATGAATCATCACTTTAAAAAGTCACACATAATAAAAAACTGGTTTGAACAGGGTTTACGGCTCATTAAAGATATTATTGATGTAAATGGCTTTCTAAGTTTTGAATCTCTTAAACAGAAATATGACATAAGAGGTACATTTTTAGATTACCAACATTTGTTAAACAATATTCCCAAGAGCTGGAGAAAAACATTGGAGAGATCTAATTATAATTTTTCTCAACAAACTGTTAATCATGTCCATCAAAGTATGTTATCTTGTAGTAAGGGTTCTAAGATTTTTTATGACAAGCTGATTCAAAATGATATTACTCCAAAAGTGTTAGAATATTGGAATGATGTTTTTCAACATGATATTGCGTGGAAAGATATATTTCTAATCTATAGGAAATGTACAAAAGATTGCAAGCTTTTGGATTTCCAGTATAAGTTTATTTACCGAATAGTGTATACAAAGAAAGAGCTTTTGAAGATGAATTTAGTTGATGATGATATATGCACTTTCTGTAAAAATACTCCAGAAGATCTTTCTCATGTTTTCTTTGACTGTGAAGTGGTAAACAACTTTTGGATCAGAGTAGAACAATTTCTCAATACCAATTTGCATTGTAATATCATTCTATCAAAATTTACTGTTGTTTTTGGAGTATGCTCAAGTAATCATTTATTGAATCATATCATCCCAGCTAACACAGGACGTAGATACGACGTTGTAGGAAGGTCGTGTTTTGGTAACGTAGTTTTTGGACGTCGCTGGTACGTACTTCGGACGTAAAACATAACGTAATTTCTCAACGTTGTTCCGACGTTGTGTTATACGTACTTATTACGTAACTATTATGTAGTATTGTGACGTCTAGTCTAACGTCCTCACAACGTCCTAATTACGAAGTTTTTAAAGCACATAAATCAAGGAAAGTTATTGAGAAATATGAAAAATAAATCCACATTAACCCTTGAAATACTAAAACGAGAGAGGACTTACAGTTATATTTGCCCAACGGTCTAGTGAAACCCTTTATTTTGGTTACGTTATTTTGATACGTATCTGAGACGTACTAAGTACGTGAAATATAACGTCATTCCCCAACGTTGTTACAACGATAGATTGTACGTACTTTTTACGTAACGTTAACGTTGTTATGTCACGTAAAGTCTAACGTCCTCACAACGTCCTGATAACGTTTACAGAAGGAAAACTATGCCAAAGTTTATGTAATCACAAAAGAAAGATGAATTTTAATTATATATTTAATTACATATTTATAAGTATTCGATTTATTGATTTAATATGGACGTATATGGTAAAAATCATTATATATCAAATAATCCAACACACAAATCATGGGATAAAAACTTGTTTTCATTGAATAATTGAAAACAGTCAAATATTATATTATTATAGTCATAAATTCACAAATTTAAATAGATTAGTTATATAACTAATCGATCAGTATCAACTCCTAAATGCCATTCTGATTGTTTTCGATAAGTTTTAAATATATTAAGTTTGACTAATTGACTCGCGTCATTGTCCGGTTTTCGATCACAATAGCAAATCAAACCTTCTTATTGTTAGGCCTACTATAAAAAGTCGCTTAGCTTAAAAATGTGAGTTTCTTTCGACACTCGATACTTCCTGGTCAAATGAGATTCTTTATAAAGTTGGTCATAAGAATGGGACCCCACACAACTCACGGAGTTGCTCTCATGGTCTTAGTTATGCAAGGCAACCACAAATCGCAATATATTTATAAACGCCGGGCAAATAGTCAATAAATATCAATCTTTCCTATTTCAGTTGCAACAATTTTTAGTTTATCGGGTACTTCCCTGTCTCGATTAGTTAGTTAGCCCTAAACCATGCATTCTCACTTCAAGTCTTAAAATGCATTTCCAAAAGTGTACCCGTTACTCATTTGACATACAGTTAAAGCTGTAGGCCTACATGTCTCATTTTGTTTTCTTTAAACCCAGAAATCCTTTGATTAATGAAATACAAAATATTTCTGTCGTAAGAAAAGTAATGACATTCTAATTCAATTAGAGTCCGAAATGATAGTTATATCACTTATGTTTTTGTAAGCTTAGCTTGCTTGATCTCTCCATTCGATTATAAATACAATGAAATATTGTCTATCAAGGAAAACACGCAAAGATGAAGAATATTCAACATAATCGCTACGGTTACGTTGTCACGACGTCCTCAGATCGTAATTCATATGTCAAGACGTCCTCACAACGTCCTAGCGACGTAAGCTAGCCCTATCTTTTCTCTGAGTACCGGTAATTGAATTTTTCTGGTTAATCATTGTTATATTTTACTAGTTCATGCGTTCCGACATACACAGATTAAATAGCCCTGGCCTTTAAAGCACAAAAGACCTAAGGCCCCAAATTAATTTAAATTTTAGAATAGATTGATGACAATTGAATGTGATTAAATAAAATTTAAGGATTTTGCTAAATGTGGAGGTAATATCTTAGACTTGATTAGGTAAAGTTAAGATTTTTAATTCAATGATGCATTACTTTTTATAATGTTTGAACACAATACTCTTCTTGAATAAATAAAATAATATTTAAAGCTTGCTGACTTGTGGACTAGGTAATCTATTTTTGTCTTTACGCGCCAACACAAAATCCTCTGACGTCATCATTTTTAGTTATGACGTCATTATCGTCGCCATGTTTGATGTCGCGTCAACTTGAAGAATCGCTACACGCAACACAGTGTTTTTCTAATTTACCGGCAAAGGATTTACTTTCCCTATAGAAGGTAAGTACCCATTTTCGTTAAAACATTAGGAAAGTTTAAATAAAGCTTTGAATATCTGGTATTTCAACAAAAGCATTCGAAACAGATTAGAGTAGCCGAGGTAGAGTCTAGGCCTAACTTGAATTTTAAAAATTGCAGTCACCGTACAGTACAGTTCAAGCTGAAAATACGTGTACTGTACATTTCGTTTCTATTGTATTGCAATATTTTCATCTACATTCACTGTAATTTATGTTTTAGTTCGAATCGACAATAACCGATTTAGACGGTATTCATGCATTTATGTAAAATCCTGTGACAAAGGCACTAGAAAGAAAACACGGACAAACTCCTCACCGCGAACCGCATTGCTCAACTGACTTGTACTATGACGTTGTTTCGTCACATGAGTAGTGAGGAGTTTGGAAACTATTTGATCATTGACGATCAGCTGTTTCAAAGTTCACTCGGTACAAGCTTGTTTGTTTTGATAATTGCAAGCCTCGTTTTGCTAGTAATGCTCAAAACACTACAGTTTATTCACATAAGTATTCTTGTATCATCATAAAATTTCTAAAACGTACGTTGATACAGTAACTTGAGGCTTCTTTGCGATATTTTCACAGACTTTCACGACAGTTTAGCTACAAACCGTGCCAGTTATATTCGGACGTAGACCGAAACTTCTGTCGCAGAATGCTGTAGCCTCGCACATATCCAGTGGGGTTGCAGGTAGAGTTTCTCGATCTAATTCGGACGTTGACGTTGTTTCCATAGACTTGCTTATATTAGTGTAGCATAAATCAAATGCAGTTAGTTTCCGTCGGATCCTGATCAATTTTTGCACATTTGAAATGAATCATCCCAGCTACATCCTAATAATTTCTATTTAATCTTTCATCTTTTATTTTAGTAATTTAATCAAATTAATTGTAATCATGGGTGTGCATATGTCAATAAGTTTATTATGGTGCTCTATGGGTCACGTTTCCACTGTATGTATATATGTAATTAAACAACAATTATGAACACCACTCATGCTTGATCTCATCGGTTTGAATTATTGACCTTTATTTTGCCCAGGAAAGCCTTGAAATCGGCCTTAAAACATTGTTTTTTTGAGAAATTGTGCAAAGCCTGTACCAAGTCATTGAAAATTATTCTTCTGCACGACATAAACGTGATAGAGTACAGAAATTATGTAATATTTCAATTATTGAATATCTGAGTAAGTTTTTTAAGATAGCTTAATTTGTATGGGTAAAATGATTTTAATTTCGCTGCGGGATGTTTCCTTTTGAAGAACCGAATAACCACGGCGTTACATGAATAAAAAAATATCATACTACGATAGGAATTTTATCATAGCTAGTCACAGCTAATTTGAAATTAACAATTATCCAAACGTATGTTTACAATTCAACGAAGATGTGTAATAAATCCCATGATTTCGATAAAAAAGTTGATATTTAATAAATTTTATGATTTGTAATTAATTACAACTGCATTATATTTACAGTAAACTAGCAGATAAAGTTCATTACAATTGAATTCTAAGTTTTTGGTTTATTTTACAAAATGGATAAGAAATGTGCTAGAAGAGTGTGAATATTTGACAATCTCAATAAAATTCTTCTAGAAAGCTGTTTACTGCTTTTGTGCTTCACGGTATTAATCTAATTTATGACTGAATGTTGCGGCTTGCCTTGGGTCACTTGTATGCTTTTTGATATAACATTTTGTGAGTGGTGTATAATACTAGTATAAGCTACATAACAAATCAGTAATAATAACAACTCTCTGCAATTGTTACAGCTATCAATTCCTAACTCATGGCACTGTTATTGTGTAAATCTGTGTGTGACATACAGGGATTAGGAAAAACATCTTTTACAACGTGCCATTTTCATGCTTTTCGGTGCTTTTCTTATTTTCTAGTGGGCCATTTCCTTTACATCAATAGTAAATTTCAGAATTTTAATGGGACATTTTTTATCCATTGTGCAACATGGCCCGTTGCCCCTGCTTGGCTGATTTTGTCTTAATAAACAAAGGAAATTGTTTAATTTTGGTTATTTCCATTTTACAGTTGGCTGACTGACAGTTTGTCTGAGAAATGAAAGATCAAGGGACGGCGCATAATAACTGAACAGGGATGGAACAATCGAGGTTTTTATCAGGTAATACCATTCAAACTTATCATCCAGATATTAATTTTGGAGTTAAAATGGTTCACAGTGATTAATCTACAAAATATTGAGTCAAAGGGACTTGTTGTAAAAGTTCTTTAAAAAAATACCACGATCAAAATATGCATTTCGCCAAACACAGCTTAATCTTTATATGCCCTGTCAGAAATTCGCGAATATTTGATGCAGGACTCGGTGGTAAACTATAAATGGTTATTTATATTTTCTATTGATTAGCCCTAATTCTGAGTATTTGATTTTGATGCAGGACTTGAGTCACTCCCGGGTATATTGATATTAATCAGTGTAACAGTTTTAGATGATTTTACAAATAATAACCTATTATCTACTTTATGAATTTTAAAGCAGTTGATTCAATTGAAACGAAGACAACTTTTACGTGTTATCGATTTTATATGCAAGAGTGGTATTGTTATGGTAATGATAATCTGTCTTTAATGACTGGCATTTTTAATTTATTTTCACAGGAGGAAGCTTTATTAACAAATGGTGCCAAAGGTTGGTCTTGATGACATTCATTATCGAACGTTTGACAGATGAAGAGTATTGAAGACACTCACTCACCTTTCTTGTAGTAATGTTAAATAAACAACATTGAATAAACATCTGATTTGTTATTTATTATCTGTTTATTCTGATTAATTGTTTCAGTTCAATGTTTTCCCGTGTACATGTATTCAATACAATTTATGCCAGGCAGGTTTTAACAAATAATACACCTTTTTGGTATAATTGCCCATATGAATGATTGTATAATTTGTTTGTTTTTGATAATATTGTAAGAACATTTCAACTAAATTTTTGATATTTAAATATACATATTGTTTTTTTACTTTCACGTCGAACCAAGTGCCTGGTATTATTTCTTTTGAATACTGCTTATGCAAAACGAATGTGGAAATGTACTTACACCATATTAACGCGGAAAAATCACGTTGTAGCAACATGTTTGTGAGTCTACAAAATGACGTGGTGACAACATTTTTAATTTACGTAAGGAAAACGTAAAATATGACGTCTATGTGACGTCTCAAGAATGTCGCATTTAGGTAGAAAAAACACGTTGTAGCAACCTGTTTGGGAGTCTACAAAATGACGTTGTGGCAACGTTAGAAATTTACCTAATAAAAACGTAAACATGACGTTGTTTCAACGTCCCTACAACGTCGTATTCAGGTAGAAAAACCACGTTGTAGCAATCTGTTTGGGAGTCTACACAATTACGTTGTCACAACGTCAGAAAGTACGTAATGACAACGAAAAGTGGACGTTGTGACAACGTTAATACAACGTAGATTTGTTAGCTGGGATACTCCTTGCCAAAAGATATATTCATATTTCACACATTAAGCAAAATGCACTTTCTTTTGAGTTATTTATTAAGCTTTTGACGGAAACCTGCTCAATAGAACATTTCATTGCTAGAAAAAATAATATACTAACTCCCTTTAATATGAAATGGAGACAATTATCAGACTCACTTTTGACCAATAAATGAAGCGTCATAAAATACCCCTATGTACCAACGCACCCTCTACGTCAAGGACCTGGACTCATATGTGGATGTCATGATATATCTACTATATGCTATTATTATATTGAATTCAAATGTCTGTGAACTTATTGTAGTGCCTTATCTATCTTTGATGATCTGTATACTATGAATTGAAATGGAATAAAAAAAAAAAAAAAAAAAAATAAAAAAATAAAAAAAAAAAAACCTTGTTCGACTTGTTGGAATGGTTGACTGGTGTCCGTTACCGAGACGAAGTGTTGCAACCTGTTGTTCTTCCTTTCTGCTGTAGAGTGGGTGTAAACTTTGAATTTCAACATGACAATGCTCGACCCCACACGGCTAACGTCAGCAGGGATTTTCTCACGCAGAACAACGTCAGAGTGTTGCCATGGCCGTCCAAGAGCCCAGACATTAATCCCATTGAACACCTCTTGGACGTTCTTGGACGAGGGATCGTGATGTTCTACCCCAGACACTTGATGCCATGATCCAGGCTCTCCAAGAAGAAAGGCGCGCAGTTCCTCGGGCTGTCATTCGGAAGTCAATCCAAAGTGTGAAGAAGTGATCAGGAAACAGGGAGGACACACCAGGTACTGAAATGTCACCTGTTGTGTATATACTTAATTAAATATACTTGATCAAAAACCCATGACAATAAAACAAATTTCACTATCAATACATGCGTTTCTTTATTCATTTCCATCAGTATATAAAACGTCTTTCTATGGTTAATTTAGATATTTACATACAAATCAAAAGGCGAAGTGATTTGGAAAAGCTATATATTTACTTACTTTCTGTTGAATCTCAGTTTTATAAGATGTTTATTTGTACACCCTATTCTCGCCCACGTGTACTTTTAAACCTACCTTATATTTCTTTTCAGAAAATGACTGATAGTCTTTGTGAATGAAACGTGGGTAGACATCAATCAATGTACAGACCATGTGAACGTCATTCATATTGTGTATATTCAAGACAATACATTCTAACAGAGGTTTGAATTTGAAAAACAACAAAGCACTACTAGAATCTAATAGGGTGTGGGGTGTATTTCATTGGTTATTTTTATAATCACTGAAGTAAAAGAGCAATACAAATGAATGAAAGAACGATCTAAACTAATACTTCCAGTTTTCTTTCGAGACAGATCAGTGAGAAGTGTAGGACATTGTAATGTTGAAATTAATTATAGTTAAACCTGTTTGCTAATTATCAATGCAATTAAAGGTTTGAACAGCTATAACTTGGAAGTCATGTGGTTAGTAGCCAATCGATGTTAAGAGACGTTGTCCAATTTTTTTCCTTTTAATTGAATGAAGCGTATGTACAAGAAGGGTTTTTATCATCAAAAGGGTTTTTATCAAAAAAAGCCATAACATCTACCATATGGGAGTTGGACCAAAATGCAAATATTATAAGATGATAATTAAATCTAGCTGGAATGGTCAGCATAATGAAAGGGAAGATTGTCATGCCACCAAAAAGGACTGAACTAACTTTTCTCGAGTATGTTCTCCTATGTTACCCTGTAATGATTGGTTAAATTTCGGACACAGTAGAGGCTGACCTTAAGATAATGACATTTGAATTTACACTGTTATCATTATTGTTACATGAATTACATTCAAACTAATGATTTACCAATCAACTTCCATGGTATCAATGAGCTCACGGAAAAGAATATGTAAAATCAGAGACATTATATACATGTGTATATATGTGTATATAATGTCCCTGGTTAAATAGCCTTAAATGCTTCCGAAATGTATTTACTAAATCTAAAAGCAAAAATGTAAAGAATAATATGTATCAACAACGTTCCCCTGTTTATCTAAAAAAATCTGATTAACACGCATGCAAAGTTCGAGATATTTATTTATAATATTGTTCACATGTCATCCTTCACGGACTGCTTGTGATCAGAATGTTATTGATCTCGCATCTCATGTATTGTTGTCATAACGATACAATTTCATCAATCATTCATTTCCAGCTGCACATAAGTGCATTTTCTGTCTCTATAGAGTTGAGGGAGAATGAAAGATAAGTTTAAAAAGCGGACGTTGCTTATTTTGCAACTAGCACTGCCATGGACTTTCTTAAGGCTTCAAATGACAACTTATAGCTCTCCAAATGTGAAATGTGATTGTTATGTTTAATCAGTTTTTCAATCCTACATTAATGTAAAGCATTGATGATATAATGATTCAAAGGAATGAGAATGAGGTGGAAAGGAATCTGAGTATGAAATAAAATCATTGTAGATGCAAAAACAAAAAGATAAGTCTTGCATGAAATATTATTATTGTTGATTACAAATCATCAATGAAGACATTCGGTTTAAATTTGGTTGACATCGAGCTTGAACTGTTTGACCGCTAAGAAGGTTAAAAGATAACGATAAACTTATCTTAACTATTGTTTATTACTATTTAATAGGTTGCTGCGTTACAGCATTTTAATACAACTTAACAAGTAATAGTCTTGCAGAAACTTTGATTACAAAGCTAATATCAATGAGAAAGTTAAACTTGCGTCTTGCCATTCGAATTCACAGACAGTTAGGTGCGGTGAGGTGATGCTGTCATAGCGTCCTGATTTGCCATGATCATGGTGCTTTTCAAACATGTGCTCTTTTAGTCAGTCACATGTCATGAAATGGTTAGAAAGAGACTGATTTACATATTGAAGTTACATTATTCATATTAGGTTACAAAACTGTTGTTAAGCATCTAGCGGAGTTTGAACGTAGGATTTCTATATATGATGGATAAGTAGACCAGTGACATGTCATTGGTTAGCTTTAGGTAAGCTGTTATGAGGTACATGTAGTTATTTGGATACTTTTAAATTCAATCGTTGTTTGTGCAGATAACTATACAACTTTTTTAACATTGTAAGTGCAGATGACTATCACTCAAAATAAATGTGCTTTGCATTTACAACACTACAATATTACACATCCTAGTTGACAGTCACATGACTTGGCAACTTTTTTAATTATTTAGAAGATTTTGTAGCTGTTGATTACTCGAATATCCTCACCAAATAAGCTGAAGATTAGACACTTTCGAGTGGCAAAGTTCACTGCAGGTCAATAAGCACATTGGTTTTAGCTTACCAATTCATTTACAGCATATGCCATTGAATGTTCCTAAACTCTTCACAATAGTTCCCTAAGCGTCAGGAAATGCGTAGAGAAATTGATTTTAGTTAGCAACCCACAAATCCTTCGACGATAGGTGCTGGTCAGATGTTCATCACTTGAAATCAACATGGGCTGATGGATCTTCTATGTCACCACATGTGCTGTTTCCAAAGAAAAACAGGGTAAATGTTCCAATTTAAGGAAACTTTACTTGTGTGAATGCTTCCTGAGAGGCATCAATCACTTACATAAAATTCCTAAGATGACCTTTGGAGCAATGGAGACAAGAAGTTGGCAAACTGAGTGAAGCATCGCCGACTTAATGTGATTAGTTACTGTGAAGTTATGATAACTATCTATATATTATTTTATCCCTGGTCTAGTGAAATAGTCAAACATAAGAACCTTTCTAAAACCTAAGATGCCAGAAACTTTTTCTAGTCTGAAAACGTTCCAAAGCAGGCAACCAACAGCATCGACCAAAAGTCGCTATTCAGATATCCATCACAGAGAATCAATATGTGCTCTACAGTGTGTAATTATCACTTGAAGTCAAGTTAATGTTGCTATTGAAGGAAACCCCTGATGATGTTTACCGATCGTTCATGTGCGAACCATCTATTAGCGAAAAGGATTCCTGAAGTTCATGTTTATGATCCTGCTGGTGTTATCCCCTTGACATCTGACACTTGAATACTTCGAGATATCTAACATTTTATGTTATTTTATACTGCTCATGGTATTTAAAAATCTTTTACACATGAACACAAAATCATGACAATGGGCCCTGTATATTTTTCATAGATTATGACGTAAAAATCACATGTGATGTGCTTTAAGAAGAAAAATTAACTAACATCTTTTTGTCAACAAATGGTTGTATATATAGAGGATACTAAACGACCTTCCATTTAATACTATTTTTATTAAACGAGTTAATGGTTTTGTATAAAACGAGCGAAAGCGAGTTTGATACCAAATCATTCACGAGTTTAATAAAAATAGTATTAAATGGAAGGAAGTTTAGTATTCTGTTTATTACTTGCCCTAAAAATAACGCAAACTTGCCGAAAATGTGCTGAAACTAACAGTTCCGCGACAAGGCACCCATTGTGACGAAGCGCTTACATTATGACGTCACAACAGCTCACTTCTGTGTCGTAATACTTGCATTGTGATATTACACTAGTTTAATATTGCCGTATAAATATATCACTGCGGTATCTTACACGGGCGTGTAATAAATAGTATTATTATCTTCTTCTCCTTAAAAAGTTTATGGATTGCTGAAACATAAACTCATCGGCAAAACAAACATCACTTTTGAACTGAAAACATAGAAAAATATTCTATTTAAATATTGACAGGAACCATCGCAATATAAGCACATTATCCCTATATGTGTGTATTTTAACTTGTAAAGAACAAATGATGATTCATTATAGGGAAAAATGAAAAAAGGTGAATATCTCGTGACTTTGCCATTGGTGCCAAGTCACGTGACACAAATGTCAAACAAGAGCTCATAATGGATCACGATCATCACCCCTGTAGACAAAAACACCTACACCCCATCAAAAGTTGGATCACAAAACTGTAAGAAGCATTTGAAAGTTGACAAATACTGTGCACGGATACCAACTTTTGGAGAATTGCGGAAAGTTCCTAATTTTTTAATTACAATTTGTTTTCTCAATATAGATATAAGATATCAAGATATTGGACAATCCCAAAACAGCAAAAACAATTGTACTTTTACCATATGAAAACTTATACCCGTTTGCATTTGACAATCGTCAACACTTTCTTTAAGTGACGTCATGAACGTCAAATGCTATAAGTGTGTATTGCGTTTTGGACGTACGTACTAGGAGACCAAGGACAAGTGAAGTCAGAGCTCTTCGATTCCTCAGTGGTCCTACATTAACCACTCAACCTTGATTTATTGCAAATGCTAAATGGTAAGAATAGACTTAATTTTTAAAGCTATACAGCTATTTAAAGGTCCTATGCCCTGTCACTGATTGAAGAACACCAAGTCTTTCACAAAAACATACTTCAGTCAAATCTGACTCACCAATCTATGAACAAGCCTCGATTAAGGGTAAACAGGAATACTGAAAGAGCCATTAGGTGACGTCACACAATTCTTCTATGTTTTATTTAATTATTGTTATTTTTTGTGCATCCACTTGTCTTGAGCATATTTAAGTCTGATCCGATGTTTTCTTTCCAATATTCATGATTTTAGATTGACAAAATTATCAAAATGATGGTCTGTAATTTTAGTTTTTGACCCCTTCTCATTAAAAATGTTTTGAGCGCACTACGGATTATGTCAAATACTATTTTCTGTTTTTCAATGTTTTTGGGACTGGTTGATATACTATACTGACTTTATTTCAATCTTTTAGTACTTTTCGTTATTAAATGAGAGTAATTTTAATTGAGTGATAAGTTTCTTTTGCCGATTAGTTTATTAACGAGCTACCTGGTCTATTAATCTATAACTTATAGCAAACGTGAATTGTTTGGGGTATTGGGGTTGAACTTTAAGCTTATTCAATAACTTAATTTAAAGCTTCATAATATGACATTGGTGTAAAATGCAACGGAAGAACAGGGTGCCACCAAAAATGTCAATTTAAGTAGTGTAAGAATGTTGCATATGACTATGTGTTGTTTTGTGTTAGTCTTGATCACATTACACATGTCAAAAAGAGATGTTATAACCTCTGATGTCATCTGTTATTGTAAATAAACATATTTTTAACATTATGGTTTTTGCATGGTTCTTTTCTTCAAGGAGAGGTAGACACTGTGTCATAGCCAATTAGTGGCAAATGAGGTTTAATATATTCATTTGTTCCCACTTCTTTACCATTAAAGACAAGACTTGATAGTTCACCACCAGGTATGTTTGATGTTTGTAAATAGCATCCAATTGTAGTCTGGTAAACTTACAGTAATTGACTGTCAGCAAAACACATGCCAAAAAAAGTACTTTTAAATTCTTATATTTTTCAAAAATATATATTTTGGGATATGTACGTTAAATGCCAATATTGATACTGTTTCATTAATAGCACTTCACTTTTAAACACACAATTACAATACGTATTTTACATTTTCGACTCTTAATGATAAATCAAGTATGTTTTGAGGCGGAAAAGTAATTCTTACATACAGCTGCGTACTTTAAGTTTGTTCACTTCCCTATGTATCTTAGTGCAAATATCTTATAATTGACATAAATTAAAGAACTTCAGCATGCGATGTACATGTATAACATAACTATTATTTATCTAATTGTTTTGGTTGTTTTCTCCTGATGCAAAAGTCAGATTTTTTACACTATAAAAAACACGGTAGGGGTCAAATTTGGGAAATTCTGCTTTTCTTGAAACTCGATTCATTTATCCGAAATATACTCCCAGAGAAAAACAACAGAACTGTTACATTTACATAATGTATAGGAAGACATTTGACTATTTACAAAGCTGACGATCACTTATGAGGAATTTTGTAGATAACAATGAAAAATGAGGTTTTCGAAATTTTGACCCTAGATCACTTCAATGACCTGCAAATTATGTTACAGTTGACAATGAAGTGTTGTGATATTCAATTATGATACGGTTCAATGAATTATAACTCACGTGCTGAAATTACAAAATAATCCGTGTTTTTTCGCAATGCTACCATGAATCAAAGACATCCCAAACTACATGATATTTGCATTAGGGTAAAAGCAAATAAGTGAAAAACTATAGGTTCGCAGCAATGCTATGTTACATTTTTATGTCTGTCATAAAACTTGTTGATTTTATCAATGATACATTATAGAATATCCATTTAACATTTATCCTTTAACTATCACAGAGATAAAGGGTTTTGCTGCCATAAACATGTCAAAGTTGTCACATGTTAAAGATGCCGAAAAAAATAGATTATTCATATCAGTGCTGATGTTGTCATTTATGACATTTAAACTGTAAATAACAATAAATGAACTTATATTCCCATATTCTGCATGATAGGATGAATCAATATATATTTGAAGTTCGTTATCGAGTATTTTCTTCAAAAGTTTCTGACAGCCTCAACATCAAACGTGGGTGACCTGGGAAATCTGGACTTCATTCAAATTATATACGTTCAAAACAATTCTTTTAAGTAAGGCTAGGGTTGTTAAATTGATATATTCTTAGAAAGCAAAACATCACGATATATCATTTAGTGTGTATTTCAATGTGTCTTAACGAATCAAATGATCAACGGGGCAAAACATGAATTTCAGTTTCCTTTTGCCAATATTGAGAATTTGCATTTGAATATAATGGCTTTTTTTTACAAATTAATTAATTGAACAAAGGAAATATAGTTTCAAGTTAAAGTGGTTTTGTTAACTTTTTTCACGATCTTTGCTTTTCATGAAACTTCACCATTAAATCATAGAAAAGAACATAAACGTGTACATGTAAGCAATATTTCTTGATTGGTGTTTACTTTCATTCGTTTCTCAAAGTAAACATCACACTCTTTTGTCAATATTTTCTTCCATGCAGGTTTTGAAAACAGATTTTTGTTGTTTTGAAATTGCACCATATGGGTTACAATAACTTTTGTTTTTATTCAATTCTACTTACTTTTGACAATCGAGTGTAAATTAACTACCTCTGCTGCAGAGCATTTAGTATTTCTAAAAATTGGTGTTAAAATTCTAACATTTAATTTATTAGATAAATAATATTTCAATTGCGATCGATGCCATTATGTCATGAACACGGTGATGTCACTACAATGAAATCACCCCTGAAAAAAGGTTTATGGTAGTGCAATGTTCAGAGACGTACATTTACATTGCAACGTTATAAAAATTATGTTGCATGACAAAAAGAAAGTAACCGTCCAGTTCTCTTTAAATTTTACCCGAACTAAATGGCTGAGCAACATCACCAAAGTCTCCTTCAATAGCAACAATCACTTGACTTTCAGCGATCATTTCACACTAGAGAGCAGATAACGGTTCTAGGTGATGTATTACCTGAACCGGGACCACGATTGGTCGAAGCTGAAGTTGCTCAAGTCAATACTTTCTCCCCTTTATTAGCGAACACCTTTTCGAGGTATCTTTAAGTTTTGTTACTACCCATTTAACTTTTCATTACGCATAAACCTGAATATATACCCCAATTGCCCTTTTGACCTATCCATTACAAAACAACAATACGCAGCTATAGGCTGATTCTATGAACCTTAAGTAACGTCTTGCTTTCTTAAATACTTCTTACTCAATGATGTCCCTTATAAAATTTATGTCTCCCAGACAAGCAGTAACATAATCAACACTTTAACTTTATTTTAATTCAATTTAAGGAGCATTAACTTGTTCTCGTGTAAAAATAGCACATTAGTGGTTACATAAAAGAGCCATCAGACTATATTCATGACAGATGTTGAACATCGTACCAGAAACAATAAAATTGATGTTCGCTAATCAACTGAGGTTAATTTTTGTACGAGTTCCCATAATGCTAATTCCCAAGGATACCAATGTGAAGAGTTTCGGAACAGTTTCGGAACATTTAACCCTTCGTGATAGGAATTGTTCCACTATTTATCTGATGCCCTTTCTGAGACATATCCTGTTAATGAATTAGTCAGCTAAAACCAATGTGCCTATCGACCTGCAGTGAACTTTGCCACTATGAAGTTTGTGACCTGCAAGCTCATATTCGGTGAGGATAATCACGGCATCAGCTCAGCAGCTCCCAAATCTCCTAATTAATGAAATGCATCGTAAGGTTTGAACTTTCTGAGGGATATGGAAGTGGTTGCTGCATATCGACCTGGCATGAGAATTTTGCCGCTGAAGTCTCTTGTTTGAGAATGGTCTAGCTTGTCATCGCATTAAGCAATACCAGCAATAGCAGCTCCATCAGCTCTTAATTAATGGTATGCATTGGTAGGTAATGTGGCTGTTACCATAGTTACGGCAAATGGAATGGTGAATGAACCAAAATGTCTAATAGCTGCTGAACAAAAGTTTGTTTAGGTGATATCAATTTGATTTCATCATTTTGGGGAAATTGAAATAGGCAAAATTTCTTAACGACATATTTTGTACTGAAATTATGTTTTATCGATTTGCAATGAATCACATCTTCAATACATGCACAAAGAATTGATATGTCACAAGTCAATACAAGTATTAGCATCCTTAAAAGAGGCAGTGGTTCAACATTCGAAAATTCAAAAACCTTTTCCCTTCTTAACTGCCGTCGAAGGGAAACTTTACCACCTTTTGTAATCGTTCTGTGTAACACAAATTCAAACGTCAAATGGCGTCACCTGTCAGCATTTAAAGACTTCACGTCAAATTTGTACCGAAGCTTGTCCATAGATGAGAAGGTTTTGGATAGAGTCTAACACGTCGTATTGAACAGTCTGTAAGTCATGCAATCGGTAACAAGTCTTGAGTGCTTAAAACTCTTTATTGCATGCTAATATCAATGTTCTTACCTCAAATGAAATTTGCCATGTGTCAATGTAGAATACGTTGTGACCAATGACTATCACTTAGGTTATCGAAGAGCACTGATTACACCTGTGTCCATGCTCCAACATGCCAACCTTTGATGTGTACTATCCATGACGTCACTCGGAGGGAAAAATTGCTCATTTAAAAGTTTTAAGCATAAACATTTATGTTGCAACTATTTCAATTCGAATTAAACTGAAAGCATCCTTATTATGAAGTCATTTTAAAAGTGATACAGTTTCTTAAGGACCTGTTTGATCACATATTGACTATCGACTTTTATTTTGGACAAATATTTCGTCAAAGTAGTCAACATTGGTTAATTATGATATGCTTTACGTTTTGTTACAAATGATATAACAACTTTACACAAAAACTAGGAAATTTGAGCTTAAGCATTTCGGATCAAACTGGTATAGCATTTCAGAACTAAATGTTCGACATCCACTCTTGAAACACAAACATGCCCAGTGGGAAATTCTTTGAGTGAAGAAACCGATGCTTTCTTTCGACGTCATTATTTTGACAGATCTTCGACAAGACAACAGGGTTAATATTCTGAAAAAAAGTTTTTAGAGAGAGGCTCATGAGTTCTAATTTATGCAAAGTGTGTCAAAGGAAAGTGATCACTCCCCCTTTTGATATACACATATTTTTTGTTACCATCGGTACCGTTTTCATATTTGAGGACAAATATTTCAACTGCAAAATAAATGCCGTGTACACTTTTCAAAGTCAAAGATGTTTATTGTATGAAAGGCCTCTGGCCCATATACAAAAGAGTTACAGTATGGTACATGAAAGTTAACTATTACATAGTTACGTAAAACAACATTCTACTACAATACCTAAGGTTCTACTAATTGCTTTATGAGAAGATCTCTCTTTTCTAATGCATGTTTTATATATAATGTTAATTGAACAATAATAGCTTTGTTATTAGTTTGCAATAAAGAAGTATAAGCATCCCCTGGTTGTTTATCTAAAAAGTGGAGTGGTATATATTTCTGTCTTAATTCAAAATAACAAGGGCATGAACATGTAAAATGCATTTCATTTTCTACTCCTTGGTTGCATAAAGGACAAAATCTTTTTTCTTTATCGATAGCTGTTTTCCTCCCCTCATTGATCATTAAACTTAGCAAACCCAAGCGATATTTTACAAATATTTTTCTTAAGTGATTTGAAGTTATTATTGATAAGTATTTTTCAGGCTGATGTAAGGTTTTGAAGGTCCTGTAATATTCATATCGTGAACTTGAATCTAAAGTGGAATGCAAATCTTGACTGAACATATTTATTGCTCGAAGTCGAAACTCATTAATAAATCTGTTAACGTCCCCGATTGTCTCGCACAACCATATGAAACCAAACTTACAACTTCATGAATACTATTTTCCAAGTTCTTGTATGTGCACTTTAAGAATGTTTACATCAAACGACCATCTGTATTTGTTGTCTCGCTGGATTTGACATCTAAGTAAACCCGAAATTATTTTGATCCCTGCTGACTTACTGTGATTGTGTTGAATGTCAAACACAAAACATTGCAGAAATAGGTTCCTCTTTGATGTTTCAAAGAGTTGACAAAATTAATGTCAAACATATCAAAGCTTTAGCAATGATCTTTCACAAGTATTCTATAATTCTAATACAGATGAAAGAACTCGCTGACCGACAAAAAAGTAAACTAAGAACTTGAACATGTATTTCACATAAATGCTTATCTCTATCCATGAATTGAGGGACCCACAATTGCGAATGCTATTTAGATGAACACATGCTAAAATGCCTCATGAAACTGTATGTCAGTGAAGTTTAATGAACAGATAAAATGGAGAAATATTGAATAGGTATGGCGGAGGGTGGAACACGACTGTGTGAGCGTGCCTGCATATTGAGTAAATAAAAAGTGTTATTGTTTGCAAAAGTCCATCAAACTGAAAGGATTGCACTAAAACCCAGGCATTCTTGACAAAAATATTCATAGCAACTAGACCACCAGACCTAAGGACTCATATTCTCAAGGTATATACCCACAATAGGTTTAAAAGAGCTTCTGCTACCTCAAAGGGAACTCCGTACAATAACCTGACAACAATTTGCAATCTCAAAAGCGGCCCGAAATGGTTATAGTTGATATTGGGCAAAGGAAAATTCTCGATCCTTTGATCTTTTCCCTTGTTGGCATCATAGTATATACATGCATGTAAACAACATGAACAAATCAACGAGTGTATGTTTACTTCTAAAGGTAATATGAAAAATGAAAACTTATGTCTTGAAACTAATGTCTCTTTTTGTTTTCTCCTAAAACAGTTATCATAAATATGCAACAAGAGATGTTTTAACTGACGAGTTAACATCGATAGATGATCTCAATGAATGTTTTAAGAACAAAAAATGGTGTTACGAAATCGACCACATGAAAGATAGATCAAATGGTATGTTTTTTTAAAAATATATGTTTTTGTCCAACTTTCATGACGTTTTTAAGAATTATGTTCTTCTATTAAACATCTTTAAAGGTTCGTGAGACACCAATTCAAAAGAAACATTTTTGATTTCACAATATCAACAGTTACACAAGTTATACTTCTTACTTTCTTATCCTGTATCTGCTTGTTCTGAAAGCATGACATTTTCTAATAATGCAATAATTAAGCTGACGAGTCAAATGCTCTCGGTAAACGAGACTGCAAATGGATGCTATTAGCCCAGATTAAACACATCAGGTGCTGATAATTGCTGGACTCCAGCCCGTAATGGAGTAGAACATGCCAAGTTGAGACAAATTAATTGTATGACGTCAGTAAATATCAAATCAATTGCTTCACATTTAGATATGACATGATATATATTTATAGTAAACGTCTATAAGTACCATCATTTTTGTTTGTTGATTTGGGAATCAGGCTGAAATTTAATTCACTTAAACCACTTGTCGTTATACAATTGGAAGTTAGTGCCAAAAAATGGTGGGGTTATTTGTTTTGTTCTTGTTTTTGTTTTTTGTTTTTTGTTGGTTTTTGTTGCTGTTTTTTTGAGGGGGGTATATCAAGAGACCATAGAAATCTGTAACTGCAGAATTTGAAGAATACAAAATTACGTATTAAAGCAGATAGTGGGAAATCAAATGTCGCAGTGTTATCAAAACGTGCTGGTAACTTTCATACTCCCTTTGTTCCATAGGCAAACACGTATGATATGTATTGTATTGTAAAAACTTGCACATTGTGTAGTGTCGGGTATGGTGTTTAAGGTATAAAATCCTCGTAAAATCAATAGTTATCAGGGGGTTGTGTTCAGATCAAAAAGTTTCGAAAACTGCTGGAGTCAGCATTACTTTAAATTGGCATTAATAACTTAGGTCATGTTACATAGATGTATAGTATGGTAATTTAAGAACTATGAAGTAACCATATATCATATCAAGGACATTGGTTTTGAATGAAAATACTTATTATTCCATAATCGTTGAGCTCTATACAAAGATTGATATATTTTTTATTAATACACATGAGAGTACATTAAAACAACAGTATGGTGCTTAAAGCACCACAGAGTCTACAGTAGTGATACACTGTGACGAAGTCACACAATGACTTCCTTTAGTAAGCATTCGTCCACGTGCTGTGGGATTAACTGCCTAAGAGTGGAGAAATGAGCTAAACATATACAAATCATCAAACTTTGTAAACATTTGACATTATTAGCTGATGTTTCACTTAACTGTGAAATAAATTACCCATTACATGAAACTAATTCACCTGTAATGAGCATGCTCACCACCTTTATACGAACAACGTGTGAAATCGAGCTTTTGCAAAATTGAAGAATTAATGTTAACACAGTAATATTAGCATCTAAAATATCGCAGCTTCATTTCTCTTGTATACAGTTAAAAATATTTTACATTGATTAAGCGGAATCTTGTAAAATTGGGTTTTCTTTGGAAAGGAAAATGGAAATGGAATTCCTGCCATAATCATTAATTAGAAAATGGATTGCACAACATGAACCACAAAAATTCACATGCAAATCCATTTATGGAAGGTTACAAATGTCATATCAAGGCATATTATTTTTAGTTTTAATATTTAGTTTAAATATTTCTGGATTACAAATCTTCCATATTTTGATGCATATAGCCTTTCCTTGTAAGACCAAAATAAAACAAACAGAAAGGTGTCAACATAAATGTGTAATAATGAATAAAAGGATTGATACTATATGACCAGACTGAATAAAGTCACTCCTATAGTTAAAAAAGATAAATCATGATATGGACTGTGAAGACAATCTTAGCGATATTGTGACATGCAGTCTTTGTGACTAGTAAACAAAGTATTACCAAATTAAACCGTGATTCCATCTCTTAATAAATTAAACTGTACACCTTTTTCATCCCCATAACCTACTCACATAAAATATTAAGTTAAACTTTTCACGCACTTTCAACACTAAAAGGGCAAAGTATTTAAGGAGAGACAGTCAAATGGAAATCATATTTAATACTTAACGAAAACAATCTATCAATTGTCTAACACATGAACATGCACATCTAACGATACGAGTCTTTATTTGCATCTTACACGCGAATATGACAAATATTCTGAATTTGCGTTACTTGAGGAAGCATTTGAAGACGAAAACTCATACGGGAGTGGGCGGAAAAGCGTGATAAATGTAAGCATTTAAGTTGCCTTGAACCTAACAAAGTTGAAATGTCTGTTTCA
The DNA here is from genome assembly GCA_916613615.1 of Steromphala cineraria. Classification (NCBI taxonomy): domain Eukaryota; kingdom Metazoa; phylum Mollusca; class Gastropoda; order Trochida; family Trochidae; genus Steromphala; species Steromphala cineraria. The sequence continues at coordinate 22,870,438 of OU744731.1, forward strand.
GTGGTGAAAACAATTTCACGGAAAATAATGTATAATAATATATATAATAACATGACATCTTCGTTTGATGTCATATGATAATACCTATTGAAAGGGCACTGTCTATCACCAAAAGATCTGGTTCGATGCGGGATCAGGGGAATTTGACCTAAAAAGGAACTAAAACGTCGAACTTGACGTCACCTTTATCCTTTTTGTTGAATACAAAATCGCCTTGTTAACTGAAACATACAAAACAGTTTGTAAGGGCATTTAGAACATGAGCAATGAACTCAATTGGACAAATCCAATGCACATTATACATAACGATTTGCCAACCTATTGAAGGAATTTTTTGAACTATCAACAATTTAAGAAACCATGCCAAACTAAAATTGCTGAAAATGGTAGCCTGATACCTCCATGCATAAACAGAAAAGTTAGAAAACGTGAGCTAGAATGGTGACCCATACTCTCTAAAAGTTTTATTTTACCTACTTAGTGAAACTTAGAATAAAACGTAGCAAAATATATTATTCATTCCTAAGCAAGTGTTTACTTTAATTATCTAAACTACATAAACAATTTATGTACAAGTCCTTTAAAATACTTTTGTGATTAAAAACATAAATAGTAAATTAAGTCATTTCTCTGACATTCACAGTTTAAAGACTTCATTTCATGAATGATATACATCAATAGAATCTTATAAGAACTTCTTCAAGTGAGATACAAGAATCCCGATTGCAAGGGAATGTACTTAAGGCAGGTGATCGCATGCCATGATGATATTGTAGAATGTTATAGCTAAAAGGATTCATAGATCGATACTGCATTGATGTAAATAATGCCGTTATCTCAGATAATAGCAAAATGTTTTAAACCAGAATCAAAGGACTTCAATTTGTTAACTTTAGAGACACAAGTTATACTTTCCTAAGACTTACTTACTGCATATGGGTTTCGATCAATAGCCACATTAACTTGTCTTTGGTTGAAAATGACACACTTGTGGTTACACAAGAAATCCCATCAGTCCATATTGATTCCACGTGATGAACATCTGAGACTTAAATGATTGATGTTAGTGTTTGTGTGAGTCGGTTTTTTCACTTTCAGTCGAGAATAAAGACCTTCTTATGCACTGTGTCGGTTTGGGTATTGAAATAGTTTAAAGCTGTTTGTTATTATAAGATACATTTATCCGATTACATAGCGACGTAAGTTAAAGTATTGATATATGTTAGAAACCCTCGATATTAGGGACAGAAACAAACGTTTCCAAAAACAACCGTTAAGAAAAGTTTGATAGCTTGTGACAATAGAAAGTTCACTAAAGGAAAGTTAGTGGCTCAAAGAAAAACTATTACTTGATTATCAGAACAAGTTTCTTTCAAAAGTAACATAAACCTACTCTTACATGTCCTTAATTTAGTCCATCATGAATACCATATCAAATAACTAAACTTAAATTCAAAAGACGAAATATCAAGATTGTAAGATGATTTGAACCTTAGAATATATTAAAGACAGACACGTACATTTGTAGATAAAATATTTTAAAAAATCCAAATACAGACACTTCTAACTGGAACGATCACATAAAAATCACACGTGAATGTTCTTGACTTTACCTGATTGCGCTCACCCCATCGCATTGCACTAATCAAAAAGCAAAAGAACCATTAAAGCTTTCATTTCCTACCGACAATGTCGTTATTTTAAAAGAGCTCGTTTCCTTACTTCAGGAAGCTATTAACTTTATATTCATTTGTTTCGTAAAGCCTAATAAATGTATCTCCAAAAACAAGAAATTCCATGTCTGATTAACAACTGACAAATTCATCGCAAATGTTAAACGAATGTCAGAAAAGTATAACTTGACTTTTCAATTCACCTCTAAATTATATACACATTTATCATAATGTTGTAATAAACATTGTGATATAAAACATTAATATTTCAAAGAGTTGTGATTATGAGCTTTTTTTGTCGTTTGAAAAGTATTTATAACAATACATGTTCTTTGAAAATGATACTTTTTGTAAATTAAAATGTTGTGGATTAGCTCCAAATAATGATTTCCAAGTAGCTAGTATATCATGACCTAAAACACCACATATGTAGCAAAAGTATATCTTCAAATATTCAAATATTGGAAAATAATTGTGCATTGTAGTTGTCGTTGAACGAATATTAATTACATGTGCAGGTTCGGACAACAAGCTTTGTTACTATAACAAAAACAAGGTCCGATGGGGTGATGGCTAAGCGTCCATTCGTATGGAATTAACACATTCTCGTCCTCCTATCTAGATCCATCTGATCAAGAGAACATATCTTGTCAATAGGTTTCTTAGCAAATGGAGATCATTAATAGTAGACTTGGTGAATGTATGACCCCCCAAAAAAATATTTTATAGATACAACTTCAGATTTGGAAGGTGAAGGTACCTTGTTTATCACCTACATCAATCTTTCCTCATCAGATTTACGTACATTATAGCTCTTGGTATATTCAGACAGTACTTTCTTTGACTATTCTTGTACAACTTATCTAACCTTAGGATATTACCCCAAGTGAATAGAAGTAATAGCAGTAACAATAGCACATGCGATTGACCCGGTTCCGCTCACAGTTTTTAGCTTCACAATTTGAATCACCACTAGTAGGATGTGCCTCAGATGTAGCACACAACCTGTAAAAGCGATGTAGTACACAACCTGTTAAAGCGATTTAGTACACAACCTTTTAAAAGCGATGTAGTACACAACTTGTAAAAGCGATGTAGCACACAACTTGTAAAAGCTATGTAGCACACAACCTGTAAAAGCGATGTTGCACACAACCTGTAAAAGCGATGTAGCACACAAACTGTAAAAGCGATGTTGCACACAACCTGTAAAAGCGATGTTGCACACAACCTGTAAAAGCGATGTAGCACACAAACTGTAAAAGCGATGTAGCACACAACCTGTAAAAGGGATGTAGCACACAACTTGTAAAAGCGATGTAGCACAAAAACCTTAGTGGCTCAAAGAAAAACTATTACTTGATTATCAGAACAAGTTTCTTTCAAAAGTAACATAAACCTACTCTTACATGTCCTTAATTTAGTCCATCATGAATACCATATCAAATAACTAAACTTAAATTCAAAAGACGAAATATCAAGATTGTAAGATGATTTGAACCTTAGAATATATTAAAGACAGACACGTACATTTGTAGATAAAATATTTTAAAAAATCCAAATACAGACACTTCTAACTGGAACGATCACATAAAAATCACACGTGAATGTTCTTGACTTTACCTGATTGCGCTCACCACATCGCATTGCACTAATCAAAAAGCAAAAGAACCATTAAAGCTTTCATTTCCTACCGACAATGTCGTTATTTTAAAAGAGCTCGTTTCCTTACTTCAGGAAGCTATTAACTTTATATTCATTTGTTTCATAAAGCCTAATAAATGTATCTCCAAAAACAAGAAATTCCATGTCTGATTAACAACTGACAAATTCATCGCAAATGTTAAACGAATGTCAGAAAAGTATAACTTGACTTTTCAATTCACCTCTAAATTATATACACATTTATCATAATGTTGTAATAAACATTGTGATATAAAACATTAATATTTCAAAGAGTTGTGATTATGAGCTTTTTTTGTCGTTTGAAAAGTATTTATAACAATACATGTTCTTTGAAAATGATACTTTTTGTAAATTAAAATGTTGTGGATTAGCTCCAAATAATGATTTCCAAGTAGCTAGTATATCATGACCTAAAACACCACATATGTAGCAAAAGTATATCTTCAAATATTCAAATATTGGAAAATAATTGTGCATTGTAGTTGTCGTTGAACGAATATTAATTACATGTGCAGGTTCGGACAACAAGCTTTGTTACTATAACAAAAACAAGGTCCGATGGGGTGATGGCTAAGCGTCCATTCGTATGGAATTAACACATTCTCGTCCTCCTATCTAGATCCATCTGATCAAGAGAACATATCTTGTCAATAGGTTTCTTAGCAAATGGAGATCATTAATAGTAGACTTGGTGAATGTATGACCCCCCAAAAAAATATTTTATAGATACAACTTCAGATTTGGAAGGTGAAGGTACCTTGTTTATCACCTACATCAATCTTTCCTCATCAGATTTACGTACATTATAGCTCTTGGTATATTCAGACAGTACTTTCTTTGACTATTCTTGTACAACTTATCTAACCTTAGGATATTACCCCAAGTGAATAGAAGTAATAGCAGTAACAATAGCACATGCGATTGACCCGGTTCCGCTCACAGTTTTTAGCTTCACAATTTGAATCACCACTAGTAGGATGTGCCTCAGATGTAGCACACAACCTGTAAAAGCGATGTAGTACACAACCTGTTAAAGCGATGTAGTACACAACCTTTTAAAAGCGATGTAGTACACAACTTGTAAAAGCGATGTAGCACACAACTTGTAAAAGCTATGTAGCACACAACCTGTAAAAGCGATGTTGCACACAACCTGTAAAAGCGATGTAGCACACAAACTGTAAAAGCGATGTAGCACACAACCTGTAAAAGGGATGTAGCACACAACTTGTAAAAGCGATGTAGCACAAAAACCTGTAAAAGCGATGTAGTACACAACCTGTAAAAGCGATGTAGTACACAAAATGTAAAAGCGATGTAGCACACAACCTGTAAAAGCGATGTAGTACACAACTTGTTAAAGCTTTGTAGTACACAACCTGTAAAAGCGATGTAGTACACAACCTGTAAAAGCGATGTAGTACACAACTTGTTAAAGCGATGTAGTACACAACTTGTTAAAGCGATGAAGTACACAACTTGTTAAAGCGATGAAGTTCACAACCTGTAAAAGCGATGTAGTACACAACCTGTAAAAGCGATGTAGCAAACAACCTGTAAAAGCAATGAAGTACACAACCTGTTAAAGCGATGTAGCCCACAACTTGTAAAAGCGATGTAGTACACAACTTGTAAAAGCGATGAAGTACACAACCTGTAAAAACGATGCAGTACACAACCTGTTAAAGCGTTGTAGTACACAACCTGTAAAAGCGATGTAGTAAACAACCTGTAAAAGCGATGAAGTACACAAACTGTTAAAGCGATGTAGTACACAACCTGTTAAAGCGATGTAGTACGCAACCTGTAAAAGCGATGTAGTATGCAACCTGTTAAAGCGATGTATTACACAACCTGTTAAAGCGATGTAGTACACAACCTGTAAAAGTGATGTAGTACGCAACCTGTAAAAGCCATGTAGTACAGTCAAATATTATATCATTATAGTCATAAATTCACAAGTTTAAATAGATTAGTTATATAACTAATCGATCAGTATCAACTCCTTAATGCCATTTTCATTGTTTTCGATAAGTTTTAAATATATTAAGTTTGACTAATTGACTCGCGTCATTGTCCGGTTTTCGATCACAATAGCAAATCAAACCTTCTTATTGTTAGGCCTACTATTTAAAGTCGCTTAGCTTTAAAATGTGAGTTTCTTTCGACACTCGATACTTCCTGATCAAATGACACTGTTTATAAAGTTGGTCATAAGAATGGGACCCCACACAACTCAAGGAGTTGCTCTCATGGTCTCAGTTTTGCAAGGCAAGCACCAATCGCAATATATTTATAAACGCCGGGCAAATAGTCAATAAATATCAATCTTTCCTATTTCAGTTGCAACAATATTTAGTTTATCGGGTACTTCCCTGTCTCGATTAGTTAGTTAGCCCACAACCATGCATTCTCACTTCAAGTCTTAAAATGCATTTCCAAAAGTGTAGTCGTTAATCATTTGACATACAGTTAAAGCTGTAGGCCTACATGTCTCATTTTGTTTTCTTTAAACTCAGAAATCCGATAAAACTTTGATAAATGAAATACAAAATATTTCTGTCGTAAGAACAGTAATGACATTCTCATTCAATTAGAGTCCGAAATGATAGTTACATCACTTATGTTTTTGTAAGCTTAGCTTGCTTGATCTCTCCATTCGATTATAAATACAAGGAAATATTGTCTATCAAGGAAAACACGCACAGATGAAGAATATTCAACATATCGCTACGGTTACGTTGTCACGACGTCCTCAGAACGTAATTCATATGAATTTTAAAAATTGCAGTCACCGTACAGTACAGTTCAGGCTGAAAGTACGTGTACTGTACATTTCGTTTCTATTGTATTGCAATATTTTATCATCTACATACACTGTAGTTTATGTTTTAGTTCGAATCGACAATAACCGAGTTACGGTATTCATGCATTTATTATGTAAAATCCTGTGACAAAGGCACTAGAAAGAAAACACGGACAAACTCCTCACCGCGAACCGCATTGCTCAACTGACTTGTATGACGTTGTTTCGTCACATGAGTAGTGAGGAGTTTGGAAACTATTTGATCATTGACGATCAGCTGTTTCAAAGTTCACTCGGTACAAGCTTGTTTGTTTTGATAATTGCAAGCCTCGTTTTGCTAGCAATACTCAAAACACTACAGTTTATTCACACAAGTATTCTTGTATCATCGTAAAATTTCTAAAACGTACGTTGATACAGTCACTTGAGGCTTCTTTGCGATATTTTCACAGACTTTCATGTCAGTTTAGCTACAGACCGGCGTGCCAGTTATATTCGGACGTAGACCGAAACTTCTGTCGCAGATTGCTGTAGCCTCGCACATATCCAGTGGGGTTGCAGGTAGAGTTTCTCGATCTAATTCGGACGTTGACGTTGTTTCCATAGACTTGCTTATATTAGTGTAGCATAAATAAAATGCAGTTATTTTCCGTCGGATCCTGATCAATTTTTGCACATTTGTAATGAATCATCCGAGCACATCCTAATAATTTCTATTTAATCTTTCATCTTTTATTTTAGTAATTTAATCAAATTAATTGTAATCATGGGTGTGCATATGTGAATAAGTTTATTATGGTGCTCTATGGGTCACGTTTCCACTGTATGTACCGTATATGTAATTAAACAACAATTATGAACACCACTCATGCTTGATCTCATCGGTTTGAATTATTGACCTTAATTTTGCCCAGAAAAGCCTTGAAATTGGCCTTAAAACATTGTTTTTTGAGAAATTGTGCGAAGCCTGTACAAAGTCATTGACAATAATTATTCTTCTGTACGACATAAACGTGATAGAGTACAGAAATTATGTCATATTTCAATTATTGAATATCTGAGTAAGTTTTTTAAGATAGCTTAATTCGTATGGGTAAAAAGATTTTAATTTCGCTGCGGGATGTTTCCTTTTGAAGAACCGAATTTCCACGGCGTTACATGAATAAATAATATACTACGATAGGAATTTTATCATAGCTAGTCACAGCTAATTTTAAATAAACAATTATCCAAACGTGTGTTTACAATTCAACGAAGATGTGTTATAAATCCCATGATTTCGATAAAAGAGTTGATATTTAATTTTATGATTTGTAATTAATTACAACTGCATTATATTTACAGTAAACTAGCAGATAAAATTCATTACAATTGAATTCTAAGTTTTTGGTTTATTTTACAAAATGGATAAAAAATGTGCTAGAAGAGTGAATATTTGACAATCTAAATGAAATTCTTCTAGAAAGCTGTTTACTGCTTTTGTGCTTCTCGGTAATAATCTAATTTATGACTGAATGTTGCGGCTTGCCTTGGGTCACTTGTATGCTTTTGGATATAACATTGTGTGAGTGGTGTATAATACTAGTATAAGCTACATAACAAATCAGTAATAATAACAACACTCTGCAGTCTGCAATTGTTACAGCTATCAATTCCTAACTCATGGCACTGTTATTGTGTAAATCGGTGTGTGACATACGGGGATTAGGAAAGACATCTTTTACAACGGGCCATTTTCATGCTTTTCGGTGCTTTTCTTTTTTTCTAATGGGCCATTTCCTTTACATCAATAGTAAATTTCAGAATTTTAATGGGACATTTTTTATCCATTGTGCAACTGCAACATGGCCCATTGCCCTTGCTTGGCTGATTTTGTCTTAACAAACAATCGAGATTGTTTAATTTTGGTTATTTCCATTTTACAGTTGGCTGACTGACAGTTTGTCTGAGAAATGAAAGATCAAGGGACGGCGCATAATAACTGAACAGAGATGGAACAATCGAGGTTTTTATCAGGTAATACCATACAAATTTATCATCCAGATATTAATTTTGGAGTTCGCAGTGATTAATCTACAAAATATTGAGTCAAAGGGACTTGTTGTAAAAGTTCTTTAAAAAAATACCAGTCCACGATCAAAATATGCATTTCGCCAAACACAGCTTAATCTTTATATGCCCTGTCAGAAATTCTCGAATATTTGATGCAGGACTCGGTGATAAATGGTTATTTATATTTTCTATTAATTAGCCCTAATTCTGAGTATTTGATTTTGATGCAGGACTTGAGTCATTCCCGGGTATATTGATATTAATCGCCGATATCGGTGTAACAGTTTTTAGATAATTTTACAAATAATAACCTATTATCTACTTTATGAATTTTAAAGCCGTTAATTCAATTGAAACGAAGACAACTTTTACGTGTTATCGATTTTATATGCAAGAGTGGTATTGTTATGGTAATGATAATCTGTCTTTAATGACTGGCATTGTTTAATTTATTTTCACAGGAGGAAGCTTTATTAACAAATGGTGCCAAAGGTTGGTCTTGATGACATTCATTATCGAACGTTTGACAGATGAAGAGTATTGAAGACACTCACTCACCTTTCTTGTAGTAATGTTAAATAAACAACATTGAATAAACATCTGATTTGTTATCTATTATCTGTTTATTCTGATTAACTGTTTCAGTTCAATGTTTTCCCGTGGACATGTATTCAATAAAATTTATGCCAGGCAGGTTTTAACAAATAATACACCTTTTTGGTATAATTGCCCATATGAATGATTGTATAATTTGTTTGTTTTTGATAATATTGTAAAAACATTTCAATTAATTTTTTGGTATTTAAATATATATATTGTTTTTTTCTTTAAAGCGAACCAAGTGCCTGGTATTATTTCTTTTGAATACTGCTTATGCAAAACGAATGTGGAAATGTACTTACACCATATTAACGCGGAAAAATCACGTTGTAGCAACGTGTTTGGGAGTCTACAAAATGACGTGGTGACAACATTTTAAATTTACGTAAGGAAAACGTAAAATATGACGTCTATGTGACGTCTCAAGAATGTCGCATTTAGGTAGAAAAACCACGTTGTAGCAACCTGTTTGGGAGTCTACAAAATGACGTTGTGGCAACGTTAGAAATCTACCTAATAAAAACGTAAAACATGACGTTGTTTCAACGTCCCTACAACGTCGTATTCAGGTAGAAAACCCACGTTGTAGCAATCTGTTTGGGAGTCTACACAATTACGTTGTCACAACGTCAGAAAGTACGTAATGACAACGAAAAGTGGACGTTGTGACAACGTTAATACAACGTAGATTTGTTAGCTGGGACGCAACCTGTAAAAGCGATGTAGTACACAATCTGTTAAAGCGATGTAGTGTAAAAGCGATGTAGCACACGACCTGCAAAAGCGATGTAGCACACAACCTGTAAAAGCGATGTAGCACACAACCTGTAAACGATGTAGCACACAACCTGTAAAGCGATGTAGCACACAACCTGTAAAAGCGATGTAGTACGCAACCTGTAAAAGCGATGTAGCACACAACCTGTAAAAGCGATGTAGCACACAACCTGTAAAAGCGATGTAGTACACAACCTGTAAAAGCGATGTAGTACACAACCTGTAAAAGTGATGAAGTACGCAACCTGTTAAAGCGATGTAGCACACAACCTGTAAAAGCGATGTAGTACACAACCTGTAAAAGCGATGTAGTACAAAACCTGTACAAGCGATGTAGTACACAACCTGTAAAAGCGATGTAGTACACAACCTGTAAAAGTGAGCAGTAGGTTACTTTGCTATCTGAAATTCAAAATCATATATCTGCAGAACTGCAACTTTTTAGGAAAACCCACTTCCTGGTACAAACATGTAAGTGCATTGATGTATAATCCATGTCATTTCATTAGGATAAAGAACTTACATTTTGTCTTACCAAAGGTATTGATTGTGCATCGTAAAATAATTTTATGTGATTTATGACCCATAGTCTTGATCAAGGTTGATTCTATTTGATTGAGACGCATTTGCTCTAAAAGTTGAAGCAGACTTTGATGCTAAAGATCAGTTAACATATTCTAATACAAGGACGACATACGTAGAGTATTGGATAGTGTCAATTTGATTTTAAGGTCAAGAATATAGAAGAATATATCTTGAATCTTTAAGAACATATAGTCTTACTGAATTGAGACTGGTAAGCACAAAGCACAAGTAATTATACCGAACTTTGCAAACCTTAAAAATCATTGTAGACTTCATGTAACTGAATAAACCAATGTTACGTACAAAACATTTTTACCTTAATGTTATGTTGATATGAAGTTATCATTACTTATTTGTCGTTATATAGGAACCCATCAAATAAATTCTTTTCCAACTAGAAAATACTTAATTAAAATATTAATAATAGAACGAATCAGGACGTAAGCCTCTGGATAGTTTTGATCTTACCTCATTTCGTGAAAGTGTATGCATTTTAAAGATTGTTCATTCAGTTAACCTTAACGTTTTCTTACAGCTAATTAAACTGCACTTACACTTTGTCAGATGCCTTGCAAAAGATCTGACAAGAAGAGGACGTAATCCATTTTAAGTTTAGATGTAAGAAGTCATTGCTTTTGGTTTTTTTCTCCAAAGATTAAAAAACTCACGGGTAGGCAGCAGGTGTCAAAAAGTTTTACGATTAATAAAAATGTTGAGGAGAATTTGAATTCAGTCAGTCCTGTGGTCATGAAGGATGAATCATGATGAGAGACTACAAAAAGGATCTTAATCATCTTGTTACATGGGGCCTTTGAAGAAAGTAATACATGTACACCTTCTTTCAAAATACCCCATACTGTGCATGTAAGCTTTTTCACAGCGTGATGGGATGTTCAGAACTTGAACGTTAGTGACATACATGTAGATGGACAAAACACATGACAATCCTTCTTTCAATTCATTTAACTTGCGTTTAGTGAAAAAAATTAATTCAATAGTCCACAACAGTAACACTATATCTTTTTGAGTTTGTTGTCTGTTTTGAAATATAATAACACTTGTGGCTGACAAACATTTTATTTCAATTTCGATGCTGTTTTTCTGACCATCAATTGATAAAGTTTTTATAATATCTTTTTCTTAACAACTTATACATTATAATACATGTTGTTTTCCATTCCGTTAAAAAATAAAGCATTCAAAACACAATTTACAATTCTGCATTTGTAAATAACAAACGTCTGGTGTAAAAAACCCTCTTCATTTGAATTCTTGCTTACAAGGTTTGCTGAGACTGTGCATTCTTATAGTGAATATGTTTTCAAATTCCTTAAACATGGCTCTACACATATTAATTGAAACATGCATATTTGAAGGGTAGGTTTCTGAACCTGATAGGACTTTGTGGATACATGTCTTTGTGTTCCTGTGTTCCTGTGTGGATTGTCAGAGAGTGAAGATAAACAGAAGTGTGTTACTTTTGATGTTTCAGAACATTACAAGTTTGAGCTTCTTCAACTAAGTCCCATCTGTATTTACATGATTTTATGAGGGCATTTTTCACATATGCATCATACTGAAAAAAACACCAAATTTATTGGTGGAACTGAAAAACAACGAACAAAAACAGCAATGTTGCATTTAGACGTCAATGGTCAATGTCTGTCAAATGAATTTTGAAGAGTTATTTAAAAAATATATTTGGCATCCGAATAACTAAACATGGTTAATTCTGAAAGGTTCAAACGAAACCATAGGATACAGAAACAGTTTGTTACTGGTTGTTTTCCTTGTATACAAATACACCTTGTTTACGACAAATAAGCAAATTGGGTTTCTTCTTACAAAATGAGACGTATCTGACGAATCAAGGATATTGTATATTGCATTTAAAAAACCCATATATTTCTGTTAATTTTTTTCTGTTAATGAAACTTTTTTAAAAATTAGAGCAATGTTCTTTCCTAAAAAATTCTGAAAATACCTTAAATCACCCTTAGATTTAGTTTCTTTATGCAAATAATGTAAATGTCCAGGGGATGTGACATTGGTTCAAATTTCTTTCCACTGAAAACAAATTGATTCTAAAATATGAATATAGAAAGATTGTGATGTTTCTCATTAGAATGATTTAGAAAATTTGAAATCATGGGAAATTGGAAGACGTTTGTTTTCGAAAAAGGTCTTTGTTTTCTTAATTTCATTTAGATATTTAGATCAAACACATCAACTCAACCAATGCTGATGACTTGTAAACAAAACTAAGGCATAAGTTCAATCAGTTGAAATGCAATGACATTTTTTAACATAATGAACTATAAAAATGTCATAGGAACAGATGTTTTATCAACATTTGCATATAAAAATGTTGTATAATGTATAACTAAGCAAAGAATAATAAATTCCTCTCAAAAAGGTTATTTGAAAATTCATATATTCTTTCATAAACAAATTTATGATGTAAGCTCATTCATGTTCTACAGAAATCAATTCTGTTTTATAGGGTAATGTTTAATTAGTGTCTAGTTGCTCGAATATATGTCTTAATGATGTAATTGATAAAAACCGTGTTGTATATCATTAGGTCAAAATAATGCGTGATGAAAACATCTTGATTCAATCATCCTATATGTTTGCTAAAAGGTTTTCCTAAAGGTTAATGTCTTTCCTATATATCGAGGTCGTCTAAAATGTTTAGCTAGCAGAAAACAATATCTGATTGTCACCAATCTCTCCCATTGACACGTGTACATCACATGTTGTTTACGAAGTTAATGTCATGCCAGTGATTTAATGCTAATATACTTATCATTTGAATCATGATGGTATTATAAACTAAGATGAGTTACGAAAGAAAAGCAGATGATAGAAGGCTGGGAACTTCATTACACAAAAGTTTTCAATATCATAAGCTTTAAGCAATATATACTGATGATAAGACGAGAAATTCCCCAGGGTATAATGATGGAACCCCTGGACCACCTGGGATTTTCGCTCAATTTTGCGAAAAAGTATTTGACTTCAAAATAATCATTATCCTGTTCTTTGTCATTCATAGAGTTTATGAATTTTAAAGAAAGCTTCTTCATATCGTTTGAAATGAATAAGCATCGTGAGACAAGTGTGAACATCAACAATCAATTATTATGTAAGAGATTTGTTTAAGTGATTTCACGATATCCTGAAAACGATAATACAATAATTCCCTCCAAACAGACAGCTTTAATCATCATGAGCGAACCTCTGTTATAATATGTATAGTTTGCGGGCTAGGAATGGAGAAACATCATTGGGTGCAATCATGGGTAGTTGTGCAATAATCGAATCTGTTCAAAAGTCATCATACTGGATCACACCAGTGGATTCAGAGACGATAACCACTCTTTCCATGTTTGAAGTGTTGTTTTTGGGCTGAAATGTTATATATGGTTTGTCATGCTCAAAGAACTTGATGGAAATCAAGGAACCTGTCTTATTCCAACAGATAAAGTTGAGAGAAAACATTGGTTCGGAGAATATGAAACTCAATGCTTACTATTGTGCCAATAAAAGAAAAGCTCCATTACCTTTAACTGAAATGGGATTCAGTTCCAGCTCTTCGATGAACATTGACAAGTACAAATACAGATGTTTCGAACGTGTTAAATCTGTGACAGGAATAGATACGTGCTGAGATGTTGACTAACTGTGTTCTAGGGTGTGTTTCTAATCCTGCAAAGGAAGACCTCGTTAATGTAATGTAAGGTGTTATGTAATACATTTTTACTATAGATATGTATGCCAATGATGAAAAACAACGAACTTCTTTGCAAAACTCAATTCATGCAAAACCTGTTTCGGTTACGGCACCAACAACGTTGAAGTCTATTCCATCAGCGGTTTTCTGCACTAGTCTTTTTTGGTTTAACAACGCCTTGGTTTGCGAATCTTTTTGTCCAATTTGTAAAATACATTTCTTCTCTCTGAAGCGAACAACACGCAGTCAGAATCGGAAATTGTACATTAATTACTGTTACGCAATATGAATCAGGAAGAAGGAAGCAGACAGAACAAACGTTTAAAAAGATAACTTTTCCGTTAAAGGAAAATGATATTGTAACAAATTTCACTTATTCTGACCAATGAAACTTAAGGTTATAATTAATGAAATTGCCCTTAACTCTAACAATACAGAAAGTCCCTAAACCGAGATATCAGAACAGACAATTCAACTTTTTAGGAATATTATTACGGTTACATCACTCCTGTAGCAGCTTAATATAGTAATGTCTACTCATTTGGAATCATTGGAAAACGACAGTTAAGTGAATGTTGTACTGGATACCAGATATAGATTATTGATAAACTCTAAAAAGACGATGTATTATTCTAAAAAATGTAATTTAATGTAAATGAAATTGCTCCACAAGTCTTCACAAACAACTCTTAGTATGAAGAATAATTAGTAAATGTTCTTTTTTCAAAAATGAACTTCTTACAACAAAATATCATTTGCCTCGTATTTTTGTATATTAGGAATATATTCACTATATCTGATTGTTCGCTATATCCGTGTTCTACTGTATGCCAAAAATGCTTCCGATGCATATGAAATATATCATAACAAAATACACTTACCTGCTTATCCGCATAAAAACTTGAAGATAATCCAATCTAAATTATAACAACGTAACATCTTGTACAGTCTAAATAACATTTATATTTTATCATTTAGTAAACTAAAGAACCTGTAATTTATTTATACTTTTAATAACGTGGTTTCAAATCCTGGCGCGCACTATATTTTGGACGTGAATTTGGTTAAAGTTCCTAAACAGGTTAAGTGTCATACAGTTCAACCAATTCAGTTTTGCTCTTTTTGTCTGAGTTATGATAGTAATAGCAGCCGTATCACTATGTTTTTGAATTTCACAAAGGTAGCCAAACATTTCAAACGTAGCAGCATTGGAAAAAATCAATCTATTGCGATAATTACTGAACAAAGTATGCTTCTTTCCTTTAGTACATTAAAAATATTACAACTCAATTTAGTTTTATTTCTTTATATCCGAAAAAGACTTCCTGTAATAATTTATAAATTATTAAATAAGTTACGTAATAGGATTCTTGAAGAAGGAAGCAGGAAGTATAGAAAATTAAAAAGTTAAAAAAGATGTTAAAAATGAACCAAATTTGACTTATTCAGACAAATGACTTGAATGGCGATAATTAATGAAACACAGCATTAATGACCTTTTGTACAGCCAAAATCATTCTGTTTTGTTCTACAAATACAAGCACTACACCTGTACAATGTTGAATAAAGGAAAATAGACACAGTAATGTCAACCAGTTTCGTTTGAAGCTTTAATGCTATTGATTGTTATCCTCTAAGCACACTGATCGGCAGCATGTGTCCAAACGAAAAATGTGCTACAATGATTCAAAATCTTGACGTTTTATGACCAAGCTTTTCAATTCAGTAGCTGATGTGGGTTTTTTTCAAGGATAATATCCGGAAGTGAAACTGCGAACTCCAACTGACTGATCTTGTAACTGAGTCTTTGAAGTGAGTAGGACATGCAAACCAATGTGTCAAAAAATCCATCTTTTATTGTACGGGAGTACAGTAGTGATTCCTTATATCTCAACACATAATTTGGTATGTTGAACACTGGAAAGTCAATGTTGAGAAGTGAAAAGGTATAAACATTTGGTTATTTCATACAAATGTATTTGAAATAAATAATGCTGTAACACAAATTGTTGAATGAAACAGTAACAGAATCACATATGTCAAAATAATTTTGTCAAAGAAACATAGAAACTAACGGTCGACGCCAAACAATTTCAAAATCATTATTATTTTTCTGACTACCTTATATGTCAAACGTGAAACGTCTCGATTTGCTTCCAATCCAACACTAAGGCTTTTCCGTTTGCAGAGGTGGTATATTTTAAAAAAGAATTTGTTTGTAATATCTTAATCTTAATAAAAACACAATTAATGCAATTACAATTTCCACTAGATATTAAATCATAGATTGCAGTCCAACATGTGAACGCATTGTCAGCATCTTTCAGAATTTTACCTTCAATATACCAAAACATTTCTGATCGAAACAGGAGACCTAACTTTGTATAAAGGTGTTGCTATAATTATGTGGAATGTCGGAAGGATAAGATGAAAGGAAATGTATAATTCTTTGATGGTGTATGCAGATGACAGACATCAAAGACATTGAGCGTTTTTGATCATGCTCCTTCTTCATTTCCTGTCTTTGGTATGATGAATACACATATACAGACGAAAAGCAGGCTAACCGCTACAACCTAAAATCATGTCTATCAATTGCACTGTAGATCGTTTTCATCTCCCATAAACATAATATTTTCAGGATATTTAACTCTCAATTCAGTTCTAAAGGCACAAAACATAAGAGACAACACCTTCTGTTAATAAAGATGTGAATTAGGACTTCATGAATACTGAATGTATATGCAAAAGAAAGAAACATAATATAATCCTTAAATTGATGCATTAACTGAAAGAAGCATAACCACTCTGTAGCTCATCAGGCTTCATATTCAATTTTGCTTCAGGGTGTGGTCAATGTGGTTGACCCCTTAGTAGGGGCCACAGGGTCACCAGATAAACATTTAAGAATCCCTTAAATGCATTTCAGCATTCTTTTCCTTGTTAATCTTGGGAAGAAGATTTTAAGAGCGAGGTCTTTGTGGTCTTTATGAGAGGGGACAGGGTCACAAAAGTTGATTATTATGATCCCTTAGCTCGGAGAGGTAGAAGGGGGTGGTACAACTGCTTAGGTCGAAGGACTTTGCATGAAGATCTGTACGTGTGTAGGCTGTTCTCTTGTAATTCCATTCCCTTAACTTAAACATCTTGCAGAGGAAAACAAATACATTGGAGACGAGGCCCTTGACATTTTAAATTTTAAATTAACACAATCCTCACCGCCTACCATCTCTACAGCATGAAAATCAGAAATCGAGGGAGAAGAACCCCAATACTGCCCAAAATCAATTATGGAGATTAGTACTTTGGTGTAAATATGCATACCTCAACGTAAGCTTTTTATTTTAGTGATTCAATAACACAAAATTCATGACCTTTATCATCAATAATCCGCTCTGAAAACATGTTCATTCACTTCACCTACTTTTCTGTTCATAAAATTTGGCAAATTTTGAATTGTTAATATGTTTTCAATATATAAACACCTACAAAATAGTAATGCATAAAACGACATCCTGTTAAAAACTATTAACACATGCCCATCAAATTTTAAGATCACGTCAGTAAAGTATTACAGGTACTCTGGTTATCTTCGTCATAATTCATGGTTTCATGCATTTCAGAACTTTTTATTCGTTTGTACAAGAAGCTGATTGTCTTGATGTATTCACAGGGGGTACTCGACTGTACAGGTAAAGCGGAAGTTGCACCTCTGCAACGTCCAATTCATCACTGTACAGTGAAAACAAAACAACCCCGACTCCACGTTCACGGTAAGTTCTAGTAATATTCACCTTCTGAGAGTTGAAACGTGTAAAATATGAAACTTTTAAGTATTTCTTTACATATTTCTAAAGGCATAATTACGATAATGTTTCAATTCTTGTTATACTTGCCCATTTCAAGTGACTGCCCGTTCGAAGCTAATGTAGCGATCGCGAAATTGACTGTTTAACTCATGTTTCGGACTATGTAGAGGTCATTTGATGATTGTTGTAACTTATACAGTAAAATAATGCGTATTCAAAGGCCCATGTGGTGTATCAATGCTTATTTCATTACATTTAAAGAGAAACAAGACAAAATATTGACTGTACGCCCTGATGGACGTTGCACCGGCACTGTACGGGGAGTTACATATAATAACAGTTATACTGTACGGGGATTTGGTACGTTATGATACATGTCCCCAATACATTAAGGTGGATTTATTTTACTTTTCAAGTATGTATGGAGTGTACCTACTGTTAGGTAGGTAGGTAGGTGAAATTAAGGGCGAAGTTTGGGCCAAGGATGACCTACATGCGCCCGGCACTAGGAGTGATTATTGAGAGTTAAAAACGTTTAAAAGTTAAAATTGAGCATAAAGTGTTATATGAGATCATATTTGCCAGTGTTCTTGACAAAATTCAAAACTGATCTTTGGACTTCACCAAACATCAAATTTTCACCAAGAATAGATCTCAATGAGAAATTATTTGATTTGGACATAACAACCTCTCTGAGTTCTTCACGATGATTTTTATGTCCCTCACATTCAACAAGATAATGAAGAA
The DNA here is from genome assembly GCA_916613615.1 of Steromphala cineraria. Taxonomy (NCBI): domain Eukaryota; kingdom Metazoa; phylum Mollusca; class Gastropoda; order Trochida; family Trochidae; genus Steromphala; species Steromphala cineraria. The sequence continues at coordinate 22,888,909 of OU744731.1, forward strand.
CAGTCTCTGGACAATAATTAAAACAATGAACACATGAAGGAGATGAATCATTGACTATAAAGTGCTTGTAAGCATTGAGTCCACAATGGCCAAGTCTTAAACGAGTGAGAATAACTTCGTCTCTCCGGTTTTGTCGACGAATCTTAGCGTGCTTAACCACTTTAGGGCATGAGTTGTACCTACTGTTCCTGATGGTTTTGAGTTATCTCCCCTTAAAGTCAAAACTTCAAACCTTAATTTATCGGTAACTATGGGAGATAATTGTATAAAACTTTCACCAAAATGTGGGCAACATCATTCTCCATCGACTAAGCCCATAGCAGTTTTCGGCGGCCGTATAAATAGATTTTTTTCTATTTTCGAAAAACTGAAATTTTGGCGAAATTTCGCGGTTCAGACGGTACGCGTGTTTGAAAATATTCTCCTCAGTAACGGTAGTACATACAGACGCATGCTATAGCTCATTTTAAAGCTGAGAGATTGCTTCACATGAATGGGTCATGTCAAGTATCAATTTGTAGCGGTTTTTAAACTACAGCAGTTTCAAAAAGGATCTTTTAAAATAAAGGATTTTCATCCGTCACGTTCAAAGGGACACTACTCGGTAAGGAAATGTCAAGAATTAAATCTGTTTGATGCATTCTGTTTCTACAATGATAGTTCAACAAGTTCACTACAGGTCATCATTATATAAAAGTTAATATTAAAGGCAATATGTTGACATAAAGAGATTTTTTATATTTTTCGGCGATTTTAACATGTTTCGAGGGTTATTTTACTTTTACAGATAGAAATGTTATCGTTGATGTTTTGTGAAGCAGTTGTAATGTGTAGACAGAAAAAAATATCAATAAGTCAGGATATTTTTTTTTCTGTCCATGACCGGTCCTTGAATATTGCGATTTTTGGAAAATCCTCATTTTTGGCACATTTCAAAATTCCACAGTTTCTTAATTAAGTTAGATATCTTTAAATTGATTGCATTTTTACATGCGCTATTCTAAGCACAACCGTTGCTATGTTGCACTTTATCGTGAAAATGTTGATAATTAAGGAGCTAGAGGGACCAACATGAAGTAGGGGTCTAAAACTAATCAAATTTCAGTGTTTTCAACAAAGTTCCAAAGTTCATTACTCCATTACTATTTAAGTTATCAAAACAAAACATACATCTTTGTATGTGGATAAACAAGACCAACATTGTTTCTGATATACCTTATGAGTGAAATATCAATAGTTAAAGTGTTAGGTTTCATTACATTATACAGGGGTCTGAAACAGTCAACTTTAAATTACAGCCTTTAATCACATGTATCTGGCAAACGGTGATAGATAATTCAACCAAATTTGTTTCTGCTTCTAGGAATAATATTCTCTGAAGAATGATGTCATAGCTGACATTGGCCAACATGGTGAATTTTTCTGAAAAGTCTTTAACACTGAATATCAAGTGAAATTTGGTCATTTTGATAATGTATTAGTTACTGTTTACCTCTTAGACAAAACGTCATGTGAAGGTCAAACACTGTGTGAAGGTCAAACAGGAATCTTGAAGACCTAAGTATTGACGCGTCAATCCTAGATGAATTTGGACTTATTTTTCATAAGAGTTTCTCATTAAACTGACTTAGTTTCATATTAAAATAAACATCTCAGCCATAATGGTTATATTAGATGAGTAACATTACAAGATAATATCCCTTATAAACGTAAGTAGGGCCTTAGCTTATGAGGCCCTCTCATACGCATGAGGGAAGTTGCACGGGGATAAAGACTGAAGAAAACAGGTATTAAAACTACCGTGAAGTATATAATTGCACATAACAGTTTAATGTAGCAATATTTATCTTCCGAAAATGTATTAACATCATAGCATTTATTGTCGCATAACTTTATAAATAAAAGTAGTTTGTATCTTCAATTTTATATGAACACATTCACCAATATCCGCCCGAAACTATTATGCATGTAAGTTCTGAACAGTGGTTGATTGATTGCGTTGGTGTTTAGTGCCGCTTGAGCAATATTACAGCCATTAGTGGCGTGTGGATATAAATGCAATCCTTAGTTTATAAACATACGACAGTTCTCGGTTACTCTGTAAATGCGCAACTTCCCGTACAGACAGCATCCGAGACAGTCGCAACAGACTGTCCCTTCAGCGTACAGTTTCATTTTAGTCGAAATATTTGGCCGAAACAGTTAGATATACTTGATTGGGCATTTATATAACGATATCCACATTGTATCAACATATGAAAGGTTAATTTGAATGACTCCGTTCATCTAAATTGCTGTGATTGGCAAATTTAGACTTATTTTCGTTAGGCTTTCGAACGCGATCTCAAGGACAGCTGAAAATCATCATTATACAGAGACCGAAGTTGTGTTACATTATAAATGCAGTAGTTTACAAAACAGTAAAGCGTCATCGGTCCACCAAGACAGTTTAAATCTGTTATAAACAACGTATTAACTAAAACTAACCGTGAACGTGGAGTCGGGGTTGTTTTGTTTTCACTGTACAGTGAGGAATTGGACGTTGCAGAGGTGCAACTTCCGCTTTACCTGTACAGTCGAGTACCCCCTGTGGTATTGGTGTAGTCATTTTTCATTTGCAAAAGGAGACCCTCTGAACAAGTATTCGAGTAGTGACATCAATGTAAGAACTTTGATAAAGTCATCAAAAATAATAATTCAGTATGACGTTTAACCATAGTTTTCACTTTTGGCCACAGAAACTGAGTTCTGATAGTTAAAATTCCATGATGTAAATTCCTAGTTCTATATAGGCGCATCTAAAGTGATACATTCGGTCAACTAAATGTGTGTGTAAATTAGCTTTCTTTTTCCTAATCATAGTTTAGAGAACATATTTGGTTTATTCCATATATTCTATTTACATTGTACTTGTTTCTCGAATCTGAATGTCGTCTTAAACGCTTCGGAGATGTTGGTTAGTCTTAAATACACTTATACGAATACATGGAGAAGAACATTGTTTACATGCCAAAAGAATTTTATTTAAACGAATTAAATCAATAAGTCGACATTTCAACTAACTCTTTACTAAGTCTCGAGAACGTTTTGTCAATATAAATGGCACTTTCACAGGATCAATGGGCTTTGAAAATCATTTTCTCCTTAAGCAAGATAAGGTAGACAGGGTGGAGAGTTTTAACCCACGATCTTATCATTAAGGCCCTGCCCTACACATGGCTGGAACGTTTGGAGCTCAAAAATCCACCTAAGTTCTAGGGATCTCCTAGACTTGGTGGTTCTCTCTAAGTCAGGATTTTGTTAAAGTTGAGCAATGACTTTGTATCTGAGATCGCTCTTATAGAGTGGTTAGGGAGATTAAAGTGTAGAGACACGGGTTTGTCTCTTTTGTGTGTGATATCTGCAAAGTGTTCGGATAGACGAATCTTGAACTCCCTTTTTGTTTCCCCTATGTATTGCTTCTTGCATTTGTTACAAGTCAGTAAATAGACAACATTGCGAGATTTGCAGTTGTATAATGCGCATGTGTATTTACGGCCCGTAGTAGAGCTGAAGAAATGGCTCTCTCTGTTGATATTGGTGCAGAGTTTGCACTGGTTGTTGTCGCATAAGTTGTCGACAAATGGTACTACTTTTCCACTGATTTGTGGTTTGGTGGGAGGGAAAGTGATACTGGCTTTGACCAGCATATCCCGGAGTGTTTTGTTTCTCCGATAGGCAGCAATATGTGGGGCAGGAAAGATAGTTTTGCAGATGTTGGAACCTTGGATACAAAGAAAAGACGACGCCAGGCTACACATTATGCTCAGGCATAATGTGTCTATCAAACACATCAACGGTCATATCTCTTCAAATGAGCCTACCGCTTGTTTAAGGGCTTGGGACACCCCCCCCCCCCCCCCCCCCCCCCCATCTTCGTGACCACATCAAGACGGGATGCCCAACCTAGGGTGACTGTCGCCTCCACGGAAGCCATTTCAGGACTTCCTCACCCACAAGGCCAATCCATACTCTATAGGAAGTTCACCACGCCTATAGTATCAACATCTGCAGACCGAAATTGGCCCAACAGTGATACTAGTCTATCACTACCTGAGACGCCGTCAACGTCATCCACATCGGTACCATCGAAATTGATAATAGTGATAACATTCTAGCTGATGCCATTCGTCTCACGCTGGACATACCCTTATTGTGATCACTTAGTATAACCCCTACATGTTATACTTTCTTTTCCATTTATTTTGTCTCTAAACCATCCCTACTAAATATGAAACCCATGTTCTATCATGCCTCAACCAGCCCTATATTTATTATCTCTTAATAAATATATACTCTTTTACACTTTTACTCCCCCCCCCCCCCCCCCAGAGACACGGGAGAGACAGGGGGTCCCCGAGCCCGTCATCTCTCATGAGACAACGGGTATTTTATATTTTTTATCTCTTTAAATAATCTCGTTTAAAGATATCTATGGCAAAACCTAAATCTCATGGCTCAAGCATCTCTTCTAAAAACTAGAAGATTACTTGTCTCTCTTAATCAAATTAGACTCTCATATAACCGAAATTCTATCGTTTTATAAAAGAAAACAAAACAAAGTTTCTTCCTCCAGGCCGGATCAGGATCTTTTTATTCTGCCAAAATGGTCTACTGCCATCACCAACAACACATGAACAAAACGTTCACAATATTTATTAACACATAACCAACTTAACAACGGGTCCCATAGTGTTCTAATTTACAAACACTAATCAATCCCCACTATTTCCACTCGGAAAAAATGGTCGAACCTCCCATACTAGAAGCGAAATTCCCCACTTCCGGTTCTACCGCTGCCGGCAGTACCATAACTGAACCGGAAGTCTTCTACCAAAACCGGCGGCGATACTACTCCTATACCCATAGTTGCTACCGGAAGCTCGCCCGCCCCGCCGGCGGCGGAACTCACCCGGTCACGTTACCCACCTAAAGAGTATATAAGGAGAGACAAATCCTTTGCTACTTCAGTCTGACGAGTCCCAACACAGCGGACGAAACTAAGTCACTTAGCAAAACTTTTGCCCCTTAGGCGATTGAATTCCTCTGCCTACATTGTCCAAGATGTCCCAACGGAATAACGCCGGCACCTTCATGGCAAAGTTTCACCAGCGTGATCGAGGTCGAGACTCACCATGAGCCTCCCATTTCGAAACGACGAAAAATCGATTTCGATTTCTCAACCTCCACCGCCGGCGCCGAAGAGCCCAAAGCGGTTCAGTTACCTGCAAACCTTATGCAGGCCTACAAACAACTTCGTAAAGCACAGTCCAAATCAGCACGTCTCAGACATGGTACCCGAACAATATCGGGTATCACTCCCAAATGTGCAAGCCACATTTCCGGAGGAACTGGCGAAAGTCAGAGCTACCTCCGCTTAAAACTTTTCGCTAGTGCTACTAGCAAACCACCTTGACCTGTTAAGACTACAGGTCAAATCAATTGAAGAAACAATCAACGAGATACAGACCAGTATCCCGGCCGACACCGACTCCAAACACACGGAGACGATCCAAGCCGCTGTCAATGCCATCATGGACAGAGAAACTAAACAATCTCTGGCCAAATTACAAGGTAAAGCCGAAGAACTGCGCAACCTCTACGCCAAGAAAGATCCTTTCAACTGGCAAGAGTTTGTTCAGGGCACCCGCCCTAACACCACAGGCCGATCCAGGTCCAGAAGTCGCAGTCGCCCCGGGGATAACAACCGCCGAAACTTCCGCTGGGATGACCGCCGCCCACCCAGGCAGCAAGGCCCTCCCCGCCTCTGGCGACGAGATGACCCCCGCAAACCACGGGCAGGTCCTAAGCATATAAATAGGAGCATCAAAGATGCCCTCACACTTATCTCTCGCAGCCTCAACCTGAACAACTCAGCAGACCTGTCCACCAACTTCTCTGCGATTAGTTTGAACAAATAAAATGTCAAACTCAAAAAATCTGTTTGTTGTTAATCTTTCAGATTATCAACTAAATGAAAGTGAAATTAACTTGCTTAACAAGGGACTAACTTTTAGTCCCACACCGGCAAGAGGTAACAAAAGTCAAACATTTTCTGACCTTAAATCGTTCTTGAGAAAAATGAAAATAACTCATCTTTTTCATGACTTTCAAAACCCAAACACCACCCCGGTGATGGACAAAAAGTTTGGTCCTAAAAGCAAATGGAACCCACCCTACTCAAATGACCACAGTCTTGAGTCATTCATTAAAGCAGTCACTAACGACTTCTTCAAATTAGAAGATAGTAAGTTCAAACGTAGTAACATCACTCGGGTTGAACGAGAATCCATTAACCTTCTCAAAAACAATAATGAAATTATCATTAAAAAAGCAGATAAAGGGTCAGCCGTAGTCATACAAAACACTACGGACTACATTAAAGAAGCTCTCAGACAATTAGGTGATGAGAAATTCTACTGCAAACTCACTAAAGATCTTACCACCGACTTTAGTGAAATCATTTCTAAAGAACTAACCAATCTTTATCTCAAAGATGAGATAAGCCAAAAGTGTCTAGCCGGCCTTTTACCGAAGGACACAGTAGCTGGCAGATTCTACCTTTTGCCCAAAATTCATAAATGTCTTACACCCGGTAAGATACCAGGCCGCCCAATCGTTAGCTGCAATAACACACCAACTGAAAAAAACAGTAGTTTTGTAGATGAACACATCAAAGAGTTCGTCCCTCAATATCCCAGCTACATTAAAGACACCACTCACTTCATTCAAAGAGTAGAATCTTATCACGTCGATATAGATAAAGACATCCTTCTGGTCACAATGGATGTCACCTCACTCTACACCAATATCCCTAATGGCGAAGGCCTACGCGCAGTAGCAAAGGCTATCAGAAGATATAAACCAGACTGGCAATTATCCTCCACTGGCTTACTAAACTTACTCAAACTAGTACTTCAAAAAAATAACTTCGTCTTTAATGGAGTTAATTACCTACAAGTCGGCGGTACGGCAATGGGGACGAAAGTCGCGCCCTCCTATACCAACATTTTCATGGCTGAACTAGAAGAAACCCTTCTACAAAATGCCCCCGATAAACCAGACCTCTACGTCCGCTTTATCGATGACATCTTCATGATTTGGTCAAAAGGTCTAGCTAAACTTGAGACATTCATTCAATATCTCAACTCAGCCCACCCCAACATCAAGTTCACAGCTGAATTCTCACGTGAACGAGTATCATTCCTTGACACCTGGGTTTCCGCTGTAAATCAAAAGACCACACTAGATTTTACAGTCTATAGCAAACCCACAGACACACACTCCTATCTGTTGTATACATCATGTCACCCCCGACATATAAAAACAAAAGGGCCATTTAGCCAATTTCTTCGTCTAAAACGCATTTGCTCAACTCAGCAAGAAAATGAGACTCATAGCATGAATCTCATCAACTACTATCTCAAACGAGGCTACCCTCGCAGAATCATACAACAGAACAAACACAAGTCTGATCTGACGGACAGGACCACCCTCCTGTCTCCTACACCCTACGTACGGCCGCACACCCCACGGCCAGTACTGGTGTGCGACTACAATCCAATGAACATGGAACTCAATAACATTATCAGGAATAGATGGCACCGACTCCAAGGTTCCGACATCTGCAAAACTATCTTTCCTGCTCCACATATTGCTGCCTATCAGAGAAACAAAACACTCAGGGATATGCTGGTCAAAGCCAGTATCACTTACCCTCCCACCAAACCACAAATCAGTGGAAAGGTAGTACCATTTGTCGACAACTTATGCGACAACAACCAGTGCAAACTCTGCACCAATATCAACAGAGAGAGCCATTTCTTCAGCTCTACTACGGGCCATAAATACACATGCGCATTATACAACTGCAAATCTCGCAATGTTGTCTATTTACTGACTTGTAACAAATGCAAGAAGCAATACATAGGGGAAACAAAAAGGGAGTTCAAGATTCGTCTATCCGAACACTTTGCAGATATCACACACAAAAGAGACAAACCCGTGTCTCTACACTTTAATCTCCCTAACCACTCTATAAGAGCGACCTCAGATACAAAGTCATTGCTCAACTTTAACAAAATCCTGACTTAGAGAGAATAACCAAGTCTAGGAGATCCCTAGAACTTAGGTGGATTTTTGAGCTCCAAACGTTCCAGCCGCAGGGCCTTAATGATAAGATCGTGGGTTAAAACTCTCCACCCTGTCTACCTTATCTTTTTCTACTCTGATTGTTTTACCGCGATCTAGTGGACATTATCAGGGCCCCTTCACAATTTGGTAGTCACTACGTAATCCACACATGTGACCTACGTCTACACTCACACAATTCAATGACGTCATACACAATTCTGTCTATGAGGTCATAATCACTTTCCAAAGATGGAGAAAAGCTTCCACTGTGCGTCGTGTGACGCATCTTTCACAAGACGTGATACTATGAAAAGGCATGTTGAATCACATCACAATGCCTCCACATTCTCATGCACTATTTGCCACAAAAAAAAAAAAAAGGAAAGACGACGCCAGGCGACACATTATGCTCAGGCATAATGTGTCAATCAAACACATCAACGGTCATATCTCTTCAAATGAGCCTACCGCTCGTTTAAGGGCTTGGGACACCCCAAAAGGCCCCATCTTCGTGACCACATCAAGACTCAACACTGCAGACCGAAATTGGCCCAACAGTGATACTAATCTATCACTACCTGAGACGCCGTTAACGTCATCCACATCGGTACCATCTAGGCTAGAACCACCATCAGCAGCCTACCCGTCAACATCATCTACTTTGGAAGCACCGATGCCAACAGTGCCGAGGCCAGTGACCACTCCACTGTCGCTCCCTACCAACGGACATGGACGCTGTCCATATATCCTTAATTATGAACAGGTCCCCATGCCTCCTTTCAGTAATTGGGACACTAACATTGATCGTAATGAGATCATTACCGAGGCCTGGGAGGTCCTCCCGAGCTTCGATAAGCACAATGTGCCGAGGAACATTCCAATCCCAGAATATTGGCAACCCCACATAGAAATTGATAATAGTGATAACATTCTAGCTGATACCATTCGTCTCACGCTGGACATACCCTTATTGTGATCACTTAGTATAACCCCTACATGTTATACTTTCTTTTCCATTTATTTTGTCTCTAAACCATCCCTACTAAACATGAAACCCATGTTCTATCATGCCTCAACCAGCCCTATATTTATTATCTCTTAATAAATATATACTCTTTTACACTTTTACTTTTGTGTTTTTATTAGGGGTCCCCCCTCTCCCAGACACGGGAGAGACAGGGGGTCCCCGAGCCCGTCATCTCTCATGAGACAACGGGTATTTTATATTTTTTATCTCTTTAAATAATCTCTTTTAAAGATATCTATGGCAAAACCTAAATCTCATGGCTCAAGCATCTTCCAAAAACTAGAAGATTACTAGTCTCTCTTAATCAAATTAGCTTCTCATATAACCGAAATTCTATCGTTTTATAAAAGAAAACAAAACAAAGTTTCTTCCTCCAGGCCGGATCAGGATCTTTTTATTCTGCCAAAATGGTCTACTGCCATCACCTACAACACATGAACAAAAAGTTTGTATGGTCGGGATTCTAAGGATTCTCATCGTACTAGTACTTTCGAGTGGCTCTGTTTTAATATATTTTGTTACGATTCGCTCTACGCTTGCGTAGTGTATGAATCGTGGGTTACTTCGTAACTTGTGACAAGTGTCATAGTTGTATGACACTTTCACAGGTTTTTGGGGTTAAGAAGAGTAGTGACGGCATTTATGGGATTTGTTGTAGGTCTGTTGATTGAGGAGACAGTGTAACACCAAATGTATACATCAATTCGAGCTGGAAGTTGGTTTGAAAACGGTAGCATTTGCATGATGGAAAGCTTGAAGTTGATTTATCATTGGAGTCGGAATCATACTCAAATGGACGCCCAGATTGAGTATGGTTTGTCATAAGCAACAACCTGTGACTGGTACAATTTTTGTTGTGAGGTGTGTGATAAATCTGTACATTGGAAAGGATAGGAGGACCCGGTGTTGAGATTGATGAGTCAAAGTTTGGTATGCAATAGTACCATAGAGTTCATGTTGTCGAAGGCAGTGGGTGTTTGGTGGGAGAGAGAGAGAGAGAGAGAGAGAGTTTAGAGAGAGCAAAGACACAAGATTTTTATGGTACCAGTACCAACTAGGGATACTGAAACTTTGATTTTATTACTCAAGACATGGATTTTACCTGGTGCTATTATCATTTCTGGAAACCATACTATCGCTTAGATAACGATCCGGATTATACAAACCTCACTGTCAAACACTCTGAAAACTTCAAAGATCCCGATTACAGGTGCGCATAGATTAAGGGGCTTGGCTACATGCCAAATGCTCGATGAATAAGTATGGTACCGTGAAGAGGCTTTTTGAATCTTACCTGAACGAACACATCTGGAGATTTAAAGTACAACATAGTGATGAAGTTGCACGCCAATTTCCTATATCCAATGTTCCAGGTAACATCCCTCCGTGATAACTCGACATCTATCAGGCCACGTTTAGTTTTCACCAAACATATTCATGCATGTTTTGATGAGTAGTTTGTTTTTTATGAATATCATCGAGAGGGAAGGAAGGATAAAATTCAATCAAAATAAAAAGAAATAAATAAAACAAGAACACATCATCCCCCGAAACTTTTTACTATGAGTTTTGATCGTCGGTGTTTTTGGGTGTTTCTGATGTTTTCGTGATGGAAAAGTGATTATGATGTCCCCAAAATGGATGAATTGCGTGAGTGCTGTTACACGAAAATTGTACTAGACATTATCAACATGAATGTACTGAAAACCTTTGGTTAAGAAGACGTGTTCCAGTTTTGGAAACAGTGACAGGTTTTTGTAAACAATGTGGTTTGCCAAGTTTAAATCCCAAAAGCATTGAATGTATTGAAGATTTCCAAGAGGACGAAGCAAATTACAGATATTTTGATCATGGAGTCAGGCAACTATTTCCATAACATTCTGTCATTCTGGCTTTAAGTATTTTACTAGTTACTCATTTATATAAAAACATTATATAGATGAGATTTTTATGAAATGTTTCCATCAAGATATCATTGTTTACAAAATTATGTACGGGAAATTGACAATACAGAAATGGATGTGTCTCTGATTAATTGATTGATTTCGTGCTGTTTGTGCTGATGCTGATTAAAATAATAATTAAATTTAAGCAGACCAATAAACTTTTGATCTTCCAAATTAGAATGTGCACCATGTAATCAAGCTATGAATCTGACAAAAGACAGCAAAACTTTAGAGATGCCGCAAAACCAAAAACATAAAGACTGACAGTTTCTGGGAAGGAGAAAAGTTGCGACTTAACATGTCTTACTTTTCAGCATGGAAAGACAAACCACTGAAACTTTACTGCCAATTATTTTAGCGCACGTAAAAGTTGGTAGCCATCTCATAACAGATGGATTGAAATCATATTCGTGTCTGAAGAGAAATGGCTAACACATGACACTGTGTGTCACAAAAGGAATTATGTTGATCTAAAGACAGGTGCCGATAAAACTATTATTGAAGGCTTTGGGGCTATGCAAAAGCAAAATTTAAGAGTATGCATGCTTTCCATAAGGCACAGTTGGGCCCTCATTTAGACAATGTTCCGTTGGAACAGGAAAGATGAGAATATGTTTCCTCTCCATTGGAGTCTCATAAGTAAATACTACCCTGTAAATAAACATTTCTCATCCCTTGACTATGACTTGGTATGTGGCACCTTGATGGAAACTATCTTACGACCCTTTTCCATCTCTTGACTATGACTATTCACACGAACACGGTACAAAGTATTCATAGTTACAGCCCAAGACGTTTAATTTCAGCTGTCACATCCAATAAATAGCTGAAATTCATTAAAAGACACACCACACGCCGCGAGTAAGGTAATTCGTTGAGTAGCTTCCCTTGGAGAAATCGATCTTGCCAAATGTTTTCGAACGAAATGGACAAGACTTTTAGAAATAACAAGGCTGAAAACAAAGAATCCGAAATTGGGGAATTGTAAAAATGTTTACTACAAATGAAAGAATGGCAAGGTCAACTTTGAAGAATTACTTTTTGGATAAGATTCAAATTCACTTTTCAAGAAAAGTGTTGATTTCCCATCGCCGTTGCTCTGCTTAAAAGGAAAAGTTCAGAATCATCAAGAAACATCTTTAAGTGGACCACAGGAAATCAGCATCAGTTTATGAGAGCCTTATCATCCAACCCTACCATGACAGACTACTTCAGAGTGAAGATGTCCGCATGTGCCTTCTGGCCGGATAATGGGCCAGTTTTATAATTTCTACACCAAAAGACTCAACAATGCAACTCGACCTGACACACCATACAAGCTGTTCCTCAAGCGACCAAATTTATCGGCGCCCGTAGATGAACAAGTAAAAGAAACTGATCGAGTTGTCTCATTGTTGGCGAGGTTGTTAAAGACTTTACATATCAATTTATCAAATCGGCCACTGTTATTCTTACATAATTCAAATCCTAGTCGCCTAATTTCTTGAATAATTTTACCATTATAATCCGTATTTTTTGTTGTAAATAAAGTGACCTATTTGATGTATAGCAGAGGTCCATATCTATAATTTAACATTATGTCACATGCTGTGACTTATTATAAATTCATTTTAAACTTATTTTCTTTTGTATGCGGATAAAGTTCATTTACCTCTGCTGAAACTTTGATCACAATCTTTTCTTCAGGAACACATCAGAATCATCTGCCAGACGCATCCTCCAGAGAGGAGCTCTTATCACCACAAACATCGCAGCTGGAACGTGGTGATGTCAAGCCAGGTCGACCGGACATCCGGTATCAATTAATTGACCATGTATGTGACTCAATCATGAGTAAATGTGCCTATTGGGGTGTTAGGATTATTATGTTTGGCTTTTTCCACGAAAATCAATCTTAGAATTTTGTTGGATATTATTCTTTATACGTGTCCACTTATCACTATAAATCTGAAAAGTTAACTGTTATAATAGAATATTTCCATTTTGCATTATCTGGCTAAATGTCGTTATTGTACGCACCCTTATTCAACTTCCATTGACATTTAATTACCTTTTCTTTACCTCAAACTAATACCTATTTACAAAACACGTGCTCCTGTTTACAAACACCAAAAACTTGTGCACTCGTCACTTCCCCCACATACATCATCACATAATATAATACGTCATAATATGACGTCACATTCTTTCATTCCTCAGTCATTTTTCATAACGTTCATTCACTTTCCGAAATTTCTCTTATAACTTTATAATTCAAGTTTCAGGCGGACGCAGGACCATCCCTCGCTCATCGCTGCTCCTGCTGAGCTGTCTATTTTCCAACAGAAGCTACTTCCAACCTTCGCGGGTGGTCAAAATAACATACCTGTCTCGTCTGTTCAGGGTCCAACTGAGAGCAGCCTTCCCCCTAGGTCGAGAGTCTCTACCTGCAACCCCATTGGATAGCAGGTAGAGAGCGACTATGGTTAAAACAGGGTGGCAAAGCGCAGTACTGTATGCGCTGTTTTTGCGATTGGAATCCCTTGCAAGAATTGTTTTCACCTGTTTAATGTGTCGAGTACACCTCAGATTTCCCCTTTTACGTCCGTAAATATTGCTAGCGTCCGTCGACTGAAACTGTCAACAAACGCCGCCATGTTGATTGATCGACAACCAATCAAAATCAGTTCTATTTATAGAAAGGTCAACATCCGGGTTAGCATCGCACTGTCAGATTGACACTTTTCTAAAGGAAAGAAGCGTTCCTAAAATGCCGTGCATCGTTTGTGAAAGGGATTTTATTTACAATAGAACAAGAAAACGTTTCGAAAGAAGAACTTTGAATTCAGTTATTAGACACACGAAATTAACCCTCAAAGATTATTTTAAGAAAGTTGAAATTGCTTTCATTTCAGGGTTTGTTTGTAAAGATTGCTATGGCAATATCGTCAAAATAAATTCTGGAGAACGGAAACTTAAAAGGGTAAGGAACCATGTTGACGGAATCATTTCTCCTATGAAGAAAAAGAAGATTGTGACCCCTGTGAAAAAGAAATTTACTCCAGTTGTAAGTAATGAAAAAAAAACCACAAGGTAAATTGTAATTGAAAATTTCCAGAAATGAAATATTAAAAAAATTGGGATTCTTTAGGTTAGAGTAGAAAGCTATGGGAAAATTCCAATTCAAATTTGGCAATTCATACTCATACATTTGTATAATTTTCAAGAAAAACACCATAAATATATTTATTGAAAAAATAGAACAACTAGATTAAATTGAATAAGCTTTATTGAAATTAAGCAAACAAAATGTGTAGTGTCACATATTTTAAAGTCGATTTCACATGTCAATAACAAAAGTTACATACATAGTTGTTGTATTTTTCAATTACAGAAAATCACAACAGTCAAGAAGGGAAATGAAAATGTTTCAAAACTGTTGAGCAGGAGCAAATATCTAAAAGCCTTTAAATTAATATTGAAAAAATCCAAGGCGGCTAGGCATGCAATACACCAGATTATACAAAATAACATACAAAGAGAAATATTTTAATCTGTGCCATCCCAAATTTGACTCCATTTGGAGAACACTTTCTTTAATGGACTTGGAGACATTAACAAACTTCAAAAGGCAGGAAGTCTTACAAGAATGTGAAAATAAATGCCCTACTCTTTTGAAAATGCTCACAGCTTCACTAAATCTGAAAAAGACAACAATGGATCAGATTCCGAAGTTAGGTGCAATTCTTGGCATAATTGTTTTTGTTCATAAACCACAAATAATGAATCTCCTGCAAAATGTTATAGGACTGCAGTTATGGCTCTCTGGTTGTTCTGGCAATGGAAGTAATTTCAAAATATTTTATAATCAAATGTTTGGCAATTATGAATGAATGGTTATGCTTTGTATTCAATAATGCAACACAACATAAAAACTAACAAAGATAAATATCTTATCTGTAAAGTATCATCCATATACAGTTATTTATTGTAAATTTATCCAACATTATAAAAACCAGTCATTAGTATAACAATTTTTAAATGTCAAGCCTAGTCTTATGCTATAAAAATATATTATTTTACAGGGCTTGCCGAAGCAATTATTCCCATTTCCCTCAAGGTACTTGTTTGATCTTTCATTATTGATATCAATGGCGATAAAACGACGCAACACCTGTGTTGTCCATCCATCTGAACAGAAACATACATAAATGTTTTCACATTTACATTTAAGCAATAAGACAAGGTTCTATCAATAAATGGGATAAAAGAATTATACATGTTTGTATTTGCTATTTTGTAAAGAATTGAATAATTATTAAATACTTATACTGATACATTAGATTTTATTTACTAAATAATTAATATGAAATGTAATTATTGTAGCTAAGGCGGGGTTTACACTACGTCCGTTTTTTCAATGCGATGCGTTAAAAAAAATCGCATAAGAACGCAACACGTTGTTTTCAATGAGCCGGCATACACTACGTCCGTTTTTCCAAAGCGTTGCGTTGCGAATAAAATAGAACCTGTTCTATTTTTTTGCGAATTCGCAATGGAATTCCCTGTGTGACGTCATATTTTCATCATCGGAAAAGGTATTTCCCCACCACGTGGAACAAACAGTCAGTCGGGTAGGTATAGTATGCATGTGTACCATACCTACAAACATACACACGCATTACATACATGCAACTATAAAAATTAATATTTAAACACACACACACACGCATACATACATACATACATTACATACATACATAGATACATACATACATACATACACACATATTACTTTTAACGCATCGCATCGCATGCGAAACGGACCTAGTGTATACCATCAAATCGCACGCGTCAACGCAGCGTAAAAAATTCGGACGTAGTGTAAATCCGGCCTAAGGGGCGTTTCACACTACTTCAGTTTTTCCGTGCGTTGCGTAAAAAAAACCACGTTCAGTTATTTTTGTCATTTGACGTTCGAATTACGTGCGAATTTGAAATGCGTTGCGATGCGATTTGAATAGAACATGTAGCGATTCCTGACGCATCGCATCCGAAAACGCAAGGAAATTCCGTTGATGACGTAATATTTTACCACGTGGGTTAGGGTATTTTCCACCTCGTGTCTTTGGCGACTGGACGTGCTTTCGTTCCAACTTAACATCATTGCTCAACTCTCCATCTATTGATGCGCTTAACATTTGAAAGGGGTTTATACTATATATATATATTTATACTATAAATCAATATTTCAGTATTACAACATGAGTGCCAGAAAATCCCGTCGCATTATTATAGATACTGAACGGCTCATCAATCTCGTAGAAAAGAACCCTGCACTCTTCGATAAAAGAAGTAGAGAATTTCGAGAATATCCTCCATTTCATTTTCCTCCTCCTCCTCTTCTTCAAACAACCTTGCTAAACACGATGCCGCCATGACACTTGCAAAATTTTATTTCCGAAACACGTGGTCAGGATATCGCAATTGATGACGCGTGTAGTGTGAATGGAAAATCGCATGCATTGACGCACGCTTAAAAAAACCGGACGTAGTGTGAAACACGCCTAAGTATATGATTGATTAAAATGATAAATGTATTTACAATTTTAACAGTACAGATATATCACTATTCACCAAATCCATGACCATTCCCTGTTTTATCAATGGGACTGCTAGGGTTTTTCGAAACTTGGACCTTTCAACCGAAATTTTGTAGGCAATCAAAATTAGTTGTGCAATCAGCGATGCTGTTCTTAAATCATCATTTTGGCTACTGAAACCAGGCAAAGGCATCGTGATATGAACCACTCTTTCCATGCGAGAAGCCTTGTCATTTAATAAAGAAATTCAAATTGTATTGAGATGAAAGGTTTTTTTCCGCCAGGGGAAACTGCCGGAACCCACGGATTTCGGCGTAATAGAACAGAGGCTAAATCAACCCGACTTGATCTGACTCTGTTGGGAGAGAATGGAAGATTCTTAAAACTTTGCACGAATAAAGGCCATGGTTGAGAACTTTCTGCACTTCCTGAATCGTCTATGGTTTCATGTCACAAGTTTGTTCATAGGAATTATGAATTCGATGTAACAGCATATTCGCTAAAGTAGCAGAGTGTCAAAATAGCTAAACTGATTATTTTTTTAGTTATTTTCACATATTTACCATAAAGAAAAGCATTAGACTTCTTGAATCAATCTCCTAAATATTACAAACCTCACTACATAATTCTCCAGGGACCATCATTTTATTACTATTTTCTGAACTGATATGGAAACAGTAATAAAATGTCCATTCTAAAGTTAAAAACATATCAGGTTAATTGAAGGGAAGCCTGTGAATATTTGTTTTCCAAAATTAAATTCGTCAGTTACCCAGTTATTACCATGATCTTCCAAGATCAAGTCATGGAACGTTGATTTAGCCTCTGTTCGACCAAATCCGTGGGCTTTTGACAGTTTCCCCTGACGGAATGATATGAACCACAATCCATTTGAATTTTGTTGGCAAATGACAACGCGTCGAAAGGGTGGTTCATATCACAATGCCTATGTCATCTACCTCTCGACTCCATAACATCGACTAAAAACCGAGGTTGAAACGATTTCATGACTTGATCTGCCTCTATGTCATCATTTACGTATTTACAGTAGGTACCATTACATTGTCTTATAAGAGTACATACATATCCCTTGTAGAATTTGTTATAAACATATGTACACGGTCTTTTAAAATGTCGTGTCGGTTTACATAAAGTTCTTTCCCTCTGTGGGGAGAGAATGGGAAACGAAAGCCTTTCAGAACCACGGAATAACAGAACGGGGCCGAAAACAATTTAGGTCTCCCGCCAAGTTTTGCGGGGGACATAAAAATAAGAAAGAAGTTTAAATTAAATATAACTAGATTAGCGTTTGCAGGATACCGCAAAAGCAGAGCAGCCCCGGAACTTTGGGTTTCGCCTTACCCTGTTCCGCCTTTTACAGGCCTCACCAAATTGGGAATTTTCTCGTGACCTTGACCTTTGACACTCAAGGTCACACAATCAATGATAACATTATTGTAACGAAATAAAGTGTTAAAAATTAAATCAATCCATTTTCTCCATATATGTTGACCTTGACCTTCGACCGTTAGTACCCAAAACTTTTTGAAAATGTTGTACTTCTCAAGAGATAATATATACAAAATCTAAACTTCATAGCACAAAAATTTTTCAAGTTATTGTGTTTACAAGTACAGACCCTTGCAGAATTAGTTACCTGAAAACCGCGGTCTGATTGCAGTCTGATCGCGATCAACTGCATTCAGATTGCAGTTTGATCGCGGTCAACCGCGGTCTGACTGCAATCTGATCGCGGTCACCCGCGGTCTGACTGCAATCTGATCGCGGTCAACTGCAATCAGATTGCAGTTTGATCGCGGTCAACCGCGGTCTGACTGCAATCTGATCGCGATCAACAGTGATCAGATTGCAGTCAATGCAAACTGCGGTCGATCCGATCAGGGGTTGAGAGTGATTGTAGACATTGTCTGCATGTCGACAGTACAGCATAAGTTTAATCATAATAGATTGAGAAACTCAAATCTGCCGTATTCGGTCCAAATTGATTTTACTACCTGATTTGTTATTTGTTATTCAAACTTTAACAACGCATACTATTCCTTTGTTCAGATACTTCATGTCTACCTTCTACACTGTCGTAAAACGTATAGCGATTTTTTGCACTGGTTAAAAAATGAAATAATATCCTTTTGCATAAAGTGTAATTTGAATGTACCTTGCTACGACTTTTTGTAGCGTATGTGTGAAGTTATGAACATCGTTAACTCATCATTACTTGTATTCCTCATTCATACAGGAGAGATATATCACTTTATGGTGTTATGAAAGCCCTTTGACTTCTCTGTAGTTTGTGGGTGTTTAAATTTTAAGACGGCCGAACGAAATCGTGAAAATCTCCATGCCAATACACGTCATAACGTTATACACAAGTTTTGATGACAGATGTAAATTGTTAAATAATTCGTGATATCATATTTGATTTTGTTGAATTTTGGAGACAATAGGAAGAAGGAATAATTACTGATCATGATATTCTCGGTTTTTGGACAACACTGGGTAATGTAGACAGGACACAATGGGAGAAAGTGCTATTATTCATAATTGGTATATGACTGTCATTTTCAAAGATTTTTTCAAAACTGTACATTTTAATTCTTTGTGTGCACGACCTTTTGTTTAATACATTTGGACGAAATAAAGATGGTTTATCAATCATCGTGACAATCTCACATGCCAGTATGGTAAGGCATAACTGAAATGGTACAACCAGTAGCAGTAGTAATATAAAATGTTTTCATCAAATCAAGTATAATGGTCTATTTTCAAGGTATAACTGAAATAGAACAAGAACACATATGTAATATTGATTATCTGTGATCAGTTTTGCCGATATATGTGCATTAATTTATATGCGAATTGAGATTTTTGAGAATTTCACCTTCCGGGCCGCATACCTTTAATGAGAAGAGACAACCTCTATGTAGATTTTGTAATTCTGTCATGAATGTAAATATTACAGTGTTTATTTTTTCACGGGAAAGTTTATAATTATGGTAACACCCGATAGAAACAGTCACAGAAAAGTTTATGAATTAATTTTTATGTACAACAGCGACTTCTGACCGATGGTGTCATATACCGCATTGATTTTTCAAAAACGTTCATCTTTTACAGGTTTAACAAGTAGTTTATTGGTCGAGTCATTCAGTGTTGCTGCCAAATTACCAGTTATCAGTATGTCAAAAGTCTTGTACTTTAAAATGGTTCAGGTTCATACACGTGGGATCAACAATTTAAGTGGGATCAACCATTAAAGTACGTGGATTAAAAATCGGCAAAAATCTTGTCGATCCCACGTGAATGTCACTTCCACTTATCGAGAATAATGCAGAGGAATATATGGATGACAACTTCTTTGGTCATTGAATGCAAAGTTTACAAGAATCTGTGTTGAAAAGCCGCATGTAATGAACAAAGAAGTTGTCATCCATATATTCCTCTGCATTGCTGTCATTCCAACTTATATCATGCCTCTCAAAGAAGTTAATCGAAAACAGTCGATTGGCTTAGAAGGATTAATGCATGGATAATCCCGATCCTCATGAATACAATTGTCGACAGTAACTTGACTTACGAGTTAAAACGAGACGTTTTAATAATTTACCATTAGCTGAAAGCGTATATGTCTTATATTTGTTTTTACGCTGTTAAAGTTGAGTACCATGTTCTATTGTCCACAGTATACATACCATAGACAAGAGATTTTATCTATTAATGTGGACATTTGTCAAGATTTTGTGCCTTTTAATCTAGCTTTATAATGTTCAGTCCAGAGTTTTTATGTATTGTTGCCAAAAGCTGCAGATTTATTTCAGAAAAAGGAAAATCTTTTTTTATGTTACATGTAGGTTAAATATATTTCATAGTCAATTTTGTTGTATTTATATTTCATATGTCGTAGTCTCTCATAACCCTCATATCAACGGTTGGCTCATATGTTTTTGTTTTTAGCAAAATATATATGTATGTAATTCATAAGATGCTAATACTGTTTTAATTTGTTTTATCTATTTGTAAATGTTCTATGTAACCCAGCACGTGACTTATTTTCTCTCTCTCTGTGATGATCGGCCCTTTTCGTTTCATTCAAGGACATTTGAACTTGATTTGGAGAACTCAGCAGCTTCATATCGTTTACTTTAGGGTGGGAGATTGCCCCTATGTTCCTCTTTATTGTGTATTGCTTTGCCTACATACCTGATACAAAGGCCGCCGCCATTACTTCGTTAATTAACCCTTGACCCGCTTTACTACCCAACATCTCGCTGTCCTACCGTCTCGCTCTAGGAGACAAATTACCACAAGAAAGGACTTCCGGTTATGTAAAGGGCCATAAAGTCCCGATTGTTTCACGGAGATTAAAAAAGAATCGAAGTAAAGTATGTTTTAACGTGTGATGTGTCATTTTGCTGCACTGATTTAATTGGGGGAGGGAGAGGAGAACACTGTTAAACATCAATTATTCAGTGTCGCCTACAGCTCGGGTGTACAATCTGAACGCATATACATCTGTAGATTCAAAGTCGGAAACATCAAAGTCCTATTCAGCGATCAAAGCGGTATATCACATACCCATTTCATATCAACGCCGGTGACCGGATTGGTGGTATTTATTGTCTGATATTGCTAAAGAGGTTATGTAATGTATTTTTTCCAGGAATGATAGATCGTTATCGCCAGTACCGTTATCTATGGGAATAAGCGGTTTTAGAGCGCAGCCGAACTTACCAGGCGAACACTGAAAACTCATTAGAGCGTGACCAGGCCTGTCGCCACTTGCGTATCTACCATAATGTCCGGAGATAAACCCCCTTAAAACCTAAACCATTTATGTGTTAAATTCTGATTTATAAAAATGGCAGAAGCAAGTACATTAACATCTAAGAAATACGCTAAACTCGAACTTTATAAAACGGTGAGTCAATTTTGTTTGCGAATTCGCTTTGATGGATGTGACTGTACCATTATGCGGAATGTGATGATCCCAAATATAACATTGTTGCATTTTCAATACGAATCGAAACCTTATATATCATAAATATATCAATCACTGGTAACAATAATGTATGTTTAATTATTCTATTCTTGACATGTGTTGTAAAAATACGGATATTGATCATAACTTACTATAGATTATTCACTGTGGCGTGTATATTTTTCATAAAAATAAAGATATCATAATAAATAACATTTAACCGTCCACACTTTTCCTTTCCATTCATATCACCATGGTAAAATTATCCACCGTCTAATGGCTCTTTAGAATTAATCTTTATTTTGCAGTAAACTCACAAAAAGCCAATTTAGAAAATATTCGGTTTGGTCACTGAAAATATAAACAATTTGTTATTTGTCACCGTCAGAAATAACAGTCAGTGTATGTTATGTAAGATTCAGCAAACAACAGACCATCAGATTATCACTTTAAACAGACAAGTCTAGCCACAACGGTGCCAATATAACAAGGAAATTTCATCAAGATGAAGCCTTGTTGCGTCATTTATAGGGTTTTCAAATATACAATGCGACATATTTATACAATACAAATTAGCTTGAATAAACTATTATTGAGCCGTCGGATATCTATGCTTTCGGAAAAAATAAAACTTGAATGTATTTTGTAACTATTTGTATGTAAAATGAACGATGAAAAGGGTGTCATTACACGTTGAAACTACTCCCCTTCTCCTACGTCATAGAAGGTAGATACGCTCGTGACACGCTTCAGCGACCACAGATTCTCTTCGCCGCGGCTAATTAGGCAGTGTATTTAAAAAGCTGTATTTAGGCAGGTTACCGTCGTTCTTTCGAAAATTCAAAGTTGAATCTAATTCAAATTGCAAGCCCCTTTGCATGAATCCCCAAAGTGGCTATAGACCATTTTAGTCATCCTCAACGATAAGAACTGATGAGGGATACACATTCCTAATCACTGATGAAAGTGGTATATCACATGATCATTTTATATCACCGCCGGTGACCAGTTTGTCGGTATGTATTGAGTGACTGGGCAAAAAGGTTTTACTGAACACTTCTCATATTTGATAAAATCAAGAATATCATCTATGATGTTGAAAGAGATTATCATAATACGTTAGACATATACATGTATGATAGTAAGAATATGAAATTAACGACTTATCTATTATTCTATTTTTTTTTCATTAAATTACAAACTAAACACTGAAAAAAGATATAAATAATGTAATAATGATTTTTTATATAAAAAAGCAAGAGTCTGATATCTAATAATTTGATGATAATGATGTTTCTGAATAACATGAACCCGTAATGTAGCATAGCGACACAAACAGTGGTATATTAAAATTCAGTTATTGAAACAGTGTCAATTGTTCAATAGCAGCATTTACAGGAAATTAATACAGCCAAATGTTAATTCATGACATATTTACATTCAATCATTTCTTATGTTTTCCGAGACGAGTGACACATGAATAAACTCGTCGGTCTGTCACTTCTAAGTAAATCCTGATTCACCGAGGGAGCTAGCTAATCACCGAGACATACACATGTACACCTGTTGTATGTACACGTTGTCAGACAAACAGACAGACAGAATATTTGTGTCTCACTTGTTTACACAACCAATCTATCAGCACGAAAATTACCACCTGCAGTCGTTTTTTAGATTGTTATATTATTGTGCCAACACCCCAATCTCCCGGAAACACTAAGTCTTCATCTCGAAAATGAAAGGAAACTCTTTTGAAAGTTCTAATAACCACAAACATATTTTTTTTTCTATTTCTTTGGAATATATGAAAGTCTGATTACAATATTGTATAGTGCGTCAAAGGTCGCTACTCAAATATGTTCAGTTAGTCGCATACCGTTTCGTCGAATTTGTAGTTTTAGGATAGAAAAATCCATTCGACGGATCGGTACTGTAGCCTACTTCATTTATTAACTTAGATTCTCCCAGTGTCTCTTGCTCGTCAAACTTCGAATGATAATCACAAAATCACCCAAGCGTTTTTCGACGGATAGGTACAGAATCAGTTTTGAAAATTCGACGGATCAGTTTGGTAATGAAAGCCACTTTTGATGGGTCGCTTAGACTTGTCTGGCCACAAACCAGTGAATGCATGACTACACACGACCCTTTTTGTGACCGGGCGTCATTAACAGAATCAGCCTCGTTATCTATACATCTATCGTAACAATACCACAGAAAAAACCCCAATAAATAACGATTTTCAGAAAATGATTCCACTTAGTTAGATAAATAATTTGACGATGTAACACTACAAAGCATTTGGTGTAAAAGGGATATCAATGGTAATTAAACAATTATTTAGGCGGTATATCAGGTGAATTAATGATGCCTTACTTTCTATGTTTATTGTGTCACAACCGCGCAAGTTTTATGGCCCCTAACCCAGGTGGGTTTTTCACAGCCGATAATTACGCTGTCTTAATGAAAGGCCAATTAAAGGAGTTTATTTGACAAATTAAAAAAAATCATGTTCCTTTTTTATTTTTTGAAAGATCGAGAAGTGGTAAAGTCGAGGTTTGTGGATGTTTAACTAAACGATTGACATGTAAAGTTCATTTACGGTAAATAATATGCTCACATGGCAATTTAAAGCACGATTTTCTTACTGAAATAAAGGGATCTTACGAAAAGATAAATACGTGTTAACAATGGCTAAATAAATAGAGATTATTACCCGAGGAAGTGTGTCATATGAATTTTACGAAACGAGTGTGAATTTTTGTATTACCCGAGCGATTCTATTCCATTTTATCATCTTAAAAATATCCAAGAAACGGGCCGCTTCCCTTGCGACGGCCGACTACGATGACGTCACGAACAATGGTGTTATGACGTCACAGGCGAAAAAATACGGGAACCCACGCTACAACAATCGTTGCTAGGTAAAAGTGATATGTGCACTAGTGCTCATATTGAAAATACGTCACCACTTATTTCCAACTCTGTATCAATAAAAATAGTTCTAAAACGAATGCACAATGTTCGGTTACGTCATGTGAGCCGATTTCCCTTCGAGCGGCCACCTTGTATTCCATTATGTTCACACATTAAAATGCCCGCTCGAATGTTCAAGTTCAAGGGATCTGACTGATATGGCGAAACACAGTGTGTTATAAACATCCAACAAGCAGGTTAATTTCGAATATGGTATAACTACTGGGTCACTAATTCATCAAACCGTTTAGACACCTTTGAATGAGGCACCATTTTGACAATGAAAATGATTGACACACACAAATATTCCAGTGCACATATTGTATTATGTATATGTATTATGTGTTATGAGAGTGTGAGACAAGAAGGATTGCTAGCGTATCTCATTCCTACAGTTTAGTATTTATTTCAACGCCGCTTCAATTCATATTTCTCAAATCTGGATGAAAAACAAATATCAAACTCAATGAATATACTGTATAATTTTCTGCCATATATTTTATGTAGCGTATGAAACTTTCTGTTGTTCTGTTAGTGAAGAAGAAGAAGAAATATATTTTATTAACGTGTCACATGCTGCATGGTACAATAAAATTCAGTTTGCATAAAATCATTTTGATAAAAACAGCATCCGGCCATGTGGCCTATGAGACACGATAAGACTTCTAAAAGTAACATTGTTTTAAAATAACACATAAGCACATACACACATACACAAAGACACTCGCACGCACTCTCACACTCACTCATTCACACACTTATACATCCACACACATTGGCATACATACATATACATATTTAAAAGAACGTTAGTGAACGTCACCCATTATTATTTTTGCAAATATATCTTGGAACCGCCTTAGCATAACTTGTTGGCCAAACCGATTCATTTAGCTTTAATGAAATGAATATGTTTAAACCAAATCAATGAAATCAAAAATGA
Source organism: Steromphala cineraria (assembly GCA_916613615.1). Lineage (NCBI taxonomy): Eukaryota > Metazoa > Mollusca > Gastropoda > Trochida > Trochidae > Steromphala > Steromphala cineraria. The sequence goes on from OU744731.1 coordinate 22,914,551, forward strand.
AAAGAACAATAGAATGTGTTTAAAACATCAAATCAGTGAATACATTATGAAAAGTGTCATGTTGTTGGGTATGCCAAATGAGGAAGAGGGCTGCAGCTCTAAATTAAATTTTTGTCGAAGATACGTTTTGGCAGTGGTTCAAACCAAGTATCGATTGTAATATTGTAATGATTAGTACCAGGATCAGCACCTACATATAATCGATCGAAATATTTGTAATAACCTGAGGGAATTGGATACCAACTCAAAGCTGTATACACGTGAACTGAATGTAATAGAAAAATTAGTTCATTGTCCATTGTTATATGAAAACCAGTATCGTATGATTAAATATTGGTGTAAGCTTTTCGTGTTTGATTATGAAATTTTACGAATTTTTATGAGTATCTGTAAAAGAAGTTGAAAATTTAACCTGTTCAGATTCCCACGTTTCAGGTTAAACGTATACTGTTATTGTCATTAATTGTATTTAAGTATGATTATAGATTGAATAGATTATTCATCAGTGTTAAAACAATAGGCTTTCTGATAAACAGTTAAATATGGGGTCTCTGAAAAACCAAATGATTATTACCATATCACCCAGTTAAATATCTTGCTCATTGCGTAATAATACTTTTGTTTAATGTTCACTGTAATATTATTCACAGAATCTATTACATATCATTACATGAAATATGTATAGAAAAACCTACACTTTGTCTACTCAACAGTTCTTATTATCAGTAGAAACTGAAAATATAATGAAATAAATATTGCTCATCTCAAATAACCAATGTGTACAGATTAAATTGTAGACGAATTATTCTTTATATTAAAGTGGCAGTAGCACATTCTTTCTTGAAGAAAAACAATATAAATTTGTCACTGATAATTGAATGTTAATGATTAATGTATTATGTTGATAATGTCAAAAATCTTATTACACAATCATCCATTGTAAGAAAATAAATTATAAAGTTTCACATAAAGACAATTGGCGGTCATTTTTGTATGAACAACTTTAACTCATTTTGTGTAAGAAAACAAGAATCCAATGGCTGAACTTTACAAAATATATTTAATTCATTACTGCTTCATTCAGTTAAAATATTTGTCTTTTTAATTGGAACCATTTATTTTCATTTTCCTGACATCAGCTTATATTCCTCCAAAAAACGTACTACTGTCCCTATAAAATATCCTTTATATGTTAATTCCAGAATACGATTTGTCAAACCTTACGCAATTTTTAAAATACTATAATGTTTATTAAAATCACGCCTCACAACACATAACCTAGTCTTATTCAATTCGAATTGAGTAAAAGAAAATTATTTGTATTGATTACTGATAATCACTTCTGGCCGTAACAAGTGAAACGGTGATACCGATGTTGCATATAACTACTACATGTATAGTTTTTACAATTAACATGTTTTATTTGGTCGTAAAACATATGTCTTTTCCATACATATGTAAATCAACCATAACATTGTTTATGCGTTTTCAAATTATAACTGGCGACAAACATATCTGTACAAATTGACTGTCCTCTTTATATCAACTGATGGGATTTATAGATCAAATTTTCCTTCTTTCAATGATTCTGAATTGACCACGGTCAAACGCGATCAGAATGCAATCCGATCGCGGTCAACCGCGGTCCGACTGCATTCTGATCGCGGTCTACTGCAATCAGATTGCAGTTTGATCGCGGTCAACCGCGGTCTGACTGCAATCTGATCGCGGTCAACCGCGGTCCGACTGCAGTTTGATCGCGGTCAACTGCAATCAGATTGCAGTTTGATCGCGGTAGGTACCGGTAAAGATATCTGCAACCGTCTGTAATTGCAATAACTCATATCTCATGACCTTGAAGGTCACACAATAATAAACACTTTTTATTGAGTATAACAATCATGTATTGATTAAAAGTGATCATAGTTAAAATTAAGCATTTTCACTAAACCATGCTTAAGTCATGACCTTGCTGTGACCTTGACCTTTGACAGATTGTAGCCGAAACCTTTTCAAATTTTTTTACTTTTCCAAGGATGATATATACCAAGTTAGAGCTTCATAGCACAAAAACTTTTCAAGTTGCCGTGTTTACAAAGAATTTTGTGGTGATTTTATAACTCGTGACCTTGACCTTTGAACTTGAAAGTGAACATGTCATAATGATTCCCTGGAAGTATTAACATTTAGACATGTTCATGAGTTCTGAAAAGCCAAATGGGATAAAATTATACCCCAATTTAGTGCATTTTGTAATAACTCATGACCTTGACCTTCAAGGTCACAATCATTGAACACTTTTTATTGAGTATAACAATCATGTATTGATTAAAAGTGTTCATAGTTAAAATCAAGCATTTTCGCTAAAACATGCTTACTTCATGACCTTGCTGTGACCTTGACCTTTGACGGATTGTAGCCAAAACCTTTTCAAAATTTTTTACTTTTCCAAGGATGATATATACCAAGTTAGAGCTTCATAGCACAAAAACTTTTCAAGTTATCGCGTTTACAAGGAATTCTTAGAGTGAATACATAGCTACCTTGACCTTTGACCTTGAAAGTGAACGTGTCAAAATCGTTCCCCCGAGGTATGAGTAATAAGGTATGAATAAGAGTTCTGGAAAGCTTAGGGGGAAAAAAGTTATAGCTAGTAGTACAAGTGCGGCGGCGGCGATGGAAACTTCACAAAAACTGATAGCAGCCCCGTCCTTACGGGGCTGCTAATTAATATTTTTTTCAAAGTAGAAAGTACTTGAAGTTAAAAATTTCACATAGACACTGACATAGATATATACAATAACATTTGTCGTTAAGGTGAAAGAAAATGGTTCTTTCCACATTTGCTAAGGATCAACATTTCTTGGACTCCTAACATCAAGAGATTGACGAACATAATTTGAAAGTAAAAAAGAGATGTCACAGCATCTATAAATACTGACTTAAGAGGAATGATCTTTTATCAGTTCCGAATGATTACATAAGGCTGCGTTTCCACCAAGTTTCACGTGACAAGTGACATGTCACGTGTCACGTGACACGAATTAGAAGTATATGATTTTGGTAGGAACCGTTTCCATCAATGTCACGTTTCACGTTTCACGTTTCACGCGTGAAATGACACGTTTTCAAAGAATGAACATGTTCATTCTTTTTGCCCGTGTCATGTCACCTTTCTGACCGATCTGGGGTTTCCCCTGGGTTTTCCACAGTGTACTTTCCCTTTTAACTCCACGTGTTCGTATCGTAAACAGCGCATGTTTTTTATCATCTGAAATAAGTAAACATGAATGACTATAAGCACAACCTGATATGCCTTGTGCAGAAGACCCCACTTCTGTGGGACCCCAGAGATAAAGACTATAAAAACAAAGACCAAAGAAAACAGGTGTGGGAGAAGATTGATGAAAAGCTTCCACCACCAGTAGAAGGTATGTAATTTAATTAAGGAAGAATTGACTTAAAATATATGAAGTTCATGGAGGTATAAACTTAAAAAACGCTGTGCAAAACGTAGCGGATTTATGCAAAGTATGCTCAGCGTTTTTTAAGTTTATACCTCCATGAACTTCATATATTTTAAGTCAATTCTTCATTAATCAAATATCCACAGATTGTGTTTTCAAAAATAATTATGGTTCAACAATAGAAATCAGATACACGCAAAGCAAATGCAACATTTATTTATTCAAACATAAATTAAGAAACATATGTATGAACTTGGATTGAACAGTTTTGATTTGAATATAGTTTCAATTTCTTGACATTTCTAGTCCCCTTTTCCTCGACAGGACAGGTCAAATTTCTTGAAATTTCTAGTCCTCGAGAAGAAGAACATTTCGGAACACATTCTGATCTTGCCACATGACACTACCGCGAGGATCATTGAAAAATTCTGCAATCAAATCACGGATTTTTGTAGCCTCATCAGAGTTTCTGCCACCTTGTTGGGGGCGCAGATTCATTAATCCATGTTCATTGTTGGGCCTGATGTCATATGTAATTTCTGATGACCGATCTATGATATGTCCATCTCTTCTACGGATGAAATTGTGCAGAACAGTACATGCATTAGTAACTGTATATTGCTCTGTCTGGCTGGAGGCGCATCGGGCGTTGGAAAATCTCAAACTTTTTTGCCATTATTCCAAAAGTGCACTCAACTGGACGTCTAGCTCTGCAGTGCCTATAATTGTAAATTCGCTTAATTCTGTCAAGCGTTCTGGCTGCATATGGCTTCATTAGGTTTTTCTTTAATGGAAACGCTTCATCTCCAACAATCTGAAATGGTATTCGTTGGTCTGAGGTGCTGATCACAAAAGACTCATTGGGTAGGTTCAACCTTTGCTGTTCTAGAAGCTGTCTAATTCTTGAGGCCTGGAATACACCAGCATCACTCACTCGTCCGTACTGTCCACAGTCTACTAACGTAAAGCACGAATCGGCATCACTCAATGCCAATAGCACAATACTGGGATACCCTTTGTAGTTGTAGAAGAGTGATTCGCTGTTCATGGGGTTAACCAATGCCACATGTTTACCATCAAGACTACCAATAGCAAACGGATAGTCCCACAAATCTCCAAATCTTTTTGCCAACCTTTTCCAGTCGTCTTCATGTGGAATGGGCATTTCGATAGGCTGAAGGACTTTCCACAGGACGTCACAGGTTGCTAGTACATGACGAGCTATTGAAGTTTTGGACATATGGAAGGGTACAGTCATCGAGGCAAATGATGAACCAGTTGCAAGAAATCTGGAAAATGAGAATAGCACATTATTATTTAATACTGAACATACAGCTGTACTTATGATTATAATAATAATGACATCAATCAGGGGTATCCACCAAAATCCTTGAATTAAACCACACCATTTTTATGATTTCTGCTGGCTAACACTATGTTATTTGTTTCAGGTTGTACTGCTAAAGATACATGGACATCACTTACAAGAAGTTACAACAACGCATTACAACGCATGAAAAGTAAGTCAGGTGATGGAGCTGGAAATTCGAAGCCGTGGATGTTCATGAAGAGCATGAGTTTCCTGAAAGTTGTGAAGGAAAAAAGGTCCACGACGGGAAATCTGGGTAGCAGCCATGATATTGCCGAAGATCTGGACGAGTCTGCTAGCAGTATTGACGACAGCAGCATGATATTGGAACAGGCAGCGAGAGGGTCGGGTATTTTTGATGAGACCAATGATACCTCTCAGGCAGACGATGAAGATACTTTGACTGACACACCTCCACGACCATCAACACCATCAACACCATCAGTTCTCAGGCATAATTCACAGGAAAGTGTCGTCAAACGGAAAGCCAGTTCCAAACGTCGCGCAGAGGAATCAGAAGCTGCCTTATTCCAATCATTACAAAGAAGGTTGGATGAAAAATCTGTTGCCCGTGAGTGTCCAAGAATGGGATTCTTCAAATCATTAATGCCAAAAATACAATCCCTCACTGACGACCAATTTATTGAATTCCAGCTTAAGGTTTTGAGCAATCTGAAAGAAGTTTCACAGCCCGTGCTCCAACCAATTTACTACCAACAAGCAATCATGCCATCCAACAATATGAATACCTTCGGATCTACCAGTGAGATATCCAACCAAGAATCATTTTTGGGGTTGTTAAATAATCCAAATTGAAATTGATCAAATTGATCGAACTTGATGCTGTAAATTGGCAAAATATTCCCAACCAGCCTATTGTTATCTTGATGTGCCAAATAGTTATAATTTATGTTCTGCATAAGATATGCAACCTTTCTGTTTTTTGTTTTTTTTAAATAAAACTAACTGCAGTATTGCACTTTCATGGTTTGATTATTATCTTTTCGATGCTTACCTCAGTGTGATAATGAGCTTCTCCTCTCCCGATATAGCTTCTCTGTAGTTGGTACCAACTGGTTGTAGATGAGGCAATACTAATTGTTTCAATTCTGCGTAGGTTTCGTACGACATTCTTGAGTAATTGAAGAATAATTCTCTGTCTGGATTGTCCATGAGATAGCGAAAAGTTCTAGTAAATTCGCCCCTTTCTGGACGCAATAAGTAATGGTCCCTGCACCATATTAAGCGCCTGCTGCAGTTTCTCTTCCTAGCTCGCCGGTACAACAGACATAGAGCAAGAACTTCCTCGTTATCAGATGAATCTGAACCGTCACCCATGGCTAACACAGGACGAATGACGAATGACATGTGACATGTGACGTGTTCGATGTGAAATCCAGTCGAAACCCTACATGTCACGTATCACGTGTCATGCGTGACATGTCACATGTGATACGTGACGCATGAAACTTGGTGGAACCGCAGCCTAATACAGAATGGAACTGAATCAGACATGAAACACATCCAACCTAAATTCAATCAATCAAAGAACTTTCCCACAGAGGTAGATCAAGTCATGAAATGTTGAACCGTGCACCACAGCCAATTTGAATTTCTTTTTATGAAATGACAACATTTCTCGCATGGAAAGGGTGGTTCAAATCACAATGCTTTTGCCATGATTCAGTAGTCAAAACGATGATAAAAATAAAAAAAATAGGTTTTTAGGGTGTGGCCCCTGTGGTCCTTATAAGGGGTCACAGGGCCACCAAAGCTACAATTTATAATCCTCACTAGCCAAGGAGTCTGTACACAAAGTTTCAGTTTTCTAGTCCTTGTGCTTCTGGAGAAGAAGATGTAAATAGGTTTTTAGGGCGTGGCCCCTGTGGCCCTTATTAGGGGTCACAGGGCTACCAAAGCTACAATTTATAATCCTCACTAGCAAAGGAGTCTGTACACAAAGTTTCAACTTTCTAGGCCTTATATGGTTCTGGAGAAGAAGATGAAAATAGGTTTTTAGGGTGTGGCCTCTGTGGCCCTTATTAGGGGTCACAGGGCCACCAAAGCTACACTTGATAATCCTCACTAGCCAAGGAGTCTGTACACAAAGTTTCAGCTTTCTAGGCCTTATGGTTCTGAAGAAGAAGTCGAAATTCCACAAAGTTTATGGACGGACGGACGGACGCCGGACACCATGCCATGCCATAAGCCCATCGGACCTTACAGGCCAGATGACCAAAAAATCTAAAAATAAGTGTCTCTGGATTTGTTATCCTTTTTTCTTTTGTAGTATTTCGATTTCTTTTGCAATAAGAGGCTAGGCAACGGTACGAAAAAACGTTAAACCATCCCCCTGTTTTGAGCCCGATTTCTAAACTTTGTACGCCTGCGAGAAGAGTTGTCCTGGTTATCGCTAGTTAGATCCACATCTTCTTTTTATTTTTTGCGGTTTCCATGGAAACATGACTAAAACAGTGACTCTATGATCAAGTCCTTTGTCCGGAGCATATCTCCTAAACTTTTCATGCTAGCTTCACCAAACTTCATACACTTATCAACCATGATCACAAGATGTGCCTTTTGAAGTTTAGACTAACACATTATTCTTATTGTTTGCAGTTGCCATGGATATATGATTAAAATTATTCTATGATAAATTACTTTGTCCCGAACATATTTCCTGAAATATACATTTCAGCTTCACCAAATTTGCTATAAAGTCAAGTGTGATTGCTGGATATGCCTTGTGAGAGTTAAACGATATATGGATTTTCATTTCTGTGATTTCTTGGGAAAACGTGACTTACAAAGTTACTCAACAACAATAATTTTGCCCTCCGTACATCTCGTAGAATATTCATGATAACTACCTCAAATTTGAAACAAAGATCAACCATTATCCGTAGATGTACCCTTTTAATTGTAAAACCGATTAATGAATTTGGTATTGGGGTTTCAGTGGAAAAAAGACTTACACAATGAGTTACTGTATACTCAACTATCATACAACTTTAACCAATATTAATCAGTTTTACTATTTGAAATTCTTTGAACAAAGTGGGGCGGGGGTATGTGAGCTCTGCTCGCATCTTCACTTGTCTTTCATGAAAGAACTAGTGTTTCTAAAACATGATTACCTTTTTTAATTGGCACCTTTGATAATAGTTGTAAGACTGACACAATTAGGGTTTTATAACCACAAGTACATGGACGCGTTTCCATATGATAACCGCAGATGTCCTTGATCTTAACTGACAAATGATTTCGAACATGCAGGGAGGATGCTGTTTCCCTAGCGTAATGATACGCAAGATCAATGATTATTCATTAGGGCAATATATGTGAACACTTCCTTCAGTTGCGTCACTTAACACCCCCAGTTCTTGTTATGCATCTCATCAACTTAATGAACGGGCAAAGTGCGTTTCAGTAACACATCTGAAATGCAGTTACTGCTCTTACTGTATCTTTTTTCTGTCATGTCAATGAATTGGTCTACTGCATGTGGGAGAAGCTTACCTCTGTTCGTAGGAACAGCGATTGACAATCTTAAATAGATGTGCTCATAAGAAGCCAACAATGAAAAGTACCCGTTATTCAACAGCGGTTTTCGTTAACTCTTACAATCTTTAATATACGTGTTCATGAAAGATTCAAATCTTGAATATTCTTTATATACAAATAAAACAGTCAGAGAATTTACGTAACCGTAACCTTACGGTACCAAGACAACATTGCATTCCTCTCCAATACTAGCCATGCACCAACTTGCATACTGATGGGGTGGGGGGTAGAGAGCAAAAAAGAAGATGTAGAAAGAGTATATATTGTATCATAAGGTAACAAAAACGGGGCTTGTCTAGCAAGCTAAACATAGGTTATATGTTTTTAAAGTAAGGTACATTGTGAGAGACGAGTGGGTACGACACAGATAGTGTTCGTAAATGTATTTACAAGATGGGAATATCAAGTGTATCTCTCATCGCTGTGGTGAGAATACTGTCTTGTTGAGGTTTATACATTCTCTCCCCACAGAGGCAGATCAAGTCATGTTGATCCTGGCAGAAAAAAACTCTCATCACAATCCATTTGTATTTCTTTATCAAATGTCAACGCTTCTCGCATGGAAAGGGTGGTTCATATCAAAATGCTTTTGCCTTGATTCAGTAGCCAAAACAATGATTTAAGAACAGCGTCGCTGATTGCAAAACTAACTTCGATTGCCTCCAATCAGGCATCTGAATACATGAATGGACTTAAATATGTTGGTGTATATATAATATATTTACATATGGACTTTAACATGATGATAAGGTTAACGCAATTTCCAATTTCGTTATATTCCACGAAGTCGATGGAACAAGTTTTCTAAAAATGAGTTATTTTGAAAATTAGACTGTTATAATTTAAACGTTTTCAATAGGGATGTGTACGATAATTCTATAGAAATATAAGAAAACATCAAAATTCAAATTTACAGATTTAAAAGTCAAATGACTTGGTCGTTCAGTAGGCACAACGATGTGGTGGCACATGGTCCTGTGCAATGCTCAGTCGACCGCTATCAGTATAGTTCAACAACAACGGGCGCGGCTCGCTGTAAGAGTGTAACCCACTTGCTCGCTGCTGAATAAACTGAGAGTTTGAAGGGTTGATTCCCTGCCCCACACTGAGACACAAGTTGAGAGACTTGTGGTGTCACCCTGGGAAAGTGACTTTATTCAAAATGTGCCTCTGTTCACCAAGCAGGAAATGGGTACCTGGTAAAGATCTTCTAGCGACATATATATGTCAGCTTGGGTTAGACCAGGGTAATGGAGCGCTCTGAGTCTGCAATGCGGAGATATAGCGCTATATATAAAAGCTATCCATTATAGAATCCTTATTGTTATTGACGTGTTTTTTATTATTTGCACCGATCTTGTGGCAGCGTTTCAGCCAAAACGGCTGCAGATAATTCAACCAAACTTTGCAGTCTGACAGCCCTTACTAAGGACACGGCACCTTAAGCTTTTGGGCCCATTCAGTTGTCCCACTAAAGGTACAGTTGGATTCCAAAATCGAAAAATTAACATGGGCTTTTTTTTCAAAATGCACCTAGAGACTTGAAATTTTGCACAGAGATAGATAATGACATTCTAAGAAAAAAAGTAAATCAGGACGAAGTCGTAGGTCACGTGGTTTGGCCGCCATATTGGATTTTCCAACTTTTTAGAATTTCCGGACCCCATGCACCTTTGAGAATCTTCTCCTCTGAAGATACTTGCACCAAAGTGCTGTAACTTTTGTATGTTGTAGCTGAGGCATTGGGCATTAAACTTGAATAATTCAAAGACTGTATCTTACATAGTTTTTTTTCTATAAACGTTCAAAGTTGGATGACTTAGTACAAGGCATCATTTTCAAAGAGCGGTAACTCAAAAAGTTGGACTCAGAATCATGCATTTTTTTCAGGAATGTAAGACAATTATATATACAATAGGAATCTATCGAAACATTGATTGCAAACAATCAATTTCGTTCAGAATTTATGATTAAAATCGATAGAAAAAAGGTCGGGAAAAGAAATGCTTAAAAGCCTCCTGAAGCTTAACGTGTTGACAGAACTTGATGAAACTTTCAGGAATGACTACTGACATGATTATCTTTGTACTGAACAGGCTGTTGATGCGGCTGAATCCTGTTGTCGCCGACAACACTGTCAAGGTTAGTGTACTGGCGACTTTTTTTGGTTGTATTTTTGAATATTTCTTTACATGTAACCAATAAGATGATGTTATGACATATTTTGGTACGTTTGTCGTTTTGCCCATTTTGGATTTTCTACTTCTATTATGAGATTTGGGTCCAATAAGTTAGAAATTTAAATCTCAAAGAAAATCAGCTTTCTCAGTTTTTAGGATACGTATTGCATGATTTAGGCCTTGCAGTATTAACTTAAGAAATCTGTGTTTAGAAATCCAGGCCCGCTATGCTATGCATTGGTACAGCGATTCACTATCTTGGCACAACAAAGCGAGGGAAATACCACATGAGTTAAATCAGGCAGTAATGTTTTGTCTGCGTTGTAGACTACACATTGTCAATGGGGGTGGTTCCCGATGGCAGGGGGGATGAGGATGTATTGTCTTCATGTACACGTTGGTTTATGTCTTCCAAGTCAGACTTCGTATGCCAAATGGATTTGTCTGTTCTGGTTGAGTGAATGGTATATTCCATACGGGTAGTTGTACTCCCGGCATAGGTTCATTATAAATGGGAGAATCATAATTATTTCGCTAATAGGCCTATACTTAAGAGCAGGAAGATTTTCCGGATAACAACTTCTTTCATGTGAAAATACACGACGTTTCGGAGTACATACTCACTCCTTCATCAGGTGGAATGTAAGGAAATAACAAAATATTGCACATTTACGAAAATGATTCATTTTACAAATAGTAATACAAAATCATCTCAGTTTTGTAATTAGTCTGATTAGGTGTATATATGAAATGCACAATCTTTTATTTAAATGCTTATCTTCAATATTGTGTCTCTGATATTGAGTTCAAATGCTACACTGATACTTGAACTAAAAATCATCGTATATGTCTTTGGTTAAATAAAATATTAAATCAACAAAATATGACAAATGCTTCGTAATTACATCAGAAGAATGGCTTCATTCATTACATTTAATCTATATTTGCGCAGAATCCGCTTGTCTTCGCTTGCGACTATATTTATTATTATGTTTTACGTTACAAGTGCGCAGCGCACACATTTAGCAATTCTAGTCAAATCATGAAAACTCCACTGCATAAAGATTATACGGAGTTTATAATGTAAGCTCATTGCATCGATTTCTTGTGGTGTGTCGATGACAGAGAAAATGGCGACCCCCGTCATCCCTCAAAAACGAAGGTTTAAAATTCTGTAAATACTTAACTCGTTGACAGAAAAATTTAATTAGCAGCCCCGTCTAAGGACGGGGCTGCTATCATTTTTTGTGAAGTTTCCACCGCCGCCACCGCACTCTATTACTAGCTATAACTTTTTTCCACTAAGCTTTCCAGAACTCTTATTCATAACTTACTACTCACCTCGGGGGAACGATTTTGACACGTTCACTTTCAAGGTCAAAGGTCAAGAGCTATGTAATCACTCTAAGAATTACTTGTCAACGTGATAACTTGAAAAGTTTGTGTGCTATGAAGCTCTAACTGAGTATCTATATCATCCTTGAAAAAGTAAATCATTTTGAAAAAGTTTCGGCTACAATCTGTCAACGGTCAAGGTCACAGCAAGGTCATGACTTTAGCATGGTTTAACGAAAATGCTTTATTCTAACTATAAACACGTTTAATCAATACATGATTGTTATACTCAATAAAAAGTGTTCAATGATTGTGTGACCTTGAAGGTCAAAGATCAAGGTCATGAGATATGAGTTATTGCAATGGGCACTTCATTTGGATAAAACTATCCAATTTAGCTTTTCAGAAGTCATGAACATTTCTAAATGTTAACACTTCCATTATCACATGTTCACTTTCAATGTCAAAGGTCAAGGTCACAAGTTCTAAAATAACTACGAAATTCCTTGTAACACAATAACTTGAAAAGTATTTGTGCAATGAAGTTTATATTTTGTATATATTGTAACACCAGCGGGGGTAGGCCTCATGTAAACTAAGACAAACCGGACTTATTTACGTCCACTCAAACTACGTGCATGTGTGTGAGAACTAGCAAGAATATCTATGAATATATAAGGTAGCGAGAAAGACCAAGTCCAACTTCTGCTTTGCACTAAGTGAACTGTTTACTTAATAAACCTACGCAGGCGTGTACCACAAGTTCGCCTGTTACTCCAGGAATAATCAAGTTATTTCTCTCAACGTATAGGCGGATCAAACTTTCATGTAGTCTGAGGTCAAGGATCCATCTTTCCATCATCCAGAACGAGGGTGTCTCATAGTGACTCGAGGGCGTCTGTTTGCCTCCTGAGGGTGAGCTGCTCTCTGAATCGCCTGTCCTCCGCCTGGTGAAGGCCTCCCTCCCTGCAGTGATGAATCTATCGAGATGTCGGCCAAAATGGAGTGGTCTGGGTGAGACTGAGGGTCAGCTGTTCCACCTCCATCCTGAGGGCCTTGACCTCCAGAGTCTGCCAGTCATATGCCAGCTCCCAATCCTCAGACTGGATGCCTCTCTAACGCTGTAACCCGGTTTCCTCCCTGCGGCTGGGTCTGGTCAACTTCCTCAGGATGGGCTTGCTTTCCTCCCTCAGACTAGGCCTGGAAACATACCTCAGGCTGGGCCTGGTTCTCCTTCTCTGCTAATGCAGGACGATTACCATGGGATCATTGCCGCTCTTTCCTCTTCCGGGGTCTCCGGCACACCACCTTCGGATTGCTGGGGTTTCCTTTTCTCCTAGCATGACTGTCCGAGTAGTGGCGTGTGAGGTCACTGAACCTGGTGAAGAAGGACTGGCAGCGATCCACAGTTAAGTAGAAAGTGATGGTCTTCCTCAAATGCGCGGTGGTCCAATGTCCGTCAAACGCTTGTATGTTCGTAAACATCTTCTTTGTCGGGCATGCGGGACAGTCCATACCCGGAACAAAGGTCACCACCGTCACAGTTGGTGAAGACACTTAGCTCCTCGGCATCGATGGTCATGTTCACATCCAGTTCCAGAAAGTTAGACCTAATAAGGAGAATAATAAATAAAATAAGAAATTGTTGTTTCCCTTAACGTGAATAATATATTTTCAAAATGTAATATTAACCAAATTATGAATATAAAACTTGAAGTGCAGGTATAAAAGTGTGAGAATCATATTCCAATGTTATTTCAACAAAAACATGTCATAACAAATTCTTACTGATTACTAAGTTGATCCAACATCTACTCTCAGCAAGGCAATCATTCTACTTGTTAAGATGTTTATGAATACTGATGGAAAGCGTCCAACAAGCCAAAATTTAAGATCCTCTCAGATTCTAAACCTCTTAGCAAATCGAAACATTTTGAAACCATTAAGGGTGCAGTATTGCGCTAATTTTGACATTTTTCGCTTAGAATTGTTTTAAAAGATGAAATATATACTTAACAAAATGGTTCCAAGTCAAACAAAATCTACAAATTAAATATTGTTTTATTTTGGAAAAAAGTTTTTTTTGTTTTTGTTTTGTGGTCCGCAAACTTTTACGACTTCCCCTTCTCGTGTGTTACTCTACACCATCATGTCAGATTCCACGATGCCGTCTCATCATGTCGGTTACTCCAACTGGAAAGTTTGATGCGGTGAGTTGACGATTTGTTTTGTGTGAATGAAGAGTAGATAGTTATCAAATGATAAATACCTATGTACTAACATTTTTGGATGTCATATAATTGTATAGATTATTCATCTTGGCAAAAATACTCTTGATCGTGTTGAGATATATAGGCCTAGCGTAGATCAGATTCAGACCGACACGTTCTGTCAAATTTGAATAAGGGAGCTTTTTTGAATACATTGTTTTCATTCCGAAACAATCATGTCCCAACTTCAGAGCATTATCAATAACAACATTTTTCAACAATAGCTAGGCTAACCCAGACGAATTATATCAGCTGTGCTGCTAACGTGGAAATGAGATTTTTAAAAAAAATCTATATTAAGTACAATTTAAGTACTAATGAATGCCTTTTCTGTACATTTAGATTCGAATTATGGACCTCACTTCCTGAATTGTATTTATTTATATTATTGTTTTAACTTTCAGACAATCATGATTTATTTTGTTGTCTTGTCAGAATGTCATGTTTTTTCTTCTTTTTTTGCCAGTAATATTTGGATGATGACAATAGTATTCTTTCTATAGTCTTCCATGTGAATTTTATTAAACATTAATAATGTTCATGCATGTATTTTTTTTCCACATTTATCATATGTATAACCACTAAGCTGTTAGCTAGACAAAATAGATAATTAAATGGAATACTGATATAAACAAATAATAAATGAAATATTAAAAAAATATGTGGTTAAAACCTTCCAAACCATATTTAGTTTGGAAGTTAGGACATTATCCTAATCTATTGACCAACCAACATGTTGCAACCATCATATATAACAATAATGAACTGAAAACTTGCTTTTATCTGATCAAAAATTCATTAAAATAAGGTTTATGGTATGTGTCTCCTCCAATAGACAATATTTCTAAATTGTCAATTCAAAAGTTCTGCAAAGTTTTCTTGCTAATCAAGATAATTTTTTGCAAATTCAATTACATAACTAGTTCTGTCACTTTATCAATATAAATTCTTTATATGAATTCCAGAAAGAAGAAAGGATTTCAAGAGAAGAGAGAAGAAATTGTGGGTGGATACAGGCAGGAAATATGGGAGTGAGGACAGCAGGGAAAGATATCAAGCCACATGAAAAACCTAATCAGTATTTTGTATTTTGAGATGCATTTTCCTTTTGATTTATCATGAATAAAACAATATTGTCTAAAATTAGTTTGTTAATATGGTGTTGAAGATTGTGTTAAAGGTTAATACAGATTTAGATTTGTTAAATATCTACAAGCTGAGTTTAAAACATTAAAAGATATATTTTCAAACATTTGAAAACAATTATTGCTCGACATATCAGGTTATGCTAAATTAGACCTTGCAAATACCAAGTTCTGCAGTGGATATTAGGGATGTCACGATACACGGATGCATTGATGTATCGTCGCGGTACAGTTCACTATACAGTCAACTGTATCGTGATACAAATTTTAGTGAATATCGTTCATATTTTTGTGAATATCGTCCAAATTTTTGTGAAAATCAAGTCAAGAAATCCAGAGTTGATTAGATTCCTTGTTAAGATAGCATTAAATGACTTTTTCATGAAGAAGTTGTGTTTAAATGTTGGTTACTCAGATAAGTCTCTTTAGGAATATTAGATTTATATCCCTGAATTTTTTATCTTACCGTAATAATGTCGCATTTAGTGTATCGCGATATGTATCGTATCGTGACCTCAGTATCGTGATGTGTATTGTATTGAAATGGACCTGTATCGTGACATCCCTAGTGGATATACAATTTCAAGTTGCTTTCCTTAGAAACCAAAGACAGTAAACACCGTACAATTAGAAAATACAAAAGGCACATCAGCAAATTGATGAATATCTTGACTTGTGCCTATTGCTTATGGCAATGTGCAAGGGGCACATTTTTAAGATTTCAAAGAAATGGAAAAAATATCAAATTCATTTGAAAGTGGCAAATCCTAAAATGCAATAATGCATGTTCTTAAGACAGCAAATTATGTTGTTTTGTTTGTTTTTTGTTTTTTTTATATTCCATTTCAATTGATACATATTATATATATGTACATCTTTCACATCATCATAATCTTCGACTAGTTATAACATAGAGAGAGACTGGTATATAAATATATAATTATAAGTACATGTAGGGTTGGACAAGATTGATACAAGATTGATACATGGGCAATGAGGTTAAAGTATTTTATGGATGCTTCAATAAAGAACATCAGGTAACTGTTTCCATTTTTTAAAGAAATTTTCTAACCTATTGTTTTTTTTGGCTATAAATTTTTCAATTGTGCAAGTAATCTTGAGACAATTTACAAATCCCTCAAAAGAAAGAGCATGTTGTTTTATACTTGAGACATAGATAAATCGCTTGGCCAAAAGAATGATATGATTAGTTAATTTATCATTTGAACAGAGTCCCAAAAAAATAGTAAATTTTGTAAGTGCCATATTTGAATGAAGATAGGCATTTAGAAAAAGCTCCAAATCATACCAAAATTTCTTAACAAGTTCACAATCAAAATATACATGAGAAATATCTTCTGAGGTATTTTTACAAAATGTGCACACATCATTGTCAACAAGATTCATCTTCATTAATTCTTTTTTGGTATAAATTATTCTATAGATAAATTTGTATTGAAAATCTAACAGTTTACAGTCATTTGTGCATTTCTTATAGAATCTAAACACATCATTCCAAATTATATCCTGTTGAAAGACATTATTCCAATGCTCAAGTACTTTTGGAACAGTGTTGTTCGCAATCAATTTGTCGTAGAATATCCTTGAACCTTTTACATTAGAGATCATATCAAGATCGACAATATTAGTGGTTTCATTGTTCAAGCATATATTTCTTTCTCCCAAAAGCTGTCTCCAACATTTTGGAATACTATTTAACAAATTATGTTGACACTGAGTCTGTACATACTGTTGGAATGTTCAGGACAGACCACTGAATGCAGATATATTCATGTAAACAACAAAATATAAAATTAAATCCACCAGCATTGAATTGAGATAAAAACACATTAAAACAAACCAAAGAAACAAGTAGAACTATATTTATTTCAAGTTTTGAACATATAAAGCATTTAGCTGATTAACTCTTTACTGTTTACAATATTGCCATGTCTCAGCCCTTTCCTGCTTACTTGACAACAACTGCACAACCCCATACTGCTTGTATATTACATGTATCATAAAACTTTCAATCCGTTGAATTATCCTTTTGTCACCTCTAAGGTGTTTTTTGGCAATTTTGTTATTCTGAGTGAGTGAGTGCAGATGGTGTTTAACGTGTTTTGAACAATATTTCAGTGTTATTCTAAATGCTCATTTAAGATATAGAGAATACCAAACGAGTTCACTATGGATACCGTATTTATTACAACGAGTGGCTTGTAAACGTATCTAACGAGCGAGATTTATTACAACGAGTGACTTGTAAACGTATCTAACGAGCGAAAGCGAGTTAGACACGTTTACAAGCCACTCGTTGTAATAAATAGGGTATCCATAGGGAATGAGTTTGGTATTTTATTTATTACACACGAATTAACGACCGAAATTTATTGACATATCAACAAAATCTTATTCGCATTGTGTTGAGGCGCGTATGAATACAGCTTGATTTTTGCGTCAGTGACGTCACAATGTGTAACTGTAAAGGATGTAATGCCGCAGGAAAATAGTCTGTGACGTTAGCGCTTATATTTTAGTTGAAATGACTGATAACTGATAACCTGTAAACATTTTGTTTACATTCAAGTTCACGTTCAAGAAATACATAACACAGATTGAATGTTCAACAACTTTAATAATACTCAAACCTGAATATTCATGAGTTACAATGTCAGTCAGAGTAGAGCACAACAGCGTGCACGCTTGACGTCAAATTTAGTCCAGCTTATGCTTAACAGTCCTCATTATCCGTGAGACGAGGTCGCTTGCATCTGAACCATAGAAGTTCACATTAATGGTTCCCCCGTATATTGGTGCCGAGAAAATGGAGTGCACAGAACCGAAGAGAGTGACGGCGGTTCGAGATTGACTCGACATAACGTTGACGGTGGAAGGGAGATCACTCGCACCCGCTGTTGCATCCTCCAAACAGGGCTGTGCGCATGACAAGCCAGGCTTACACATCCCTGCCATTATGATTTTGCCGTTGACCTTTGACCGCATGCTCTGAGCTCGCGACAGCGTTCTGACCTTCACCCTAGAATGTAAACAATATGGCAGCCATGGGAAGAAGATGACCGAATTAACGCCGCGAGTTTATCATGATATCACTTGTTTTTGTTGTTTAAATAATGCTAAAACTAGTACATACTTTAAGTTAAACGGTCGAAAATGCATTAATAAAGATATTAGTGAAAAATTGGCGTGGTTTTTCGATGGTTGCTTACCAGAGGATTTGAATGAGTCGGGGAAAATTTGTAGTAGCTGCTTTGTGAAAATAACAAATGCTTGGGATCTAAAAATCAGTTTAGCGGTTATGAGCAGTTTTCGGCGGCTGACGGATATAGATCAAAAAGACTTGCTGTCAGTCCTCTTAGTCCATCTCTTGTTTCGGATGCACCTTCTGCCAGCCACAGTGTGGCAGCATCAAACGTCAAAAGGGTCAGGCGGCGACTTGATTTGCCCGACCATTGTTATGTCAGTAATTCAGGAGATAATTCTGCATCAGATGTCAAAACAAATGTCACTGACCCTCCTGCATGTTCAATGCATGAAACTGTTCAATTACAGTACAATATAGCCCTCAGTGTGACAAGGGGAGAGTTTGATCCTCGAAATGTATTCTTGATCATCCAGAGTTTAAGGCATGTGTTCAACAAAATATATTGAATGAAATAGAACAAGAGTGTAAGGCACTGTCAAGCAGAAGCATTCCATTCTCATCAGTGTTATGGCGATTTCATAATATTGAAAAGTTGATGAAGTGTGAGGATTTCATCGATCAGATCTACAGCGAAATGAAAAACAGGTGTCATTATTGTATTTTACAAGTTGTCTTTAGTGCAAATAGGTCAGAAATCAGATATGTGCCATCATGATCAAATCTGACTTAGTTTTTAATTGATAATGATTGAGTGGGTTTTTTTTAGAATTTAATTTCAAATGTTTGTCATTATGTGTAGATAAGTTTATGGTGTTGTCACTGTTATGAAGAATCTCATGTTTTTTTTATCTCTATAAAGTTAAAGGTAACCTTAGGCATTTGTACCTAAATAATTATGACATAATCACTGCTTATTCAAATGTACTATGATTTTAGTATGACTGATTCTTTTGCTTTGAAATATGTTTTAGAGTACCCTTTGTAGCTGATATATTCAGCCGCATGAGTGGGAGTGATCCTTTAGCTGTTGATCAAGATCATATTGCAGCCCTGACCTCGGCCTATGCCATCATAATGAAAAGACGGAACCCAACCCTATCTGCATGGCATAAGATGACTAGCTGCATAGCTTTGGAAGGAAACCTGGATGATTCTGTATGTAAATGATCATTAGTAAAAGAATAGTGAACATCATTTTGGCAATTCATATTGAGTAGTTGATAACATCATTATTGGCAAGTCTTTATGGTTAATACAGTCTTTATGTAATTTTTCAGAATGCCCGTGGCAGCCCTCAGTAACCATTTATGAGTGGTATTTTTTATCTATATTTCTTACATTGCATGGATCTAGTTTCGATGCATGATCTAAATACTAATATCCTGTAATTCTGTAGATTAATCAGTTGTAGTTCCTTGCTAGCTGCATGTGGCATGAGCTAAACTATCTTCTATCTTTCCTTTCTTTGCTGCTTATGGTATGACCTTCAAAATAAACCTACTGTGTCTGCATAATTCCATGTAATTTATTCATGATCCTACACAGTAGCTTTATTTGTATTTCACCACGACTATTAAGGTAATTCAAACTTTCAATAAAACATAATTGAACACTCCAAAATCAAAAATATATACATCATCGCCCAAATTTTTACCAAGTCACAAGCTAATATGTCCTGGTGGAATTATCTAATGCTTCTAACACAAGCTTCACTAAATATCTGAATATGTGAAAGAAGTCTTTGAATGGTAGTCTAATGACGTTGGTTCAATTCCAACCAAAGACAATAAAGGTCACATTCCTTGCTGTCTAATACTACTTTTTGGTCTGTGCACTGCTATTGCTAATTGCAAGCCTTGTTCCCTGTAGCATGAGTACCTTTACACCTTTATGATATGTTATTTCTTTCTTACAGAGGTGCAGTAATCAAAGGCAGATATGCATTTGCATAGTCATTCTTTTTAACAAAATAATCATTGCTCTTTTTTCTCATGCAGAAACATTACACCGATTTGAATGATGTCAACTAAAAAGTTACTACAAACAAAGTTTTGATTAAACAATAACATTTGTTTAAATATTAATCATGTATGTAATGAATATTTTAGGCACTGACAGAGTTCAACCGTTTGGGACTGATGATGAGTCCATTATCAAAGCTAAAAATGCAAGAAGATTTTGCAAGACATTGCCATGAAGACATTGTTGATCAGTTGAAGAAGAATCCTTTGGTGAAAATAACAGGTACAAACATTAAAATTTATGTTATAAATAGTTAAATAACCGTTTTAATATTATAACCTATAAAATATTGGTATAGCATACATTATCCATAACCATTTGTACATCCTTTTTTTCAGTTGACAGTTAAAACAAAATTTGATGGTAATATCTTTCTCTGAGTGAGAGAGTAGTGTAATTCAAATTTGGTCTTTAATGCCCCTCAAACATTCACAATCTGGTATCAATATTGATAAATATCCTTAATCAATGCTACCAGTATTACTTTTAGGCTTTATTTCATAGCATTTCATCTCATCATCTTAAATTTTCTTATTTTCAATGCGCTTTGAGCATGCACCTTGTGTATGGATATAGCGCTTTATAAATGCCCATTATTATTATTATTATTATATATAGTTTTTATAAACTATTTTTGACAAAAATTATTTTTTTTGCAACAAAAGATTATTAAATGATTGGTAAGTTATTTTGAAGTTACTTAGAACTTTTTAAGGACTTATTGTCTGACAACATAGTTTTATTTCCTAACTAATATTTTTTCAGGAGATAATCTGGATATTTTCATTAGAACATCACACCAAGCGTCTGATCAGCATCATCGTGATTTGCATTTATTTGCATCAAACCTGATATGCTGCAAATTCACAAAGCCGGATATGGATGATACCCCAACCTATGTGAAACCCAAGGCAGATGATATGTTCCTCACTGATGATGAACAGGAACAATTAGCATATGCAAATAGTGTTATCATCGGAAGAATTCTAATGGTAAAATTCATGTATTGACAAACAGCAAAGCAATTTTGACTATACTCACTGTCGTGTAAAAAAAAATGTTTTAAAAAATTGGTGTCACATTATTTGTGTAGTAATCATGCTCTTTTATTTAAATTGTTGTGATATTAGGCAATAATGATCTTCTGATGAATCCTGTAATGATGTTAAAGGTTTTCCTATGGTAATAATTGTGTTTCACAGGACATCTCTGAGCTGAGCTGGATGAAGCTAGTTCTTCCTGAGCACATCCGTCATGGGAACCATGGTGCTGCTTCAAAGAAGACTGATGTCTATCAACTCCCCATCATGATGAAGAATGAAGCAAAGCACGAAGACTGCCTGGACATCATGGACCAATATGTAGCTGAGTTGAAAGATGTCTTCACGTCAGCCCATGGTAAGATACAGTGTTATTTTCATCTTCTTCTCCAGAAACATGAGGCCTAGAAAGCTGAAACTTTGTGTATAGCCTCTTTGAAGAGTGAGGATTATAAATTGTAGCTTTGGTGGCCCTGTGACCCCTTTAATAAGGGCCACAGGGGTCACACCCTAAAAACCTATTTTCATCTTCTTCTCCAGAACCATAAGGCGTAGAAAGCTGAAACTATGTTTGCAGACTCCTTGACTGCTGAAGATTATAAATTGTAGTTTGGTGACCCCTAATAAGGGCCACAGGGGCCACGCCCTAAAAACCTATTTTCATCGTCTTTTCCAGAAGCATAAGGCCTAGGCTGAAACTTTGTGTACAGACTCCTTGACTTATGAGGATTATGAATTGTAGCTTTGCCGACCCTGTTGCCCCTAATAAAGGAAACAGGAAAGTTCTTCAAACCTATTTTCATCGTCTTTTCCAGAAGCATAAGGCCTAGAAAACTGAAACTTGTTGCCTATATACTTAATTTTATTGGTACCCCTGTGGCCTCTTCAAAGGGGGAATCACATTGGCCACACTATACAGCATAATTGATGATGAAGCCTGATGAGCTACAGAGCTAATGGCTCTATTTTTATAACATTGATTCCCAAGTTAAGAGTTTGACATTCATTTACCTGCAACCCTAAATTTTGGTTGGAGACTGTTTGTTTGTTTTTTTTTGTTTTTTTTGTTTAATTCCATTTCAAATCATTTTAACAAGTTACATGATAAGGCAAGTACAATTGCAAAAGTAACAGAGGCAAGTGTATACAATATCAACATAATGTTGTATGGACAGTGTGGGTAAATATTTTATGAGAGCTTCATTCAATGCCTAATATCATTGGCAACTGGTTCCATTTTCTGATAAATACTTCCAATCTGTAATTTTTCCTAGAAATAAATTTTTCAGTAGAACATGTCATTTTAAGATATCTTATAAACTCCTCAGAAGAGAGTACATGTTGTCTTATACTTGAGACATAGATAAATCTTTTGGCTAAAAGTATCATATGATTAAGTATTTTATTGTGAGAGCTAACTCCAAATATCATATTTTGTAAGTATGATGTTACAATGAAGATGATTATTAATAAACGTTTCCAAGTCTTGCCAAAATGTTTTTACAAATTCACAAGTATACATGTGAGATATCTTCTGAGGCATGTTTACAAAATGTGCATTTATCATTATCAACTAGCTTCATCTTCAGTAGTTCTCTCTTTGTATAAATAATTCTGAAAACGAATTTATATTGAAAATCAAGTAGCTTACAATCATTGGTACATTGTCTGTAAATTAAAAAGACATCTTTCCAATTTATGTTTTGTTGAAATATATTGTTCCAAAACTCTAGTACCTTTGGAACAGTTTTGTTACCAATCAGTTTATCATAAAATACTCTTGAGCCTTTACTATCAGAGATCATATCATAATGGACAATATTAGAAGTTAGATGATTTAAACATACAATTCTGTTTCCTAATTGCTGTCTCCAATTCTCTGGAATGTTGTTTAACAAATGTTGATAATCTAGAAATGTTCTTTTTATTTTGAATCTCTGTTTAACAAAAGCAAAGTTGTGAAACCCCTCTTCAGAAAAGATATCTCTAATAAAATGTATACCGTGATCATACCAGTTCTTTATGATGTATGAAGATTTAAAGAAATGATTTAGCCAAAGTGGCTGGGCTAAGATTTGGTCTACATCCTCAATGTCAAAACTGTGTTTTTTATAAAATGTTTGCCAAGCCAATAAAACATCTCTCCAATAGGGATTATCTATGTCTGATAAACAATCAACTACATTAGAACCTAGTGAATATAATTGACCTAATGGAAAGATGTTAATTAAGCTTCAGTTTTTCTTCAAATGACATTTCAATGATGATAATTTCAAAGCATTGATAAAACATTCTATATCAATCATTCTTAGACCTCCATCTTCATATGTTCTACTGATATTTGATCTTTTAATCTTATCATTTTTGTCATTCCAAAGAAACTTATATATTATCTTATTGAGTTCATCAATGAATGATTTTGGGGGTTAGGAAGAGCAGAGAAAATATGTACTAAAGATGAGACAGCAAGGGTTTTAATAACAGTGATTTTCTCAATAAGAGTCAAATTTCTTCTTCGCCAACTAGCAAGTAATCTATTTATGTGTTCAAGGCGTTTTCTGGTGTTAATTACCCATAAGTCTTTAAGAGAAGAATTTAGAGTTATTCCTAATATTTCAAAGTCCCCACTGTGCCAGTCTAAATACAAGTCATTAGCTAGAGTGATATTACTACCAATCATGGAGACTGTTTGTTACTATACTATGATTACTAATGTTTTTTTCAATTCACTTTAGGAGATACAAGTGCTCTGGAAACATTGAAGGTGGCAGTTGGTGGAGATCAGCTCACTCGGGTGCGCCTGCAAGAGGCAAAGGAGCTTCGCGGGTTGGCCCCTGATCCAGCAGCGAGACTGGATTATCTGGACCCAATTGTATGTGAATGGTGGCACAACAAGCAAGATTTTCTTGAGGTACTTTGTCTATATCTTTTATATGAGTAATTAAGGGAAACTTGAATAAATTAGGTAAGCAGGTATGCAATTGAATAACTATTGCTATAGTACAATATTTTGATTCCCTTGCACATAAGTTTTGATTAACTTTTAAACTTAAACTCATAAATAACTCATGATAAATTGAATGCAATTGAATTGAAATTAATGGACTTACATTTATGAAAGTAACTTTAATTAGCAGCCCCGTCTAAGGACGGGGCTGCTATCAGTTTTTGTGAAGTTTCCATCGCCGCCGCCGCCGCCGCCGCCGCCGCCGCCGCACTCGTACTACTAGCTATAACTTTTTCCCCCTAAGCTTTCCAGAACTCTTATTCATACCTTATTCCTCATACCTCGGGGGAACGATTTTGACACGTTCACTTTCAAGGTCAAAGGTCAAGGTCACGAGCTATGTATTCACACTAAGAATTCCTTGTAAACGCGATAACTTGAAAAGTTTTTGTGCTATGAAGCTCTAACTTGGTATATATCATCCTTGGAAAAGTAAAAAATTTTGAAAAGGTTTTCGCTACAATCCGTCAAAGGTCAAGGTCACAGCAAGGTCATGACGTAAGCATGTTTTAGCGAAAATGCTTTATTTTAACTATGAACACTTTTAATCAATACATGATTGTTATACTCAAAAAAAAGTGTTCAATGATTGAAACATGAACATGTCTAAATGTTAATACTTCCAGGGAATCATTATGACATGTTCACTTTCAAGTTCAAAGGTCAAGGTCACGAGTTATAAAATCACCACAAAATTCTTTGTAAACACGGTAACTTGAAAAGTTTTTGTGCTATGAAGCTCTAACTTGGTATATATCATCCTTGGAAAAGTAAAAAACTTTGAAAAGGTTTCGGCTACAATCTGTCAAAGGTCAAGGTCACACATGATTGTTATACTCAATAAAAAGTGTTCAATTATTGTGTGACCTTGAAGGTCAAAGGTCAAGGTCATGAGATATGAGTTATTGCAATTCCTTCTAAACACAATAACTTGAACAGTTTTTGTGCTATGAAGTTTAGATTTTGTATATATTATCTCTTGAGAAGTTCAACATTTTCAAAAAGTTTTGGGTACTAACTGTCGAAGGTCAAGGTCACAGCAAGGTCAACATATATGGAGAAAATGGATTAATTGTATTTTTAACACTTTATTTCATTACAATAATGTTATACTCAATGAAATGTGTTCATTGATTGTGTGACCTTGAGTGTCAAAGGTCAAGGTCACGAGAAAATTCCCAATTTGGTGAGGCCCGTAAAAGGCGGAACAGGGTAAGGCGAAACCCAAAGTTCCGGGGCTGCTCTGCTTTTGCGGTATCCCGCAAACGCTAATCTAGTTCATTCCTTTATTCTATTTCAATTTTAATAGAACTTACCATTCATCAGCAATGTGACATTCATCAATCACCACACCTACAACAAGGCTCTGGAAGGTCTTGTCAGCAAGAAGGTCTCTGCCAGTTGTAGTGTTTAATAGGGCTTCTGGGTGAGCCAGGACAATGGAAAACTTTCCATCCTTTACATCCTGTGAAAAGTAAAAAATCACTCAATTCTAGTTTTATCATTCAAATTCAAACCTTTTTAAAAATAATAAATGATTTTTCTATTAATGCTTTTACTATAATACATCATTATGATACTTGTCTGTCATATATATTACTATTGATAAAAATATGTAGTATTGTCATTAAAAGTTACAATTCAATTGATTTAAAAAAAAAAATTATTACCTGAATGTCAATCTGACCTGCCAGACTCCTAGCACCTCCTACGAACCGACAGTCGGAGTCTGGTGTCCCTTCCATGTCAAGGCGACATGCTGTGAGGCCGTGTTCTCTCAATACAGATAACTGGTCCTAAATATTAAAAACATCAAAATATGCAATCGTTTACTCTGAATTATTCATGAATTCGTTTTGAAGTGAATATTAAATATGAAAAGTAAAGATTCTCCATAAAAATTGATATTATTCTCTCTAATGTATCGCCACTTTTAAACTCATCGCGATACGAGTTGAGAAAAATATATTAATAGTAAGTATCATATTCAGTTCATATTTAAAAAAATCATATTTTAGTTACATTTACGGTAATTGTTTTATTTACCTTTTGAATGATGTTCAGAGGCGAGACAACCAAAACAATCGGCGTTTCTTTATCTTCGCTTCGAAACAGGGACGGCATCAGGTGGTAGATCAAACTCTTACCGTAGCCGACCGGTAAATTGACGATCAAATCTTGTCTATGGGAAGGGAAAGTCGAAATGTGTTTAAGCGATTCTTCTTGTTTGGGTTTTAAAACTAATTTAGAGTCGTATGAGCTCACAGCCTGAGCAAGTCTAGCTTCCATCTTCGTAAATATAAAAAGAACACGCACGTGTAGTTGTTGACAAGCAAAACGACGAACTACCTAACAACGGACAACTAACGCTATAAAAAATAACACCAACCTACATCCTCAATTCTTTAATACGTTTTTACTTCTTACATCCAAAAAGTTAACTATTAGTATGGAAAATATTAAGTTACATCATTATCTAAATAATATCGACTCAAATGTCCTTTAATGTATCCTTAAAAGTTTCTGCTAAATTTTAGCAGGCGGACGAAAGTCATAATGGCAGGGGTCTGTAAGCTTACGAAGGAGGAAGTCCGGAGTTGCGCAGACCGCCTGCGTGGAGGATGCCGCTGTTGCTGTATGTGACGGAAGTGCAAGCGTACCAGGCTGGTCGTTGTTGCTGCTAAGGATGTTACTGATGGCACGATGACGATTCATGAAAATATTGCTGTAGCTGTTAATGCTTTGCACATTTCGATGTCCTGATATCTGCATGATTTCAGTTGGAGGAATGTTCTGGTCTGTGAGCTTCTGCACAAGGTATTTGCGTGCTGAATGGTTCGTGAATCGTCGATTGTCCAAACCAGCTGATTTAGCCATTCTTTTCATTATTGTACCTAGTTTGTTGACACCGACCGGTTGACGTTTAAACCAGGGATGAGAACGGGAAGCATCTTTGCAGTTGGTGGCCAAATAAAACGGTGAATCCGGCGATGAATAATCTGACGGTCTAAGTTCGGCAAAACGCTTGTACAGGTTTACAGGACATCGCTCATCATTCGTCGCCCATGTTTTTGGGTAGATGTTACGTGCATGGTCGAGATTATCACCTTGACAAGTTTTGGACTGTCGCTCCCTGAACTGAAGGAATCCCTTCTGTCATTGTCAACGAGCAAAGAAACGTCGCCCCATCTCATGTCGTTGTGAGGTTTGACACTCCGGATACCAAAGTGAACGGTGTTGTTCCATCATAGTGTGATGAGGATGGATTCAGGTGTGTTCGGACCGAGTGGTCACATTCCCACAGCTTGTTTATATCATCATCGGAGAGAGATTCCGCACGTCGAGGTAGGTTGCCCATTCCTTCGCTTTTCAACACTTTTTGCTTTGTTTTGATTACGTCATGAAGTTTTACGAATGTCCCATCCGAAAATAGTGACGTCGAGTAGTGTTTTGACTTCAGGTATCTTTCAATACTGGACAACATTCCCCTCAAAGATGAAGGTTCATAGTTGCTGCCATCCGGCTTCCATAACGAGATAAAGAAAGTACATAGAATGTCACAAAGTTCACTTTTGTCGATAGATTCAATCGGACGCGTGTCGCCATTTGTCGCCATGAATCCAAACAATTGTTTGACATCATAGTTTGTTTTCCGAAGAGTGTTTTTATTTGTATTACCTTGCACGAATCTGTCTATTCCAGAATGATGATACCTCGGTTGAAATTCAAGATCATTGTTGCCCTCATCGAAGAAATCGTCACGTAGAAGTTCGTCGTAAACCTCATCAGGGATGTTAGATCTACTGTTCGATGACAATCCACTCGTCGATGACACCGTTTCAGGTACCTTTGTTAACCTGTATCCAGCAACATGTCGAACTTGGCCAGTACTGATCTTCACGTTGAACATTCTGTATATTCCAAGAGGTTGAAGAACGGATATCACTCTTCCCCCATCTTAACAAAATCATTCACCTTGATATCGACAACAGTAGCCATCTTGTTGATACCTGCACTGCAAGAGTATCGACGAGCAGACGAAATATGCTTTGCCCCCCTGAAGCTATAGGGGTTTAGCCATTTTTTACTTAAAAGAATGGACTCAGAGGCCATTAAATCTGTAATAATAATGCTTTTAATGCATGGTTAGAGAAGCATGCCAAATTACCAAATAGGTTACCTCAATCAGGTGTCAAAGTAAGTCCAACAGGCAGCATCCAAGGCCATACATGAACACAAGTGTTCATCACCAGATCAGCAAAGTTCAACAATTTCACCTATATACAACACAGCAAGTAGATGAATGTTTATATACAGAGGTTGGTTTAAATCACTTCACGGATGTTTGGCAAACAGATGCCTATTGCAAGCATTTGCGCTTAGCAGCCAATTCCTGCAGACGCTCAGTGGCCTTTATCTTTTCAGTCTTTTGGTGAGCCAACCGTGCGATTTTGGCAGCCTGCTCCATTTTCCTCTTCTGTGAGGCCCTGCTGTCCAGTCTCTCTTGTTTTTCCCTGAGGGCTTGAAGTTCTTCCTCTTTCTTCTGTTTCTTTTCTTCTTTCTCTTTGATGAAACAACTTGCAGCACATCTGAAATTTCTGCAGAGTCTGGCATCTATTTCATCGTGCTTGACATCTCTCTTCTTGAACAGCTGCAGCGACGAAGCATTCCGGGACTTCAATCCATACTTGACTGTCTGAAACGCATTGAAGGTGGCAATATTCATCCTTGCTGAGCGGATGTCAATGATATCTCCCATCAGGTTAAAAGATGATTCCACCCGCGGGCCATGGAAACAGCTCAAACACACTTTGGTTATTTTTAAAAGCACTGCATACTTGGCACCATTTATTACAGCAGCCCACCAATCGTCTATCCTCTGGCCTTCTTCCCAAATCTTGAGACCAGAGTCCAGCTGAAACTGGTGTATTTCAAGGTGAACCTTGTCCAGGTCTTCTTCAGTCAGGAATGGTTCCAAAACTGTGGTCAACTTCTTCATTGCCTTAGCAGTTGCACTGTGTCCGCGAGCTCGTGGATCCAGTGACGACAAGGACCTCAGCAGTGGGTTATGCAGAGGAAGCCTTAACTGCATGTGTCTTCCACATAGTATATAAGCTGAGGCTGCCTGTTTGAGGAAGTCTTTCATGAACATATCATTCTTGTGACTTGTCTTCTTGACTTCTGACACCCCTCTTCCAACAAACATGTCATCCAGGGAGAGAAACTGCCCTTCATCATTTTCAAGGTTGAGATTTTTCAACTGTTTGGCAGATTTCCCGATCAACACTTCTGACTTGATGAAACAAGATAGAAAATCTGTAAAGACTTGTTCCTGTTTGTCATGGAGTACATGAATCAGTGGCTCATTGGATTGAAACAGGCTGACATACTCCTTCAGCAGTGGAAGAACGGAGAGGTAAAAGTGCATGATGGTTATTGTCTTGGTGTAGTACACAATTAACTTGTCTGCAATGCGGCTTTTTCTCCTCTTTCCGTCATCTGTGAGCGACTTTTTCCCAATGGTGTTCCAGATTTCCTTTACACGTTTTACCCCTTCATCTGTAGCATGATGAAGATGGAGCTCTTTAAGTGTTGGGGCCCGATACAGTAGCTGGTCTTTCTCACTCAGGAAGGGAAAGTAGAAGACTTTCAAAGCTGACACTATGTGGATGTTGGTATTACATGCGTCATAACATGACAACCACCTGTGTGTAATGAACCGCTCAGGCATAGTAAACTTGATGCCCATTATATCACACACTTCCTGTAGGTACTGGCGTAGATCAGGTGACCATTTTACATCATTGTGTAGGTCCGACTGTAAGTGCTCCACCTAGTTGTCAAAAGGCTTTGCAAACTTCTTGCATGCATTATGCAGGTGATGACACGAGTCACCATCAATATCTAATAGTTGAGGTGCCCTGGTATTTCTGATTTTGGTCTCCAATCCATTCTTGCTCCCCCGCATCACTGAACATGAATCCATTAAAA
Source organism: Steromphala cineraria (assembly GCA_916613615.1). Taxonomy (NCBI): domain Eukaryota; kingdom Metazoa; phylum Mollusca; class Gastropoda; order Trochida; family Trochidae; genus Steromphala; species Steromphala cineraria. The sequence goes on from OU744731.1 coordinate 22,945,107, forward strand.
TAGAGACAACATTTCCCCAAGGAATATCATTTGTCTTGAAGAAATTATCCAACTCATTGAATAGGCTTTGGGAATTCACTCTGATGACTTCCAATGAGGCCAGATGTTCAACAATAACGCCTGATTTTCTGCTTGAATAGTAGCTGACAAGTATTGCGAGCACACGCTTGTCATTGTTGCTAGTGCTCTCGTCGATATTTAACGAAAATGGGGTGGAGTTAAGTTCCTCAATAGTTTCTTCACTGAATGTTTTCGCCAAACCAAATCTCATCTTGTTGGATGCTGTCGTCCTTTCCAAATTCATGTGGTTTAAGGCCTTGGGGTCTTTAGCTAGTTCCCTTGCAGTGTCCATGATCACCGGGGCCAGAGTTAAGGGCAGTGAATGTTCAGCGACAACACCAAGGACCAATGCCTGAAAAAAAATAGATTAATTACAAAACTTCAGAAGAAAATATGACAAAATCCAGTATTTATATTTATTTCATTGTATATTACCAGATATTCATTAAGAGTTACTCATAAATAACTTAAATAAGGTGAACACTGTTAACTGTAATGTGAATAAAGTAAATAATATTTGTGTAATATATGCTACTAAAACTAACAAGTAGTTCAGTGATATTTATATTATTTATTGTATACAAAATAAACATGACTTGACATGAAATATGAAATACAAAATTGTTGCAGGAAATAGAGAGTAAATAAATCTGGGTTATGTTTCAAGTTTACAATAATACACATATGGTAGCTGTTATTAGCATACAATGAATTAAAAAATTATATGTGTAAATACATATGCTAGTTTTCAACACAGCATAATAATGTTAGTCGCAATTACTTTATTATAATATACATATATGCATAAACCTTATCAGTGTAACTGTTAAAAGATTAAAGGAAATCCATCACCAAGAACAGCGCAAGAATACATGACGTCACATATATATGTGAGGTCATAAAGAAATAGTAAAATAAATAGTTCTGCTTCACATGAAAAGAATTTGGATGTGTTAAACTATTACATAGAAAAGAAAGGAAAGTATTACAGAAATCAAACAGAAATATAGCCATAGATTCTATAAATATATATTCAGTTAAACCTATTACCAAAAAATGCAATATAATTCAACTTACACAGGCATGCATCTCCCCCTGATGACAAATTCAATTATTAAAGTTTAATAATTTAAAAATTAAATGCAATGTTGTTAGAGACATAACAGACAATCATTACGATTTAAAAACAAACATAATAGAAAAGAATTCAATATTATATATCATCGAGTATCCATAGTTCGTGACCCTAAGTATATGACATTTTTTTATTTTTTGGAGAAATTCGTGCTACTGAAAACAATAGGCATGTCTCACACACATCAGATTTCCATTCGATTTCGTAGGTAATTTGTCATTTTTGATCTTGCATATCTTCGTTATTGAGCGAACACGAACACGTTTTTATGATATCACGAAAATGGGATACACACGAACAAATAAACTACATGCAAAGAAATAAAAAATTAATCACGCTTAAATCGTATTTCCTAATAATAAACAATAAATAAATACCTCTGAGTGGGCTTTCCTATCGGCAAGTGCAGTCAGTGGTTTGGAATCCGTGGACTGAGGCTTCGTTATATGCTGTCCCACGGCAGCGGTCTGTGATGATTTCGACGGGACTTGAAAAGCAGCTCCGAATAATTTGATCGTCGTGTCGCAATTTTCTCTGCATGCTTCTTGCTTTTTGTTGCATGTTCAATAAGTGCAACTCAACCTCGTGATCCATAGTTAATAACATCGTTGCAATAGAGACATTGCGCCTTTCCAGGGACATCGCATTTCGCTATGTAATCACTCAACTTTTCAGTGACCTCTTCGGTGTGCTTTCCGATTTTAACAGTTATCGACACAGTTCGTTGTAACCACGACCATCGAAACTTGTTCTTAATTTCGCAGTCAATTTCTTTCACCAAAGCTTCGTTTTCTTCCCTAATTAACTTCACCATAGTGATAGTCGATCGATCATCAGTGGGAAAACTCAAACCAAAAGCGAAAAATGGCGCCTCATGACCAATCTAACATAATTGTTACGCTGCTAGTGGTTGGCTGTCTTCAGCCAAATAAAATTGTTCTACTGTATGCTGCATTGGGTCGATTTGTTTACGAGGTTTGCGTGTCTATTTATAACTCACGGAAGTAAATAGCAATCGATTTCGGGTGTTTCGTAGAGCTCAAGCGGTCATAATAACCTCACCCCCCCCTGAAATATTTTCTCACCGGATTTACACCTTTCACAAAAATGACCCTGTGGTCGATAAAATCCGCGGATCCGCGGAAAATTCTCATCCCTGTGTAATATTAAAGTAATGAAAGTGAACTAGAATTTAATTGTTAATATTAGTAATACAAATAGGGGCTGGTCAAACCTATTTTAACATAAAACATCTAAACAATACTATTTCACCATTATAAAAAAAGTAATTCAAGTTTTTATCTCTTTGCCGCTGTTGATATTGTCCAATTTAGATTTAATCCTGTTCAAATTTGTTTTACTGTCTGACTATAAAATTGGGATAAATTAACTAAAATGGACTATATTTAAACTTATCAATTTTAAGCTTGTGTTACTTTCACCACCCATACCATCAGGTTTAATTCATACCTATTTGATGATGCTAGGGATAGTATACTGTAGCAATCACTAAATGTCAAAACAATGAATAAACTCCTCAAATTATCATAACTAGTTTTTGTTAAATTATTTTCTGAATACAGCATAACTTGCTGTTAAATTGTTTCAAAGAGTTTGAAGGGGCCATTGTATTGTTCACAATATCCCTGAATAAGAGATGTGATAGTTTCTTGAGGGTTTGTTCCTTAGTTGAGTTCAACAATTCAGCACTGAACTGCATGTGGAATATCACTAACTCACTATCCTGGATTAGCTTCCACTCTGATTACATCCTGCAATAGAAAGTTTAAAACATGATATTGACTGCTGTCCACAAATATATGAAGATTATCAGATTTGATTGGTATGTGGAGATATTAGGCTAGCCACTTAATGATCCAATTAAATCCAATCTGTATCAAAATAAACATTGAATTTTAAAATTGATTTAAAGTATTTTCACAGGTCATAAAATGAACACATCTCATAACTTTAACATAAATTTATTATCATAACTTGATTTTGTTTGATGCATTCATAACAAAATTTCTACAGTCATTAACACCTACAGGAAATTTGTGCTTCCAATCATTATTATCAATGATACTGGTTGAAAAAGTTTCATGAAGTTTATCTAATACATCTGTCAAGCTTCTGTTTTTCTCATCAAATCATTGCTTTCATTGCCCTCAATGCATCACACAGTATTCAAATAATAGAGTGAGTGCCTCTTGGAAATCATTTTGAAGATTTGAAAGGATTTTTATGTATTTATCATACTCTTATCCCTAGTTAGATTCAGCATATAAAATCACAATGACAGCAATATAAATACATTTATCTCTGTGTGAGTGTGAATGTTTACAGTCATATAAGAAACTTCAGATAGCAAAAGAGTTGAAAAAAGCTAATTTAAAAAATATAAATGTTATGATAATCATACAAAGTGGTGGATCCAGGATTTTGATGGATGGGGGAGGGTGGGGGGACCTTATTTGTATTGACTTGAATAATCAAAGTTATCAAAAATATAACTTCTTTAGAATATAACCCCTTTGAAAGATATGCACAAATTTCATTGACAAAGAGTTTCATGATTAAAAGAATATTTTATCAAAACACTCTTTCAGTTACAAAACATACAAATTTTGGCCTAAAACAATTCACAATTTCCCTTCATCTAGGATTTTTGGGTAATATTGATTCAGATTACTGTAGTTATTAGAAGAAATGAATACATTCATAATGTACAGGACCAGTTTTTAATTCTTAGAGTAACTATATCTATGTTATGATTTTTCATATTCTGTTAATATCTTCAAATTGAACACATTTCTAAAATTATCTCCCTTGGCAGAATATATATATATTGTCAGACAAAGTTATTAAGTACTATGCAGACACACAAGTATGTATCATCCAAACCTCCTCTGAACCAAATCTTAAAATGGTCATTGTTTAGTGAGATTTGTGGGGAACAATCACCATCACATTGTACACAGATTGGATAAATCCATTATGTTTTCTTGGGATGATACTTGTGTTTATTCAAGTTCAACAAAATGCAGATAGATCATCAAACACTGAACTGCCTGTGGGAAGCTGCTTGTCTCAAATTCAAATACTGGCTGCCAACAAAATATCCTTGTTTCAGATTTAACTCTGATGGGCCCCTAAAGATAAACTATTGTTGAATCTGCTTAAAATTACCATTTAAGATTAAAGGAAAACCTCAGTGAGGGGGAAAATATCCTTAAAACATTTGATACTCACATTAATCAAATGTTTATCAATGTCAATAAATCAATCATATTTGCCAATAGACAATTGATAATAAAACTAGAACTGTTCACATTTTCATAATTGCTGACCTGTCTCATCAGTACTTCAGATTTTCAGAAACTCTTGTGGATCACATTGGCCAGTCACTCAGATATTGGAGGGGCCAAAGGGAACTGACATACATTTTCCTTGCTCCTTAGATGAACTTATAATTACTAATACATTTGCATAATCTAACAATAACCTAAATTTTCCAAAAGATATTTACACTTATTTTTTTCTTTCAAAAAGGTTAGTAGCATATATCCTAAACTCCTTACATGGGGCCTGTAGGACCCAAGCAAAAATGATGGGCCATTTATGAAAACATTGTTTGGGGGATGGGGGGAGATTAACCGGACCTACTGTCAATCCGAAGCTCAGTCTCATTCATTTATTATTAGTGGGAGATTAACAATTAATAAGAATTTACATACCTGTGAATTGGGTCTTCCAATAAGTTCTTCTGTGAAGAGTAATCACTGTAAATGAAAAATTACATTTAACTTTTCATCATAACACAAGTCACATTGCTGCTAAATGAGTAATGAGTAATGAATAATTACTTTTCAAATAATAATTGAGAATTCCTTTAAAAGTTATTAACTACTGATAATTCATAATTCAATTCCTGTAAATTGAACATTGATGAGAGTGATCATGAAAAGATAAGCAAACCAATATAATGATGATTTTTTGGTAAATGTCAAGTTAAATCGATTCTTTCAGAAATCACTTGCAACTGCATTTGCAAATAAAATTCATCTATAGAAATGTCATACCTTGCACTTGAATCATCGCCCTTGACCAAAATTGGAGATAATGGTATTGATGACAGATGAATTCTAAAATAAATATGGTTTATCAATCTTAATAATTAAATATAACAATGACATAGATTTCTGTTTTCTGTTTTGATAATCAGTAATCAATAGTCCATGTCGTATGTTTACAGAACTACGATTTACCCATAATAAAAAATCTGTGTACATTGCAAACCGGATATCTACTGTAGACATGCCGGAACTGAGTGTGCGGGATATTTCCTATCTTATTAAAAGACGCATGATGTTCTAGTCCAAACAATGAGTTGAAACATATTACAAACAATTACAAACCATTACAAAGCCTAAAATCTAACTGAAAACATTACAAACAAATTTCATATATATATCATTTCTATTGACAACCTTATCATATGAACATTCAATCGAGACAAGAAAAATGTCCTCGGTCCTCGCTTTTTTTATGAATAATAAATCGGAAACACACAACAAATATCGTAAGTTGGCAAAGTTTGCTAATGCATAATAATAAAAAATTCATATTTGATGGACTTTAAATAAAAAAGCGTAAACAAACCATGTGACTTACTTCTGGTGACGGCTGCATCAAGTGTCATTTGTAGATGCATAAAGTAGACGGCCGGCCCAATCGCTGTGTGCGAGTAAGGGGCCGTGTTGTTCCTTCAAACTGGTCCAACGTTGATGGGTTTCCCCGAGAAAAATACTGTGATCTCGGCGATTCTTTGCACGTTGTACCTTCTTTAATCTGATCGTCGATGGGCTGAAAAGTCGTCCTCGTCCACGCTTTCCCATTGTTGCAAATCGTTTTTAACTAGCGGAAGTGAAGTGTATTAGACGGGGGTCATGCATTTCCGGTTGTCCGCCATATTTATGGAAACGTTTCCATAATTAAGAAGAATATTTTACCGGTGATTCTTTCGAAAACTACTCGACATTTTTTTTTTTTCGTAAATATAACTTTATTAAATAATAGAATAAATTCATAACATGCATTTTGTCGAAAACCGTCTCGTTAAAAAGCTCATAATATGTGCTACTGCTCCTTTAATCTGTTTTCTTCGGCAAATACCTAGAGTTTGTATTTCTATGAACTAACTCTCAACTATTAATCTCTGAATGTTTCAGGAAAATTGGATGACTATCTCAAGCCTACTGCTTCGAACTCCACCATGTTGGTGGGTTACTCCCCAAATATGGCAAGGGGTGGTCACTATGCACCACCTTTGGTGTTTTATTTGGTCTGTATACGGTAGGTGATGTCATCAATTTGTTTAGTGAAAATCCAACCCTTTGACCATTTGGAAGTTATCTTGTAACTGAATTTTGAAGATTAACATGTATGAGGGTTAAACAACCAAACTGGTCGTCCTACTTTGAGTAGGTCATTGCCAATTGTCACCAATATTTTCACACATTCACTGTCGAACTCACAAAATTGTAACGGCCGTCATCTTAATTCAAAGTGCAAATGAATGAATTTACATTAGGATGCAACGCACCTTATATTCGTTCTGAAAATCCGATGCTTTGTAACATGAAGTTCATGAATTCCGTGCAACTGGAAGTGAAATGAACAACATCCGCGCAGCCTCATGTAAATTTCGCTTGGTACAGACAGATACATTTCATAGACTGAATATCGGCTAATTATAGGAAATCAAACATTATTAATGCCCTTGACTTCGTGAATATCTGTGATAACTCTGAATGCCACGAATCAAGTTTACAGTAAATACAATCACAAATGCATTGATTTTAGAAATGGACTTCGCTTAAAATAGCCTCTAAGCCTGAATCAATTTCCCATTTACGGTTAAGCTAACTGTCGGTCATTAAACACCGCAAAGAGTCTCAGTGTGTCTATTGTGAATGAAATATTCACGAGTGATATATCTGGCATGTGGAAATGACTGCTATTAACTTGTAAGATGTTACGAGTACATATCAGTAGACGTACATGGTAACTTGGCACCTATCAAACGTATTAAAGCAGCACAATTTAATGAAATTTCGTGAACCTTATCAACATGTTTAAGTCTATATGTTAATATATTATTTATATCAACATATGTAAGTCCATACATGTATTTACATGTAAATATATTAGATACTTTTATGTACATATTTGATATTATATGGTACTCCCTCCCCTATAACCAACTTATATAAAATGACGGGAGCTATAAAAAATAAGTTCCAGTCATTTGCACAGCTCATAATCAGCAAAATGTATGACGAACGCGAGTATGAATATATGCCTTTTAGATTTACAAACTTAAATAGATTAAAGATTACAATTACGCATCTTCGTGTTAAACTGCATAGCATAAAAAAAGTTTTTGTGGGAATTAAATTAAATGAATGTTTGATTCGCCTTTTTTCATTGAGAAAATATTTGAATTTGTTCCAAAGTACAATTTTACTGCATGACTTGAGCTCACTAGCCGTGTCAAACGACTATCTTAGGTATTAGATTTTCATCTGTTTCTTCAGAAACAAAACTTGAAATCTTATTAACTAGGATGTGTATGATAAAAGAACAAAAGTTCATAATCATGTTCAAAATACTTTTAACATTTCTCAGTCTAAGTAAACCTAGCCTCACTATTATCCGTTACACTGCTATACTGAGTCTAGAAAGGCTTGGTTGAGAGTCGCGTCAGCCCACGTGACCAAGTTGACCAATCAGAACTGATCTTACCAAGCCACAATAGTGTGCCTTCGCACGTATAACGTTGGAGGGTCATAGGTCGCAGAAAGGTCGGCTGACGCGACCCTCAACCAGACCTTTCTAGACTCAGTATAGCAGTGTAACGGATAATAGTGAGGCTAGGTTTACTTAGACTGAACATTTCTCAGCTTGTTTACCACTTTATATGGATGGTCAATATGTGATATGCTCGTGTTTTAATTCGGCAGCTCAAAACCTTGAATGACCTGCATTTTACCAAACATGCGGCAATCGTACTTTGATCGTCTACTGCTGTTTTTTTTATATAAATAGCCCGTATCATCTTGAATAAATGAGTCAACACATCTCTAATTTTCTTATATACCAAATACAGGGATAGTCATCTTCGTTTCTATGTTACAGAATATATTTATAATGATATTAGTAAATCGCAGCCGATGTACACTGATTGTTTATCAATTCCTTGTCAACAAAAATACATTGCATATGTTTCACATAGTTTAAATGATTTCCTGAGTTGTTAAACATACACTCAGAATAAATGCATTTGAATTAATATCTAATAAATGTTTTAGTTTTGTTAAGATCAATAATAGTGCATGCCATCTAATGAGAACTACACGTTCAAATTATACATGTTCGATATGGAGGGTCATGGTTTAAGTTTACGTTGCTTTATGTTGAGGCAACTACTTTTACTGAGCACATACTCCTTTACTGCAAATAGAATTGCTTAAATCTTTTCAGACGGCGATGAAGAGGATTGACAGTGTTTTGACAATAATATTGATTTTGAGGATGTATCCGTCGATTAGTGTGACTACAACCCTTAATCATGTGAGGCAAAAATTTGATAATTTTTAAGCTAAATAAAGACAATATTTTGTAGATAACAACTTCTTTACTGGTAGATTGAAACGTTTTGAAGCTTCGATTAACATTCAAAGATCAAAGACGTTAGATCTTATCAGTAGTTTCTTGATAATAAGCACGCCCGTCAGCCTTCTTCACAACATCTGTAAAAAGAGTAGACTATTAATAGAAAGCATCATTAATTTCGTCCACATCAAGCAAATCGGTTCCTGGGCAAAAATAGATATTGCTTGTACCGAGTAATGACATTTGCATTAACGATCAGTGTTAACGATATGTTAAGAAGATGTCCTTTTTCACAGATATATTTATGGTGATTCTATATAAGGTCAGTCATATATGAACTGTTCAAGATATAACGCTAAATAAAGATTAATCATCTGCTTTAAAGCTGACATCCTGGCTATGGAATGATGTACAACAAATCACCCCTTGCGATCTTCAGGGAACACGTAAACAATCAACAATACACCAACGTTTAGGCAAAGCATTAGATTTTATTTTAGTTATATTATGTTATACCATTTTGTATATCTTTCTTTATTGTAGTGTAACTTAACATTTTATCATGACGATGCATCATATTTGTCTGTACGATCTTACCATTGGGAACAAATAAAAAAAAAAAAAAAAAAAAAAAAAAAAAAAAAAAGATTTTATTTTAGTTCACCTTTTAGTTCAAAGTTTGATGATTTGGAATGTAACAGCATTATTATCTTGATTATCAGTCTGGTCTTCACTTTTCAGAGCAAACCTGTAAAGGAGTATATAAGATTTTCTCATGAAAACATCAACGTTTTTAATTGTATACAAGAAACCTGAAACACAAAAATGACCAATCACAATCAATTCATTACTCATACATGAATTTGATATACATTTAATTTGTGTTTTAATTTTCAAACTTAAATTAGAATGTAAATGTGAATAAAAGTACATCTTAAATAGCAAATCTGTTTTCTAACGATCCATAAAGTACATGTCATCTCTTAAGGGATAATTACTTTTCACCTGTTCTATAATAGTGAAAACGTGTTATCATAATTACATAGCTTCTTGTAAAGATTACTTTCAACTCACAAAATTAGTAAAGGCAAAAAGAATGTCTTAAATTTTGACGATGACGAGGATAGACAGTTTTTGTTAATTACCACGATGTTGATGATCCATAAGTTGATCAGTGTGACCCTACCCTTAATCATGTCGGGGAAATAGGTAGATCTTTTCAAAGCCTCGATTCACATTGCAGGATCAAAGACGCCAGATCCTATCATCAACTGCATCTCTATAATCATTCAGCTCGTCAACCTTTACTAATAGAATCAGTAATTACTTTGGTGTATTACTAGTAAGCCTCACTGATTGCATACACATCCAATCAATTTACTAGCAGAATAAGGACTCTCAGCAATAGCCATTGGCAGTATCATAGTTTTAGCAACACGTGCTTGCTCCGGGCTGTTGTATGGTACCAGTGTTAAATCAGAATTATTGTTTCTTTTAAATAAAGACGTAAAGTTTGAGAATTATGAAAATAGAACATGTCTATTGCAAATATAAGTGTCCCTTAACAAAATTCTAAGTTAAATAAATTGTTGGAATCTTGATCATATAGTTTTATAACTTCATATTCTTTATCACGTGTGTAAATCGAGACAAATAACTTCACGGTTTGAACAAGAAACGTTGACGCCCATTCTCTGGCTCCAAGTCGTTAATGTTCCCATAGCCGACGGCCTTTTGGTACGGAGTTTTATTGTGCCGTTAAAAACCCCAATTGAGTGAAGTGGAAATGTTCGTAAGCATGTTACATCATCTTTAAGATTAGTATAGTTACTGACTGTTCTCTGCACAACAACTATATTCATAAACCTTTAGGTTAGTCTTTCTGTTTATACATGTACATGTCTGGAACTTAATAATTGTCTGTTGACAGGGGAATTTAGAAAACAGATAAAGGATTCATCTTGGCGACTATTGTATTGGTGTACAATTAAATTTGTCTGCTTCATCCTCATTAATATTATTTCAACGTCTAATCTAACGTCATGTGACACCTCTTCGCAAGGAGGTACTACTATGGCAGCGGGGTACATGAAATGTGTACACAGTGAGAACTACATGGAGGAGTCAAATTATTTTGACTGCATTTGTATTTATGACAATATTAATCACATTCCACATTTAGGGAATTCGTCAACAATACCATATCAGTGTTTGAAATGAAATGAGAAAAAAGGAAGAAATTATAAAAAAACGGAAGGTTTCTCTATAAAGATTATATGACGATATTTTGATTAATGTCTAAACATCAACATAATATAACATATTTGCATCATAAAAAACCTTGCACTTTTGGGTGAATGGAACTGTTAAATGTACCCTCTTAAACGTTAAAATTTTTAATTTCATACATTCCATTTATTTGTGTGAGAAGCCTACTATAAGTGCGACAATAACCTGATAACGTAAGTAGCACGGTCATTTTACCTCGTACATCAGATTTCACCTACCTGAAGTATTTGATGTTAGGGGTTCATTTAAGAAGCCATTAGCTCTTGGTGATTAACTACTTTCTTTATGTCCTAACTGAACTTGTGCACTAATCAAGCCATGTGCTTGAATTTAAGTTGATAAAATGGCAAACATGAGTTAAATGTGGCTTTCTAATTATAATTGCCTTGTTGAACGTGACACCAATGATAAATGTCATGAGTTTGGTCCGAATGAAAATTTAATGTTTTAAACTACTTCTTTGCAAGGACCATCAATCTTAAATGACTTAAACTTTAAAGCATAAAATTGTAAAAATGAACCCTCCCTCGTGGAAATGTGAGGATATCGGTCATCAATGATTATTAAATAAAAGCATTCCCATATATGTAACTACCCTGTACCTTTGTGCTACTAATTATAATATAAGCTATGCAAAACTTATAATCTTCAGTATCAACTTGATGAACGGGCAATCCATCCATTTCGATGCAGTAAATAATCATGAATTGGTCACAATACCTTGTCTGCTTCTCTATGGGCTACTACTATCCAGTTTATACTAATAACTACAATAAGGAGGGAATTTTACCCAAGGAAGAAGAAAAGACATGGAAAAATTTGATTATTGCACGAAACTGACAGTGGCATAGCTGATTGTCGAACCTCATCCCTAAATGAAATCACATTCAAGCAAAATCAAATGTAAAGGTATAGAAAATGGCCCCGTGGGTTTTAAGGCTTCATGCAATCTACAAAATAGGGGAAATGCCATTAAAATAATGTTTAAGCCAAATGTTTAAACTATCAATACCAAGAGATTTTGTTTTGTTTTTCAAAATAACATCATTTGCATTGGTTGTGATTCATCAACATAGGCATTTATACTTTCTATCCTATTTTGTAGTGACATTGTGACATCTTCAAGAATGGTTTCGAGTCAAATGCAATATATGCTCTTTCTATTGGGGTCAGAAATGCAATTGTTCACAAAATCCTTATTCATAGTTGAAATAAGGGATCCTGCCCTTGTGATCCTTTGAACCTGTGGGGTCAAAACTACTTCAGTGTTCATTAGCAGTAATTTAGGGATCAACACTTTCTAATCTCTAATTAGCCAAGAACAAGGCTAGTCCCTGTGATTGCTGTCTTCCTCTGGTTGATTTCTTTCTTAAACATGCTTTGATGTATGTTCACAGATGCACCTAACACCGATATTCTGTTCTTTAAATCGCATTTGCAAACGTTAAACGTAATACCCTCATGTTTTATTCACTTTCGATAATATATATGCTGGTAGAGATTATCCAAATATCAATGGACAATATTAAGAAAGGCATATTTAAAAATGGAAGACTATATCCCTTACTTTGAGCTTGGTCGACTTTCAGATTTCTAAATACTTTATCTTTGGAAATTGAAAAGCTGTTTTCAGGAAATCAAGAAGGTTTAAGTTCGACGGGGACATTATAACAACGAGAAAGAGATTGGCTGTGAATCTGATAATGTTACGCAATGGAGTAATTTGCACCATCTTACGTGTTTTTGTTGTGGATGGTTTTTATTTCTTTGCTCAGTCGGAGTTTTGGTCTAAAAGAACAGCAGGAGCGAAAATGACCTTTAAAGTGTCACTGTGTACGTACTGCAACTGTAACTGCATCACATACTGTTTATTAGCCTGATAATAAAATCATTATCTTCTATGCTAGAAATATAAAATCTATGGTCATGAAAATAGTTAGCTGGGGTGGGCTTAGAACTGACATATTCAAAACAAGGGCATAAGTCAAAGCATCTTTCGATAGTGGCCATGGAAGCTTCTTAGTTTTTTTATGAGTTTCTCAGACAATTTAAGTGTGAGTTTATATGAGTATTAAGTATGACGGTTTCAACTTATATACATTTAATATTGTTTGACCACTAGCAACATGGGTGATAAATGTCTTAACCTAGTAAATATTATAATTTTTAAAAAATTACATCTTTTTGAAGTGCTTGATGGCAGCTCATAATGTCATTTGCTCCTCAATCTGCAAGTTATTACGAACGTGTTTGACATCATATTATGAGACGAGATGCATCGGAAAAAAGACGCCACCTTGACAATCCATATGTTTTGGAATTATTCAATATGGCAGAGTTCATTTCAGAAGCATCTCTTTATGTTATAATGATATACAATGTAGGTTAATTGCGATATTGGCATCAACACAGATTTTGTAGAATATTATAATGACAATATATAGTATAACAAATTATTATGATCTCTTTAAAATATTTATTCTATTTTCTCTAATTAATATCTTCAAATTTCAATCATAAGATTAGTATTATAAATGTATGCCTCTCTTCAAAATCTCTTCATAATATGTATTCTATCTTCTCTAATTACTTTCGTCAAATTTCAATTATAAGAATAGTTTCATGTTAATTGCCAGCAGTCAACGCCGTTTAAATGTTGTGTACTTTTAAAAGCTATCATCATTAAGAATCCTAAGATGAGTTACATGTCACCGATTTGATTTTCCTTATCTGTTCTTGAAACCGTATTTGCAAAAGTTAAACGTTATTCACTCATGTTTTATTCTCACTTTTGAGAATATATATATATGCTGGTAGAAATTATCCAAACACCAATGCATATTTTTTTACAGTAATCGGTCAATACTAGCAATTGGCAGAACGAATTTTCAACACCAGTGTTTTCGTGATCAGATTATCGATTCATCAAAAGGGTCACTCCAAAATAAATATTATGAACACCAGGAAATGATACCAGTAAAGATACAATGCATCTGCACACATTATCATATGAGAGCCTTGTCTAAGTCGGTGCGAAAGTACTACCAGTCTATCAAGGTAATGAAATGAAGTAATTTGCACCATCTTATGGGCTAATTGGTTAATAACGGTTAATGGTTGATAATAGATTATGCTCCTAGTCACCTCGTTAATACTGCATCGACTTGCCCGTTTTACTTACGAACATAGAGTTTAATTGAAAAGGAAATAAAAATTGTATTAAGGTATACTCAATACATTTACCAACCATGAAAGCTAAAGGTTTGACGAACCTCATCACAAAAACAGTTTGTAAAAATATAAAAAATTTGTTATAATTTAAAGCATAGAAGTTATGGTTAAAGGGTACTGATTAAAATTTCTCTAAGCTAAACTGGCCGAGAGGACACTTTAAGGTAAATGTGACAGTCATTAATGCCAATTAAACACATTATTCAGACATTGTTTTAGTAATTGTTATTAGTAGACATTATAGCCATATTAAATCCTCAAACGTACACATATTACACAATTAATATAATTTACTACGACATCAATGAATCGTTTACAATTCCTTGTAATTTTGAGCCATGAAGTATATGCCAGTTCTTTAGAGACGTTCAGTAATAGTGGAGACCTCATTAAATTACTTGATAGAATAGATTATAGGAAAGTTAGTAAGTCAATAAATCACCAAATTATGTTCAGGCAAATGGAGTCGCTCACATCTTTGCAGAATAGGGTGAGGTGGACGGACAGCATTGTTGAAAATTACATTACTGGGAATGCAGAGTGAGTGAGTGAGTTAATGCTTTACGCCGCTTGGGCAATATTTCAGCCATTAGCGGCGGAGCAGAAGTAAGAATCTGAATCCTAATCATATTAAAGGGGCAGCAGCACGTTTTTTGATAATTTTATATTTAAAATTTTCACTGATAATTGTAAGTAAATGACAAATTATTATTTTGATAGTGTCAAAAATATCATTACACAAGTCAATCATCCATAGTCAGAGGACAAGGTATGAATATTCTTATAAAATCCATTGACGGCCATTTTTTTTTAAACACATTTAATTCATTTTGTGTAAGAAAAAGCAATCGCATGGCTACACTTTATGTATATATTTGAATTATTACTGCTCCATTTAGTTTAAATACATTGTCTTTCAATTGGAACCGTTAATTTTCATTTCCCTGACATCACCTTACATGTATATTCCCCCTAAAAACGTGCCACTGCCCCTTTAAGAAATAGGTTCACAATCCAAGATCAAGTCAAATAGTAAGGTCAGGCCTACTCATCAACTGACGCCTCAGCTTAAACCTTTATACATGCACATAGATATGTGATTAGAGTGATATATTAATAGAAAAGCATCAGTGATTGCATTCAGATCAAGGAAAGAGGGTATTTTCGTACCGAGTACTACCACCTACAGTTACTCTCGGTATAATTATAGCAATGAGCTGCTGCATTGTGTATGTGTACCTAATGTTATTGGCGAAGGAACTATACAGCTATTTTGTATTATTAAACAGGGTCTATGTTCTATGACATTTTGCAGCAATTTCATAATACAAATCTAGTTTGCATCCTATCAAAAGGTATAATCCAAAAGGGGAAAAGCAACAATCAGTGAAGTCAATCTACCTACATCGCCATTGAACAGTAAGCCCTGGGATACCGAGGATGTCTCGTGAAAAGATGAATGTATAGGTCTCCCTCACTGAAGAGGAGTTGATCCCAAGCATGATAACCATGACTATAAAGCAGCAGGCACTTCATTCTGTAAATGAATTTTTAATTTTTAAAGGAATCTTAAAGGTGCAGTTCACCTGTTGTAACAATGGATTGTTGTACAAGACAACTAGATACATATATAGTATCGAGTAGCATCACAGATAAAAGTTACAAGACATTCACAAGCGATCGATTTTATTTCAAATGAACATTATTGAATATTGTGGTCATTTATAATTTTTGCATAGTCCAATACTTTGTTACATCGTCAAGAATAGTTTTGCATCCATTGCTGCCAATCGTATATACGACTGTTCCTACTGAGGACATAAGTATTGCAGTTATAATCGAACCGGTCCTTGACTTCCTTTGTCTAATTTTGAAAGTTGCATTTCTTTGCCTTGAAATTACATATATTTTATCGCCACATATATCAAGCATTTAGGAAATATCTATCCTTTTCCCTTTCGTTTCAAATGAAGTTTTTATAAACGTTGAGAGTACATGCAGGTTAGAAGATATCCAACAGATGAAATAAACAAATTCAGGAAGCATATTGCATTTACTCTGTTTGCTACGAATTGAATAAATGCCAGTGATGATGGACGATTTTATATTAGCTCATTATGCTTTAAATATAAATGAAATATGAAAGCAACATGGCAAGCGTATATTTACAAACAAATAACATTAAAATGAAAGGACATATTTTTTTACTTAAAAATTGATACTAGATTTTGGCTTAGTACAACCATATATGTCTCGAGAGAGAGAGATAAAATGATTACAGGTGCTCGGTATTAGTTAGTTAGCATGATTAAGCATTCCAATGAGTGTGATTATGGCTAACTAACTTCATATAACTCAATTTCAGGCAAAATAATGTGTAATTCTTTGTACAAGATGATAATATGGAATGACAGTATTTCGGTCAATTACATGAATGATTTTGCAGAAGAGTATGATCAGTATGGATCTATAGGTTCTTTTACCCTTAAGTTAAGAATTAGGAAGATGTTTTTCAATCATCGATTCACTTCCTAGATTAAAGACGTCAGATTTTACCATCAACTGAGGCCTCTTCCTTCAATTAGACTTGTTAATTAATAGAAATGCATAATGAATTTTTTTTAAATATAGGAAAGTATTCGAGTAACAGAAAAAACCAACTGTCATTCCGAGATGATAATGCGTCTAAATACTGATTATCGTTTTTATGATTAGAATTAGACTAGCACTTGAAATGATTGTTATATGTATAACGCAAAGGAATGAAAGTAATGTAATAAATATAGCAGTCGTTGATCATGAACATCAACAGTGAGGACTGTTAGGTTTACGTTATTGTTTCCTTATGTCCTTGTATTAAAACTATCTATCTTATAGATATAGCTTTGTTTCTACATTTAACATGTACTTCAGTTGATAATTCAGATTGAATAATTATTACTATATACCTTTGTTTCTACATGTACTTCAGTCAAAATCCTTTCTCATTTGTCTATATAAGTCGAATTAAATATATTTTCAAATCTTAGTTTATAACTAGTTGTAAAGTAACCGTAGTAATTATGTCTCCCCCCGAAGGGTCGGGAGACATATTGGTTTTGGTTAAGTTCCCGTCGGAGTCGGCGCCGGCGTTACCATTTGTTTCCGGAGCATAACTCTGAACCTACTTGGCCAATTTGTATTTTATTGTTTCCATGGCAACAGTTTGGACTTTGTCATTTTTAAGGGTTGGGTTAGTTTCCGGAGCATTACTCTGCAACTACATGACAAATTTTCATCAAATGTGGTATACATCTCTCCATATCATGTAAATAAGCCTTATGGGGGTTTCAACTTCTTTTCAATTTTATATTTTTTTGCATCCATGGCAACAGTTTGGACTTCGTCATTTTGTATTGTCATTTTGAAGGGAATGGTTTAGTATTTATGACAACCTGCGATAGCCTAATGATTCCCATAAATAAAAATCAAGTATAACCATCACTTACAGTTCATGTTGTTTTATATAAAGAATATGGTTTTCATGTGAGTTTAAAAAACACTTTAAGGTATTTTCAAAAACAAAATTCAGCTGAAATGGTGTATGGGGGAGACATCTGTTTTACGAGTAAAAACACTTTCTATAAATATATATGGTGCCCATTCACAGGCAACAGTCGCTACAAATACAAGAGGAGTGTTACAAATACAAGACGATAGAAGTTCACCTGTGATATGTATCCTAACATAAACGTCATAGGAGTCTCGACACGTGATTAATGCTACCAAAGTGAGTATTTTATTTAAACTTTTTTGGTTTTTATTTTAAATCATCGGGTGATGAATTGTTTTATAACCCTTCCTTATTCATCTTAAGAAATAGGTAGATGAATTGAGGCTTCGATTCACTCTCCATGTTCAACTTGGTTGAATTTTGAACCTGCACTAATGACACAAGTTATTCAGTAGTATGGGGGACATTACATTGATTGGATACAGTCAAATATTCAATTCGTAATAGATACTCGGTCTCAGTGATGCCATTACGAACATTTGATCGTAGTATGGCATTCCACGATCGTAGCTTAGCTACATTTCACAATGTTTTTCTTTTTTTGAGCGATGCACTTTATTCGTTGTCAAATTGTTAAATCTTGAACAGCTGAAATGTTAACCTCACAAACATATTTGAAATTAAGTGTGAGATTTTCATGTAAAAATCATGTATATTTGCTAATAGAAAGTCCTTCTGAATTTCGCTTTTCTCAAAACATACCCCGCTCGAATGGTCCCTTTAAAGATATAAACCTTTATCGGTTTGAGGCATCATTAGCAACTTGGGTGCCCTTATAACTAAACCGTAGTCTTTCCTCTTACAGTGAAATATTTAAGGTTAAAAACATTTAATAGTGTGAGACCGACCGTCAGCAACTTTGGCTATTGAATCCGTTTATTTGTAAATCCTATAAAATAAAGAGATTATTGCAGTATTTGTGAACATTTTAGCCATTTGCAACTGAACATTGAAATTATAAGCTTGTTAACTTGTCATCATCTTAGAGGACTTCAGAAATTGGGAAAACTATCTTGACGAGATATACAGTTTTGAATAAAAAACACATCATTCATTTTAAAACATCTCTTTATGTTATGTGATTATAGGTAAATGGGGATATTGACATCAACATAATTGATTTAAGATTTCGAAGGTTATCTAAAGTGTGCTTCTCTTCAAAATCTCTTTAAATAATGTATGCTATCACAACTAAGTACTTTAAACAACTAAAACTCCGGGGTATTATTGACAACCTTATAAGCTATCACCATTTAAGAAACCTTCGAAGTTATTAAATTAGGTTCAATTCTTCAAATTGACAGCGTCGCGTTTTAAAAATCTGCCAGTGATGGTTTGATCAGATTAACAGCAATATATCTTTTTAATTGAAGTATTAGTCAAATAATTCAAACATGCATCTTTTATCATATACCATTTCAATTTTAGTTATTGTTTCTCCTTTGGCCAGACAGAGCTTTTCACCTTACCATCCCTATGGCTTTCTTCAGGAAACTCTTTCCTAATTTTGTTATCATAACTGGGAATTCGCCCGTATACATGTAAATGTATTGATATAGCCAAAATGTGGCTGTTGTACCAACACATGCCTTGTACTGTGTACAGTAGATATTAACTTGTGTTATGACTGTCAGATTCTTCATACAATCTCGAGTTGTTTAAGGAGAAATGAGACCCAGCATTCGAGCTCACCTACGGTAACATTTTGCGACAACATGGTTGGTAAAATTTCGCCTAACGCCTTTTAACGGCCATGTTACGACATGCCGTATGATGACAACGACGCATATCTTCGTGGTAAGTTTTTTGTTTTTTTGTTTTTTTGTTTGTTGTTCGAATAACATAAATATATACCTTTCTTTTGAAGTAAATTTGATTTGCCTTGTATAACCAATTGATAGTTATTATTTCACTCTGCTGTATTATTCTAGCAGTGATCTTGATGATTATTACACGACATACCTTTAAAGATTAACTTGAAATGATACAAGATGCTTTGACATTAGGTTTTTACACTTTATTATTTTTTTTGAAATTGCGTCAAAGTGTTAAAAACATTAATAAATGGCATTATTAACTTGGTAATTTGAAAATAAAAATGAATTCTAAAATATTTTATTTGTTCGTCTCATCACTCATTAACACCATAACGCCATTGACGACTATTTTTTCTAGATGCCGAATAGTTAAGCCCCCAAATTTACCTGAAGAGTTATCAGTGTTTAATGAGCGTCCAGGAATCAAACGTTAAAGTTGCCTCAACTATGATCATTCGGAATATCAACACACCTTACATCATATAATGTCTATAGTGAATATACAACCACGTTTAAAGTGATTACAACCTGAAGTGTTATGGTAGTGACTAAATCTATCTAAAAACCTAAAATAGCCAGAATCAATAACCGTTAAACTAATATTGTGTGTCATTAAACGCCCCAAGGAGTTCAGTGTGCCAATTGCGGATGAAATATTCATGAACCGAGAACTATTCATGACTGATAACGTGCAGACAGCCTATATAAGGATTATTTCACCCATATCAAATGACAGTTTCTTTTGTACCTTACATAAACAACTACTCAATATTGGTGCTTCACAGGAAAGAAGTTACTGTTTCTAAGCAGTGGCAAATTAGTTCAGTATAATGACACTTACATATAGAGTGTATCACGTCCTAATTGTTATGGAAACTAGAGCGTGTCTACTACTCGTTCACAACTAATGCACACATGAATAACAGTTGCTTGAGAGTGAAAGGAGGTGAATACATTTTGGAGGGAATGATTTTTATTTGGAACATTCTTTTCAAACAGAACATTTCTGCTACACAAAACGTCATGCAACAGTGTCAATTTCCTGTTGATTATTATTATACCAATAAATTGAGAGGCGAAATTATTTATGTAAACTGCGGTTTAAAACACCCTACACTGTTACTAACTGTCCAGTCTCACCGACAAATTAGAACGTACAATCCCTATAAAACCATAAGTACCCGTTTCCTGCTTCTTTCAAATCGGCTTTGTACGTCCTATTAAAGCAACTTGATTTCTTATTTGCTTCAAAGGGTACAATGCGTCACTCTGTTAATTTTTTAAAAAGGATTTATCCTAGATATCGTAATTATGAATAGCAATAAAAAAAACCCCACTGTTTTGAAGGGGGCATTATTCAAAGAAATTCAACGACCTGTCAATTTTAGAGAAAGGAATAATCTATCAATATCTGATTTATTTACGTGTATCAGGTGTATAACTCTATAAACGATCTTGCTGTCTGCATAAGGACCTTGAATGTATAATGAACATGACTTGATAGCTTAGAATCTATATTTTGTACATAAGGTCGTAGAAGATAGGTGTTATCATTGCTTAATGTGTTTACCCTGACGCAAAAGGTAATGTCACACGACGCCTACGCTTCTTCACCTCAATGACGTGTTTGGAGATTACTAATTGGAAGTCATTTGGATATGTACGTCATTTCGTTTTACAGCATGTAAAGACATTACATAATTTTAAGAAGTGTTGCATAAATCTTTATGACAAGGGCACTAACTACACGCAAATGTATGTCACCTCTATCTATTGTTTACTAAAAGTATCACATCTATATCGGTCTGTCTAAGTTTTCCTGCAAAACTGTTCCCGAAAACGATCACAGTTGTGAGTACAGATGATCAATACTACTTTGTTTGATACAATGACATATGTAAAGTATATGATTTAATTTATCCGCAACAGGTGAATATATGTACATTTGCGTGAAGGCAGGAGGCAACTTAGGGTTGATAAGGCCTGTCTGAAATGTATCCTTGTTTATTTGGCATTGTAACATGACTTCGGTAAATACTCGTTTCTGATTGGTTGATTTGAAGAATTTGCCAGTGTTAAATGGCATTGTAACATGACTTCGGTAAATACTCGTTTCTGATTGGTTGATTTGAAGAATTTGCCACTGTTAAATGGCAATGAACACCCGCAAATTGGCTGAGGCGAATCACCGAGAAAGGATACATTATTTGGACCACCTCAACATTAAAATGTTCTGATTCTCCCAATATTCGTGACCAATTCACATTTTACTGTTGTTGCTGTCATTTTCTAACTTGCGCATTCCCGTAGATGCCAAAAATCCTTTTCTATTTGCTTTAGTTTTATGTAACCAAACTTTCTTAATTGGCTATGTTTCTCCTAATTTGCCGCCTTGAGCCATGCGGCCGGTTTCTTTCGAATGCCGTTCCCATGGCACGACGTCACAAAGGCCAACGGTTATGACGTCATAATGATCGCGTCACCGTCACAATGGTCTGGGCGAGTTTGCGATATTTGTTCAGTCGGGTTTGTTCCTGTTGGTTCATGAATTATATAACTGTTTTCTCTATCGTAAATTTCACAGTGAAAACTATATCATCTCACCGTTATGAGTGCAACTTGTTTGCAATATTAGAACACTATTTGTATGCCTATAACACTGGGAATTCCTTCTTCTTTATAGCTGCGAACACCTATAACAATAATGGATCAGTCGTTAGATCCTTTCAACTCAGAGTTCCCTACGCAAAAATAGAGTTCGCTCTTAAAATGCTTATAACTAACGGTCATGTTACAATATCGATAAATAGTTGCATTTGTAAAATTTCTAATTGCTAACGCCGTCGGTTTTAAACTAAATTTGCGGGTGTTGAATAACAATGAATCCCGGAAATTTTACAAACGCAACTATTTATCTTCTAATTATTCGTTGGAATTTGATAAGATGTATTAGACAAGATCCATGTTCGTCATTTGAGTAGATTTGTTCGAGATGATCCATGTTCTGGAGAACTGAGGGTAAAGGGTCTCAGGTGTATCAGATAATAAGGTGATTGATTTCTTAAAAGTTTTCAGAGAAAATTGAATAACGGAAACCAATGGTTTAAAAACCTTCTGGCGTTGATTCAGAAAAGAGCACTCGAACACAAACGTCTTTTCTTCTTCTCTCCCATTTGTTAGCTTAATTAATCGTAAAAAAATTTAATCTCTGCTATGCAAGATGGGGACCTACTTTTATATCAGCTAATTGTTTTAAAAGTTGAAATGATGCTTAGAGCTCCTATTCGACATGGGGTCATTAATTCAATCCGTGAGTGTTGACATGTCTTGATGAAGATATGTACAACTTTGTCATGGATTTTATAAAATTTACTCATCTAAAAGGCATGAAATTAAACAATAAACACGTTGATGTAGTGACCATCACATTCATCATATTCTAAAGGCAAGTATTCAACTAACATTCAATGTTGATACTTATGTTACATGTATATAGAAGGTCAGATTTATTTTAACTCATGTAAGAGCAAATATTTTTCAAGGTTTAGTACGTTTCATGCTGCATATGATTTTCAAATGCACAAAGGTTGAAATAGATGGTATTAATATTTTAAAAATAGGTCAATATATAAATTATGTTATCTGATTTCACATTATTCTGAGGGTGAAGTCTCAATGGGATTATCGTGTAACGCTTAGCCCGCGTCTGGCGTTCCTTGTGTTAAAAGCTCCTCGTAATTCGATTATCCCCCGGTTTTCCAAACCAAATTGACCTTATTGTCATTTTCTATTGTCAATGGATCTTGTCACCTATTTTATGAGAGAAAAAACGGTACACTGCTTGATTATAAAAAATGTATAAGCCTTTCCCCTGTATTATATATATGTACTATATTAGAATTAATAATTCATTTAACATGTGTGAGACCATCGTATGTCACTATCATACAGGACGATTGTATGCATGAAGTTAAGGATGATATCAGTAATCTTAATCTCAGTTCGTTGTATCCATTTTGTCAACCAATGAGGTCGATGCACGAAGAAGTTAATATTTTGGAAAATATTGTAAATGGTAGAAAGACAGCAGATAACAGGGGTACCTTTACTTTTATTGGAAACAACAACAGTTAACAGATGATTTTTGCAAAAATATCGCGCCCTTTGATGAGCTAATTAAAATTAAATTATATTCACATTTCATTCAACATTTGCGGTAAATTTCAGAAATCTGTAATAGTTTCGTAAGGATTCACACACGTCCTCCAATGAAAGATTGCTTAACCCGAAAGGAAATGATCGTAAATAAGATAAAACAAAACAAAAGATGATAATAATGTTGTTTAAAAAACCATCGCTATTTAGATGAGATATTTTACGCTCTGTGGCAAAGTTGTAGTGAGGCCCGAGCTAACAGCCAGGTAAGCGAGATTCACGTGTAATGTTTATTTCTCTTTGGGGTGATAGCAAGAAGCATCACAATACTGATACTTTTTTTTCATCTTAAGAGGGACCGATAAGTTTCCATTTCTTTTTGCAAAAACCGTATTGATACAAGGCAATTTGTTTTATGTTAACCTCGTTTTATTCACTGGATGTTGTTTTTGGAGAATCATTTTATTTCAACCATTTGAGTTTTGATGGGACCCAAACGCAGCTTGAAGGTGTTTTCACAAAAAATGACCCTCAATGGACATTATGTGAATTTTCTCTTACATGTACGTACTTTAAGAAAATTTAATTTATCCTTGCATTGATATGTTATAGATTTATTTACACAAAGTCGATCGATGTGTCTGTACGATAAAAACATTAAACTACCTGACCCTAGTTTAGATCACTCAGTCAATAAGTAGACGATTCTTGAAAACAGCATTACCATTGACACGAAAATGCTCTATATTTCAAACAAGAATTTTTTTTTACTTGCGGTGTTTCGAATATGAATATAATAATCAGTTAGCTTATGTACTACAATTGCAGCACATGTATGGAACACCAAACCTACGTGTACAAACTGATTACCAATAGAATCAACATTATGGTTTATTTTAAGATAATCCTCTTACTGGCTCAGCAGAACGATCTTGATGCTTATCTGAAGACTAGACAACGCCGATGATCATAAGTGGATCATACGTAGGTCATGTCAAGCGACCTTGCATTTGGAAATTCGAGGTCTACATGTATTTACTCTCATGTACATGCCTGATTGATGTCTTAAAGTTCTGACAAAACATGAAAACTCTTTAGAAAATGTCATGAAAAATGTAAGAAAACGTTTTTCTCATCACATATTTAGGTATTATGAGTTCGATCAGACAAATTGAATAGCTGATATTGACCATGCACTTCAACAAGTCAATATCGTGGGAACCCTGTACCTGCAGGTTTGGCAAGTGACATATGCTTATGTCTACGTTGGCGTAAGTTGAAAAGGATCGATAAGAACGGACAATTAGGTACATCACTGCTAACCCTTTAAACTGTATGTCCAATTGTATGTTTGACCAGGTGTCTTTTACCTAAAAAATTATTGTCTCAATACAGTGTAGTTGCAAGTATCAATATCTAGATAAGAAAACATGAAAACAAATGACCCCTTTCATGAGACAACAGAGAAGGACAACCTCATCAAAAGGAGCAGTGTCATGCATCGCATGTAACCATAACAAAAACTTTCATAGAACCACTCGGTATGTTTTTTGGAGTTTTCTTTGCCAAACTCTATAAATGCTGTCATTTATATTGAGAAGTATCGACTATATTTGAAAGAATCATTTTAAAGCCAGTCAGCGTTGTAAAGAAACATTTGGAAGGTTAGAAGGCGTGATAATGGTCGAAAACCGGACAACGACATTTGTTAATCGGTCATACATAAGTTTGGAAACTTATTTTATGCAGTCAGAATAACAGTTACGAGTTAATAATGTATGACAGGTTATAAAACACGTATGCATGTGAATTTGACGTTTGATTTTGTCTTCCGCAAATATATATATATATATATATATATATATATAAGATTGTTACAAGATTTTCATTGAAAACAAGAGTATGTGAGATGTTTTGAATTTGCATAGTCAATAATGCCATCTTAATTCGTTTAAAAGCAAAATAAAATATGTGTTTAAAATCACGGAGTGGCTCTTTAATATACAGAGAAGATTGCCTCATATTGTTTGAGAATTTATAGTTTACATTTTTTAAAATTTCAAGGTAATAGAATCTTTACTTTAAACTCGAGGTCACAAACAGGCGCATTGCATTGATTTCTGAAGAAGGAAAGACGTTGTAAAGACGATTAACACATAGTAACCTGATATTTTCGTCACTACCAAATGTGTAAACCATTATATATCTACTTATAAAATGGGAAAAGGTTTGGAATATAAATCGTCCTTATAGTATGGTGGAGAATGTTAATTAATATCATGTTTCTAATGACTGGTGAACATCAGTAACTGTGAAACCTATGGACCACCAAATCTGGCTTTTCGTAGTACTAGCAAAGCTAATTGATATTTGAGATGAATATGAGTCCTAACATTATTGCTAGTGTGCTGGAAAAAAACTATTTTTGAAAATAAGTGTTTCAGCCAGTCCTCCGAAACCAATGTAAAAAAAGTCTTGACCTCTTCATTAGAAATTCAAAAGTTAGATTTTCTTAGGTTCATTAGCGATTTTGTAATTGTAATATGATACTTAATCGAGATTAAATGCCAGGATCGCACCGTCTCAATCTGTTCCATTCCGGGTTTTAAGAATTTCTTGAATTGAATTGAATGGTATTTAAACAGAAAATCTGTGTATTAAAAGGACAATGTTTTGCGTGAGTAATTCAAAGACAACGATTCAAGGTAGACAACCTGCCTAATAATGGTCATAAATCACTGTGTCTACTCAGGGTGTCACTGGCTCCGTCTAACGACGTCTCCCCTCGGATAAGCTGCACCACATTTAATCAGACTAAGCGGAGAATAATTGGTACGATCAATCCTACTAGCTCATCCTGAATAAGTTGGCATTGTTTATTCGTTGTTCAGGTAGTGGTAAATGTATTATCCATTAAGTCATTATTTTGTAGTAATATTTACCACTTCAGGTAAACTGAACGCCGAACACCTCTTGGAATTTGAATATAATAAAACGTTACGTGTTCAGAGGAATTTGCTTTGTTGTGTTGTAACACTCCATTAGTTTAGTGTTTTGTGCTAAAATAGCAGACCTGTAAATTTAATGGTAAACACATTATCGCCAGTTCTTTATGACTGGGGTCAATTGTCCTATTTCCGATTATGAAAGAAACCAAACAAAATCATAGAATAATCATTAGTTTAATCACAGAAAACGTCAGTCGTCTGATGAAAGCAGTGGGGATCTGCCTCTATTCGGCCATCAATGCAGCAATAAGTTGTTGATGTGTGTGTGGTTGGTGTCGACGTTGACGGATCCTTCGGTTGATGTAATCTTTGAGGTGCTCGATGGGATTCATACCGGGTGATCTGGCAGGCCAAGGCAAAACGTTTACGCTGTTGACGTTGAGGTACTGTAACGTCACTCTGGCTGCAGGAGGACGACCATTTGACGTTGTAAGAAGGGGATGACCTCATGCTGTAGGACCCTGTCAATATACCTCTGCGCCGATAGATTGCCGTCAATGACAATGAGGTTGGTGGTTGCGTTACCGCTTATCCCACCCCAGACCATGACGCTGCCTCCACCGAAAGAGATATCTTCCTGTACGCAGCAGAGTACATCCCTCTCACCCCGGCGACGGTAGACCCTCCTTCTCCCGTCTGCTACGTGCATCTGGAACCGACTTTCGTTGGAAAATAACACTAGTGCTCTGCCAGTTTTGGTTCTGCCAATGTCATACATTTCTGGCACAAGCAACCCTGTTTTGTCGATGTCGGTGCGTCAACAGCATTGCTCGCATCGGCCGGTATGACCTCAGTCCATGTTGTTGGAGCCTTCTTCTCACAATCTGGGGACTGATTCGATGTCCAAATGCAGAAGAAGCTGTCGATGTGGCGGCAGCAGGTACCAGTCTTCATTTGGGGTTGTCACTGGCGGCCTGCCGCTTCTAGCTCGGTCTTTTGTAGACGTCAATGCAGCCTAAGAATGGTGAGAAGATGACATCCGAATGAATGCGGCAGCGACTTCTCCATCAGTGGACACAGTCTGCAGCATTCCAATCGCTCTTTCCCGCTCTTCAGATGTTAATTGGGCATTGTAATCGAATTATGGTGTGAAATAATGAACACAGGGACCTTTAATACCCGTTACCAACTGATTTTACGTGCATTTCATACGTGGTAAAAATTTTATGGCCACGTTTTGGTGACATGATCCTTCTGATGAAAACTAAAAACAAATCTAGTCCCTAAAGATGTGCCAAAGCTTCCTAAAACAGTCAAAGCACATTTTTAACAAAAACGTTTTCTTAGAATCTTATTGTTGTGTTTAGAATAGAAAAATTTCCAATTTTTATGGATGTGCATTCATTAGCAAAGTCAGTTTGGTTAATTTCTACAATTTTCACTTCAATTATTGCATGATCGGAAATAGGACAATTGACTCTATTCAAAGAAGTGTAACATCTCTTTTGGCAGTTTATTTGAAAACTGTAACATAGTGTATAGGGGATTCTAATTATTCATCAGACGAATATTTTCAAATCGTATTAATGCCCACAATATCATGCCAAATAACTAGTAATTGCTTTAAACATCATTATCATGTAAAAAAATATAATGTATAATGTGTCATGTATAAAAATAAATAGTTGTTGCAACGCTTATCTGAACGTAAATGTAGTAAGCATTATAAATCAACGAAAATTAGTGACCAATGTGGACTATCACTTAACAAATTCGTTTTAAGTGCTAAGAATGTAATTATTGACTACCTTGGGAACATAGCACCTGTTTTCCTGGCAAGTTAAACCTACTCATATCTACTTTCAATTAAGTGCAATAGTAACGATGATTACAATTAGCAGTAAGTGAATGTGATAAATGTTGTATCTTTTATACCATTTTTGTTTCTATTTGAAGACTGACATCATGCAAATGATTTTTATCGATCTTCCTTTCCACTGATAGAGTTATAGTAAAGAATAGTAAGAATAAAGATCAGTTGTCTTGTTTATATACTCATTCAAACTAGAGTCAATGAGGTTGTCTTCTAGGTATAAATCATGTACGATAGCTCTACTGCTTGGAACAGGTATGCGTAAAGTTGTTTCCATGTGTATAGGCTTGTCAGGTAATTGATTGTGTCTATGGATTGAAGAAAATAAACATTGACAATCCTTAAATTAGATACAAGAACATCAGTATCCTAATAATGCGTATTTCATTTCTTCTTTATTGCGTTATGGCTGAATTTCTTTTTAAAACGCTTATTCGCCGCTTTGTATGTTAGTACATTATATGACGCATTACCATTTGATCATATTATTGAATGTCAAATAAATTTTATTAAAAAACGAAGAAGAGTTATATCTCTACATGGAGCCCTATCAAGAATCTACAAATAACCTAAAGTAAATTCGATCTGCACATTTCTATTTGATCATATTAAATGAAGTCAAATAAATTTGGTTATACAATGAAGAAAAGTTTTATCTTTACATGAAGCTTGATCAATTTCCAAGAAACTTAAAATACATTCGAACCACACAAGCATTTATCTTCAGTTCAGATCTTGTTTTATGAATAAGTGATATGATCTTTTCAAGATATGAATTGATGAATACTGGAGGTTGTTACAGGCTACACCTTTAGCATTTTGAAAAATACACACTTAAATGTGTATTTATAAACAAATGGTCCTGATCACTCTCACTGATCAATCTTCACAATGCAACGTGTCAGTTTCAAAATACAGTTTAGTTACACGAACTAATGCTTTAAGATCACAGTACCGTCCTTGATACGCTGGTACAACTGTTCTTCACGTTTATTCCAGCAGCAAATGGTCCTAATGACAATCAATACGAATCAAATATGTACATTGCCATGGGTCACATTCTATTTACACGAACTAATGCTTTAAGATCACAGCGCCATCCTTAATACTATTCGCCGGTACATCTGCTCTTCACGTTTTTAACGTAATTCCCTGAAGGCAGATGTGGTGATTGATTCGTGAATGCTGGGAATGTGAGGCATGATGCTTGTCACTTCTCACATTGGGTGTTCTGTTGCTGCGGAAAGCTCTCTTTTCTGAAGAAGTATCATCAATACATTATGATCAATAATGTTCCCTCTTTAGATAACGTTTTCTTGAATCATCATTTCATTAAGGTTCAGGGTGTTTCATATTTTGGGTTCCAGGCTATATACTTTCATGGATACTTTGATCATTTTCAACACGTTTAAAGTTTGTTTGCCTGTCAATAACTGTTAATGTACTTCTGCAGTTTCCTACTTTCATCATCTTATCCAGATTTACTTTAATGTTGCGCATACTGTACATTCGTTCAGTTAGATACGGTGAAGGTCAGTGCCATATTATTGAAATATACATTTTCGGATCCATAGCTTAAATTTTGTAACGTGAAAATGTCCTTAAGACAACCCATGTCCTAGTACTCAGAACTTGGGCAATAATATGTATAAACCATGTCAGGTACACACTTTAATGTTATTAATTCTCGATCAGCTGTATAATAGTATTCTTACCCAAGCGGGCAAGGATATGCCGGGTATTAAAGTTTGCATAATGGTCATGGGAATTACAGTTTTTTCTAAAAATAACTCGCATTTTGATTGGTTGACGGAACTATTTTACATTCATTCATGATTCGCTTTGATCCTGTATTTCAGTTGAGAGATATAGATGAAAAATCTTATACTTAAATTGCGAAAGTCACACACTACTACAACAATTTAAATGAGAAATCAATACGTCTGATGTTTTCTTTGCCGTAAATACAAGTTTAAATCTTCAAGGCGGCGCTAGGTCGGAGAGGCGCCGGCCGTACAATCGTAACGTCAAAGCTTTATGACGTCATTAAACATGACGTCAAACAGTGACGTCATACATTCCTCACTAGGTTTGTCAAACGTAGACGAAAGCTAGCGACGTCTTATTATTTCTTTCCGGTTGTGCGCAGCCAATAAAAACGTTTTTTTAATGATATGAGACAATAATTGTTTTGATATAATGCGACATCAAAATAAAAAAACTATTTCAAATTAGACTGTGAGTTGCGAACTACTTAGAACCGCCCATCCTGAAGTAGTGAGCAAAATTATGAATGGCGTATGAGTACAATTTGTACTTAACCGGTCGAGCGTAGTTTTTTAATGTTTCCCTTTTTCCACCCTTTTTACGCATCAAAGTTATCTTGGGTAAGAAAAAGAATAACCAACTCGATGCTCGGAATTACGGATTATCTGTCCCTCGTGAATTATTGTGTCAAACTCCTCGCTGAAGCTCGGAGTTTATCACAATAATTAACTCAGGACAGATAATCCGTAATTCCTCGAAACTCGTTGATTATTCTTATAATATACAGTATATGCAGTACAATACGGACCTGTAACTGGGCAATTACGCAAAAAAATTATAAATGGCAAAATCAAACTGTTTTACTTACATCACAGTTAAGGGTTCATTTAACAAGATAATCAAGATAATAAATCTGATGGATGGTGTGTCATTACTGTCAACAATGATAACTTCGGCCTTTCGACATCTTGTGTGCCTGCTGCTAAGAGTCATATTGGTCACGTTTTTCTCGTATTAACCCATCTTTTCCTTGTATTTGTCTACCTTCCCTTTATTGGCCAAATTGTTGAATAAGATCGTAACAGAGTATATTGCCATTTCATAAATGATAGACTTATCAAACAGATATCAGGGATGAACGTGTATATATATATACACATTGTTATGGTTGGCAATTTTTAGTAAAGGGTAATAAATATATGAATAAATTATGAGATTAAGATTGCAGGGAAGGTAACACGTTGCTCTAAATGTTATGTTTTTGCATTTTGACAAATTGGTATCATCTCATTACCTACCCCAATAATGCATAGTAGAAGAATTAAGCAAAAACCAATGGCAGCCATTTGTGTATGAACACCTTTTGTTTTATATTTATAAGAGGCAAGTAAATGAATTCTCGTAGCTTGTCAGATCATGCTTTATTTTAATATTGCATTTTAATTCTTACATTCCCATGCAATTTACTTTCGTTTTATTGAGATCGTAAGGGCCCTTTAAAAGGTAAGGGAAGGATGATGTGGTCTCAGTGTCATGGACAAATTACCAATGGTCCTCGATACGAATATTGTAATTAGAAATAAAAACAATGTATGTTGTTTGTTTAAAAGTTTATTTTAATGCATGCCTAAAATTTTAACCACCTAAACACTTTATTAAGAATATATGACCTTACATTTGATCAGTAACAATCAAACGTACATTATGCCGATCATCTATGTTCCTAAACCAGATACACAATAACAATGAAAAACGCAAAAAACATTAACAAGGCATTTTATTTATTTTATGTATTACCAGTTGATGTCATGAACATATTAATGACATTCATCGTGAAATATTGTTATCGAATATACTTATTTATTTAAAAAAGACAAGTTACTTATGTAAGCCTACAAATGAATATTAAAAGAAATAAAGTCTTATTTCTCTACTTCCATAAGCAGATACGATACGTATAATCTTAAAACAATCATTAACAATATAAAAAAAGAATAAATGAACAATATATTCCGTTGATTTGTCGATTTCCTGCGGGACGCCTAGTGAGTCCAGTATATTTCTCTGATGATCTGACACATTACTCGTTTATAGTTTCACATAAGGTTTCGGAATATTTCAGGTAAATGCGATACAGACTCTGAAATGCTCACATAAGGTTCGAATGTTATAATAAAAAATCTTTTGATCAAACAATTCATTACTGCAATATTCTAAATACGCATACTCTAACTTCTCTCAAGGGCACCTCAACTAGGACGTTGCATGAAATTGATGAATATGAGAAATATGATTATAAGAAATATGTTTGAGCTATGACAGTTTTCATATTCGCTGTAGTTGTAACGCCTTTTTAGATATAACATAAAACCTACCGTATTTCGAGTTATCAAAACATTTTGAATGAAATTTTTTTAGTTAATTATCATGTAATACATAATATTTATGTTGATAAGACATTTGGTTAAGTAATGACAAATACTTTCTAAAACTAGTGACTGAGAATTGACAACTTATGAGTCGTGACAATCTGAGAAAGGTGAAGGAGCTCTGAGTTCTCTTTACTTATATGACCTGTTTCGATTAAAACCTATGCTAAGTTTTCTCACTTGAAATGCTGATAAATATCGTTCATCTATCTGATATTGACACTTACCCTTCGTTCGTCAGAAGTCGATTCTATTGATGTCAGACATCAGTCTGCAAAGAAAATGTTGCACATGATGTTGGAATAACCAATATGAAGTGGTCTTCTGTCAACTCCACCAATCATGAGCCTGATTGTTACAAAAGTGTTTCTGAAGCCTAACAGCAGTGTTGAAATGAAATTACTTAATATATGAAAAGGATGCATAGTTATCTTTTTCTCAGACTTATATTCAGTCTCTGAAAAATAATAATTTTAATAATAAACATATCAGAAAGAAGAAAGTAGCCTCAAAGAATAGGCTATTTCTAGTTCTCAGCAGAGTTGGTTTTCAAAAGATCTTGTTACTGTTAATTTGTTAAAGCTACAGTCTGATTATAACATTACCCTTTTCTCATCAAATCATTTAGGAGTGTCTGACTGTCTGATATTGAGCATGCACTTCAACCAGTCACTCCAATGTGCTAAGTGTTAAAGTATTGAGTGCTCTGGGAACAAAGCATCTGCAGGCTTGGCTAGATAGATATTCCTATGTCTACTCTCGTTTAAGAGTACAAGGACGGATAACCACTTACATTACTAGGAACCCTTTAATAATGATAGATGTTTACCAAAGGTTCGTACAACTGTGAATGATTTCCGTTGTGATGTCATCACTAAGTCTAAAGGACATGAAAAGTATTATTGGCCGATTTGTAAGACGATCACATCTACACACCAAATAAAAAAATATGTCACATGCAATTCTGGAATTCTGCAAAGGGAAACATCGAGTCAAATTTTTAAACTCAGATTTTCTTCTTTCTGCAACATCTTCTTCAATGAAACACAGCAAACGTTCGGTCAGAATAGTCAATAGTTTATAAATTAATACGAGGCCCTGCCAAATATGTATTATCTTTCAGTATGTGATGGAAATTATGATTTGTCTTCATCTACAAAAAAACTTTTGAATTAAAAAAACTCAACTCAATTGTTTCAGCACTGAGTTCAAAAGTAATAAAACAAACTTTGATTGATTTTAAAACCCCATTCCAAAATATTTGAAGTTAAAACAGATTGTTTTGATCAAACAACTCGTCCTGCAACATCGCCCCGCTAAATTGTTTTTTCCCTTTCGCCAATTTGCTGCGTCACTTTTCCCGAGCGAGAACCGAAGAATCTTTTTAATGAGCACAAGAACCAGTGACGTATATAGTAGCCTGACGAATCCAGAGGCGTGTAGTTGTTTACATTCGAGCGAAGGGAAAGTTATTCGTCGTGAGTTTACAAAGACGTTGTTGGACCTAAAAAACGATGATGATTTTCCATATTTTGTGATACAGGCAAAATACAACAGCATACGGCAAACACAAAGAATACATGAATACATTATAACATTAAAATCCACAATTGGCTGACAAAAATTATTTCATAGCATTATTTACCTAATAATAGATGTAATGTTGACCAAAATTTGAAAAACATTTCTTCAGTTCCTGTTGAGAGAAAAACATATCTCGACATGTCATAGTAACGTGCTATTTCATTTTTTTAAGTATTCCACCTTAGGTTTAAAACCATTTATGCTACATTTATAAATATATTGCTTGACTAATAAAATGATTGCATTAACAGGATTATTGATTTTTCCTTTCATACCCAATATAATAACTTTGTTTGTAAATTCTAGTTTTAACTGGACTGAATTTAACCATGATTTCATTTCTTTCCATAATTTGAAGATAATTTTACATTCCCATAGCATATGGTTGATACTTTCTAGGTTTGTCTTACAAAATGGGCAAAATGGGGAGGGCGTATAACCAATTTTATGAAATTGTCTTGTCGGAAGTATATTATGAATAATTCTGAGTTGCAACCATTTCAAGTCTGTGCTCTTAGAACATTTATTAGCAATGATGTTAAAAAATTTCCAATCATTTTCAGTAAATTTAGTTTGTAAGATTCTTTCCCATTTTAATAGCTTGGCAAGCGAACGAATTTTGAATCAAAAGGAAGGCATATAGTTTTGTGTTCCCAATGGTAGCATCGATGTTTAATATGTTAAAAGGATAAATAGGATCAGGAATTTGTTTTTGAAATTTTTTATGTTCAGTGATCGAGCATATGTCATTATGGCTCTTTTCACTGATTCATAAGTTAGAAAGTTAGTCTTTATTGGAAATGTATTGGAAAATTCTTCAAAAGTTAACATCCTGCCATCGACATGAAGCAAATCGTTCACAAAAACTACACCTTTACAATACCAGTCATAATACAAAAATGGATGACCATCAATGTTAATACTGTCGTTGTTCCATATTGTCTGACATTGAATTTCTTCCTCAGTTACAATTTTTCTTTTATTCATTGATATAAAGTCTGACCATTCCAAGAGGATATCTTTCCAAAATGAGTTAGTAGAGGAGGGGATTAAGTTATTTCTTATGAAAACACTTTCCGTTAAGAGAAAGGGCGTTTTCATTTTATGTTGATTATAAAAGAGATGTGTCCATTTAAAGTCATTTCCGCTAATTCTTTTAATCCATTTTAATTTTTGTGACGATATGATTTTTCTAATATTTGGTGCTTTTATCCCCCCATGCTCTGGATTTAACATCATTACATCTCTCTTTACCTTGTCCGGTTTATTTCTCCATATGAAGTTAAAACATCTTTTTTGCAGTTTTTCAATGACAATCTTTTTGGGATTTGGCAAAGATGAAAATAAATGATTCAGCTTTGGTAGTAAGAGTGATTTAAGAACAGTATTTCTTCCATATGGGGTTAAAGTACGAGCTGTCCAAATACTCATTTGCCTGTCAATCTGAGCAAGCTTTTCGTTGTAGTTTTTATCAACCAAATTTTCTAGATCAATATCAAATTGTATGCCTAGAAGGGTGAAGTTTGTTTCTGACCAGTCGAAGTTCCATTCTTTACACATCTTATATCGAGATCTCTTTTTGGAGCCTATCCATATTAATTTAGTTTTATCTATGTTGACTTTCAGTCCTGAAAAACGGGCAAAAATTTCTAAAGTGTTCAAAGCTGCATGGAGACTTTTTTCGGATCCATCTAATGTGAGAGTTGTATCATCTGCGAACTGCGAAAGAAGATATTCTATATTTCCTAGTTTAATTCCTTTTATGTTTTTATGCCCCCGAATCGGAGATTCCGGGGGTATATTGTTTTTCACCTGTCCGTCTGTCCGTCCGTCTGTCTGTCCGTTTGTCCACAAAAACTTTAACCTTGGTCATAACTTTTGATTGGTCAGAGCTAGCTCTTTGATACTTGACATATGGATCCCTTGTGATGAGACCTTTCAGATGACACCATGACATTGGACCTTGTGACCTTGAACTTGACACAGCGAGCATTTTAAACTTTAACCTTGGTCATAACTTTTGATTGGTCAGAGCTAGCTCTTTGATACTTGACACATGGATCCCTTGTGATGAGACCTTTCAGATGACACCATGACATTTGACCTTGTGACCTTGACCTTGACACAGCGAGCCTTTTCCGAAACCTTTAACCTTGGCTATAGTTTCTATACTGTCAGTGCTAGGTCTTTGATACTTGACATGTGTATCCCTTGTGATGAGACCTTTCAGATGACACCATGATATTTGACCTTTTCCGTCTGTCCGTCCGTCTGTCCGTTTGTCCACAAAAACTTTAACCTTGGTCATAACTTTTGATTGGTCAGAGCTAGCTCTTTGATACTTGACATATGGATCCCTTGTGATGAGACCTTTCAGATGACACCATGACATTTGACCTTGTGACCTTGACCTTGACACAGCGAGCAGGATGCATCCGGGGGCATTCGTGTTTCACAAACACATCTTGTTATTATTACGTATCATAATACCCAAGATTTCTACACACAACAGAAAGATATAGGGCGCTATCGGGTCCCCCTGGCGATAACCCCGGCTTATTTTAAAAGGACTTGATGCAAATCCATTAACCAGCACTCTAGATTCAATATCATTAAAGAACGTTTCTATCCAGTGTGAAATACTGGATCCAAAGTTAAAAAACTTTAGAACTTTGCTAAGATAATTTCTGTCTACCGAATCGAAAGCCTTTTCAAAGTCAATGAGAAGAAGTAAACCAGGTATCTGACAACTTTCAGTATGTTCCATTAGATCGTATATAAGTCTAGTAACTTCGCCAATGTATCTTCCTGTGAAAAAACCTTTTTGTTCTTCATTAATAATGCGAGGTAGTACTTTTTTAATTCGATTTGCAATTGCGGCGGCACAAACCTTATATGAAGTATTCAGTAGAGAGATCGGGCGCCAATTTTTCAAAAATTTCTTTGGCTTATTTGCTTTAGGAATGCATGTTATCAGCCACTGTATTTGAGAGATTGATAAGTTTCCGTTTTCATAGCCTCTGTTTAGAGAATTCAACAGGAAAGATCTTTCCAGAAGAATTTAAGGAATTCTGTAGTAAACCCATCTGGGCCTGGACTTTTATCATTTTTCATGTTTTTGAGAGCGAAAGACAACTCACTCAATTTTAGTTCTCCTTCAAGATTGTACTTGTCCTGATCATCTAAAACCGGCACATTGTCGTGTTTAAATAATTCAGACAGATCAACATCAGATTGGCCTCGAGCAGTATACAATTTCTCATAAAAAAGTTTAGTTTCTTCAAGTATTTGCTCACTTTCTGTTATATATGTTCCATCGTTTTTTTCTAAAACAGTAATGGATTTATTTAAGAAATTTCTTGATTCTAACTTTAAAAAATATTTGGTAGGTTTTTCCCCTTTTTCAATCCAATTTACCTTAGATCTTATTAGTATACCGTTTATTTTATGATTAGCAATTTCGTCTAGGTCATGTTTTAGAATATTTATGTCATCAAGCAGTTTTTGCTTCGTGTCAATATTTTCATTTAGGTTTAGTTTTTTTTCTAGTTCTGCAAGTCTAGATTCCAAGTTCTTTTCTTTTTCGTTTGTAATTTTCTTTTGTGTTGATGAATAGCATATTGTTTTACCCCTGATCATGAGGAGTAATGTTTCCCAGAGCAATTGATCATCAATTGAATATTTAATGGATTCAGTATTCGAGGTTTTATATTGATCTAGCGTTGATTTAATCGTTTCTTTTACTAGTTTTACATATCTTCTATCTCGAAGAAGTGAATTATTAAATTTCCAAAAGCCCTTTCCTCGAGCTAAAGTAGAACATGTTATCGACAGAGAAATGATGGAATGATCAGAATTTATGCTTGGGAGAATGTCACTGTTATTGACCGAAGATAGGAGCCCATGAGAAATCAGGAAGAAGTCTAGTCTCGCTTGTTTTAGAGGGGTAGGTTGCCGCCAGGTGAAACGTTTTGCATCGTAATTAAGTTCACGCCAAGGATCTTTTAGGTCAAATGTATCTATCATTTCAATAACCTTTTCTTTTGCTTTTGGATTGTTGATAAAATAAATAAAAATATATCAACACAGACCTATAGCTATTCACTAATAGGTAAGGGACATATTCGATTGAAGATAATATTAGATAGGTTTTTATCATCTAAATCTAATATCTTAGCACTGTGTCAGAAAGTGGCCATGCTCAAATAGCGAAATCGGAATTACTAGCTAGTAGACCTCAACAAACACACGGCAAGTGTTATCAGCATTAACTATTTTTTAAGATCTTTTGGTAATTTCATTGTTTAGCTAATTATATAATGTCAGGTGGCGAAGTTTCCAAATGACACATAAAGACAAGACAAAGTATTAATATATGAATCGGCTGCGCGGCCGGTCGTCACGCCGTTGTGTCGTTGACAAAACAATTTTTTTAACGAAAATGTAAAAACCTGTCAATTTTTTTAAAGTTTAACTGATAAAACTGGCAACATCTTCAAGAGAAACTTACAAACAAGGCGTCAAAATATCTTTGTATGCCATGATAATCAAGCAACATAGAGCAACATTTCTTCCTTTTGATGTGGATTTCAATCACGTCGCCAGTATCAAGAACGATAACTCTAAACTACTTTACATGTTCCCAGAGCTGACAAAATAAAATCCATCAAATGACATCAATTAAATATTTTACAGGAATTTCGAAAGAAATCATTGACAAAAGGCTATTCTGTAGGTTTTCGCAATTTTCTGTATTTGGGCAAATGTCATTATTTCAATAGTAAATTTCATGGGCTAATTGTTTTCATCCAATGTGCAAAATCATCCATGGCCCCTGCCTTACCTAATTACTGTTTAATGCATGTCTATTTGTTTATCATTTCATTACTGCTAACAAATACTGATTCATTCCCAAAATATTGAAAAAAATATAATCACACAAAATCATTTCATTTATTATATGCAATCATCTAGCATATCACTTAGATATTGTTAAAAACAATTACGGTAACATAGATATGCACAATCAAAGGGATGTTTCAATGATTTCGAAAAATATTATTGCTGATATGTGACATATATTTCTAAAATTTGGAATCGTTTTCACTATTAAATAATTAGAAAAAACTGTCTGGAAATGAGTGTACTCATATTCCAAGTTACTGCAAGACGTTCAATTTTATCAAAAAGACATCAAGGTTATTGTTGGTTTTTTTTTTGGAAATATCAAATCATTCTTATAAAAATATCAACACAGAAAATAGTCTATCCACTGCAGGCATGAATTGACGACGATCAAACACACATTTATCTTTAGCTAAAATTATTAAACTTAGTCAACAATAAGTCAATTATGTTATAAATCTCTACAAAAGTATCAATCAAAAGCGTGTTTGTTCACAGCTTTGACATCGGCCTACTTTGGCCTTGTACTACAGTGCATCCCGTCCGAGACTGACGGGCTACTATTACGTCATATTACGGAAGATATCGAGAGCTGCCGATCTTTTTACATATCGGCAAGTCGGATTTGCCGGCGCGGTTACAAATGTTAGCGCAGGATTGCAAATTTGACGTAAAATCATGGCGACTTGTGTTTACCGGTAAAACACAACATACTTATGAAGTTAATTGACTTAAAATGGGGTTTTGAAATCCTTTAAGTAAGCAGCTCTACGTGCAACAATATTGATCAATTAAGCAGAGATTTGCCGGGGATCTGTCGTTCTCGTTATCCATGTCTCATCAAAGTGTAGTTGCAAATATTAATATCTGAAAGAGGTGAGGATTTTGATCCATCAACAGATAAGGAACATTGTAGTATAAAGTATTAAGTATACATTGCATATAACAATGTACACATACATGTATTTAGCAAACATGCCATGTTACCTTTTATTGGAAGGGACTTTAAAATAACAAGATTTTAAGGAGTCACGGTAACTATATTTATGATTTAATACTTCCTGAACTTCTCAAAGAAAACATTAACTTTGATTTTCACCATTTAGCCCACTAACGGCAGTAACGGACCTCTTGTCCTGGTTTCTAAAGGAAAGTCATTCTATGGAACATTCACACATCTTTTAGTGATAAAAACAACCAATAATTGGGGACTCCGCTAATAGCTGAAAAACTACCCGAGCGGCCTTAAACAATAAGTCACTCAGTCATGAGGCTATTGTTCAGACTCGGATTCATCTATTACTCAAATCGCCACCAACGGTGACACAAGAGCATAAAATTATACAATATATACAAATTGATCAAGACATTAGAGACATATGAATCAATCATGTAAACTGGTAAAATGTGTAGTTGCTTGAAAGTGATATTTATAAAAGTGTTGTTTTAAAAGAAAAATTGTTTTTTGTATTAGTGATTTTGCACTTTTTCTTTGCCATAAAAATAATATCCTTTATAGTATATTCAAAATTGTATGTTGCATATAAAATTTAAAATCATAAAATTGTTATCATTATAAATCATATATTATCATTGTTAAAAACAAACATAAGATGGTCGATTCTAGTAAACC
The DNA here is from genome assembly GCA_916613615.1 of Steromphala cineraria. NCBI lineage: Eukaryota > Metazoa > Mollusca > Gastropoda > Trochida > Trochidae > Steromphala > Steromphala cineraria. The sequence goes on from OU744731.1 coordinate 22,986,163, forward strand.
ATTCAACCTGCTGAAGAAAACCATTGATTTCTAACCGTGGGACATGTATGTATTTGGTCTGGGCTGTTTGTTTTACAATTCAACTTGGAGACATAATTTTGCTGATGATAATCAGACGGATTTGATGTAAGTAATACGAGTAAATTACAATGAATACATATGTACACAGCAAATATTACACAAAACATTTATTGCCTTCATTTAGGGGCAATCAGAAGCTGTAAAGATGAATGGGGTCGATTTCTCTACTCTAATTTTTGACTTTGAAAATTCATAGAACTCAAGCTACTTATTTGGGAAGCAGATTTAAAACGATTCGAATAAGAAAATACTACATGTAGATGTCATGATGTTGACCTTATTAAAAGTTTATGGGCAATGATTGGTAAATTGATTGGTTGATGCCTTGTTATACAATTTCTCTTCTGTAAACACGTTTATTCATGAAAAATCAGAAGAAGCTCAAGGGACCTTATTTCATGGCCCAATTACATGTATAGATATATAAATCAAATTAAAGAGAGGGACGTATGACAACTTGTAATTCAATTTCAAGAAACAGTACATTGATATAGTGCCTGTATACCATTGTGTTCATTTTGCAGTCATTGTGAGTGAATTTTCTTATGAAATTCAGATTTCATAATTCAATAATAATGAATAGAATTAAATAACTTATAATATTTTTGTGATTACATCCACTCAGTATTGTATTGACAGAAGTCCTTTCAAATGAAATAATGATTGGTGTCTTAATCATATACATGTAAAAGATTTAAACGTGTACATTATTAAAATTGATTTTGATTTATGTACGTTCGTATATTAGATGCGTACATATATGTTTGACATCAAAGGATGTTAAACAAACAAAAACAGCAACCAAAAACATAGTGAAGACTGGTATCTGTGTACATTAGACCATCGTCAACGCTATCTTTCAGTGGAGGTTTTTAGTGATATAGGTCTGTATTGAGTGACGAACGAGGAGGCCTGGGACAAGTGAAATCAGAACTATTTGTTTCAACAATGTGCAAAGCACAGTTGAATTTGAGTCATTGAAAACGCTAATTGACAGAAATAACCATAAACGTTTAAGATTAACGGTAATAGATATGCATTTGACTTGTCACTGATTGAGGGATACTTTGTCTTTTTAACAGTCAAGGCTTTAGTCAAAACATTTGCTACAATTTATCAAAATATTCGATTAAAGTAAACCAGGAATACTGAAAATCCTTCTAATTTAGCTCATATAACTGTTCTCTAAGTGTTTATACTCACATTGAGCATAATTGGTGTACCATTTGGAAATCATATATACAATGTTTTTTATTTTAGAGTGTAAAAATGAGTGTATGTATTTCAAACATACTTTGAATTTCTTAAGCGTTTCTGTTTTCAGTTGTGCAGTGGTTTGGAGATTTGGTTCACTTACTAGACTATCTTATTTTAAACTACTAGCCCTATTCGTCGTATATTAAGAGTCATTTGTGATAACTTTCATTTGCAAATGAGTTTAGATACAGTAAATGAAAGCTTAATTAATATTTTCTTAACTTAACTCTATTTCAAGAACTGCAGTGTTCGCAGACAATTGTTTAAATTTCTAAACAATATTTTGATTTAGAAAGTTTGAAACATTTTGTATTGTCTTCAAATAGGATCATGCTTTGAACAAGCTTTTTTTCTATTTCTTAAGCTTAATCACACTCGTATGAGCGAGAATACAAGCCTTCCAATAGAGAAAACAAATGTCCAGAGGCAATGTGTATAGAACACTTGTGATATGATTGTTTTTGCGCATCAAAGAGTCCATATCCTTTATATGCATGAGGCTGAACGTCCATCAATTCAGTTTTGAATCATAGGAGTGGTTGCAGAAGCAGTTTATGTATCAATATGTCGATGGTGTCAGTGTGTAACATTACATGGTATTTTTAGAAAGTATAAGGATTTATTTTTCTGGTTCTCATCCAGTAGTATCAATAAATGACTGTACTCATTAACGTTGCAAAATACCGTAATTATTACTACTTATCCCTTTCATAACTTCTGATTTTGTATAAGATTTCCGTACAAAGCATGTTCAATTCTGTCAAAATGTGACAATTTATATGTATATGCTTCACTTTCTTCTGATATACCAAGATCTTAATATCAAATTGTCATTGCCATTTCCTATACAGCTATCAAAATATCCTATACCATTCTCAGACGAGCATGTAAAAGCGCATGTTAAAACAGTTCAAATTTCTCTGCACTAGGATAATTGAAGAACTCTTAAATATTTTTTTTTTCTGTGTCAGAATACAGATAAATTCTGAGCTACATCAATTCATTATTTAGTAATTGTTGTTTTTATAAATGCTTCTTTGGTATTTTGTGAAGATTCTTGACTCAGGACAGATGCAAATTCTCTTCTCTTAAAAGCGCGAGGTCATTAATCATGCAATCTTCGTTCGTATCAAACAATACGGTCGTCATATGTGTTAAATCATGGAGTTGCACTTTAAAGCATACTACGAAGAAATCGTTCTAAATTAAATCATCTGCTTGCATTTAAAGCAATCAGTATCATCAATATTATCTCAGTCTCAAAAATTATCAAATTAATCAAAGTCAAAGATGTTTATTGTATGAACAAATACATACAAAAGAGTTATACAGTATAGTACATGAAAGCTAACTTTTATATAGTTACGTAAGACAACAATCAATTATCACAGTATCAAAATTATCAAATGTTAGATAATAAGGTGCTACGTTGTGTCATTTGAGGTAAATCGGTATTCAATGTTGTTTTGAGAAAGATAAGTGCGTTCTAACTGTTATCAATTATTCTATGTATTAAACAATCGCGAGCAGGGAGACGTCAGCACATTTTCAACAGAGTAAAACATACAGGAAAGTTTCATTCCCTTACATAGCCACATGCATTGAGAAGAAATACTTAGAATTTCACACACCAAAGTATGATTCGTTGATAAAAGTGTACATGTCTGTCCAAATTCACATGGGTTTTTGAAATAGCTTTTTAAAAATGTTTTTCTTTTGTCAAGAATGTTGAGAGTTAATAATACATGTGCATAGATGACAACCCTGGACATTACTTTGCATCATTACTATAGGATGCCTGTATTACCTGAGTTGGATCATTTCTTCCTAATCCCTTTCTTCACTGAATAGATTATGTCTAAATGAAATGAAACAAGCTCAACAGCCTTTTTTGCAACCCTGTCTATGTTTTCTATAGAAAAGATATCCCAAAAACAATTTCTAAAAAGGTATAATATCTGCACGGATATAAACTTCGCTTTTAGAATAGAGAATAAAGTAAAAATGGTAAGTGTATTCATCCCATTGCATTCCTAATGTTGAAAGCATATTTAATGCAGATTCTATATATACACAAAGAACTTAGTTAAGCACCCCCAATGTTTTCAGAAAATAAGCTTCTGCTAATAAACCATACAAAGTTCCAGAAAAACAATTAGGGTTTTTCGATAGAACGATCATTTAGCATTGTAGAAATGAAAACTTCACTCAATTTACGATTCACTGTCTTTGGATAACTTTTTTTCCCCGGCTTGGTATTTTTTGAAAATCCAAGTTTACTTATAATTGAAAATGAAAGTAAATATTTTTTGCTGCAATATGGTAATGATTATTCTCTTGACTGAATTGATAATTGTTAGTAAGGATCTCTTAGCAAATTTTAGTCGTTAGAGCAGTATGAGCCTTCAAAATCACAAAATTATTAAATATCAAATTTGAAAAAAAGCTTCCTTAAGACAAAACTGGCGACTCTTTAAGATAATGGCTTATATGAAGTGAGAAGAAGTGTTTGACCAACAAGTCCAACTCAAAGAATCTCAAATTTACTCACAGATTTGAAAGTTTTAGAAATTTTCTCAATTATGGTTGAAAAAAGTACTGAAAATTCAATGTCCTGCTAGGCTTTTATCGCGCATGATAAAAAAGGTTTCTCTAATTGAATGTCAACTAGGGATCATAAATGTTATTTTTGATTTAAAAAATACAATGTTTTATGCGTGGTTTCTCAACAATGACAATAGTTATATTTAGCCAAATTTCAGTGGTCTCACATTTTTTCTCATATTTTCAATTATTTTGTATTATAATGATTTTTACGTCAATAAAATAGTAAATAAAACGGCAATTGTTATATCTAGAGTGGTCAATACATCAAATATATCACAATATTCAAAGAGCTCCCAATTTCATTTTACAAAATGGGCGGTGCTTAATTAAGTTCTTTGTGTATACATAGATAGACATATTATTCCATTTTTCATAATTACTTTCAGAAAGATGTTTTGAATGCAAGGACATATTTTCTGAAGACTTGTGACTCTGTTGGTAAGGATGTTACAGAGTGTATGACCCGATCACTAAATTATTTTGTGTTTTATGGTGATTGTGATGAATGATTTTATCGCTAAGAATGGGTAAATGTAATAGATGTAAAATATAAATATAAATCATATTTGGTGCTGTGACTTCATTTGCTCCTGAGCCTATCATTATGCGGTTTAGAGTAATTTCACTTTTATTTGACATTTCACTTTCACATTTATTGCGTTGATATTGTGAATCCCCTATATAATCGTGATAAACCTGTATGGCAGGGGTTTATCAGGAGTTGTAGATAATACATAGATAGTATATTATGGGTATTTTCATATCACATTCGGTATCAGCCCGAGACCCCAATATCAGCCAGAGAGCTTTGGCTCGAGGGCTTATATTGGTCGAGGGTGGATACAGAATGTGATATGAAAATACCCATATCATACTATTTTTATCATATATACTTACCAAACAAACTACAAAAATAATTGTAACATTTTTAAACTTTAATTCATAACATTTACATGTGGCTGATTTTATCCGTTTGGATAACTAGCACAATACCAATAAACATTCAGCTCCCGAGCCTACGCCTCATGCGACTTTTGAGTTCATTTCATCTTCATATTTCATATTCATGACTTGATGTATTAGACACCCACTGCTGCATGAGCATTAGTTAAATAAGTATTAAGGATGGGCCAGTGGGATATGTTATGGATAACACATAGTCCACGGGCATTATCAATAATAAACCATGTTTGCCCGCGGGATTTGACCACGGGCATATCACGAGGGCAAACATCCTTTATTATTGATAATGCCCCCGAATTATGTGTTATCTATTTTATAAACCGCCAACTAGTTATAATAACATTGATATAACCGATAACGTGAAAGGACTTGAAATAACTGAGGCAGCAGCAAAATATCCAAAACCCCAAACTAATACCTTTGTTATAAGAGGACCTAACAAACAACGTTTGTCAGCGCTGTCATAATAGCTCAGTGGTTAGAGCGTTGGGTTTAGCGTTCGGCAGTGTATATTCTGCGAGTTCGAGATAGCATAATGCCAAACATTTGCAGTGACAAAATTACATTTATTACATATATAATAATAATATCCTGCCTTGCAGGGCGATTATGTTTATAATAACCTGCAGCCGAGGGACATTACTCGAATAATTCCCTCGTTGTACGAGTCAGAAGAAAATTGAAATATATAAATACCTCAAAGAACAATGGAGTGACGACACTAAAGGTTTATAAGAGACGATCGTACCAATTATTCTCAACTTAGTCTGATTAAATGGGGTGCAGCTGATCCGAGGGAGACGTCACTAGACTGAGTAGACACAGTGATTAATGACCTCTTTTGGACAGGTTCACTCCTTGAAATCGTTCTTTGGGAATTATTAGTTTCAAGGAAAACGTTGTTGCAGGTGAGGAATTGCTGAACATTTCAAAACATGGTATAATGTGCGTATTTAAACAGTCAGCTCTCGATTTCATGAGATGGTGGACTTTATGTATGTAAAGTTTGGTGAAACGATCAGATTTGAAAATATGCTTTTGACACAAATTCAATTGAGAGACTGATAGGAAACGTGAATGCTCTTTATTAAAAGTGTCATTTGATCGTGAAGTATCGGTTTTTGCAGGAAAATATCATTTTAGAGCCAGTAGGTGTTTATTATTGACAATAGGAAGGTTTGTAGTCGGGATTGTAATTGAAAACCCGACAATGACACACGTCGATCAGTCAAACGTAATTTTGGAAACTAATTTAAAGCAATCCAAATGACAGTTTCGTAGGGAAAGTAATTTAAGTGGGAATAACCTATCCTTCATGTATGGGTGATAAAGTGTAGATTTATTGACCCCCCCCCCCCCCCCCCCCCCCCAAAAAAAAGAGCTAAATAGGATATTCAAAACACTACGATGCCTCGATTCCATTTACTCATGTCAAAGAATAATAACGACAAATGACAAGGTAGTTAAGATATAAGCCACAATGTCGCGTTATGATAATGTTGACAGTATTTCGGCGTGAGTTATGTACATGTATGGTGTATGAAAGGACAATTTTCCCCTTATCAATATTCTAGAAATTGATTATTGTCAATGTCTTCAACGTGACCTATGCAATAAAAATGATAACAAGATTGTTCTCTAATTCACCAGTCCCGTTGTAAGAAGACATATTCCATATTCAAATTCCATAAAATGAGGTTATAACTTATGAGTTGACCTTGTCACAGATGAATTTTAAATGCGTTTGGTAAAAAACAATCAAGAGTTAAACGTTGCTAGCGAATCGATTGAATCTATAAGCATAGGGTCATGAGCGGGCTAAATATGCCACCATTTCTAACGGAGGAAAGTCAATATACTAGGAACACCCTTCATGGAGTCTTCACACATCTTCAGCCTGATAATTACCATTTCTCAACCGATAATGAATTTACCCTTTCATGTACTCAACACATTATGAGGTCATCTGTCTCTATGGTAACCAACTTTATGCCACCAACATTAACAGTATCCAATGAGAAGAAGAGAGAAAAACTAATAATAAACGGGTTAACCTTTGAAAAGACAAAATAAATGTGTGATCTGAAATGTTTCTTTGAACTCGTATTGCTTTTTGATACTTTCTTTATATACCAAATATCACTTTCTGTTCATTAAATATGACGTGATGCCAAAAAAAGAAAGTGATCATCTAATGATGTAACTGAAACTGTGATGTTATATTAATAATAAGTAATAAATGTTTCTTCCAGGTCTTGCTGTCAAGAAATGTGTCACAGATATTCATGATAATACCATACATGTTAACATGTGTCATCTATCTAATGACTGATCAAAGTCTTGCATTGTAAATATATATCCTACATACGACTAAATTGCCTTCTGGCTTTTCCTGGTATCAATTGCTCCTCAATATTAAATTGACCAGCTGAACCGCTTATCATTTGTGCTTGCGTTAAGGAGTAATAACAGGTTAATGCATCTCTGGCGTTTAAAAGCAGGAAAATTGTCATTAATTTATAAACTTTTTATTGATTATTATAATTAATTTATGCATGAACAATTTTGCATGAACTTAAGCTAGTCCTACTTATTAAAACATGTACAAACACAACAAACATAGGGAAACAAACGACGCGGACATCTTTTGAGTGATATCTCTGATTTTGCGAATGGGCAACGTATCTCGTAGGACATTCTCTCCAAACAGAGGCAGATCACATGTCAAGTCATGAAAGGCTGATACAGCCTCTGTTTTATTACGCCGTGTTTGTGGGATAGAATGGAAGATGCCTGATTGGAGGCAATCAAAGTTAGTTGTGCAATCAGCGACGGTGTTGTTAAATCATCATTTTGGCTACCGAATGCATTGTGATATGAACCATCCTTTCCATGCGAGAAGCGTTGTCATTTGATTCAAATTCATATGGATTGTGGTTCAATTTTTTTCCTCCAGGGGAAACTGCCGGAACCCACGGATTTCGGCGTAGGTGAACAGAGGCTGTATCAACATTACATGACTTGATCGGTCTTTGTGGGGAGAGAATGCTTGTAGGGTGATGATTGTTGAATATTACTGTTCCCCAGATGACGAAGAAAGCGAATATTTAACTTAAATTAAACGTCCAGGAGCTTCAACACGCTTGAATATCAACATATCCGGGAATTTGATGTTTGACATTGTCCATGGATCATGTGTACAGGTTGCATTGATTGCAGTAGGTCACAAACGATATTAAAAATATTACTTTCATACAAATCTTTTAACTTAATATGGCCACTGGTTATACGCTTGTTGGGTAAAAGGCTAATATACGAACCCAAGAATGCTATTGGCATGTTATTTATCAAGTTTCACCTCAATATCTGCCTTTTCTGAGTTCCATTTGAATGTGAAATTAGTTTTATTGTTAGTGAGTTATTTGCCCTTATTTTTGTAAAGTCATATGTTGTTCTAGCAGGTATTGTATAATATTGACATATACTTAAACTCGGTTAGGCTCTCCTCACTGGTTTATTGTCTCATCCCGAGACACAATGATGCTAATGAGACAGATGTCACTACATCACACATGGGTATTCTTATAGTGGTACATTAGTGCTACATTAAACACTTCCTAGGCAAAGGTAAAGAGACACAAGTTGACACTCCATTTCCTTGACAACAAGTAAGAGCTTGTTTTTTATTCGTGATCCTATTCCGAATAAATTATGTCCCAGGTAAGAATGTTAGATATTTGTGAAATATCTTTTATTCTTAAACCTTTTCCCATGAATGTTTTCAGTATTGGTAATAGATGGGTATCATATATCTTATAAAGCAGTAATAAATCACTGCGTTTTGAAATAAATACCAAATACAAAATAGCGGCCATGTATCAAATTAAGTTCATCAAAACACTAATTAATGTCACTAAATCATGTGGTCGTATTGTCAATTGCACGATATTCCGAAAAAGTGGCAAATTAATTGTCAACATTTTTGATTCCAAAACTCTACTGTTCCATATTAGGTTAAATGAAATGTTTTAAGTGCATTTGATGTTTATGTTTAATACCGATTTTTAAACAAACCGATAAGCTAACCACTGGACTGTAGGACCCTAAATAAAAACTAAATGGAGTCATCCAACTCGACTTAAAGGTAATGAGTGACGTAACAAGTTGCTGCAAATCGTAAAACTTTGTTTGTATGTATGTATTTTATCCTTTGATGTCATTGCTATCTTATCATGTGTTACCTTTAATATTATCTCATACCCATACCCATGGTCACAAATTGCTGCTGTACCCAACCTGTTTAAAAACGGTAAGAGATTATATATCAATACAGACATACTTTGACAAACGCGAAGTTGTTGGTCCCTTAATTGCTATTGTTCTCATTAAGATGCACCTTTTAAGAAATCAGCCTATCCAACTTATGAACGATTTTTTTACAAGGCGTGTATCATTATCTAACATACTCTGATGATTTTCTTTATGAATAGCTGTAAATACGGCAGCGGGTTATTTGAACTTGTACACATGGAAGATCAGAGTCTTTTTATAAATGAGAAGGATACAGTGTTTGAGTCTCAGAAAACAGAGCTAAAAGATAAAAAAATATTAACTCGATCTGATACTGGGACAATAGGGTGTATACCAACCTTGAAAATTGACAAGTGCCTGTAGGCGTCTTGAAAAGACAAGGAGTATTGCAGAGGAGTTAAAAAGAATCAATGAAAATAACGTGTACCAGATTATTAAGATTTCCGTTCACAATTTTACCAAATCAAACGAAGAATGCAGACAGAGTTGAGAAGGATAGGTTTTAGGATCAAATGGGCCACAACTAAAGAAAAGACACCTCAGAAATAATTTTGGAATTCAATAAACAAAAATTAGTTGTCCTCATCATGTTATATACTTAGTATATTTATTGACTTCGGAGGATCTGCTAAGAAAACACTCCTTTGGAAAACGAGATGGTTTATGTGAGCTACTATTCAACAATCTTTCATCAGCTAAGTGCAGTCTGATTAAAGGAGGAACGGTTTAATTTCAAACCAGACAACATACAACTGTGTCCTACAGATGTAACTACGTGCTGAAATGCTTTTTTTATGGAGTTTCCTGATCCGAGTCTCTATTTAACAATGATGTTGAGCGCCACCAGTTTGACAGGCAATGATACATGTAAGCATTTTTTGACACCTGATATCACGATGATAAGACAATAAATAGTTCTAATTCTGTTTAATTTGTCATCGACTATGAATGCATATACATGTCATATTATTATCACAAACATCTAAATCGGCTTATATCGAGATGTTTTGCAATTTCTTATATCTTTTATATGTATTTCAAACTTTTGATTAAGTCTTTTCACTGAGTATTTTGCTATTTTATTCGTGCAATTAATGATGTCAGATTATCTTTGCATTTGAATTCCTTTCGAATGTTTGTGGAAGGGTAAGGAGAAAAAGAAGCTAAGAGTGTAAAGTTTTGTGTTGACTTATCAGCAGATGTTTTGTATTCAAAAGGAGTGAGTAACCTTAAAGGAAATTACTTATTGAAAGATTTATTTGTTTCTTTAAAACGATTATCTACTTGCTACGTGTTTTCTCCTAATCAAGTCAAGTCAAGTAAAGGCACAGATATTAATTATTCATCAATCTGTTCCCTGTTAACGATTATGTCTTGAATTTATGAATTCATAAATTACTAGAATAATCAATTTTTGTGTTGTGACGTATTTTGCTCGTGAATGTATCATAGTCATATTAAGAGTTATTGCTCTATTTGCTAGGGTATTGTCGACATTAATTTCGATTTGTAAACACTTATTGCGTTGAAATTGTGAGTCCCGTATATAATCGTGATAAACCTAGATGGCAGAGGTTTACCATGACTTGTTGTATTAAGACACCCACTGCTGCATGCGCATTAGTTAAACAATGCCAAAGTATTCAGGATGGGCCAGTGGGATATGAGACGGTCGTACCAATTATTCTCCACTTAGTCTTATAAAATGTGGTGCAGCTGATCCGAGGGGAGACATCATTAGACGAGCCAGTGACACCCTGAGTAGACACAGTGATTTATGACCTCTTTCGGACAGGTTCATTCCTTGAAATCGTTGTTTGGGAATTATTAGTTTCAAGGAAAAAACGTTGTTGCAGACAATAATTTAACAACTGATGTATCCACATGTATGATATGTATTTTATTCATTCTGTTTAGTACTCAATGTGTTAAACCTATTTGGTTTTAATGTATGCATAGTTGTATCTGTATATTTATCTATGTCAACATAATTAAGACAATAGTTAAACAATTCTATTGAGAGGTGTAAAGTTGTTGAATATTTGACCAATAATGTAATCTGCAAATCTGCAGACCCCACGATTTTAAGAGAAGAGAATTTGCATCTTGGTATGTATTAAAAACACAATTATACAAAAAACAAATACTAAATAATGGAATGATGTTGCTCAGAATTTATCTGACACAGAAATCAATAAATATTTTAAGGTTTTTTTTCCAAATATGATATTGCAGAGAAATTTGAACTGCTTTAATATGCGCTTTTACGTCATGTACATGTACGTCAACTCAGAAATACACATACAAATTCGTTTGAGAATGGTATAGGATATTCTGATTGTTGTATAGGAAATGGCAATGACAACTTGATATTGAGATCGTGGTATATGACAAGATTTTGAAGCATATACAAGTAATTTGTCACATTGTGACAGAATTTAACATGATGAATCGTATATAAAGTCAGAGGTTATGAAAGGGATAAGTAGCAAGAATTGCTGTATTTTGCAATGTAAAGGGGTACAGTCATTTATTGATTCTATTGGATAAGAACCAGACAAATAAATCCATATACTTTATAGAAATATCACTTAATGTCGCACAATTTTACCATGGACATATTTAAAAATTACATAAACTGCTTCTGCATCCACTCCTATGATTCAAAACTGAACTAATGGACGTTCAGCCTCAGGAATATAAAGGATATGGACTCTTTGATGCGCAAAAACAATCATATCACAAGTGTTCTACACCCAATGCCTCTGGACATTTGTTTTCTCTATTGAAAGGCTCGTTCTCTCAAAGGAGTGTGATTTAGCTTAAGAAATAGAAAAGAATCTTGTTCAAAACATGACCCTATTTGAAGACAATACAAGAAAGTTTCAAACTTCCCTAGTCAAAATACTGTTTTTATTTTTAAAACCTTGAAATAAAGATAAGTTAAAGATAAGAAAATAACAATATAGGTTTCATGAACTGCATCTAAACTCATAGAGGAAAGAAAGTTACCAAGAATTGAATTGACTTTCAATAAACAAGAAGTTTAAAATAAAATAGGTCCAGTAAATCAACCATTCTCCAAAACACTGCACACTTTAAAAATAAGACACGCTTTAGAAAAACGTTTCAAAATACATACTCACATTTTGATACTTTTAACACTCTAAAATCATAAATAATGTATGTATGTTTCAAAAATTGTACACCAACATATCTTCAATGCGAGTATAAACACGTAAAACAGTTATTTGAACTTAATTAGAAGGACTTTGTGACGACATTATATGTCTTTTTAAGTGTTCCTGTTTTACTTTAATCGAAGCCTTTTGATAAATTGGAGCAAGTGTTAAATCGAAGCCTTTTGATAAATTTGAGCATGTGTTTTAACTCAATTAGTGAAAAGCAAAATGCATATCAATTGCAGTGAATCTTAAACGTTTATGGTTATTCCTGTCAATTATCGTTTTCAAATTTAACTATATATCTAACTTTTTCCAGGCCTCCTCGTTCATCACTCAATACAGCCATTTATCGTTTGACCTCTATGACGTCACTATAAGATAACGTTGACGATTGTCTAACGTAGCTAGCCATCAGTCCTCATACTATTTTTTGCTGTTTTGTTTGTTCAATATCCTTTGATGTCAAACACACGCATCTAATATACGAACTTACTTGAATCAATATCACTTTGAAACTATACTCATTTGTTTTATTTTCACGATAAGGAGGAACAGAATAAAGAAACCAATTATTCTATTTGAAAGGATTTCTATCAATACAATTCTGCGTGAATGTACATACAATGTATCTCACAATAAATGACCTAGATAACTCATTTAATTCTATTAATAATTATTACATGAAATCTGACCAATTTGAAAGGACAGCAAAATAAACAAAAAAGTACGTGAATTTTATAACTGTGAATTATATCACTATATATTTCTTCGAAATGGAGTTGCGATTTGTTATATGCACTCTCATTTTTGTTGTAATTGTTTTTTTAGCGGTCTTTTTTTAGCTTGTTGGCCACTCCCTTCGTGTACTTTTAGCTTATACATATGTTATATTTAAAGCGGAGGCATATCATAACCAGGTGTGAACATGCATTTACCCATAATCACCCATAAACTTTAAAAAGGTCCACATCATTACATCTACATGTAGTTTTGTCCAATTCGATTCGTTTTGTATCTGCTTCTCAATTAAATAGCTTGAGTTCCATGAATTTTCTAGGACAACAGAGAAGAAAAAAGCAAAATTCGACGCTTTTCACCCTAAGAAATTCTGATTGACCCTCAATGAAGGTAATAAAGTTTGGTGTGATTTTTGCTCTGTACATATGTCCCCATGGTAATTTACCCCTATTTACTTATTCTCCAACATAATCCGTCTGATTATCAACAGCAACATTATGTATCCAAATTGAATTGTAAATCAAGCAGCTCAGACCAAATAAATATAGTAGAGAGCGGAGATGTTTGAAATTAATCGGATTCTTCAGCAGGTTGGACGGTTTATCAGAGTAAATAATCCTATGTTTGTTTTTATAATGATAATATGACTTATTTTTATATGCGTTATTTAAAGAAATGTTGTGTTATTATTAAAGGAAATATAAATATTGATTTTAAATTTTGTAAAATAGTTAGAGCTTATTGTGATAGTTATTCTGTGTCTGATTATCAAGGAGTGCGAACTCACTTCAGATATCAATATTTGTAACTACACTTGATGAGACATGGATAACGAGAACGACAGATCCACGGCAAAATCTCCATTTAAGTGATCAATATAGTTGCAAGTAAAGCTGCTTACGAAAAGTTTCTTTAATTACTTTTGAACTCGGTGCAAAAATAATGTAGTTGAGTTTGACTTATTCAATAAGTATTGTTTTATGGGATATTTTTGTATATGAAGACAAATCATGTTGTCATCCCACACTGAAAAATAATACATATTTAGCAGGGCCTTGTACAAGTATATAACTGAGGGGAATATGCACGACCTAAAATTTCTAGAGCATCATTTCGAAATATTTCTTGTAAAATAATTAATAATGTTAATAATAATGACCAATATGGACTATTCTGAGCAAACGTTTGCTTAACATGTGTTTAATTAAAGACATTTTGCAGAAAGATGTAAATCGGATTTTAACATTTTGACTCAATGTTTACCATTGGAGAATTCCAGAATTGAATGTGACATGTCCATTTACTTGTGGTTTAGATATGATCATAATGATATCACAAAGGAAATCATTTACAGTTTAATACACGAACTTTTGGTAAGCATCTGCCATTATTAAAGGTTTCCTAGTGATGAACGTGGTTATCCATTCTTGTGCTCTTAACCGAGAGAAGACATGGGAATATCTATCTTGCCAAGCCTGCAGATGCTTTGTTCCCAGAGCACTCAATACTTTAAAAACTTAGCACATTAAAAAATGACTGGTTGAAGTTCATGCTCTGTATCAGACAGTCAGACACTCCTAAATGATTTGATAAGAAAAGGGTAATCATATAATCAGACTGTAGCTTTAACAATGTAACATTAACGAAGTCTCTTGAAAAGCAAATTTAGATCTGTAGAGAACTAGAAATTGCCTTTTCTCTGAGGTTCCTTTCTTCTTGTTAATCCTTTAGTAGATTTATCGTTTTAATTATCAATTAAGTCAGTATTCCTACTACAAAATAAATTATATAACACATTATAAGTATAACCACCTAGCCTTACATCCAAACTCCTAACCATTACCTACCCACTTCAAATTCTCATACCCAATTAAAGAGTCATCCAACCCTAACCACTACCCAACGCAAACGAGACTGATATCTTAGACCTCGCTCCTTCTCCTGGTAAGTATGGTTATGGCGACCTGCGACCAGAACTTGGGGTGAGATACATTACCTCAGGATCCCCCCGCAAGCCTATACAAACAGGAAAGTAGGCTCCCAACGGGTGATTTCCACCTATCATCTAAAATACCATTTATCACATTTATATTTGGGATAACTGGTAGGACTTGGACACAGGGCAAAATGGTTAAAACTCTTCATTAAAAGTGCACGGTGTGGCTACCCCCGGCGCTTTACTAAATTATTAACTGGTAATTTTCTCAGTACAAAACCCTCACTGCCTGGTTCTGAAACCGGGTTCAGTGAGGAGTACAGGGATTGTACCTTAAGTGAATGGTGTTACTACCCCCTGCACTTTGCATAGGTACAATCCCAATCAGACGACCTTCAAGAAAGAAAAAACGCACATTGCGAAGATAACAACGATGGAAACAACAGACTAAGTATATCAAGCAAAAAAGATAAGTATAACTCCATTCATCTATTTATCAATATATTTATATCTAAAACATCACAAATTACAATTAACTATAAATATAATTCAATCACAATTATTCAACTACCATTTCAATTTATCACAATTTAAAATTTCAAATACCATCTGAAAGCTTTTTCCCTCAACTTATAAAATATTACTTTAACACAAATAAAATAAGATATATATCTCATACACAATATCTCTCTATCTCTTTCAGGTACCACGCCATGTCACAGCACTCAACAAATTTATAACAACCCCCGACCCCCTACCTCCCCCCTCTACACCCGCAGTGACAGCCATAGTGATGGACTTGGAATGGAAATCTGCTGCAAGATTGCTTCCCGACGTGGGCCTTCGAGGTTGCTTGTTCCATCACACACAGGTTGTCTTCAGGAAAATCCAGGAATTAGGACTTGGGATAACTATTGCCATATATTAGAACCTAGTACATCATTGCTAAATTTAAATATTAGTTATATAAATATAAAAAATTAAGGAAGAGAGACGTATTACGATATTGTGTTAACCAATCTTATTCTTTTCACATAAAAAAGTTTAAACCACCTGAGGTAACATTCACTGTGTATAAGCATTTATTTTTGTCAGGTTGCCTACAGGCAGGACTAAGCCTTTCACAAGTTTGGTGAAAAAGCTCATGGTGCTTCCCTCCTTGCCAGCTAGTGACATCTCGGGGGTCTTCGAGCGTATTGAAGCCAAAGTTACACCTGAATCCAACATCGGAGGACTCATCTGATACTTTAGGGGACCTTGGATTGATCATACTGTGTTCAATCCACGGACTTGCTCCATATTCAATATCACTGTCAGGACAAAAATTCACGTTCAGAGTATATATGTATGTGTATTGATAAATACTGCTTGAGATCGTTACGTACTTAATATGTCATGAATATTATTATATGCTGCTAGATATATTACATTGTGTCGTTATTATTACAATTGTTCATTTGAAATTAGACAATGAGCACTGTAAAGTTAATTTCAATCTTGTTTATAGGTTGGCATCGAAGGATAAACGCCAGAGTGTCAGAACAGTCTCTCGGCTTCTACAGACTACTCTCGAAGCATCCCTGATCCCGATCGAGACACGGATGATCCAAGACGGACAACTGAGGTGCCACGTCCGTCTGCAATTCTCTCACAGACAAGAAGAGATTTTCCCGCTCTGGCGTTTGTATGGACGCGGTGATCTCAGTGCGACAGAACTCCTCACCAGAGCAGCAACACTTCACGCTCCACTAGAGTAGACCCCGATACTATATTCTGACAGATCTGCATCTCATGTTAAAACATTACATGAACTCTAGTAGAATGGGATGGTTTTCAGTGTGACGTACTGTTACAAGAATAAAATATTACAGGCTTAAAATCTTTCATGCAACATATTTAGCACCCAGACCCAATATATCGAATCTAAAGGGCTACATCGCCAAAACAGAAAAGCACGGTTACATGTGGTCACTGTCACGTGTGTATGTCATCAGCTTCGTTGGTCATGTTATACAGCATGATTTGTTAAGTTTATCATATAAATATTAGATGTCATATATTTTGGTCATTTATTCATGTGTGCGAATTTGTATGTTCAGTTTGTAAATACATTATTTTAAATAATTGATCATTGACAAGCAGAAATATATATGCATATGATGATAAAAGTTACCTCAATTGATGACATATGACAAATTATGTAAGTTTTAATATTGGTTCTGTATCGTCTTGTCATTGGTTCTGTTTCATTGGTGCCTATTGTTCACGGTTTCGTTTTAGCCAACACCCAATTGATGTTGTGTTTAAGGGCGATAACTTAACTTAATTTATCCCTTTAGTTCGTTGTTGATTGTGGTTATAAAGCAGCTTCAGGTGTTATTTACAGGTTGCTGTATGTTAAAATGCATAGATACATACGTTCGTGTCTGTTTCTTGGTTTATAAATCAACTACATGTACATGTATCAATGATATGGCACTTACACAACATACTCTTTCATGATGTTATTCAAAAACTAGTGATTACCTGTGATGCAAGTAAAACCTTAAGAGTTTGTTAATAATTTTCTTTCATTAATAAAGTTTTTCGTCAGTTACATGTCCGTATTCTACTGTATTATATATTATTGCTATACAGAAGACCGAGAATTGATAACATAATCCCGTGTATCTGACATGGTCTTTACACATTATTGCCAAAGTTCCGAGTACTGAAGGACTTGGGATCCTTTAAGGGCGTATTCAAGTTATAAATATCTCTTTTAATCCGAAAGGGTCTCTGAAGATTTGAATTCAATAATATGCCACTTCCCTGAACCAGAAATTAGCCAACTGAACGGATCTACAGTCTGCACAACTTAAAAGTAAATGAGATGATAAAAGAAGGAAACTTCGGGAGTACATAATGAGTTGACATATTTTTAACGTGATTAAAACTATCCCAGTACCTTAAAATTACAAACCAAAATATTATTTCCCTAAACTCCCTTAATAAGGTGATGGTTTAAGGAAACGTTATCTTAAGAAACATCCTCATTGATCATGTTCCTTTAGATGATACTTCTTCAAACAGAGAGCTTTTGGCAGAAACAGATCGCCCAATGAGAAGAGTGACAAGCAATATGCTTCACATTCTCAGCATTCGCAAATCAATCACCACGCTTGCCTTCAGGGAATTTCGTAATAAACGTGAGAAACAGTTATATCAGCGAAGAGAATCAAGGACGGCACTGTGATCTTAAGCATTACTTCCTATAAATCAACAGTCACCAATGAGAATGTGAAGAGTTAATTCTTAGTGAGTTTCATTAGGACCATTTGCTGATGGAATCCAATACACGTGGTAGTGTGTACTTTTGCTGATGTCAAAGGCATAGGTTGAAACTAACGCCCAGTATTCCTCAAGTCGTATCCTCAAGGGCTGGTATAACTTATCATGATAAATTGATAGAAACCAAGATATGAACTGAAGGTTAATGATTGTGCTCTTCGAATTTACTTGAAGTTGTTGGTTATTTATTAAGTTTAATGTTAAGATATACTTCTTCTCAATTTTATAGCAAAATTTGTTGAACATCATTTAATATGATCAAATAGAAATAAGCCGTTCGAATTTGCTTTGCGTCATTGGTAAATTCATGATCGAGCTTCATGTAATGATATAACTCGTCTACATTTTCTAAAAAAATGTAATGGACATCAAATGATATGATAAAATGGTAATGGGTCATCTAATGACACCCGACAAAGCGGTCAATAAACGTTTAAAAAAGAAATTCAGCCTTTAAGCACTAAAGAAGATATAAAATACGCATTATCAGGATTCGTATGTTCTTATATCTGATTTAATTATTGTCAAAGATATAAAAAAAATTATTTCCTTCAATCCATAAACACAATCAATCACCTGACAAGCTTATACACCTTAAAAAAACGTATGCATACGTGTTCCAGTTGTATAAGCTTGGTACAATTTTTAAACCGAAGAGTACCTCAATGACATCGGATTATGGGCAAACCAGCCTCTAGTTTAATGAGTAAAGCGTAAATACATGGCAACTGATCTTAATTCTTACTAATTACAACCTCTATCTGTGGAAATGTTGATCAATAAAAATTATTCGCATGTTTCCAATCCTCGTATAAAAATAAAAATGGTATAACAGATACAACATAATCACATTCATTCAGGGCTAATTGTAATCATTGTTACTTTTGAGTAGATATTAGTAGTTTTAACTTGCCAAGCAAATAGGTGCTGTGATCCCAAGGTAGTCAATGCTTACACACTCAGTACTTAAAACGAATGTGTGGAGTATTAGTCGACATTGGTCTGTAACTTTCGTTGATTTATAATTCTAACTGAATTTCATTAGGAAAACGTAGCTTTATGTTCAGATACCGCTGCTAATGGTTGAATATTGTCCAAGCGTTCAGATACGTGGCAACAACTATTTACATGAATATATGTTTTACATGATGATGATGTTGAAAAGCAATGACCAATTTTCATATATGACCATTATGAGGCAGGTTGTCTATCTTGAATCGTTGTCTTTGAATTACTCACGCAAGATACTGTCTTGTAGTACACACATTATCAGTTTATATACCATTCAATGCAATTCAAGAATTCCTAGAAGTTAAATGAATTCTGACCCGCGATGGAACAGTGGGAGACGATGCGATCCTGGCATTTATTCTCAATTAAGTATGATGTTACAATCACAAACTCGCTATTGAAGCTAAGAAAATATACCTTTTGAATTCCTTTTGAAGGGGTCAAGACTATTTTGACATTGGTTTTGGAGAACTCGCTGAAACACTAATCATTTTCAAAAATGAATAATAAACCCACCTACAAAATAAACTTTAAACCCAACTTCTTCACTTTATAGAAGATAAAATAGCAAACCATTTGATGTCTTTTTAAGGTATTGTGGTGATTATTCATTTTTACAATCCATTTTATTCCATTCCATAAATTATTTCAATCGTTTACAAAAATCAAAAGTCACTAATACATTGAAGGGGTATGTCAATGTCTGTGATTAATTCGTAGGTCAATTTGGTGAATGTCTTTGATTGCTACTGGGATAAATGTTAACCAGTTTCTTGATAAAGGAAACTGTTTCAGTGTCATAAGTGTCATTTTGGGCTTCTACGCAAGCAATAATACGTCGGATGATGAAGTTCATGAGACGTTAAATTACGTAATCTGGTAGTCGTCTCCACTCTTCATGAACCATCTTGTCAAGCTCATTTATGGGCTGAGGTGGCTTACATCGTCGCCTTTCTTGTTTTGCAACGTGCTCCCAAGGTACGATCTCTCGGGGACATTTCAGGGGAACTCTTTGGCCGCGGCTAGACTTTTGCTAGACGTTGACTTGACGTTTTGCTGGGCAAGGATATGACAGTCAGTCTGGCCGTATGGGGTCTGATATTATCTAAGTGTAGGGTTCAGTATGCAAATTATTCCATGACACGTTCTTTGCTATCATGGATGCAAACCACAGATCCCTAAAGCATGTCATATCATTCTTGAACGTTTGCACGTGCATTGCAATCTTTACCAAAGACGTCTCCAATTAATTACAACTGCATAATATTATATATTTCATTAATTCAAGGTGTAAAGTTTTTTTATGTAGGTGGGTTTATTCCATCACAGTTGCAATAATGTTAGATTCAGGTTGATAATAAATATTCATATCAAAGTTCAATTTGCTTTGCTAGTACTATTAAAAGCCGGACTTGGTGGTCCATCGTTTGTACAGTTACTGATTTTCAGCAATCGTTAAAAACATGATACCAATTAGCATTCTTCACCATACTAAGGCCGATTTATATTCCAAACCTTTTCTTATTATATTAGTCTATATTTAATGGTTTACACATTTGGTAGTGACGAAATTATCAGGTTACTATGTATGAATGGTCTATATAACGTTTCTCCTTCTTTAGAAATCAATGCAATTCGCCTGTTCTGACCTTTAGTTTTAAGTTTCTTTTGATCTGTTATCACCTTTATCGACAAGAATCTACAACTATGACATTTTAAAAAATGTATAAATTCTCCAACAGTATGAGACTATCTTCTCTGTATATTAAAGAGTCACCCTGTAGTTAGTTCCAGGTTATGTTGAAATTAACAAAGAATAACCATAGACTATGATATTCTCCATTTACTCTTTGTAGTGTTTCGTTTTAGTTAACCCGCACCTGGGGTCGTACCTACATATTCGCGGCCATTCCACTGACCATTCGATAAGTTGCTTTCTATCTTATCAAGCAGAGTAGAAGCAACGTGTGGGTATCTCCTCTTGTATTTCTCTAGAAGTAATTTATCTGGTTAAGGTCAGAAAGAACCATGCTCGTAAAAGACGAGATGGTTTATCCGCACTACCATCCAATCCTCTCTAATCATCTAAGTGAAGGTTGGCTGAAGAAGAGGTGTTATTACAAACCAGCTTCCAGCAAGCACTCTGTAGTTGATACTACATGCTGTAAGGCTCTTTATTTGAATTTTGATTTCCCCAAAGACAGGACAAGAGATAATGTTCTTTATAAATAAAAGTCTTCAATCTGTACTTACTCAAGAATATTCAATAATGACAAACTTATCTTATAGCACAATTTATATTTATATGCTGTAACTTTGCTATTTGGATCAAATGGAGAAATGTTTCATCTTCTACTATTGGGTGAAAGAGGAAAAATGTCAAACATGTTTCACTCCAATCGAACAGTGGAACAAAGTTACGTACAAAAAAGTTAAGGGAGTAGTTAGGGTTATAGACCTATAGTATACAGCTGAAGGCGTAAGTTAAAACGTTACACCTCTCTTCCAAGCAATGTAATAATTAACAATGTTATACACAATCATCAATAAATAATCCGAATATGACTAATTAATTAGTTTTTATTTCTATTTTTCTCAAACTTGATTTTGCGATGATCGAAATGTTTGATCTTGACAGTTGTTGTTTATGTAGACGAATATCTTTCTTGAATTCATTTTTTTGTAATGTCAGGAACTCTGTCAGGGGGATTGTTTCCAAGAGTCTTACATGTGTACTTTGTAGTTTAAATTGTGATATTCTATGAATTCATCTGCATAGATCTAAAACCCTGTTAATTATATTACAGGTTTCCTTTTCCGACAAATTTTCCTCCTGTCAAACCCACTTTGAAAGTAATTTACAACCAAACATCCAAGTTTCTAGTTAGGTAGTCAAATATAATGTAAACATTCTGTCTCTCTGTTTAGACGAGATAGCGCAGTGGTAAGCATGTTCGGCTCGCGACTCTGTCTGTAGTAGAGAACAGTTCAACACGTAGTAAGGATTTAGTGCAAAACGTTACACTGAATAAGAATAGAGTACCGAACATGGATTTGCCAGTTTCTCCTAGGCTCGCAGGTTTCACCGCATCGCGTAGGCCTACTAATGTAGCGGATTTATCCCCGCAATAATACTGGCACCCATGATATAAGTGATATACTCTTGAAAGCGGGGTTAAACCACATTTCACCTCCTCTTTCTGTTTTTCTGTCAGAAAAAACTTGAAAGAATTTGTCTTACTTTTCCTGAAGTACTTTATCAGTAATACATGTTCAGACATTGAGAAAGATAAAAACAAATAATAAATTGCACAATTATTACAGAACGATATTACAAATTAAAGATTGAAAATGATCAACATCTAGTACTGAACTGGTACTTGACAGAAATGTTACTGAATTCAACGTTCTACTCAGCTTAGCCACCGAGGGCTGAATGTTCAATACTCTTTAGTTATATAAATTCGAGGTATTGGGCCGAGTGTGGTAAAGACTTCTATGCAGGGGAGACTGTTGTATGTTGTCCTGCATTGATTTAACATTACAAAAAAAATCAATGACACAAAACATGATAAACAATTTCACACGTTATCGCCAATATTACTCTCATTAGAGGTGAGGTAATGTGGGGTTTAACGCCGCTTTCAATTACTCTCATTAGAACAATTTTATGAGTTTATTGTACTTGACACATACAATTATCATACAGAGGGCAATACGTTCTTCCATGCATTATGTTATCAACAGAATATAATATGGCAGGCTAACCGGCGATTGCAGCATGTGTTGACAGATATAAAACAGTTGGCGTTCTGCTAACATCGATGTGGTTATTTGAATTTCCGTTAATTTGTTTGCATCAGATGTACGAAATGTTCAGGAGGATTAAAACGAATTTCTTTTACCTGTTAGTTAACAAAAATCAGTAACAAGAGGATTTTTAACGTAAATGGCTTAATTCATTATGCTATTTTAAATATTTAACATATTCATTCCAAAATGCCGATGATGTGATAAAAACATGTTTTCAATATATTCGCCAAAATCTAACTTACAGGAGTACAAGTTACGTTTAACTGATTGTCCGGTTTGCGATCACAATTGTGAATTCAAAAACTCCCATTGTAGCTTTGAAATGATACTTCAACAATCGATGCATTCAGATAAGGCTTTTAGTAAATTTTACTTCAACAATCGATGCATTCAGATAAGGCTTTTGGTAAATTTTGGCTAGTATGACCCTTCACAAATCAGGAACTGTCTCTTTCATGTCTCATTTAAAATTGTGAACACATGATTCTTGTGCTACATGGTTATTTAACGTTCAGTTCGGTTCAGTTCAGTTCAGTTCAGTTGCAGCTGTTGTATTTGGTTGGTTAGCCAATTAATTGGCTGAGAATTTCACTTCTGATTTTTCTGATTTAAAAAACCCAAAGGGGGATTTTGTGTAGATCATCAAAACAGTTAGCCCGTTATAACAGAGGATGTTCTTCACAGGACACAATACCTCTTTCTTCAATCGATCATTGACTTGAAAAGGGTGATTCTTTATCTTGATCAGATGGACAGACAAGGAAATGTTAGATGATCATTTTGGGTAAGTGTATTGCAAATAATCTTTTACACATAAAACAATCATTAACTTCAAAACTTATAAAAGCTGGAGTTTATTTGAATGAAGGAATTGTTATGTCAAGATAACTTTTTAACAACAATGGACAACTGCGATGCAATTGACCTTGAAAAAGGTTAAATGAAGATGAACATGTAATTGCCACGGAAAGGGTATAAGTGATTGACCCCGTATCGATTAGTCTGGACGGATTCTAACTCAAGACTATAATCTGAATTGCCTAATACCATTGACAACCATTTGCTCACACGTTCTGAGGTTCTGAGCGATGTTCACCGTGAAGAGCTTTCAACTCTCTTAGTAGTGAAATGGACCATACAACACCTGTGGCACTTACCTATTTGTACCTACATGGATGTTAACATCCTACGATCACGGTTCTGACATCTTATCTTGCAATTGATTTTAGATAGATAGGTTTAGATATAGGTATTGATTTTGATAGATTTTTTTCTGAATTATCAGCATATTTTAAAGAAGAAATGATGGAGAAGACGTCATCTTCAGGAAACAATCAATAAGGTACTCTTTGTGGAGGAGGCATGTCCTTCCATCGTACTTTTAATATTGAGACAAGCATTCGCGTTTAGCGTGACGGAAATCATTAGATAATAATTTAAAAGTATTTGCATTCACTATTTTGTAACTTTTCAACCACATATTGTTTAACTACATGTGTACCAATTCCACTAAATAAACGTCTTGATGAGATTGACATTTCCTTAAACTAGGTTAGTCTCTCCTTGCTGGTTTATTGTCTCATCAGGAGACATAAGGATGGTGATGATTGCCAGACAGATGTTAGTAGATCACGCAGAGGAAATACTACCACTGGTAGAGTACATTGGACACATCCTTTCCACATTGGCTAATTGGAAACTAGCTATGTAAATAAATAATGACACCATTTGACACTAATTTCATTAATTTAAGTTTTAAATATCAGATAAATAGTTGGAGTGTGACTGACAGAACAACACCTTCCATGGTATATGACAAAGAAATACATATTCTTACATATTTACAAAGCGCCTAACAAAATGTATAAATTGGTTAATGAATAAACTGGTACTTGTATGGATAGACGTCAATGTTTATGTTATATGAACATCAGGGAAAACGTACCACGCCAAAGACAAGTTAATGATTATGATCATAAAATACAACGAAACATCAAATTGATATATGCTATCAATTTCGTTTGACAAAATCCTTTTGTTTTCACTAGTGTAGCAGTTTTCAGAATAGATTTTAATTGATTATCTTCTTCACATGAGAAACCAACATTTCGTCATACATGTAGCTGACGAGCTTTCTCATCGTTTCTAAAACACAAAATGATGTCATAGAATGCAAAAGTTCACAAACGCACTAACTTTATAGAAAAATAATGATTTTAAAAAGTTACAATACTTTTTATTACAATAACAAATATCAACCCTTAACATGAATATCTAATATCAATCAATGTAATAAAATGTGCTAAACTGATTCGGTACAAGTAAAAAGTCTTTCTTTACAAAAATATATAACATCCAACAAACACTATTTATATAGATTTAACTACAGATACAGATGAAACATTTCCAAGTTCCTTATATACTCCTCGACACAAACCAATCATCCACAGTCAGAGAACAAATTAAAAACATTCACATAAAGTCTATTGGCAGCCATTTTGTGTGAACACCTTAAATGCATTTTGTGTCAGAAAAAGGAATCGCATGGCTGAACTTTACATTATATATTTGATTTATTACTGTGCCATTTAGTTTAAATACAATGACATTCAATTTAAACAATTGTTTTCATTTTCCTGACATCATGTAATACCCACCCGACCAACCACCCCTAAAACGTGCTACTGCCCCTTTAAGAACAATAACTTATAAAATCAATTAGGTGCCTTGTGATATTGGCAGATATATTGAAACTATCCTTTAAGTTTTACAAATTTCATTGTGACAGATGAAGATCAAAGATGATATCAAGCTACATTATTACACCATTTAGTGTTTGTTGAAAGCATAATTGTTTATTATTGTATTTAGAATACTTCCTTGCAACAGCTAAGAAGCAGATACTTTTACCAAACACAGGTGTTGGATCTGCATTTCAAATAGATAAACCACATTTTCTTAGATGAGTTGACAACGGTAAATCATCTTAGTTTCACAAGTACCAAATACCTTTACCTTTAAGATTAAATTTAAATCATATAGGATGATAAGAGTCTATTGAATCTAAATGTATATACGCTGGACATTTATGTTGCCAGGGTCTAGTAATTTAAGTCAATGATTCCAAGTAAAGAAACTGCCCGGATTCACTAAACTTAACATAATTTTATAACAATTGCATGCATTGAATGGTAAATAAACTGAAAATAACTGTATTACAAGGAACAGTATTTGCTTGAGCCAAAGACAACGATTCAAGGTAGACAACCTGCCTAATAATGGTCATAAATCACTGTGTCTACTCAGGGTGTCACTGGCTCGTCTAATGACGTCTCCCCTCGGATCAGTTGCACCACATTTAATCAGACTAAGTGGAGAATAATTGGTAGGATCGTCTAATGTCCCACTGGCCCATCCTGAATACTTTGGCATTGTTTAATCATTGCCCAGGTAGTAGTGAATGTCGTTCCCACCCAGACATAACTTTGTAATGATATCTACCATTCCTCATAAATCCACATTTACTATTGTATTTACTACAGCTTTAACAACACGATTCCTAGTTTCTATGCACTCACCTTTTGCCAACTTTGAAGTGTTTCTGATGTCTACCATATCATGACTTCGAATACCTTTATGTATTTGTAAATGATCAATTTTCAATAATAAGTTATATTTCAAATCATAAATGCCTTATCTGAATCAGTCATTAGTATGTTGTGAAATTTTTTATTTTTTTTAACACAATTTCTTCTGTCATTTAACAAAGACGAACACTTCCCATAAACATAATACCCGTGGGATAGAGGGCAACACTCTACAACATTACAACACTCTATACATCAGATTGCGATACCTGAAAAGCACATTTCCTATTTCTACATGATAAGGTTCTTCGAACTCAACAGATATAAGTCTACAATCAGGCAAATGTGTATAATGACTGAAATAACCAGCCTAGTCATTGTGTACATTGCTTAAAATTTCCAGGCATTGTCAGATTAATTTATAAAACCCAGGTTTTAAACAGCGATCCAAGATTAAAGAAGGTTGCTACATGTTGTTCTATTTGACTCCATATAAAACATTTACATGTAAGACTGTAACAAATATACAACCCTCATCTTCGGTCATCTGCAGCTGAATGTGTAACATCAAGATTAAAATCTTCACAAAGATATATCACAGTTACTTTATCTTATTTGAGTAACATTATTATGTGCACGTTGAGTCAGTTAATCAGCTTATAAAGTACGACTATCAGTTTCAGGTAATGAATAGCTTTTAGACATGAGTACTAAAGGAAATTCTATACTAGCATACTAGAGACATTAACGCATCTTCAACCTGTTAATATCTATCCTTTCAACTGATAATGAATTTGCCTTTTCGTGCACTCAGCACATTATGATGTCAACTGTTACTATGGTAACCCAAACTTTTAACCAAGGAAAATCAGTCGTACATTAAACATATTTAAAATGTTTGAAAGGATAAAACAAGAATCACTTAGGGTGCCTTGTAACATGCTGTGCTGAATAAACTTAGTATAGATTTCCACAATGCATTGTCTTGTGATATATAAGGATGACTGTTTTCGTGACAAGAAATAAAACCTTTTCATTCCTTCTCTTATTCAGGATAGAACATGTTTTGAATTTCATCATGAACAAAACAGTATGATATCTTGAAACCACAACCTTCTCCCTCCACTATTTGTCAAAGGAGAAAGATGGTTAACACATTACAAATAAAGTTGAAAATTTAGGGCTTGAAATTTATTATAAAGTGAAACACGCATGAATCACATAAACATCACAACACTGTATGGTATCTCCAATAGTACGCCTAAGGAGAACAGAAGACCAAAGATGTTTGCTATATGTAGCTTCGAGCAACACATAATACGCTGGTTAATGGCATCTTTATTAAACCCTTTATTGTTTGGGAATATCTTAACTTGTGAATAAAAGCTTAAACACAGTGAATTTAAACCAATAACACTTAGTTATTATAACATTTCAGTGTATAAGGTTTTCTACAAAATAACTCCAGTATTATACTGCAAATTTCCGGGATTATTAATCAAAGCGAGAAGCGTATAGGGAGGTAATGTAGCTGTGAGTTATTTACAAATACCTCTTAAAGGGGCAGAAGCACGTTTTTTTTAATTTTATATTTTAAAATTTTCACTGATAAGTGTAAGGTATTGCTTAATGTAATATTTTGACAGTGTCAAAAATCTCATTACACAAGCCAATCATCCATAGTCAGAGGACAAAGTATGAAGATT
The DNA here is from genome assembly GCA_916613615.1 of Steromphala cineraria. Taxonomy (NCBI): domain Eukaryota; kingdom Metazoa; phylum Mollusca; class Gastropoda; order Trochida; family Trochidae; genus Steromphala; species Steromphala cineraria. The sequence goes on from OU744731.1 coordinate 23,014,688, forward strand.
CATATAAAATCCATTGGCGGCCATTTTGTGTGAACACCTTTAATTCATTTTGTGTCAGAAAAAGGAACCACATGGCTCTCCTTGCTGGTTTATTGTCTCATCAGGAGACATAAGGATGGTGATGATTGCCAGACAGATGTTAGTAGATCACGCAGAGGAAATACTACCACTGGTAGAGTACATTGGACACATCCTTTCCACATTGGCTAATTGGAAACTAGCTATGTAAATAAATAATGACACCATTTGACACTAATTTCATTAATTTAAGTTTTAAATATCAGATAAATAGTTGGAGTGTGACTGACAGAACAACACCTTCCATGGTATATGACAAAGAAATACATATTCTTACATATTTACAAAGCGCCTAACAAAATGTATAAATTGGTTAATGAATAAACTGGTACTTGTATGGATAGACGTCAATGTTTATGTTATATGAACATCAGGGAAAACGTACCACGCCAAAGACAAGTTAATGATTATGATCATAAAATACAACGAAACATCAAATTGATATATGCTATCAATTTCGTTTGACAAAATCCTTTTGTTTTCACTAGTGTAGCAGTTTTCAGAATAGATTTTAATTGATTATCTCCTTCACATGAGAAACCAACATTTCGTCATACCTGTAGCTGACGAGCTTTCTCATCGTTTCTAAAACACAAAATGATGTCATAGAATGCAAAAGTTCACAAACGCACTAACTTTATAGAAAAATAATGATTTTAAAAAGTTACAATACTTTTTATTACAATAACAAATATCAACCCTTAACATGAATAGGTAATATCAATCAATGTAATAAAATGTGCTAAACTGATTCGGTACAAGTAAAAAGTCTTTCTTTACAAAAATATATAACATCCAACAAACACTATTTATATAGATTTAACTACAGATACAGATGAAACATTTCCAAGTTCCTTATATACTCCTCGACACAAACCAATCATCCACAGTCAGAGAACAAATTAAAAACATTCACATAAAGTCTATTGGCAGCCATTTTGTGTGAACACCTTAAATGCATTTTGTGTCAGAAAAAGGAATCGCATGGCTGAACTTTACATTATATATTTGATTTATTACTGTGCCATTTAGTTTAAATACAATGACATTCAATTTAAACAATTGTTTTCATTTTCCTGACATCATGTAATACCCACCCGACCAACCACCCCTAAAACGTGCTACTGCCCCTTTAAGAACAATAACTTATAAAATCAATTAGGTGCCTTGTGATATTGGCAGATATATTGAAATTATCCTTTAAGTTTTACAAATTTCATTGTGACAGATGAAGATCAAAGATGATATCAAGCTACATTATTACACCATTTAGTGTTTGTTGAAAGCATAATTGTTTATTATTGTATTTAGAATACTTCCTTGCAACAGCTAAGAAGCAGATACTTTTACCAAACACAGGTGTTGGATCTGCATTTCAAATAGATAAACCACATTTTCTTAGATGAGTTGACAACGGTAAATCATCTTAGTTTCACAAGTACCAAATACCTTTACCTTTAAGATTAAATTTAAATCATATAGGATGATAAGAGTCTATTGAATCTAAATGTATATACGCTGGACATTTATGTTGCCAGGGTCGAGTAATTTAAGTCAATGATTCCAAGTAAAGAAACTGCCCGGATTCACTAAACTTAACATAATTTTATAACAATTGCATGCATTGAATGGTAAATAAACTGAAAATAACTGTATTACAAGGAACAGTATTTGCTTGAGCCAAAGACAACGATTCAAGGTAGACAACCTGCCTAATAATGGTCATAAATCACTGTGTCTACTCAGGGTGTCACTGGCTCGTCTAATGACGTCTCCCCTCGGATCAGTTGCACCACATTTAATCAGACTAAGTGGAGAATAATTGGTAGGATCGTCTAATGTCCCACTGGCCCATCCTGAATACTTTGGCATTGTTTAATCATTGCCCAGGTAGTAGTGAATGTCGTTCCCACCCAGACATAACTTTGTAATGATATCTACCATTCCTCATAAATCCACATTTACTATTGTATTTACTACAGCTTTAACAACACGATTCCTAGTTTCTATGCACTCACTTTTTGCCAACTTTGAAGTGTTTCTGATGTCTACCATATCATGACTTCGAATACCTTTATGTATTTGTAAATGATCAATTTTCAATAATAAGTTATATTTCAAATCATAAATGCCTTATCTGAATCAGTCATTAGTATGTTGTGAAATTTTTTATTTTTTTTAACACAATTTCTTCTGTCATTTAACAAAGACGAACACTTCCCATAAACATAATACCCGTGGGATAGAGGGCAACACTCTACAACATTACAACACTCTATACATCAGATTGCGATACCTGAAAAGCACATTTCCTATTTCTACATGATAAGGTTCTTCGAACTCAACAGATATAAGTCTACAATCAGGCAAATGTGTATAATGACTGAAATAACCAGCCTAGTCATTGTGTACATTGCTTAAAATTTCCAGGCATTGTCAGATTAATTTATAAAACCCAGGTTTTAAACAGCGATCCAAGATTAAAGAAGGTTGCTACATGTTGTTCTATTTGACTCCATATAAAACATTTACATGTAAGACTGTAACAAATATACAACCCTCATCTTCGGTCATCTGCAGCTGAATGTGTAACATCAAGATTAAAATCTTCACAAAGATATATCACAGTTACTTTACCTTATTTGAGTAACATTATTATGTGCACGTTGAGTCAGTTAATCAGCTTATAAAGTACGACTATCAGTTTCAGGTAATGAATAGCTTTTAGACATGAGTACTAAAGGAAATTCTATACTAGCATACTAGAGACATTAACGCATCTTCAACCTGTTAATATCTATCCTTTCAACTGATAATGAATTTGCCTTTTCGTGCACTCAGCACATTATGATGTCAACTGTTACTATGGTAACCCAAACTTTTAACCAAGGAAAATCAGTCGTACATTAAACATATTTAAAATGTTTGAAAGGATAAAACAAGAATCACTTAGGGTGCCTTGTAACATGCTGTGCTGAATAAACTTAGTATAGATTTCCACAATGCATTGTCTTGTGATATATAAGGATGACTGTTTTCGTGACAAGAAATAAAACCTTTTCATTCCTTCTCTTATTCAGGATAGAACATGTTTTGAATTTCATCATGAACAAAACAGTATGATATCTTGAAACCACAACCTTCTCCCTCCACTATTTGTCAAAGGAGAAAGATGGTTAACACATTACAAATAAAGTTGAAAATTTAGGGCTTGAAATTTATTATAAAGTGAAACACGCATGAATCACATAAACATCACAACACTGTATGGTATCTCCAATAGTACGCCTAAGGAGAACAGAAGACCAAAGATGTTTGCTATATGTAGCTTCGAGCAACACATAATACGCTGGTTAATGGCATCTTTATTAAACCCTTTATTGTTTGGGAATATCTTAACTTGTGAATAAAAGCTTAAACACAGTGAATTTAAACCAATAACACTTAGTTATTATAACATTTCAGTGTATAAGGTTTTCTACAAAATAACTCCAGTATTATACTGCAAATTTCCGGGATTATTAATCAAAGCGAGAAGCGTATAGGGAGGTAATGTAGCTGTGAGTTATTTACAAATACCTCTTAAAGGGGCAGAAGCACGTTTTTTTTAATTTTATATTTTAAAATTTTCACTGATAAGTGTAAGGTATTGCTTAATGTAATATTTTGACAGTGTCAAAAATCTCATTACACAAGCCAATCATCCATAGTCAGAGGACAAAGTATGAAGATTCATATAAAATCCATTGGCGGCCATTTTGTGTGAACACCTTTAATTCATTTTGTGTCAGAAAAAGGAACCACATGGCTCTCCTTGCTGGTTTATTGTCTCATCAGGAGACATAAGGATGGTGATGATTGCCAGACAGATGTTAGTAGATCACGCAGAGGAAATACTACCACTGGTAGAGTACATTGGACACATCCTTTCCACATTGGCTAATTGGAAACTAGCTATGTAAATAAATAATGACACCATTTGACACTAATTTCATTAATTTAAGTTTTAAATATCAGATAAATAGTTGGAGTGTGACTGACAGAACAACACCTTCCATGGTATATGACAAAGAAATACATATTCTTACATATTTACAAAGCGCCTAACAAAATGTATAAATTGGTTAATGAATAAACTGGTACTTGTATGGATAGACGTCAATGTTTATGTTATATGAACATCAGGGAAAACGTACCACGCCAAAGACAAGTTAATGATTATGATCATAAAATACAACGAAACATCAAATTGATATATGCTATCAATTTCGTTTGACAAAATCCTTTTGTTTTCACTAGTGTAGCAGTTTTCAGAATAGATTTTAATTGATTATCTTCTTCACATGAGAAACCAACATTTCGTCATACCTGTAGCTGACGAGCTTTCTCATCGTTTCTAAAACACAAAATGATGTCATAGAATGCAAAAGTTCACAAACGCACTAACTTTATAGAAAAATAATGATTTTAAAAAGTTACAATACTTTTTATTACAATAACAAATATCAACCCTTAACATGAATATCTAATATCAATCAATGTAATAAAATGTGCTAAACTGATTCGGTACAAGTAAAAAGTCTTTCTTTACAAAAATATATAACATCCAACAAACACTATTTATATAGATTTAACTACAGATACAGATGAAACATTTCCAAGTTCCTTATATACTCCTCGACACAAACCAATCATCCACAGTCAGAGAACAAATTAAAAACATTCACATAAAGTCTATTGGCAGCCATTTTGTGTGAACACCTTAAATGCATTTTGTGTCAGAAAAAGGAATCGCATGGCTGAACTTTACATTATATATTTGATTTATTACTGTGCCATTTAGTTTAAATACAATGACATTCAATTTAAACAATTGTTTTCATTTTCCTGACATCATGTAATACCCACCCGACCAACCACCCCTAAAACGTGCTACTGCCCCTTTAAGAACAATAACTTATAAAATCAATTAGGTGCCTTGTGATATTGGCAGATATATTGAAACTATCCTTTAAGTTTTACAAATTTCATTGTGACAGATGAAGATCAAAGATGATATCAAGCTACATTATTACACCATTTAGTGTTTGTTGAAAGCATAATTGTTTATTATTGTATTTAGAATACTTCCTTGCAACAGCTAAGAAGCAGATACTTTTACCAAACACAGGTGTTGGATCTGCATTTCAAATAGATAAACCACATTTTCTTAGATGAGTTGACAACGGTAAATCATCTTAGTTTCACAAGTACCAAATACCTTTACCTTTAAGATTAAATTTAAATCATATAGGATGATAAGAGTCTATTGAATCTAAATGTATATACGCTGGACATTTATGTTGCCAGGGTCTAGTAATTTAAGTCAATGATTCCAAGTAAAGAAACTGCCCGGATTCACTAAACTTAACATAATTTTATAACAATTGCATGCATTGAATGGTAAATAAACTGAAAATAACTGTATTACAAGGAACAGTATTTGCTTGAGCCAAAGACAACGATTCAAGGTAGACAACCTGCCTAATAATGGTCATAAATCACTGTGTCTACTCAGGGTGTCACTGGCTCGTCTAATGACGTCTCCCCTCGGATCAGTTGCACCACATTTAATCAGACTAAGTGGAGAATAATTGGTAGGATCGTCTAATGTCCCACTGGCCCATCCTGAATACTTTGGCATTGTTTAATCATTGCCCAGGTAGTAGTGAATGTCGTTCCCACCCAGACATAACTTTGTAATGATATCTACCATTCCTCATAAATCCACATTTACTATTGTATTTACTACAGCTTTAACAACACGATTCCTAGTTTCTATGCACTCACTTTTTGCCAACTTTGAAGTGTTTCTGATGTCTACCATATCATGACTTCGAATACCTTTATGTATTTGTAAATGATCAATTTTCAATAATAAGTTATATTTCAAATCATAAATGCCTTATCTGAATCAGTCATTAGTATGTTGTGAAATTTTTTATTTTTTTTAACACAATTTCTTCTGTCATTTAACAAAGACGAACACTTCCCATAAACATAATACCCGTGGGATAGAGGGCAACACTCTACAACATTACAACACTCTATACATCAGATTGCGATACCTGAAAAGCACATTTCCTATTTCTACATGATAAGGTTCTTCGAACTCAACAGATATAAGTCTACAATCAGGCAAATGTGTATAATGACTGAAATAACCAGCCTAGTCATTGTGTACATTGCTTAAAATTTCCAGGCATTGTCAGATTAATTTATAAAACCCAGGTTTTAAACAGCGATCCAAGATTAAAGAAGGTTGCTACATGTTGTTCTATTTGACTCCATATAAAACATTTACATGTAAGACTGTAACAAATATACAACCCTCATCTTCGGTCATCTGCAGCTGAATGTGTAACATCAAGATTAAAATCTTCACAAAGATATATCACAGTTACTTTACCTTATTTGAGTAACATTATTATGTGCACGTTGAGTCAGTTAATCAGCTTATAAAGTACGACTATCAGTTTCAGGTAATGAATAGCTTTTAGACATGAGTACTAAAGGAAATTCTATACTAGCATACTAGAGACATTAACGCATCTTCAACCTGTTAATATCTATCCTTTCAACTGATAATGAATTTGCCTTTTCGTGCACTCAGCACATTATGATGTCAACTGTTACTATGGTAACCCAAACTTTTAACCAAGGAAAATCAGTCGTACATTAAACATATTTAAAATGTTTGAAAGGATAAAACAAGAATCACTTAGGGTGCCTTGTAACATGCTGTGCTGAATAAACTTAGTATAGATTTCCACAATGCATTGTCTTGTGATATATAAGGATGACTGTTTTCGTGACAAGAAATAAAACCTTTTCATTCCTTCTCTTATTCAGGATAGAACATGTTTTGAATTTCATCATGAACAAAACAGTATGATATCTTGAAACCACAACCTTCTCCCTCCACTATTTGTCAAAGGAGAAAGATGGTTAACACATTACAAATAAAGTTGAAAATTTAGGGCTTGAAATTTATTATAAAGTGAAACACGCATGAATCACATAAACATCACAACACTGTATGGTATCTCCAATAGTACGCCTAAGGAGAACAGAAGACCAAAGATGTTTGCTATATGTAGCTTCGAGCAACACATAATACGCTGGTTAATGGCATCTTTATTAAACCCTTTATTGTTTGGGAATATCTTAACTTGTGAATAAAAGCTTAAACACAGTGAATTTAAACCAATAACACTTAGTTATTATAACATTTCAGTGTATAAGGTTTTCTACAAAATAACTCCAGTATTATACTGCAAATTTCCGGGATTATTAATCAAAGCGAGAAGCGTATAGGGAGGTAATGTAGCTGTGAGTTATTTACAAATACCTCTTAAAGGGGCAGAAGCACGTTTTTTTTAATTTTATATTTTAAAATTTTCACTGATAAGTGTAAGGTATTGCTTAATGTAATATTTTGACAGTGTCAAAAATCTCATTACACAAGCCAATCATCCATAGTCAGAGGACAAAGTATGAAGATTCATATAAAATCCATTGGCGGCCATTTTGTGTGAACACCTTTAATTCATTTTGTGTCAGAAAAAGGAACCACATGGCTAAACCTTATGTTATGTATTTGAATCATTACTGCTCCTTTTAGTTAAAATACTTTGTCCTTCAATTGAAACCATCAATTTAAATTTTCTGACATCACCTTATATTTTCCCTAAAAACGTGCTACTGCCCCTTTAAAGCAATCTGACACGGAAAACAATATTGAAAAAGGTAAGCATAATTCTTCACAGAAGTTCATAGTTTTAATAAATCATATAACTGTTTAATAAACAGGAACATTTGTACACATTTATACATATCGAGGACATGGAAATCTAGTACTCTTAAAAATTAAATGCTTGTAACGTTGTTCTCATGCCAATGGGACGATTTCCAACTTACATGCACTCATTGTTGGTTTCACAGCATAAGTACAATCTACTACATAGTATCTGTTAAACATTTTGATGAAATGTGACAGATATAATCACTAGGGGTTAACTTTAACGAACTCTTTGCAAATCCAAATAAGTCTGATTAAAATCGGACAGATTCGTTTCTCGATAGAGTTATTATTCTAAAACTTGTATTCCTCGAATGCAGACTGATGTTAATCAGACTGATTCCAAATCAATTAAAGATATTCATAAGCTAATATTTAACCGGTTCTGGATAACGAAGGAATGAATGAAGTTTTTGTGGAAACGTAAAAAACATTTAGCCTATAGTGTCCAGGTTAATCTGTTCTCACTAAATGACATGCAATGACAGTGTGTTCTTCGAGTCTCTACACTATCAACACTAGGGTAAATAATGTATGTCAAGCTAACTGGTGATTGCAATACGTGTTAACAGATACAAAACCGTTCGGGTCTCTTCATTCAAGGCGTGTTTTATTTTATCTGCTGAGGTATGCCACCCTTATTGAAGTACCGATTTTGCTGATGAAAAGACTTAGGAATTGTTTGTAAAAACTAAACTTAATCATTTACTTGAAAGGACTCAGACTGCTGTCAGTATCATTCTAAACAAGGAAAATCTTACCAGTGACATATTTCTTTTGGAAAAACAATATTGCAAAATGTTTAAGATAAATGTTTACACAGTCAAGGTCGTTGACATTAACTATTCACTTACTCATATTAATGGGGGTTTATTTGCAATAAACGAACCCAAGGAATTCTTCCTTTAACTAAATATATTAGTGTATGGTAATGTTATTGACAACTTCCATGCGATTGTCCGTTCAAAGGCATAATGAAAATGGTAATTATAACTGGGGCAAAACATAAATCCAGGGTCAATAACCAGCTGGACGGATTATAATTTAGAAGAAAAAACCTCAAGGGCCTTATATTATCGACGCCCATGTACAGATACCTACTGAGGAGTTTTCATTTCGAAGAATTTTCAACAAGATTAAAAGTTCAATATATCATATAACACCTGTGGCACTTACCTAGTTGCACTAGTTGAATTTACGCATTCTCTTATAAATGTTCGATTGGTCGTGTACTGTGAAATTTAAAACATACAGTCTTTAAAGACAAATAATCTGGCGACGCAATGTGTAAAGAATCATTTGGACTTGATATATCATTTCTTTTCTTATTTATGTATTCCTTCAAAAAAATGATAAAATCATATTAACTGTATGCAACATTAGTGACAAATTGGTGACGGTACAGTTGTAGCCAAATAGAAGCTTTCACAAACCAAAGTATTACTTTCCGGGTAATGAATTCTTTCAGCAAGGATTTACTCTAGAAATAAACATCTGGTATAGGGCAATAGTGTGTGGGACTTTCTAACCCTCCATTTACTGTAAGATTAGAATTAGATGTTAACAGCTGATCGGATGCCCATAAACTGGGACTCTTGTCCAAATTGTGACCCCATAGCAATTTAACTTAATCATCTTCCGTATCCACTTCCTGTGTAGTAGCTATAGGTGATCAGGTGTGGTGATAATTTGTTAACAACATGAAGAGTTGTAAGCTAAGTTCGCAAGTATTTAACTTTTGATAAATCCATGCGGCTTCGTCACAGAGGGAGTTCAAGTCATCTTGATCCAATATCTGTTCTAATAAGCTGATGACCCTTCTTTCTGGCAGGGTAAACTATGCATAATAAACAATTTGAAATTTTTTGGCAAAAACATATCCCACATGGAAAGGATGTTGGTATCACCGAGATCATTGCCAGATTCAGTAGCAAAAATGATAACTTTGAACAGCGTCACTGATTGTCACCTTTCATTTATTACATCTAACCAGGTGTCTCCCTTCTAAACCCGTAAACTGATTTCCTGTGAACAGAGGTTTGATCAATATGAGCTACATATCTGGAGAGAGAATGCTGGCTTTGGCGCTGTTTCTTGACACAAGAATTATATTATTGTTCAAATTCAATGTTCCTACAGGAAAGAACTCAAAGGTAAAACGAATATCCATAGCAATTAATTGTGACTACCCTAATTAAATTGAGCAACTATCCTTGTGAGAAAAGTCATCATTGTCTCCACAAGCAGTTAGTAAACGGTTGTCTCGATACACAGCATCCACAGTAACCACAGACCATCTTTACTAGCCCTCGAACTTTTCATCAGGAAAATCTGTACTGAAATGGCCAACCGAGTCATAACAATTAAGTGTAAAGTTACTTTTGTAACTAGGTAGATTTATTTAATGAATTATTTACTGGGAAAATGTATTACTCGCTGTTAATAACGTACAAGGAGACGACAATGCATGGTATAAGTATTATATGTTATATGAATCCTGTTATGTATTAATGAGCATTGTTTTTTTTACCTAGATGTACATCTATAGTGACAATTCCTTGTTGAATAAATTTAATGTTTCTGACAATATCGTTGTGAGATGCTTTATCCAACATATTCCATTAACAGGGCAAAGTGAACCTCACCATTGGACGTTGTATAAGTGCTGATGTACGAATTTTTCTACGATTTTACGTTTCTATGCTCTACGTGAGCTCAGTTAACGTTGTTTCGTAGACCAAGTACATGAGACCAATACACCAGTTTCTTGAGTGAGTTAACGATAAAGGTCATCATCAGTCGCATCTGTTGTATTGTTCTTCACAGGCATTCGTCTTGGGTGTATATCCGTTATTCGTTATCTCAGGCAGCCACATGTGAACACTATAACCTCCACAATCGATTTCCTTGAAACTTATCCTTCAACATCATACCTGTCAGCACTATGTTTTAGCTGACAATGACAAGTGAACTGTAGGCAGTTGTCATACGCTGATGTAAATTTTTTCTACGTTTCAACCCTTTATAAATGTTTTATGGTTTGATAGGGCAAATGTATGAAATCGCCTTATCAGTCTCTTGACAAAGCCAATAGTTTAGGTGTTTTGTTACCACAGGCATACGTCTTGGTTTGTGCAGAATTGTAATTGTGTTCATTATCTGAGACAGCAACATGAATGTGAACACTATAACATGCACAATCAATTTCGTACTTTCTTGGTATCATGTTACTTATTCTTCAACATTACAATTTTTCAGAAAAGTATGTTTTATTTTGATTTTATATAAAATGAAGTAAATTCCAAACCATGAGGTTAGACGATTTTTATTCCGTATATGTGAATGAATCTTGTTAATAGTGTTTAAAAAACGTTATGTTGACTTCTGAATACATGATGTAACTCTTGTATCGAAGGTGTTTTGAAGTGTTTCGTATTTTGTATGGTGATGTTTCCTCTCAGTTTTTAAGCTGTAATGAGCCTAAAAAGCGTAACGATGATATAACAACGAATGGATTATGACTAAGAAAACCATTTTGTTGTTGTTTTTTATGTTTTGTTTTTAATTACAGTAACAATTGAACTGAGAAAAACGTACTCTTGGGCTAAAGCCAATTTCTACGTTCCCTTAATGACTCCTTTTGTAAATTAGAAATATCATTTGGTAAACGTATCTTTTTTACCTTTTCACTTCATCTCCATAAAAGCCATGCAGCAATTCCTTTAATCTGCTAAGCATCAGAATTGTTATGTTGAAGCATCCTCAAGCTGATATGAAAAATTACCATTTGTATTGGTCACCAACGTACATGTATTCTCTGCCTAATAAAACTTTGATAATCATTATAGCCAATCAGTATCTGGCAATTACTGATTAAAAGCTGCATCTACACAAAACATACGTTTTTGCACGTCTCATTTCATCAGCCAAGCTATGCACAAATGGATATTTTGTGTGAGGGACAAACACTAGTATGCGAGTATGTGTGTCATACTGTTGTTTTTGCTAGGACCTTCTACCAGCAAACCAACAATGAATTAACATGAAGGTAAGTTGTGTAGAAATTAAAACTAGAAACTATAATGAATAAATGTGATAATTTTACTTATGCTATACACATCATTCGACCTCTAAGGATAAATTGCGTTTTTGCCATCTCTAATCATGTTAAGCGACAGGAATAATTATTGTCCTGTAACATGATACTATTTGTTCCTTCTCAAATAATATATAATGTGATGATAGTATTTAATCCTCTATTTTTTCATGTGTCATGGAAATGTGAATGTTGAATAACCAGCTCTTGTTTGAAGATACATCATTTAACGAATCAATGTCACTTTGACATTATGCTTTCTATCATATCCTAAATTCATATATGTTTACAAAACGGTGATAAACCACAGGAACTACATGAAGCATTAATGACAGATTGTTGATTGCTGGCTCTAAGACGATGTGCATTTAGCTAATGAATCGTTCTCCTCACAAATCCAGTTAAGCTTGTAGGCTTTGCTTTCCCTCAGCAAGAATGTTACTCTACAAATGCACATCTGGTATATGTCCATGGCGTGAGGAACTATTCAACCTAGTGTTAACTGTAGGATAAGAATTAATAGCGAACAGCTGATCGGATGGTCATAAACTTGGGCACTTGTCCCGATTGTGACCCTTAGGCAATTTGACTGTGTAACTGTTTATAATCAACTTTGGACTTCAGCTGAAGCAATCATTTCTACCTTATCACGAAACTATCATTATGTACTGGACATGGTGTTCATTGTGAGTATAGCCTTATAATTGAAAATAATTATTTACCGAATAAAATTCAATGTGACATGTATTGTCGATATGTAACCAAACCAATATATATGGTCTGAGCGTCATGATACATTAACAAATCTGGTCCATATGGTGTGGCTAACAGGATAATGAAGATTGATATAATAAATTAAGGTTTATTCCATTAAAGGCAATTATAGATAAAACATTTTCAAATATGTCCCTTAATTCACCAACTTAAAATCTTAATCGCCGGTTTTTGTAATGTAAAGGGTTACAAATATTTCATGCATTTTACACTAAACATTACACTAAGTCCTTTACAAGGCGGAAACGGTCATATCCAGGGAAAATATATATCAGCCTTGCTTGTTACCAGTCATTCCATGACTTTGTACATGTATATTACTCATTATATATAGAGAATCTCACCCAAGTGTCTTCTGATATCAAATATATCAACACAAGTTGATAAAAGTAACAAATATCCGAGGCTTGCCGAGGATATTTTAACTTTTATCAACGAGTGTTGATATATTTGATATCAGAAGACACGAGGGTGAGATTCTATTTATCATCCAAAATCATTTTTCATCACATCAGCATGAAAAATGTACATCCTTGAACACTGCATAGCCCTCCAACTCCTAAACCAGTGATGTCATAGCATTGTGACGTCATCGTGTTAATGACGTCATAGCATTGTTACGTCGTTGGGTTTATGACGTCATAGCATTGTGAAGTCAATTCTGATGATGCAAATTGTTTGTGATGTCATGTCCCTGCTGATGACAGGGCATTGTTCAAAATCTACTGTCAAAGCGATATCTCCTAGGAGATATCGCTTGATCTTTCACAAGCGATATCTCCTGTGGAACACACTTTTGGATGATAAATTATTTTATTTCCTAAGATGTTGATTAATTGGACTAAATAACATTGTGCGATTGCTACTATATTTTCTTTGAACATTCACAGTGTTTACTAACAAGTACTTGCAAGGGGCAATGTCTTCTTTCATGCTTTATGTTTTCAACACTTTGGTAACAGAAAGTATGACTAGCAAAGTGGCGAATGCAGGATGCGCTAATAGATAATAAGCAGGTAACCTTCTGTTTACAGATGGGTAGTTTCATTGCAGATGCTTCGGAATGCGACCGGTACTAGTAAGTTAGTTGGGTTTTTTCAGTCTGTATATAATTTATCATACCTTGACGTCAGTATGCTGATTTTTACAATTTCGACGTGATATGTTGACCCTCGTTAACTATTTAAATGGCTTATTAGTTCAATTAAATGATTAATTTGAAAAGAATGTTTTGTTTATGCTCTAGGTTTCTTATGTACATACAACATGTTCTTTACTTTACATTATTTGATGTTATTCTTTGTGGACAAAATCTTATTTTATAATCTCAAATATGGGCTTTGAGAGCCTTTTACACCAACAAGATTAAGGAATTGATAAAAATATTGTTGAGTTTGCAGGAGAAATTTGTATTAAGGTAATATCTTTAAAGTCAACACATATGTTTCTCAATAAATAAATCGCTTTTAGCATTTCACGCAAATTCATTTATGGTACTCTTCTGAAATAAGTGCTTTGAAGTTATATTTACAATAAAAATCAATTTAAGTTCTCAATCAAACTCTTTCAGGTGGTTGTCCCTTTACCCATTTCAGTCAGCTGGATATCATATGTCAACGTCAGCTGTGATCAATCATTGCAATTAGAAATAACTGTCAGAGACGTAAAACGGATATGTATCACAAAAACATAATATTTCAATCACATTATTTTGCTTGATCAAGAACAAAACCAAAAGATTATAGTCCATAAGTCTATTAAACAGTTAAGAATAATCTTGTGAAAATATAGCAGTTTCTTTCAAACTGTACATATATCTTCCAAAAGCTACTTTATTATTGTCGGTTTTCGAGTTCAATAATCGAAAAAATATTTTTATATAGTTATTGCCATTGTTCTGATAGGAACAAGGTTGGTTTTCCATGGTCAGGTGTGCAAAATAAGACACGGCAATTGAAATGGTGATGAAGAGTGTCCACTTTTATGAGTTGTAAAGGTATGTTTTTAAACTTATTATATGGAGTTCGATGAAATTTGATCTAATGTGGAAGAAATTCGCGTGTGTGTATGAAGACATGTTATTTAGATACACAATCGATTCGAATGAAAAAAAATGGTATAGGCGTCATGATAAAAAACTGATAACTTTCCTTAAAATATAATATTTTGTTGTGAAGTGAAGTATCAGTCTTACTTACATTGAAATGTCTGTCAATAATATGTAATGATGTATTTCACACGATGTAAACAGTTACATTAATATATGTTGTCTTCCATGGTACAAGGTGTTATAGTATATATCTTTGTATATAAATACATTTTATTTGAAAACATTAACTTGAATTTTGGAGCACAGTTGTGTAGTAGTAAACAAGCTTGCCTCTCACTCCAACCGCCCGGTGTAAGCTTCCAGATTATACCCCCCTTCAAAGTATACCTGGGTAGATTCTGGGAGCTCCCAGAATCTACCCCGGGGTAGTTTCTGGAGTCTTCCCAGAATCTACCCCCTCTTCCCAAAATCTACCCCGGGGGTAGATCCTGGAAACTCCCAGAATCTACCCCGGGGTAGTTAATAGTAGCTTTCAGAATCTACCCCGGGGTAGTTAATAGTACAAATGGGTACCTGAACATGGGAGAAGTACGGAATGATATTCATGGCGCTTTGAGCATGCTTTATGGTGGTATAAGAAAGCTATTATTATTATTTCATCGGGATTTTAATGCATACGAGGAAGCGCCAATGTTTCTCGTAAATCTAATTAGACTTAGAGAATGCTTGCTTATTTGCCATGAACATAATTGTCAAATATTGCTTTCTAACATGCAGGGAGCATTGCGTTCTTCCATGCTGCTTGTTATCAACACTTGGGTTTTAGAATGCATGCCAGGGTAATTGGCAATTGCAGCATGTGTTGACAGATAAAAAGCACTTTGCATTCTGTTCACACCACGGCTGTTTTATTGTGACCGCATGGATATTAAACTGGAAGAAATGTGCGTAATATGCTGATGCGTAAATCAAAGAGCAAATCAGGTAAATTTACTACAAAGTTACATGCTTTGACTTGACAATCAATTCAAACTATTTCAATTATTCGTTTTTTTTCCAGTAATTATTCTTGAATCTTTTTTTGTGGCGTAGACTTCGCATATTACATATTTACAAAGCATTATATACGTGCATATTTATAACTACAGACTTAACTATTAATTTCAGAGGAAACGGGATTTTTCGTTTGTCACAACAATCAAAAGATTATTTTTGAAAATGAAACAGGTCAAGAAGCATAATGGATTGATAAAGAAGATGAATAGTTGAAGGTTGAATTAAGCGACTCTTTAACATTTACTTTTTCTGAATTCGCTCACGACCTTACGAAATACAGGGCTAATGGAAATTTTTTTGAAATAACTGCTGTTATTATTTCCTTAATAAAGATCGCAAGGTTACGTTTGCATGTTTAAGCAAAAATGACTTCGCCATATTAATGAACTCTTTGTTACATTGCTGATTAGGATCATTTGGGCGAGGAACAACGGGAACTTAAGACCATAATTTACAGGAGGAAAACTTGTGAGTCACTGCCAGTAAGTCTGGGTGAAGCATAATTATGGAATCAAATCTACATGTACCTTGTAAATGACCTTTTTGTGCTTTAACGTCTTTATATGTGTTAAGGTTAATTTTCCAATACGTTCGATAGCTAAATGGAGCACATCCACCTGTGGCCTTTAAATATTTTAATTTTCAAATATTTCCTAGTTCTGCAATCGATATACCGTACAGAGGAAGTAGAAATCAATAACAGTAACATTGCACGTTCAGTTTCGATGAAAGTTAAAAATAAATCATTGTTTAATGTTTTCGAAAATGCCAAATACTAACCTAACAAAGTAATTTATGATACCCCGGTGGTTGCTCATAAACATTCCAACCTCATTTGGGTTTTTCGCCCCCAATTCATACTAAATAACCCTTTTACCCCCCACCTTCTTCATTCTCTCTATACCTCATAACTAACAAGCCCGGGTTATCAACTCCAGGACACCATGTCCGGGTTATGACTCCAGGGTACTTTCCTCTTACACCCGGGTCTTAGCTCCAGGACGCAATGTCCGGGTTAACGTGACTCCAGGGTACTAACCGCCTCTTCTTTCTACCTCTTCCCTACCATTTAAGCAACCTTGGCAGCCCTCAAGAAATTCCAAATGTATATAATTAGGTCTTCAAGACAAAGTCGTGAAGACCTATTGTTTTTATCCGATTTCTTCAAGTTCTTTTTTTTCTATTATTATTATTATTTGTACTTTTTTTGTGAATCAACTGCAGACCAAACGGCTGCTCCGAATTTTACCAAACTTGGCATGCAGATACCCCTTGCCCTGGAATCGACATGCTAAGCTTTTGGGCAAAATCGACTCGTACATTAAAGGTCCAGTTCGAATCCAAAATCGAAAATTTAACATTGATTTTTTTTTCAAAATGCACTTAGAGACTTCATTTTTTTTTTCAAAAGATGCGCAATGAAAAATAATGAAAAAAAGGAAATCAGGGCAAATTCGTAGGTCACGTGGTTCGGCCGCCATCTTGCTTTTAGTGCAATTTTCATCGTTTCCGACCCCACCCACCTTTGACAATCTTCTCCTCTGAAGATACTTGCACTACAGAGCTGAAATTCATACTGAATGTAGCTGAGGTATTGTTTTCTTCAAATCGTAAAGTTGTAAGACCTAACCTTAATACTTTTTGTGCTGTGACCTTTCAAAGTTGACCAAAATCTGAAAATCACCAACTTCAAGGGCAGATAACTAAAAAACCAGACCTTAGAACTTCATGATTTTTGCATGAGAGTTAGACATCAGCAAGGTCTTAAAGTTAAAAGAATAAAATCGCTCGCGAACAGTCACTTCCGGTCAGGAGGAAGGGTCAAACTTTGCATTTTAAAAAGTCATGTTTTGGTCTGTATGGTTTAAACCTCTTTAACAAACATGCATGTGAAGGTCAAACATGCATGTGAAGGTCAAACAGTATGTGAAGGTCAAAGAGGAATCTTGAAGACCTAAGTACTGCCGCGGCAGTCCTAGTTATTATTATTAGGTCTTCAAGACAAAGTCGTGAAGACCTATTGTTATTATCCGATTTCTTCAAGTTTTTTTTTTTTTTATTATTATTTGTACTTTTTTTGTGAACGAGCTGCAGCCCAAACGGCTGCTCCAAATTCGTCCAAACTTGGCATGCTGATAGATCCTACTAAGGAATAGACATAATAAGCTTTTGGGCAAAATCGACTATTACGTTAAAGGTCCAGTTCGAATCCAAAATCGAAAATTTAACATTGATTTTTTTTTCAAAATGCACTTAGAGACTTGAATTTTTTTTTAAAAGAAGCGCAATGAAAAATAATGAAAAAAAGTAAATCAGGACAAATTCGTAGGTCACGTGCTTTGGCCGCCATCTTGCTTTTAGTGCATTTTCGACCGTTTCCGACCCCACCCGCCTTTGACAATCTTCTTCTCTGAAGATACTTGCACTACAGAGCTGAAATTCATACTGAATGTAGCTGAAGCATTGTAGTTTAAAATCTTTTCTTTTAAAGTTCTTAACTACAATACTTTTTGTGCTGTGACCTTTCAAAGTTGACCAAAATCTCAAAATCGCAGACTTCAAGGGCAGTTAACTAAAAAACCAGACCTTAGAACTTAATGATTTTTGCATGACAGTTAGACATGAGCAAGGTCTTCAAGATAAAAGAATAAAATCGCTCGCGAACAGTCACTTACGGTCAGGAGGAAGGGTCAAACTTTGCATCTTAAAAAGTGATGTTTTGGTCGGTATGGTTTAAACCTCTTTAACAAACATGCATGTGAAGATCAAACATGCATGTGAAGGTCAAACAGTATGTGAAGGTCAAACAGGAATCTTGAAGACCTAAGTACTGCCGCGGCAGTCCTAGTTATAAAATGTAATTATTAAACGTATATATATTCAACCTCTCGTGTGTGTTTATTTGAGTGCACAAACATGGGAATCCTCATATTTAAGCCCTGGGCTTATATTCGATTTTCACCAATTTCATATGAGAAATATATTTTCTGATATTGAACCCTGGGCTTAATTTCGAAGGAGATAAATTACAACAAAACGTAGGTTTTCTTTTTTACTTTCAATCTAAGGTTTCCCTTAAGTAGTCGAGGGTTTTATTTGTTAACGATTCCACATATATAATGCTGCATTGTCGAAGGAAAAAGAGACTTATCTTCCTTTTTAAACTCGATGATAATCAACACCAACGTTTTTACCCTATCAATTCCTGTTGCTTATTATCAAAAGTAATTAAACTAAATTCTAATTGACACTTGCATTTAAAGACCAATGCATTTCCTACGCTTAAAACACTATTGACTATCGTAGCCTTATACAGGCAATGTGATTCCATCGACATTATGAAGGGAGAAAATATTATATCAAATTTACGCCAATCCGCTAAAATACGAAAATCAAAACTCGCTAATAAGCCAATGGGCTTAATAACGGCAGGGACTTTTTTACATGCGAGGATACGGTATGGTACGTGACTTTGATAATATTATATATTTATTTACTCCTACCAACGAGTTAATGGAAATATGCAACACAAAATGCAATTCTGATTGAAATGTTGCAGTTTCAGAAGTAGCATGAGCTGTTGTCTGATAAAAGGTTGCTCTTACTCTAATTACCAGATATGCAACAGCCGTCCAGCTATAGTGTCTTCGTTAAGCTTGCTTATATAGTTAACTATGAAGTTTTATCACTTAATAGAAGTTTGCACTAAAGCATGTTCATCCATATCTACAAGTAAAACCTTGACCAGATCAGTATTCATAACTTGCATCTAGTGGGACAGATTAGTTCAGATTTTCTGACAAAAAATGGCAGGGATGATACTGGAAGAGTATCGGAACGTTTGGCAATGGGTGACCGACTTTCTTTGTATAGTGGATCTTGATGTACTCTTGTATTCAGTCTCTAAAAAATAGTAATTCCAACCAATACGTATTTCATTAAATATTAGAAAGGAACCTCGGAGTATTTACATGTTTTAATTACAGTCTGGCGGTCGGTAAAGCTAGATCTTGCTGCAACGCCAGCTCAAAGACGCTTCTGGCATCAATATGGTTTGTTGACATATATAATCGTTAGGGTCTCACTTGAAATGGTTATTACTTGGATTGTTATATAAATCTCTATTGACTCCCAGTGCTGTCATGCGTACAAGCAGACGAAAATAATCCATTCATTTAATAAAACTTTTTGGTTGATAGTATCCGTGTTGTCCGTGAGTCCATTAAATGAAAGAAGGGTGTTACTGATGCAGTTCCTGTCACCATGGCCCAGTCACAGCGAGGGATTTAGATCAAGGAGCTAATAATAAACGGTACACGCATAAGGATACATTGATTTCTCGAGCATATTGCCAATAGTGCCTGAGACTGGGATTTATCTTACACAAATAGGTAATGTCACGTAAAGGGTAACGAGAATACTAAACGACGTCACGTTAAGTAACCTGTTTATAAAATGATTGGTTGCTTTGGTATTTGGACTTAAGGATACATTGATGCCTCGTTGACAATGATTAATATAACACAAATAGGTCAAGTCATGCAAGGGACAAGGAGAATACTAAAATCGTTTCAATCAATTCCGTGGTTCAGCATTTGACGATGACGAAGGTGATAGAGATACCATTCACGAGGTGCATAGTAATGTTATCAAAACGGATAAATATTGCGGTAATTAAATATTCATGTTAACTCGCTCACCTAAGTTAACTGCATAGTAAAAAAACATGGATGGCATGATGCTTATTTGGAAGTAGGGCATAGTCTATAGCGGCATTGAATGTTACAGTTTGATGTTATATTGACGTCAAGGCAATTATAAACACTCAGTGTTATTACTCAAAGTGTAATGACATTGTAATTGTATCAAACCATTTTATCTTCATCAGATCAGACGTGAAATATTCTCTTAAAACGTGTATATAGATAAAATCCTGATATACATGTAACAGTTTTAAAAGGAGATACTCCTACATGCAAGATCGATATCCATACTAATCACCCAAGAAAGATGTATATATTCATATAAGGTGTGAACGACGAATATCTTGAAAAGACGTTTATCAGGCGTTAATTAGGTACTTCGTTTTGTGTTCACCAAACCTTTAATGAGCAAGGAGTGGAAAATGGGAGCATAATAGGTGATATGATCATCAGTCCCAGGTAAATAACACATGCGTACATAGTGATATCTATTTCGTGGACATGTTCAGCTAATCCCTTGTGTAGTTACAACCTTTAAAGAATCAATCTGGGATTTCCATTCCAAATTACCTGAATATGTTGAATGTTTAATGATACCAATGAAATGCTATATGCAGTAATAATTTTGATACAATGCATTTTAGCTCATTTGGCCTGGTTATAGGTTATACCGATAAACCTTTATTAACTAGAAGCTAAAGGCATTACAAATTAAACGTACGAACTAGGAAGTTGATAATGATTATAATTCATAGATTTAGCGATCCTTTTCTGCAATGTATAGGAGGAAGAGATAATAAAAGATATCAACAGACCACCATGTTTGTGTGGATCCCTTATTAAATGTAGACCTTTAATTTGTCTTTTATGCGAAAACTGGAGACCATGATATCCTTTAAAAACTACATAACAATTTGACATAAGATTCACTAGGTCTTTTGACGGTTAATCTTATATTTGGGAACGTTCCTAATCTTCATAGGATTTGTGGGGTTTTCAGCAGTTACAACGATTGTGATACAATAGTGAGCGACTAAATTATCAAATACAGTAGAACACGGTTATAGCTAACACGGATATAGCGAACACTCGGATATAGCGAACACATTTTCAAGTCCCGTCCCTATAAAATATCATTAAAATTATATGCGTATAGCGAACACCGGATATAGAGAACTAAATTCTTTGGTCCCTTGGAGTTCGTTATATCTACTGTAATTGAAACCTGTGATATACACCATTAAAAAGGAACGCATAGGTGAACTTGAGAATTTTGGATTCGTTGTAAAAAGACGAGTATAGCAATGCAACTTGATTATTCACAGCTTCAGCGCAAAACCTGACTGAAAGCGTAAGAGCATGTGGTACTAAAAAAACTAACAAAAGCAAACATTGTTTCAAATTTGTTTTTCGTTTAAAATTGAAAATGGAGATATAACTCTGCAAGTGCACTTAACTTTCACAATCTACCGTAGCCTGAAATTTGAATGTTCATCAGAGCAAAATTTTTAGCATTAAGGTCGTGTCCTCAAGACCCTTCAGCTAAAGAATACAAAAGTTGTGCAATAAATTGTTCCACCAAGGCCAAAATCTCAACATCTGGGTCAATGAATTGCATCATGATCTTTGCACACCTTTTGAGAATTAATCGACCCAACGTAAGGGAGCCGTTTGCTTGAAGTGGATATTCGACCACGAGAGCCAGTTATCGGCCCTGTTTCGAGAGCCTTTTAAATACGCAATAGTTTTAACTGTCTTTTTTAAAACCAGATGTTCAAACCCTTAAATCTAGAAACGTTTGTTTTGTTTGGTGATGAATCATAATGTCACCCAAAACGGCGGGTTAAAAAGCAGCGTTTCTCAGTATAGTTTACTGTCAATACCAATTTTACCCTCGATTGAGAGTGTATCACAAGGTCTGCTTAATAAGTTGTTGTATGCTAAATCGGCACAAAGTGAAAATCAACAACACCAAAAACCTGCACATGCACCAGGATTATAGTCTGACAGAGCGAATTTTTAAGCATTTCGGATCAAGCATGTTATTTCCATTATTGCCAGAAAGATGACAATTTAGAATTGCTTTACAATGCAAGTGCACGAAAGTTTAAAAAACTTGTGTTGACTTTTTTGCCGACTCTGTGTCTGCATCCTTGCTAAATTTCACTTACTTACCATTGAAATTATGTCACATTTGAGTATCACTGTGAACTCCACATCTTTTTACTTTATTCTCGTGCGTCCTCATAAACAGGTAAAATAAATTGTATCTTTACACCAAGCTTGTAGCAAGGTCAATTACCCCCAAAGAAAACAGTCACCCAAGCCTGATTCTACCTTAAGTCAATTCTTGTCGGGTATAGATGTATTATATTTGATACATCTACAGACAATATTCCTGGAATGAGGAAAGTTAGCCATTTACTTTTGCTTGATTCCACACATAAAGATTCAATTAAATTCATGCTTAACTGTTACAACTAATGAAATATATTTTTTCTTTGTGTGTTTTCAGTTTTTTCTCTTTTTATCATCTCTGGTGAATGCAACCCGAACCACTACTGCAGCTGCTTAACAAAGTCCGCTTCATTTCTTATCAAATATCAAATATCATGTCATATGGTCTTTTTGCGAGGCATTATTGGTGACATCTTCTTTTTTTATGATTAAAGAATTTGATATCCATAAGTGTTGCTTATCATGTAATATGTGTTCGTTAAAGTTCATCTAATCAATCATCATTGTACTCAGGCCCTTATGGCTGAAATATTGCACAAGCGGCGTTAAACAATAACTCCCTCATCATTGTACCAAGAGATATGATTTATTGAGTCGTGAAAACAGTTTAATCTATCACCAGATAATTAGAGAATCATTGTATAACGGGAATAAATTTGACAATGATTTATGCAAGACTGGGTCAAAAACACAAAAACCCGAATTTCATGTATATCTGATTTAACTGTAATTTCAAACTTTTATGGTAAAAACGTACCGTACGATTTCTGGGAACGCTAACCAATATTGACTGTTTCGACAATTATTTTTCGACGATTTTCCCTTATATATAAATGTTTTCCATTACAAAACTCTTTGAACGTTTTCCTTATTAGTCTTTTGTAAGGGAATAGTGACGATTTCCAAAAATGATATTACATAAGAAGGTTACACAACTTAACAAACGGTTGTTCAGGAGCTGTATTCCACATCGGAATTAGAAACTATTGTCATTCTTATACAAAACATATTTGAGCCGAGGAACTAGTTAAAACATTTCCGGAACAGCTCAGAATCCAAGATAGTGGATCTTTAGCTTTGATGTATTTGTGTAACATATATAGTTTTAGGTATTTTACATTAAAAGGTGTTTGGCGTCAGTGTTTGTCAGTTGTATCGTTAAGTTAAATTTCCACTTCGTGACTGTACAGCTTCTTGTTTCTAGATTCTTTATACACACTGAATAGAACAAAGTGTTCTGTTTGTTTGTTTACAAATATTTTATAGCATATTACATTCTATAGTTTGTCAGAATATTTCATACATAGCCTATTCCCCCGCATTCTTTCCCCACAGAGGCAGATCAAGTCATGTTAATTTAGCCTCTGTTCTAATACGCCAAAATCCGTGGGTTCTGGCAGTTTCCCCTGGCGGAAAAAACTTTCATCTCAATACATTTAAATTTCTTTATCAAATGACAAGGCTTCTCGCATGGAAAGGGAGGTTCATATCACAATGTTTCAGTAGCCAAAATGATGATTTAAGAACAGCGTCGCTGATTGCACAACTAATTTTGATTGCCTCCAATCAGGCATCTCCCATTCTATCCCACAAACTCGTCGTAATATAACAGAGGCTAAATCAACATAACTTGATCTGCCTCTGTGACGAGAGAATGGTGATAAAAGAATTGACAAGCTTTCTGTCAATTGTTCTCAAAGGACAAAATCAAGCAAGGCCAGTTGAAAGGGGGTTACGATCTCGATAGATTTTCGGGTTACCTTTTCAAGAACTCTATTTTATATAATGTCGGCAATAGAAGCTTTGTCACTTATGTATCAATTCAAAACAAAATTCAGTTAGGCAGTCCAGTTCTTTGTGAAGTCTAACAATAGTTTCTACAGTTATAGGAGTCGAGACATTCCTTTAGACAGAGGCAGATCAAGTCATGAAATGTTGATAGAGCCTCTGTTCGTATTCGTCGAATTTGTTGGGTAGAATTTGAGATGCCTGATTGAAGGCAATCATAGTTATTTGTGCCATCAGTGACGCTGTTGTAAAATCGTCATGTAGGTTACTGAATCATGGCAAAGGTTTTAAGATATGAATGACCCATTCCATGCAAAAAGCGTTGTCATTTGCTATAAAATTAAATTTAATTGTGGTTATTTTTTTTCTGCCGGAACGAAGGGACTTGGTCTGATAAGGACAGAAGCTCGGTCAATATTTCATGACTTGATCTACCTCTGTTGGGAGAGAATGTCGTTTAGAAAGACTTCATTAAATTAAATTTTTACTGTTGTCAAAGTTTCTTCCACCCATCTTTAATCAATTCTAGATGTAATTAATTGCCAAATTACTATCATGATTTAAGACTTTCCTAAAGGTGGCATATCGAAAAGTTTGAGGTCTGTTAATAATTACTTTTGACGTTCAGGAATCACGCCTGGCCTGTTTTGGACACGGTTTGCAAATGTGATGTCAAAAAGTTTGTTTTCGCTTCGTGCCTTAACGTTAAAATAACGTGTTTTATTGAATTTCATGTTTGTACATTAAATATGATCTCTGAAATCTCATTCAATATCTGATAAATTGACTTTTGACGTTCTGTGGTCACGCCTAGTACATCTCCGTCATTATTTGAGCATGTTGATGTCAAAAGTAACACAATTTCTATACGTAAGTAACTTGTAACTAACGTGTGTATTTGAATTTTCATGTTAGCAAGGCATTAAAATGATCTATAAACCTTACTTAATGCAAAATATCTAATAACCAATATAAAATCTCAAATGATTGGTCAAATACTGTTCAATTAATCACATTCTATACGTTATTTATGAGAACCGTGCCTTATTCACGAAATAAATTTCATAATGTATTTGACCACACGATCATAAATTCATATCTTCTAAATTCTGACTTTAAAAGTTTTTCAAAGTTTTTGAAACTTTGAAATTCAATGCACATTTAAAATACAGCAAAACACCTTTTTTTGACAAACGTGTAGGTCCGTCAACATCATAGGGCCGCGGAACTCGTGTGAGTTCTCTTACGAAAAGAACTTCTTTTTTATAGAAAAATTGTGAGAATAATCTTACTTATTTTGTAAAAAACTCATTTTCTAATCAAACTCAACGTCAATTATAAATGTTTAATCTTAACTCAAAACTGTTCAATGTCTGAATGTTAAAATAATCCTACGTGACCTAGTTTCGTCCAATGAGCTGGCAGTATTTTGTCTAAACGCCAAACCGCAACAGTTATATTGTATATCCGTCACTTTATGTTTTCTTGAAATAAATACCGATCACATGACCTTGTACAGTCCAATCAGGAAGGATCGTATCTTTTAGATTTCAAAGTCATTATAAAATTCATATGATGGAAGCGCATTTGCCATTTTCTGAATTGTCGACTGATCTTTTCATCGAAACATGTAGAGAACTCGCCTATACGTTTTGGGCAAAGATCAGGAGTCAACGGAACAACGATAAGTAATTGACTTTTGTTCTTGGATACCCTCGTCAGCGAAGTATTTGATTTTTTTCTCATATACCCTCGTCAGTGTATTTTCTCTTTGGTTGTTTCTTATGAAACATTTAGAAAAGATGTATGTATGTATGTATGTACATGTATGTATGTATGTATGTACATGTATGTATGGTGCGTGTGTGTATGTATGTATGTATATTTCAGTTGGCAAGGATTTGCGACGGTTCTTGGTGTATACTGAAATGTTTTCCAAGAAACCAAATACACCGAATAACATTCACAGAATCAGGTGAATCGATAACGGCTTAGACAATCAGACGAATCGATCTGCACATCATTTGAAATCAGCATATTACAGGCCAATGCACTCACTTCATTTCTGAATCATTGACAGGAATGAACCTCGCAGAGATTGCCAATTTGTGATAAACTACGTTTATTTATTGGACGGGGTATTGACGTCTGTTATTTGATGCGTGTTGATATTCAACTGTCAAAATTTATGTGCATGGAGTAAGGAGAAGTAAGAACACTTACTTAGGAAAATATTCGTTTTACTGATCAATCGTCCGGAAAGGGAGGTTTCCGGTTATCAGAGGTCCGAGTATATGAGGTTCTACTGTGTGGCTATATCGTTAATCATGCTATGTAATGTGTATTTTATTTTAAGAATGATTTCAATTGAATATTGTAGTTCTCTGTTCATAGTCGGAATACCCCATAACTCTGCGCAGATTGAGTAATAAACATGTAAATCACTTCTTAACGTATGAAGATCGCGATTTGAATGTCATGAATCCATTGTCTGACATATAATAAACAAATATACGTAACACGGTCACTCTACCGGATTCTTCCAAGCAGTAGTATAACATGAAAACATCGATTCCTTTGACGCAAGTTCAGTGATTACAGCACATAATTGATATCATAAATCGCAATGTTTTTCAAATAAATTTTTCTCACAGGACAAACCAACGAGGAAATATTTCCATGATATTTAAATTCCTTTAATCGCAAAAGAAAACTTAATATAGTTTTGGTTGAAATTAAAATTTATCATACGGTCTTAATCAATGTGTCTTATTCATGTTAAGGAATAGTTATTTTTTTTTTTTAATCATTCCATCATAAAATATGCCACCAATACATGTTTGTAAAATATCATGGCATTTACTACATTAATTTTCCCCTTCTTGATAAGGCACACAGTATTCATGCTTGGTTTCATTTAATCTACTGCTGAAAGGTCAAATGTAACCTTTAAATATTACATACGGCCTTGTTTCTCTATCTGATTTATTGGTAGAACAAATGTTTATACTATGTATAATTTACCAAAACAATGACATATCAACGCTTCGAAAAAGTCATAGTACAAAGTCGAAGAGTTTATCATGTATACAAATTCCAAGTTTACATGGATGAAATTCATGCAAAAACAATTTCCAAGGTACACAAAGAAGAAAATGTTGCAAGAACAACCTCCAAGTATACATACATGTAGATTCAATCATCGTGAGAACAACATATCAGGAGAGTATACTTGCTGCTCCGTACTTTAAGTTTGTTTATTTATAAATAATTACTTGCCTATCCTAGTTCAAATAGCATTTAATTTGGGATGTCTTCTAGGTATCGTAGCACTTAAAAAACGAAACAAATTTCATTTGAAATTTCACCACGTAAGATAAAATTTAATGTCCGTATCATAATTGAATATCACACTTCATAGTGAACTATCACATTATTGTAGGTCATTGAAGTGAAAACTCAATTTTTCATTTGTATCTACAAACATTATTCATAAGTGATTAATTACTTTAAAAATAAGTAAAATGTGTTCCTTTCCATTATGTAAATGTAACAATTCTGATGTATTTCTCTGAGAGTCTATATGGAATATATTAATAGAGATTTAAGAAATCAGAATTTCAAAATTTGACTCCTATCGTTATTTTCATCGTGCCAAAATTCTAAGCCTTGTATCAGGGACAAGAAAATCCAATAATTAGTATAATATTTGTAGTAATACATAGACAACGTGTGATAATTTGTCAACTCTGCTGAAGTTGTTTGACTGACGTCCAAACCAAAGCCAAATTATTTGATATTTGCAATAAGATGCACAAGGAAGTGAACAAACTGATGGTACACAGCTGTACAAGCAATTCTTGCAAGAACAATCTTCGATTATACAAACAAGCAATTCCTGCAAGAACAATCTTCGATTATACAAAACACGCAAATCATGCAAGAACAGTTTCAAAGTATACATACAAGCAATTCCAACAACAAAATTTTCGATTATACAAACAAGCAATTACTGCAAGAACAATCTCCGATTATACAAACAAGCAATTCTTGCAAGAACAATCTTCAAATTTACTTACAAGTAATTGTGGCATGAACAATCTCCACGTATAAATAGAATACATTGTAGAAGGAACAATCTCCAAGTCAACATAGAAAACGGAATTACTCTAGGAACTGTAAACCTTGGTGTCCTCTTGCAATATTTACAAAACGTCCAATTACTAAATGAGTTACGGAAATCCTGAAGAGAAGAGACAATTTCCAAGGAAGAGAAATGCCTAACACCTGCACATACACTGGTCAAATCCAGAACGTGTTTAATCTCTCACACTGGCCGGAGGGCTTAACGCTGGACATGTGGTCAGTTTAATGACCGTCCATCAACTGAACCCCGTCCAATAAGACTGAAAAGGAAATAATCGCCAGTATCATCAGACTTACTGAAACCCCCTTTCATTAAGTCTGGCTTTTCTTTGAACCGATGGTTAAAAAGTAAATTCCTTTGCAAGATTGATGTAGTGGGTGTAAGATACTTACCAACGATTCCAGTACATTCTGATTACAAGAGCAGATGTGTTATTTCTAAAATCACATACTTTGCAATCACAAAACTATCGCCGATACGCTGCTGAAACTGCTCTTACTGTTGATAGCGGATTTCCCTGAAGGCAGACGGAGCGATTGATTAGTGCAGGCAGTAGTGCCAGTGAGCGGCACGTGGTCTGTCATTCCGCTCTCTCCTACCAAAGATGTTCTATAGTTTGCGAGCTTCATGAGCCTACTTCTGTTTTCCTTTCAGTGACAGCGAAAAGAAGACAATTACATCACATTTCTTGCTGTGGATACTTTGAAAGACAGTTAAATACTGTGGATACCGTGTTTTCATCTGTGTTTTATCTGAGGAAATGGGACTTTGGATGTTACATTGTTTATTTGGATATGATGATGTATGAAGAATTCGAATTTGTTTTGAAGAGGATTTTATGAATTCGGTGAGTTTCTGATATCGGATTTCTGGTTGAGGACCCTTTATTACTTTGATATTGACGTTCAAATGATGGAGTATTCTTTACAAAAGGTAAGTAATGCATTGTTTGTTTGTTTTGGAGTATTTGTTTGACATATATGAGATTTAGATACATCATTTAGATCCTTACAAAACCTAAAGTGACAATAACCTATGAAGATTATCGAACCTTGCGTGTCGTCATTGGTAAAAATGACGTCACATAGTATCCTGGAAGGAAATTCGAAAGGACGTGTGTCGCTTTATCTAGTTTGATTTTTATACTAAATTCTAATTAATGAAATGTAATTATGTCGTTCATTATACAGACCATATTTATGTACCAATGTTACTGACGAATCAGAACAGTTGACAACAACTAAAACTTCATGCTCTAGAAGCTAGAATATATTAATCATTCTACAAAACTTGCTACTAAATATCTTATGCTTGTGTGTTTATTTATCGAATTCTGTAAATTGTACATCATTTTAAACATCTTCTTGATCTGGTTATACAAACCCATTTTTCGAACCAAATTTTCATATTACAATACTTCAAGCGTATTTAATATCTGAAAATCATAAAATACAAAGGCACATGTACCTACATGTACGCAACTTCGTATGAAGAGGAAAAGAACACTGCGTCTATTTAATCGTTAAGATGATACGGACATAGTATATAACACACTTTTAACATTTAAGGTGTATTGGTTAATACATATAATGATAGAGTTGAAGCAGACTTTAGTCAAAATTGTAGTATGTCGATCATGTAAAGTTTCGTAAGCAGTATTGTACTGTAGAGTAAAACAAACAAAGTATGATGTAATTGAACGTAAAGTACAACATGGGAAGAGTCAATATGATAGCTATAACTCGATGAAGCTTGGGTAAAAATACAAGCGAATGTCGTTCTTTGCTAACTCGTTGATTTATTATTGCTTAATGACTATTATGCTATTACACGTGTTGTTATAACTTCGCGTGTTGCCCTGACGTGACCTGATCTGACGTCCTTCCGCAGATTAAATGGTTTGCGACCTACTGTAAGTGTCATATCAGCAATATTCCTGCAATTTAGACTACTTTATGAAATCAAAATTATAACACCATTTTAATCACTTTCTCCAATTGGTGCCAAAGCCACCCACTGAATAAAACCGTTTCAAAACAGGACTCGTTTAATATTCCCTATATATTAAGATATATTGATGTTCTTTGCGCCTTGTAAACACGTATGAGGACAAATCCAATACGAGAAAGTAAAGAGGGAACCTGTGATATCGATTACCTGATTACCACAACATATTGGTGTTTACAACTGTTATGTAACGTCGTTAACACTTGTATTATATGATCCTTCGTGGGCTCGCGGAAATTTTAGTTTCCATGTATATGGAGTTCACATAATAACATGTTATAAATGTTACTAATAAGGTGTATTAGTAATGATCAAAAAATTGTAAGTAATGACAATGTATGTTATCTATCGTCCCCAACAATTTGGAGATTCGTTGTTTACCCACGGCACCTAGCAACCTCAATGCAGAGCCTATTCGAGCGATGTCCTTTAGTACTGAGCGTCAAACAAGAAAGCAGAAGCTCCGTATTTTAAAGTCTTTTAGAATAAAGCAAACGTGAATCGAACCAAGGTCTCCCGGACGCACTACCAACTTAGCTACACCTCCAGTTGTTTATTTTATTCATATTGTTTTCATGGTATTACATTTTTGAAGGTTTATCTTCGCCTTGTCATTATTAGAAAATATTTTTCACAAAAAAGCCAATGATACAATATATCTCATTCAAATGAAATGAAACTTAACTTCAAAGAAGCAACAACAAACTAATATCGGGAATATATATATACTGAATTATATATTCATAACTTATGTCAGTAAAATATTCTTTTAAAAATGAAATATTTCTCTGTTTCAGTGGCTTCACAGACTCATTGTGTCACGTTTTATTCCTGTGTAGGTGTTCTAATCAATTTTCTCCTATGATTACGCGACTGAATTATTGATCATTCGTAAATTGGAAAATGTGTGTTAGTCCAGATGAACTCAATACAGCTTATGTGCACCACATGTCAGTTGTAGTGCTGTAAACATATCATCGTTTGTTTCAAAGTGTGAAGCGGGTTGACTACAAAAAAAGAAATTGTGTGATTACTCACATGATGTGTATCACGCTTATAAACTTACTTACTGGCAAGAGCATATTATGAACGAAATGAGTCTTTGAGTGTAAATCAATATAAACAATAATTATCTAACACTGCAAAATAAGCCAGGAACGGCAGTTTGATTTGTACCTATTGCCCCTATTTCAAGAACATTGTATGACATATGTAAATGTATTCATTCATTTCATTTATTATTCATGTTTATCCTTTAAACTCTCAAAGGATAGATGAATCGATCATAAGATTGACAAAGTGCACCAGATCTAGAAAATTGGCCAAAGTGAGTTTCATATGGCACTCAGCGATTGCTTTGGTAACAATAATAGTCAGTTGACATTACGCATTCCGTAATTAAGAAAATTGATTACGATCATCACACTCCGTAATATTACTAAGGACCGTTTCACTAATATATTTGTTAATTTATACGTGTAATACTCTTGAAAACAACGTTAAAATCACACCAATCTCTTAAAAGAATAATAAATCTTGTTCAACGTTAAACATGTATGTACAATAGAAGAGATTCCGATTAGCAGAAATCAGTCAATAGCGTGTTATCATGATATTTAACGTCTTTCAGGTTTGGTATATCAAATAACTTGATTAGAATACGATGTTCTGTACTGTAATGTATAACTAGTAATCCTTAATCATCTGATGCCTTCGTATAATTGGCATCAATGTGACAGACTTAATGAAGGTGTCTTGTTTATGAGAGTTAATAAGAGAGTATTCTATTACTTTCTTTAACGGCATTGTAACAGGTGAAATATCACGATTCATCTTTCTGGTTTGTTGAACTTTGAGTTATTAACATGATGATATATCTTATCATTAAGAAATCTTTTAAGATCAATTTCTTCAATCAAACTCTTAAGATAAATCGTTAGATGAAAGCATACATATAGTATTATAGATAACCAATTCATAAATATCGCTGTCAAGAAAAATATACAGAATAAATTTATCAATATATAGTTATTCTTGTAAAGGACATTATCGTTTTAAAAAGTTTGAAATTATGCTTTATTTTCTATCATGGTCCTATAAGCTTCAATTTGTACCTATTGAAAATGCAATGATTGAGGAAATGAGATAAATTACACCACCTCACTATGCATATTTAGATTCTAACACCTATTGGACTATACAATTAGTTAACAATAAATAATGTGCATACTTATATTGCGCCTTTTCCACGTCCTAAGACATGCTCAAAGCACTACATTATTACCCCGAAGGGGTGTACTTTCACAGCTGCTACTAAGCGCTAATCACGACCATGTAGGTCAGTACATCCAATTTCCAGGACCCATTTTAACAGCTGGGTGGACTGAGTGCAATGTGGATGATGTGCCTTGCCCAGGGACACAACACAGGATGAGACCCAAGTCTCAAATATTTGGTGTCTCCACCGGGATTCGAACCCGGGTCTCCGGCGTGAGAGGCCAGCATGCTAACCACTGTTTTGTTTTTTGAACACCAACATTAACGCCAGTTGACATTGAATAAATATATCTTTTTCTATGAAGTAAAATATTACATGCAATGTTTATCCAAATTTATTTGTTCAGCATATTTCGCAAACATTATCACCCAATGATTCTTTTGGTAGAAACCAAATGCGAAAGCGTGTGATGTCCAGCCGTATCATATTGTCCAAATGAACAGAACGATATGACTATAGATTGTATTAGCAGTCTTATCACCAGCTTAAAAGTCAATTATTCCCTGATGACCTTGACCTTCCGTTCATAAGGCTTCTATCTGATACTGGGAATGAACTCTGCTTGATTAAATAATCTAGCTTACGATGGGTTTATCGATGTATGCTGCTAATTGTTCAATATCTACTATATATCACATTTTTAGTCTGAGCTTTGGCCTGGGGTTTTAGCTAATCAGGTTATAGCAACGGCATATGCTATCATGACACTTCTTTACACCGCACAAGTTTTAATGTTTCCATACTTGCCCATGTCCTTAAAGCGATTTTCAATCGGGAATCCATTATTTTTGTTATTTGACAATATAAGAACATGCTTGACTACTACTATGTTACAATTATTGAATATTCAGAATTCAAATGATACTAATGAGTCTCATTCACAATACATTGTCACGTCGTAAAGAGATTTACATCACTCATAGAGCAGATTCTCCTTTTTGTCATTTTGAATTATAGTGTTCTAGTCAAAATGTCAAATTCCAAACCACTAATGAAACTATTAACTAATTATATATATTTCTAATGGATCATGTTATTTAAGTGTTGAAACATATACCTATAAACTTGTATAAAATGCCCCTACGAATTTCATCTCAACAAAAGGTCCCTTTTAAAGAACCAAGATACCAACCATGACTCCAAATCTACGCTAAGTTGTTTCAGAGGCATTTTAGAACTTTGCGATAAAAGAGGATTGTGGGTTTTAGAGATAATATTGATTTCAACGACAAAATCGATTTCAAAGATTTGAAATTTGTCTATCCTTATCTTAGTCAACCACATCATGCTATCCAGCTTCACTTTTGATAAAATATGCTGCATGGCTATAAACATGCCACTCAAAACGTTACTGTACTGTAATTCTTATTTCTATACTTCAACGTGCCTCTATAAGTACAACTGTCAACACAGGGATCAGGTGCGAGCAGACAGTCAATGCTTTTCCTAAGTGGCCAAAGCCCAACGCTAAATGATGTTGATATTTTCTAGCTAGATTTACCATTCTTTTTTAGATCAACGAGTGAATCAAATATTTAAGATTTATTATTTATTTACGATCTGAAGCCCTTTCAAGGAATGAATGATCAATTTACAAAGCTCTTGCAGTTAGAGCTCTAGGGTTATACACTTTATACATTCTGTCCAATATTGATCTGTGTTAGGTAAGATTATTGGTTAACATTTGACAAGTTGTTTACCATGTCCTTTGTCTAGTTATATTTACAAATAAATTTGCTCTTTTGTCATTATGGACAAACATTGGTCATACATTGGTAATCTTTATTCCAATTCTCATGTAAATGGTTCACAACACAGTGTATCCATAAATCTCTACTTTAGGCTTTTCTCAAATAGGCCCCACATGAG
Source organism: Steromphala cineraria (assembly GCA_916613615.1). Classification (NCBI taxonomy): domain Eukaryota; kingdom Metazoa; phylum Mollusca; class Gastropoda; order Trochida; family Trochidae; genus Steromphala; species Steromphala cineraria. The sequence goes on from OU744731.1 coordinate 23,049,612, forward strand.
TCCATAGTAATGTTTAGCTCATACGAAAATGTAGTTTTCTTCAACAATTGTCGTTTGGTTATAATTTTTATTATTATTATTTTTATTGTCCATGAATGTTTGTTTCACTGTTTTTGGAGAGGATACGAATCTTCGATTCTGCTTGATACAAGCTACAAGACAAACTTTACATGATTACATAGTCCGTTAGCTTAACCGTTTTAACAGTACCATAATGTTGTCCAAGCTCCTTTGAGAATGTATAAACAGATGTAAACATAGTACCAACGATAAGCTTAACCGTTTTATGATTATTATCATGTTATACCGGATCCTTGGGGAATGAAAAAAAAACGGAAATAAAGGAAGAGTAAAAATTATTACCTAGTTATAAAGCCACCTCAACACCACAATTCTAAGGATGTTATATACCAAATGTGTTGTGACAAACTTGACCCTCTTGAGAATAAGATACATTACCGTCTCTGCTATACTTGATAGGTTGTTTAATACAATTTAGAACCAGACACTCCTTAAAGGAAAACATACAGACATAAAGCCCTCGGTGTTTATCGACATATAATGATCAATTTATGCTATGGGTTGTGTATCGACAAAATGGTAGATGTAGCCAATTATTTATGAACAAATTACAGGCTTTGCATTCCCAAAAATGTAATTAAAGAACTTGCTAGGTGCCATTGAGTAATTGCAAAATTATTTTAAAAGCAAACATAACAGTTGTTTGAGAATTATCAATAATGTCTACAAACAATGATTATGTATATTTAATGTATGGACTACCAAATCTCGTTTATGTTTCATGTATCCTCTTACGTGTTTGTATTTGTATTGCTCATTTTTGTCCTATGTTGTTATATGCATACTGTTGTCACTGTTGTCAAACCGAATGTATGTAAAACATGAAAAAGATGGAAATAAAAAAAAAAATTAAAAAAAATGTCTACAAACCATTCATGAAAATGTGTATCACAAAAAATAATAGTGAGTATATCAAAGAATTAAGATGTAATTGTTTAGGGGTAATTGATATATTTTGAAGATGATTGTATAAAATTGACTTTACCGGACTGAATTTGAAGGCAATCTGAATAATTACAAAGATTCTGAATTTAAAAGGATTAACACGGTTATTATACCAATTATTTTATAAAGTTTCTCAATCCAAACAACATGGAAGTGGAAGTTAGTGACAGCAAACAAACAGATAAACAGATGCATTATTAGTAAATTATCAATTCCTTCTTGATAGCCTGTAACTTCGTTGCCAATGACACGTACACAGACTGCCTTATATTGAACAGCAAGTTACATCTTTAATTGTGAATTATGTTTATATAAAATAATCGATAGTGAACTTTTACAGCAAGGTCAACTGTTCGACATGGGAAATGTCAAATCTTAATTCCAGCCAATTTGATTCGTACACATCATTATTCCTGTGAATCCTTTTACATGAATAATGCCTATGAGTGGCCCGAGTCCATAGTGTGTATGTCGTTCAGAAGTTCGTTCCTTCATCCCTTTGGTTGATAGTGTCTATTAAAATTCCTTCCTGTCAACGAGATCAGGTGCTAGCGGACAGCTGATACAGACAGCTCTGTTTACTCAAAAGGGTAATAGCTTTAAGATAAGTGATGTGAAGCTATTGAATGAATTTGATAGCTTAGATAGGAGTGCAAAGGCAAATAAACTGTTTAAAATGGCGTTATTGGTATGGACTTAAGATGATATTTGATTAACATTTAAGAATTTTTAATGATTTATATGAATGTTACTGAAAAACATTTCCACTCTGAATAACGCCTACTTCTCACAGTACCTCAAAGACTTACTTTCATATTATCAGTCTTCAAGATCCATCAGATCACCATTCCAATCCCAACTCACTGTGTCATCCACGAACTCAAAACTAGCCGATATTGCCTTTTAATATAAGTTGCTGCACATAAACTCTGGAACTCTCTTCCACTACAAATCCGATCTACTGACTCTGTTCATCCTTTAAATGACTTTTGAAATGAATCATTATGGCATGAATGTTCTGAAAACTACAACATTTAAGCAGCATGTACATGTACATGTACATAGACTTGTATATTGCATGCTGATCGCAGGAGCTGGTTTACTAGGTTGACACCCCCTCTCGTGAAACCCATGGGCCAAATGCTTGTACAATAAAGATCTGTTTCTCATTTTCTGTTCCCTATTCAACATTGTTTTGAGTATGCCTATAGACATATGTGTACAATAAAGGTCTGATACTAAGACACGAAACATCATGTACAAGGTTGAACATTTTCATTACTGAGTGTACAACAGTGACTTAAAGAGATCAAAGGAAAATCGACCATTCGCTTTTTTTCTGGATTACAAAAGGCTTGGAGCGAATGTGTGTAACATCCTCACACAGTTCGCAAACAGTTTAAAGCATGACTACACTTCTTTATGCTTTCTAGTCGGACATTTAACATGAACTACTGTCTTTAGTCTACCTTTTCAAACATATGTGTAATCAACCTACTGTTGATGGGTTGTGTTTATATTGAAAAATCATAATAAGTTAGCATAATTCTCAAATGAGTATAACGGGATGCCTATAAATGATTTTTACTTCTGATGGATCCCCAACTACTCAAATACGAACTTCAGAAATGTATTCTCATGTTGATAATAAGCAAAATCCCAAGAATATAGATACAGATGGTCGCATAAACAGCAAAATTGAATGGAATGTTAATTCAAAGATGTATCTATAAGATGGTATTTGTGGTATTCGGTATGGTTATCTTTGGACTTCAATGAACCTAAAGAGTATAATCGATTTTTAAAACGTCCTTAAAAAAAAGCATTGCACTAGATGGACCCTTTAATGTACGTGACACTCAACCTGCATGTAGAGAAGAAAACTGTGTCGTTTCCGTTATTTAACGACCATACAGAGTTCGCTGATCACAGGTGGGGGATGTAAGTATGGAAGTGTGAACACATCTGGGTGATGTTTTTCTTTCAAAACGAAATGAGGTATTAGGTCACAGAAAAAATGGTAAATATGGAGACAAGAGAGCTAATATTATTCTACATAGAAATCGCTTTTTGACCATTTCATATTCTTTGTCTTTTTACAACTATATCAATCAGAAAATAGACACAAATTTACCCAAAGTAAACATTTTATGTATCAGTATCAAGTAGTTCATCTCATTTTAGATAGAGTATTGGTACAACATTCCAGTGAATGATCATGAATAGTCAGGGTTAATCGGATTTAGGGGATTGAGGAATGGAATTATGCAGACTACCTTCATCTATTGGTTTGATATTGTCTATTGGAGCTCCTCAACTTCCACACAGAGAAAAGCTGCTTGCAGAAAGCTGATAAGGAAAGCTTTGTTTACTCCAAATGGTAAGAGCTTGAAGATAAGTGATGTTGGCTTATTGAATAAATCTGATAGCTCTGCTGGGAATACTGACACAATATAAAATCTGAAATCTTAGACGATGAAATAAAACCATTTGAATTGCTCTTGAGATTAATGTCTAGAGATTCCTGCACTGACAAATTCTGTACAATATTAATCTTACGCACTTGACTTTGATTGGCAAACCCATGATCTGATAAGCATAGTTTGTACAATATCCAAAGCCATATGTGGCACAGTGGTATTGCTCCTTAAACACTGAATTCATGTAAGTTGAATGAACAGGTGTAAAGGTGACATTTTAGCTACTGTATATTCTTAATTTGCACTTTTATTACAACAACAAGTTTATAAAATGTCATATATATCATACAGTTTTGAAACATTAATAGATATAAATTTTCTTGGTACTTCAGGAGGACACAAACCCCAAACATAAGTGCCTTCGTTTCTGTAGCTGACTGTTTCCTGAAACCTAACAAACTGTTAACTTAAGTAGACCAGGATACGACAACATTTGTTTACATAGAGTGATTGGAACTCTCAGGGGATGAAGACCTCAGTTGTTATTGAATAAGCGAGACAGTTAGCTTGCGAACTGGAGCCAATCGGATAGCTGGGATTTAAGGAACATTGTCTTCAGACGAATTCATAAAAAGTAAAATCCATTATGACATAGGATTCAACATTTTAATGTTTGATGTTGTTAGTAAAATCAAGGATATAACTATACCTTCATAATCATAAATAACGTGATGGCATTCATTCGAGGATATAAAATCTTGCCCTTCATCTACGAAAACGTAAAATTGAAAGATATAAGGTTCATTACACTTCAAGGTCTCAAAACAATATCATTGCAAAATTTACATTTCATTTTCTCAAGAATCAATTACTGGATATTTGTCAAATATTACAAAATATCTTTTGCTGTTTGTTGAGGCCATTCTATTTCTGTTTTGGAATACGTATATTTTTTTTATATAATTTTATGAATCAAAGTCGCCACTTTAAGTGAAAGATCTGAACCAGTGTCATTGCTAAATAGGTCATAACTCTACTCTATTTGACATCTTGGAACACTGTTTCCTGACGGCACTCAAAAACTATATTTCCTTTCTGAACAAAAGGTTAACATGTCATTGTATCTTAATGGAAACAATGCTAGAATAATAAAACATATCAATTAAAGTTTCAACCTACCAATATAGCTAAATATTTTGCATTCATTTAAAGAGATAATACGAAATCTTCTCTAAATTCCTGAATCATACATGTGTCTATCTTAATGACGGAAAGGCTCTAAGCAATATCTTCAAGCATTTATTTTCAAATTCAATTCATTACAGATAAATGTAGATAATTCCATGATATAACATGTTCCTCGGTGTATTTGAGCGCTATGTCGAGAAGAAACTTCTATTGTGCTAAGACCGTCTTTTTCTGTCATTAAAACTGGATATATACTGGTTTTAGCCTGCAACAAAATAGATTTCCATAAGGCCAAACATTAATGTCATCAATAAAAGAACAATGTATGACTTCACTTCTCCTTTTTGTCTAGTTTTGAACAACACCACTCTAATCCATCTGCCAAATATCAAACCAGTAATAAAAATATTAACTAAACATATATGATTCTAATGAATCATGTTATTTAACTGTTAAAACAAATATGTATTATCTGGGATATACATTGTAATGTCCTTACGAATTTCGTCCTAAAACACCGTCCCTTTTTAACAGAAGGGTAATACGAGTGTCTACTAAAAGTTGTTTCTGAACCATTTAGAACATTGACACAAAAAAAACAAATGAGAGTTTTATGGATTATGGTACTTTCTACAATAAAGACGATGATCATCCATAACTCTACTTGCATTTCCTTCTTCTTCCTTCCTACTTGCATTTTCTTGTATCTACTCTATCTGAAAATGTAAGAGATCAATTGTACCTGGTTTAAACAGAACCAACTTTTGTTCTGGTAATTTATGGATTACGGATTATTGACAAGTAAACAATGTTGACCATTGTAAATCAATCTTCTGCAATCAGAGATCTCTTAAAGAGCCAATCCTAGTTAAGTAAGCTAATTATTATAAGCTATTCTATTTCCTGGACTCAAATGATAAAAAGGCGTTAATGATAAAAAGGTCAATTTCCTTAGAATATGTCTGATTTTATTGTCCATGTTATTAAACTTGACAGTTCCCTAGAAAATATTGAAATTTGGTTTGAAGACAAAATCAGGATCCCAGGATTGTCTATTTATTTTGATTCAACCACATCATGCTTTCCAGTGTCTCATTTATAATATGCTGCATGTCAATAGATATGCCACTTTACTTTATTGTTATTCTCATTTCTATACTTCAAAGTTCCTCTATAAGTATAACTGTCAAAACAGGGATCAGGTGCTTGCAGATAGTCATGCTTATCCTAAGTGCCATGGCCAAAGCCCAACGTTAATGATTGAGATTTTGTTTTGTAGCCAGATATGCCATTGTTTGCTTGGTTTACAAGTAATCAAATATTTCAGGTCTAATGTATTTTCAGGAATGTATGCTTTATTTACAATGCACTTGTGGCTAGAGATATCAGTTCATACAATTTATAAACTCTGTACAATATTGATCAGTGTTAGGTAAGATCATTTGCAAACATTTGATGTGTTTAGTTCTTTACCTAGGCCTTTTTCTAATTTTACTCAGACATATTTTTGCTCTTTTGCTATCGTGGTAATTGGTAATAATTATTCAGTCTCATGTAAATGGTTTACAAAACTGAATGTCAAAATGCAAATTAATATCTTCTATACGTTTCATTGAATAGGCCCATCATCATCTATGTATACACATGATGCTAATATAAAAAATTAATATGTAGTTTTTCCTTGACAATTGTTGTTTGGTTATACTTTAATCATTTTTCTTTGTCCATGGATGTTTCACTATTTTATAAGGGATTAACGTTTTGAAGAGGATACGAATTTTCGACTCTGCTTGACACAAGCTACAGTACACCGTGTACATTTTACATGATTGCACAAACGTGTTCTAAGAGTTAGGTTGACGGACTATATCATTATTATAATGTTATACCAGATCCTTTGAGAATGCAAAAACGGGCTCACGGAGTTCCAATGATTACCTAGTTATAAAGCCACCCCGTCACCACAATTCTAGGGATATTATATACCAAATGTGTTGTGACAAACTTGACCCTCTTGAGAATAAGATACATTACCGTCTCTGCTATACTTGATAGGCTGTTTAATACAATTTAGAACCAGACACTCCTAAAAAGAAAACATACAGACATCGACATATAATGATCAATTTAGGCTATGGGATGTGTATCGACAAAATAGTAGATGTAGCCAATTATTTATAAACAAATTACAGGCTTTGCATTCCCAACTCGCAAAAATGCTGCAGCTAATGCAATTGATTGACAGTTATCATTGAACAAACAAACACAATGGTGGTTTTAAAATTCTCATTAATGTTTACAAATGTGTATAAAGATATATATGCCACAATGAGCAAATCAACTAATAAAGAAGTTATTTGTAGGGCCAATTGATATTTTTCATATGAAATGATTGTGTAAAATTTACAAGATCGAACTAAAATTGAAGGCAATATGAATATTAACAGAGATTATTCATTGGAATGGTTCCAATAATTGCTAAAAGGAATAACACGGTCATCAGACCATTACTTTTTATGAAGTTTCTGATGACCATTACTGTTATTAAGGTTTCTGAAAATTCTTCAGTCTGAAATTTTTAAGATATACAGTAAAAGTTATGATAAGATTGTAAATAAATAGTTTGAAATTTTTTTGAGTGATAATCAACGTGCAACATCATGGGACACGTCTATAACTAAACAATACTTCCAAATGTTTAACACTTTTGTAAAGTTTAATTCATTTGATAGTCCCTAGTTCATCATCATATACCTCCAGCATTCAGCAGCCATCAGCTGTAATAAATCTAAAATTACTGATGAATCATCTTATCTCAGGTATATATGTCATGGAAAGCCAGATACATAATTAGTTTACTACCAATTCGTTCTTGATAGCTATTGACATATACACAGTCTGATTTATATTGAACAATGAATTACATCTTGAATTGTGAACTTTACTGATAAGCGATTCAATGACGAACACTGTTGGGCTGAATGGTTATTTATATAAAATTATCACATGGTAAACTTTTATAGCATTGTCAAATGTTCGACACGGAAAATGTCAAATCTTAGATCCAGCCAATTTGATTCATACATATCATTATTCCTGTGAATCCTTTTTCATGAATAAAGCTGACGAGTGGCCCAAGTCCATAGTGTGTAGGTCGTTCAGAAGTTCGTTCCTTCTTCATCCCTTTGGTTGATAGTGTCTATTAAAATTCCTTCCTGTCAACAGGATCAGGTGCTAGCGGACAGCTGATACAGACAGCTCTGTTTGCTCAAAAGGGTAATAGCTTTAAGATAAGTGATGTGAGGCTATTGTATTAATAATATAGCTTAGATAGGCACGCAAAGGCAAATAAAACTTTGAAAAATGGCATTATGATAGCGTTATTGGTATGCTTTTGAGATGAAATTTGATTAATAACTATGAATTTTTAACGATTGTATGAATGTTATCGACAACATTTTAGCTGATAAGCTTTCTTTTGAAGAACATATCGTCTATAATATTTGACTGAAATTATTGTGATAAAGTAAATGTACATATATAGTCATTACTTTGACACTTATGAATTATCATTACCAGATGATAGAAAGAATCCATTCGGTTGCTTTTGCATATCTAAGAAAGAAAAAAGGCTTTTAAAAAAACTCTTCATTGGGGAATTTAATATGTTGTTCTAAAATAAAAAGCTGCTACATATAAATTATATACAACTCTTCGCTAACAGTGAATTCACAAAATCCTAACCTAAACTCTCTAAAAAAAAAACCGCAACCCCTGATGTTGTGCAGTGTTGATATCAGTCTTTAACTTTTTATAACACATAGATTATCAAAAATAACACAATGAAATTTAACACGGTGAAACAAATGTATGTGTAGTATAAGGTTTCAATTTCCTAGGTCTCTATTATACATTCGACGGAAACTAGGGGGCGCTTTCTTCAGTATCTAGTATGAGGGCCACAAACTGTAGTCACTGTATTTCACCTCCTCGGAACAGAATGGATCAGACGACAAATCCTTTCCTTTAATTTGGTATTGCTCAACACTCATTCTGTAGTGCATCTAACATCTACGGTGGTAGTGTACGTGCACGGATACGACGATCAAGATAGTCCTAAGAATTTTTGATGGGGTTGATGTCGGGCGACCTGGAGGGCCATGGCAAGGAGTCGACATTTGAATTCTGTAGAAAATCTACTGTTGCACGAGCTGTGAGAGGGCGGGCATTGTCCTGTTGAAACAGCTCCCTCTATTGGACGATTATCGAAAAAAGGTGTTGCTGTAAAACATTAATTGATGTAGCGTTGGACCGTCAAATTGCCGGAAATGATGACCAGGTGTGATTGTCTGTTGTTAGACATGGCTCCCCACACCATGACGCTCCCTCCTTCAAACTGCCGCCTGTCGAACGCAGTTCGGTGCGAAACATTAATCTCCTAGTCTGTATACACTTTTCTTGACGTCAAGACTGAAGTAGAAAACGGGATTCACGTCTCCAGTTCATTAGCGTCCTCATGCTTACGTTAGTGCATCTGAGACGTTAAAATCGATGTTGGCATCTCAGAACAGGTCCGACAAATGGTCGTTGTGCATGAAGATTAGCCTCACGTGAACGGTTCCTGGTGGTTTTTGGCCGACAATCTCCTCAAACCAGGCACTTCTGTTGCAGTAACGGTTGGTGTGGCTTGCCGATTACGTAGGTGGGTGACCCGGGTGAAACGATCCTGAGCCGTTGTTGTAATCCTTAGTCTACCAGTCCGAGGACGGTCTTCGGTTGCATGCAACTGTCTGTAGCGATTCCAAAGTCGGGAGTCGTTGTTTTATGGACATTAAGACGGCGGGCATCTGTTCAAAAACTTTACCCGTCCTGAATCCGACCAATGGCAATATTTCGATCTGCAATATTCAATCTGGGCAATTTCGACCTTGATTTTTGGAGTAAACGAATTGAATATATTGCCAAACTACGTTTCCTTTTATATAACTCGGCTTACACTGGGATTTCCTTGATTTGTACGTGCGGTTCACTTTTAGCATTATGCACATGACTGTTTCGCACATTCTCGAAAAAAATCGGATAAAAAGTCAGCGTGCGTTAATAAACTTAAGGCTGCATTTTGAAGCTATTACTAATCAAATAAGAACATGTTAAGAATACATGACAAAAAAATCCAATTCACATTCACCATTTTTGTTCCGAGGTTGTTGTCAGATATTGAGAGAGGGCTTGCGTTTCTTTTTTGAGAGAATGTACTCACATATATTTTACTTACATATATTTGTATCAAATTCTGTTATTAAAACTCTCGCCCTACATAAAATGCTTAAATGTATTGCATTTGTTTGGAATAGATGTAAGTTACAATGCGTTGGCTTTATGACAACAGATTTTTATCAGTTGATCACTCCAACTCCCTTGAGATCATAAAACCGACTCTGTGATCACAACTTATCCATTTAGAACACTATTTCATTCTATGAGAATTGTAATAAGTTATGATTCAGGATGTTGATCAACTTACTTGCATCTGATGTATGTTGTATATACACTGAATAATAAATGAATCGTATCAAATATTGTTCTTGGCCATTAACAAACAAAATCTGCCTTACTTATTTATTCAAAATTCAAATAATGGTTCAGTGTGACAATATTTTTGTTCCATATTCTATAGCTAATTACAGTACAAATCGAAAGGGGGTTTCTAGTAACTAAAAACCAAAACGTCTCGTTGTGATGGTTAATCTGATACCATAAGATATTACATTCCTTGGATCAAAATAGTAGGAAGCATATTGTTATGGTGATAACAGTATATCAAAAGACACTGACAACGACTTCATCCTTACCTTGTATGATTATATAAGTAAAATGTACATTGAATATGGCTAAATATCAATTATATGCATTTTCTAAATGTGACGAAATGCATGTTCCTTGTTTCTAATGTTCTGATAGAAATATAAAGTTAAATAGAAACATAATGTTTTATAAAGTTTGAAGTACTTAACATCATCAACAAATATATGATATGAAAAGAAGAAACCAACGTATATTACTTTTTTGTAAAATATGATATAGGCTTTCACGTTGTATGCTGGTGGCACGAGCTGGACGAGGTTGACAACAATTCCAATGAAACCCAAATGTTTTCTGATTGTCACAACATGTTCCCTATTCTATTGACACAAGTTATGTACATGTAAATAGACATTTGTGAAATATGTTGTATCGATATCTAATTATAAACAAAATATTATTCACAAGGCGTTCTTCCATTAGAGGATGTGCAAAGACATAATGGAGAACAAAATGAATCAACCGTCCCTTTTTTTCTTAAATACAAAAAACGTGCATTGAGACAAAGGGAAGCCTGTGCCACAGTTTTAAACAGTTTAAGGCAGTTTAAAGCAGCCCTGTAGTACTTTCTACTTGAATATCTTTAAGGTTCATTTTCAATCATAAAGTGTAATCCCCCTACTTTAGATGAGTTATATTTCTATCAAACAATCATAATGGGTTGCTAAGTTCTTCAATGAGTTTAACGGTATTCATATGGTGATTTCCACTACTTATTGATTCTTCACCTCTTACAAAAACGAAGTAAAGAATTGTAGTATTATGTTACTTATTAACATATCCACGGAAAATAAATACAGATGGTCACATCAACAGTAAATCTAAACGGAATGTTTATACAAAGAGGTATCTACATGTATAAAGTTTTTTGGATATTCAGATATGGTTATCTTTGGATTTCAATGTACCTAACCAGTACAGTCGTTTTAAAAACGCCCTTAAAACCAATCTTTAAAGCAATGCACTAGATCAACCCTTTAATGTACGTGACACTCCTCTTTCATGTAGAGAAGTAAACATGACCGTTTCTGTTGTTTAATGCCCATACGCCGTTTGCTGATCACTGGTGGGTGATACAGTACGGAAATGTCAACACATCTTGTTGATGTTTTTGTTACAAAGATAGTACACAATGAGGTGTAAGGTCACGGAAAAACGTGATATGCATAGAAATAAGACAGTTAAACTAATTTCAGATAAAACTTGCCATTAACATATATATTCTTTAAAATGTATTTTTTCTTCAGAAAAAAACAACTTTATACTAATTACATATATCAGAGTTCATCTCATTTCATGTCAAATTTTGTTTTAATCCATATGCTTGTATTTTACTACTTTTCTTATTATCTAGAAAACCTTTATCTTTTGATATTGGACATGTCGGCATTTCAGTAGTCAGGGTGAATCAGATATAGGGAATTGAAGAAAGCGCGGAATAGACGGCCTTCATCTACTGGTTTGATAGTGTCTATTTGAACTCCTCAACTTCAACAAAGAGATCAACTTCTTGCAGCAAGCTGATACAGAAAACTCTGTTTACTCTTAATGGTCAAAGCTTTAAGATAAGTGATGTGGGGTTATTGAATAAATTTGATAGCTACGCTGGGAAACAAAGACACAATATAACATCTGAAATCTTAGACGATGGAATAGATCATTTGAATTGCTCTTGGTATTATTTTCTTCAGATTCCTTCACTGGCGTATTCTGTACAATATCGATCTTTATGCACTTGACTTTGATTGGCAAGCACATGATCTCATAAGCATTGTTTGTACAACATCGAAATCCATATGGAACAAAATGGTATTGCTACTTAACACTGACTTCGTATAAGTGGTTGTCTGGGATGTACTTATGTAAAGCTGAAAATATGCTTAGCTATGTGTCCTTTGGATTTGCACACAACGAATTAATCAAATTTTATCAATATCATAATATGTTTTTACGTAATATATTTTTATACAATTTTGGAAACGTAAATTCATAATAATTTGTTTTAAACATCTGAAGGATTAACTCTCCAAACAAAAGTAGTCTTATTTTCTGCAGCTGACTGTTTCCTGAAACTAACATAAGAGGTCAAATGTAAGTAGACCAGGATACGACAACATTTGTTGACATAGAGTGATTGGAACTCTCAGGGGATGAGGACCTCAGTTGTTATTGAATTAGCGAGACAGCTAGCTTGCGAACTGGAGCCAATAAGATGGTTGAAACTTAAGGAGCATTGTCGTCAGAAGACTTTATTTTCTTAACTCTTGGCATCTAACAATTCGATTTGACAAAGCATTTATACATTAGAAATCAGCAAATCAGTGAAATGGAAATAATCCATTGTGAACCTAGAAAACTGTCAAGTTTTATAGAATTTTGTACATGCAATAATTATCATAATATGTAATTGTGCTATTTTGGTTTTCCATTTCTACAATGTATATGTCTGGCAGTTTCCGAGAAACAGGAATAGTTACTCTTCTCAATCTTAGACCTTTGTATAGTATGCATACAAAGATATGATTCAATCCATTTACACCCGTGGAGTGAAATATAGGATAGTTTGTGTGGTGACTTTTCATTTGTCCATTGCTACATCAAGGTGGTATAAGTAAGAGCACATTGATATGTCCGTATTGATATGTCCGTACATGTATGTCTGTTACAAATATGATGCTTATCCATAAGACAGATGTGTAGGAGTTTTCATTTTCTGTCTTAGACAAATGGGAGACAGTGCGCTTAACTGGATACATGCCATAGACCGCTCGACGTTATGTGGATTTATGTTTACGTTAATTTAGTTATTGATGGAGACAAAAACTACATGAACCAACTGTCTGGTATCTGTGTGCTCATATTGTGTATCACATAATCTGCAGTTGTGCAAATTGCCTAATCAAAATCACATGCATATGACACATATACTGATGATAACTTTCTTTTATGTAACAAGTCATTTACATATGATTTAATTAGATGTAGCAGGATTTTTTATTTAAAAGAATAATGTTTTAAGCTTTTACGTTTTTATTGTCATAATGATTATTGTTCACTTCTTAATTCATTCTATAATCTATCTTAAGTATTCTTATTATCTCCTCTATTGTTTAAATCAAGTATGGGTGATTGCTGCTTTCCACATACATTAAAACTATTACAATCACATATAAAGTATTCGACACTACAAAAATATATGAGTTAGTTAGCAGTACTCGCATGCATTACCTTATCCAACAAGACAACATTCCTGGGAATTACTGGGCTGGATATTTCACAAATATGGTAGTTAAGCGAATGACTGAACGTCAGAATGCAGACGACCTTTGATGGTGTCTATTTGAACTCCTCAACTTCAACAAAGAGATCAGCTTCTTGCAGAAAGCTGATACAGACAGCTCTGTTTACTCTTAATGGTCAAAGCTTTAAGATAAGTGATGTGGGGTTATTGAATAAATTTGATAGCTACGGTGGGAATACTGTTTCAATCAAATATCTGAAATCTTAGACAATCACATAAAACCAATTGCATTGCTCTTGAGATTATAAGCTTCAGATTCCTGCACTGACATATTCAATACAATATTGATTTGTATGCACTTGATTGTGATTGGCAAACCCTTGATCTGATAAGCATGCTGCGCGCTACTCTGGTGAACACATGAAACAAACTGGTAATGCTATTTGCTCAATTTCTTGATAACTGAATTCAAATATGAATATGTGTTTATAACGGTTTAATTCCGCCAAACATTCTCTATTGAGTATGACATCCTTTGAGGTTTCTGGCACAATCCAGACTTAAAAAGCTGTTCAGGGAGAATGGTAAAAGTCTACACAAAGTGAAATAGTAAAGTGACTAGTCATATAAATAACACATAATTTTTTAGGTTTCATTTAAGGGTTGCGAAAGTCGCACAGATATTGAGATCAGATGAGATCATTCCACAGCACTAGGACAATGTGAGAGAAAGTTCTGGAGGCAGAGTATTTGATTATGTAGGACGACACTGCTAGGAGGTTACTCTCCATGAAGTGGAGCACATATGGCGTCATAAGTTCCTTGAGGTAGTCAGGACTGGTGTTGTCAAGACATCTATAGGAAATACAGAGCAGTTTAAACTCTACTAGCCTAATTCGTTTGATTTCCAATAGCACACGAGTGAGTGTTCGCAGATATAACTGTTTTGCACTTCGTAGAGATATAAATCAATATGAGTTTAGAATAACACAGGCTTTGATATTAATTTCACAATTTGGGTGGTCAGCTGGTTTATTCAAGAGACTGATAAAGTCGTTCCTTTCATTTTGTTATCAAATCTTCTTACTACATGTAGGTTTGGTGGTTAGCATTGAATAACATTGTTGAACAGACAACTGTAAAGTAATAAATAACGACGGCAATTTGTAAGATATGCATTTTGCCCGTAAACTTTATATCTTTCAGGACATATGATATATAATTTAACAACCTTTGTTGACAATAGTCTACGTTTTTCAAGATATATAGTGTACTTTTGCATTACTACCTAGATGTATGTAAATACATGTCACTTATCTTTAACAGTTGTCCAAGCGGCGCAAAACAGCAAATCATTCACTCTTTTCTTTGGTTTGAAGCATTTCTTAATGCCTGATAGCGGACGATCATGATAAAAACCATTTTATTGATGTTATGAATATGTCAGTTACAAAAGCAGTGTATGGATTAAAAATTTCGAACGACTACTGTTATTATTTTTAAAATCCTTTTTGATAGAAGTGCCATAATGAT
The DNA here is from genome assembly GCA_916613615.1 of Steromphala cineraria. Taxonomy (NCBI): domain Eukaryota; kingdom Metazoa; phylum Mollusca; class Gastropoda; order Trochida; family Trochidae; genus Steromphala; species Steromphala cineraria. Next base: position 23,064,882 of record OU744731.1, read on the forward strand.
ATTCATCACAACAAAATCTACATTCTGACATGTCATGGAAACCTAAACACAATTGTGAATTTCATGCTGCAAAACACCAATGTACAGTGACCTTGTGTCTGATGACTGATGCTCTGGTTCCAACAAACCAGCCCAAGAAGTCAACGATTAGTAGATCAGGATACCACAACATATGTTTACTCACAGTGATTGGATCTCTCGAGGGATAAGCGTCTCTGTCGTTATTTCATTAACTCGGTAGCTAGATGGCGAACTAGAGCAAATCAGATGAAACGTTAGAAGCTTTGTCATTTGTGACGACCATATTTGCCTAGCTTTTAGTATTTAAAGGGACAGTAGCAGTTTTTGTTTAAATTCTTCAAATGTTCCCCAATACCACTAAGTTAATGCCAAATGCGATTTTTGTACAACTACAATTCAGTGTTTTCCACAAATCTTTAACTGAACTTTAACGATAGCAAAGCACTTCTATGTTTCATGACATTTAGTCTGATAATTACAGACTGCTTATCTCTTATTCATTACTGTGTCAAATTAAACAACTGTTAAAAGGTTGTGTGCATTCCGTGTGTATGTTGCTCTTTTGAATGAAAGTTGGCCATTTAGTGAAATCTAACAAACTGCAATGGAAAAGTTTCAGAGCATAGAATGTTCATTTTTTAGTTCCGATGTTTACATTCATGAAAAAACAATGTCGTGACAGTGGTTTGGCGACGAGAACAGAAGAGAACAAAACATTTTTACCAAGTGCCATTTTAATCATATGAAGGACCTCTTCTGGTGTTTGTTATATATCTATCCACTATCTTATAATAAAGGGAAACTGTTGTTACAAAACGTTGTGAATCTCTTAGCTTTATTCAATTATTACTCTTTTAAATTGTCTTTGATTTGACGACTTTGAAAACGCACACATTTGGTAAGAGAATTAATCCATTCATCGGTTCTACGAGTATGTATGTATCTTTGTAAGCAAACCTGATGATTTCAAAGCATTGCTGAGTAGTCTCATCGCTAATCTTTTGTAATATGCGAATATTATACAAATACATATACTTTATTTTATTTTATTACACAATTACTAAAAGTACAGCGCTTTCTTTATGTTATTCTTGAAACTTTGGTGCACATGACACCGTGTTTAGAGAACCTTTAAGTATGTCCTATGTTCGTTTTACAGCCTACCAAAGTAACTAATCCGGGGCTTTTTTTACAGGAGATGCCGCTAATGGCTCAGATATTGCCTAAGTGACGCTTAACTAACTCATTTATAAACATGGTCGAGTCAGAGTATTATTTTCCCTTTTCTTCTAGACATCTTAGGTTAAGCGGAATTACAAGATAGTGAATATAAAATTGCGATTGACATACAATGTATTTTTATGTGAATTTAATTTGCAACAATGGTAATCAGTGACAAATTAATATTGCAACATTCCTGACTTAATTTTGTCATTTGTGATTAGTCAATTAATTTAATTGAAAAGGAGTCAGTGTATAAGCTCATATTAAAATAACTTTCCCTGTCTGTTACATTCACATTTGTAAAATATGTTAGACCATAACACCATTAAATGGTGGATTACGGGTTAAGAAATATGCTAATGTTTTGTTGGTATTTTTATGTATTAATTTCCGATTACATGTATGATACAGTTTTATTGTTAAAATTGAAGTCGTTCAAATAAATATTTAGACAGAATAGACCAAACAATGGAAATTAAAATTTGTCAAGTAAAACGTTACAATCTATCGTATAATGCGTTGTTGATTATAATTATTTTCACAGCTTTGTTCTGACAATTCAATTTCTGGTATAATTTACGCATTCTTCGCATCATAAACAATCCTGTTTCGATCAAGAATGGGTAATATCCAATGAAATAGTTAAATGTTCAATATTCCGTATCAAATGAAATTTGTCAAAAGAGATTCTACTTTTCCTCAAAGTTGATTTAATCATTTGTTATAAAATAACATAACGCTTGTTGTTCTGTCAATATTGCATTGAAACATAGTTGCTAACAATAACTGAAGTCCTAAGGGAACTCTTCTACACGATTGCAAATCAACGTAAAGAGCCACTCCATGAATTGGGGGAGGGGTGTGAGGGGGTGGTGGCAGAAGTGATTGAGAAGTATTGACTGTTGCAGGACCATATCATTTTATAGCTTATCGATGTCGTGTAGTGCTACAGGAACATTTGAAGTCATGTTTGGGATTGAAAAACGGGCAATGACGCCCGTCAATCAGTTAAACGTTATTCATAAAGAAGGTGAATAAGCCACTTAGTTTTTAAAAGGTTTAACATAAAATTCGCCCACATCCACATTGACATTAGAACGTGATTCCATTCCCCGAGTTCAAAAACGTATGTATTTCATTTTGACACCCTCAGCGCCCTACTTATTGACTAAAATAACATCTATTGAGATGTATCTTAGTTTTCAAAACTTTCTTTTTAAAAACTTATTATAGTATAGTAATAAAATCCACGAAGGCATGAGACAACAACATGTCCTGTAATGTAAATTTTGTCAATGAATAGACTGGTGAATTAACTGCTGACATTTTGAACAATATGTCGATAGGTCAGTGCCTAAATATTTCCAGTTAAGTTTAATAGTCTATTAGTTTCCTTGTTCCTTGAAAATTATGTTTTAATTTAGTCAGTATATCATTGAACATCAATAGCTTTGTAACCATTCACACACACTTACCTTTTATCAAATATTTTGAATGGATGATAAGTTTTTATATGACCTAGACCAATTGGCCCTGTAGTTAATCATGAAAAATCGGTATTCTGTAAGTGTATATGGGGCAGTTTAAAATATCACAATTCCTGTCAAAACATGATCAAAGCTTTTGCTTAAGTAATTCAAGCTATAAAGGGTTCCTAGTACATTCTCTGCACACACAGGTAGATCAAATATCCCAACTCTACACTTACCTCTGTTTAAACACGAGCGTGTCTTGGCTGAATTTAAGAAGAGACCCAAAAACATCGCAGGTCTCTTTTAATTGAAACATTGAAAATTTTGCAAAGTTTACGAACTAACTATATGCACTTACTTTACACACTCGCCATGAAGGTAATATAAAGATAATAGAATAAATGAATCACTGTAAGATTTCTTCAAAGAACATAATCTACGAGAACTTCATACCTTGACCAGGATGTATTTGCAAATGAGCTTTGAAATGTTAAGAAGATAATGTTGCCAGGCACCTTAGGATATGAACACAAACAAACTTTCACATGTCACTTACTTAAAGGTTGTTGTCACTCATAACATTCAAGCGTGGTATTTAGTTGTGGGTGCTTTTCTTGAGAAAATGTCATCTAAATGCCAACTCAGACATATGTGGTTTATACCTGATTGACATTTCCAGAGATGTTAACCTCATTTGTCTTATTATTTATCATTCTGATTGACTTGGTGATTGTAGTTAACATATCTGTAACAAAATAACAAAGTATAAATTTTAATAGGCATGCGCAGATGATGATAGTACTCCACGTTGAGTGACTGTGACAGATATTCCTAAAGAGGAAGCTTTAATGTTACAACGAAGACTATATCATTTATCAATGAAACTGGTGTAAATGTTTTTTTAAGGACAGGTAAAACTGTTTATTTCCCTTCCCCTTAAAATAAAGTTACTAACCAATGGAAAGTTCTTCTCAGCAAATGTAATATTTCCATGCGAAAAGTGAACATGGAATACCTGAATTCAACGTTGTTGAATTGCAAAATGTATTTAAAAAAAACATTTTAGAACGGTTATACCACATATGGTTTTTATTTTTGTATATATAGTATATTTTCTTTGAGAGGCATTTTCTTCTTTTTATATACACTCATATACAAAAGAAACGATATCAACTTTTCAAAAGAGTACAGAACAAAATCCTGTTGTAAATGAAATGCGACTACGAACCTTTGTGATAGGCACATTAGTCGTGAAGAAGTACTCACAATTTCAAACATCAAAGTATGATATTTATAACTGTATGACTGTTCAAATACACGAGGTGTCAGAAAACAGCTTTTTCAATTTTATTTTTTGTCATTATCTTTTGAATTGGAATAAAAAAAAATATGAAATGTAAAAATCTTATAAATATAAGATGTTATCAATATAAATAACCCGGGTAGAAGTTCATTTGTTCACGCATTTTGCCTATATGTTGGTTTAAAAACACACAAAAGGGTCATTTTCGCTTTCCTATCTCGTCTAGTTAAGGAGATTTGTAAACAGCGTTTTTGAAAGGCCTGTATTTCAAAAGCGTTAACAGATATAGCTTTGAAATTAAAAACTTAGTTCAGTTAGCTCTTGAAGACACGAATTAACCCAGTTTCAGCCGTAACTATCACTCATAGCTTAACCTATCATGTATTTTATATGGTATCGTTTCTCTGAGTGTAGTATATTTATTGCAATCACTAAACCCTATATTAGTCTCATCGTAAAAGAAATTAGCTCAAAAGGCTATATATCAAGCTCAAACTATCAACAACAAAATGACATAACATACAATGAGTATATATAATGAAAAAAGGGAGCAATTATATTACTATACCATCAATTTGTAACGAAATGCTGACAAGCACTGTTGTCTTCAGGGAGTCCTTGTTAGAACAAAGCAACGTGAAAGTAGATGATTGGAAATAACAGGATTTAGCTGTTATATTTTTAATTGTATAGCTTACGTTCAGAAAGCAATTTGCATTTAGATTTTATTGGGACTTGAAATAATCGTGCATCAGTCAAGATAATCTTATTCGAAAGTTGTCAAACCTGCTCCAAGTGCCAAATACAAAACTGAAAATCCTACGGAGAACGATCCTTTTCAGCAGCCAAACTTTGGAATTCTCTTCCAATTGAAATAAAGTAGTTCTTAAAAATTTTGTCCCACGTTAAAGGCCAAACGCTACATGTTTTTAGTTAAAGATTGTGAAGCACAACACATCCACAGAAATATTCTTATTGCAGACTTTGTTCTTGTTTAGCATGAGGTCCTACCCTGTTAATGTTTTCGATGGTGGTTTGTTATTTCTCGCAATTCAACATACTATTCATTTTGGAGAAAACATTTTAATGAAACAATATTGTAAATTTATTTACTCAATGTCATCCGACAATCATTGAAATTAAAAGAGAACTGGGTCAAATGATTCGGGAACAGATGAACAAATGTTAATGTGACCTCAGATGTTAGGTCTTGTATCTGTTAATTATTAAGCTTTATTGTAGATTCTCTTATTCTTTTATCGCTAGAGTACAACGAGTAATGTGAACGTCATTAGCAGATGATTCGACTGAGCGCGGTCATCTTGACTGCATTCTTCATGTTGACAGTTTGACGTTTTTTATTTGTTTATGGCTTGATAATGATGTTACCATGCTGAGTCTTGACATAATGCATTTGTCGTCTTGGGGGGAAAACTTTTGAGAATTTTCAAAAAGTTCCGTTCTTCAGCAGTCAGTGTTCAAGAAAACGGTGGTTAATTTTAATATTTAAGATTTCAGAAATGGATGAATCTGACAGAATATGTTTAATTTCATCTTTAATTCATATTTGGGCACATCATGCTACTGCTTGTATAAACTAACCCCAAATAATGTTCTGTGTTGTCATCAGTGGCGTTATGTATTATTTTTGTAATGCCTTTAATTTTTTTAGAGTGATTAACAAACAGTGTAAATCAGTGAAACTGGTTCTGATGGGCATGGAAGTTTTATTAAAATAAACGCTTTATTATATTGTTCCATTTCCGATAAAGACAATAAGTAGTTTGATATGTTGGACCATATCAGATTAGACGTAAGTCTCTCATGCGGCTGGTAGCCATTACACTTTTTTCATTTAAGTATGTGCAGTCTATGAACTGTTACATTTATTTACCCTTTGTCTTAACTAAGGTTTAATAAAGTTCTCATGTTAACATGTGTCAAAGTCACATGTTGTGATGTTGTTTTGTTATGTTTCAGAAGTTGGGAGAGTAGATAGCTCATAATTCTGTTGGTTGTACATTGTGATGATAACAATATATTTATGAGGCAGTAGCAGGTATTCTGTTTGTAAAATTTATTGCTACGAACATCATGCAGACATATTACTTTATGACAAATGTATTATTTTCACGGACTCAAACATCAAAACATAATGTATTGGCGGCCATTACCTTTAACCATTCGAGGTAGGAGATACATTTGCAGGAAGCGTAATACTTACATGGATACGTATTAACATTAATATGAAAATAATATTGAAACTGAACAAACAGATGACAACCTAGAGTACAACTGGAATGAATTAAGACTAGCAGTAGAATGCGTAACTTCAAGTAATGAATGTTTGCCATCTTTACGCAAACATCCTTCAAGAATATATCTATAATTGATAAGTGACATCTTTACTTTAACTTTAAAGTAAACATTTGCTTTTAGCTTGAAATACGCACCATATCGTTTGAATTATCACTGCCTGAGATGATAAACTTTCTTAATCAGATGCAGCATTGGTGTCCACCGTGTGTGGTTCCTATTAAATAAATAGTATTCAAATCCAATAACAACAGTCCTTAAGATGATACTTTTAAAGGGGCAGTAGCACATTTTAAAATAATTTTATATTTTTTAATTTTCACTATTAAGTGTACATGTACGTTAATTATAAATGTATGTTTTGATAGTGTCAAAAATCACATATCACAAACCAATTATCCATAGTCAGAGGTCAAAGTATGAAGATTCACCTACAATCCATGTGCGGCCATTTTGTGTGAACACCTTTAATTCATTTTGTATAAGAAAAGGAATCTCATGGCTAAACTTTACATTATATATCTGAATGATATATTTAAATGCCTTGTCTTTCAATTGGAACCATTAATTTTTAGTTTCCTGACATCACCTTATTCTCCCCCTAAAACGTGCTACTGCCCCTTTATGAAATATCGATAGAATAAGAAGTAATCCTCCTGGTTGAATAGAGATTGATCAAGAACTGAACAAAAAGATGACAACCTAGAACACAACTGATATAAATTAAACTAGCAGTAAAATGCTAAAATTCCATCTTTACGCAAACATCCTTCAAGGATATAACTATAAATGATAAGTGACATCTACATGTATACTTTAACGTTAATGGAAACACTTTGCATTTAGCTTTAAGAACGCACCATATAGTTTGAATTATAACTGCTAGATTTGATAAACTGTCTTAATTGGATCCAATATTTCGTCTCAATTTGTGTGTAGTTCTTTTTAAGTAAAAGGTATTCAAATTCAATACTAACAGTCCTTAAGATGATAATTGTAAACTAAAACAAGAGGTACAATCAACGTTTATAATCTGATCTTTCTCTGTGGATATAGAATGCTTTATCAAATATAGGATTGACTGGCATAATACTATCAAGACTCTCGTCAGATTGCTGCAATAGACGTGATTGACTCTGTTTGTCATATTACAAATTGTATTGATTACACAAGATGATGTATTCATATGACATCGAAACCAAAACACTAATGTAAGAATTATTTTTTCTCGGATTTATCATTGTCTATTTGACGCTTTTACTGAGGCAGGCGGCGATAATTACCTTCCAGGCTGAATGAATGTATTATGTAGATTTTGCTATCATGATATCTTAAGATATGTTGCAGCTTGTAATCTAATTTGGCTATTCTCATTGCTTCTTAAGAATGATTTAAAAACATAAACAAACTTATTTTAAAAATTCATATTTCCTTCATGTCACATATCTGCTTCATCTTGCCTTTAAGATCTTTCTTGGATGTTTGTTTGCAGTTCTACGATTTTGATAAAACAATTTATTTTTTCACGGAAGGTTCTGGTTCAGATTTCTTACTAAAGTACCTTCTCCAGAACTAGTTAATAGTTCACAGCTTGTCAACAAATGCAAAACCACTTAATGCTGTTGGGTAAATTGTTTCTATTGTCGACAATAATATCAATATGAGCACATTTCTAGATGCTGAAGGTATTTTCAACTGTTGTTTTCTTTATCGGCTCCCAACAAATGGATGGATCAATGAAAGCAAGTTGCGCTGTCAGCGATATGGTATTTGAAATCTGTTGTTGACAGTCAACTGAGTTCTCTTTTGGCTCTGAAAAATAGATTGATAATGTACGTTCTGCCAGTTAAATTGCAATTTGCGTTTTGGTATTAGGATCGGTTTAAACTTTATCTTTTCCTTTCTGCTTCGCAATGCCATTCGCTCACTATCTATAAGTTTTAATGCCGCCAATTTAAAATGGAATGGGTTCTTAATTCCCTGATACAAAAATGAATCTTTTAATGTTTTAAGACTTCCCAATGTACAATATGTCTACGCCAATAACCATGCTGGGCTTTAAGCAGAAAGTTCCATGGATCCAAATGTTGTTATACTTTGCATTGTTATAGTGTTTTTATGAAGGCTTATCTACGTTTGCAATAATATCTTTATCACTGATGCAATGATACAAAAGTTAACATAAATGAATTGTAGAATATTTCATGAGAGAAGTTATTATTTTGGAGTTTCTCAAACATGAGAGAAGATTAATGCATGCTTTTCGTTTTATAAAATTTCAATGTCAAGATACCACAGTTGTTTAGGGTTTTCGTGATTTGCAAACCCCATATGGCGATCTAACACAAAATGTTAACACAAAACTCTAGACTTCTAGAAACTCAACTAAACAAATGAGTATCACTCTACCAAAACGCTGAATAATTCATTTTACAGCAGTGGCTTCATGTCTAAGTCTTCAAATTATATTATAACTTTACGATATTTCCAGCACGTGCAATACCCTAATTAACATTAATTCGAGTTCATGAAACTAAAATCCTTTTGAAATAAAAGGTCTCATAGAACATACTGAGAGGAAACAGTATTTTTCACGTACACCTTATTATTTCAACTTACTTTATAGATGGTGTACTAAATGTAAATATCATCTTCAAACAATTTATTTAAACATTCTGATATCCATATTAGGAAACTATGACAATCTGTATGTAAATGATAAAAAAAGAAATCCAGCTTGCTACCTTTTTCTTTGTCCTGGAAATAGGACTGTTTCTCATTCTAATATTATGCAATATGATGGTATACAAAATATTATTTTTTATAAATAGTTAGGATGTTAAAGTGAAAATACATGTCCGCTAGTATGTTAAGCAATAAATCAAGTTTAGATTTATATTTTTGAGTTCTAATTATGATGTTTATTTTATGTTATTTATTTTTTGTAATGTTTTGTTAAAATGAAAACTGCTTAGTTTGATAAAAGTAATCTTTCATGGATGAACGTATGTTTTTACCAGTGGATTTGAAAATTCATTGGAAAAAAGTATGATCAACGAAGCTTATAAGGTCCATCTTGACAAATATAATTACATTCTTTGATATTGTAATGGCATGTCGTCATTTCAAATAAGGCATTATTTCCAATACACCGACTAATTGTATGTTAAACTTTCCCTGTTTTCCTTGAAACATATTTTGAAAAGATATTTTCTGTACCAATTACCAATTTTTTAACGAACATGGTTCTTGATAACTAATAAGGGGAGATTACAAAAATGATTACGTCAGCGCGACCAAAGTAAGCTCGTATATGTAATTTATTTCACTTAGACGACTTTTCACGCGGTAGCAATTATCTTCACGTAATCAAACTCTTAATTTTTCGGACTCAGCATGATATCCGGAATGAACTGTGTATACATGTTCTCCCGGTTTGATAACAGTATATTATTATATACTCGTGTAATCTTATGATAGTAATACAAGGGTGCAATACGGAATACGTCTTCAAATTCCGTATTGCACTCCAGAATCCGTATTGCACCCCTGCCGGTTCTACTTTTTTTAAGCTTCGGCAATTCACGGAATTTTCCGTACGTAACAATCATTTTCCTAATTAGAACACATGCTTTGACGTATCTTAATGCATTGGTAACAAACCTACTTTTTAGTAAGACATTGAAGAATAATATAGTGAGAAACTAGTGTTATCGTTAGTAAAGAAACTGCATCACACAAAAAAGGAAATCCTAAACAAAACTCAGAGAACATCGCCAGCGACACTTGGCCCTTATGACGTCATAGCCTACACTGATTATGACGTCATTTTCATGGTGACGTCGTTTGAAAGGATCCCGTCGCTCGGAATCCTGAACTTACGTTTATCATATTCAGACTTTATAAATAATAACTAAGGATAAACTTTTATCGCTGTATTTAGTTTTCACACTTGAGAAAATTGCCTCTTACGTTTAACTACGCAAAGTAAAGAGAAAATAAACAGATAATTGAGGTATCAAATCAGCAGTCGAGCGTGTCATAGGTAATCGCCTTCTTTGCATTATGTATCAATGCGCAGTGCGACGTCTCGGATTATGTAAGCAATTCAAAATTACTTTTAAAAAGGTTAAAAAGAGAGTATATAATACATACAGAACGTCATACGTGTGCATTTGGGTCGTTTGTATTGAACTCGAAGATGTCATGTACGCGGAGAAACAACTCGTTCTTCGAACTCGTTGTTCCTCCGCGTCCATGACATCTACTCGTTCAATACAAACGACCCAAATGCACACGCATGACGTTTTGTATATATATTCAGTACTAGAATTGTACTCAAATCTTTTTCTAGATGTGTCAGCTTGTGTACTGAGAAACATCTTTGTATTATACTATACTGAATTAAGAAAGATGAATATCAGACTCTTTTGTAGATGGTTATAGGGAGCATGTCTTACTCAGTTACTTTTGGGGATGCTCTTGATGTTTTACTTCATCAGCCGTAGGACTACTCAGGAATTTGTAATTAAATATTATTAAATCCTTTGATGATCAAGGATGTTTGAAGTAGGCTAGGATACATAGAGATTATTACCCGAGGAAGTGTGTCATATGACTTTTACGAAACGAGTGTGAATTTTTGTATTACCCGAGCGAGGGTAATAATTTCTTTATTACCGGTTCTGTTCGATTTTACCATTTTAGAATTATGCAAGGAACTTGCCGCTTCCCTTGCGACGGCTGGCTACAGTGACGTCACGAACAATTGTTTTATAACGTCACAGGCGAAATAATACGGGAACTCGCGCTACAACAATCGTGGCTAGGTTAAAGTGATCTGTGCACTAGTGCTCATATTGAAACTATGTCATGACTTATTTTCAACCATATAGGTAATAAAAGAGGATACATCATGTGTTGTCTGTTCTATGACATGCACTTTTGTAAAATTAGAGTTCAAAAATAATCATCACCTTCTTTCTTTGTTTTCAGATACAAGCTTTTGTTATATCTACCTAGTTGAACATGCTCTAAATAAAACCATGGGAAAACAATAATCTTCAGATGTGAATGTGATTTATTCTAAATTATCAGAATATTTGACAAGAAATAATTTGGTAAGAGCAATGCAAGAGAACAACTCAACAGAGAAAAATATTCATTTACACTGTGCCAAAAGACTGTAAAACTATCATTTTCAAATGAGTGTTATTGTAAAAAATATTCTTCCAACTATTTAGATCTATTAATATAGGTTTGAAACCGTTTTGCGATGAAATGGGTTGTAAATATTATGAAGAAATGCTCTCTTACAAGTTTGTCATGAATATTTTAACTTTCAACACTTTTAACGGTTTTGAATATATGATATTATATTTGCTTGTGCCTCTTAAAATAAGCCAAATCAGCGAGTTATCGCCTTAAAGAAAAGTCTATTGTAATGGCTCTCAGTGGATGAACAATTGTCTCTTCAATTGTAAATTAAACATTTTCTATGTTTAGTTTGTCAATGATATTTATCAAGATTTTCTATTATGCCACTTCTTATGAATATAATTTTAATGATGTTCATTGGAGAGAATTGTTTCCTTTCAATTTGAAAGTAGGGTTTTGAAAATTACATTTCTTTAGTTTGAAAAACATATTCAAACATGCCTGATATTTAAAATGACTACAAAATAGCTATAATACAAGAAAGCAAACAATTTGATATTTTGAGAATTATTTCAGTATGAAAACAACACATGGTAGCTTACTAGCGAGAAAAATAGAATAAGAATAACGTCATGTACATAATACATATTAAGCTATGAATAAATAATATCCAATTTTAGGATGACATACTACATATTAATAACAAATGCCGTTTATAATTCTCACTTGAATTAATTCCACCAGTAAGATGTAAAATGTTTAATCGTTTGTCCCATTATCTCTATATTATATTTGTTCAACATAGAAATAAAATATTTTCTTTAAATCTAGGCTTATGGAGTTATCAATGAAATGTAATGGTACTTACGTATTTTATATTCTAGTATTGTTCCCGTAAAGATCAAAGGCGTCGCCCTTCCTTTATTCCACAATAAAGTATAGTTTTTGAGTGACGTCACGAAACAATGGCCCATGACAATTGGCTATGACGTCACTAAGTATGGCCATTATCGGGGATTTTTGATTTTGCAGCCGGACGGATTTACAAAATATATTTATATTTGGAGTAGAAATAAGTAAAATTAGAAATTGAAATCGACATACTAGAAAAGTAATAGAGTAGTCCTTACCATCATGTTAGGCCTCATGCTAATAGTTCAGGACAAAACTATACTTTATTGAAAAACACATGATGGTTAGGGCTACTTTATTTCTTAAATAAAACTCTTTATTTTCGTCATCTTTCTTCAATCACCAACTGTAACACATGAACAGGCTTCTTAATTGTATAAATATTTGTTTACAAAGAACATACAAAAGTAGGTGACTTTAAAACATTAAAATTGTATTGATATATATATGGAAAAAGACACTACTCATTCGTCTGCTAGGGAAGACGAAGTATAACATTATTTTTGTGACCTTGAATTGGCATTTCTCAGTATGGATACATGTTTTGCTTGTCTAAACAAAGTGACATTGATTTAAGTTTTTTTTCAACATTTCCAAAAACCCTAAGCACAACGTATCAAAGAAAATAAATCCAATTATGTTTCTTGTGACATGAAACTTTTTGAAACTTTCAGTTTAATCGATTGCATCTTACCAAATAACTTTTTTTGTTAACGTTCATATGATAAAATAGTCACCATTAGCCGCCAACGTAGATTTTAAAAAATACAAAAAAAACACTTTAAACGTTTTGAGTCAAATTATCGGTTATTTCATTACAGTGCTTTTATGAGTATTATATATGCTTTGGTAAGACAATGTTGTCAATGGTAAATCCACCTTTAACAATATTTTATCTCATCTGTGCATAAGGGAGACAAATATAAGGTGTATTTACTTGACACTCTTTCCCGTGGTTATTTATTGTTGATGTTAAGATGTTGTTATGATATGTATATTGATTCATTTGTTTAGGCCAGAAAGCTTTTAAAATCGCCAGGAATGTCAATTCATTTCAATCATAAATGCTAGTTCGAAGTAGCAGTAGCATATGTTTAAATCAATAAACGATCTGAAAGATATAGTGAAAACTGTATAATCTGTGATTAAAGGCAATAACATTCTTAACAATTTGGTGTTTGGTGCTTCCAATTACGAAAAATGTAGGATGCAAACCGTACAGAGAATGTGGTTTTTCACATTTATCATAACACGTATTGAGTAATTTTCTTATTGAAAGGGCCATTTTTTTTAGAATTTAGTTAATGTCTATTTATCTAAGAATTATTCATGAACATTTGCAACATTTGGTTTGGTTTTGACATTTATTGGGCACACAATGAACACAGGTCAGAAGTTAGAAAAATTAAATCTTCAGCAACCATATAGTAACATTCTCTTAGAAAAAGTTTTTGGATAATTAAGGATTTTTCATGTTATGTCTTTTATGAGTCTACATTTGCAGGAACAAGCATTGATCGTTACAATGAATAGCATGTTTAAAGGGGCAGTAACACGTTTTTTTAGTTAATATTTTCAATTTTGTACTGCTAATTGTTAATGTTAATACTACATGTAAATGCATTATATTGGTGGTGTTAAAAATCTCATTACACACAGCTATCATCAGAGAACAAATACTGATGTTTGACATTGACAACCATTTTTGTGTGAAAATCTTTCATTTATTTTGTGTAAACAAGAAATAGCGTGGTTGTTATATATTTGATTTATTACTGCTTGATTTAGTTTTAAAACATTGTATTTCAATTGGAACCATTTATTTTATTTTATTTATTTCATTTTTCTGACATCAACTTATATTTCCCCTAAAACGTGCTACTGCCCCTTTAAAATTGCTTTAAATTCTTTACTTGACTTTTATCACTTTAGTTCTTATCATCATGTCAAAAGTTTATATTAAAACATGAAGGTCAAGCTATGAAGAACAAGCTAGCACATAATTCGTCATGGATAAAGCAGTAACCTTTTATTAAAGTGACACAGAGTATCTTTCTTAAAATTGTATTTGGTTTTGATAAGCTACAAAATATCTAATATGCTGATTGAAGTTCATATCTCATCACTGGACTTGCAAATATATCCATTTATGCATAATATCTCTAAAATGCTTGATTTTATGGAAAAATCAAGAAAACATCTCAAATACGTTTAATATTCGAAATAATGCATCCAATTAATCTACCTATTAGTTACAATACCTATTAAACACTATCCAATCGAATATATCTTCCTGTCAGCTTATGACAAGGTTTCAAAATTACGTTTAGCGAATTTGCGCGCGCCAATTGAGCCACATTGTCCGGTTTTCGATCAAAATCCCGACTTTGAATGGCCGTATTTTCGCTCTAATGTACTGATTGACCTTTAACTTGTTATTTTCAGTAACAGTTAGGGGTTCCCGATGTAATAACATCGATTTCAAAATTTGACATAAAAAATGTGATCCTATATGTGATTATAAAAAGAGTAAATGCAAAACGTATGTATATATACATGTACATAATTCAACATTTTTGGAAAAAGAGATACAATGTAACTTTGGATAAGTAAAATGTATAATGATCAAGATTTTAAGATAACTGTTTTTGTCTGTTATATAATATCTATTTTCAATTAAGAGCTTGATTTTTGATTGACAAGTCAAATCAGCATTCTTAGATGAAAAAAAATTAAACTCTGGAGGATACTCAAATGTAACCTTGTTAGAAATATGTCTTTCACAATTTAATAGATAGAATAAAACATGGATAATGATTTTATCATAATTTGGTAAGAGCAATGCACAAAAATAATGCAACAGAGAAAAATATTCTAAAAGACTGTAAAACTATCATTTTCAAATAAGTCTTTGAAAAATTACTTGACGATTGTGTTGCTTTTGACATCGTAACAATTATTAAAGATCATGTGTTCAGGTTATAATTTGCTACCAATTAGTCCAATACAACAGGTTTAAAACTGCACTTTAGGACTCGACTCATTTCACACTGTCAAATATTAATTGAATGACAAACATTTTTACCTAAGGCCATAGTATTTCAAGGCCAACAGTGGAACATTTTGTAACAGAACAGTTAAATCATGTCTTCTGTAACTAAACTAAAACACAAGTACTTATTTTTATTTCTGTAAATCAAAAAAGATCATTGATGTTATCTGCATATCATTTATCATTTCTTTCAGGATTTCAAATAGTTATCCATTGCCAGCCAACATTGGAGTATTTTGTAACAGAACAGTTAAATCATGTCTTCTGTAACTAAACTAAAACACAAGTACTTATTTTTATTTCTGTAAATCAAAAAAGATCATTGATGTTATCTGCATATCATTTATCATTTCTTTCAGGATTTCAAATAGTTATCCATTGCCAGCCGATATCATAAAACTGCTTCAAAACCTTTTTGATTTATAGATTAATTACAGATATGATTTATAATAGATTGACTCCTCCGTCTACACTACTCGCGTATGGTAGTGTGATAACGTGATTAATCTTCTTTGTTTGGCTGTCGGCGGAATCATGGTAAGTGATATCAAACAAAGTTACAAATCAAATTGTTAAGCCTTTAGCCAGATCAGGAAATTAACTTTCATTGTCAGTGATCTTAGAAATGTATCCCTGTTCAATTTGACATGAAAAAGGCTAGTTTTTAGTAATGTTGTTTTTGAAAATTGATGTTTAACATGTCTAGAAAACTAAATGTGTGGTTTCTGCATGTCAAAAAAAAAACAACCAACTTACTCCCAAGTTTTATAAACACACTGAAAAGGTTGAGCGCTGCCCCCGTTTATTCATCAGAATAAATTGCATGATAAGATAGATGAAACTGTGGTTGTAGTAATCATATGATATAATAGAACCATAACTTAGCAGTTATGAGGAAAACATTCATTCAGCGAATATATCAGTGATATTTTGATGTGAAAAACAAATAACATTATTCTGAGAAATGAAAGTGATTATTGGTGAGTATATGAGTAGTTGCATTCTTTCAAATATATCCAACTGGTCAAACTTTCGTCTCCGCCTTTTACTTCAAGTCACCAGTTACACCCCTATTTATGTAAGCTTCAAAGGTTGCAAATTGTGACAAAAATACAAGTGGTTAACTGACATAGTTTGATCAGTGTTTACTGCAGTAACCCCTCGAGGAGTTAATTAACCTGTGGGATTCAAGAGAATTCCAAATATACGCCAAAATCGTATGTTTAAAGCCTTTTTTGTCAATCCTGTCAATATACAATGTAGGTCCCTTTCATAACAGGGTGTCCAAAAAGTAATATATAGAGAAGAAAAGAATGTACCCTCGCTTTTTCAGCGATATATTATGGGAATACCTATGTCATAGTTTCACTCAGTTCTCAAACCTTTTAGAGCAACACTGCAGTACTCTTTACTTGACAGTCGAAGATTCAGCAAGAATGCCTGACTTAAACATTCATTTTCCATCGTAAAGTGTAATCTCTCTACTTGTGATGGGTTGTGTATGTATCAAACAAACATGATTCGTTAGCTCAGTTTTTCAACGGTAGGCATATAGATAATTTATCACAACTTCCGCATCTCTCACTTATCCCAATACAAACTAAAGAAATGTTGAATATGTTTTGGTATTAGCAGATCCTAGGAAAACGTGAATACAGACGATCACGTCAACAGTGAAACTGAATGGAATGTTTATTCAAAGATGGAGTAATATATCAATATTTGTGGTATTAGGATAGGGTTAACTATGAAATTTAATATACAAAGTCTATTTCGTAAACGCCCTTACAAACATCCACAGTGTGTTCAAGATAATTCACAAGATCGACCCTTTAATGTACGTGACACTCCTCTTACATATAGATGAGTAAACTGTGCCGTTTCTGAGTTTGCTGATCACAGGTGGGTCATAAATTACGAAAGTGTCATCGCATCTTGCTGATGTTTTTGTTACAAAGTAAGAACACAATGAGGTATAAGGAAACAGGAATAACATGACATGTATGTAAATAACACTAAACACGCAGATGAAAATGGATTTTATGGCCATTAACATATTCTTCTTTAAAAAAAATTGAATTCACTATTTAGAAGAACACAAGAAATTAACCCAAAGTAAACCTTTAACATTAGTATCAAGTGGTGCATCTAATTTCAAATATAATTTTTTTTAACAACCTTATCTATTTAAGTAAACCTTTTACGACAACTCGACATTCTAGTGAGTGAACTAGTCAGGGTAATCAGATATAGGGAATTGAAGAAAGCGCAGAAAAGACGGCCTTCATCTATTGGTTTGATAGTGTCTATTTGAACTCCTCAACTTCAACAAAGAGATCAGCTTCTTGCAGAAAGCTGATACGAACAGCTCTGTTTACTCTTAATGGTCAAAGCTCTAAGATAAGTGATGTGGGGTTATTGAATAAATTTGATAGCTACGTTTGGGACTGACACAATAGAACATCTGAAATCTTAGACGATAGAATAGATCATTTGAATTGCTCTTGAGATTATTGTCTTCAGATTCCTTCACTGGCATATTCTGTACAATATCGATCTTTGTGCACTTGACTTTGATTGGCAAACACATGATCTGATAAGCATTGTTTGTACGACATCCAATGCCATATCAAACACAGTGGTATTGCTTCTTTAACACTGACTTCGTATAGGGGGTTGTTGAGCTATTATTTTGTTGATTTGCACTTTTATTTAAACAACGATTTCATCAAAGCTTATTAATATCATTATGTCTTTATACAGTTTTGAAACGTTAGAAGATATAAATATATTTGGCACTCCAAACAAAAGTAGCCTTCGTTTCTGTAGCTGACAACTAACACAAAAGGTGAACTTTAAGTATACCAGGATACAACAACATACAATCAAATGATACTCTTGAAACAATTTGCACCAAAGAGTAAATGAATAAGTAAGCATTGCTCTTTTTACCGTATCCAACAAGACACGTTGAAGGGAATTATTTGACTGGAATTTTCACAATAATGGCTCTTGAGCGAATAACTATACGTCAGAATGCATACGGCCTACTGGTTTGATAGTGTCTATTTGAACTCCACAACTTCAACAAAAAGATAAGCTTCTGCAGAAGCTGATACTGAGAGCTCTGTTTACTCTTAATGGTAAAAGCTTTAAGATAAGTGATGTGGGGCTTATTGAATATATTTGATAGCTACGGTGGGAATACAGTTTCGATCAAATATCTGAAATTTTAGACAATCAAATAAAACCAATTGCATTGCTCTTATGATTATAACGTTTAGATTCCGGCACTGACATATTCAATACAATATTGATCTGTATGCACTTGACTGTGATTGGCAAACCCTCAATCTGATAAGCATGCTGCGCATTACGCATTTCAGTGAACACATGAAACAAACTGATATTGCTATTTGCTCAATTTCCTAATAAATGGAATTCAAATAGAAAATGTGTTTAAAACAGTTTCATACAAACATTCTCTGTTGGGTTTTAAATTGTTAGTGGATTCTTGCACCTTGTACTTTTATTACTAGACTAATTTAAATTGATTTCCAACCTACGAGTGAGGTTTTGAAACGGCATGCAGATATGATTGTTTTGCACTTCAAATAGCTGTATATCAATATGTGTTTGAAATGTTGAACTAGCTTAACCTTTGATATTAACGTCAACATAAGGGGTGGCAACAATGTGTTCTAACCACCAGTTTATTCAAGATACTGATAATGTGGTTCCAACCCTTTTGTTAATATATCAAAGCTCATATCACACGAAGGTTTCGCGTCAAGCATTTAATAATGTTGTTGAACAGACAACTGAAATAAAACGGATGTAATGATATCAATTTGTGTGAAGTGAATTAATGTTTTGTCCTTACATAATCTTTTGTTACACCTGGTACATAACTTTTAATTTGTTGACAATAGCCGTTGACGTTTGTCAAGATACTGTACGTTCCTTTAGCTACCTTCACACAATCCTTAAAGGGGCAGTAGCACGTTTTTATGGGGAATATAAGGTGATGTCAGGAAAATGGAAATAAATGGTTCCAATTGAAAGACAATGTATTTAAACTAAATGGAGCAGTAATAATTTTAATATATAATGTAAAGTTCAGCCATGCGATTCCCTTTTCTTACACAAAATGGATTAAAGGTGTTCACACAAAAATGGCTGCCAATGGATTCTATGTGAATCTTCATACTTTGTCCTCTGACTATGGCTGATTGGCTTGTGTAATGAGATTTATGACACTATCAACATAATACATTTAGCATTAACATACAATAATCAGTGAAAATTTAAAAATATAAAATTATCAAAAAACGTGCTACTGCCCCTTTAATTGCTAGAATGTTGTCCAAGGGCAAAATAAAGCAACTCCTTCATTAAATTCTTACGACAATAACTAATGTTTGAAACATTTTATAACTTGATAACTGATGATGAATGGTCATGGTAAAACCAAACGACATGTTTGAATTGAGTTATTGAAAACGATTTTTGAAAAATGTTTTCAATTAAAAGCTTGAGGAAGGTGTGGGTGAAGTTGGTGAAGTCAAGTGTTATCAGTTTGAAAATCATTTTGGATAGAAGTTCTAAGACGGTATATATCACAACAAAGTCAACATTGTAACATTCTGACATGTAAACCTAAACACAATCGTAAATGCCATGCTGCAAAACACCAATCTAAATTGGCCTCCATGTCTGATGACATATACTCTTGTTCCAACAAACCAGCCCAAGAGATCAACGATTAGAAGATCAGGATACCACAACATATGTTTACTCACAGTGATTGGATCTCTCGAGGGATAAGCGTCTCTGTTGTTATTCGATTAACTTGGTAGCTATAAAATCAGATAAATCGTTAGAAGCTTTGTCATTCTGGCGACCTTATTACAAGAGAAAACAGCACGTTTTTTTATTCTTTAAATGTTCCTAAATAACTTTGAGTTTATGCCAAGTGTACTGAATGTATCATTTTTGTTTCTGACCATCCGTGGTGATAGGGGAAATTATCAAGAAAGAAAAAACAGGCAGTTTTTGAGTCAGGACATTTTATTCATTTCATGTAATGGATTCGTAAGAGGTTATAAGACTGTATAAGAATTGCAATTACAAAATATTGTCTTTTACTTGATACAATCATTCGGTTTCCTAGAATCTTCCTACTTACTTATCGAAACGTGTACCGTCCCTATAAAACACATCGATATCTAAATGATGATATCTTTCTGTCAGCATAATCATATGTCGTTATTTTCGAATATAAAATTTAACTTTAATGATTCTACCTAAGCTCTTCTGCGTTATAGAAATGATGTAGAAAATGATATAAAATTTTGGTCTTAGGGACATCATATTTTTAAGCATAACATTATCAAATAGAACCACTATTAAAAAATTTCTTCGCATTTTGTGTTTACATGTATATTGCTTCTTTGATGACAGAAAACAACAAACTCGGCGAATAAGAACAGAGGCTCCAATGCAAATTTGCCGAGTTTGTGACCTAGAATTGGATCCGGAGATGCCTGATTGGATACAAAAGTTACAGTTTCCGCAATTTTTTCCGTCATGAATGATTTGGTCCAATTCCAACAGTGGTAGGATCAACATGTTATGACTTTATCTACGTTTGCGGACAGAGAGCCACCATTTGGTGAAATCAAACAAACTGAACTGAAAATTTGATGAGCGAAGATTAGTTTCAATATTTACATTCATTAAAAATCGTGTCATTAACAATGTTTTGCTGCAGGAGAGCAAAACAGCTGCGTCAACTTTTCAGATAGCAAAAGCGATTGTTGGAAACCTTTTACCACGAGCCATGTAAGACACAAGAAGGACGATTTTGATGTTTTTATGTATACTCAACGGCAAAATAAACGCACTTCGAAATCTTATTATTGTTACTAAGCTGAATTAACAATTTAGGCTAACGAGAAAGAAAAAATAATTATATTAAGACATCTATGCATATATCAAATCAAAATGTTCGAATTTCGTACATCAACAAAGAGAAAAACGAGAGGGGTGGATTTTAGTCAGTATTTCAAACATGTCTGCAGCTGGAGCTTTGATAAACACAGGCATTGCTTAGAGTGATGTTGTTCTCCAATTGCTGTTAAAGGCCAATGTTTCTAGCCCAACTGCAAAGGGGAGGTGTAACCTTGATTCAACAGCATTGTCACGGTCTGGTACCAAGATTGGTCCTGTTGGAGGCACACTGTTGTTTTGCCAGTCTGTGAGGTAGTCCGAGGGTCGTGTCATAGAACGGAAGCCAGTTGAGGTCGATCAACGTTGTTAAGTCCGGAATCAGTTGACAGATGCACATGGAAGTGTCTGATAGAGAGAAGGTAACCAATTTGCCCTGAATGGATGTGAGAAGGTAACCAATTTGCCCTGAATGGATGTGTTAAAACAATGGCAGGTGGAAACCAATCATGGAATTTTGGTTTCTAAAACAGCTATGTAAAGTAATTTAATTGAAAAAGATGACTCAGTTTCTGTACGTAATTTTCTCCTTTTATTGACAGAGAATAATTATTTCAATATTGATCATTTTGTGTTTGAAAACGCACCTACATGTAATTAAATTAATGTTTTCAGACAAATCAGGTCGCCTACATCCAACTTCACAGAAGAACATGACTCTATTTCCCGTGTTCAAAAACACAGAAAATGTGAAAACGATCAAGAAAAAATGATGAGATGATTCTGGTTGATTAAATACAAACCTGATTGCACTGAATCTGAATACAGATATATTCTTTAATGTCCACTTATTTTCTGTCAGATTATGTTTAGTTTTCTACAGGGTGACTATGTTCTTTATGAAACATGAAGCTTGAAAGGATTATGATTGATTAGATATTAACTGATGGCAGTGACTCTGAAGTTCTGAAAATAGTGAATCCCTATACCGTGTTTCCCCTTCAGCAGTTTTATCACAGAATGATTGTTGTACTGTAGGGAAAAAAACCTTTTACCTGAAACGTTAAGTTTGTCATATTCAATACTCTTCTTTTGTGTTGATCATCAATCGATATAATGAACCAAACACATTGACGTAATGTCTAGATTGTCCTAGTTAAATCTTCAGCTTTTAATTTACCATTGTGGTATTTTTATAGGTACAAACACTAATCAATAACAATAGTTAGAAATATGATAATTGGTAAAATGATAACCTCAATATCTATGTAAGCTTTAAGAACTTTGTTTCTATTATCTAACAATGGTAATAATGATAAGCCTTAAGGTATGAGAAAGCAACGTATCCTGTTATGTCAACTTTGAAATTGATCTGACTGGAAAATAAGCTGCTGACATTTGGATACCGTGAAATAAAGTTTAGCAGCTTAGCTTTCTTGTGTAGGTTCGATGAGTGTGCTACTACCTCGATTACACATCTTTTATCACATATCATTGTATCGTATCTTCCTTATGTAATGTATCATAAGTATTGTTATACATAAACTAGAGCCATTGGCCCTGTAGCATGTTTAAGAATCAACTACTGTACATAATTCTGAGACAACAAGATTGTTTACAAGATTAGATTACAGCTATGAAGAGATTCTGTTGCATTCTCTGCAGAAAAGGGGTATGTCGAGAATTCCAACCTTAGGCTTACCTTTGTTGTAACACGAGCGCTTCTTGCCTGAATTAAGAAAAGGAGACTCCAGAAAAAACGCAGCTCGATTTTTAATAAACAAAATGAATTTGTGTTATGATCTCTTGTTAGAGGAACTAAGTATACAAATTCGCCATGAAGGAAATATAAAAATAATAGAATAAATGAACCGATGCAAAATTTCATCAAAGAATATAACCTTTGAAAACCTCTACCTTGACCAAAGCGTACCTAGGCATATGAGCTTCAAAATGTTTTGGAGACTTTTTATTTGAACATAAACAAACTTCAAAATGTCATTAACTAAAATGTTCTTGTCACTCATGACAATAAAACGTGATATTAAGATTTGGGTGCTTTTCCTGAGGAAACCAATCTAAATGTCAATTAAGACATATGTGGTTTATACATGATTGATTCCAGAGATGTAAATCTCATTTGTCGTCATATTTATAGTTTCTGATTGACTGGGTGATGGCGGTAAAGATATCTGTGTTCATAACAAAATATCCATTTAACGCAGATAAAAATAGCGACTATTCAGTTTAAGATCGATCCCACTCTAAAAATATGAAGCTTTAATTTAACGGCGAATAATACATCATGTATTAGTGACACTGAAGTAGTTGGGGTTTTTTTAAACTCGTAAAATTAATTTTTTTCCTTCCACCTTACTTCATACATTGAAAATTCCTACCAGGAAATGTAATATTCTCTTTCAATTTGCCTTTTTCACCTTTTCGAAAAAATAGACTTTGAAGTCATGATTTCAAAGTTGTTGATTTTAAAATTATATCTGATTTTAGAATAATCAAATATGATAATATCAAATATGGTTTTTGTGTTTGTGTGCATATCCATACTGCTTATTCATGCAAGCAGGAAACTCTAGATGAGTCCAGAATGACATAACATTAACTGATAAATAATAGTCTAAAGGGAGCAATCTTATTACTCTACCATCATTATTCCAATTTTTAAAGAAATGCTGACAAGCTCTGTTGTTTTCAGGGAGTAATCGTTAGAATGAATAAAAGATGAAAAGAAATGGAAATGCCAGGATTTAGCTGTGTTTTCAATCTGACAGCCTTCGTTCCAAAAGCAATTTCATATTCCGTTTTAAATGGGATTTCAAATAATCCTGATTTTAGCTGGTTCATCATCGAATAGGTTTTGATTTTGTTAATTCCAAAAGGGAGGAATGGAATTTTTTTTTTAATTTTGTTATTATTTAGCTAAATATGTCTTTTTAAAATGTATACCTTCAACTCTTACCATTACAATACTGTTGATTGGTTCAGAGCAATTACGCACCTTAATGATTCTCAAAGCAGCTCCAAAACTATGATTTGGAGGGGAAAACCGCTATGAACTTAGAGATCTTATATTGAGATGCACAACAAATCAACAAAGATATTCATTTCTTCTACACCCCGCTTTGTTCTTGTTTAGAAGATCCAATGCATACAGTTCCTGTTGATGTTGATTTGCGGTTGGCGGTTTGCTAAATAATCATTTACTTTCAATTCAAATTAGTAATAAGGAGATTGAAAAATGTAGATAAACACTTTGATGAAACAATATGTTGATTTGCGGATGGCGGTTTGTTAATATTCATTACTTTCAATTTAAAATAGTAATCAGGAGATTGAAAAATGAAGAAAAACACTTTCATGGAACAATATTGTTAACATTAGAAACTTGACTCAATGCAATATTTCGTGTGAAATTTAGTGAAAAAAAGGGTGAAAATTTTTGGAAAGATTTGGGATTAATGTAAATAAACCTCTAATGTTTAGTCTTGCTTCCCTTGATTATCACCCTTTCGGGCTAAGTGCCCGAATTAGGAATTTTATCATTGATTCTCTAATTCTTTGTGGCTAGAGTACAATGTCATGTATGGCAAAGGTGGTTAGCAGATGACTACACCGAGCTCGGTCATCTTGACTGCATTCTTCATGTTGACAGTTTGATGTGTTTTATTTGTAGAAGGCTTGATAATGATGTTATCATGCTGAGTCTTGACATAATGCATTTCTCGTCTTTGACAAAACAACATTTGATCATTTTTTAAATGTTCTTCTTCACAGTGAGAGTTTAAGAGGGCGGCATTCATTGGAGAGCTTGAGTATTTGACATTTTAGAATTAGTTTCATTTTCGAGAAAACATGCTTAATATCAAAATAAATATTCAGCCTGGCCCAATATTTTACTTCCTAGCTACATTTGTGTAAATGGGGGCGGGAAAGCGGAGTGGTTAGCACTTTTTGGCTTGGATCAAGAGGTTCGGAGTTCGAATCCAGCAAGGGGCTCGGCAACTTTGTCTGCAGTAGAGAACTGTTCTACGCGCAGTAAGGTTTTGGTGCAATATTACAGTACCACACAGTACGCAGTACCACGCATGGTTCGCTAGTTCCAGCCGATGCTTGCAGGTTTCACCGCAGTGCATAGTCGCAAGTTGCAGGTTTCACCGCAGTGCATAGTCACACTGGTGTTGCGGACTTTCTCCCTGCTAGCAGCCTAATATAAGTAAAACACCTTTGAAAGTGGCTTTTATCTCCAGATAAACTTACCTCACTTGCATGCTAAATTCAGCTAATAGTTTTATTCTGGGCTGTCATTTTTTTGTAATTTTAATATTATTTCTTCATTTGTGTCACTGCTTGTCCTTATATTCATGGTTTTAATTGTTTTAGATTGCCTTTTCAAATGTAAACGTTTGATAATAAACAAAATAAATGTTTAAAACTGGAACTGATGTTCTCGTTTGTCTCATAAACTTACACTTTGTCCAATTGTTCTAGCAATAATCATCAAGGAAGACTTTCTGTCATTGTAATGGTAATAATAGTACAATTATAAAGAGCATATATCCATGTACATTGCATGCTCAAAGTGTTTATAGTGAATTATTACCCCTGGTCAACGAATACAGAACACTCCCTAAGGATAATGCAACCCTTCACCTGTCAGGCGCTCGAGGTTCAAATGCAGACTACCATCGTATCATACCAGGTACCGAGTTACTGCTGGGTGGAAAAAGGCATGCTTCGAACTTCATGCCTCAGTGTTGGGCAGGGAATCAACCTTTCATACTCTCAGATTATCTAGCAATGGAACCCATAGGCGAGCTGCGCCCGTTGTTGCTGAACTATTCTGATAGCACAAGACCATTAGACCATATCAGATTGGGCATTCACAAAATGTATTTCTTCAAATTTCCGGCACAAAGAATACTTTTGACTTTTGTCACATAGACAAACATCAAGAAAGAAACTATCAAGTATGAAGCAAAATCCGCTGGCAGCCATTTAAATGTGAATTCAGTTGAGGTAGGGAGATGCACTTGTTGGAATCTTTACATTTATTTGGACAAGTATTAAAGGCAATAAAGAAGTTATATTGAAACTAAACAAAATGAGGACAACCCAGAACAACACTGGACTGACAAGACAAGCAGTAGAATTCTTAATCTCGAGGAATGAATGTGCCATTTCAACGCAAACATCCTTCAGGAATATAACAATGATTGATGAGTGACGATTATACAGTCATGATTAATGTAAACATTTGCCGTTTGCTGCAAATAAACACCTTACCGTTGGAATGATCACTACTAGAGATGATAAACTTCCTGATTGGATGCATTATTTAATTGTAACTATGTGTGATTACCTTTGTATGGTAGTAACTATTGTTCAGTTTCAGTCCCTAGGGTGATAACTACAACATGTTCTATTGATTACACAGAGAAGAACATTATTATTGTTTATGTTCCTCTGTAATGCCGGGGGGTGTTTCTTATAATTTAACTAGCAGGCCCTCTATAAAGCTATATCTAGAGAATGAAATAAACCTGACGCGAAATAAAGCAGAAATAAAACTGTCAATATCAAATACTTATTTTTCACCTTCATTCAGTTTTTTAAATTGTTGGTACAAAACAAACTAGATAGACAAACACATCGTACTAAAATGACAAATCTTAATATTTCATATATTTCAGTGATCTTTTTGTGTTTAAGTCGATAAAATCTCACAGTCTACAGAGGGACGTTGAGCAAACGGAGAGCTCGAAAACGGAAATTGTTTTTGGAGTCAACTGTCATTAAATACATGCATATAGTTTATTTATTTTCATAAAATGTGTACATATTCATTCATTTGGGTTGTTTTTGTTACCTCTTTAGAAAAAATTCGTAATATCTAAAGGCAATTTTAAAAATCTTTATTTCTTTCATTTCACATCTGACACACATTGAAATCAAAATATGCCATGGATTGATTTTTGTAGCTCTTGATTTTTGATTGAAGAAAATGTATTCATTCACCAAAATGGTATTGCAAAAGTTCAAAAATAGTTTACAGTTTCTTACGAAATCCAGAACCACTTCATGATGTTTGGTAAAATGTTCTATTGTTGATAATGATATCAATTGAAACATACTCTGGCCCAAAATAGAAACGCATAAAAGAAAAATGAATATTTAATAACATGTTTTATGAATTAGGTTGTCACAATAAATAATGAATGTCCAAATTCCAAAATTAGCACACGCTAAGACACAAATTCTCCCACCACGTTAAGTCATTTTCGGCTCTGATGTCTACAGTTGTGACGTCATTTCCATGAAGTCGGTACCTAGTGTTGCCACCTCGAGCATCAACTTCTGCTCTGCATCGCCTTGGCTTGGACTTGATTAAGCGTTGATCTGGCGTTCTGGGCTCCTTCCCCACTCATTCTACAATGCGGGAATCAGCTGTTAAAACGTTTTTGGTCGTGGCTGTCGACGTCGTTTTCAAGGATATCCCCCCAAATGTTTGATGGACCTGAGATACAGCGATTTAGATGGCCATGGAAGAACGCCCATGGTGATACCTGCAGTATGCGATTTGGCGTTATCCTGCTTAAAATCTCTCTTCTTATGTAAAGTATGAACCTTGACTCATCGCTGAATCATATTCTCCTGCAGCGCACCAGCGTCCATGGTCAACCGTTTCTGTACCAATGTAGACAAGCACGGCGATGGTAACGTAAGAGAACAGGTGATGGACGTATCCCAAGCTGTCCTTCGTATGGTTTTACGCTGTGGTATACGAAGCCCAAGCTGTGTATGTTGAATTAACTGTCTGGTAGCAAAGATGGAACACCCGAATGAAGTGGTCTTGCGCTGGAGTTGTTACCCTTAGTCTCACACACCTAGGTCAATTTCTTGTTGAGTATTTAGCGATGCCAAAGAAGAGAAATAGTACTCTGGCTAACGCTAGGAAGCGTCTAGACACTGATGACTGACTTTATCAATCTCCTACACGTCCCGTGATTGGCTCTGATTGTTATTTTCATTTAGTCTCGACATCTTGTAGATGGCATATACGGATTATCAATACGGTGATTCGCATTGGGATGACAATATTTCATACCCACTGATTTTGAGCTTAAATACCCGTAAATGTACGTGAAACATGCTTACAGAATTTCTCCATGCACGTTTTCCCAATTAACATTCAAGGTGTGGAATGTTTGCGAAACTTCTTCAAATGTTGTGTTTGCATGCAATAAAGTATTGTAAAGACTCTATTCATAATTAACAATGACATTTTTATTGAGTTTTAGCGGTATTCTTAAATATATTTCAGTTTAAAAATCAGATATTAGTTACTGTATGCGTTTCTTTTTTGGGCCAGTATATTTCCAGATGCTGATGGCAATTTTACTGGTGTATTCTTTATCGGCCGCCAACAAATGGATTGATCAATGCAAGTACGTTGCCCTGTCAGCGATATTGTATTTGTAATCAGTTGTTGACAGTCAACTGAGTTCTCTTGGGGCACTTCCAGGAATTTTTTCAACTGAACAATAAACAGAGATAATGTACGTTCAAACATTATGCTTCCATTCGAAATGCAATTCGATTGTGGTATTAAGATTGGTTTAAACTTCATCTTTTTGTTTCTGCTTCGCAATGCCATTAGCACACTATCTAGGAGTTTTAATTCCCTCAATTTAAAATCTAATGGGTTTTTAATTCCCAAAACAAATCTTTTAATGTTTTAAGTCTTCCCAATGTACAATTTGTCTACGCCAATAACCATGCTGGGTTTTAAACAGATAATTTCGTTCAAATTCAAATTCAAATGTGGTTAAATTTTTGTTTTTTTATGAAATATTAGTTCTACGTTTGCGATGATATCTTAGGTATTGATTATTGATTATTAATTTAGAGTTACAGCATTAAGCGAGAAGAATAAGTTTGTATGCATGGTTTCGTTTTATAAAATTGTAATTTCAAGTTACCTAACTGACTTAGGGCTATCCTCGTGATTTGAAAACTCCAAATTGGGGTCCACAATAGATCTAACACAAAGCGAAGCAACTCCAGAATGATAGAACCTAAACTCAACAAAAAAGGATCACTCGACCAACACGCTGATTAAATCATTTACAGAAATGGCTGCATATCTAGGTTTTACAAATATTTTAAATTTATAACTTGTATTTACTATATTTTCAGCATTTGCAATTCAGGTAATCCTTATTTGATACAAACCAGAAATGTTGAAAGTCACATTATTTTGATGAAGGTCTCATACAGACGTAAATGATTATACTGAGAAGAAACAGTTTTGTACACTCAAACCTAATCATTTCAGCCTTTCTCATCATCCATGCCCTACAAGGTGTTAATATTATTTTCAAACAATGTATTCAATCATTCGGGTATCCATATAAGATAAGATAAAGATAACCTGCTGGCTACTTACGTGTTTGTTCTTTAAATAGAACCTCTTTTCACAAACGGTATTAAACATATCATTTTCTTTTCTTTTCATCAATGTATTATGAAACATATATTTTAAATTTTACATATACTAGTTATAGTAACAATGTTGAGCAATTAATGACTTTTTACATTATTTTTCCTTAAATCTTTTTTCGTCTTTTATATTAAGTAGGCTTTCATGAAAAGTTATGAATATAGATTAAGGTATATGAGTACAAGTTAGGGTATTTATGATGTATGCTATTTATTTTCTCTTTTAAGTACTCTGTTGCTGATGGATATATTCAATTGCTATAATAATTACAATCAAAAGCACTTATAAAGGATTGATGTTAATGTGTGACTCAAAGGTTCCATTGCATTTGTATTGTGATGAAATATATGATCAACGAAAAACTTTATCAGAACCATCTTAAGCCTTATATTCACGTTCTTTGATGTTGTAGTTACATATCGTCATTTAAGATAAGTCGACTAATTGTCTGATTAACTTTCCTTGTTTTCGTTGAAGTATATATCTAAAACTCACTTTCTGTACTCATTATTGAATAACGTTATCACAATTCTGTATAACTGACAAAAAAATAATTACGTCAGCGCGATCTAAGGAAGTTTTATAGCTCGTATATGTATTTGTGTCTTTAATTATCTTTATAATTCGATTTCACCTTAATGACTTGGAGGTAAACTTTGCTTGTTAAAAGTCGTCAAACTCTTGTAAGGAATACATCAATAGTTTTCCGACGAAGCATGATATTCTGAAGGATTGTTAATATTCATCTGTTTTCGTTACCACCCACAGTATAGTAAGCACTATGAAACTATTAACTATCATAATTGCAATAAGAACTATGAAACTATTAACTATCATTATTGCCTTTTCTAAATGCGTCAGTTTGTGTTCTAGGAAACAACGTTGTATTATGTTAAAGTGAATAATGATAGGTAAATATGAAGCAATTTTGTAGATGGTTATAGGGAGTATTATTCAGTTTACCACTCCTCGGTTACTTCGTGGGAATGATCTGGATTTTTACAACATTAGCCCTTGGACACTCGTCAGGAAGTTGTATACTAGATAAGAGGTATTAAGCCCTTAGTGACCGAGGATACGTGTACTATGATACTCGAGGATACATCAATGTTTTGTCTGTTATATTATAACATGCATAATCGTAAACTTTTATAAACTGTTTTATATTGTAAACAGTTTATGAGAAACATCACTTGTCATTTAATTTAAAATGCACGGTTTGAATGTTTCTGATCTGTTAAACAAGGTCTGAACAACCAAGGGGAAACCATCCTTAAAATGTGTATGTGATTTATTGATTCAATTTCTCTTTTCGACTAAAGGATAAAGAGATAATATTTGAGATATGAATTGACAAGACATTTCTTTTTAAGTGCAATGTACAAAAAGAATGCAAGAGAGAAAAATCATCCTTAACACCGTGTAAAAAAAATGTAAAAAACTATTTGTTTCAAAAAAGTCTTATCATAACAAAGATCCCAATCTCAGATCTATGAATATAGAACCAATAATGTAGTGAGATCATGTTGCAAAGTTTTCTTCCATGTGAACATATAATTTCTTTCATTTGCGACACTTTTCATGTGACACAAAGGGTTTTACCAATCGTTAAAAGTATAAAAAAATATATGCGTCTTATGGTAAAGCCAAATTAGCAAAATCAGTGCTGTAATGAATAAAATAAAGGTCAATTGTGTCGTGATTTCAGTGTATGAACAATTGTCTATTCAATTGTAAAATGAACATCTTCCACGTCTAATTAGTCTCAGATATTATCACGATTTTGTATAATGCCGCTTCTAATGAAGGTAATTTTCAAAGTACTTCACAGGGAAAAAATTGCTCCTTTCAAAGTAGAAGCAGAGTGTTGAAAAATAGTTACATTTTCGATATTTCTTAAGTTAAAAAAGATTATTCACACATCGCATTTCTGGCATATTAATGATTTTCATAGCTATAAAAATGTAAGCAAACAATTCGATATATTGAGAATTACTTACACCCCAGTATGAAAAGCACACATTGAAGCCGATAAATTATAAGAAAAGTATAATAACAATGTTATAATATACGTGTATATAATTAAATAAAAGGTACGTTTGTTTAAACTGTGTTTTTGAATGAAATAATTAGCTTTTTTTATGAATTAATGTCATCCAAAGCGCGGACGTTGTTACAACATTGCGAATATCTATCTTGACTTTTCGGTGTCTTTATTTTTATATGAAGGCGTGAGATTTTTTAAATCCTTTTATGCCATTGCATTATCTTTTTTGTTGTGGGATCACTACAGAAATGAAATTGTGTCCTTTCTCTTTCCTTCCCTTATTTTTTCCTTTAGAAATTTCATAATTCATGATTTGATTTTGATGAAAAACTAACTGTATCTTTTCTCATTTGGTCAAAAAAGGTCAATATCAACCAAAGGTGACAAAACTTTAAACAGATTCATAAGAACACCGCACTGAAATAAAATAATTGGAATATTTTTTCCCATAGGGCTTTATAGACTTGTGGTTTAAATTTAATGGTATTTTTAATTTTATAATAATACTCTTTCCTTTTGTCATTCAACAGAGGTTTCAACCTTGGAAATCCGTATCTCATGAATCGGCCACTTAATTGGACCAATACGTTTACAAATGGCTTCTTAGATATTTGTCAACTTGCCATGATACACGAGGTATTGGTAACAAATTTGATTCTTCATCGACATGTTTTAAATAATAAATCATAACATTGTCTTCAAGAGACTTAGTAATATTCTTTTTGAGACCTTGCATTGACCTTTCTCATTATGGAGTCTTGCCATTTTTTTTACTTGTCAAAACACAGTGATATGGATTTAAATTTTTTTTTAAATATCCAAAACCGCATCAAAACATGTCAGAAAAATGAAATTTGATTATGTTTCTTTTGACATGAACCTTTTTGAAACTTTGAATATTTCCTCAGGATATAATTGATAATTGATGGTAACTTCTTAGATAAATTTCGTGTGATAATGAAAAGTCATTATCAACTGACAACGTACAAATATTTCACATTAACAGATCATAGGAAAACGTTTTTCAAATTATTTCATTCGTAAGATGCGTAAGATACATGTATGTTTTGTCTTTGCAATGCCGTTGATGTAAATCAACCTTTAACAATTATTTAACTAAGCGGTGCATATGGAATTAATGTTATCAGATAAACACTCTTTACGGATATTTTATCATTAAAGAAAGAGTATCTTTAATATGGAAGATTGTTTATCTGATATTTTAATTAAATGTATTGATTTATATATTTTGAGGGACTTTTAATATGCCAGCTCAATAGGGAAACAATAATAACAATAATTGATAATTATAAATTAATTATTTCGAATTCCTTGTCAAATTTAAATGTCCATTTATCTAAGAATTATTCATGTGACATTTGTGACATTTGGTATGTTTTTGACATTAAATGGGAACGCAACAAACAAAAAAGAAGTTAAAAATATTAATTCTTCAACAATCATATAATTATATCTTTTTCGACTTCTGTTTTTTTATTTATAAGGAATTTGCATGCTCTATCCTTTATGTTTCTCAATTTGGAAAAACAAACATTCGTTATTAGAATTATATTAAAAAGCACGTTGAAATACGGTTTGATAATTCATAGGCTTTACTTGAAATTAATCATTTTAATTCTTATGTTCATGTCAAAAGTTTATATTCACAAATAAAAGGTCACGCTAGGGCTTACCCATCGTTGGTCATTGATGATGCAGTAACCCTGAATATAGGCGATAGTTATATTATATCAATATATAGTCAAAATAATTTAAGGGACATTTGTTTATTGCCTTGAAATACTTTATGTAAGGACCAATGGTTAATTGTTATGTTGTTTCATTAAATAAACACTGTCTTACTTACCTTTTTGAACCAAATAATGAAAGTCATGTTCATTCTGTGAAGATTAAAGCACAGTTGGGGTCAAAACTGAAAATCACATGATGTAAGACAGATATGGTTGACGCAGCCTTCATCTCAATTTCAATACATTGAAAGAACGAAATTATTCACATATTTAAAAGATATTTAAGTTCATTTATCAGTTTGTCAGTTATGCTTGTTGGTGTGAACAAAACTTGTAAAGAAAACGAAAAGCGCTAGAAATAAAGTCAGTCAAGTATATCAACCAATCTTCTAAACATTGAACAACGGAAAATGTTATTTGACATAACCCGTAGTGTGCTCCAAACATTTGAAGTGAGAAGGGGTCAAAATGAAAACATTACCACTCGAAAAGTATTGATAATGGAACCAAACGATTAGATTACACATTAATATGTTCACGACAAGTATCAGCACATAAAAAGATTTCATGAGCGAAAATTTAAAGGATTGTGTGAAGTCATTTTATGGCACTTTCGGTGTTCCTTTGTGTCCCTAAATCACGATTTTTTCATGAATATGAGTATCAGGTCTGACCGAAGCATGTTAGTTTCTGAATGACTTAGTGTTCTTCAATCAGTGACAAGGCTTATGGCCTTTACAATCGCTGTATATCTGTAAAATTTAAGTCTATTCCTGCTATTTCGGAGTTTAGAATTAAAGAATATTTAATGTAGGACCTATGGGTCTAGAATTTCACTTAATGACTTTACGCAAATCATGTAACCCTGTAAAACTTTTCTTAAACTTCCAATTACATTTTGCCCGTTGTATAGGATTACTATGATGAGCATCTAACGAAAAACTTATTTTCCTCCTCAGGCCAAGTCAACATTTGAGTATTTTGTTACAGAATAGAAAGGTTTAATCGTGTCTCCCCAAGATATTATCAGCTCATCATCTATCATTCGTATCATCTCAGATGCTTGATAGATGATGAGCTTTCGACAAAACTATATTCAATAGTTTTGATTTAAAAACTAGAAGTGTTTTTACCCGTAAAACAGCTGTCTCCCCTTCCTCAAATGCTCCAAACCTCTAAACAATACTATCATAAAGCACCATTAATGTTCTCTGTATAATTCAACTTGAATAAATAACCTATAAACTCCACAATTGTAGCAAACAAAATATTCAAAATTCTAAATGATTTGATGCTGAAATCCTTGAAAAAGTCCAAATTGTTGCCATGGAAATAAAACAAATAATTTAAATCTATAATCTCCAAAAGGCACATCTACATGATATGGAGAGACAGTATACCAAGTTTGGTGATGATCGGTCACATAGTTTTACAGATATGCTCCGGAAACGAAATGGGAACGCCGACGCCGACGGGAACTCAGCTAAAACCAATATGTCTCCCGACCCTTCGGGGGAGACATGATGATTTGGGACAATATAATTTGAACTGTTTGGTTAATAGCTTAATTACAGATAAGATTCATTTCGATTCTTTCTTTCGTTTACATTCCTGACATATTACAAACGGTAAGGACATAAGTTAATTATTATTTTTATTTGCCCATGGCAGAGTCATGATAAGGGATATCCAGAAAAGTCAACTATCAAATTGTTACGTCTTAAGGCATATCAGGAAATTAACTTTCATTGTTAGTCTCCTTTGAAATTCATCCGTGTGGAGTTTCACATGGCATGAAAAAGTCATGTTCATTTTGAAAGATGAATTATCAACAACAAAAACTACGAAATTTAATGTGACTGAACCCTTGATAGAAATACTTTCTCTTTGTGTGAGTTTTGTCGTAAACTGATTGTAGAAATCATGTTGAATTTACGTACGTTTTCTCATTCATCAGTACAGAAGAATTTTACCTGATGGTTTGAAGTGTTCTTGCAACTTCGTCTTAAATTGTTTTGACAAACTTCTTTAAGTCTGATGTGCTGACATAGTGTTTTGATACAGGCGTACTTGTCCTGATTTTTTACACGATTTGCAACAACCGTGACGATGAAGATATATTCCTACTACATAGTGAAGCTACAAAACATAACGTGGACATTGCACGTCAACAAAAACTTAAAAACCAATTACCAAATTTAAATAGTTAAAAATAATATCGAATAATGCATATAAAACTAATCTATGGTTCTTTATTTGAATTGTGTTGAAGGAAAAATTATTCTTGAATAAAATCTTCATTTTTTACTTTTGTTCTTATTTGAAACGTATACTGTAAGCTCAGATAAATCAGAGGGTTTAAATACATATACATGTACTTTAACATGTAATATCATGAAACTTTTTAAGAATTTTCTCATTTAGTTTGGCATTTATTTCAATACAATGTCCTTAATGTTTTTGAAGCCTATTAATGGTGGACAGAATTTCCAAAGTCATAAAATACATTGTATACTTTAATACGGACCGGATTTATGATTGTAGCATGCGGAAACTGGCATTCCCATAAAGAGGCATTTGGTCAAAATTCTAAAATTCACAAGTTCTCTGTAACAACTTATTATTCAGAGATATTTTTGTAAAAATCCGCTAAAATGTCCATGTTATTTCACATTAGTAGATACAATGTACTGTTGCATTTAGTAAACAAAATGTTTCTAAATGAAAATTTTATTATGGGGAGAGAGTGAATTTATGAATATGTTTCTTCGTCTATTAAACACATTTAATTCGGTACATTGATCCTTGAATGAGTGAAAAATCCTTTAAACATCTTTTACATAACCTAGACACTACTGAAACCACTGCTGTATGTGAATCATTGCAACTTATATTACATACATGCAAACTGAATATATAAATTACTCGTATATGTACACGTTGTAGAACTAAACTATTGCCAGTCACCATTTATTGAAATCAAAATTCAAAACATGCTCCTATACAAATTTCCAAAGTGGTTTTCCATTGATATTGGTATTCAATTACGCAGACAGTTATGAGGTGTACGGTATTGTTTCAAGTGCCCAGGTATGAAAAAAATGCCACCCTTTTAATCAGAATTAATCTGTCATACCCTAAATTGTTTATCTGTTCAAATCTAATTTTCCGGATCTTTGCACAGTTCAAATAGATGTTTTGTTGAAACTAATGTGAATTGAAGCACATATCTGGTTTGTTACAAAGCTCGTTTATTAATAATTATGTCACAGATTTCCATAATTTCTTCTTATAACGATATTATGTTATATTTTCCCTCTTAATTATATCGTTTGTTGATTTGCTTTTGGTCGAGCGCTTTTCCCCCAGAATCCAAAGGTAATGTGAAGGGTAATCGTTTAGTCTTATATTATATCCAGTCGTGTTTATTAACACCTTATGACAGCTTGAGCCACACACTATTCTAATTGAATAATTTAGTCAAATTAGTGAAGATTGGTCATAAAATGCGATAAATAAGTACTGATTTGTTGCGGACAGTTACTTCTTACACATGACCTGTCCGAAGACCTTCTAGATTCATCTACGCTGATGATCTTGGCCAGTCCCAATTATACGGGCATTATTCATAGTGTTCTCGATTTTCAAATACCTACTTTGTAGACATGGCGTGAATTGTTTGTGGTTGAACAACTTTTCATCCTTTACAACTGTTCGACAAGGTTTTATCTTTACTTTTCATTTATCGTAAATTTGTCTGATGTCGTTCATTAATTGTTTAATTGTTAATGTGGTTTCTTTCCTTCTGTCTTTTACTCTGGTCTGCGGTATTCTGAAGATCTGTAAACCAACCGGTTTCAGCACGTCGTTTTTGTTGTAATTTTCAACCTTCCATCTTACTCAATGAAGTTGCAGCCGCCCTTGACAAAACTCAGTTATTTCACTGCATTTTTTAATCCTATATTGTTCATGTATGGCGACGTCACTGGCAACGTTTAAAACAAAAGATGGTTATCAATCCTTTACCTAAAACTATTAATATAACTGTTCATTTATAATGATTCATGAATCCGATTCTCAAATATATTGGCTGACTGCTATTTCATTTCATTTCATCAAAGCAACCTTTAGCTTTACAGCAATTTGCCCATCATAAGGAACCACAAAATGTTTACTGGTTAAAGCTGTTTTCTTCCACCTTATGCATGCCATCCATTGCTTGTCAAATATTTTCTCAAGAAGATGACATTATGCCCTGGAAATTGAAGGTTCAGCAGATTTAGTGAATGCAGTCATGCTTTTATGCCCATCAATGTCATTTCTTCAAAATTTATGATTGCCATATGTCAGTCGTTTTGCATTGAATTATGAAATTGGAAAAATTAGCAAGGAATCAATTCCTTGATGTTATTTTGTTCAGAAAAGCCTAGTACATATCGGAGAACGTTTTAATAAGCTTGACTAAACAAATGATATGTCTAAATACAATGATAAAACAGAAACATCCTGCAAAATAATTGGCAGCGAATTCTTTATAAATGTTCATGAATAGAATAAATTAAAGTAACCAATCCTTGATAAGCATGAAGCGTTTGTCTTTCATGTGTGTTCAACTTTTGAAACAACACGTGTGCTTACACAATATTATTTCGTTACCAAAGAAAGGAAAATGGACATTTCGTGATTTAAACCATGATCGTGAATATATTCGTTGGCATACATATGGAGTATCGTCGTTTAAACCATATTTTAAAATTTGTTTGACTTCTCATAGTAAGTCCCTTATATGAGTGATGACAGAACAATGGTAATCCCCTCAAGCTTTGAGAGAGAGAAAGGTTTCGCTTTCCTCCTAGTCTGTCGGCCAGACCCTAGAGCAAAAATATTCAATTGACAACCAAAGTATAGCATTTCCAGATCGCTTAGCTCCAAAGCATCTTCTGGGCTACATTTTGTTATAAGACATGAATTGTTTCAAAATGTTGTCAATATTGAAACAAATACTAAATGTAAGTCTAGCTTTCTCCTTGAATCGGTAATTCTGAAAGCAGTTATGTTTCTGTGGAAACCGCCCAAACAAAATATCTGAAGAAGTTGAAAATACCAAAAGGCAGATCTACATGTACATATGCTGACCATTCTCGATTATCCAGAGTTTACGTTCCGATTATATCTCCACTAACCTCTGGAACCAATATAGGCTTAATGCGATTCACAAATTACCTGCCCTTAGTTGCATTACCGTCTTTCATTAGCCAATCAGATAGGCCTTTAGTTAGAGTCAGAAATAGGAAAGAAATCATAGAGGCAGATAAACGGCGAATGAGTGAGTTGGGGTTTAACATAGAATCAGCAATTTTTTCAGCTATTAAACATCCAAAAGAAAGAAGATCGGAGAGATAGAAGTTCGACAGGATGAGAGTACAGACGAAAAAGAGGGATAGAAAGCAGGTTTTAGAACGACACAAATTTGGTCTGATTTCTTCCAATTGACTTTTAAAGCTTGGGTGACCCTACCAGGAGCATGCCAGCTCCATTTGGCAAAGCTCAAGGGTCGGGGAAGCACACAAGCCACCACACCGCAACAACGTTTTGAGTCAAGTGGGATGGCATATAATCAAGTCAAAAACATTCCATAATACATGAAGTTACTAAATCTATCTACCATCGGTTATTTATGCAAAAGTTATGTTGTAATTTTCCTTACAGTTTTTTCTCTCGGATCTGTCAACTCTCTTAAATTTAGATGGCAGCATGTTTTAAAGCTGGAATACTGCTGACAGCACGTTAAACCCCAACTCACTCACTATTTTATAAATAAAATCAAAGGCCATGCAATCAAAATTTTACAGTCCAGAGGTATTCTCTTGACGAGAACTGGGAATGCCAGGTAACAATTGATATACCCCTACCGTTTTGATAGACAAAAACACTAAAATACAGTCTTAAAATCCATTTCTTGGTGTCATTTCTGTTTATTGACGAAGCGGGGGTGTGTCATGTAAGAAGCCATGCGATTGGTACGCTGCTGAAGGCAGCGTAGATACCTCTCATTGGACGATATGCCACTAAGGGCAGGTAATTTGTGAATCGCATTGAGCCTATATTGGTTCCAGAGGTTAGTGGAGATATAATCGGAACGTAAACTCTGGATAATCGAGAATGCATGCTGACTAATCCACATGCAATGTTTCATTGAGCTAGTTCTAACAGTTCTTGAGTTATGCTCCGGAAACCGAATTCTAAGTTACGTTTTTATGACAACTGCCAAAATATAAATATGAAAGTTGAAAATGCCAACTCATGCTGACTCATCTATATACTAAGTATGGTGGTACATACCGGTGGGATAACTAAGAATAACAGAATAACAATCAACCTATATTTGCAGAAAATGTTGTTGATTACCGTTAAAAGTGCGTTTTAAGGCTTAATTTAGGCGATTGGCCTCATTATATGTATAAACCTTTACCTCAGTAACTGTCATGCGAATACTTCGATTTCTTGACAAAATTATTTGTTGTCGAAAAATATCACCGTACGAAGATTAGATTCGATTTTTGGGTACCATCTCTCCCGTTTAAGTGGACAAGGACTCAGAACTCCTCGTTGCTCTACTGGCCTACTGGAAGCAATCACATGCTAGAACTTACCGAGGAATCTGCATCCTTCCAGATCACTTACCTTGTTTAACCAACTCTTTCTGACACACACGGGCTACGTTATCAGAAACCTTCGCTCAATCGGATCTGATGATGAACTGGACAGGACAAAGAATATAAGGAGAAATCATTGAATTCAAGAAATATTTGGGAATAGTGGATGTTTTTTTATGATATTTTTTATATTTCGCATATCTGAGATAAGTGAAAGATAATTTCAACCCCGACCAACGGCCAATAGTAATAACTATCCGTCCTTCTATCAGTCCGTCATTACGTCAGATCGATTGTCAAACAACCATTTATGGAATTCGTTCAGATTTTTAACATGTATTCTGTCCTCTTCGGAAGGATGCACTGTCATAATATAGAGGGTTTTGGCAAGTTCGAAATATTTCACGAATTTTCATTTCCGACAAATTGCAGGAACAAAATCTAGTCCATCCCTTTCAATTATTTTTCGTTTGTGTTCATTGTTGTATAAAACAACTGCTATTTATGGTGTGGATTATGAGACGTCTAAGTTATGGGAAGATTACAGATATCATCGGGTCAGGGGTGAACAGTTGGTGATATTAGTGAGCCATGCTTACTTTTGAAATTGTTCGAAACCTGATTGTTAATGTTTGATGATATCAGTGTTACAATGTGGTGTTATTGAATGCCCAGGGGTAAAATTGGTCTGCGCTAATAAAGGTATGTGCTGTTGTATTGTTTGCTGTTTGCTGTGAATGGGTACCCTGTGAGGCATAGAATGGTACCTAATATAACCTGAGCGCCACATGCGGATACCGGTTGAATACTCCCCAGGGAGTTGAATTGGAAAACTTTCGGACGGTCATTTGTGAACGTTAATACTCTTACTGGCACCTGGATATCTTGCAATATGCTTATCGCGATATATACATTTTCAATTTGCTGAGGTGTAGCGAAGAGCTATGCACGTTTCCATTTAACATCAATCGTTTGGTGCAGTCTTGAAATATATCTGCCACGTCTTATCGAAATCTCAAGTTTCTCACTATCAAAATAACCTATGGTAACAGATCCAGACATGGTACACATGTTTATTGTTGACACATGCACCCTTTGATGTATAAATGTTCGCAGACAACATGCCTCGAATAGAACATTTCTCAGAGCATCCGATAAGTGTATCGTAGGGTTGTGACAGAAGTTCGATAACCGGGGTACCATAAATCGTCGAAATATTCGACATGACGTTTACTTCCAATTTTGAGATACAAAGGAGACTTTGTCGAAATTTGCAGTAGACAAACCCACTATCAGCAGCCGTTCGTTCGGTGCATGGTGAGATAATTCATTGAGTATTCATTGTTACTTCCACACAGCATCTCTAAAACCCTTGCGACTCGATGTCTGTTTATATATCGTGTGTATTAATGAACCCATGTTGATAAATACACTTAATATGGCAGATGGACATCTAGAATTTCTACAACATGGGTCTATTCGAGTGAATTTTGCAAACTTAAAATTATACTTCAGAATAACAATTATAGTTAAATCAAAGTAGGTGTAAAATGATGACATTTTGGTGTTATCTGTGTTATATCTTTGAATAAGGTGTCTTGCTACCAATTTTTCAAAAGGGTATAAAACAAAATCCTGTCGTGTATGAAATGCGACCTTGTGATAGGCACATAATGTGTGAAGAAGTACTCACAATTCAAACATCAGAGTGTGATACTTTTAATTTTATGACTGTTCAAATACACAATATGTTATTTTTGGAAATAATCTTTGGAATTGGAATCTAAACATTACGAAATGTATAAATCTTATAAATCTAAGATGTAAGCAGGAAGAAGCAAAAGGTCATTTTTCACTATCCCATCTCGTCTATTTGAGGATATTTTTAAACGACATTTCTGTTGTTTCTATTTCTGTTTTAAAAAGTGTTCAGTTGGCCCTTTTAGACACGAACTGACCCTGTTTCAGTCATAAAACCACTCGTAACTTAATCCATCATGCATTTTATATTGCATCGTTTCTTTTGCCCCTGGGTGTAGTGAAAATCTCATCAAAGAAAGCTTTGAGGTCCCCTTATTCCTTTAAAGGGACATAAGGTGTTTGAAAAACAGTCTTCTTATTCGTATCTGGTTACGTTTTGAGCTCAAACCCAAGGGGATTTGAATGTGATTATTTCTTTTTTACAATGCAATACGATTACAACGTAGTGGAAATTTGATATCTTAAGGCAAATTTGTCTTTAGTTTTTATCTTCATTAGTTTTTGATATGATTAAATCTGATATCAGTCAAAATTAAGTTGAAACAAATCCCCTTCTTTTTTATCTTTTCGGTTAACTTGAGGCAATTAAGAAACTTTAATGTTCATTAATTTTTTCAAGGTCTTTGTTGATGAGGATTGGTTTTTGAAGTAAAGCTACGTTAGGTTACCTAGTTTCCGCCTGAATTATCATTATGATATCATGTCAACTATTATTGGAAAACCAAGTTCGAGCTTTGCATTTTTGCATCCGGGGACCGCTGTTAGAGTTGGGAGCAAGGTTTTCATTGGCTGGTCATATTAAGAGCTAAATTGATTTTTATCCTTGATGGATATCCGGGTATTGTTGAAGCTTGCTACAGGAGGCCTCTGGTCTTTGAAGCCATTTCATTCAGCAAATAAGACCTCTTTATGCTTTTTGGTCGACTCGTGTCATTGCGGCTAACAATACTCTTCGTTATGCGGAGCTTTTGTTTAGAGGCCTTATTGAAATGTAAACCACTCATTTTGAAATGAAATCCAAGACGTGCCAAAAGTGATGTTTGCATCATGCTAGGATTTTCGGACATGTCATGTCATGAGTCAAGTCTTCGCACTTAGCTTGCTTTTCTGCAGATTGAGAATGTGTTTCAAGAAATACTTTTTCGCAAAAGAATTGCAATCTCAATTGAACTATAGCGTAGTTATTGCTTTTGGGTTAGAATTTAATTGCTTTCCTTTCATAACATCATCATGTTTTCTTATTTATATTTTTAATATTGTAATCATTACAAACTTTTAATGATTCAGGCTTTTTTACAGATGAAGTTCCAATATTCATAAGGGGTTTTATGATTTACTCATTGGAACAAAAGAGCCAATTTCAAGGCAACATTTGAACTGTTTGTCCCTTTTAATATAATATACTTCTTTCCCAACGGCTCAACTTAACTCAACTGTTCTCTTTCTCAGTGATAGATACTATTTGCTTCAAGTGTTGCCCCTATATCGGCTTTGAACTAGTGCTGTATTTATTAACTCGTTCCATCTTCCGTGCAATTGTTGAAGCAGTACACATGCGGTTTAATTCAACTTGTAAAGTCCATCGGCAT
This sequence comes from Steromphala cineraria, assembly GCA_916613615.1. Classification (NCBI taxonomy): domain Eukaryota; kingdom Metazoa; phylum Mollusca; class Gastropoda; order Trochida; family Trochidae; genus Steromphala; species Steromphala cineraria. The sequence goes on from OU744731.1 coordinate 23,108,610, forward strand.
ATTTTATCATAAGAAAATTCGAAGTGTATTAAATAGTACTTGCTTTGGCATGACCTAGGAGGATTTGATATTTATTGAAAGATTCAAAATTTCAACTTACGTAATAAATATTGGTTGCATAGAAACTGTGGCGAGTCATTTTTCGCGTCCATAATATTAGTAGTTTTGGGTTAGATTCATTTAAAATATGTGTGATGTTAGAGCTACACTAAAGCTGATTTCATGTTTAGGTAGGTTTCGAACCTTAATTAAAATTGACAGTAAATGTATATTTGTTAACTGACGGGTTTCTGTAACCTACATGTAACATTCAATAGTAACCATACTGACAATTTGAGTAGCTTTAAATGTTTCTCATTGAGAACACATCAAATGAAAAAAATTAAAACAATTTTACTAAGCAAAATAAGTAAACTAGGAATGGTAGCTAGTATGAATAAAATACATCATCGAATATTCAGATTTGCTTTATTCCATTTATAGAATTAACATATTGATGATATTCATTTATAAGTTTTCTCTGTAATTTCATTTATTATTATCAATTTTGCATGTCGAGTCCGACCATATTGCCAATGGTTTATTTGTCTTTATAACTCCTCCGTTATCAAAACCGTTATCTATTAATTCTTTGCGTATAGCTTATTGCAATAAGATAAAACACATGCCGCTGGAAAAGTCTGTTACATATCTTAATTGAAGTATCAATCATCCGTTAGGAGTTTTAGAAGAACAAATGCTATAAATAAATGTGTATATAGACCCTATAGAAAACACATAGATTGTATAGCACAGTTGGCTTGTGTCAGCGTAATGTTACAATGTTTACAATAATGATTTCTTATGTGAATGATGCCATACATGTTTTTCATTTCTTTTATTTGCATTTATCCTTTTGGCAATAATGATGATATATTCCCTTGTCTTGAAATGTCTGTTGCAAACAAGAAGACATCTAGTAAATTGGCAAAAAACGTTGTTTTTTTATGAAATATACATGTAAACGCATGAAGGATGTCCTCTTCACGGAAACAAATCATAGTGGTTCTTGGCATCGGGAAGTCTTGTTTCTTTATAATTGGATAGAATAGATCAACTTGTATTCAAATAAAAATGAATTGACAGAATCAAACATCTATGGCAATGCCAGCTGTTCATGAGAGCAAAAACAAAAATTTGCTACAAAATAATGTGTTTTTCAGATAGATAAAAAAAAACTATATGATTTGTAATGATGAATACACAATTTCATGATCACTCTTTTTGGTGATGACCCGTACTTTTTGTTCTTGATCAAACAAACAAGAGATTTTTTAAATCGCTTAACATGTCTTATTTTCAAAGAAAATTTGGTATTGAAGTAAAGAAATTATATTAGCAGGGCATAATAGCAGGTTGGTCTAATTTTCCGTCCTAAAATAATTTGTCGACGCAACATTGACTTAGGACGTTACAATAATATACCAAACCGTCTCAATACACACTATATTGCTGTAGTTAAAGAGATTCTAAAACTATGACTTTTGAAATTATGTTATTTGACCTTTTATATGTATGAGAAAATGTACCTACATTAGCTGTATATCTGAAAAACGTTCTTCATTTTAAGATCATTTCTTTTTCTCGCGAGTGTTATCAAAACTTGCTTGATCAGTGTTATTTCATTTTCATATAACTATCTAACATATCCTTTTTCATAATGAGTAGAATTATATAAACTTCGCTTTGTCAGAAGAACAATTCATGCTTATCTGCCCTGTAAATATGGACGTACCTAAGGACAGATTCCTTATTAGATGTCAGACAAAATGTTGAAGGATTTGTTTTTGGTAATAACTGCACTTATGGCTTTTATAGTTTAATTTGGTTTTAGGTTGGTTTTTGTGAATATCTTTGTTAGTTTTTTTTGAAAACCAACATGAATTCTTATCAAGTTAAAGCATTGCTGATAACTTGTTACATATATCCCCCCACAAACAAAAATGCAAATGTTAAAGTTCGGGTTATAATGCAAATTAAAGTATAAGACTATAATACATTTTTGGGACCCTTAAATCCAAGGTTCATGGCTGATTTGACTCAATTTTAACATTGGTCTATCTTTATGAGTAGATGCACTTTAAGCTAACGATAAAAACTAAATGAGGGGAAATTGCATTTATGTGCATGGTTTAAGATGTCAATAGGGATATAGTTTTTTTATGCGTCCCAAACTCAAATACGCGTTATGCTTCCTTGAAAATGAAGGCTTGCGTTTTTCACGAAATTGCGGTTGTAGCGTATCTTTAATCAACTTAATCAAAAAGCCAAATATGTCAGTGGTTCACTACTTTTCATAAGTCATGGGAAGACCCCGTATACTAAAACATTAGGTGTACATATTGACACTGATTGTGAGAAAAGTGTCTGTGTCACTCGTACAATGTGCTGTACCTTTCCGATCATGATATAAGATTTTGATTGATGATTAATTTATCTAATCTATTCATTTCTTAACCAACTGTTCAATGCCGACTATACCTAAACGAAATATCAAGTTTCATATTGTAAGCAAAGTTATCTTTTTCAGACACCACGCATAGTAAATATCACATCCGAAATATATTCCATAATACTATTTATGGCAATAGTGTGACTTCATGTAGGATAAATTTATGCTCTAAAGCAAAATTAATTCGTTATTTGCGTTTTTGCACGTGTGCATGTTTAACCGATGCAAAAACACTTAATTAATATATACATTTGACATGGTCATTTGATATATTATATTCATAAGAAAACAAATACCCATTTGTTTGATATGGGAAAAGATACTATTTTTTTTGTTCAGAAATAAATGATTGTCTACCGTTAATACATATCTTAACATTATGTAAGCATTTTACACCACCAAAAAGTTAACTTCTAACATAAATTGTGAATATGAAGAGCCTATAGAACCAATTTTTATTTTAAAGAGACAAAGAGTGTCCTGTCAATAATAATCTGACAAAATAAGTGTGAAATATATTGCAGAAATTGAGACATTGAGGCATGAAAGAAAGCTCTTAAAGGAGCAACGGCATTATTCCCTAGTGGCATTTTGTGCCATTCAAATATGGACGTGTTAGTAGAAAGAATAGTCTGATGAATTCGAAGTGATATCAAGACTTGAGGGAAAACTTAGGTAGTGCTGACGACTCTTCTTTCGCTTCACCTCATCATGTGATGTGTTTTGGCGATATAACAATATAAAAACCGGTTATCGGCTATCAATGATAACATCATGACCATTATAAATCCTTCAAAAAACGCCTACATTTTAAAAATACTTTGAAGTTAGAATTGAAAAACTGTGTACAAACAATGATGGTTTGGTTTATGCTTTAGGGAAAAGAAGAATATGCCCTACACTAGTTCTGTACTGACACTTTGATCTGAATCTCTCTATCAACATTCATATCTACATTTTGATTATGTCGGTAAAATATCATTTACATTTTAGAACAAGTGTATTTTCGATATTTCCATCTAGTTACTATTAAAAAGGAAACAGTATGATCTCTGTCATATGTGTGGATGTGTGCACATGATTTACACACATATGGTTTACACATATGATTGACCATGTAAGCAGAAAACATAAAACGGCATGTCGCCAATGATATACTCGGAAAGAAAGTAAATAATAAATAAAAACAGCTATAGTATTATACTTTGCCTAGAGTAAATGCAGGAATATCTATATTTACCAACATTCATGTCTTCGACACATGTAGTTTCAAGAAATTACGTCAGACAATTCTAACAAATATGACAATATCTTTGTCTATTTGATCAATTCTCAAATGAGTCTATCTATATCAAGATATGTCAGATGTCAAGGCGCCACACCCTGGGGAGTATCAGTATGTTAACTCCACCACACGGTTGTCAACTCGTACGACAAAAGTTGGTCAGTGTAACACGGTGACGATTTGGTTATTACAGTACTTGCCATTACCAATCCTTAGGAGACATCACACGGTTAAACATAAAAAAAATCAAACAATAGGCTCATATCAGAATAAATGTTGTATATGAGAAAACTGAAGAACAACTCTCTGTCTGAACGATGGAACAAGTGGGGAATATGTTCCTGAAATTGACACATTGAGGCATGACAGAAACTTCTTAACGACATTATTCCCTTGCGGCATTATACTGGCATTCAAATAGACGTGTTAGCAGAGAGGACCATCCGTTGAAATCAAAGTGCTATCAAGACACAGATAGTGTTCACCATAGTGTGTTCGTATCAACATGTAAGGTATTTTGGCAATAATGAAGAAAGAAGGTTTCTGTTGGAGGTTGTAAAGGAAAACATCATGAAAATTTAAAAATTATACGAAAGGGGGATCTACCAATCACTTTGTAAAAAAATTAAATTTATATTTAAAAAAATGTTTATGTGATGGTACTCACATTGTTTTTAAAAGTGAAATCTTTCAAGGGCAAATCAATTACAATCCATCTTAATCTATGATTGCCCAGTGAGACACAAACATATTGAGATTCATGCTGAAGCTATTGTCAAGTAAACGTGATATGTTCATTTATGCACATATTGGAAATGTTACTACATATGTGTGAGCCTTTAGATTACTCTCGATTTATTTGTACAAGCTTTTTCTTTAAATGTACTTGTACTTGTAGCGGACTACACATTTTGATGTTAATTTTCTGTTTACGAACATTTCATGAAAAGCATCTGATAATTAGGGTCATAATGAAATAATTTATTTTGGTGTATCCTCGCATATGTCACTGCAGTAGTTATTTAACAATTTGCCAAAATGAATATCTTTATTTTTGTTAGGTCTGTAAAATATTTGTATAATTGCAGTTTGATATTTAATATTTTAACACTACATTTTATGATATATATTCTGTTATATTTGTCGGTTTGGCTATACTTTATAGAAGTTTATTTGAACTTCGGCATATCATTTACAGATATGATATACTATATGTAAGCAGGGTAAAATAAATACGACATGTCATTAACTACTTTTACAAGATCTAATATTGGAACGCTATTCTGATTGTACACAACAAAAAAGAAAATAATAAATGTAAAACAGCGATAGCATAATACATTTTCTAAAAGGTCTAAGCAATACCTATCCAACAATATATACAATATTTACCGACATTCATGCCATCAACACATGACGTTCAAGGAACTACGTCAGACAATTCTACCAAATATTGCAAACTCTTGTCTAATTGATCCATTCTTATACACTGGAGCAGCTGGATATGGCAAATGATGAGGTTTATCTACAGATATGTTGGACGTCACGGCGCCACAGCCCTGGGAGTATCAATATCGTAACGCCTACAAATGTCTGTCGTAACAACAACGTTTGTCAGTGCAACGCAGTGAAGATCTGGACCTAGGTTTTCGAAGCTCTCTTAGTGCTAAGATAGTCGTAGGTACCATACATTAACATTGGCCTAAGACTATCTTAGCACTAAGAGAGCTACAAAAATCTGGGCCCTGGTTATTACAGCACTTGGCCTAACTTATCGTTGTGAGACACAATATGTTTTAACATTACAGAATCAAACATCATATTCGAATTTTAAATGGTATTTTGATGAAGCACATGAACGATCTTTCAGTGCTCACTTGGAAGTTACAGCAACATTAACTAATTTAAAAACAATCAACGACTTTTTATTTGTTGTAACAGAAATGTTAAGATTTAAATTCAAAAGTTCTTTTAAATAAAGAGAGGAACAATGACAAGTCAAAGTAATATCTCAGCAGGTTCTTTTTAGAACAATTCATCTTTATTGATTGCAAGTTGTTATCCAGCTAACAAAACATTACCTTTTTTTCATTTTACATACACATTTTGTTATTTTTTAAAGTCAATAATAGGATAGTGAAAAATGTAGTGAATAAATTTCGGTTCTTTAGTATTATAAGTGTCAAAATTAACAAAGTAAATACGAATTTGGATATAGAAGCATATTTTTATTATAGTTTGGAATATGCGAAGCTGTTCACATCCGAAGATGTTATAAAGCTCATCTTTCCTTATCGTTTGATTCCATAAAATCCATGCACATAGACATTCTTCTCTTGCTGTGCCCTGTCACCGATCAGTCTTCATTTGATAGTTGAGGTTTGAAATGTTAACATAGGAATGGAAAAAGATTTGTGTAGAATGACGTTTTGTTCAAATTGTTGTGTACATCGGTATATTATTTAGGATTTTTTAGGAAAGTTTACTAATGCAGCTCAATAATCTAATTGGTATACAATCAGGGGCAAAACAAATCATACCATATAAATTCCAGGATAGATAAGTCACAATTGATCTTAAAGACGGAACAGGATCACTTTGTGTCATCAGCAGCCAGCTAAACCAAGGTATGAATTTCAAAACAATAGGTGTTCACGTTTTCTGAAAAACACGGCTTTCAAAATATGTCGATTAGTCTCCTAGACGGGGTACACATTAATGTAGGATAGTTCAAACTAGCTTTTGTGTTTGTTTTCTAGTATCCTACAGTAAATATGTGTAAACAAATCGATGCACATCAAGGTTTTTGATATTGATAATAACACTTATAGCATTTGTACATTTCATAGTTTTGTTATACCAACTCCAAACATTATGGCCAAAAGTCATATTAAAAGCTGTTTAGAGTATTTGAACAGTCATAAAAATCAAAGTATAATATAGCACCTCTTCACTATTTACGTGCCTATCCCAGAGTTTTGTTTTTCGCATGTCACTAATCTACATATATATGTTTTCCTATTTTACGATTTCATCAACTTCTATATTTAAATCCGACTCACAATTGTACTCATAATCCATATCGCCAGTGGTATTTTTGTATAAAGATATTAAATGTCAATTGTTCTGTTTAAACTATTCCCAAAAACTCTGAATTTAGTTTAATTTGTTCATGCTTTGTTATTGTTATCTTATTTACATGCATCTGTTAATGTCTGTATCCATAAAATATTTATCATACACTTTTGATTCACTGCGTACATTTTTTAATGTTTTTGCGTTCAAATTTGTATTTTCTAACACGTCTTTTCGCCTAATAATTGGTAATGTCTTTATTTGCATTCTTTTCCAAACCACGTGCATCCTTTGTTAGTTGTTTATGGGATATAAATTCTGTCCCGTAGCGGCCATGGTGGCGTTAAGTAGAACGACCTCGATATCAAATACTAATGAAAATGTATTCGTGATATGCGACGTTTCGACACAGTGTCTTGTGTCGTTTTCAAGCAGATGACCAAAGAAGCAATGTCAGATATGTTGAAACAAAATGTGACTTGTTTTTCCTAGAGTTTTACCATACCATGTCATGAGGTTAATTGATTTGAAACAAATAGTGAATGTCCGACTTAAATTGACAATCAAAGAAAATAAGAGATGACTGTATTGACGTGTTTAATTTTAACCGAAGGATATATAATATATTAAAGTTGTAAAGTATTTACGGTTGAAATAATGACCGCTGACTGAGTGAATATCTGTGATAACCATCGAGCGATCAGCGAGATGGTTATCACAGATATTCACGAGGTCAAGGTCATTATTTCACATACACCACATGGTTATTTAAAAAAAAAATCAATTTTTAATGAAAATATCAATATTAGTCGAATATAAGGTGGTTAAAAATGAGTTCAAAAGTGAAAATCGTGTCCAGCGTGGTTAACCGCCACTCCTGAGGAATGGATCAATTTCATTTTAACACTGCGCTTATTTCACGTGCAGTTTGATATTATACTGGCGAAGTCGTCGGTAATACAATTCTAAGGCAAAAGCCAATTGTTTTCATTCTTTTCTCAAGCTATTATCCTTCAATTTCCACATTGAACTGAACTACAAATTAATGATTTTGATACAAATTTTAAGCGGACGTCAACGAAATTGTTTTTGGTGGCAAATGTGAATATTCCATCACTTGTCCAGAATTGTGTGGCTGCACGGACGTCGTCTATTTCATCTTGTGATGCACGGACTTCTTGTACGCCAAGTTGCTAAGCAACTCCTAAAAATTCACGTGCAGCACACAACCTAAAGCACTAGGGCTGCGTTCGTTTTGACTCACTCGAGTGTAAACTTGCGCATGCTCGGATGCCACTAAGAGCGAACGACTTGTATGCCCTACTGAGAGTCGCACTTGGTTGCTTGGCTGTAAACAATATGGCCGAAAAAAATGAATTGATCACATATATTTAATCAGTTAAATATTAACAACACATGGTCTCCAAAATCATGTTATGTATTAGATGTTATAGTTTTCTTTTTAACGAAACCTAAATCTCACATCGGCTTGTTCCGAAGTGTTAAAACAGACTTATATTGAAGTAAGCATGTCTTTGATATGTTACAAAGACCGTGTCAATTGACGTACTTCCGTTACTCTCACGACCTCCCTCCCCGATTTATCAGGAGGGACATTGTGGCTGCGTTCGTTTTGACCCACTCGAGTGTAATCTTGCGCATGCTCGGATGCCACTAAGAGCGAACGACTTGTATGTTTTACTGAGTGTCGCACTTGGTTGCCTGGCTGTAAACAATATGACCGAAAAATTGAATTTTTCACAAACAATTTATCATTAAATTTTAACAACACATGGTCTCCATAATCACAGATATGTTATAGTTTTCCTTTAACCAAATCTAAACCTCACATGGGCATGTTGCTAATGTGTTAAAACAAACTTATATTTGAGTAAGTATGCATGTGGTATGTTATAAACACTGTGTCAATTGACGTACTTCCGTTACTCTCACGACCTCCCTCCCCGATTTAGCAGGAGGGACATTGAGTGACTCTAGAGTGCATACGAGAGTGACACTATGGTCGTTCGATTAGGAATTTCATCGCTCGTGCGACACACTCTGTGCAAAACGAACGCAGCCCCAGTGACTCTAATTCGCACACGAGAGTGACTCTATGGTCGTTCGATTAGGAATTTCGTCGCTCGTGCGACACACTTTGTGCAAAACGAACGCAGCCATGGTTTCAAGAAGGTTGGGTCAATGGAGTGCTCTCCGCGGCCGTGTCAAACAGATATATTTGCCGGTGTTTCAAGGTCTTTTCCGGAGGCAATTAAGGTGAGATTGATCGTAAAGTATACTTTATTTGTTGTTTCATGTAATAGACTCGGAAATTTGTTTACAAGGAATCAAAAGAAGCGTGTCCAATTTGCACGCATTTTCTGCTTGATAAATGATTTTTGTTATTGTATATATAAAATGCAGAACTATTTGGGTATTAGCTAGATTTCTGACTTTGAGATCAGTTTGGTATGTTATTTCCTTCAATAAATTTCGTTTGTACGTGAAACTCGTAAAAAGATTAAAAAGATTAATTCAAAAGTTGATGTTAGAAACACAACTTGTGCACTTGATGCATGGGGGGTATTCGCACGACGTCGAAAATATAGATTCAGGGGTTCGCATGAAGACGAAAAGCGGCGTTCTTTGATGATTGGTGTTTTTGTAATGTTCTTCCTCGTTGACATATATTGTGAACATTTTGTACAATATATGTTTAACAAGTGTAAATGCGAGCAGAGCTCACATACCCCCGTCCCACTTTGTTCAAATAATACCAGTAGTAAAAATTTAAATATTGGGTCAATTTGTATGATATTGAAGTATACAGTTTTAGAGATACGTCAATATGTATGGACAGTGTTCAAATGAGCATTATCAATGCCTCAAGTGCTTGTGGTTAGAAACTTAAGTTACTATTTCGGGGAAACCGTGATGATATGAAAAATGCATGTATGTAAAAGGAAATGTGTTATTTTCAGCGCTTCAAACCAAACTGTTTGTATTCTTAATGTTAAACCTTTGATTGTTTCAGGAACTACGCATGGGTGATAGCAGTTAGCTGATACTGAAGTCGGCTTTCTTGTGCATTATTTCAAAAGGACCATTCCAAATGACCTCCCGACAACTGACTTCCTATAAAGGATTTCAAACATTGGTTGAAGAGAACACTAGCATATATACTGAGGACACTTTGCTGAATCATTTTCATTTTATCGTAAACAACGGGATTGTGTGCGAGGGTGTTTGCATTTAAATAAATGTAAATGTTTGCATGTTTAAAGGAAACCAAATGGCAAGAATTGAAAGCAGTATGAACATGTAATATGAAAATGACTTCAAAGAATCACTGTAATAAAGAGTGTTTATTCCGTATTTTGTTTTCTTTTATTACCGTTCTTGTGGCCTTTGATATTCGTTGGAATGGCATTTTAAACTAAAGAAATAATATATCTGAATACGAAGGTGAAAATCAAAACAAATTCTAAAGAATATAAAAAGTCACAGTTTGAGGCAAAGGGTCATTTCGACCCGTAAGCCGAGGGTAAATCGTTTTCGAGGTGCGATACGGTGAAGATGGCGAGGCGTAGCCGAGACATGTTCACCGTATCGAACCGAGAGGTCTGTTATCAAGAGGTTTGTTATCAGATAACCAACCTCGTGATAACCAACCTCTCGGTTGATCTGAGGTCAGTTATGTTAATGTTAATCACCCTTACAAGGTAGTTATTTAAAAAAACTTTTCGAGGGCACAGCCCGAGATGAGTTTTTTTAATTAACTACCGCAGTAAGGGTGATTAAACGACTTACACCACGTGGACATACTTATCTTTGACGTGTGTAACATATTTTGAATGATAAAAAATCATCTACAACAAAATAATAAATAACTGCCCTAGGTCGGTTATTGTTTGCACCAAAACTAACAGTGCGCCGAAACGTACAACTAGTGCTCACGTGACGAAACAGCGCACGCGATTCTCGTGCAAGATTGTCTCAACACGTGGCCACACGGCGACTGTCATTCGACGCAATTCATATGGGACTGTTGGTACGGCTTATCGATTCAGGTGAAGAAATTGTGAACAAGAGCTCATGGAAGTGGAGTTAGTGAGAAGTAGGATTTCAATTCTGGCATTTTTATAATGATCTTGTGAAACTGAATGACGAAGCAGATCTTTCATTGTGTTGACATTTTTAAAAACGACTACCAACACAGAAAACAACAATGAAGGTGAGTATTGTTGTGAATTGCTAGTCATATAGTTACAAATAATAGATAGAAAGCCGGATAATGAAGCGACTGGCGAGTCAATTGATTCTAACGTTTTAGACTTTTATTAACCTAAACAAAACGAAAATGTCAATAATTCGTAAATACAACAATTTTATTTATTTATTTCAATCGGCATACAGAGTATGATGTCAATTCAAAATATTAACGTATAACATGCTTTGTCACAAGAAATTGAGAACCATGATCGTCACGGAATTAACCATCTCACGGCTTAAATTCAGTATTACGGTTCATTTTCAATAATTTAAATATAAAGGATGAAATTTTAGTTCTCTTGAAGAAGTGTTCATTTTCCTTGAAACGATATCGGATAATATATCTTGATTTAAAATAATTTAAAAAAAGTCAAGTAAAACTAAATCATCTGAATATTTGTCCCGAAAAAAGACTTTGAATCTACGCACACGTTAACTAATTAAATGTTTTTTTCGAAACTATTAAAGGGGCAGTAGCACGTTTTTTTATAATTATAAATTTTAAATAATTCACTTATAATTGTAAGTAAATGCTAAATGTATTATATTGACAGTGTCAACAATCTCATTACACAAGCCGATCACCCATAGTCAGAGGACAAAATATGAGGATTCACATAAAATCCATTGGCGGCCATTTTTTTGTGAACACCTTTAATTCATTTTTGTAAGAAAAAGGAATCGTATGGCTGAACTTTAAGTTATATATTCAAATTATAACTGCTTCATTTAGTTTAAATACATTGTCTTTCAACTGGAACCATTTTTTTTCATTTTCATGACATCACCTTATATTCCCCCTAAAAACGTGCTACTGCCCCTTTAAACCAGGTGACATTATAATCTATTTTGATCATATTTCAGGTGTGACCGCCTATTTTGGCAGTGATGGAGAGATGACTACCAGCAGCGCCCCTCTCATGCAGGATGGAACAGAATCGCGACCGAATCGGATACAATTGTCGAAACATGTACTTTGAAAGACCTTTAATTCAATAAAATGCTTCAAATGTTTGTTGTGTATTCTTTGAAGTTATGTTGGTTGGGTTGGTTATGCGTACGAACGAGGTAGTTATTTAGAGGTTGCTTCATAAATTCGGGAAAACCAACTTACATTTGGAATTTTCGAATATTGACTCGAGGCGAAGCCGAGAGGTAATATTCGTAAATTCCGAATGTTTAATCTTCGAGGGAAGATACCAAGTCCGAGGCGTAGCCGAGGATTTAAGGTATCTGCCCGTGAGAAAAATGTCTTGTCAAATACAAAAACCTCTAAATAACCACCGCGGTCGTTCCCATTGCCACAATAACCAATGTCAATACATGGAAATAACCGAAGTGAGGTTCGGATATTCAGAAAAACGACTAGTCAGAACAATGGACATAACTTTCCCTAGTGGTGTAACTAAAAAAAACTACCTCTGATATTGACCTGATAACCGCACCACGTGGTGTATTTAGAAATAAATTATTCCGGAATGAACGGGGTGAACCTTGTAAAATTGGTACTTGTAAAACATGATGGAAGCCTCCTTCGCAGATTTACTCTGAAATCATAGTCCGACAAAAGATCACCTTTCATTCACAGCTTTGCTCAAGCCATCTAAAACATTGACGTCTCTAAACATATATGTAGCTTACATTTAAAGGTTTAATTTACCGTTAACTTTGTTTTGTTCAATGCCCCTGTAGGTATATGAGACATTATCTTCTCTAAACATGTTATAGAATAATATAACATTTGGAATATGATTCAGAAGTTTCGATTACCATCCATAATCATCTATCGACGCCTCACAACCCGACAAATAATGTATTTGATAACAATCTTGGAACTGAGGTATTGCTGCTTCATTTCCTGATTTCAACAGCGAAGGAAATTATTAACCATGGCATGAAGTTTCTTGAAGAGCATTGTGACCATTTATTACCATCGAGACACTTGGTTTATATATAATAAAGGTTTAACGAAGAGTAAAATGTTTGAATATCCGTTAAATTTGATATAAATGAATTATGTACTTTTTTCATGTAAAACGCATGCATGTATAAACATAATAATCAAGATATCTTTGATTTAAAACATTTTTTTGTGATAATGTTTGTTCGAAATAAATGCAATTATGGTTGTTTTACAAAGTTACATTCAGGATAAATATCATGCATCTTAACATGTTGGCGGTCATTGTATCCTCCCTATTCAAATATATTTGATTTTCATGAGTTCAATTGTATCATTGTAAAACCCATGGAGAGGTACAGTTTTGCAACATTGTAATCTTATATAATTAACTACGTAATAATATGTGATTTCACTGACGAATTTGATTTAAATGTCATACACCTTTAAGCAAAGAGTTGTTTCAAATGTCTAACAATATAATTAATGCTTACCTATTTGTTAAGTTGTTAATTGAGAGAGGATGATTTCATTCAATTCGATATACTCACCATTTACATTTCTGAAAACATTTTAGAAGCCCGAAATACAACATGTCGTTGTGACCTTTTAATAACCGTAAATCCAATCATAACCCAATGGGCATAAGACTTTTAGAAAGCTGATAACCATCAAAACCCCGTGTCTTCAAAAGTCTCTATCCTTTATCAGGTTGTTATCAGCTATCCGCGGCCGCTGCAGGGCAAAGTCATTTGGTTAATCACACGAGCAGATTGAATTAGTAAGAAATTATCACGTTGTTACAAGGGCCTATAGGCCTAGCAGTAACTTAAATAGATTATAGATAACAAATGGTAGGAACATAAGGGTTATGTTATTATAAGTAATGTAAAGAAGGAACTATAGCTTAAGATATTGGTGTTTGCTTCAATGAAGTTTCTTTAGCATATTTCATAATTTGATTATAGATTCTTGGTGCCTGTTTTACATCACATAAGACATACGACTATTACAATAGCTTTATATGAGCATGTTTCATAAATGAAGTTTCGCATTGTACTTTTTACTACTACCAGAAAATATCATTTTCCTGTTTCGGTCACCTCTTTTTAATCAGTTTAGTTAGCCAAAACCATATTTTTTCATTCATGTTTTAAAGGTGCAGTAGCACGTTTTTAGGGGGAATATAAGGTGATGTCTTGAAAATGAAAGAATTGGTTCGAATTGAAAGACAATGAATCTAAACTAAATGAAGCCGTAATACATTATATATATAATATCAATGCAAAATCAGCCACGGTATATTTTTTCTTGCAGAAAATGAATTAAAGGTGTTCACACAAAAATGGTCACCAATGGACTTCATGTGAATCTTTTTATTTGTCTTCTGATTATGGATGACTGGTTTGTGTTAAAAGATTATTGACACTATCAAAATCATTCGTTATGCATTAACGGGCAATTATCAGTGAAAATTTGAAAATATATAATTTGCAAAAAACGTGCTACTGCCCCTTTAAAATTTAAACTATTTTATTTTAAAAGAGGGAGACAATATCATAACATCACAAAATGAAATAACATCTTCTGTTCACTGAATACGTTTTGTACATGGTAGGACTTACTTGATAGTAAGGGATAATATTTAACGAGCGTTTGAGTGAAACTTTGCTTCATTTGTTTCACTTTACAGATAATGCACCATGCATCTTCAATCAAACTATTTGATACCTTGTTAAGCAAATGTAACCACTGGATTTTGTAGGAAGAAATTGGGATCCATTTCTGTTTAGTGAATCCTTTTATTTACAAAAGTCTTATGATAATAGTACCGTTGCAATTGGTTTGCTTAGTACCGTTGCAATTGGTTTGCTTAGTTTACATCAGTATCATACCTTTGAAAGTCAATGTGCTCCACGGACTCAAGCTGAACTGAAGCTCAAGTAAACATTATTTTTCGCTATTGATAAAACAATATCTATCCACTGCTAACTCAGCTTCAAGTTTATCTACCAATTAATTAAATCTAATGCAATATGGTGTATAAATTCGGGAGTTTGTTTACTGAATTTATACAAGTTTATTCTGACCAGTCAGACCGTGTGATAATCAGTGTAACAGGTCATTATTGAATACATTTGTTAATTATTCAATTTTAAATATTATGAGACTTTTATTTCATAATTACAAATCAATACAAATAAAAACCCTTTCTAACGCTGCTTCAAACAGATGGTAACACATGACAAAAGGACTTGGCGGGAAAGATTATGGAAATTATATCATATCATGTCCTAAAGGAATTGTATCGACACACAATATATTTGAAATTCAGACTAAAGGAATTCCTGTGAAATGCTACCGTGATCTTGAAGACTAATGGAATTCCGGTGAAATGCTACCGTGATCTTAAAGACTAATGGAATTCCGGTGAAATGCTTCAGTGATCTATAAGACCAATGGAATTCCTGTGAAATGCTACCGTGATCTTGAAGACTAATGGAATTCCTGTCAAATGCTACAGAGATCTAGAATACCTGACACATTCAATTTGCGTACTGTTATACTTCACTCAGTTTTGTGGTTATAGGAAAGTGTACAAGTCACATGACCCTGCTTTGTACAATCAATGTATGCGAAATCAGTTTTTTTTCAGTTGCTACGTAATTCAACCTCTGTTCAACTATGATTCGGTGCTGTCTTGTCTTTAACAAATTAACTTAATTTGCAATATCAACTTCCCAGAAACCCTGGCACTGAATCTGTATACAACAAGCATACACGTATATATCATTTCTGCAATAGGAAGACAAGTATATGTCAAAGCCACACTTCGAATGTTTATAATTGTGAGTAGATACAAAATTACGAAAAGAAACGAAAAGGTATACAAATTCTCAAAAAGAAGACCATATGATGAGAACGTTGATATTATATCAAAATGTATTACACGATATAAGAGATATCAAACACGCCATTGTACGTAAGGGGATATGCTATTGTTGAAATAAGAATTTCACCCTTAAGGTATATCTGTTAGTTGTAACGTCCTTTAAGTACCTTCATTATTAGGTTAAATTAGGATGATTAGATGATTAATTTGAATAGGGTCGTCTTTTCTCCTAGGCAGTAGGCTAACAACTTAGCAAAACATGACAAATATATATTTTGTAAATATCGTGTTAAAATGAGACCATAAACATTAAACAGTGATAATATCATTTTCTTATGATCAAGGTAAATAACATATCGGTTTTCACAGCCACTTTGCATGCGATGCACATAGAATAATGGAACTTGTCTTCACCAGATGAACAAAAAATAATGTCCATGAAAACTATTTATTGAAGCATATATGAAACCTTAAAAGAACACTATTTCCTAGCGGCTTAGAAACATGGAATTGCTGGCATGAAAACACATCAGATAAAACACTGCAAGAGTGATGACCGCAATTGTGACTGATACTTTTGGTTGCTACCTCTGTGATGATATCATGGATATTAGTTTCAATGTTTTTTCAATGTTTTTTGTGTTTTCAGTTAATCCCTTCTATAGTTAAGGGGTAATTTACTCTTAGACAGTACACAAGTAATAAAGGCCAAAGCAAGTCAATTTAATCGAAAAGGAAATTATATATGTATTCTTGGTGGTATGATATCTTTGCATATCAATTTAATCATAATGTCTCGTAAATATATAAGCGATTCATCATTTATGTATGAGTTAGCCAATCATCGAGACGTATTATGCCTCATTTGACTCTATTCCAAATGTCAGTCTAATAAGTTTTCGTGATATCCTTACAATATAAGGTCTGAAATGTCATTTAATAGATAAAAATGAGGACTACATTTTCTTATGCTACTAAACGTTAGACAGATTCCATGGTTGAAGCATTCAAAGCAAATAATTTTCTGATTAAGTCAGTCATAGCTTTCTGTAACAGGGAATTATGTTTATCGTATCGAACACAATCAATTTTTACTCGGGCATGTAGTTACCTATGTATTATCGTTCTGACCTTTGTGCTCTGCGTATACTTTGTTCCTTGTCTGGTCCTAATAAGCTAGGAAGCAGTGTTGGTCTGAATGTAACGGTCAATATACAGGGTCCCCTCTAATTCCATTTCGTGTCCCTGATGAATGTTTATTTCTGGTTATAAAGGAGTTTTTCTCGCTTGTTTCTAATTGTTAATCATTCTCGTAGACGATTCAATAAAAAAACGCCCTTGTTGATAAATGTTTGAAATTACACCATCATTTGGAGAAGATACTTAAATCTATCTAGTGTACGAAAAAGACATCATGTTTGTCACAAACTCATCAATCAAAGAAACTTTTTAATAAAATCTGTTCTGTCAAATTATTTGAAGAAGACCTCCACTCTGAAACCAAGGTCATATTCTATTTGTGGAGGACAATTGTACATCTATTGTTCTTTATTGACGTCAGTGTCCTATTTCCGGAAATGAATGGGACACAGCAAGGTCGATTTAACAAAACAACATCCTGTGTGGCTCTAACTTTGCGGGGGACAATGAATATATTGCTTTGGTAGTTTATTTGGAGGTTTAGATATCCATCATTTTGTCGACGTTCATGTTTATATTTATCGCTTATTGTGATATGGATGGCGTCTAAGGTTTTGTGTAATGCATGTAAAATATATTTTTATAACTAATAGCATTCGGATATTGATAACCTTTCTGTAAAGTATTACAGCTCTTAAAGATGAAAAACCATTTATCATATAAAAAGTGACAAAATATAACAATAAGTGTTTGATGAAGGTCTGTCAAACACATATTAGTTTTGATTAGGGTTTGTATAGTGTGTCGTCAGAATTTTCAAATCTAATTTGTTTAAGAATTGAACCTTCCTGATTGAGGCTAAACATATTCTTGGACTTCAATAGAAATAAGAAGCTGGAAACACTCGTATTTAGATTAATTTCAATTGAACAATAACTCCACTTGAACCCCTTGTGAACTGTCAGCGCCAGAAAGCTCACGTATCCTTGAAACCTTACTTGGAAAGATTAAGATAACCTTCAATTTTAATTTTGCTTGTGTAAGCTTCTGCCACTTTACTTTTTACCTCAAATCCCGATAAATTTCTCGCTTGTAGTTCTTTTAAAATGTGTGTTTGCACGTTGTTCAATTATATCATGATTTTACTGTCAGTGCTCTTAGTATGCCTTTTAAAATATTCTTCTTTTTGATAATTATGTAATTTTGTATTGTATGATTAATTGCAGTTCATACCCATCTTATGTTATGATATGTTATAACTGTTGGTATAGAAAACGGACCGGTCAATATCAGGAAGTTATCTCCTGCTGATGATAATGTTATTTTCAAGATCCAACGAAAAAGTGGAGAGGTCACATAAAAGGTTGTTTTTAGCTCATCATGCAAGAAAGGCCCATCGGGCTAATTAATTTGCATGACGTTCGCTGTTAGTCCATCCATAGAAAAGGTTTTGGCTCTTTCGATTTCTTCTCAAAAACATTTTTGGTACATGTGCATGTACATTAAACATTGGCAAACGAGGATAATTTATTGTTGATTTTTGTGAGGGACACCACACCCTAAAAATGCTCTGACATCTTCTTTTAACGAAACTCAAACTCTGGAAAGTTGAAAAGTTTTGTAAAGACCCAATAGACAGTTTGGAATCACAATTTAACTTTGGTGACCGAACCAGAGGAACTTATTTTCGTTTTTTTGTTCGGACAAAAAAGGCATAAAAAGCTGTATACCAGTTTACTTATGGTGCTCTCAATTGTATAATTGGCCCCTACACTTTAAGGACTAAATAGGCCACGCTCTGAAAAACCTGCTTTCCTTTCTTCTCCGGTATCAATTAAAAGTCAATGTTTATAGAGTCTTGCTTTCTTTTCGAGCATCTTACAGCGTAGTACAAAATGCAAAGTAAGTTACATTGTACATTACGTAATACATATACTATTTTTTAAATTGATCACGAAGGGGTAAATTATATACTTAGATGTTTTAAAAATTAGTTTCCTAAAAAGGTTGTTTACGAGTATTTTAATTTCTGATATTGCTTGAAAGTATTCCATATATTGATATAAATTTTCCTACTGAAGGTGTGCTTAAATACATACTATGCCATGTTAACCCTTTAGGAACCACACGACTATCGGGTTACCAAATTCATGCACATCTCCAAACTTGGACGCGCTTTATGGTTGAAATATTGTCGAAGCGCCGTTAAAGTATTTAACTTTAACTAAGTTAGGTTCATCTACGGCTATTAATTATCACATTATTATATGCTTCTTCTGTATGTGACCCGAAGTATTCTTATCATGTCTTGTCAGCCCAAATAAACAATTGTATTTCCTAGCTGAATATCATGCTTTAATCATTGAGTTTGCTATACGGAGATATACATGTATGGTGCAACCCTAGTAGACTGTCGGTCTACATACCTTATTGACATTTAGATAATTCTTTAGGACATAGAATCCGAAATCAACATATAAATCATTCGAAAAAGATATAGCATGTCAAGAACATGAAATCAAAGACACACTAATTTTGATTTATGTCAGGGTTATGACTTTTAATAAATTCATGTTCTAAGGGAACTGGTGCAAGCATGTCTTAGTTATACTTATTGACATTTATTCTTTTTGCAAAAAGGATGATTCATTGTCTGGCCGCAATAAATTATGTTTGTTTAGCTTTAAGTATAAAAGTTCAGGGTAAATCTATACTTTATTAAAAAAGACACGGGCCTCTCCATTTCTTATTAACACAAAGTGCTTGAATTTCGATAGAATAGTGTTTATCGGTATCAATGTAACCTCATTGTGAAATATGACAACACTTGCTGATAGGCTTAGCTTTTAGTTTCACTTAACCTTATAACATTACTTCTTTTTCATGATTTTTTAAATATTTATGCTTTATTACAACGTCATGAAACTATGATATGAAATCCCCATAATAAGGTAATGACATATCAAAACTTATGGGCGTGTACTATGCATTTGTATATACCTGTATCGGTCGATATGTAAATGCCTACTTGCTGTCATATGAATAACACCATAGAAAAAACATTTATTAATATCATACTTGTTTAACCTCATTTCAACTACCTCATCATAAACATAATGAACTGTTTTCTTTACTTCCTTTGGATAGCCGATTTGTATGACACTTTTAATTACAAAGTAAATACATATAGCCATTTAAGAGAGGTCCGAGAGAACACATCTAATATATTTTAACATGCTCAAACTTTGAAATGAGTAGATTTCCTTTGTTTTGAGATGCAACAGCTTTATTGTTGGTTTTTTAGATAATAATTTGTATTTTTTGTGTGTGTGTTTTTATAGTATTTATTTCGTGAAAAAAGGTACAAGTATGGATTCACACAAAGGGAGATATCATAGTTGATCTTTGTGATGAGGAAACGATGTTAACTATTGCCGTCCTCATGTACAATGGGAATTTCAAGCCTGATTTGACTCGATTCAAACAAGAAGTTCCTGTCGTTGTACTTGGAATAAACCAATTTATCCTGAATGATGAACTGCATGTCTTGGTTTGGTAAAGGACGTTCTTACCTTTTGCTATAAGTGTAGTTGTATTGTGAAGAATCCTTTTTAATCGTGTAGACTGCTTTTATGTTGTGTAATTCACTACATCATATAATGGTTGGTTGCATCAGACGTCTGATTTATATAACATTTTCATTTAATAGCAGTTCTTTGTTTCGTTCCAATCAATATCACACATGGCGATTATAATCGGATATAAAAATGGCTTTGTCTTTACTTGTGTACTGTAACAAACCTTACTTAACAATTAGTTCCAACTATCAATTTCCGTTGTGTTTACTTTCAACACTGGAAAGGAAATTGAAAGCTATTTCTAAGTAACAGTTAGAAATCTTTTTCACAAACTTCCTAAAACGGAATTTGTGACTGATTTCTTTCTTGTGATGTGTGTGTTAAAATTTATCAAAACCAAGTTGCCTTAACTGATCAGATTATTACTTGTAAGATATTGATTTAGATTCTTATTGAAAGTTTGTTCTTTTTCAGTTTTATGATTTCCGTACGTTCAGAAGGGTTGTGTTTACGTGAAAACACGTTCTTCGAGTTTAAGGAATAGGAATACACAATGTCATGTATGTCTTCTAAAAAGTTCAAACATTTCCCTTTCAGGAAAGTTTCTGTTATATCTAATTTGCCCTGCAGTTAAATCATGAAATAAGTTTGAGACCTGTTCTTTGTAACTTCCATAAGAATACACTGATATCTTAATGGACGCAAAAATATGTTCTTGTCCTTATAAGGTCAAAGCATCAGAACCTTGCTGTGATACGAGGATACCATGCTCAACAAATCAATGGCTAATGCTAGGGTTATGCACGAAGGCAAAATTGATTTTCATCTTAAATCGAATACAAATATGAAATCCCTGAACTTTTACTATGACAAAATGTCAAAATCATTGTAATTACCAGAATCAATCCTTAAGAAACTATTGATTTCCAACATAAAGTATATCTTATGGTATAAATGCCTTCATTTATCTTCAATAAAGAATTAAGGGTTATATGAAGGTCGTCCGTTCTCCAAGGCAGTAGAATAAAAACTTTGCAAAAACTGTAGTTTTGAAATATTTCCTGTTTTCATGTGTACATTTATGATATTTTATTTTATATATTACATACACACAAAAATAATTCCGTTTTTCTGTAAGTAACTCACTACTTTGGCTACTTATGACAACTACTCTACATGTCATTTATTTGTACACCGACAATGCCGATCAAAATATTATTTGTCTTGTGAATTTTGTGTTTTTGCTCTTGTCGATCTAATCACATCGATCTAATCGATCTAATTTTTGCATATTGGAGGAATAAAGTACATCATTTCATTCATTTATCAATTAACTAATAAAGCGAAAACAGATGGGATCCATAGTATACATCTGAGAGGGAACAATGCAAAACTAATCTAAGAATAAATATATAAACCGAATTGAAAGCACTGTTGTCATCTGCATCCAGGAAGTAGATAAGACTGTTCTACTATAAATGGAACAGTCTTTGTCTATACAATACTATAAGGCACCTGACCATGGCGCCGGGGGATTGTCTTCGTAGATGTCAGGTGCTGTGATAACACACTTTATACTTAATTTGACCATTTAAACACAACCTATACCACTGCATACGTGTTTGGGTATAAGTGGTTTCTTGCACCTTTTCCAATCATTAATTCCTAACATTCATTTACTTTACAGTCATGCCATTGATGATACAACTAAATGTGATACAGGATTATATTGCCAAACTGCACTAAAACGACTTACTTGATATACGACATGGATACGACCTCGTTGTGAAACGGTCGAAGAGTATATCGTAAGAGGGTCGTAAACAAGGTAGTATATGCCACGACCTCCTAAATTAAGGAGGCCTTTGTGAAACGGCAAACAGGACTTCATTAACCAGAAAGATGTCCTGTATCATAAACTGTGAACGAAGTTAAATAGTAACGGCGAAAATGCAAGCAAATGCTTGCCCTTCATCTAAACCCCTTTTCAACTGTCAGCCCCAGCGTTTCTCCTTGGCAATGGAACGCGGATTACATGAATTAAGATAACCTTTTATCGATCGATTAGGTGGCTAAGGCTGCTGACGCTGTATATCTCTTTTTATAAACTACGACGGCAGTCCTATATAGGTTCATATTTTTCATATGTTACCCTAGGGCAATTATAAACAGTAGTGTGTAATTGGGAGAATACTACATTCATTGCTACGAATTTATAGGCACATATTCCCAGCATTATTTTAAGGAGAACAGTCTTGTGAATCTTTGTGTCATGCAATCTAAAAGGTACCACTGTTTGGATACCAGGGTCAGAGTATGTGTCGCATATCCGGGGCTTTAAAACTTTGACTTCTGAGATCATATCAGCTTATTTGAAGACCTAAACCGACGTTAATACACAAAGCGTCGAATCTAACAGCACCCTGGAGACCCTCAGATAGCCTTATGGCAGTATTTAAAGGTTAATTAAAGGTTAAGTGTACCACAACATTTACAATAAGCAAGGCCTCCTCGAGGTATATGAGATTTTAGCAAGGCGTTTTAGCATCACGTTGCTATTGAAGCATAGGTAATTTTTTATAAGCAACACTGTATAAATTCCGTTGTACCTCATAATGTTTATGATTATCTTTTGGCGTCTCATAATCTTCCGAGCAATTCATTTGATGATAATCTGAACAGGATAGGTAGTGTTGATTCAGTTCCTGAATTTTAATAATGCAGGAAATTGTGACGTATGACATTGCACTTTGAGAAAGGTTTATTAACTTTATTAGCTTAACGTGTTCTCTTGTGACATAGTCATCTAATTGACATGATGAAAGTAAAATTCTTAACAGTTTAATTTAATATACATTTAGTGAAATTTATATTTAATATATTATTTAGGTTATATATCATATTGGGAATATTTAGTTTACTTTGTTTTTATCAGCAAATAAAAAAAACCCATATCAATATAAAGCTAAAACCATTGCCTAAACAAGATTAGATTTAACTTATATGCTAACCTATCTCCATGTCGTTTATGGTGTGGAATTATCAATTTCATTTCGTGACACCAACAATTAGGGGTTCTGGACACTTACAAACAAGATTGTTCGTTTACGTCACTCGTTAACTAAGTACATGTAGGTCACAAATACAAGATCCCGTTTTGACCTTTATATAATGGTAAATTCCACCATAACCCAAGGGCCATTAGACGTTTAGGAAACAGATAGGCATCAAAGCCCCGTATCGCTTCCCCTATTAGCAGGATGGTACCAATCCGCTGCTGGCCAAAGTCAGTTGGTTTTATCACATGAGCAAATTGAATTAGTATGATTTATCTCGTCGTTATATGACCCTGTTGGACTAGCTGTTATTAAATTAGATTATACAAAACATATTCTAAGAATATAAAGGTGATAATTAATGAAATTATTAGATAAGGAGGAATATTCCTTAAAGCTAAATATATTTGTGGACGTCTTTCAAATGGATATTTAGTTGGTTCATCACAATGCCTTGTAAGAAAGGGCTATGTACACATTTACACGAGTTTTCTATATTCTGAGAATAATGATATCTGTTGTGCCCATTCAGAACAGAAGCTTTATTCAGTATTTTGAGGCCATATGACATATAGTACAGTAGTGGATTACGATGTGATGGTTTAGGCACGTGGTATGAAATAAATTATTTACATCTTATTTAAATTACTTGTTTAAGCAACATGGACATTGACACTATGGTACTTATGTTTCTCGAATTCAGTAAATTGTTCATTAATTGTTCATCTACAGTAGATATCATAGGGATATATTTGTTTCTTAGAGATTCGTAATGTTTACAAACAGCTTTCATAACAATGGCGACAATCTTTTCTAAGGATATTAACATTTAAATCATGTAATGATATACTTAATTTACAAAATGATCTAAGATTTATATCCTGTAATCCAGTTACATATTTTTCAGGAGTAAGTACAGACACCCAAGAATATTTTCCATTTTCATCAAACTGTTTGAGCACACAGTATCATAACTTTGGAGAGATAATCTATTTGAATTCATACGCAATAACTTTAACCAATATATGTTTTTAACTGTGATGTAGCAAAAAGGCTTGTGCGATCAGGTTCTCCTAAAATAGCTTTGATTTACCAACACCTAAGAAATGTTTGAAATACAAAACATGGACTTTTTTCAACTGAATCATTATAACTAACTCCCCAAATTTCTGAATCATACAAAGGAATTGGTGTTATTTTTCTATCAAATACATAAGAAACACTATTTATTGGTTTAACAATTAGAAACTTGTTTTCTAATATTTTATATACAGGAATTAATGCTTTAGTTGCTTGCGCAGTAAGCTGCGTGCAGGCTACAGACCATGATAATCTGGACACGATCAATCCTAAATATTATGATAGGAAACAACGTTTACACTTTTGCTACAGTATGTCCATTTTTCAAATTTATTTATTTTGCAAAGTCTAAGCTGGGAGACTTCCCAACTATTCATATTTGTTATATGCACATATCGCACACCGAGATAAGCCTACTCGTTACAAATAGTCTAATGACAATCAAGAAATGTCTATATATGAAAATATGTTATTGTTTTTCTTTATCGTGGTAAAAATAAATAGTATATAATTATATGTATGCTTATTATTTTTGCAGAACATCCATCAAGAATGAAGATGGCAAAATGTGGAGACGAAGAAAGATTAGTGAACACAAATCTGCATTGAGAACATTCAGTGTGAGGTTTACCAAATGGATTACTATTTCAACAAGTAAGTTGTACACGTGGTGTTGTGTTTTCGGTTTGCCAATAATACGTTGATTTATCACTTGTAACTAAAGTTGAAAGTTTTTTGCTGTCCATTACATTGCATTATTAAACTTCGTATACCAGATTTATTATATTGTTTACATTTCCATCTATCAATTGTCTTATACATCCGGAAATCTAATGTCAACGCGAATCATTCATTGATCCCCTATCTTTGTGAAAGCAAGGACTTTCATTGGTTAGCTATGAAGCTATGCTGGAAGGTACTTTTGCTATGTTAAAACGTTGTAAACTGTTTTAACACGAGTTTCAGTGGTGTTAAAAAACAAATATAAATCAAGACTAGATAAACATTTTCAAAGGGACAAAATGTCATTCACATCTTCATCATTAATGTTCACTTAGTTAAAGACGGTTACAAACATTGTAAAATAACGAAACATGTCATTGCTACGTTATCTATAGCATGACGTCATGAAATAGTGGTTTGACGCCATCGGATCTATTTTAAGTAACTCAAGTCAATATTACTTTAGGTCGGAATCGGGGTCAAGTTTATATCACGCTTCTGTCGACTGTCACGTGACCAGTTCCCAACTAATAGGGTTGCTGAAAAAATATGCTCACATAAATTTCTTTTTTAATTTAGCTCGATAATGTTTTGTAATTTGCTTACCGTTGAATAAACAAGATTAAAATACTTAGTTTACATCTGGAACTTGTATTTTTTATCATTTTATGTTTTTACAAACAATCTGATGAATAGTCATTGTCCAAGTGCAAAACGTTAAAGATTGATGGGTGATGGTTATAATATGTGTGTTAACATATGTAATTTTACTAATAATATTTGGCCTTTTTGTTATAATATCGTTATTGATTGCCAGAACATTTTCTAAGATAATACTTTCAAGAAATAATTCAATGAGTTTATGTTCTTGCGAATGTTTTGCAATAAAGTTGCCAAAATGCAAGAGGGTCACAGTTAAGTATTTCCTTTGAATTTCAAAATTAAAGGAAGCAATGCAATTTAATGTGATTTGAAGAAGAACGTTTCGTTCGAGGCTTGCTTTCTCTTAGTAACTTTAGAGCTTCAATTGCAGAAGCATTACAAGTGCTATAAAAAAGTTAAGATTGAAGTTTTCTTTTCATTGCAATGTTCCAAAATGGTAGTTACTTCTACAGATGATAACACTGCTTGAGATTATTTCCCGAAGAATTATGTCATTTTAACTTTTAATTAGACGAATGTGAAATTTTGGTTTTACAAAAGCGAGAGCGAGAGTTTCGTTAACGTCACATGACACACTTTTCTGAGCATTATTTCCTTAATACCGTTTTTATTCCACTTGAATCATATGGAAATTGAAACAGCCTCTTTCCAGTGCGACGGAATGCTACAGTCCCGTCACGAAAAATTATTATGCGCACATGAAATATATTGGTAAAAGTGTATACGATGCGACTATGTTCCTTTGTAATGCCATCGCTCCGACGTTGACATTTTGAGATGTACGCAGTGAAAATTATAAGTTTGTCGATAGAGATCAGTGTACCAATTAGGTTTAATGATTAAGGATGGAGGAAGTTTAATGCCAGAGAATCGGGGCACAGATTTGTATCTGTATATGGTAATAAGAAAGAGCACATTTAGAAGTTCTAACATAAACCTATTGTTATCATAAACTAAGTTTATTGACAATTTCAAACCATAGTCTAACATGTACTCGTTGTTAAGAATTAGTAACAGTTTCAGAAAAAATGACGGAGAATACTTCATTAAGTGTTCTAACTGCAACCATAAAGAAATCTTCACTTTAGGAGAATCATTAATTTTGTGGATCTGATATTCCTTGAAACTAAACTCCTTCCACAGAGCCTTTGTTACCCTCCTAAAGAGGTTTCAGGAATTCTTCATACAAGCCGGTATGATTTTCTAAGTTAATCTCGAAAAAAAGGATTTCAATCAGACTATTACTTGGTACGTAAGATGACACAGATTGAAACGATCTCGGCGACTTTGTACGAGATTCTACAGCTTAAAACTTGCTTGAAGGCTTTCCTTGATATACTCGGTGAAAAGGCACAAGATACCTACAAAGATATTAAAGGTTACTCTTTGAATCAAACTAGTTGTTCAAACCTACCTCATCACACCAACGAAGGTGAATAAAAAATATGTCTTCCCTGTGGTGTTTTTCAAAGGTAATTATCCACTGAAATATATTGAATAGAATTCTTTTAGATCTAAGCTGCCTTTCATAACCTCTGAGGTGATTTTTACAGAACCTTGATACAGAGCCGAAATCTTCAAAGCAGAAATCTGGTTCAGAACATAGATGAAACTGCTGAAATGGATAGAAGAAAGGGCTAATGTCATCTTCAAAAATGTGAACATGCCATGAAATCTTCTTTAATTTATTTCCTATACCGAAGGGCAAAATAGAGCTCTGAAATTAAACGTTAATTGAATCCTTTATACATACCTTCAAAACCAAAGGGAAATCATTCAAAAGAAATAGATTTTGTATCAATAGATAAACTTATGTGAATGACATATTTGCAAATGAAAAAACAATTAACTTCGATACTTTGACTTAACCATTGATGTGATAACAAGGGAATATTTTCTTCTTCATATAATGTTTTAACTCATACTGTTGTCAAAGTGAACATAATTTGACTGAATAACACTGGATACGGTGCTGATATCCGTTCTTATCTGTTGTGTTTTATGCTAAGGTAGAGGGATACAAATGATTCCCCATTTCTTTAAACTGTTGCTGTTGAAGCTTACATATGCTGAGATTGATCAAGTATTTAACAACTGCTTGTCGGATTTGGTACAAATGTAGCTGACCTTTACTGTTCCATTCTTCATCCACCGACGCCAGAGAAAACAATAGGTTTATCCTTATGCCATGTTGCTTTAAAAGAAGTAGTAATCATTTAATGTGTTGGTTTAAGTCCAACAAACGAATTTTATATTTTTTTTATTGATTTTACCTCAGTATTATAAAGTAATGTGACCCTTTACAGAGGAGTGTGCTGCTACGAATGTGTGAATGTGCTACGAACTCTTACAATAGTAGGATACAATGTGATATATAGGATTGTATATGATACAAAACAATGACAACTAGTACGTACAACGGTCAGCTGGCTATTAATACATATTGTTTTAGTCAGTGAAGTTTTATTATTCTAGATGCTGGAAGCCAAAGACCTCCAGATTAACCGGGTTTTCATAAAGGGTTCTGTCGTTACTGCTGGAGAGAGTTCGTGTCTAGTCATTTATTAGACGTTTGTAAGGCCATTAGACGTTTGTAAGGCCAATCCTGTCTTGCTTATATCAAAGATAAGAGGCGTTTGCCTCGATAAATATCAATTTATTTTAAGGGCTTTTCGGGATACAAATACGCTGAGGTAGCGGGATGGTTTCGGATACAAATGATATTATGTTAGATATAGTATGGTGCAATATGGCAGTTTCTCACGACTCTGGTGAAGGTTCAACCAAGGAATTAATCAAACGCCTCCTTCACCTTCTCAGGGCTGTTAATTACAATATTGAAATATTGATTTCACTGCTGCCATCGTTAATGTAACCCAAATATTCTCCATGTTTTAGTTTGTTCAAACTGCGTTTCTAGTCCGAGCTTTTACTGCTTGTGTCCTTACATGGATGGCTTCAATTTACAACAAGAGTTTGTCTACGAAGAGACTGTCTCCAGATATCGAACTCACTTAAACGGAAATATTTATCGACAATATTTAATGTTCTAAAATCCCATATTAAATGCAATGCATTTACTGAGTAAAGACTTACCCACAGAACGAAGCCATGTCCTTAAGATTTAGCCTTTTGAACGGTCATTTCAGGACATGCCATATGTGAGGATATTCACCTGTACTGAAGATCAATTAAGTGTGTTGTTTCGTATTAGATTAATATTTATATATCACTCATGGGAGGTAATATTTGAAACACTTTTAAATTATAAGACAAAAAAATAAACTAGAAATTTTGTCTTACATGAAACTGACTCTGAAACAAGGCAAACCTTTGACAACATATAAACCTTTTAACCCACATTTGAATTTCAACTAAGCTATGCGAGGTAGTTGCTGAATTATTCTTTCAAACGCACATTAAATATCCCCATAGATTATAAAATGATCGATCTTTAATGCGTAAAAACAATGATTTCAGAATTTTACTATGTTTTCAAATATTCAAGGCTGAAAAATTTGTTGAATTATTGATGAATCTAGGGGGATCATGACTCTTCAGACGTGACTAGATAGAGACGCCTTCGCACGATAAAGTACGTTTTTGAGTTAAGAAGACTTTTGAACCTATATTTTCTTCACTGAAGTTCGCTTTTGAGCTTGTTTAGATATTCCCTGTAAGCCCTAAATTAGCGATTATGCTTGAATCTAAAATATGTTCACCATGGGCATATTACTTCTAAAGAAAATAAAAAAATTGTGTTCCAATAATTATTGCAATTGCAAGATTTTCTTTGAATGATTTTTCCTTAATATTTCGGTTGGTTTAAATTATATCTGGTGGATTAAGTGCAAAATCGTTACGAAAGATGTTATAGATTGATGTTATGATAAAAAATATGATTACAATAAAAACGGACTTAGTTCCTTTATTAATGCATTTATCATTTACCATAAATGTTGCTTCGTCTTCTCCCCCCATTGAAATTCAAGTAATCGTAATCGACATTTATATTGATTCTAATATGAAATTGGTTCATGAATGTAACGGTTGCATTAAGCGCATTTTAAAGAAGAAAATTTGACAGTTAACTACGAATCTCACTGAAAGCATGCTTACTGTTATCAAACGCTAAAGGCCGTTTAAAGACTTATCTACTAAAAGCTAATGTGGAATGTAAAGACTTAACGATTTTAATGTTATGTGCTACGCTCATAAGCTCGCCTCCCATCGTTCAAACACTTATCCACTCAAACGCTTATCCTTAACTTAAAATATCCAGCTACTCATTTCAAGATTTCATAATTCTTCAAAATTGTTAATTTCAAAACGGGAACACCAGTATCTTATGTCCTAAAACCAGCAACTTACGTCTGAATCAGAAACACTTCTGAATTAATGTCAAGTACTTCATCAAAGTCTAGCATAACAATGTGCTTCTTTGATTGCTTTACTGTCTTTCTAAATACATCCAGGCAAGTGCATGGGAGGAATACAGTTAGATAGAAATTGGTCGGATAACGTCCATTCAACCTTCAATGACTAGTCGAGACACATCCTTAATCATTGTATGAATATAAATTTGCTATTATTGATCGTTGTATCTTTTGCAATTTATCTGTTGAATCTTGGTAATATCTCAGTGGGTCGAACCTCGGTAATATCTCAGTGGGTCGAATCTCGGATTTGACCTAATAATGTGATAGAATTGTTCGAAACAATAACTGACTTTTGCACATGATTTGATATGTTAAAATTCAAATATAAAGCTGGAACGACTTTTGGTGAAAAAGTAAAGATCATACAGATCACTCTATTATTTGCTACAGCTCTTGCCAAGTTTCACCATTCTCTCTCCACAGAGGCAAATCCAGTCATGTTGATTTAGCCTCTGTTCTATTACGCCGAAATCCGTGGGTTTCGGCAGTTTCCGCTGGCGGAAAAAACTTTCATCTCAATACATTTGAATTTCTTTATCAAATGACAAGGCTTCTCGCATGGAAAGGGTGGTTCATATTACAATGCCTTTGCCTTTGCCAAATGATGATTTAAGAACAGCGTCGCTGATTGCACAACTAATTTTGATTGCCTCTAATCAGGCATTTCCCATTCTAACCCACAAACTCGTCGTAATAGAACAGAGGCTAAATCAACATGACTTTATCTGCCTCTGTGGGGAGAGAATGAGTTTCACATGCCCAGGGACAAAAGAAATGTAATGAAGAATATCTCTCTCAAACGTGAGGACGTTCTAGAATCAAACGTGTGAAATACTTAAACATATTTTGAACATTTCTTTCTAAACGATTAATGTGGTTAACTGACGATGTATCCCTGCACATATTTATTGGTCGTTATGTTTGTTCACATCGAATTACAACAGCTTGCCGAAAAACAAAGCATCTCTTTTGTTTTCGATATTTTAAAAAACATTTAGATTATTACCAAGTAATACTCTATTTAACAATACAATTCAACCACAGTTTTTGCAACGGTAAAGATATGACAAGTTGATGGTATGATATCATCAGAAGTATAACTGATAATATTGATGATGTGATATCACTATAATATTTGCCTTGTACTCATAACAAATGTTAAACTAAGTACAGCACTTTTGTAAAATTTAGATGAGATGAGTGATATGATGATGTATATATAATATGAAATATTAAATTTTTAAAGTCAATAATCAGTTTTTATTCATTGCCAAATTACAAAGAAAAATGATGGCAACAGGAATTTTCGCATTTGAATGAACTGCTTTAAGAATTCGGCCATCTTAACTGTTTTTTAATACACGATTCCCCAAAAACATTCTCGATTAACTCAATATCGATCAGTTGGTGTTACAGAGACTCATAAGCTGATTGGCCCATCAAAGTGCACTGTCAAAGAAGTGGTTAAACACAGCTTGCAGGCTCTTGGTGTTGGCCTTTGAAGTTCTGCTGTGTATCCTTCAAAGACAGAAATGCCATGGTCATGACATTTAATATGGTGTTGCGATTTGTTTAAAGTTGTGGTAACAATAAATTTAACCGAAATCATATGAAATTGATACAACAGGAGCTTCATGGTCAGTTTTGATTTCAATAGGAGCGCTTCTTCTGCGTGTATTTCGAAATCATGAGTCATAAATGTGTGTATTTACACAGAAGCAAGTGCAAATTTAAACTTTTATTATCAGTTAGATATGATTGCATGAAACTTGTGATGAATTTCATTGAACGCGTGTGTTCTTGTACAAAACATCTCCAATATTAAAAATTGTCACGTGTATTTTTTATCTTAAAAGCACAAACGCAACGTGTTGCTATAAAACTATTGATAATTTAATTTAGTCGCTGTGGCGTTCATTGATTCCAGAATAAGGTTATATTTCATACCTACTTGACTTATACACATCCACAAACATAGGAATGTTTTTTTCCGAAGTATTTGTCAGACAATTAAGGGCAGTCATTGTGATTTGTTGGTTCTAATACCCATCATGCAGGTATAAAGTACTTTCAGTTTTAATGTCATACATAATAATGCGTAGTCTAAATAAAATGAGATATTTGGCACAAAATCTGAGCAAAAAGAAAGTATATAGATTTAATCTGCTTCATGGGTATTGGAGTTTTTCCATGCTTTATAAATTGTCACAGTTCAGGTGCTAATTGATCGAAACGGAGCTTCTGTCAAGATGCTTTGCTGTTCAGAGTGAATCAAAAGGTGAAATGTAAGTTGATGACAAATCTGCTGGGCTTGCATGGAAAATTGTCTTTCAAAACTGACAACGACTTTAACAGATGAGATGTATAGTGTCATGTGCAATATTCTACTTTTTAGCTCATCAGGACTGAAAGTCCAGATGGGCTTATTGCATGGCCCGTCGTCCGGCGTCCGTCCGTCCGTCGTCCGTCCGTAAACTTTTGACACTTTCGACTTCTCCTCATGAACCATACACATTAGAGAGCTGAAATTTTGTGTACAGGTACCTTAAGGTGGCTTTACACTTGCACGCATTTTGGATCCGCACTTCAAGACTTAAATGCGTGCCAATAGACGAAGCAACATTGTTTTGAAAACAATTAAAACAATGCGTACACCCCCCATTTGCGCATTATTCAAGCACACTTCACGCATTTGTCGCAGAAAACTGCACGCAAGTGCTGCGATATTACCCGGCATTTCACGAACAATTGGCGCATAACCACGACAAAGCTGCGTTCTGTTCACGCATTTGTTGCGACTTAGTTGCGTTTTGGTACGCGGTAGGTGCAACTGCACGCACAGGTTCGACTAATTCACGCATGCTTGTCAAGATCGTGGCCAATGGGGATTCTTATTTGTAACTTTGGTGACTCTGTGACCCATAATAGGGTCACAGGGGTCACAACCTTAAAAAACTATTTTCATCTTCTTCTCAAGTTCCAAAAGGAGTAGAGAGTCAAAACGTATATGTGCAGACTCCTTGGACAGTGGGGATTCTAATTTGTAACTTTGGTGACCCTGTGACCCGAAATAGGGTCACAGGGGTCACAACCTTAAAAACTTATTTTCATCTCCTTCTCAAGTATCGCTCTGCCGGTAAAGTACAAATTGTACTCATACGCCATTCATAACTTTGATCACTACTTCAGGATGGTGCGGTTTTAAGTAGTTCGCAACTCACGATCTTATTTGAAATAGTTTATTATATTGATTTCACATTATATAAAAAAAATATTGTCTCATATCATAAAAAAACCTTTTTTTGACCACGCACAACCAAAAAGAAAAAGTAAGACGTCGTGAGCTTTCGTTTGACAAGCCTAGTGAGGAATGTATGACGTCACTATTTGACGTTATAGAGCTATGACGTAACGACAGTTCGGCCGCCTTGAAGATTTAAACTTGTATTTACGGCAAAGAAAACATTAGAAGGTCTTGATTTTTCATTTAAGATGTTGTAGTAATGTGTGACTTTCGCAATTTAAGTATAAGACTTTTCATCTATATCTCTCAACTGAAATATAAGTGCCAGGTGAATCATGAATGGATGCAAAAGAGTTCCGTCAACCAATCAAAATGCGAGTTATTTTTAGAAAAACTGTAATTCCCATGACCATTTTACAAACTTGAATACCCGGCATATCCTTGCCCGCTTAGGTAAGAATATATATTGTATATCCCTATAGATGTTGTTTATTTTCTAGTTCCTGTGTTCTTAATATATGCAGAGAGCATTATGTTGTAATTATTGCATTGACAAAATCAAAAAGTATTTATATTTATGGAGCATGGCCTGGTACCCAGTTATCAAAGAATCATTCAATTACGTATTCAATGGGTTTTTATCTGTATTGAGAGAGAACATAAACCTATCCTAAATTAATGGTTTGTTTAATGTTACAGTGTTGAATGCATTTATCACAAGTCTTCATACAACATCGTAAGTCAAGTTCAAGTAATTGTAAAATTTAATTGCATTAATTAACAAGACATCGCAGTTTTTAAAGATCATCAAACACTTGCTTTGGTGACCCTGTGACCCGAAATAGGGTCACAGGGGTCACAGCTTTAAAAACTTATTTTCATCTTTTTCTCAAGTTCTAAAAGGACTAGAGAGTTGAAAGTGATATGTGCAGACTCCTTGGCCATTTGGGATTCTTAATTGTAGATTTCGTGACCTCATGACCCCAAATAGGGTCACAGGGGTCATATCCTTAAAAAAAAATTCTAATCTTCTTCGCCAGTTCCAAAAGGAGTAGATAGTTAAAAATTATATGTGCAGACTTCTTGGACAATGGGGATTCTAATTTGTAACTTTGGTGACCCTGTGACCCCAAGTAGGGTCACAGGGGTCACAACCTTAAAAACCCATTTTCATCTTCTTCTTCTCCAGTTCTATAAGGACTAGAGAGTTAAAAATGATATGTGCAGACTCCTTGGCCAATGGGAATTCTTAATCGTAGATTTCGTGACCCCATGACCCCAAATAGGGTCACAGGGGTCACAACCTTAAAAACTTATTTTCATCATCATCTTTAGCTCCTAAAGGTCTATTGAGCTGAAAGACTGCATGTAGACTCATTGGCCAATTGGGATTCTAAAATGTAGGTTTCGTGACCCCATGACCCCAAATAGGGTCACAGGGGTCACAATCTTAAAAACCTATTTTTCTCCATTAGATGACAGTCTATGGCAAATTTATTTCTCCTTGGATATTTTAGTGTGGACTTCTTTCACTGTCTGATATTGGCGATCTAGAAAGTGTTGAATGATAATAAATCATTTGGGTAAGGAAATTTATTCCGAAATCGTTACATTTGTTTTGTATTTTTTTATAGGTTTTCTTGCAATAGGTAACATCAGTTTCATGTTTAGCTCATCTTGCCTGTATAAAGGAAACTTGATATGATGCCTGATGAGCTACAGAGGCAATGGCTCTATTTTTCAGAAATAAATTACCTCTCTGTATTAGAAACTAACGTCCGTGATCATAGTCTAGGTTTTGGCAGCCCTGTGTGTATTTACGAGAATGTCTATCCGTATACAATCAGTAGGAACGCTTAAAAGGAATTTGCAGTAAATAAACGCAGATGACATTATGATATAATGCCATCTGCTTTTACTTACCTGAAAATGTAAAATTGTAGAATTTGAAAGGTAAGCAACAAATGGAGCGATAAGTGTCGCTGAACAAAATGGGGAGGGGGTATTGTTATATAAGAATAATCAACGAGTTGCGAGGAATTACGGATTATCTGTCCTGAGTTAATTATTGTGGTAAACTCTGAGCTTTAGCGAGGAGTTTGACACAATAATTCACGAGGGACAGATAATCCGTAATTCCGAGAATCGAGTTGGTTATTCTTTTTCTTACCCAAGATAATTGTGATGCGTAAAAACGGGGAAAAAGAGAAACATTAAAAAACTACGCTCTGCCGGTAAAGTACAAATTGTACTCATACGCCATTCATAACTTTGATCACTACTTCAGGATGGTGCGGCTCTAAGTATTTCGCAACTCACGATCTTATTTGAAATAGTTTATTATATTGATTTCACATTATATAAAAAAAATATTGTCTCATATCATAAAAAAAAATTTTTTTGACCACGCACAACCAAAGAGAAAAAGTAAGACGTCGTTAGCTTTCGTTTGACAAGCCTAGTGAGGAATGTATGACGTCACTATTTGACGTTATAGAGCTATGACGTAACGACAGTTCGGCCGCCTTGAAGATTCAAACATGTATTTACGGCAAAGAAAACATAAGAAGGTCTTGATTTTTCATTTAAGATGTTGTAGTAATGTGTGACTTTCGCAATTTAAGTATAAGACTTTTCATCTATATCTCTCAACTGAAATATAAGTGCCAGGTGAATCATGAATGGATGCAAAAGAGTTCCGTCAACCAATCAAAATGCGAGTTATTTTTAGAAAAACTGTAATTCCCATGACCATTATACAAACTTGAATACCCGGCATATCCTTGCCCGCTTAGGTAAGAATATATATTGTATATCCCTATAGATGTTGTTTATTTTCTAGTTCCTGTGTTCTTAATATATGCAGAGAGCATTATGTTGTAATTATTGCATTGACAAAATCAAAAAGTATTTATATTTATGGAGCATGGCCTGGTACCCAGTTATCAAAGAATCATTCAATTACGTATTCAATGGGTTTTTTTCTGTATTGAGAGAGACAATAAACCTATCCTAGATTAATGGTTTGTTTAATGTTACAGTGTTGAATGCATTTATCACAAGTCTTCATACAACATCGTAAGTCAAGTTCAAGTAATTGTAAAATTTAATTGCATTAATTAACAAGACATCGCAGTTTTTAAAGATCATCAAACACTTGCTTAAATAGATTAAGTGACAAAGACAGTTGATCAGATAATATCATGTTTGTCAGGTCACTCACCCTTGCTGTGACCGATTCAGACACTTTTGATGAATAGTTATTTGCTGATATTGATTGTTTTTCAGATAATGTCTGAATAACACCAAACATTGTATGATAATGAACACACAATTTTCATGAAGGACGTTATGTTGTTGTTTTCGTTTCAAGTCTTTTCAAAAACGTCTAAATCAAATAAACAGTTAACCAATAGTTTTGTAGAGACTTTCTACAGCAATAGAGGATCCTATTCTGTGGGCTATTAATAATCTATACCTGGACATAAATTTTACAACATATTTGCAATGCTTTGAGTATAAAAATATTTGGATTTAACTTCGACGACACCACAAACGACACAGTTTTCGGCGTCAAACACATAGAAGCAAATGTACCTTCGGTTATGGATGTTTCCTTCTCATTAAAGGCAGATTTTATATGTGACAACACCACAAATTAATGTAAAAAAGGCGGTGCCTCATGCACAAAAAGTCACCAATAAATTGATCATTAAGTACACGGCATCCATAATTGATGAATTATATAGTGTTTGGAGTACTTTAATCGGCAAATTTATCAAGGCAAATGCCGAATGCAATGAATTGTAAGAAAGAAATAAGAGATACGCTTACAATCTATTCGCTTTCAGTAAATAAAACACGTTTCTTATTTTCAAGAACCTAGGTTTATCTTTAAAGCAGAGACTATGCAATAGGGACAGTAAACGTTTTTTCTCAGCGTTCATTCGTTCACTTTTCTCAATAAGCAAATATAAGCATTATTTATCAAAGTTACATTTGCAGGGGGTCGTAATCTTATTACGCAAAGGCACAGTCGTTAAAAGAAGATATCAAGCATCAAACAAAATCTGTTGGCGGTAAGTTTGTGCGAATATCTTTTCATCAAAATTGAAATTGATTCCTGTAGCATCATCGTACGATAATATTGTAAACTTGATATCATTGTATGAATAGCACCTATCTATGCATTTGTATTTCGAAAAAGACCTGTCAGTGACATTTTTGGAGATTTGAAAATATATTTTGTTAGTTAAATGGTTAATATTCATATTTGAAGTAGCGCATTCATATGAAAATAACAATATAACATATTCGCATATTGTTCTTATTTCCGTCTAATTCTGTCATACAAGTATTTTGATGAAAAATCAGTCGAAAAATACCAAAGACACGCTTTCCACATTGTTTCTTTGACTCGCTGGTAATCTTACATTGTACCTCAAAGATTTCACGGATGTAAGTTTGACAATAACGTTACAAGTAGCATGATTTTGTATTTATCTGTATGCCACACAACTAATAAAGAACAAGCCGCAAGCAGGCAAAATTCAAGTATTTACAAGTGTGAATCACACCCAGTCAATTGCAAATGAAATAAATTTGACATATTCATATTCAAAATTTAAGACTTTCAATGAGGTTGTTAGTATAAAATAGTCGAGCTTTTAGAATAATTAAATTTTTTAACTTTCTTATCTGAAGATTTCATTATTTTAAATTCTAATCACCGGAAAGCTAGGTTTTAAACATCCTAAGTACATGTGGACAATATAATTCAAGACCGAAACAAATATACGATCACAGTATTTACGAGTAGGAAATATCCAAAACTGTGCGATACAGGTGATACCGCTCATGGGAGATCAAGCCAGATATCTCCTAAGTGATATCGTTTTGTCAGTATTTTTTTTAACAATGCTCTGTCAGCAGCAGGTACATGACATCACAAGCGTTTTCCTCATCAGTAATGATGTCACAATGCTATGACGTCATAAACACAACGACGTCATAATTCTATGACGTCATTCACATGATGACGTCACAATGTTATGACATAACTGGTTTGGGATTTTAAGGGCTATGCAGTTTTCAAAGATGTACATGTTTCATGCAAATGAAATGACAATTGAATTGGATAATATATGTAATCTCACCTTCGTGTCCTCTGATATCAAATATATCAACACTCGTTGACACACTTGTGTTGATATATTTGAGAAGACACATTTCAGAAGACACATGAGTGCGATTTTCTATAGCTCAAAATGCCGGAACCAGGTAACTCGTGCTATTCAAACAGAAGTTGAATCAACTTTTAACTTGATCTACCTCTGTGGGGAGAAAATGCACCCACGTGAAAATGATAAATATTGTTGACAGCATGTTTAAACCTTCTACCCACCTAGCTCTTTATTATTAGAGTGGACGTATAATCAGCAAAAGAGCCACCAGGGAGGACCTTATCGATTTGTTGTGAACTGTCGCATTTCATTTCTGTTGTTAAATATCCCAAGAGACCACTCAGGCAAACGCTCTTGTTGGTTTAGGTTGGTGACCTTATTTATTTTCATATTTTCATATAATGCAAAGATCAAAATATCATGGTTCTTGAATGTTAAGATTAAACTCCATATTACTGCGCTGATTTGAGTGACATAACAGATGTAGGGAGTGTCAGCAAATACTATTGACATTTAGACAACAGGGCGATGTAGAGGTCATGACCATGCTAATGAAAGTGATATAGATCCTGTCGTGCTTATTGGTTTTTGTATCGTTATTGTCCTTATTACTCTTACATTTCCATATGGCAGTGATTCTAAACATCCAAGGTCTTGCCCGCTCCTGAAATATTGCCCAAATGACGTTTAACTCCAACTCACTCACTCACTCACTCACTCTCTCACTCATGTTCATCTTCAACTTCAAAGTCTTCTGAGAAACAGACTGGTTTATATCTCAAGCCAAACAGGCCACACTTTCATGATATAAATACTTTTTCAAACTAATTTGACATGTTCATAAACTTCATTAACGCAAGCAAGATTGAATATCACCCGAAAGCTATAATATGGCAACGATATGAATGTATGATAACAGGTCCGATGACGGACGTTTCCGGCTTAAAATCTCTGTGTCAATTCCGCGTACACCAATGGCGTTAACTTCCTTGTTTTGTGGATTTAATACTCGAATCGCTACAAATGCAGCTTCCTTGTAAAGCCTTATAGTTACCTTTGAAACTCGATTTAGTGCAAAAGACCTAATGGAAAGCAAACTCTGCGGCACAAATCGATACCGTTTATTATTAAGGACATTAGGGATGGTTTGATCTAGTCCTAGTATTAACAAGTGCTCGTGAACGTAAGGATTTGCATAGTGCACACGAAATGTTATTTTCATGGACATGTATTGAGCGTGTTAACGGCACACAAACACGAAAAGGACAACAAATTCTTCCAATTTAAGACAAACATTAAAAACAATACCAGGATTTCTTAAGCAGGTAAAGCAATTTCTTACCAATATGGTTTAGATTTAGTAGTGACATATTTTCAAAACTCGTTCAAAATTCCATCGCTTGTCGATACTCGTGCAAAATTATGTATAACCCTCGCTCTCGCTCGGGTAATACACAAATTCACAATTGTTTCGTAAATGTGATATAACACACTTCTTCGGGTCATAATCTCTATATATGTTTTACATCTTTTAGATATAACATCCCTTTCAAGTGTGTAGTTACGCATGCTGCACCAACAATTTTAGTTAGTTATCGGACATGACAAAGTAGAAACTTTCATATGTTCATTGATTGTCGAAATTGTTGCTTGTTTTCCTGTTCTGACATCGAATGGATTATTGTAATGCTATTCTATATGGCCTACCATCGCTTACACTCAAAAGGCTTCAACGAGTTCAGAACGCTGCAGCGAGAGTGGTAACACGAACTCGACTCAGAGATCACATCACACCCGTTCTGTTAAAACTGCACTGGCTGCCTACATCCTTCAGAATCCAATATAAAATTCTGCTTTTGGTGTTTAAATGTCTGAACAACCCTGCTCCAGATTATCTTTCGACATTGACTACCAGATACCAGCCCTCAAGAACTCTTCGCTCTTCTGATCAATTCCTGCTGCAAGTTCATTAATCCAAATCTAGTTCTTATGGCGACCGTTCCTTCCAGACAGCTGGGCCAGCACTATGGAACAAGCTGCCCTTACATCTCAGGCAGCTTCAAGAACTCTGTACATTCAAGTCGAATCTAAAGACTTATCTTTTCCAATTAGCATTTGACCAATGAAGCCATCATTGCCCTGAAAGCGCTTTTGAGCAGCAACATTGTTGGCTAAGAGCGCTTTTTATTAGTATTAGACCGTGGGCCGACCTAGTAAAATGTGACAAAGTGCCTCATAAAGTGCGTGAAGGGTATATCTTCATTTGATAATTAAGATTAACAGTAAAAAGACTTAAAAAACGAATGTTCTACTAAAAGCATAGTTTCATTTTTTATTAAATCGCTCTTAAATGTTTCAGTTTTTGTTTACGGTTGGCATAGTTACACTGTTCAGCCAATCAAATTGCTCATATACCTTCATCTCGATACAGCCAAAATGGCCGCGCCCGTAAGTGGATGTGCTTGTCACATCGCCGATACGGATGACGAGCCATTATAATCTTTCTCAAACACTTCCTGGGATAGGTTATGTGATTGTATGACCACATGGACAAAACTAGATGGCCAGGAGAGGTCCGTTGCTCTGCAGTTTGATCGCATTTCTCGAGATCGTTATGGTTATCACCGTCGCTGCTATCAGAAATTCACTGACAGGAGACGGATACAACAGGCAATTAAAAGGCGTGACAAGGGTTGTTTACGGGAACTTTCTGAGAAGGTAACTCCTCTGCCCTCCCCTAAAAAAATTCTCAGATCAAATTTGAAATCATCTGTTGAGAGACGATCTAAACATGTACTTCCACACGAGTGCATTATCTGCTGCAAGAATAAGTCTGTGCGCGACAAAACATCGTTCAAGTGGAAAAGAGAGAAGCTTGTCACATGTGAAACAGATGCCGGGAAATTGTTAGAGGCTGCCAAATCCAAAAAGGACCAAACAATATTGATACAGGTATTTATATTTAATTGTTATATTTAATATCATAATTTATTGGGGTTTTTTCCACATAGTTTTGATTCACTGATTAAACACATTTTTCCTATCACATCATACCTATTTCCATGACAATAAGAAATTCAATTTAACTAAGCGCTGACAATTACAAAAAAAATTTCCCAGTATTTGATGTTATTTTGAAATTATTTTATTCTTAAGTTGAGTTTGATTGACATTTTTCAAACAGCTGTAAATTGTTCATATTGTTTTGGTGTCACCTGTTTTCATGGTATTTTTCTTAGGTCAAACTATGACAATACAACACAAGCCACAACATTATTTTTTTATTGTTTTTGGTCTAATATAAACTTTTAAATAATTTCAGATAGGAGACTTAGATCCAGTATCTATTGAAGTCCGGTACCATTCTTCCTGCTACAAGTACTATACAAGGTGCCTTTATGATACAGAGGAAGAAAAACAGCCGCGCCCACTGTCAAAATCGTTTGAACTGTTTTGCAGAGATGTAGTCGAAAATAAATTGATATCAAATGAGGAGATAATGAAAATGTCAAGGCTAACGGATATTTTCATTAAAACCGCAGCAGATACAGAAAACATTGACATTACTGGCTATCGGAATTGTCAACTGAAATCAAGACTTCTGGCAAAATATCCCAATCTTGAATTTGTACAACCAAACTCCACATGTTCTGAGCTTGTGCTTTATAACACAGACAAAAACAAATCAATTTTAACAGTTCCTTTGACTGAAGATGACACTGATTGTGATTCAGATTGTGATATGGAAGATATCTCTGACCAAGCCCCAAGCACATCAATGCAGGACATATTTGCCCAACTGTATAGATCAGCACTCATCATTCGAAGTGTTATATCGTCTACTAAGTTGATGCTTGGCCACCACAAGCTGATGATATCAACTTGTCATCATGTTATGATGTAATCCCAGCTGAGCTTTTAAACTTTCTCCTATGGTGTTGCAATATCTCTGATGAATTTTGCACAAGCAAGATAAGACTACAAGGTCATGAGAATGAGAAAAAGGCCCTTTCACTTGCCCAAGATGTCATCACTTTAGCATCAAATGGACGGAAACTAATGCCTTAGCATTAAGCACTTGGCATGACTATCAGACACATTTCAGGTAATGTTTATTTGTCGTGAATAACTCTGATAAATTATATTGAGATGATTAACATATTATTGAATTAAATAACTACTATGAGACCAAGTCAATTGTAATATGGATTTCAATTTCATAATGATTAATTATTCTATTCTTAAAGTATCATATTAAAAGTTTGATAAATCTAAAGAGGTGTTACAGTATTTTTATTTATTCACAGGTTCATCAAAGCTGCAACACCTCATGAATTCCTTTGGTCACTGTGTGTCGCATTCCGTGACACTGGAGCATGATACTGCACTTGCAGTACAGCAACTCAATCGCCAGTCTGATGTTCCACAAGGATTTAGGCCGGAATTGTTCACTACGCTTGTTTGGGACAACAATGACTTTGGTGAAGAAACACTCTCTGGTAAGATACACATGATTTATTAATTTAAAGTAATTTTGGAAACAAAAAGTACAATTTTGTATGTATATACTTGAGTAAT
Organism: Steromphala cineraria; assembly: GCA_916613615.1. NCBI lineage: Eukaryota > Metazoa > Mollusca > Gastropoda > Trochida > Trochidae > Steromphala > Steromphala cineraria. The sequence goes on from OU744731.1 coordinate 23,152,210, forward strand.
ACAAATAACATAAAATCAGAATTTTTCTAAAGAAATTGAAAGAAAATAACAGTCACTTGATTTATAAATGTGTTTGTTTACACCGGTTTTCAGAGTATCTAGGTAAGGATGTAGTAGAGATCTGTGCATGTTTCCCTGCACTGCTTGCTTGTGCTCCTCACTCTCTGTCTTGGTGTTGGTGTCTGTAATCCTTTTCCTCCTGTACATGATGAATCTCATTATCATGCATGTCTGAAAATAGCAAATAACAAACTTATATTCACTTCTTGCACATGTAACCATTATTGTAACCTTCACAGCTCCATTAACCACCATTCATCACTGCCATTACCTAATAATAGAGATTTCCTGGCTGCTCTTGTGTCATGTGTAAATCTAGTATGAAATATATCAAAAGCAATTCTTTATTTTTTATTCATGTAAACAATTTAAAACTTTTGTCAAATGTCAAATATATTTTGTATTAATATTTAATGTGTTTATGTCTCAATACTCTATAAGAGACCTTATTTACAGATGTTTATGCTACTGTCATTTTGCCAAAACAAAGTAAAGCTCTTAAGTATACAATCCTTTTGTATGGTTTTTAAATCAGTCTTTACTTCAAAGTATCAGATTGTGCCTCAAAGTGTATTGCTTTCCCTTATCCACCTTTGTGAAATATAAAGGAACAACAATAAGTCTGCTTATGAATTTATCAGGTAAAGGAACTACCCACAATACGAACGGAATAATCATCCAGAACACCATCAATGGACCTGAGGTATAAGAAAACCAGGAAAAGATGGAAACTGTCAGCAGGGACAGAAAGCGTACTATTGAGGCCCCGCCATGTCATATTGAACCCTTTTTTGGTCACAAAAGAACTGGCCCAGTTCAGTTTAGAGGTAACCTATTTACTTAACCATTTTATATCACATATACAAGATCAGTTGCAAGTAATATATCATATCAGGTGTCTCAAATAATTATTATCACAGTACAAACCAGACACCCAGACTTTCTTTAACTAACAGACCAAAAGCATGAAAACCAAAAACATTGAAATGATAATGTCCCCTTTTAACAGCGAGTAGGGATTTCCAATACCGATTATAGTTTCTCACTAATCCAGGATACTTTCTGCCAATTTCTTACTCTGCACATCAATATATCATTATGTCAAGCTTATAATTTTCGCTTTGGACTGAAAATTTATTTTCTCATTATCATGTAATTATATTTCAATGGAATTCTAATTATATATATCATAATTATGTTTAAATATGTCATGATAGTAAGTCATTTTTCTGTAGTGTTTAAGTCATTGTATTGTGATCAAATTTCAGGACAGAATATAGATTTGGACACCAGTGATGGTGCCCTGATTCAAACAGAGTGGAGACTAATGGACAAAGCTTTCTTTATCGCCAAGTATTTCCAGGTAAATGATCTTTTTTTTGCTTAAGGAGGTTGGATACAAAATATCGAGGTATTAAGAAATAGCTAAATTTGGTCTTATTTTGTTGAAAAATATGTCTTGAATCAAATTGTGTCATAAAAATACCATGTCACCACAGTTTTTGTTCGAAAAAGGGCCCATCCGTTAGGGCACCCAATGATGAAAATACAATAATTTAAAAACTCCTCTAAAAGATAACTTTGGAATATAATTGTTATTTAAATGTTTTTCTATTAAGCCATTGCAGTATGTAAGTAAACTAAGTCGGAAAAAGGGAACTTGAAACTAATATGAAGTAAAGACATGCAAATAACCTTTTTCTTTGTATGATTATTTTTGTAAAATATTATTCTTTTATGAAAAAAAAATCAATTTCTCGTATTAAGATTTTTTTGAAAATTATATATTTTATAGTTAATACACACTAGAATAAGATTAAAAAGAAAAAAAGATATGTCACCAGCGGATAACAGAGATATTCACATTCAATTAAGCCACATCAATGAAAATCAACATCCAGGGGAGATAACTCTTCATTGTCAACATTACCCTTTTTAGAATTTTTCATTAGTTTTTAAGGTTAATTAGTGAAATAAATTTTATCATAAAACAAATACTTATGTTCACAAATATAACATAGTCATTGTTTTTTGTTAAACTAAATCATTATTTAATTTTGTAGTTTTTTAATCTCACACTTGCAGTGAAAAATAAACAAAATAGCATAAACTTTAAAATAGCTCAATCTGATTATCTGACTGTTGCGGATGTGCAGAAACAAAGGTATCCAACCTCCTTAAGAAATAAAATAAAACTGAATAAACCATTAAGTGAGTTTTTTTCAATGAAGTTCCATATTTTCTCCTATATAAGTTCTGTAAGCTTCTGGACCTTACACATAAATACGAAAATAATCGAATAGAATTGGACGTTACAGAAAGTTTTGAATGCTTTTGTTTTGTTTCTTTATCACATTGTCAATTGTTTTTACATCTTGCCTTTGCTTTCTTTTGTCATCAACAGATGGAAGATACTTTACCCGGATGGACAGGATTTAATCAAACGTTAAGCAAGGAATCTCATCCACTGAGCAACATTGGTTACCTGCCCATTGTCGATGCCAGCCCCACTGACAAGGCTGCAGTCCACACCATACTCCAGAAGAGCCTTTCTATTGCAAAGAGTCTGAAGCTTCTCTCAATAGTCCTTGTAATGGATCAGGCTATATATGCCAAGGCTCAGGAAATCAGATGGCAAGGCAGCTTAGAGAAAAGCTTGTGATTCGCCTTGGAGAGTTCCACACTTGCATGGCATTTTTAGGTGTGATTGGCAGACGCTTTGAGCAGTGTGGTCTGAAAGATATTGCCATCGAGTCTGGTATAGTGGCAGGAGGATCCATAAATGGAGTTATGAATGGTCATCATTTTAACAGAAGCTTAAGATGTCACAAGATAATAGCAGAAGCACTCCACAGATTGCGATTGCAACAATACATTGAGCATGAAGCAACTGACGACATTTCTGAAATAATGCATATGACTACAGATGACTTTCAGGAGAAATTCTGTCAGTCCCTAGGAAACCAATCTGTACTGAATTTCATGAAGGATTTTCAGGAACATGTGGAAAAGCACAGTAGAGAAAATGCAATGTACGGATTTTGGTCATCCTATCTGGATATGATTGAGCTGTTGCTGTTTTTTCTGAGAGCTACTAGAGAGGGGAACTGGGATCTTCATCTGTCAGCTATCCGTGATATGATTCCCTGGTCCTTCGCATATGGTAGGATCAACTATTCTCGCTATTTACCAGTCTATTACCTGGAAATGACAAGCCTTTCTTCTACACACCCCTTCATCCATTTCAATTTGAAGAATGGAAGCTTTGCAGTAAAGCGTCACGACAATCATGGATTTGCAATGACTGCATGCGACCAGGTCATAGAACAGACATTCAATAGAGACTCAAAAACAAAAGGAGGATTAACTGGAATGACTTTGAACAAAGGCGCAGTACGAAAATGGGTTTTGAGTCACCCAGAGAGAGCAGCAATTTCCCATGTTTGTCATGCAATGTCAACATCAAATACAACTGCATCATCATTGCAAAAGGAACTGACAGCATCAAGAATTCGTACAGACGAACAAGCGGTGCAAGATGTGATGTATACCATTACACATTATGCAAACCCATTTACATGTGGAAGTGACAATGAACTGTTCAACATCTCCTCAGGACAGATGGCTTCTGAGTCAGTGAAGACAGATCTTTTGTCAGCTGACAAGAAAGGACAAGCATGTTTTCAAGACTTTGTAAATGAACGGTTGACAAGTGATAGAAAAGATCTCTATGATCCTCTTTCGTTACCTGCAACAAAAACATTTGCAGATATTGAAAAGAAAAAGCAAATGCCAATTGCCTCACTCAAAGCAGAAAAGCAAATATTGTCTCGGTTGCTTGTTATTGCAGAAGAGAAAGGAATCAATTTGAGGGAGATCCTTACTTATCCACTGAACTCAGTCCCCTCAGCTATAGGTAATTCAGATGGATCCTTGGTGAAGACTACAAAGTCAGTACTGCTTCACGAGGTGGAGAAACTTGTACCTGAATCAGTGGCAATATCAACAACCCTGAGTGCAAACACAGTTCTCATCATTGATGCACTGGCTCTTGTTCAGCAACAGCGAGTTTTTCCGGAAACATTTGGTCAGTTTTCCTTTTACTACTTCAGCAACTAGTTGCCATGGCACGCAAATACAATGCGACGAGGGTTGACTTTGTTTGCGACAGATATCCAGAGGTCTCCATAAAACAACTGGAGCGTGAAAAGAGAGCAACAGAAGGTGAAATCAAAATCAGAATAGAAAGGCCAGACCAAAAAATGCCAAAACAAATGAAGAAGTTCCTATCTTGTGGAGACAACAAAGAACGATTGATATCGTTCATTGTACGAGAATGGGAAAAAAGTCCACCTCTTTTACTATCAGGACTTCAAATCTACTGTAGGTGAAGCTTGCAGAAAGCTGACAGTGTCTGAAAAGGGGCTGTTATTGTCAGAAAATGTCCCAGACTTGGAGAGTGATCATGTTGAGGCCGACACAAGGATGTATCTACATGCCCTGCACGCAGCTGAGAGCACCCCAGTCTTGACTGACATTATCATTCGTTCTGTTGATACTGATGTCTTCATACTTGGAATCTGGGCAGCAACAAAGATTCCAAACCGACTTGTTTTGCTCCTCCCCTTGGCTAACAATACAAGATTTCTTGACATGACAGCAATAAGCGGATCCCTTGGAGTCGACAAAAGTTCAGCTCTACAAGGACTCCATCCTTTCACAGGTTGCGACACCATCAGTGCCTTCAAAGGGAAAGGTAAAATCAAGGCAATGAAGATCATGCTCAATGACCCAACTTACATTAGAGTGTTTTCAGAGCTAGGTCAGGAGTCATCAGTTCCAGATGTTGTTAATCAAGACATTGAAATGTTTGTCTGTGAACTCTATGGCTGGAAGGAAGATGTGAATGTGGATGATGTACGCTACAAATGTTTCAGATTCGGCAATATTTCTGACTTATGCATGCCCCCAAACAAAGATAGTTTGCAGCTCCACATCAAGCGAGCAAACTATCAGACTTGTATCAATAGAAACTGTTTCCAGAAATACATCTCTCCACCTACTGCGGCAGAAAATGGATGGTTGATTTCAGATTCAGGGATGACAATCAAATGGCGCAACATGGATATTGCTCCTCCCAGTGTCCTGCAAAGTGTGAGCTGCAAATGCAGGAAGACAGCATGTGACTCTGCCAGATGTTCATGCAAGAGGGACAACATTGTTTGCATTGACCTGTGCCACTGTGAGGGATGTCACAATCGGCCGGGGATGTCAACATCAAGTGACAGTGAGGAGGAATCTTAAACAAATTCTACAATAATGCTGAAGGCTTTGTGCTTAACTGTTGCAAGGGTGGTGTCTTGTCACTGTTATTAATGTAATATTGTGTGAACATTGTCTTTATACCGGTATTTATGATGTGTGATGAAATAAACTCTGATCCTGATGGATGAAGCTCCATGCAAAGTTTAATGAAATGAACTGCAATCTTGATGAGAGAAGCTCTTTACTATACAAACAAGACATTGAAACCTCATTTTCAAGGTGAAATAGCTTTAATACAAATATATACTTCCTTCAGTATTAAATATCTTTCTTGAATGCCCATTGTATAATTTTTTTATGAAAAAAATATGAAATCTGATATATGTTTTGTACTCTCATGGACCTCAGGTTTGAAGCTGTTTTATTAAAAAATGAAACTATGTTGGTAGTAGAACATTGCATATTCAGAAAGAGGAGACTCTCAGCTTTCAAATGATATATAATTTATGTAGTCACTAAAAAAATGAGGCATTTGAAATTTTTAGCTGTTTCCAGTTTCGGCCCACGGTCTATATGTTCATGTATGTATGTATGTATGTATGTATGTATGTATGTATGTAGTAAGAAAATATAAGAAACACGAGTAAATTTTGTGAGCCAAAGGGTATTAAAAAATTCAATGTAAATAACATTATATAACTACATTTTTAAAGTTTTTTTACTTTAAAGCACACGATATTCCTTATAAATAAATCCTTTTGTTTATCGCAATTTGTAGGAAGACAAAGACAAACGTTTCATTTTTTAAAAAAGGTTTATCATGACGATTAAGACTCATTTATAAAATAAGAAATTCATCTATACTACTCTAATATTACATAGTCTTCGTGAGATAAGCAATGAAACTTTGACAACACATCATTTGCATTACAATATGATCTGTATATTTTGTTTATTTTGAAATGCAATTAGATTTATATGTAAGTATCCGATTTGATAGAACAAGTTGATCTTTGGTTATCTGTCAGAATAACCTTGTTCGTCACCCAAAGCCAATCTTGAATCTCTAAGCTCCTTCCATTGTAGAAATCCATAGATTCATCCCTTTTGAGTTAGGTCTGTTTCTTTGGTTATGCAGTGTTATCATCCATCTTAAATAACAAACTTGTTATACTTATGGCTCACTGCAAAATCTGTAAACATCCATATCACAAAAAGGTCATAAGGCAAGTACGATATCGTGAATTATATTGATCAAAGGTGAAAAAAAAAGATATGGAAGAAGAAAGCATGACCCTCTTTAATGAACCTTGCAATGCTGGCTAACACGTTTCCTGCCATTTCAATTCAGTTTACTCTAAAATCAGTGGTGGAAAGGATCAATACGATGGGGGTAGGTCTGTGATAGGTTTGTACCGTGTGTAATTCATTGGCACGCTCCCCTTTTTCTTTATATTTTAGGAATTTCTCCGCAAAAGGATAATTCGAAAGAATGATGCCACCTTCTGAAAATAGGTGACACTGCCTTTAAAATGTGCCTAATTCGTCTATGATGATTTTGCTTAAATTTAAAATTACCAAAAGAAAAGACATAGTATTTCAAATTGCCACTTTATATTCTGGTTAGCAAATTACTGAATCAATAAGAAATGAGGTTCTGCTCTCAAAAGGGACGTTGCTTTGAAGAAGTTCTTGTTTTCAATTATCACCATGTGTCAATCTTGAAAATCTTCCAGACATTTGCGAAGGACATGTTCCTCTACATGTACTTAAGACAGGAATGGCATCCATGAACTGTCTCAGTAAATCTTTTGTCCTTTTAATTAGCAGTGAAATGTTGCATAGAATTGAAACATTTGGTTGCCTAAATTTGAAATGGAAGAAAATCATACAGAACAATAATTTCCAAATTATTTGTCAACTTGAAAGTTAAAAGGCAAAAGAAAGTACACACTTCACATAAAATGTTTTATTTGTACAGTGCGTGTGAGACCCTAACGTTCAATTTAATGTTGACACTTTTAACATAATTAATCAGTTTTTGATAGGGAAACTTTCTATCATAAAGGAAACATTTTACATGAAGAATCAAATCTGTAGTATAAGATATAATCATCAGTTAAATGTACATGAGAAGTACTTATACTGGATGAAAATGTTTTAGATTTAATTCCTACTAATATCGGCATAAAAGAATTGATATAGCCGAAGACAGGTTTACCATGTGGTTTCAATACTAAATTGCTTCTCTGCTAATCTCTTATTACGTTTATATCTTACGTAAAGCCTTGTTGACATATTTATGTTATTTATTGGATTCATATAAACCTATTTAGCTTTTAACTCATTGATGTGCATTTTGTGTACATTAGGTTAATAGCCTACATTACACACTATTTTTATCATCCGGCTACTTCAATATGTACGCAAAAGGTTGAAACTCAATTGACATGTTTCACTTTACAAATCAACGCCACTGACAATGACAAAATGGTAAGGTTTGTGTTATTTGCCATTTTCACAAGATTTCACAAAAGCGCCAAAAAGGTTGAAAATGTGCTTTGAGTGCTGTGGACGAAAAACAATCAAAGAGTTTAATATAGTCAGGCTTTGCTTTCTATGAAATCCCATAGCTATCTTAAACATAAACTAACTATTTCTTATATTTAAACTGAAATACTATGGTATAAATGATAGACCTTTGCCATTGCAAAATCTAGATAACTTAAACAGAAAACGTGGACATTCTCGCTTTCCATTAATAGTCTTTATCCCCTTACGTTACGAAGTTGAAACGATGTACTTATGAATAAATTTACTACTTGATATATGAAAACTGATATGACATTTTCAATAAGAAAACTAATGCGAACAAATAAAGAAATCAGCTAAAACCAACGTTATAGCAAAGAAATGAATGTATGATAACAGGCAGAATAACTGAAGGTCAGGTTAATTGGCGTTTCCGACTTCGACTATCGCTGTTCACTTCGAATGCTTTAGGTATTGAACGCTTGAATCACTACACATGCAGCTTCGTTAAGCTCGGGTGCAAACGAAATGGTTCAAACAAAGCTCTGCGACACAAATCCGCGAAGAACATTTTTTGAGCATTTGGCCTGGGCCTTGTATTTACCATTCTCTCCCCACAGAGGTAGGTCAAATCATGAAATATTGATCGATCCTCTTTCAAAATTCGACAAATTTGTGAGGTCTAAAATGAGAGATACCTGTTTGGATGCAATCGAATTAAGTTATGCAATCATAGACGCTGTCCTGAAACAACATTTTGAATAATGGCAAAGGCATAGTGATATGAACAACTTTTTCCATGCGATAAAACAGTTATGGTGCATATTTTTTCCACCGGGGGAACATATCTTATATTATACATGTTATTAATATTAAGTCATGAATATAGATATTCTTAATGGAAGTAAAGGTTTTATTTGACTTCAATATATTATATAGTTGATGTATTTCTTTCAACTTGGTCACTCATAAAATGTATTTTAGATTTTTAACGCATTAATACAATCATTTTTTAAACATTTATCCAAATTTGTCAGACAACTTTATTGACCATTATTGAAATTCTTTTTAAAATATTATTTGATATACAGACTCTTTTTGACTCAAGTGATGTGTCTTTGAAAGGACATCGCTATCGTGACAATAAGCTTTGTATCCGGTTCGGTTTATTTGAACTCTGTAAAGCTTTATATGTCAGTGTCCGATTGATAGAATTAGTTTTCCTTTCGTGATCTTTCAGAATACTGACTACAAAGAACTGCCATGTTCAAAACCTGAAGCCATGAGCCTGGTCTCAAATATCTCCTAGGAATGTTGATGATTTTCAATCCCTTTCATGTTAAGTACAGCTGCGTACTTTAGGTTTTTTTCTTGCCAGTGTATCCTTGTGCAAATATCATGCAATTTGGGTTTCGTTTGGACGTCAATCAAATAATTCCAGCAACAATGACAAAGGATATAACAATTCTCAAACCACATTATTGGATTGTCTTATTAATGAAGTCTACTTTGGCTTTGTTTCTGTAACAGACTAACTGACTGGAAAAGGGATTATCTTTTGTCGGTTAATTTGAGAACCTTACACTTTTAATGGGAGACCAAACACAAGTTATCTCCCCCTGACCTAGATATCGTAGAGCGCCCTCTAGGGACCAAGGCGCGCCTGTCAAACTTGCCGCCATCGCAACATCTACAACACACCGCAACTCTCAGGATGAGTAGATACGAGACATGGAAGCTCCCAGAGATTAAAGCTGAATTAAAATCTCGAGGGGCAAGGCTGTCGGGTCGGAAAACCGAGCTAATCGACAGGTAAGTTAAAGTTTTAATTCATGAATAATCCGATTTATAATAGACCTGTCTCAAATGTAAAAGTCAATCGACATCTGCATTATACGATCAGCTAAACCCCGTCATTCGATGACATCTTCATGTAATTGTTTGATAAAAAAAATAATCATAATTATGGAATCACAAATACGTAAATTAATATTCAAGCACAGCTTTCATTGTGAGCAAGTTATTTTTTAAAAATCGCAAGTTGCATTCATGTAATGAGACCACCGGTTTTCGTGCACACCTGTTCGCGGTAATACTTGCCTAAAAAGATCAGACAATAACAAAAAAGAGTGCTGAAATAACTTTGAAATTAATATTCTGCTTGCAATGTTAATGTGTTGTGTAATTCAGGGATTTTTCTTTCTTTTATTAAGAGGATATTTTAAATACAATTTGTAATTACCCCAAAATATAGGCAATATGTAAGCATAGAACATAGATACATAATGATCTTACTAAAAGTTGTATACAGGATAAAGGTAAATAAGTAAAATTTCATTGATTTAAAACGAGTTGTCACAACATATATGACTATATTTGTATTTATGTGATGAAGTTAATCAGTCTTGAAAGCATTGATTGTTTTCTAAATTTGCTAAATAATACAGCTCAAGTTAAATAGCCTAAACAAGTAATTATTTATCATAGCCGTTTCAGCTGTTATTGGTTGATTGGGATTTGCAATGAAACCATAATCATGTTTATTATTATTATATTTGACCTTTAAAAAATAATTACTGTTAAACCATTAATAATCATGCAGGTGATTATTAATTTCAAACATTTTGATTATTGAAGGCAAGGTTTATATTTTTTGGAGATATAATCATAAATGTGGGTATAACAAAAAACACAAATTTCCATGTAATTTAATTTGTAATATTAAAAATGATCTTAGTATAAGCCCATTCATGGCAGACACAACTCAATTTCAAAGAGGACTTAGACTCTGTGATTATTCAATGCAGGCGATTATTAAAAGATTTACGGTACTTACAATATGATGGATTGCCTTGAGGTTAAGTACAATATATCCTATTTTTTTCTTGCAGACTGGAAGCCTATGACCGAAATAATGACTTTGGTGGGCGATCTGATGATATGGAAATTGAATATCATATGGACATTCCCTCACTTACAAACTACAAGGATGTGAATAGCGATACATCATTTCCACAGATAGCCTTTGCTGCTATAAATTACTATTTAGAACCTTTCAAGATGAAGGTTGGATCAGCAGCAAGAAATTTGTATACAAGTCAGTTTTTGAAATATGTCCGGTTACATGCCCTTGAAAACATGTATTATATCAGATCATCATGTAAAGCAGAGATGAAGAAACATTGTACTTATATGGTGGATGTATGCATTGATGGGGACGGATGCATCATTGAAGGTCAGTGTGAGTGTGCAGCAGGCCAAGGCCCAACTGCTCACTGCAAGCATGTTTGTGCTGTACGCTCTTCACATGTTTTCTACTACTGGAGAAATCATAACTGAACAGACATGTACGCAAAAACTTCAGACATTTCATCAGTGCAGAACATACACAGGGAGTCCAATAAAAGCTAAGGACATTCCTCTCAGTAACAAGGATCTGAATTTAAATTTTGACCCCAGACCAGCAAAATTTAGAAATTGTGAAGGCTACCATGACCACTTTCGTTCAACGTGGCTTAATCATCCCAGCGTTAACAGATATCCTGTGTCTCAGATGTTTGGTCCAGCCAATACTTATGCAGTCAACAAGGATCATGATTATTTAGAATCCCTCACATCTGACACATGGCTTGAAAAGGAGAAAGTGACAGACATTTCAGACAGTGATGTGCAAGATCTTGAATCAGCAACTCGTAATCAAGCTCAAAGTAATATTTGGAAATATGAACATTCACATAGGATTACTTCATCATCTTTTGGGAAAATTTGTCTGGCAACAGAGAGGAAGGATTTGGATAAGCTTGCTAATGCATTAACCCAGCCTATGCAACAGATCAACAGTGCTCCTCTTCGTCATGGACGGAAATATGAGTCTTTTGCAATCAGAAAGTTTGAACAACTTTCAGGCCGTAAAACATCCAAGTGTGGATTGTATGTAAGTACAGATCGTCCCTATCTGGCTGCGTCACCGGATGCTATCCTTGATGATGATGAAGTTATTGAAGTTAAATGCCCTTACGCTGCAAGAGAGAGGCTGATTACAGAAGTCACTGTTCCATACTTGAAGCGCAATGGCGATTGTTTGTATCTAGATGAAAGTAAAGACTATTACTATCAAGTGCAAGGACAAATGTATTGTACGGACAGGCAAAGATGCAAGTTCCTTGTGTATACTTTCAAAGACTTTAAATGTATCTCTATTGCCAGAGATGATGCTTTTATCAGAAAGATGTTAACTAAACTTGATGACTTCTTTAACAAGCATTTCCAATCAGTAGTTCTTGATAAAGGTTTCTTCAGAAACTACTATAAATATCCTTTTACTTTTTAAAGCAAGAATCAAGAATTGACAAAATGTTGTGGATAAACAAGTTGTTAGAAATGCAAAATGTCTCTATTGTCAACATTTAAAAAATTGAGTATCATGCTAGAAGTTGCTTGTACAGATTGACAAACATATCAAGATGAAATATTAAATTATTTATCTCGTCATATTGGAATAACAATGTCTTATTATGATCATGTATGTAGACTTATCTTGATCACAAATGTGTATTAGACAAAGATTGATTATATGGTGTTTTTTCAATGTAATGTCAAATGGTTATAAATGGAAGACTGGTCATGACAAAAGCTCATGTGGCCTTTCAGGCCTGATAAGCTAATAAACACACAGAAATATACCAGTTTTTATGAGTATTTATTTCAAAATGAGCTTTCAGTATCATATATGACTGACCAATCAGTATTAAAACATCACAAGTTGTTCTAAGTAACAAGACTTTCATTAGCAGCCCCGTCTAAGGACGGGGCTGCTATCAGTTTTTGTGAAGTTTCCATCGCCGCCGCCGCCGCCGCCGCCGCCGCCGCCGCACTCGTACTACTAGCTATAACTTTTTTCCCCTAAGCTTTCCAGAACTCTTATTCATACCTTACTCCTCATACCTCGGGGGAACGATTTTGACATGTTCACTTTCAAGGTCAAAGGTCAAGGTCACGAGCTATGTATTCACACTAAGAATTCCTTGTAAACGCGATAACTTGAAAAGTTTTTGTGCTATGAAGCTCTAACTTAGTATATATCATCCTTGGAAAAGTAAAAAAATTTGAAAAGGTTTTGGCTACAATCCGTCAAAGGTCAAGGTCACAGCAAGGTCATGACGTAAGCATGTTTTAGCGAAAATGCTTTATTTTAACTATGAACACTTTTAATCAATACATGATTGTTATACTAAAAAAAAAGTGTTCAATGATTGTGTGACCTTGAAGGTCAAAGGTCAAGGTCATGAGATATGAGTTATTACAAAATGCACTAAATTGGGGTATAACTTTATCCCATTTAGCTTTTCAGAACTCATGAACATGTCTAAATGTTAATACTTCCAGGGAATCATTATGACATGTTCACTTTCAAGTTCAAAGGTCAAGGTCACGAGTTATAAAATCACCACAAAATTCTTTGTAAACACGGTAACTTGAAAAGTTTTTGTGCTATGAAGCTCTAACTTGGTATATATCATCCTTGGAAAAGTAAAAAATTTTGAAAAGGTTTTGGCTACAATCTGTCAAAGGTCAAGGTCACAGCAAGGTCATGACTTAAGCATGGTTTAGCGAAAATGCTGTGACCTTGAAGGTCAAAGGTCAAGGTCATGAGATATGAGTTATTGCAATTCCTTCTAAACACAATAACTTGAAAAGTTTTTGTGCTATGAAGTTTAGATTTTGTATATATTATCTCTTGAGAAGTTCAACATTTTCAAAAAGTTTTGGGTACTAACTGTCGAAGGTCAAGGTCACAGCAAGGTCAACATATATGGAGAAAATGGATTAATTGTATTTTTAACACTTTATTTCATTACAATAATGTTATACTCAATGAAATGTGTTCATTGATTGTGTGACCTTGAGTGTCAAAGGTCAAGGTCACGAGAAAATTCCCAATTTGGTGAGGCCTGTAAAAGGCGGAACAGGGTAAGGCGAAACCCAAAGTTCCGGGGCTGCTCTGCTTTTGCGGTATCCCGCAAACGCTAATCTAGTGTTATATCAATATTTCATTGATCCATCAAAAATATATGAAGTACACTTGTATGATAAGTACACAAGTACCAGAACTTCTCAAAAGTAGCATAGTGAAAATATCTTCAGTGAGTGGTTATGTCATATTATCATTTTGGTTTGTGTCAGTAGCATGATTTTAGGGGGCACATAGAATGATGTTAGGAAAATGAAAGACAGTGTATTTAAACTCAATGAAGCAGATTAAAATAAATATATAATGCAACTTTCAGCCATGCGATTCCTTTTTCTTACACAAAATGAACTAAAGGTGTTCACACAAAATTTATAACCAATTGACTTTGTGAATTTATATCATTTGGTCTCTGACTATGGATTATTGGTTTGTTTAATGAAAATTTTACACTTACAAAATGATACATTTATTATTATTGTAAGATTTTCAGTAAAAAAATTGAAATCATAAATTTTCAAAAACTGTGACTCTGCCCCTTTAAGTTAAAGTAATGCATTAGATTTCCAGATACTAGTACCTGCTCAAAGCGCTACCAACATCATTACCCTGAAGGAATTTAAATCAATCCAACATGAAATCTTATTGTTTTTATATAGACTGGGAGTTCCGTTAAAAATATACATGTATTGAAAACTATAATTAATCAATTAGGTTACTCAAGTAATACAAATACTACCCCAAAACATCTTAGCGCTGGGGCTGCAGCATTTTTTTGATAAGTCAAAATCTGAAACAGCCAATGCCATAAGCCCATATCTGAGCTAAAAAGTAGAGAACTAGGCTTCATTACATTTTCATCCTGTTGCTGATTACACCAGAGAGTTTAAGATGTAGTGGGCACAATGCATTTCTTAAACCTGCACAACATGAAACAAACACTGATAATCTCAGTTGCCAATCTGGTCTCTGTACTGTTAAGCGGAGAGGTCAAAATTTTGAATGTTTTGGCTAAGCCAATAATTCGTTCTATATGAACACGTTTGCTTGAAATTTTCCTATCTTTCATTACTGTTTGGGTAGACATACGATTCTTTCTTGAGAAGAAGGTTGGGATATTGATCGTCACATCTTTTTGAGCAAAAATGTCCTGCACGTTGAAACCCTTGTCGGCCATAATTGAGTCACCAGGATCGCATGCAGAGACCAGTTCACTGCGCTCTACAATCTGTCTGTCACTGGTTGATCCACCATAAGCCGGAGATACGTAGGAGACTAGACCACCTGGTGTAGATCCAACCAAAACTTTTACAGTGTTCTTGTTTTTGTAGGTAGAATATGTGGACTGCTGAGCAATTGGTGGTTTGGGCTTCATGACTGGTATTTCAGTACCATCAATAATAACACGTGTTGATGGAAACTTTGACTTAAAATCAGATGGACAGAAAAATTTAACAAGATGTCTTTCTGGCCAGCTCTCTACTTCACCCCACTGATAGTACATAAAGTTAATCCATGTGATCCAAATATTTGCTACTGTTGTTTCAGAGATATTGAAAAAAAATGCCAATTCAATATTAGCTTTATGTTGCCTCAATTTCATCAAAGTAATGAGAAATTGATTCTCAATAGTAACATTTCTGACAGTATTATACAGATAGTTCAAGTGATAAACAGCATCACCTAGGCTAGATAAAGCATACCTAAAGTCTCTATAGCTTGCTAAACCAGTGTAAAACAAGAAAGTGTCATCATTATCCTTGATCTTGTCAATGCCAAACATTGGTGAATCTTCAGTCTGTGTAAAGCAAGTCTTTCTTTCTGTTGAAATATTTGAACCAACCTCTTCATCAACCACATCAACAGCATCATCATCATTCGAGTCTTCAATCAAGATCTCTCCAGCAATATCCATGGGATGGGGAACGTATTCTTCCTCTGTTTCAATGGCTGATGTGCTCTCAGCAAGTTTCTCTCGTCTCTGCCGCAGTCTTCCGTATCGCTGGTCTTGGACTTCAAGCTGGTTACAGGTCCATGGAAAGACTGACGGAACAACATCCTTGTTTCTCTGTCTTCTCCTAGGGGAATCAACTGAAAATTGACAAATATAATTTTATATCATATGTTAAGAGGTAATTAATGGCATGGAATATTTAAAATGTGTACTGAAAACATGATAATTAATTACATTGAGTTTGATAAATATAAGCTACATTTTATACATGGTAAATTGAAATATAGTACAACTTAAAATTATAATGTTCAATTTCAATCCATGACTTGTACTCATAGTCATGTATTATGAACATCAAAAGCGATACTTGTTACCAAATGTACATAAATCTATGCATTGAAATATAATTCAGTGTAACTTTTATCTCGCAGCTGAATAAACTTATTATAAAGTGCCAAAAAGTATTATAACAAATGAGTAACATAGATCAGGGATAAATTTACCTGCGAGTCCTGCTTCAAATACTCACAAAATGTAGAAAGGACTCATAGAAATTTAAGCTGTGAGTCCTGGGATGCATATTTTTTTGGTGATACTATGTGCTTACTTATTAAAGGACTCATGTTAATCAGCTTGGACTCACAAGACTCTTTGGTAGGGAGTCCCTTGACTCAGAGGGTCATATCTGTAGATTGATCACTGATAGATACATCAATATTAATTCTTTTTAAGACAGTTTTAGGGATTATGGACAAATCTGATGTCTGCACTATAAAATGCTGAAGTTATCACTAGTTAATTAAATTATACACATAACTAGTACAAGAATAATAATAAACATACTCACCATTGACCTAGAACTGAGTCATTTAAGAAAATCAATACAGGTGCATGAAACACAAGCAACAATGTTCATGAACAGCATAACTGCCAACCAAGTGAAGTCTGAACTGAAAAGAATAAAATATGAACCAAACTAATAACTCAATGAACAATGAATGTGAACAAAATTGGATCATGTCAATGAAAATTCATGTATCTAACCCTTTTACTCTGAACATGGATGGGTACAAACCCCAGACTTTGCATTTTCATAGTAATAAAAAAAGATAGGCATTAAATAATTGAAATTAATATTAGGAGTTTGTCAAAAAGTGCACAAGTCAATTGGTGGAAATAAGAAAACACAAATTTTTGAACGATATACTTTTCTCCCCTTATGGACAAAATCTCAATACCATTAAACATCCCTGTACATTTATGAATTATAACTAATTGACTATATTGACTACTACATAAAACTTGCTAATAAATGTTTCTGTAAGTCACTGCAATGGACAAAAATAAATAAAGATATTTGTTAATTTATGAATTTTTGAAAAATGATGTATTCATTAAATACTATTCATTAATATCCTATAATTATTTGGTCGGGTATATTACCCTCGAGTTACCTGTTTTCATGGGTCACCTATTTTTGTGGTATTTACCAATGATGTCATATCTCACTAACTGTACTCTTGTTCCTATCAAGTTAGAGCTTATTTTGTAGATCAGTTGATCTGCATGAATCTAAGCAGAATTAAATTATCAACATTCAATTAATATGTTCAACTCCTCACTTGAGTGATGATAAGAGAACAATATTCATGCTTTTCACAATATACATTTTGAAACAACCTTTCTGGGTGATTTTTAAAAAAAAATCCCTTAAAAAATGTTCAGACAATGTTTTACAGCAAGGTCATTTTTACCAATATTCTAAATCAAATAATTTAAGATGATAATTCCTTTTCTATATAAAATAAACCTGAGTAACAGAAAGCCTATTTTTTATATATTTTTAGCTATTTTGCATGATTTTCCAGTGCAAAGAAGTGATGTATTCCTTAACAACAAAACTTTTGCTTGGATCTGTCTTACATAATCGTTATAAAATAAGCTTCATGACTTGCGAGTCATTTGGCTTCTAAAATGATTTTTGTTACCAAATAAGAACTAAGTTTCTGTATGAATTCTTTTCCTTATTAAAAATGTCCACATTTTGGCTATTTGTGACAGCGAAATTATTGAATATGGCATGGAAATTATGTTTACTTTAGACATCTATGATATAATTCTATTAAACTTCATCAACCTATATTTGAAAAACAATAAAAGACAAGTTCCATGAAAACAGGTGACACCAAAAATATTAACCAAAATCTGCAGCTATTTGAAAAAATGTCAATCAAAATCAACAAGAGAATAAAATAATTATAAAATTAACATCAAGTTCTATAAAATATCATGTCTCCTAACAATTTATGATGTTCATAATGTTATTGTAAGCACTTAATTTCATTGAAATTTATATTTTTTTGCCACGGAAATAGGTAACACGAGGGTATCATGCCTAATCGTATATACGAGGGCTATTATTACCATATAAACATACGCACATGATAGATTTAAAAAGGGAACAAAACTCGTGAACATTAAAAGATGAATATTAATTTATATTCAGTAAGATGTGTACCTGTCAAATTCACGTAGTGGAAATCTGTGTCCTTGAAATGAGAGTAACATACAATGCTGTGAGGTGACGGCTCCCAAAGATTGGATTTGTTGAACGGGTCAGTTCTTCTAATGGCTACCATCCATTGTTTTCTCAGATCCTTGTCATTAGGAAACCGCAAACCTTTACGGTTTGAACAGCCAGGTACACAACAACAACTCGAAGGCATTATTTTCTATGACGATATGTTATGCCAAAAGCCATGCAATCCTAAGAGACCGGAAGTGTTGTTGGTCCCTAGTCAACGTGACATCTAGCGGATTAGGGATAAGGGGCGATAATTTGGTTTGGTCTGCCATTGTTTCCAACAATTATTCAACAATGAATGTATGTCACTCAAATACAAATGCAGTTTTATTTTATGTCGGTTCAAAATGAGTGTTGAACTTTCTCTTGTTTATATATTTTTATATGTATAATGTGCTGGACTCTGTAGAATGTGTAGGATATGTATGAATTCACAGTTTTCTGTCATAAACAGTGGCAGCGGGTGTTTTACATGGTATTCTATACTCAACCATCCAACCTTAAACCATACACTTTGTCTCTTTATCCATAATATTGTAAGACCTCTTTCAGGAGGTGTCAAACCTCTCCCGTTAAATTTTTTGAATCCATTACTTATAATGCAACAAATAATTGTAAGGTTTTGCCTTCATCTGACATTCCGATGTGGACAATTTAGTAAATGAGAGTGCTAAACATTCAAAAGAAAATTGTTAACATAATAACTTTGAATTTCTCTCATTTATCACAGTTAGTAAACAAGATTTTGGTTCCGTTGATATATTCAATATTTATATATTTTTGTTTAGTGAAATGTTTAGTCAAATGAGAGCTGAAAGACAGGTACTGAATTACATTTTGTTTGTGCCAAGCAGGGAACAACTTTTTCTTTCCTTTTTCAAACTTTTAACACATCTTGCTAAGGTCTTTATACATAAGGTGGTCTATATCTTAACTTCCATCTTAAGAGACAACATGATTATAGTGTAATATAGATCTAAGGTGTCAAAGACTAAGAACATTTGACATTATGCAAATTAACAACCTTTTGACAAATGTATTATTTGATGGTGATATCTACTAACAATTTCAGGATTTCACCCATCATTCCTGACCCCAAGCTTAATGTTCTCATGCACTACATAATCTACCTCAACTCAGTTTAAAACGTGGCACCTAGGCTACCTTATAGACTTAGAATAACCACAGTGCTTTGTGACAGGCATGCCCTATCAACCCAAGTTGAATATTTCGTTGCTGTGTATTATATCAAACCTAGATTGTAATTACATTACTGGATCTTGAAAAATTCGATTTGGATTAGAGCACTGTCCCAATTTTGTCATTTTTCTTTAAAAAAAAGGGGGAAATTACTCGAATACTTAACAACGTGATGAGTTTTTCAAATGAAGATTGCAAAATTCAAATTCCTTAAATTAACCTTTTTCAAATAAAATAGTAGTAGTGACTGTCTCTCAATCTATAAAATAATATAAAACTATATTCAATATTCATTGTTTATAACAATGGCATTGTCATAATGCACCATGTCATGTACAATTGTACATTGAACGTCGTCTAAGAGACCAATTTCTAAATGAAGTGATTTTTGACAAAAATTCACATCTGGCTGCATTTTGAATTGCATTTCTTCACTTATTAGTTATATGATCTCATTTTCATTTTTAAAGTGATCAGTATTCAACAACAAAATAATTTGATGATAAAAGCATTTAAAGCTATTATGTTAATATCAAATATGAAATTGGTTTCATTAAATGGCAGCTTCAATTGAGAAACAGAGTGAGATAAGTAATAGTGCTGAAAGGTCATCTGTCAAACAGAATATCTTTCTATTGTCCCCTAAATGAAAGTCTTTTCGAAAGAATTATCACAAACAACAGTATGTTTCAGTTTTACCTCATATCCACATTTCAGTTAGAATAAATAGTAAAATAGTATTTCAAGTTAGCTATTTCAATACTTACCTTAAATTGACACAGATCATAAGAATTTTCGAAAATATAATCATAATATGATGTTACATAGATTAGCGTATACAAGATCGGTTTCCCATCGGGGGCATAAGTTACCACGTTGCTCTTGGGGGTCAATAAACCCCCCTAAAAATTTGCGTTTACATGACAAAATTTGCCCACTAAAGGTAAGAATTTGCCTTCCCCCCCCTGGGTAAATGCACATAAAACGAGGCTTTAGAATGGTTGAACAATTTGTCCTCAACATACTTTCACTTTATAGTTAACCAAGGAAGTAAGTTCACATAGTTCTGCATAATTAGAGTTGAGATAGGAGCTGTAAAGGAGCCAAGAGAGACTTCTCATCAATTTGTTGAGGACTGTCTTATTTCATTCCCGTAGTTAAACGATCCCAAGAGACCTCTCAAGCAAATACGTTAGCCACAGCTTTATCGTGTGGTTGTTGACCTTTTTGTTTATTGGATGCCATTTAAATGCAAACATTAAAACCACACATTATCTCAACATATTGAACAATAAATTATCATAAGATCTGGTGTTATATGAGTGATGTGGACGGCTAGAAAACAAACGAGTCCCTTATTTTGTCACCATCTAGAGAACATATAATTGGTAGTGTTGCACTTACACCCAAGTATGTCTCCCCCCGAAAGGTCGGGAGACATATTGGTTTTGAGTTCCCGTCCGCGTCCGCGTCCGTGTCCGTGTCCGCGTCCGTGTCCGCGTCCGTGTTGGCGTTCCCATCTCGTTTCCGGAGCATAACTCGGAAAGTACTTGACCAATCTTCACAACATTTGGCATACATTCTCTCCATATCATGTAGATGTGCCTTTTGGGGGTTTCAACTTCTTTTTTTTCAATGTTTTTGTTTCTATGTCAACAGTTTGAACTTTGTCATTTTGAAGGGTTGGAAGTTTCCGGAGCATAACTCTGGAACTACACGACCAATTTCCACCAAATTTGGTATACATCTTCTTCATATCATGTAGATGTCCCTTTTGGGGGTTCAACTTCTATTCAATCTTATATTTTTTGGTTTCCATGGCAACAGTTTGGAATTTGTCATTTAAGGGAAGGGTTAGTTTCGGAGCTAAAGATTGAAACTACATGACCAATCTGCACCAAATGTGTTGTACATCCTCTTCATATCATTTAGATGTGCCTTTTAGAGGTTTCAACTTCTTTTTAATCATGTATCTTTCAGTTTCCAGTTTGGACATTGTCATTTTGAACACAAGGATAGTTTTCATGACAAACTGCGTAGATGTTGATTAACAATTCCCATAAATAAAGATCAAATGTAACCAAAACTTACAGTTTATGTTGTGTTATATAAACATGTGGTTTTCATTTGAGTTTTAAAAATCTATAAGGTATTTTCAAAAAGAAAATTTAGCTGAAATGGTGTATGGGGGAGACATCTGTTTTTACGAGTAAAAACACTTAACATTGATTTAACTCCAGTAAAAAGACTGTGTCTAGTGTTTACGCTCTAAATTGAAAAATAACATTTAATTGTATTTTTAATGGCAAAGTATTTGTAATAGAAAAGTATATTATGGTTCATTGATTCAACGTATCTGCAATCATCTGCAATGAAAAATGTAAGTTTACATATTTCCGGTTATTATCACTAAAACATAACTACCTTACATGTATTTACATGTATTTATTTTAATCTACGTGATATTATTTAACGTACTCTACCGTCTCCGACTCACCGTAGCCCCATTGATTGCCTATCAAGTATCTCTCGACCAATAACACAGAGGAAACAATACTGGAGTTACCTGCTCATCCCCGCCGCGCCACCTATGGTCACGTGACCAAACCCCATTCCAACTTCCTGTCGCTCAGTGATCGGACGTGTCTCTGAGCTCTCTCGAAGTGATATTGCCTTCTAGCACTTTTGCTGTAGATTTTCTCCTTGCCTTTATTCCTTGGGTGTAAGGGTGGTTTTCTCTTACCCTCTGCCTACCTTCAATTGTTTTTTGGAGGTAGTTTTGTCGTCGGTTTTGCTTGTGTGTACAGGCAGGCCTTTAGTGTCGCGCGACCCGGCTTGGGTTGTGTTGCACGTGCGCGCTCGTGCTTCTCAGGTCGCAGGCAGCACTCAGCGTCAGCGACGTACCTTGTGTCTTGCCTTGCCCGCCCTGGGGGTGAGTGGTTCTCACACGCGTCCGCGTGGTGAGTGGTTGCGTGAGTGAACACGGACGTGAGCGGTCGGTCCGCCCTCCGCTCGGTACGCTCTCGCTTGCTTCACTCCGTCTTCACTCCATCTTGGTGGTGGACTGGTCCGTCCTCCGTCTTGCTACGCGCTTGCTCCGCTCCGTCTGTCCCGGTCCGTCTGGTGAGGGACGGACCTTACTTGTGTACTCACAGGTAAGTGTCGTCGAACCAGGGTATCGTCAGCGAAGTACCCTGGTTTCTGCGGGCGATGCGGACTTCGGAAGTCAGGGACCCACGACCCCCACTCCCTCTGTCGTTTCTGCACGTCCGCCTGCACCCTACAAGACAGGTGTGAGGAGTGCGAGTCTCTCACCCTGGAGGGTTTCAAACTCTTCTGGCCTTCCCGTTCCCAACCGCTCCACTTCAGTGTCTTCCGTCGCTTCCCGCACTTCTCCCCTTCGCGTGCGGAAGAAGTCGAAAAAGAGGAAGAAGTAGTCATGGGACAGAGTCCCTTTTGATGAAGCGGCCTTCTCCGCCCAATTGCTTACGGGGATGTTAGACGCTTGGGGGGGCGACCCCCCCCCCCCCTGCTTCCGTACGACGGGGGAAGACTCCCCCACCAGTGGAGGGCTCCACACCTGTGTCGCCTCCCCCTCCCCCTCGTCCCAGGCGTAGGGTCACTCTCTGTTCCCCGGAGGTTTCCCCCCATGACTTGTCCACCCCCGGTGGGTCCCCAATCCGCTCAGACCCAGAGTTCGTGGATACGACGAACCCTCCCCTCATTCCTATTTCCGAGGGAGGGAGTGGGAGTACGTCGGGCTCGGACGCGGCCGACAAAAAGGATGCAGTGGCGGAATGGGCGGGGCTTTACCTTCAAGAGATGGACGAATCACCCTCTTCCACCAAGCGGGCTCGTCTGGAGTCTTTCTGTGAGGAGGAAGCTCCATGATGCACGAGACAGGCCTTTCCTCCCCATCGCCTGTTTGACACGGCGGGGAAGGATTTCAGTTTGGCGGTCGCGGCTGCAGCGCCGGGCAGGCTCATTCCTCCCCTAGTTCTGACGGACCGTCAGCGGGCCTCCCTTCCGGTGGCAGACCCCCCCATCCCTCTTAATCCTCCAGTCTTGGACGAGGACATTAGACGGGTGGCCGCACCCTCGACCCCTCACCACGTCTCAGGAGGGAACAGTTAGGTTTAGATCCCTTTGTGTGTCGGATCCTGGAGCGGGGATTCAGATCCCAGTCTTGTCTCCCCCTCCGCTCACCTGCAACCTAACGGAGCAACCGCTGTCAGCCGACAGGCTCGCTCTCATGTTGGAACAGGTGGAGATTCTCATCGCCAAGGAGGCTGTGGAGGAAGTCTCGCTCCAGGATCTAACCCCCGGGTTCTACTTACCCGTTTTTGTTCGACCCAAGAGAGATTAAAAAAAATGGCGGCTCATTCACGACATATCAGTGTTCAACCGCTCCTACCTCGTACGGCCGCCATATTTTCGTCTCTTGACTGTGTCGTCAGTGATGCTATTTCTGGAGCGATCGGACTTGATGGTATCCCTAGATCTCCAGGACACGTACTTGCACATTCCCATCTTTCGGGGACACCGCAAGTACCTCCGTTTCGTCCTGGGGGGGCGCCACTTTCAGTGGAACGTGCTCCCGTTCGGGATATCATCCGCCCCGTGGCTTTTCACCAGGGTAACTCAGCCGGTTGTCCAATTTATTCACCATCACAATGTACAGTTCGCCATGTACCTGGACGACGGGTTCAGTCACCACCGCTCACCCGCAGTCCTCGGGGAACAGCTGGATTTTGTGATCGGTCTGTTCAAGAGACTGGGGTGGATGGTAAACCTGTCCAAGTCAGACTTACAACCCTCAACCTCACTCACCTTCCTGGGCGCCAGACTTGACACCGTTCAGTACAGGGCCTTTGTTCCCCAGGAATGGATGGGCAGGATAGACGGTCTCTTAGAACGGGGACTCAAGGGACCGCTCCTGCTCCGGCAGTGGCAGCGGATTCTAGGGCTACTCACCTCAGCCCAGGACCTCACCGCGAGGGGTCGGCTGGAGTTGAGGCCCCTTCAGGTCTCTCTCAATCCTCACGTCAGGGAGGAAGTGTGCAGTCACGCTTTCACGCTCCCCAAGCGGCTCGTCCCTCATCTAGCCTGGTGGAGGGTGCAGGAGAACGTGTTCTCAGGCGTCCCTCTCAGAGCTCCCGCGGCGACAGCTCATCTGTTTGTGGATGCGTCCACTCAGGGTTGGGGTGCCCACCTGGGAACTGAACAGACGGCGGGGCTCTGGTCGTCGGTTCAGCGCACACGCCACATCAATGAGCTGGAGATGGAGGCTGTCAGGTTGGCAATCTGCCACTGGTCCGCTCGGCTGTGGGGCCAAGCGGCTTGGGGGATAAACAAGCAAGGTTCGACCAGGGCTGTTGCCATCCTCCAATTAGCGCTAGATCTCTTTCGCCTAACGGACAGGCTGCACATGTCAATCCGCGCGGTGCACATCCCGGGGGTGAGGCCCCGGACAAACCCCCGTCCACAGAGTGGAAACTCCTCCCCAGGGCATTTCAGCAGGTTTGCCAGCACTTCGGGAGACCACACGTAGATCTCTTCGCGACACGGCTGAACCACCAGCTGC
The DNA here is from genome assembly GCA_916613615.1 of Steromphala cineraria. NCBI lineage: Eukaryota > Metazoa > Mollusca > Gastropoda > Trochida > Trochidae > Steromphala > Steromphala cineraria. The sequence goes on from OU744731.1 coordinate 23,177,357, forward strand.
CAGTCTACGTGTCTCCCGTCCCCGATCCTGGTGCGTGGGGCTTAGACGCTCTGTCGTTCGAATGGGAGGGGATGGGGATGGATGCCTACGCTTTTCCTCCCCAGAGCATTCAAAATCAAGTGGTGGCGAAACTTCAGGCGACCCGAAGCCGTGGTTCGTACCTCTTCGGAGGTTGTCCCAGGGGGAACCAATTCCCATTCCACTCAGATGGAATCTCTTAGTGAGCGAGCCAAGCGGGTGGGTACACAAAAACCCGCAAGCGCTGAATCTTCACGCTTGGCTTGTGTCCAAAAGGGGCTGAAGCGGGCGGGCTTCTCTAAGGAAGTCGCAGCTGCGGTCTCCTCCGCCCAACGTGCCTCCACCCGTCAACTGTACGACGTGCAGTGGAGGTCATTTGCCACCTTCTGTTCTGACAAGGGTTGGGACGTCCAGGTAGCTACGGTCCCCCAGGCGGCGGAATACCTAGTGTACCTCAGGGAGGAGAGGGGACTTAAAGCCTCCTCAATTAACACACATCTAGCGGCAATCATGTCGGTCTTACGCAAGCGTGACTCCTCTGTGGACATCTCTGTCCTTAAGGAGGTGATTAGGACCTACCGTCAGGTGGACGGGAGGCTCAAACCGATACCCCCCGAGTGGGACCTAGCGGTTGTCCTCGAGCACCTGTGCTCAGACTTCTACGAGCCTCTATTGGGAACCATCATTCTCCGTCTGACGGTCAAAACTGCCTTCTTGGTGGCGATGGCTTCGGCCGCCAGGGTTTCTGAGCTACCTCACGAGATCAGAGCAATCTCGGCCACTATGGCTTTCCACAGTAACATCGCTGTAGCAGATATCATGGCGGGCTGTTTCTGGAAGTCCGGCATAGTCTTCGCCAACCACTACCTCCGAGACTTGTCCACGGAAGACCTTGCGGGGTGGCCAGACTGGGGCCACAGGTGTTCGCTCAGCACCGCACCGGGGGCTCTGCTCACCCCAGAGGGGTTGCAGCTCGCCGATAGGTCCTTTTCGCGCTCTGTTGTTTTTGTAATAAACTTCACATCGCACCTCCGTGTCTCGTTTGTTCTCCTTTCGGGTCGGGGCGAGCTCCCTCCTTGCAGGGTACCTGTGCACCCACCCCTAGGTAGACGATAGTGGGGGGAGTACTTGCTCTTCCGCCTCCTTGCTATCGCAGCCCTCCAACCTCTGTGGTAGTCGGGGCTACGGTGAGTCGGAGACGGTAGAGTACGTTAAATAATAGTACGTTTTTGAGTAAACGTCATTATTTGTACTTACCGTTGACGACTCACCAATCTTTATTTCCCACCCTTGCCTCCCCTCCTGCGAGTAGGTTCGCTCTAGCGTTCACTGGCTCCAGGTAGTTGGGATAAGGTTTGGTCACGTGACCATAGGTGGCGCGGCTGGGATGAGCAGGTAACTCCCGTATTGTTTTCTCTGTGTTATTGGTCGAGAGATAATTGATAGGCAATCAATGGGGTGAGTCGTCGACGGTAAGTACAAATAATGACGTTTACTCAAAAACGTACTATTTTCATCAAGAAATTTACTGAAAGATAAATGAACGAAGTGAATGTACAGTATGTTAACAGGTATGATATCAACATTTCCAGGTAATACATTGTCATTTCAGCAAACATCAAGACGTTCATTGTCCTGTGTTGGGGATTTTATAATGGAATCGCTCCCTTCTAAAGCCTATGGTTACCTTTGAAACTCGATTGAGTGCAAATGAGCTGATGGAAGCCAAGCCTTAGAGCACAAATCAATATTGTTGATCATTGTGGACATTTTGGAGGTTTTGTTCTAGTCCTGATGTTAACATGTGCTCATGAACGGGGTCTGCACTCTCCACAAGAAATGTCAATGACTCGTAATATGCATTCAAAAAGCCTATTAACACGTTTTCTTAGGTTAAGAAGAGGATTTTATGAAAAGGACAACAGAGTACAGACATTCCAAGACCTTTTCTTAGTATAATTATGCAATCCATCCTCCCACTCACATTGTTAAAAGGTGTTCAACTTATATGTCACCTAAATATTTCTCTTGATACCTAACAACTTTTTGAACTTATTTGGTCAAATTTGAAACTTATCTTCCAAAAACATGCTACAGTGTCTGTGTGGTAATTTTTCGAAATTTTGCGGGAGTTAAAATCTTTTGAAGCTTTAACAATGAAAATATTTTACCTCAATCAATCACAATATCATTTAGTATTTCCATATATGTGATGGCATATTCATAAGCTTTGCCCTAAAAAAATTTCCAATTGTCTCATGGGTAAAACTCTAACCCAGCACATGTAAAATAATTTTAAACTCACAAGATATATAGATGTAAGCAATCATTTATTATATATATTTACTCCAATAAGTGAAGTATACACATTATGTGTAAAGCCGTTATTTATTACAATGCTATAAAAAGAATTATTGTATTAATTTATGCAATAGAAAATTCCGTATATCATTTTATCAAACATACAGCGATACTCCTCGGAGTAAAAAAAAACATTAGTGTTGTGATATTATGATCCGGATTTATTTGTCACAATCAAATTTCATGGAATTCATTTTACTTCGTATATTTGGCATAATAGTGCAGCAAACTAGATATTTTCTTGCTGATCTTTTAAAAGCAGTTATCTTAGGCTTGATTCTAAGGTTCTTTGACTGTTAAACCTTAAGATATCTTTTGAATTCCCTATCATGTTGGCAATTTTCTTGACAAATGAACAACAAATTAATGTTTCTATAAAATACATGATTAAAAATGTGTTTTTCAGGACTCTCAAGTCTGTTCTATTTCAATTATATATTTCTTTTATGATTGCTTTCCCTCAATGTAGAGTTGAAAGTGTAACCTTTCAAGGTGAGTTCTACCTCCAAATTAGAAAATTCCTTTATCAGTCACTGATATATGTGTCTTAGAACTGTTGTTATAACCTACAACTAAAACATACTTTATCTATTGGTAAAGCACTTCATCAAAAGGAGACTTAACATGCCTCTCTTAGATGTGATATTCCTTTGAAAGTACTTCTTGTCTTCAATTACAAAAAAACATCGGCATACACAATGAAGCTTTTGAACAGTTTTATGTCAACTTAGAGCGAATTTCATCAAATTAAAACTTTAGCTCCTAATGAACTTACAAATTCGATGTGCAAATCAAATTAGTGTCACTAAGAAGGATGGCTCGGATCCGAACCACTAACATTCAGATCTTATCTCGCAAGTGTTGACAGATATTGTAAAGCTAAAGGGCTCATTCATTTCTCCGTCACCTGAATTTTCGAAGCGTCTTTAATCACGACAGGTCGATTTGAAGAGAGAAGGCAAATCGAGCTGATCCCATATCCGAGGACACGTCATGATCAGCACATTGAGGGAGGTTTTTCAGTTTGGAACACACACACCTCATTCCATCATCAACACATTGTGGGTTTTCATCACAGTGCACTTCGGGTTAAGCATCGATGAATGTGTCGAGGCTATTCTCCTAAAAATACGACGACAATGGACACCAGTACTTGGCTTTAAATGAAAAACAAAGGATCCAAGGATGTTAGTGATGTGACACCGAAAATGTGACGAAATGTTGATTATTCAGATAAATGTGTGGTATGTTTTTCAAAAATGAGTTTTTTTTAAATTATTTTTCAAAAGTAATGCCTCAACTACTTACATCGGTTCGTGTCTTATCTTAAAAACTTACCGGAAAATAGATGACGTATTGCTTCCGTTTGAGTGAGTGATTCCCCGAACTGTGCACATTACATGAATCCTTGTAAAGGAAATGGCTTTTTTAAAGATATTAGCTTCAATGACATTTTATCATAAATCCTCGTGTGTTTTGGGATGGTTAATATCCTGCATTAGGAATGTATATTCTATTTTGTGAGCATTGACATCCAAAAATCATCCCAACCATTCCAAAACACATTCGCATGATAACCTTTATTAACGTGCATCACATATTGTCAGTGAAATCTACCAACCATGTCAAGCACCTTCCCTATTCTGTCTACCACAAGTAAGGTCAGCCCAACTCCAATATTCAATGTGAAGGTTACTTTAGTAACTAATGATTTCATCTACATTTTTAGCTCATCAGGTCTGAAAGACCCGATGGGCTTATGGCATGGCAAGGCGTCCGGCGTCCGTCCGTCCGTCCATCCGTCCATCCGTAAACTTTCCACATTTTCGACCTCTTCTCCAGAACCAATGACTCTAAATGGGGTCACAGGGGTCAAAACCTTAAAAACCTATTTTCATCTTCTCCTGCAATTCCAAAAGGTCTAGAGAGCTGAAAAGTTGTGAGTAGACTCCTTGGCCAATGGGGATTCTAAATTGTAGATTTCGTGACCCCATGACCCCAATTGGGGTCACAGGGGTCAAAACCTTAAAGAACTATTTTCATCAAAAGTCTGATGAGCTACAGAGCCCATGGCTCTATTTTTATAATCCTAGATTGTAATTGAAATACCCTCACTTGAAAAAGGTTATTTTGGGATTAAAAGTTTGTCCCAATTTTGCCATTTCTCTTCAAAAGTAACTATCTCACCAAGGAACGTATTCATTATAAAAATGAATTTTTCAAACACATTTACTGTTAAACGAAGAATTATCATATACTTCAATGAAACACTTATTTGTATGCTCTTTTAACCTGACTCAATACAATGGTAATGATTGTGTTTCATTTTCAAAAACCGAATTCCGGTTGCCAAGCTTTGTTTAGTGTTTATTATTTACAACAATGTCATTGTCAAACCATCACTATGTCATCTAAATGTAAATTTACATTAAAATCTGTTCTTAAGAAAATATCTTAATCACTGTTTTTTGACCAAATAATTTTTTTTATCTGCATTTGATGCAAGGTTACAAAATACTATTTTGAGCTAATGTGTCCATTAGAATTGCATTTTTCACTTTTTATCGATTTGGCCTCATTTTCTCCTTCAATTGATCACGATTCACCAAGATAATCATATGATTTGAGGCCATTTGGTTGATTTCCAATAGGGATTTGGTAACTTGCGGCTTCATTTGGCACACAGAAAGATATTCAATGCAGCTGCAACATTTACTTTCAAACAAAAATATTTCTTTCAGATACTGTTTAAAGAAAAGCCTTTTGAATTAATTACAAGATCGTAAGATGTTACACTTCATTAATCTTTAATCAATTTAAAGAGGAAACAAAACAATTTATGAATATGCTGTTTATCTTTCCTCTCACATCAACATTTTCATTAATAGGAACAAATTTACACGTACGTTAGTAGTTCAAGTAAACAATTTCAATACTTACAGTAAATGGAAAACGAAATAACGAGAGCATACAAACAACAAGTAGCAGTGTTTTCGAAAACATCGCCATAACGAGATCTTGGATTAATTAACTATGAGTTGTTTGTTCTTATACACCGGCGTTTTAGTTGGCCTTCTATGTAGATTTTAAACCTATTTATCACAGTTGATATAAACAACATGTTTGTCAATTTCAGGTTAATCAAGGTAGGAATTTTATGTAGTTCTGCATAGTAAGAGTTGACATTGGATTTGTAATGGAACCAAGTAAGAATTCTTATCGATTTGTTGTGAACTGTCTCATTTGATTCTTTGGTTATATATCCCAAGGCACCACTCGAGCAAATAAATATGCCACAGCTTGATTATTGTGGTTGATGTCCTCTTTTTTTGAAAACTAACAATGTAAACGATTCGCGGCTAAAATCTCTTAAGATATAAGTGACTCGTTTCAACATTTCTTATAGGACACACAGAACTTAAAACACAATTCTTAAAATTTTGCATCTATATGTTTTATTCGTTTTTGTTATATCACGTAACATTTCATTTTCTCATTAAACAAATTCCAAATTCATATGGCATCTTCATCAGAGCAGATTATATTAAAGATGACATAAACTCAAAAATAAACTAATGATAACAGTTGCAATGAAGAAAATGGATAATACTTAATTCACCAATAGACTTGAATTCACGGTTTTAAGGATTTGATACTCGAATCGTTGCAAATACAGCTTCCTTTCAAGCCTTATGGTCATATTGAAACTCGATTTGAGTACAGAAGAGCTAATGGAAAGCAAACTCTGCGGTACAAATCGATACCGTTTATCAAGAAGAACTATTGTGTGGTTTGTTCTAACAGTGACTAGTGCTCGTAAACCTAGGTCTGCATGATGCAAACTGTCAGTTTTGTTTATGGTCGCGAGATTTTGAACCTTTTAACAAACAAATTTCAAATTGTTGTTTTAACTTGTTTATGTTTTCTGAAGTAAGATGCGTAAAAAGAGGTTATGAAACATAATCATACCTCTGATCATACCTCGACATCACCTTAGTTGTTCTCAAAATGATATATTTTCTAAGTATAGAGTTATGAATATTGCTATTTCTATTGGAGTAAAAACATATTCTTTAGGTTTAAATAAACATTCTTGCAAATTGCGTCACATGTTTTTTTTAAAATTTAATTCATCAGTCAAGACAATCATACACGCAATTCTAAACGCACACTATATGCATCATGTTTCACATATATGCAGTATATCAGGAAAACAAATGTTTTGTAAGACAATGTTTTGCCACTACATACGAACATCAAGCAATGTGTGCACACAATATATCTATATAGATTTTAATATGAACATGTTCAGGGATCAACCGTTATAACTTATATACAACAATACAACGTCATAACAATAAGATTTGTACCCGGAATGCTTTATCCTAAAATCCGTTTCGCTTAATATCCAATTTAATTGAATTTGTGTTAGTTTCGTAATTGATTATGTGTATGTTCAAGTTATGCTGAATACAATATAGGTGTGTGTGTTAAAATATAGCCAATGGGCTTGCATTGTGTACTCGACCTTTATGTTGAAGAAATACCAACGATTATTTTCACTGTTCAGTCGTTTTGTTTAGAAATGTAAGTCGAAACAAATAATTAATTTTTATTTAGTAAATTGATGAGAAACAGATAATACCTTCTTCTAGCACTGAAAGTTAGTGGTACATCAAATGTATTGATTTTGTTTCAATAGTTTTACCATTATGTTCGGTTATCATCCATCTTAGAAGAGAAACTTTTTGTACTTAATATTACGCCATTATAGCCATAATTAGTTTCTTAGACAAATGAGAGTTGGATCCACCCATATACGTTGTGATAAGATAGTCATTAAGCAAGAATAATAGTTTGTATAATATTGATCAGGGCAGACACAACCAGCTTAAAATACCGATACTTTTAGGAAGAACCGATTACGCCCCTCACCCTGCCTAACCTATTAGATGAACACCTTTCTTCTATTTCAGTTTAGTAAATTACTATAAAAATAAACAACAACAAAAGATAATGGAATTTCAAACTATCGTTATGTTGCTGACATTATAGCAAGTTTTAGTTCTAATGAAATATCAGATCTGATTTAAACCATATACGTATATGTTCAGAGGTTCATTTAAATACATGAACATGTTACCTATTTTCATAAAGCGAGGAGCCACTGTTTCGCATTTCAATGATTGAAACGGCTTGTGGGTTGTACTGCGCATCGACATAGGAATTACCTACAATATTTTTCTTAAATGTAGTGGCAATTTAAGGGCAGTTTGGGATGGGTGTTTATGGCAGTCTTGAGCCCCATGGAAATGTTTAATACTTTCAATATTTGCCAGTCAAAAGGGATCACCCAGGGTAAAGAACCCCTCCCTAACCTTGACGAATTCCTGAATCCGCCCCTGATAATTGGTTCTCCAACTTAAAAAGCTTCCGTAATCATTAATTTTGATATTACATAATGAAATACTCAGTATTTGAAATTTCCACTTAATATCTGGGTAACCAAATTACTTGATCAATTAGAGACCTTGCGTACGTCTCTTAGAAGAGATGTTCCTTTGAAGTAGTTCTTGTCTTCAATTATCACCATGTGTCAATCTTGAGAAGACAGTTCTACTACTTAGTCCTGCCTGGAAGATAGGAATGAACCTATTATGCAGATTGACATTTGCGAAGGACATATTCCTCTACTTAAGACAGGAACGGCATCCATGAACTTCCTCTGTAAATCTTGTGTCCTTCTAATTAGCAGTGGAATGACGTTGGTGAATTGAAATATGGCTTGTGCAGTGTTGTAAATTTAGTGTTGAAAATGCAGTCGTGAATTTTATGGTAAAGCAACGTGGAAATATGACTTGCATACAATCATTGACAATTATTCCACTAACATGTAGTTCCAAAATACAGCGTTGTAAACCTATCTTTCACAAAAGAAGAATGAAAACGGAATTTTTAAATCACGAATATTCCTGTTAACCTGTTAGTCATGATTTTTCGACCGAAATACAAATCCAAAGATTTGTGTACGCATGTATCTAATTTCGTACTTCACTATGCCAAAAACAACACTTACTGACAAGTACATTGTCGTTGATTTTCAGTGATTGTAAACCTCAGCTGTGTATTGAAATATACAGTTTCTCCGATTTGCGAATTTCAGGAATGTAGGAAACGAAAGTTTCTTCAGACAAATCAAAATTTAACTTGTGTAATGTGTTTTGGGGTCCTAAACTAGACATACTTAGTCGTTCTTCTAGTCCATGTTATATTATTTTAAAGTAGAACTCGGATATAACGAACTCCAAGGGACCAAAGAATTTAGTTCGCTATATCCGGTGTTCGCTTTACGCATGTAATTTAAATGATATTATATAGGGGCGGGACTTGAAAATTTGTTCGCTATATCCGATGGTTCGCTATATCCGTGTTCCACTGTATATGAATAAACATTTGAACAAACGATTAACCAGATATACCATGAGTATGAGTATCATGATTCATAAAATCATTTAGTAATAATACTAAATAGGTTAACTGAAGGCAAACTTTTACCGACCTTTTGCATGAAATGGTGCGTTCTATCTGAGAGATTTTATTGACATTTCAAGTTTATGCTTCATTCCTTCAATTGTATACACGGAAATGTTTTATTGTTATTGATTATTAAAATGTAAGGAGGATGAAGTATAAATTAAAATAGCTATAAACTTTATACTTAAAGGGGCAGTAGCACGTTTTTTGATAATTTTATATTTTAAAATTTTCACTGATAATTGTAAGTTAACCCTAAATGTATTATTTTGACAGTGTCAAAAATCTTATTACACAAGCCAATCATCCATAGTAAGAGGACAAAGTACGAAGATTCTCATCAAATCCATTGGCGGCCATTTTTTGTGAACACCTTTAATTCAGTTTGTGTGAGAAAAAGGAATCGCATGGCTAAACTTTACGTTATATATTTGAATTATTACTGCTTCATTTAGTTTAAATCCATTTTCTTTCAATTGGAACCGTTTATTTTCATTTTCGTGACATCACCTTATATTCCCCCGAAAAACGTGCTACTGCCCCTTTAAAGTGATAAATATAGATATTTGCTTTAAACAAGCTACATATAACATATTAACGAACTGCCGTTAAACTACACTTAGTACACATAGAAATATGTATAAATACATATACCACAGTAAGGTGCTTTTAAGTAGGGTACAAATACAATTCAATTAACCTTTTACCCTTTGTCGTGTGAATTATATATAATACATATATCAGGTTTCAGCATATGATTAACACGAACAGGGTTACATGTTTCACAGTCATCAATCATGTTGTGCACCATCTTCACAACGTCACGGGCGAAACGAAAAAGTTTCTAAACTTTCCCATTCCACCCTTGACATCATTGGCCGTGATTTCTGTGCTAGCATTTCAACCCGCTGCACGGAAGTAGAATAGTCCAATCAGAAGACAGCATGTTAACTGAACCGATTTGAAAAAATACTTTTGTATGTGTTTTACAAGGGCGAGAAACAATTAATTTGAGTGATACATAAATGTTTGTCTTCTCTGCATTCTCGGTGCTCATAAAAAACGTGAAAACAACCATGCGAACTGAAATTTGAAATTAAATTTCACTCGGATAGTTTTCAAAAAGATCGTCTGTTAGTATTTTGAATTTGTTCCGAAATTTCATTGGCTATTTTGTAAGAGCTGATAAGGGGCGTAACTCGTGATGACGATAGGTGTCGCTGCTCCGGATCACCAGTTTTCTACCTTGTGAAGGCAAGGTCTAAAGCGAGGAGAGTTGCTCGATTCGTTTTCACCTTGCCGTGGGAAGATGGTTGTGCACATGCTCAGAATACAGCTGCATGTGAATTCAAAGAAGCGCTCGTAAAATCTTGCACAAGACTCTTTTTGCTTCATCCTTCCATGGCAAGTAAAGTTGAATGATGGAACAAATATCATACATTAACAAGTATTTATCAATAATTATTCATCTTACGTAAATAATGAAGGACGAAAGAGTAATGATTGACATGTGAGCAAATATTATTATTATATTATAAGAATGGCGTGTAACAGGTTTAAATGCCAACAACCTGCATATCTTATGCATATATATAATATCACAACAAAATAAGAAGAAAGCCGACAGCATATTTGCAATGGAGTTGAATTTAATCGTGCGTTCTAATAGTTAGTTTGAATATGGATAAGAACGAGCCATCAAGGTATAGTTTACAAATGAACATACCAATTATATAGGCGACTTGAGATAACAAAGAGGAGCTGTCATCGGTTACAAATATTTAGACTAATAAAATCCTTCAGGGTGTCAATGACACGACTCAGACTCAGTGAACTCAACGGGAAGTTCAGTTATTGAAAATGCAAAATTTTCAATAGCAAAAAATAGTTTCCAGATCATGCCTTCTGGGTGCATTAACCTCATTCTTTTATCTAAATGACAACATTTTGCAAATTGATAACACATCATGATCTAATGACCAATGATAAAAAAGACGTATGAAGCATTTTACAGCCGGGAATATTATAACGCTAATGTATACATGTAACTAAGAAATATATAAGATTGTTGAATCTGTACCTCTAACAAGCCAAGAGCACTGCCGTGATAAGAAAGGGATTTAGCGAGAACATTGCTGCTAATGGTGGAGAAGGCAACTTTGATAAGGACTTGCTTTGGCTTCGATTTAGAAATGATCTAGAAAATGGATTCAAGGATAAGCGTTTAAAAGCTGTCGAAGAGTTATAAAATCCTCTCCTATGGACCTGTACACTATTTTTCTGCCGCAGTGGTAAGATTTGTAATCGTGATATTGAATTGAATATGTGAAATGTCCTTAATTTACTGTATGAGAATATCTGTCTTTTCATGACAATTATCATGTTTGTTTCATCGATTTGTTTTAAGAGTTTTTTTCAAGAGTAACATTGACAGTAGACATTTTGATTTGAGCTTTGCTTTTTCCATGCTTGTACATATGACAAAGCCTGTTGGTTAGGGTTTTATTTCATTAAATTCCATACATGATATACATGACAAACAAGTCATTATAAGCATGCCCATTGAAGCAGAGATCTTCGCTCAGAAGCAACATTTGTACACATACATTTTACATCTTTTCAAGTTTGAATCAGAAATTGCCTTAAAAGTCCCTTAAAAAGACAACTACTTGTAGTTATTTATGTATGTCTCACTTATAAGTGTTGTTTTGAGGGATTTATGGTACATCAACAACGTATCAGTTTGTAAGTGTGCTAAACGTTCCACAATAAATCGTTCATACTCGTGTTAATTTCAATAATTATCCAGAATCAAGCCCACTTAAAGGTCATGCCATCATCTGAAAGTGACAACCCCTCAACTTGTCATCTCGTTGCCTCTTAATCAGAGTTCCATTAGACCAATCAAATGTCAAAAAGCCGAGGTCAAAGGTCAGAAATTGACATTCCCGTGCGACGGAGCTATTCGATAACGATCAATCATCCGACATCCGATCACTCAAGCATTGGCCGTGGAGCAAGAGCCACTAATTTGACGACTTGAGTTCTAACCAAACGATAACATGCATTCTGTGCAATATTTTCCTTTAGTGGGGATCGGGAAGGTTTGTGAAGTCATAATTCTGTCAACAAACTAACCCGGGCGCGATTGATTTACGAGATTGGCGTACTCAAAAATACTCCTAGCGATTTTCCGTTTGTCATCTAGCAAACAATTATCGCATTGCAGTGATGTAAGAGATATCTATTTTTATGGATGGGATACCGAAATCACTGGCATCATCCGAGAAGTACAAAGGGACACTCAAAGGTCACTGCGCCCCAGGACATTAATGTAATTGCTCAAATTCGGCTTCTTCTTCACGTAATAATAACCTTTACAGGATGGACTCTTCTTTTCTCTGCTCCTCGATCGATAATAATGACATACGATGAAGGATATCACGTTATAACCCTGAAAGCAAATCAGAAAACCACGCTTTTTACTAAAAAATGATTGAATTAAATTGATCTTAAAGATACTCGATAGTCAATGGAACTCGTTCTCACTAATGAAATTCTGAAAACAATTAAATGGTTTTATCCTTATACGGTATTATCAAGGCAATCTAAATTAATTTAGATTTTATTAAATGGACAGTAGCAGCCTTTTTTTAAAACAATTCTCCAAATTGTCCTCCAAAAATATAAGCCAAATGGTTTATCTTAAGACGGTCAAACATGTTACAACTCAACCCGATTATCCATAATCATAAAAGTACCAAGCGAAAACTGCTGGTTTCAAAACTATTTAAATGTAAAAACCTTTTAATCATTTGAGAAAGGGGAAATGGATTCTCATAGCATGATCGAGTATGTTACATTTTTTTGAACTACCTGTTTCGATTAAAAATTTTTCGCTATTTGTACCATTTGTATTTTGTTTACGAAATCACTTTGTTGACCAAAAAACTTGCAACTTCGTATGAAACAAGCCATAAAACATGCCTTGTTATCTCATCTTTGTAATCATCCTTTTGGAGCATGCATGCTCAGTGATTTGAATGTGAATTTTCCAAAGAAACCTTGCTACATGGTAGGCTAAGAACCCATAAGAACAGAGCTAAAAGGCTGAATTGCATTCTTATTTACCACCAACGATATCCTGTTATTTTGTATTTTGGTAGAGGGGTCCTTGAATGGAGTAGCAGTAATTTTGGCTTACTTAAATGAAAGGTGGGTAGGGATTATCTTGAAGAACACTACAAGGGATGATTTAGTAAATAATTAAGCCACCAGGGTATTTGTTCCAACTCACGCTTCAACCATACCCTGATATCCTTCCTATCAAAAACGTCGTAAAGCTCTTGTTATAGCAAGCCAATGAAATGATTCGCATCAGACGGTATCAGCGCTTCAAGGATGAAGGAACACAGGGCTCGATATAAATCCATACAAGCTCATCGAAGGAATGTCATTGGCTGGAAACAGCTAGTATAGTCTTGAGTCATGAATAACCATTTGTTTATGAAACAAGGCATTTGGATTCATAACAGATCAGGGTATTTTAAGGAGGCTAGCGGATGAGATTCTTGCACTCTTTGGTGAGAGAAGGTACAGTGAACTACGATTACGTCTACTAACGTCCATGTAGGCTTCTACCGAATCAGCAAATGAAAGTGATTATTCCCCGCATTAAGACACTCCACGATCATTTCAGAATCAGTTCAAACCCGTCTCCAGGTTCAATATTGCAAGAACAACTTCCGGTACCAGATGGCTTACAGACATCACCTCACTAAATGCTCACTTTCAAATCAATACATTAAGATTCGACCTCGATATATACTAAATTGTCCCGAAACGTTTTACCTAAAAAGGACACGTTCATGAAGTCCGATAAGCGCAGCTTGTAGGAGCAACATCCGGTTACATTGGCTTGCAGACATCACTCAACTAGATTCTCACTTTCAAATCAATAAATTAAGATTTGACCTTATCGATATTGGCGAACTTGGCCAGAAACGTTTTTCAGAAATAGAACACGTTCATGACTTGCACACATCAGGTTTGCACCAGTCACCTTGCAGTAGAGACAAATAGCCAGGTTGAAACTAGAGACCAGGCACGGCAGTACCACAACCTAATCAAATTGAGCTCTGTAAAAGATTGATGGTTTTTATTGCCTTTTCTGACTCTTTCCTCCATGTTGCCAGTTGTTCAAACTCCGTACATAGCTGCCAGTTTGGTTTTTGTAAAGTACTAATTGCCAGGGCAAACTCGCCAATGACAAACTCATCCGTCACGAACTCTTGACACCTAGTGAGCCGGCGAATGGGAAATGTCGTGATGTTTTTGTTTTAAGGGGATTCTCCCTATGTTGTCAGTGCAAAGATCTAATGACCTAAACCTCGCATTTCCATTCAGTTGTAACTGACAGATATTAATAACTTCCGTCTTCAAGCATCAACAATTGTATCAATCAACTTGATAAAATATTGCCTTTTCTCATATCCAAACTGAAAGAGACTTAACTCATGTAAAACTGCACATGAATAATAATGTTCTATATGTATCATTACAAAGGATCCATATTTCCTATCCATTAAATCTCAACTTAGCTGTAATTCCTGAGTGATTCTAAACCATTAATGCTTAAGACATTGAGGCGTGAAGATCAAACTTCATACAAAGGTATCTTGCACAGAAGATGATATGATACAGTCAATTGCAAGTATGATAACAACATCAAAATGAAATTATTTTGAAAAAGAAAGTAATTGCAAATATCAAGATTCAACCAAACTTTGGGTGTGTAAACCTAGATGAAGAGTAGAAGAGGCAATAGCTCGTCTTTTATATTCTACAATCTTCAAATGCACCCAGATACTTCATACATGTTAAAGTATTATCTTAGAGGAACCTATTTTCTATTAGAGAAAAAAGATTATTATTTGCGTACGGGTAATGGATTTGCACACGAAGCAGGAATTAAAATACATTATTTTCCCGTCCAAAGAGATTCACCTGAGGGGCAGACACGCTACCTGTTCGGCCAAAGAGATACCCCTTTAGTCGAAGCCAGTAGGAATGATTTTGACCTGATCCTGTTACACATAGCTTAAGAAAACAATTCTGTTCATAATATATCTTGTTATTATTCTAAAGAGATTTGCCTATTGTCTTGCACATATTTCATAATGAACATAGTTTGTATCATTGGTTTTACATGTGTAATACTGATAACATATTCTCAAGACATTTGATATTTATATATGTAAAGGTATTCGAGACGTTTTAAGAAGAGGCCTTGCACACATTACAATTCATGATGATTCAAGTTTTTACCATTGATAACATCTTACCGATTGAAAATGTTATAATATTATATTACTTATTGTAGACACTTTTGATCTATTAGTCGAGCGGTAGAACTGCCATTACTTGAATATGCTTCTCTTTTTCTAACAAACCTACCATTCGTGAAAGAAGAAAAAAACCAACACGGTTCATAGAGGATATCTATATTTTCTTGAACAAGACCATGTTCATTCTAATACGTAAGATAGGATGTTTATTCCTTCAGATCCTTAACAAAAACATGTTTATTAAAATGTCATGATTACCGATGAAATCGAATGCTTTTCATGCCTTATAAACGCAAGAAACAATGCAATATTAATGTGACGTACGTGATAGCATGACTTATTGCACAAGACAAATTTGACATAATGACTTCAAAAAGAAATACAAGTTAGCCCTACAGCTCACCAATCTTTTAGAATAATGTACACGTATCTCAAAGACAGAAGGGTAAACAAAAAGTAATAGTACGCAAATGTTGTTACATATAAATTTTTTTTCTCAGGAAAACATTCGTCTCACTAAAACATCGTCCGGATAACGAGGTTCCCGGTTATTCGAGGTCCGGGTTAGCGAGGTTCGACTGTACATCCAATACTCTTTTCAAATGATTTGAAAGACCTGTATAAATTATGAACGGTATCTAATCGTGAGAGAAACTGTTTTTTGACAACATAAGTTCAAAAATGGATGAATCCTGACAAACAAGAGTTGTATACACAACTATTAAGAAAAAAGGTAATACACATTAGCACTAATCATTGATTGATTCATTTGTTTCGCAAAGATATTATTCAATTACTTCACATTCTCTTGGTCGGTTCCAAACACTTTGATGTCCCTAAACATGTCACATGTCATATTTCTAATTTCAGGCTCAAAGTTTATATAGAAGCTTCAAACCTCTGGAGACTGAAAATAATCAATATTTCAAAGGATAACAATAGTACCCCTCCCTCATACAGCCGCCACTTTGTTTAGCGAATTCCTTTTGAGATACATAGTTAAGATCTATTCAATTCTGTTCCTCTATTGTTTCCTCAAATGGTGTTTTGTTTGATCAAAGAACTTCTGCAGGAAGAAAAACGAGCTTCAGTCAAAGGAGAAAAAAACAGTATCAAAGCATTAAGCGTTATCAAAACGTACGACAGTAGTCATTTAAAAACTGTTTCAGTTCCTAACATATAATCAATGGATTTAAGTTCCATTATATACTCGCGTCCATAAGAAACTTGACCCCTAAGAAAATATTGATTGTGGGCGGAATATGACGACTTAACTACTGAAACTTATTGAAATACAAAGATAAATCAATTGACAAGCAAAACACCAAAGTTCATTAATTTTATTTTGTATTTGTAAATGCATATGACGTATTATATTCAGGAGGGGTAAATATTGCAGTTTACAAAACCAAGGCATATAGAGATTTCAGTTACATAAGAGTTCTGGAGCGGTCATGCTGCAAAGTCAAAAACGAGTATGTCCTCCTTGTGTCTGAATACAAGCGTACACACGTCTACGCATTGATGACGTCAGGCGCCTGATGACGGCATTGGGGATTGTCTGCCACTCTTCCCTCAGAGCTTGAATTAACTGCTGGCGAGTTAGTGGGGGTGGCTGACGTTGTCTGATACGCCGATCGAGGTGGTCCCAGAGGTGTTCTATCGGGGACAAATCGGGGGATCGTGGGGGCCAGGGCAGTACATTGATATTGTGTCTATTCATAAAGTCCTGCACCACTCTAGCAACATGGGGCCTTGCGTTATCGTGTTGATAGAGAGTTCCCTGGTGTTGCTGCCGTAGAAAGGGGATAACGACTGGTCTCAAGACTTGGTCAATGTAGCGTTGGCCTGTCATTGTCTCGTCAAACACGACGAGATCATTAGTTCTGTCGGCTAGAATCCCACCCCAGACCATCACGCTCCCTCCACCAAAAGGCTCAAGCTCCTGGATGCAACATGGTGCCATGCGCTCCCCTTGTCGTCGATAAACTCGGGTCCTCCCATCATTATTGAACAAGCAGAACCTACTCTCATCAGACAAGATCACCCTTTGCCAGTCACGTATCTGCCAGCGTCGTACTTGACGTGCCCAACGTAGTCTTTCTTGCCGATGTCTTGGCGTCAGAACAGTTCCTCTGTAGGGTCTATAGTTCCTACTACCGTAGGAACGGAGACGTCTGGCTACTGTCTGTCGGCTAAGACGGCGACCCAACGCAGTTCTTGCCGTTGACGTTGCCGTCAGGAAGCGGTTACGTAGGTGCAAAGTACGCATGTACCGGTCTTCCTGCGGGGTTGTGATGCGGGGTCTCCCTGATCTAGGCCTGTCTCTTGTCTGACCAGTCTGCTGGAACCGTTGTATCAAGTTGGTAATCGCTGTGGTGGAGCAGCCGAAGGTTCTGGCAACATGACCCCTTGAAGCTCCCATGTCGATCATTCCTATGGCTCGTTCGCGTTGTTCTGCTGTGAGTCTCGGCATTCTTATTGTGGTTTTCCGATGACAGTGAGGACAGTGGTTTGTGTCAGAGCATTTTATACCAAAATCTGCACGTGCGGATCGTGCAACTTAAAAAAATCAATTGTAACAGAACCTTGCACGTGAAGCCTAATAAAGAAATGTTGCGTTTCTGCAATGCATAAAACGTGTCCATGAACACTGGCGAACTCATGAAATACCAATTTAAATCATTAAAATTAATAAATTTTATTTGAAGTAAAAAAAGCAGGGGTCAAGTTTCTTATGGACGTGAGTATACTTTGGTCTCAATATGTGAAGTGAATGGGTAACGCTGGGTTTCTAGCCTTCCGCGAAGATTTATTTTGAAATCGACAATGCACTTATTTCCACACGTTTTAAGATATCAAAACCAAGAAACTATTCAATAAATACATTTAACATCTAATTGACCCTTGTAAAAGAGTCATATGTCACACACAAAGTTACAAAAATACCACTAAGAATTTGAGTCAGGTGGTTAAAGAGCCACTCCCGTGAGTTTACAAGGAAATGATATGGATGTCAACTTCTTTATTTATTTCACACAACGTTTCTGGGCTAGTTCTTGCCCCTTCTTCAGGTGAGTGAAGAAGAAGAAGGGGCAAGAACTAGCCCAGAAACGTTGTGTGAAATTAATAAAGAAGTTGACATCCATATCATGTTTTTGTATTACTACCCAACTTCTAAATGCCCTTGAAGAATTTCCCGTGAGTTTGTCTATATATCAAACTTGGTTTAGTAGGTGTTTTATGGTGACAACGTGAACCTACAAGTAAAACGCCGCGAATAGGATCTAAAAATCTAAAAATGGACAGTGGAGGGCATCAATTAGTCCAACATACTTTTTGAAAACTTATCTAAAGAAGATAGAAGGACAGATGGTAGAAAGCAAAACTGTGACCTCGGTTTGTGTGCATCAAAAAAGCTTTTTAGATTTCATCAAAATCCAGTATTTATTAAATATATTTTATTTGGAGCTCAATATTCGATGATTGAAATTAAATCACCACACATGACATTAGGGTAGGTTTCGAAGCTAAGCAAAACATTTGTCATGAAATCATGCAGTGAATCAGTGGTTCTTTTACTAAGCTTCTTCAAATTCTAACGAAAAAGATTATACACCAAGGCAGAAGCAAACCGTATCATATACTTAAATTACTTAGGTGCAATTCGAAAGTATTCAAACACAGTCGAGATGGTGGTCACCAAGGGTCCCAATACAAATGAGTGTCACCAACGAGTGACAATTATAATGAATTTGTTTAAATAATAGATTAACCAAAGTCAACCTTCACTTGTCGTTAATTACTTTCATTGTTATGATCAAACGTTAATTGTGATTGCAAATGTGACAGCTATTCAATATTAATTGAGTTATAGCATACTTAAAGATACAGGTAAAATCTGTTCTGCTTGATTCCGCTAATAACAGGGTTGCTTTTTTTATGTGTTTGTGTTTTTTTCTAGAAGTATGACTAGATCTACCACTGTGGTGAGAGAATGGCAATCTCATTAAAATAAGTTCATAGTTTTCTTCACTCCGTTACGCTTATTATAGTAGTGTTGCAAATATATCATATTTTAAAAAGATTAATAGATTATGACAACAGGTTTCTTGAAGGGATAACTCAAATTGTTTGTTTTACAAGTGTCTCAATAACATCAAATATATCTTTACTTCAATTAACCAGGAAATGTTTCAGGGTACCATTTCAGTTTCGTTTTAGGGACATTTCCCTCTTCTGATCAATGGCGACTGGTGGAAGTCTATTGTCTCTATCTGAATGGACAGAAACACTGTATTAGAATGTTGTAGAAGCTGTGTGAATACAAACACTTCAATTATGCAGGATGCACAAGGATACGGAATATTTAGATTTCAACTGCAGGTTATTGAAATCCTCTAACAAGAAAGTTATATCACCCTTCCACTATTTAACACAGTACATTGAGTATGGGCGTTCAACCGTGCTGTATTCTTCAAACTTTGCCTTTCTGCCGTTCTGTCTGGCCTCGTAACCTAGTTCCCTTTTATTAGTCTTGTAAAGGATGGCATTATCCGGGTGTTAAGAGCTACAATACTGTTGACAGTACTCATTCACTCACAATGAATGATCCATACAATGTTATCGATCACAGTCACATCATCATCATGCCCATAACAAGCTATGTACAAATTGGCAGCTTATGACATTCTTCATTGATATACAACTTCAAGACCACAATTACATAAAGATAATGTAAATGCTCTCATAAGATACTACCATTTGCAGGAATCGGTTCCAGTCCATCTGGTTCTTCTTCAGCTGCATTCTTCAATAACATAAAGTAAAAACTTGATATTTTTAGCGGATATGGTTTCAATATATACATTATGTAACCTACTGCTAATGTTATATGTTTTCAATTTGACAACCTTCATACAATATAATGTGACGTTTGAAACTACCTATCTATATCAAAATACGTCAAATAAAATCGATTGCAGCTTTCCTAAATTTCAATTAATAATGTCTGAAAGACGCTAGCATGTAATCAAATCTTTCGTGCTATTCCCTGAATAGTAATACACCTTTCAATTATTAAAATGATAATAAATTATTACCTGCCAGGGCAGACATATAGAGCTTTACATTTCATACGATGTCTTCGAGCTTAATATCAAATTTTAGTGTGACCTCTCGTTATAAATAATACTTTGACTTCATTGTTCAACTATGACTCTACGTCCTTTAATCGGATGCCCCAGCAAGTTCTCATATACTTGAAGGTAAATTTTATGTATTTTCTTCAATTAAGAGACTACGGTAATAAGCAAAATGTTATATTCGTGCACGTTACAAACTGTGTTTACGACACTCTAGTCATGTTTATACAAATTCTGGTATAATATGGTATGATGACATTTGTTCATAATGATTTTACGTTCCATTCATTGTACCGATATGTAAATAATGTATTTAACAAATGTACTACAGGCCTGTGGCCTTTAGGTATTGAATAGAGTTTGAGTATTGACACTCTAGCCTAAATATCAGTTATTCCTCGCTCCCGCTCGGGAAATACTAAGACTTGTTTTAAGATGATTGCGTCGTTAACTAAGTATGTCTTGTACACTCATACAGTATCCTCTTCATGTATGTATGCATGTTTGTATGTATGTATATTGTCGTATAAGTTACCAGTGTACAAAGTCATGTTTGAAGGAGTTTTATCCTAACAGTTAAAGGCCATAATCAAACCATATCATATTCAAATACCTTTCTTCATACCTGTAAGAGGCGCCCCATTGTTTCACTGCCCCTTTAGTTAGTAAACGAAAAAGGTAAAAGAACGATAGACTTTGCTAATCGTCCTTTATCGGAATGTAAGTATGTAATACATCAACTTAGACTGCCATCTTAATAAACTAATGAGCTTAATAAACATAGTGTTATACCAGGTTGGGCCATCCTGCTTCATCGATGCATTGGTCCTGTGTATTCGCTTAGCTCTTACAAATTGCTGTTATCTATCAAGCGTATGCCTTTGACCACTCGGATTATGCATTGCAATACATTTCTTGAAATATTGTCAACCAATTTATGATTTTGAGAGGCCTCAAGCAAAATGTCATTGACATCGAAGTTTTTTTCATTTGGTGGTTTTATAACATAACACATTTGAAGGGATAGCTATTGAATCTTCACAGTTAAGGATAGGGGGCTGACTCAGCCTCTATTATCGTCGTCAACAGTGATTCGTTCACAGTGTATAAACTTCAAGTCAAATACCATGACTTTGTGCTTTCTTTTGTAACAGTTCGCTTTGAACCCAGGCTTGCTATTTCGATTGTCTTCTACGTTTATTGGAGAATGCTTAGTTAGTTGCATATGCCTTTGTAGAGAGCTCTCTTGGATTCCGGTGATTATAACTGCTTTAACTATCAGTAAGGGCGCCCTTAGCGCTAAAAATCGTTTGTGACTCTCACTGGATTTTCGAAATTCTCTAAATGCGATTGAGATTGAGTGTCACGTCATACGAGTACATATGAACCTCTTTTAGCGATAAGAGAAATTAAAAAAACAGAAGAATGAGAAGTCTGTGATATATTAACTTTATGGTTTAATTCAATTGTTAGCAGTTAAATGCGACATTTGTGATTCTGAACTACATAATATTTTGCCAAGTTCATGCTAATATCGACAGCAATATTTAGCAATACCGAAATAACTCAAGAGCGATCCTAAACTGTCACGATTTGGTCTCATTGTAGCAGTTTAGTTTTTTTTTCTGAGGTAATAAATCCAAAATGACAGTTTCATCCAGCTAATGGAGTTTTGACGTTTAATCAATGAGTAAATGTTAGCGGTTCGAGTAGAAAATTAACTTCATTCATGGACACAGTAGGGTTATAACGAAGGTCAATATATCATAAGCGTACTTAAATGCTTCCATAAAAAAGTGTTCATGAAAAGGCACTTATGTTCAAGATTGTTAATCCTTAAAAACCTTGTTATAGGTCCTTTTGAAGAAATGTAATGATTTTATAAATAGTGAGTGAGTGAGTTAATGCCTAACGCCGCTTGGGCAATATTTCAGCCATTAGCGGCGAGATTTTATAAATAAAAAATATTATGAAATGTATAGTTGTATAATGGTATTTATAATGGTATTTTTGTTTCACAACAACTTTTGATTTTTTTTAATATTGCAATAAGGAACATGCGTTTATGTTCATGGGATCATGGGATCTTCATTTACCTCAAACGTGCTGCTTCACCTTGAAATAACCTGCAATAACACAGAAGATATCAGATAATGGCTTCCAATAATTGATATCAATTCTTGTAACCAGATAATATTTAAGCTCATTTGGCCTGAAAAGCCCTATGAGCTAATGACATGGCATGGCATGGCGTTAGGCATGGTCCCATCCGTTCTGTCGGAAACTTTGTGCATTTTCGACTTCCTCTCCAGAACCAATGACTCAAGAAACTCTGTCATTGACTGGTGAGTTTATAATAACATGTACAAGTTAGGTGACCCTCTGATCCCATATAAGACTCCATGGGTCACATCCTAAAATACTTTTTTTAAAGGCTTATAATTACTTAGCTGAACCATTTTATATAGACTCCTCAGCCGATTAGGAATATACGTTATAGATTTGCTGACCCTATCATATGTCACTCCCTAATTCTTTTTTCAACTTCTTCTCTAGAAGCAAAATGACTAGTAAGCTAAAATCGTGCGAACAGTCTCCTTGGATAATTTGGATTATAAGTTGACTATTTTTTTATATTATGAAAAGAAAACTAGATATATTTTTTGTCTCCAGGAGCAAGAAGCCTTGAATGCTGAAACATGTGCATACAGACTCTTTATATTAAACTCTACGTATTTCTGAAATCAGATCTGTGATCATGTGATCTAAAAATATGTCCACGAAAACACTCCCTAAAGTTCTTGGTAACATATTGTGATTATCATTGTGGCCTGGTGAGCTACAGAGCTAGTGACTAGTTTAAAAGAAATATCAGAAATAAAGTTATCTGCTACAACACCAATTCGTGTATGCAGGATTGAACCAAAACCTACGTAGTCAGGCAACATCGCCAGCACTGGCCGTTTCAACAACATATTCACCAGTCCTCGACACTGTCAATGACTATATACGAGTAAGTGGCATGCAAAGTTGCCACCAAAAAGAAAGTTTTACCGAATATGAATAAATTATTAAGTGCTTTAAAAAAGAAAGTAAATAGGAATTACTGATGCTAGTTTCGAAACAGGAGAAACAAAGACAGACACTTTGTCTTTGCCACCTTAGAGAATAACACCATAAAAGAAATGTGACGTCAAACGATTGTTCAATGACGTCTTGTCGTCATGACAACAGAGAGACACCTCTATTCCCTAAGAGAAAGTTAACCAAGTTAAAGAGAAAGTGTGTTATTTAAAAATAACAGTAATAATAATTTGTTTCCAATTACCTTTTCCATGTGAGATGTTTCACAAATTTAGAAATTAATTATATCAAAGCTTTATGGAAAATTGTAAAACACACTTTTTTTAAATATGGCCTTAACATTGGAGGTATTTTCTCATTAGCAAACAATGCGTTATAACATTTTAACTAGTTTTTAGAATTCCCTTGTCACAGCAAATCACCCGCAGTCATGAAATATGGATTTTGGTAAAATCAATATCATACTTGAAGCAAAACAGTGTTGTTTAGAAAGGTTAAAGCAGAGGAAATTCCATTTTCTTTAAAGGGGCAGTTTAGCACGTTTTTTAAAAAATATTATACTTTCGCTTTTTTTACTGATAATTGTACACTAATGCTAAATATATTATTTGATAGTGCCAAAAATCTCATTACACAAGCCATAATCAGAGAAGAAATTATAAAGATTCACAAAAAGTCCATTGGCGGCCATTTTCGTGTGAACACCTTTAATTCATTTTGTGTAATAGAAAGGAACTACACGGCTGATCTTTACATTATATATTTGTTTTAAGACTGCATTATTTAGTTTAAATGCTTTGTCTTTATTGGACCCTTTTATTTTCACTTTCATGAAATCACCTTATATTCCTCCTTAAAAGTGCTACTGTCCGTTTAAAAGGCTTTCCTAAATTAGACTTCTTTGCTGATGTCTATATTCGTTTTGAAAGGATTGTCATTACACATTATTTTTGAACGATTTATAATGTTTAAAATTTGTATTTTACCATATAATTGACTTCCGTTACTGAACAAATCAAATCAGGTGAACAGATTTAGAAAGAATAAGTCTTGTAGTTTTAACATAGTTACCCAGTTCTTCTGTCTAGAAGTTTCATTTTTATATATATTTTAGTTAAATCTAACTTTTACAAACTTAAATGGATATTAGCAGTCTCAGTTAGAAATAGGGATTTCTACAAAATAGAAGATATATTTTACTTATTGAAAGATTGTACCATATTGGTGAATCCATTCCCTAACACAATGGCTGCCAACAGTTCTCACTTAATAATTAAAAGAAATTTGGAATAGGAAAATGTTTCCAATCAAAACAGCAATGTACACATAAGGGCAAAAGAAACGATACAGCTTTTAAGAGGGTAAAGTATAAAATCCTTTCAATAGTGAAATACGACAACGACCCCTGCGTTAGGTTTATGAGTTGAGAATGCTCACAATTTTATTCATCACAGAAAGCTACTTTTATTATTATGACTCTTCAAATTCACTTGGGGTCCTAATACACGTTTTTTCAAAACGATTTTTGACCAGACTGTATGGCGTATGACTTTAAAAAGTCATTAAATTGACGACAGCACCCTTGAACTTCAATTGTAAACACTCTTCACGAAACATAATTACGAGGATAATTCTAAATTTTTTGGTAAAACAACATAATAAATTCATGTTTCTATTCCCATGGATATCATGCATGTCCTTGGACTGTCCTCGTCGTAACAAAGACAATTGCTATTACTTACCAAGGGATTGTAATAGGGTTTGGATGAATAGAAATGGCACAAAATAAAGGGATTGATTTCAATATACTGAAGCTATCTAAAGCTCAGCGATTCCAGGTTCCAAAATCACATTTCTAGCCTCCCTAGAAAACACTTATAGGTCTATCACCAATGAATGTATTTTTCTCTGTGTCAATTGTGACACTGGCACCTTGAGTAATATAATAGTATATGATATTTGTCTGATATTGAAAGGTTCTAGAAGTAAGTTTGACTAGTCGGTATACGCTAGTACATTGTCATGTTTGCAATACAATCACGACAGGTGCATACCAAAAGGCTAACATACAAATTTCTGAAAAATTATTCAATATACTGGGTTTTTTATTTGGAGCCTCTGACAAATGGATAATCTAGGGTAATTCCGATTTAGACCATTCTCTCCCAACAGCGGCAGATCAAGTCATTAGATGCCTGGTTTCCGACGGCAAAAAATGGCACCTCAAACCATTTAAAACGTTATAAAGAAAGAAACATATTCTAGCATGGAAAAGGTGGTTCCTGTCACAAAAGCGTTGCCATAATTGATCACTTTTGGCCAGCGAGGTTTGATGGAATAAGACTTCACCCTTTTGCAGACCACACACTCGGCGCATTCCAAGAGAGGTATGATCAACATCTAATGACTTGTTTTACCCTTGTCGGGAGATGGATCTTGCTTTTCGAGAGTTGTCATGTTAAGAACAAAATATAATTGGCAACAGTCTGAGTGCATATGAAATTTAAAATTATCGGTTATACCATATAATTGTGGTTATATTACAATATCCCATCCCTCTACAATTGCTTTAAGGCCAAACAAGCACAATGATGTCAAAATTCTAGCCCGTCGGGAACCCTAGACGTAATAGACTCAAATTCAAAACAGAGAGCTAAAACTTGTCTTTTTCGAAATCACACTTGCATGAAGGGGTATAATTTTAAATTTTATTGACTCACGTTTGTATCTGGCAATGATTTTGATAATTTGTTTATGTCAAATAAATGTATGCTCAAGGTTGATGGCGAGAGCGTGTTTTCAGGAGAATATTTATGCCTAAACAATCAGTAGGAAACATTTTACCTTACTGCAGATGACATCGTGTAGACTTTCAGACAACATAATGATTTTTATCAATGTTCTGTGTCTTGGTAAAAGACTACATACCGAACGTATTCGACTATATGCCAATAACTACCAAAAACATAACACGTAGATAATGAATTTTACAAGTAATGTTTTATAAAATGAGTCATACGTTTGCATTAAGCAAAAAGCTTAACGTTATACTCAAATCCTTTCCTATCTTAAAGCCTTTGTCATTGGAAAATCATGGGGTTTTTTAAAGCTAGGTCAGTATGTTGCTTAATTATCAAAGCAACATTTTCAATTAAAGCCAGGGTTTCTGGGCTTTATGATCCAACTTGTATTTGTTATTTCAAAGCAAAATCTTCTCCCATTAACTGAAGTTCAACAGTAGTAAATGCAAAGATAGTCAAATGTGTTCCACTTAACCTAAGACAGTTAAGGCATTGGTTTTAGCAAAAAGTCCTCGGCCTCCACCATCTGGGATGACCGTCTGTCTGGGCTACCCGGGAAACAGACTGGGGAACATGAGGGATAAATATATCAGGCCATGTCACGTCAATGTAACAGTATTTTGTTCCCTCAATGCAAAGCAAAAGCTGTACTACATGATCATTGGGTTTGCACAAGATATTGACTGCTAACTGACCTTGACATTTTGACCACTGTAAGTCTTTTATATATACTTTGTGAAAAAAATTCTTATTTACTTTTAAAGGAATTAAAATTGTCTTCTTTTCAGCTATGCGCTCCTTGGTTTGAATATTTTTTAAAACTTTATAATGTCTTTAGGGCATTGTGGCATTGCGTTTAAAAACTAATAATAGTTTTCAATGCATGATTAAGATTATATTGTACAAGCAGTTAAAAATAATCATATATCATATCCAATTACACTTTTGGAATCTCATTAAAGTGAGTTTGATTTTAAATATTGAGTACACTTATTTTATATTTTTACAAAATTGCTTAAACGTGACCAATTGCCTTTATACATAAGTTGTTTGTGTTGAGTCACTGAAGTTGTGCTGAAGATTTTATCAAAAGTTGATATGGAATTTTCAGCGGCCTATTCTGTATATGCCTTTTACATATTGGACTGAAAGATAAAAACTAAGTTCAAGATTGGTTCTCTTACACCCAGACATGGGTGACCCTTAGTCAGTTAAGCTGAATTGATTAAGCTAGCGTTCAAACTAAATCGACATTACATATCATCATAAGAAAACATTGTAAACACTTTTATACAAAAAGAAATAGGTTTGACAGAATCTTTTAAAGAAAACATTGTACATATTTCTGCATACCAGTGTATTCGACATAAAGGGTTTGACAACTCCTGTTACATGACAACTTCCTTGAAAAGGTTGATTCTCTTGTACACAGACTAATGGTGACCCTTACTCAGTTCACCTGTATCCAATAAATTACAAAACACCCTCTGAAAACATTGTCAACATTTTTATACCAAAGCGTAGTAAAGATATCAGAATCATTTGAAGATAACACTTTACATACTTCTGCATACCCGTGTATTCAACATAAAGGGTTTGACAACTCAAATTACGTGACAGCTTCCTTAAATAGACCAACGTTAATTGAATACACACGGACATCTTGTCTGAACTCGGGAACCAAAATCAAATTACTCGATGCATTGTGATTGAGGTTAGTCCGGAAGAGATACTACGTAAGTTGATGAATATGTTCGTATTGTTCTTCTAGTCCATGAGAAGATGAGTTCCATATTTTCTTAGTTTGCGACTCTTCTTCTGCTTGTCACAAGTATCAAATTGTGTTAATGTAACACTCCAAATAATCCACAACCTTCCGATACTATCCATGCTGATGTCGCTAAATTTGTAACAATGTTTAATTGATATTGTTTTTAAACCGATTAAAACTTATGTTTTTGATTTGTAATCACATGCTGTCAACAATGAACCATTGCGGTAATTGTCGTATGGGCTACTTGGCTCATAAATTCGCCACTTTGTCTAAGGCAAAAGTAAATAAAGTGTAAAAATATGAAAGGCTAATCATTTGATTTTATGGAGTAACTTCGCATCGTTTAAAAACATACAAGCTTTAATCATATATTCTTATTTATTTGGTATATTTTTAAATGATAAATAACAGAATTTCAACTCTGGGAATTATATGATAAATATACATGTATGAAGAAAATGATCATAAGAAATTGCAGCTACATTGTAATAGAAAACAGAAACAAGTTAATAAATTATTCGGTCCGGTTCATGTTCATGTTGGCTGGGTATTTTTTCACCTTTGTTTCCTATCTGACCCAATATGCTGTGTACTAAGACCTTGAAATCGTACTTTAACCAATACCACTTGCATTCCGTTACGCCGGGTAACGCAATATGATGTTACACACATGTGCACGTACGTTCTTACTGTTTTGCTATGTGTCATATAAGACGATGGAATACGTATGAACCTATTTGAGTCTTCGCTGTTCATGAATATGAAACACATGGCAAATGAGCAAAAGTTCTATGGATATATAGTTTACTTTTGACAATATATGCAACATCGTGGTGTAGATGCTAACACCATTATAAAGCAAGTTGTTAAGTTTGTTAGTTAAATCTGTTCAAAATATAGAGTAAATATCAATCTAAATTAATTTAGATATACCGTTCCATATTTTTAAACAGTAGGACGTAATAAAAACTGTTGAGCTTAATTATTTAAATTGGTAAAATAGTTGATACCCAAATCGATCTTGATAACAAAATATAGTGAAAACTAACATTTGACTCTCTTGCGCTCATAGGATACCTAACCACAATCTCTCTTTTTATAAATATATTATGTCATGTTAATCATCATTTATTACACTTATTGAAAGAAGTAGTCTGTCTACTAGTATAAGCCCGTGCACCCTGACGATAATGACTATGTGCTGACATCTATTAATTATGAATCACACCAGACTCTAGTTTCATCGATTTTCGAAGTAACACCATCAATATTCTGATCATAGTCATCCGTATTGCAGGGAATCACACGTGTCTGTATTGATATTAACACGACGATCTCTTTACATTAGCGTGAATCAACTCATCAACGCCGTGTGAACTGTTACTATGACGTTACGCTCTGGCACACAGCATTGGCTTCATATATTGTCTCTTGCTTAAATTCAAGGATGGTTATTTGTAGGAGCGTTCTCTCCCCAAATATATCTCAAAGTCATATTTATACATATAGATATATATCTTCCTACGCTCTACCTCTGTTTGTATTTGTATAATATCTTCTGCCAATCCGGCAGATTCCGAATCTCGCCAAGGTGACAAGTATTATTTTTTTCGATAATCTCTGTTTTTATTCGAGGACTTCTCGTGCATTTTTGACACGTATTAAATCTGACATTCTCTCCGTGAAAAGATCACGTCATCAAAACTCACATCAATCTTTGTTTCATTTCGGGCCCTCTCTGAAGTTCTAACAGATTCCCCTTGTGGCAAATAAGGAAATACAAACTAACTGTCTTAATTCTTCCTCTTTCTCTTCTTGCATGGAACACTTGCTTGGTGTCATTTGGCAAGTTTCACAATAAGTCGCCTGATATCGTGAATATGTTTTGTCTGAGACTTTTAAAATGACGTCTGATTCCACAACTTTGTATCCAGTTAGGCTTCTCGATTTTAGTTCGAGTTTAAATAGAGGTTAGTATAGATGGACATGAAGCGTAACGAGACAGCTCTGAAGGAGGGGAAATGCTGTAAGCGTAACGAATGTATAAAGTCAGAATATATATATTAGTTCCATTGAAGGTTCATTATCCAAGAATAACTGATTCAATGGCAAAATTATAATGGACATGAAACGTTAAGAAATGAATTCTTTTAACATCTCGATAATGTTATATAGTTTTTCATTTGACACACTGCTGAAATACATTTGAATTATCTAAACTCCGTTATACTTAAATTTTTGCCATATAAATATATATATACTTGTGATACTTATGTACCAAGAAAAGACACAAGTTTAGCATTCTGAAATAGCTTAATGAGAAATCTTTTTTTAAAAGCGAATGTCATTGATTTGCTTCTAAGCTCTATATTCATACAATTGGTTATCATATACATTTGCTTAAATCGAAACTGACAGATAGTTGAATTGACGTGTAAAATAAAATTGGTAACACAAATGTTCTTTTTGATATCTGGAACCCAATGTCTATTACCTAGTTTCGGCCCAAAAGTATTACTTATTTTTGGTGAAAATTCAGTACCATTACAAATTCAATTGTTATTTCCTAAATTTCCACATGATTTTTAATCAACCTTCAATTCAATTTTAAGAGTCACAAATTGATTTAAAAGTATCGTAACATTGCCATAGCATCATTTTTCGAATTTAGGGGGTGTTTAATTTTTTTTCCATACGTGTATTTACAGTTAAATCTTATACTCTTTCTCTGTCTTTTCTGTAATTCTTTCTCTCTCTTTCTCTAATATCTCTCTATATCTCTTTTCTGTTTCTGTTGTTTTGAGCCTCTATCTCTATCTCCTTTTCTCTGTATTCT
The DNA here is from genome assembly GCA_916613615.1 of Steromphala cineraria. Classification (NCBI taxonomy): domain Eukaryota; kingdom Metazoa; phylum Mollusca; class Gastropoda; order Trochida; family Trochidae; genus Steromphala; species Steromphala cineraria. Next base: position 23,208,256 of record OU744731.1, read on the forward strand.
GTATCACTCCCTTGCCCTCTCCTTTTTCCTTATGTAGATTGTATTGATTAAAATAAAATTGTACTTTTTCATTCACATATTTAAACAATAACACCAGTTTTTCATGTGTTTCAGAATGGGACTGACCAGGGGCTGACCAGCTGAGATGACCAGTCCGCACGGGGGGCCGGAGAAACCCACGTCCCCCACTTTCCGGTTCCTGTCTGTCCCCGAATATGTCCCGCCTCAGAATCCCATCCCAAGCCCTACGAGTCTATCAGTCCCGGGCCCATTCTTTGGAGGTGGAGGAGGTTGGGTGCCCAGACGTGCCAGTAGTTCGGCATCATCTATTTTCGACCTATCCTTCGAATGTGATCAACTCGAGAAAGCTCTGAAAGAAAATGACACGTTTAGTGCCAAGAAAATCCTTCAACTCCATCATAATAAATTCCCCGTCAACCTCCACGGTAGTATATTGGACAAATCAAGCTGTGATTCTCGCAGTCGGCGAACGAGTCATTTAAGTCAAGATGTGGAGATCCTACTCCGAAAGAGTCAAACGCTAATTGAACACCTCGATCGCAGGGAAAGTTTTAACACCGAAGCCAGTGACGTTCCATCGGTGTTCAAGAACTGTCTACACATTGCCATTCAACACAACTCTATCGATGTACTCAAAGTACTACTCAAGTATGGGGTAGACCCAAACGAGCCCGGATACAACTTGCTAGGCTGCAGTCGGCGAGGTAGTACAATCGAGCACACAAACAATAGCGGCTCTGCGCGTCAGGAGAATCGCCACGGTATTGGTAATGCAAGTGCCGATGACAGTCGGGATAGTGTTTTTGTGTCTGTGCATGCAAATCAAAGTCCCCAACATCAACATTGCCCGTGGCAGAATCGGCCAAGTACCAGCGCGGCATTAGATGCTCCCACAGGCCACGTGCCACGGGCTTCAGTGTGTGACCGACTCCCAGAGATCATTGAGTCTTCAGCCGAAGGCGAGTTCGATTTTGCGAGAGTCTATAGCACAGAAGAGTTATTCAGTTTACCACCCTTGTACATAGCCGTGGTGGAAAGTCGGGCACAGGCTCTTCATCTATTACTTAGATACGGAGCTTGGGCTAACATTCAGGATCGGTATGGGTGCACACCGCTCCACGTCTCGTGTTCTTCGGAGTTCTTTAACTGGGATTGTGCTTATTACCTTCTGAGATACGGAGCTAGAATTAAGATTACAAACCACGCGGGAGTGTGTCCTATTCACCTGTGGCCCGATCTGCACCAGGAACAACAGTCCCTTGTCAAACACGCCCTCTCTCTGAGGACCCATGCTAAGGATCATGGCAGACAGAAAACGGATTCTATGGGATATTCTAGCAGCCAAAGGTCCGAAAGTATATCTCGATTCTTTAAGCGGCTAGGCACCGATAGTAGATCCAGATCCCGGGACAAGAGGGTCACCAAAGATGCCCACTCTGATGGTGATATGAGAGAAAGGGCCTCGTCAGGAGGTTCTTTCAAAAGTGTACGAAGCAGACACCAATCCACGTGTGTGGCAGACGACAACGAAAGTGAGATATCTTTGGTAAGTAAGCCTTTATGGCCACCGCCTTTTGTTGGTTTGTCACAGCTAGAACTGTCGTAAACACACATGTGCCGTTTCACCCTATGCAAATACTTTTACGATTCATAGAATAATCTTTAACGTCGATAATCACTAAACAGCATTGTGTACTGGATGTGTGGCTTGATAGCAATATTGTTTGCTAAAAGGAAACGAAGCGTTTGTTCAATTGACTTTGTCGCAGGTTTATTGAGTTTTGACGGAGTAAAGAATAAACCCGAATGCCACGAATGAATACCCCGGGCTTAAAGCCCTATCAGTAACCAGTATCGATTTTCCTAACTGCTTCAGGCCATTATATAACCTACATTGATAATCGAAGTTGTGAAGAGTCACATACGCGTTGCCATGTTAACTGAAGCAAGAAATATTACTAAGGACATCAAACAAACGAAATGATTATCACTCATTGAAACATCTCTCATTTCTCACAATAAGCCTTCTTTTAGTTTAAACGAAATGCATTTAAGGGTTTAAAAGACAGGGTACATGTTTTGAAATAAAAAAGTTGTTTTCAATAGAAAAACAAGAAAACAATTGTCTTACATTTTCACACGTGATTCTTGTTTTTCCCTTCTTTTATCTGATGAAGAAATAAGCATTTTCTCAGTGATATATTTTCTCAAATATTATGATCTAGTCAAGAAATGTTGTCATGTATGTCACCTCAAAACTACAATTAAAATACAAACAATATTTGTAAATGTTTTTATATAAAAAGGAGTTATGTTTGCTTGGAAAAGAATCCAAACGTACGATGTTTTTGTGTCTTCTCTTTATAAAATTATGTCTTCTTTAACTAATTGGACAGAGTATTTGTCATGCGGTTTAAGCTTCCAGATACGTACTTCCATTTCGTTTGGAAAATGCGATTGGACCTCCAATTACCTGTCTAAATAATCGATAAGAGAAGGCAGAGATAGTTTTCTTTGTTCACGTCATGTTTATTCACTCGCAAATGATTTTAATCAGATCGATCTTTATCGGCTGAGAATCTTAATAATCTTTGGATGATAAAGTTGTTCTATGTTACTATATCTTTATGAAAATCTGATCCCACGTTGTTACATGTGTATCCAGTTTTAATCGCGTATCATTCTTATGCTTATTATTCAATGATTATATTTCTTCATCCGGTAAAAGTCTTATATTGTCCTTCCTTCTACGTTTACATTGTACCAGGATTGCCATAGGCATGTGCATTTAATTATCACTAATAACAATGCTATAGATTTGTCGCTCTCACGATAATGAGTAACGAATATGATCTGTGCATTTACAATTATAAACTGCAATTTCATATTTGGATACTTTCTGATTTTAGGTCGATCGAGGTGTTCGCCATGTTTGATAGTTTCAAACCTATATTTCTATCATCCCCTTTCATTTCCTGATGATTATGGTGGAAAGCAAATGGCACTGGAGCATGTTCTGTAATTCACCTGATTTTTCCAATCTAATATGAATGTATGCAATATGCAATGTTTGTGAAGGTCAATATATCATAACCCACCCACCCCCCCTATCCATACCCGTGGTCGGTGCCAGGTATCAAGCGAAACATTTTTGCGGCCATCTCTAATTTATTCGTGTGTTGTTTAGTTAAAATGCAGAACTTTGAAATACCTTTGATGAAAGATTGACTGAAAGTTGTTATACTGTTTCTTTTTCGAGGTTTATTTGTTTTTCCATAACAATACTTGTTACAGTGCCCTTGACGGGAAAAGTTTCATTTATAAAAACCTCTATCAACCAACACAGTCCAAGATGTTTAAGTGAATAGATGTTATGGTATACTCTTTAGAATTTACATTCTTGAATTAAATGTTTCTTTAGTAATTCGACAAGTGTCACATGTATGTAGTAATAATACCTCTATAGATTAGTGAAGTACGTATCCGAAGAATTGTTTTGTGTAACTGTATCTTTAATATCAATTAATCGAGAACCATTAGCAATGATAAAATCTATTTGATGGGTATTATTGATTGCTTTATTTGAATGACGTCTATGACAGATCACAAGTCAAAACTATCATATCGAATTTTTACGTGACATTTTAATGATGGTGGAGCTTTTTTACCGGATAGACGTATTATGATTCTTTTATTTTCTGACATTTATGACATTCTTTTTGAAAGACATATGACATAGTCTATCTTTTCTTGCATTTTCCTGTCAACAGTTTTGTCAATGTTGAAATACGTTTCTTTGATCCTTTGATTAAAACAGTGTTGGAAGTATATAGCCTGTGGCAGGAAAAATCGATCGTGAAACTTCAGATGGTAATTGTTAGCTCCTCTGCAAAGATACGCCCAGTGAACTCCGAATGTAGTTCTCTGAAATTGCAATGGCTTTCACTTTTGTCATCTTGCTGGCTAAAGTGGATCTTCAAAGAACCACATGCCTTGGTTGGATCTTGGAAATCTGGCGAGTTTCTCTATAAATGACATACATATATTTTCTAAGCTGCGCATGCTTTGGTTTTGTTCACAAAACAGTGGATCTTTTGTTCATTATTTAACGTTTATGAACTAAAGTTTGTTTTAATGATAAAATATTTGATCATTAAGTAATTTTTTTGATCGTTAAAAAGATATGTGAACAACACTTATTTCAAGACATAAATTCTATTTACAATGGCCTTGGAAAACCTCATGAATCTATCTTTTAAATGAACCTACTTAGTGTCAACTGCGCATGTTCTGACATTTCAAAAAAAGGGTTCTTTTGCTAATTCTTACAGGTGTATGAACGAAGTTGTGATGATAAAATGTTTATTTATACAGATGGTCATCAGTACTCGCTTCTTCGTTGACTTCAAGGCTTCTTTAAATGTTGAACTCGTTTCAGAAATGAAGAATCTGGCTTTAAATTTGACTATTGAGTGAAAGAAAATAAATCCCGGGGGTAATTTTCTGATTTTGTATATATCTGCACTATGTAGGTGCAGCTCTACAGAAGTCCTGTTGATGTTCAACCTGAATCTGTTCCAAGGAAAATATCTGGTTTTCAGACAATGATAAATATTTAACATACATATTGCCTACTGCACTTAAGTTCCTACATTTGCAGTGAGGAATGCTGATCTTATATGACCCTATAAACACCAACATCATACTTTGTAAAGGAATGTAGACTATTTACAATTTTCAAATCCTTGTACAGAACATTAATGTTTTACTTAGACAATGTGATTATGGGTAAATCATGAATTGGTGTTTGCTCTATAAAACATTAGAGTTCCTCAACCTTTTGTAGTTCTTATCGTAATGCTCGTCCTTATGGAACGTAAGATTGTCGAAGTTCTCTTATTGCTAAGATAGTCGTCAGCCAATGCTTAAGTTAATAGTTTAATAATAACAGTTTGGTGTCTTTGATAAACACTTTACCCCATAACAATATCCACATGATACATGAATATTGAATTAAGATGCTACTTTACGATTCAGTAAAGTATGTCCTATTTAGTAAATTCCGATTTGAAAAGGATATGACTATTGACATTCTGGAATGTCATGTTTCTTTAATAATTCGATAAGTGTCACATTGGGTTGAAGTGCGTATTCGAAGAATTGTTTTGTGTAACTGTATCTTTAATATCAATTAATCGAGAACCATTAGCAATGATAATATCTATTTGATGGTTATTGATTGCTTTATTCGAATGACGTTTATAACAGATCTCAAGTCAAGACTATCATATCGATTTTTTACGTGACATTTAATGATGGTGGAGCTTTTTTACCGGATAGACGTATTATGATTCTTTTATTTTCTGACATTTATGACATTCTTTTTGAAAGACATATGCATATGACATAGTCTATCTTCTCTTGCATTTTCCTGTCAACAGGTTTGTCAATGTTGAAATACGTTCCTTTATCCTTTAATTAAAACAGTGTTGGAAGTTTATAGCCATTTACAATTCTCGTTTTCTTGTACAGAAAATTCATGCTTACTTTGAACAAAAGAATTATGGGTAAATCATGAATTGTAGTTTACACTATAAAGCATACGTTTTCTTCAGCCTATAGTTGTTGTTATTGTCATGCTTGTCCCTATAAGGCCGAAGATTGTCGAAGCTCTCTTATTGTTAAGGTAGTCGTTAGCCAATTGTCAAGTTTATAGTTGATAACATCACATAAAATCCATTGGCGGCCATTTTGTGTGAACACCTTCAATTCAGTTTGTGTTAGAAAAGGGTATCGTATGGTTAAACTTAACTTTATATATTTTTATTATTACTGCTTCATTTAGTTTTAATACGTTGTCTTTCAATTGGAACCATTAATTTTCATTTTCCTGACATCACCTTATATTCCCCCTTAAAACATGCTACTGCCCCTTTAATAGTAACTTGTTTCGTGAGAGAAGATATCGTCTTTGACACACATCTGACTTATTTCATAGTGTCATATCGAGTTTCATGAGAAGAGAGAATGGTTTTAGAAGAAAGAACTTCAGACAGCAAGCTGACTTAAATTGATATAAAAAACAGGTGTTGTGATGGTGTTATTGTCACTTTTTGTTTGATGAAAGAATTAGTGCTGAAGACCGAAGGTTAACCTTTTTAGAGAAATGTTGAAATAAAAATTATTTTCATGAATAAGTTATGCCTTACAAAATGCACGTGTTCATGATAATGAAAGCTGCCTAAAGTGGACATGGAGGTTTTTGAAAAAAATAATTCTTAAGATACCCCCCTATGATTATTAGTTACTGTCACATGTATTATCTTCAGGGGGAGAAACATCTCTTTGCTCGACCCATTTTGTTTCATTCGTTTATGTGGATGGAAAGTATCGAGTGATAACTGCTGACGGCCATTTCAGTGTTAACACATATTAATCAATCTTCCTACGCAGAGCCTAAAAGGCCAGTTTCCAAACTGTCATTTTATGCCTTGCTGCAGAGACTTTACTTTTCTGTGCTGCTATAGTGCCCCTACAGAGTAGAGAGCAAGCACAGAAAACTCAAGGCTATGCAGCAAGGCATAAAATGACAGTTTGGAAACTGGCCTTTTAGGCTCTGCGTAGGAAGATGATTTTAATCATTCTGGGAGGGAAATGAATTCGCATAGCTTAACCGATCATGTGATTTCGTTTCAGAACTGCAAATTTTTATTTCAAAACATTTCTTGCAATTGATAACTGTAATTATCGTTTTTACGAAACCTGTTTTTAAACTATAAACGCGCTCTGTTCGTTATTTTCTTGTGAATCCTGCTCACTCAGTGTATCTGTATCTGCGAAGCTCCTACAATATCCTGATGTTTATTCCTTTTAAAGATTACATTGATTTTTCGTTTTCACGAAATCGTCTTGTTTACCTAAACACAACATGCTACTGCCCCTCTAAAACCTTTTGGTGTCACGGCCACATGTGGCATGAAGAAAGAAGCAGCGGTCAAGACGGAAGCAGTGGCGGTCACCTTCAGTGGTCAAGTATGTCCATACTCTGGTCACGTTCGCAGACTCATTTGGCGATCACCTGGCACCAATCGTTGGCAGGAAGTAATCTTTATGTACAGCGGGGAATAAAGGGCGATGTTTCCTCAACACTAGGTGATGTGCATTTTGTGAGAGGTTCAATTTGAGGTGAAAGGATGCGAAATGAGCTTTATCATCGGCGATTGGAATATTTCTGGTGATCATGATTAGTCTGGAAACAGAATGGAAGGTCCTGATTATTTCTTTTTCTACGAGGGTGTATTAGGGAAGTAAACAGCTACGCTAGAGAACCTTTAACTGAAATACCTTGTAAATCATGTTGTTATTCAACTTATCTGGTGATAGCGTTGTTGTATCATCCTTCAAAGGAACAGTAGCACGTTTAAGGGGGAATAAAGGTGATGTCGAAAAATGAAAATAAATTGTGCCAATTTCTACGACAATGTATTGAAACTAAATGAAGCAGAAATAAATTAAATAGATAATGTTAGTATATAAGTTTAGCCATGTGGTTCCTTTTTCTTACACAAAATGAATTAAAGGTGTTCGCAAAAAAATGGATGATTGAATTGTTTTGTGTAGTGAGATTTATGACACTATCAAACTTATACTCTAACGTACAATTATTAGTGGAAATCTTTGAATACAATTTTCAAAAAAACTTGCTACTGCCCCTTTAAACTGTTTTCACTAGTGATATTCAATTGCTTCAGGTCCAATGAATGTATATGTCCACAAGAATTGCATGATATAGGAGTCTCATAATAGGGTTATATATAAAATTCTGCATGTGTAAAATACAAAAAAGTAAAGAATGCTAGAATGCCATAATGTTTTTTGTAAGTTAGATTCATATTCAATCGCTCAAAATCTACATTATCTTTCTTTGATTTAGACCATGGCTGCTTTGTTGTGACCCATGGTCTAACCAACCTCATTTTCAGTTAGACCACGGTCGGAACTACTTTTTATGAGCAAGACTATGTCGTGATAAAAAAAACTTCTATTAGAAACAACATAACAAAAACATGCATTTTATTACATAAAAGTGATTGTACAGATCGAGCAGCATTCCAGGTCATTAAGCAGAAAGGCATGTACAGCGTGATTTCAAAATGTGCCCTTCAAATGCATTGAGTAGGATCTCCTCCGTCGAATTTCGGCATCCATCATTCGTATTTAAGCCTTTCGTGTAATATCATTGAGATGACTGCACGGTGCTTCCCCGACACCTGTAAATGAAATAAACATCGAAATCAGGACTGTAGACTTTCATATCCTGATTCCGTTATGGAATGACAACATTTCAAACGCAGGTTTTACAATGTTGACCAAGAGGTTTCCATTTCGAACAGTATGAAGCAGTTCTTATCCAACTTCCAAGCAATGGTCAAATTGGATGCACGCCATGTCGCAACTTATTGATACATGTATTGTAAAATGGCATTCAAATAATATCTCAACTGAATAGACTACTGTTTCGTGAAGCGATTTGTGTTCATTACTTGTTTATCGTTTAAATACTCACCATATTCACAAGCACAACTTCTTTTCTAAGGCTCCACATGCGTAGGCTAAAGCTGTCAACATACGTCCGATCCTTTCAATGTCCCTTGCCCAAATGACCATTTAAACGATTAGACAACAGGCCCTCATGGTCTAACTATTACATAAACCGTGATTGTACAAAAAGTCATTTATGAATGACAGCTTTTCTGTGACATTAAATAACATAAGCTAGGCAACTATGCATCTGGATATATTATTTACTGATGTAAGATGTTTTTTACCCTGGAAAAAGTCAAAGGGAGGGGCATATAACACATTTCGTTGTCTAATTTAAAACCCTTCCCGGTATAAATTAACGTCATGAACAGAGCTAGACAGATAAAATCTGCTGAGAGCGTAAACGAGGTACTTGATGATGAGAATGTGAATATAAGAAAAAGTTATAAAATTACTTAAAGGGAGATAACAAGTTGACCGTGTGGTACCTTTCGCAAATTCGTAAATAAAATAAGAAATATTAAAATTGAGGAACACTTAACAAATTAAATAATATTATACTCTTTTCCACATTTCTCACAACGTGCTCTGTGTCACAAAAACGAACTGTCATGGAAATGACATGGTGCGGCATGTGTTATTCATGAAGGTTTATGTTTTTGCAGTTACGAAAGAGATAATTGATTTGCCTACGGCACTGTGAATCGTTACAGAAGTGAATTTGTTTGTAGCGGCCAATATGTTGCAAATGCATTTGATATCAAAATTGCTAAATTACTTTATTTGCATGTTTTAAGCCTACATGCATGTAATTCAAAATAACATTTACCTTTAATAAAATGCAACAACGCTATATGATAAGTATGTCTCTATATTTTTTATTTCATTATGTATTCATAAATTATTTAAAATTTATTTTCCCGTCTAAATGTGAAATTCCATATATATATAATACTTTTCTCTGGGACTCATTTCCTTGAGTATACTGCCCAATCAGCATTATCAATTGTTAGACACAGTGTCTTATTAGTTGCATTCAATAAATCTGTCCGTTAACAATCCACTTAATAATCGCATTTTGAACCATGCATGACCCCAAGGAAATAACTATCCATTGAAACACTGTGTATTGATTGATTGTAGTCCCTCCTGGCGTATGATTGAATGATTGTAAGACAGAGGTATAATCATAATCAGTTATATACATAACATGGTATATTCAACATAGATAGTGTAGTGCAAGTTCATCGGACCCTGGGAGTATCCAGCGCGATCAATTTGTGTCCACGTGCATAGCTTGTACTTGAATTTACTGTTGCCGTGCTTTGCTGTTTATGGTAAGTTAAAACCTTATATGCTGCATATTTGGATTCTGTTGCAAATTCGTCGATGCAAACTGTCACTCCTCACACATATGATTGTTATGTCACTATCAATGTAAGTTCACGTGAAGTGGAGTTTAGAAGAACTTTTTCCTTTGCTGTTTTTGTTAATTTTGACCTATTTTTTTTCTAAATCGTTGATGCATCAATGCAATCGGTCACTCTTTCTATACGTGACTTAAAATATCCCGATATATTTGTGATCATCTGCATGTAATTGGTGGTACTTTCGCATTGCTTTGCTGACTTCGGTAGGTTTGACCTTATCATCATGTTAATTCATTATGGAAAGGTAAAGTATGCTTCATACGAAGGCATCGTTGCCAATTAGCAGGACTGTTATCAGTTTTTGTACAGTTTCCACCGCCACGCCGCCGCAAACGTGCTAATTGCTGTAACTCTTTTCCACTAAGCTCTCCAGAACTCACTGCCTAAACCTCGGGGGAACTATTTTGACATTTTATCTTCAAGGTCAAAGGTCAAGGTCAAAGGTTATAGAATCACTAAAAAGTTCCTTGTAAAAATGTTGTTATGCTTTGAAGCTCTAGTGTAATTTATATCATCTTTTGAGAAGTAAAAACTTTTGAAACAGTTTCTGGTACATTCCTTTAAAGGTCAAGGTCACAGGTCACAACTTTTAATCATTATTAATTGTTATTCCCAATGAAAAGTGATAGTTGGATATTGACCTTATTTTTTCCCGTGTTTAAACTTATCATCACGTTGATTAATCATTAATAAGGCATTGATACAATAGATGTTGGCAACTTTTGAAACGAGCAAATGCATTCCGCTCAAATGAAAATTCGCTTCAAAATGCAGCATCAGGAAACGAAATGTAACGAAATATCCACTGTTCCTCTCAGCGGTATTAATTGTCATTCGGAAGCAAATTAAGGGCTGTTATCAAATGCTTGCGTTTGGCGTCAGTTACTTGAAACTGAAAATCTTTTCTGGATAATGGCGAAGCAAATACGATAACTATTACATAGTTGAATCCAGTGTAGTTTTACCTTGTCATAATACATTGGGTGTCTGTGAACCTAATTTGTAATGACATTCCATTGTGTTGGTGATAATAATCAATTTCTATTTTGCAAGTTTTTTTCGTCATGTGTTGTTTCAATTCCTGAATTTACTTTTAATGGTTAGATTGCAATACCATGTTGGAGAAAGTTTTAATGTCATTGTAGGAACCCCAGTCTTATCTACCAGAATCGTAAAAATCTTGTGTATTAAGATACATGATACATTCTATCTTTTGGACGAATGTCTATAAATAATGAAGCAAAGTAGTTTAAACAATATATGTTTAGTTTACCAACATGTATGTCTTTTGTGGAATATCTGATAACTGAAAACCGAGATACATGCCTGCACAACCGTCAGTATATCCATAACCAATTATTATTTGCTGGTCTCAATTGATGGAACTATTAACCAAGGCAGTGGTCTCTATCATATGCTATGGGCCATTATATAGCACCAGATTGACCCGTTGCTTAGAAACATGCGTGCCAAGATGTCTTAAAATTTTGATTCAATCAAGCGGTTTACAAACATAGACGGAGAAGAAAAAGAAGTTTGCAATGGAACTCCTTATATGATCGGTATGGGGTGATCTATTATATTTCCAACGTCCCGTGTGCTTCCATGGTACGAAGCATTCAGTTGGAGGAAGGATAACTCACATGATATCACACAAAGTATCACATTTACAAGCTGGCGCTGACAAGTACATAATGGCAGCGTGAGCAGAAGAAGAGATTTACACCAGACTTGACCATTATAGAGCCACTGGGTGCTGGTCAGCGTTTAACCAGAGCCGCTCACAAACACGTCTAATTGTGATTAAAATGTGTTTGTGATTGAGTCGGGTAATGTCCAGGGAGTCGAGAGAGAAATAGACGCATTGCCACTTAATATTAATAGGAATCCTGCACATTGGTGCCTTCTTGTAATCTGCATGATAAAGTGTCATTTCCTTCATGCAGGATTCAGACCGCGACATCGGTATATCTTAATCTCATTTATAACAGTTAAATAGTAAATACCAGTTTGGGCTTCTGAGTGATGGCTGTTGAAGATTTTAGAATGGCTGTCAGAGTATTTAATGTCGATGGAAGAGGATTGAAATGGAACCTTGATCACTTTCGGCGAGACCGAATTAAATTTATCCGGAAACGTTCAGGTTTTCATATATTTCTTGCCAATCGCTGTCGGTCAACATATCCGACGGTGTTTATCAAGTTTATGTGTATTTTTATATTCCATATGGATCAGACTGTTTTGGGAAAATGTTACGGATTTCACATCTTTTCTCGTATTTTGTGTCAGTTGATGTTGATTTACATTCCTGACTATGTTAATTCTCCCTGGAAATGTTTTTCAAATGGGCGAAATTTAATTGATGAATATTCAGTTTTAAAAGGTCATCTTTATTTAAAATCGTTGTCAATGAGCATATCAAATGACGTTGTTCAACTCTGAATGTTTCGGGTTTTGTTACATTAACCGGAAACATATTCGACACGATGTTCAGATGTTTTCAGACATTATCCAGACTGTAAGATTCCTGTTCTGAGTGTTCTTTGAGAGGCTTCATAACATAAAAATGACATTTGATTCTCTCCGATAGCATGATTCCCCCGGTCGTTATAAATGTGTTGCTAATATGATTACAAAAGTGGTCCTTGTATAGGAAGAATCCATTGGTGCCAGTTAATATGGTGTCCTCGGCTTATTGCCAAGGTCAAAGTGATTCCTATCATCTTATCCAACAACCTTGTGGTTCGGGAATGTCGCGTTTCAGTGTCCTCTTCACCCGACGGTGAGGAGATAGAAAGGTCATGGCATTTGAGGTTCTTTACAAGACAAACGTGATACTGCTATTCTTAGCAACCTCATTGAATCCAATTTGAATGGATATTAATCTTCGTGTCAGGAAAGCTTTATGAGATGTCACTATCATAATCATATTGGTTTTTGTGACCCCGTGTTTAAAGATTCTCTCGCACAATACCTTAATATCGGATTGTCAGAAAGATATGGTGATCTTCGTCCTGTATGAAATTTACAAGCATAGTGTCTGCATCACTACCCTTTGTGTAGTATTTCAAATACCATTCGCAGTGGCCTTAAATAAGTAGGTTGTTCATTATAAACACATTTCAAGGATGCCAAGGTTTTGTCATCCTTCCCTGAAGATATACTTTTTATGATTTGCAATAATTGCTTTACAATATCATAGATAGTGTGCACTGTACACGGTACGATTTTTTAAGAGGATCGGATTAACTAAATAAAAATAACATTTTGTTATTAAGTTTATCAATGGTCAACCGGTATTTAGAAATGTTTTGCCAATGTAATTACTAGAGTCATATGCTTATTTTGGTGTCACCTGATTGTGCGAGTCAAATAGGAGTATCTTCGGTTTATTGCCAAGGTCAAAATGAAGATTCCTATCATCTTATCCCAGCAACCTTGTGGTTCGGGAATGTCGCGTTTCAATGTCCTCTTCACCCGACAGTAGGAGATAGAAAGGTCATGGCATTTGAGGTTCTTTACAAGACAAACGTGATACTGCTATTCTTAGCAACCTCATTGAATCCAATTTGAATGGATATTAATCTTCGTGTCAGGAAAGCTTTATGAGATGTCACTATCATAATCATATTGGTTTTTGTGAACCCGTGTTTAAAGATTCTCTCGCAAAAAGTTTGTCCTGATATTGCATTGTCAGAATTATATTGTCATTTTGTAAGAGAAGTTAGTTCCCATGGATACATATTTTCTTGGATATCTTGGTTTCTATTTCTATTTTCATTTATTTTTGTTTTTACATACGAATGTCCCAATTAAGAGACGTCAAATGTATTACATCCGTTTTTATATAAATCCATTAGGTAATATAAATAGAACTGTTTATGAAAATGTCTTTTATGTATTTTCAGTGTACAGTTTATAATTATATACATTTGACCTGCTTTGTTGCGAATGAAGTATCCGTATCTGTTTGGAAAATTATGTCTCAAAGGTCTTTGTTTTCACTTACAAAAACCAATAAAAGAAATTTATATGCCATCTGTTTCTTAACCTCTCAACTGATATGTTATAAGAAATGAAGTGCCAACATAGCTTTTCGTTTTATATTTCTCTAAGGAAAACATAAAAATATAGAATCTTTAGGGATCCTGTTACTCTCACTTACGAAGTCTGTCTTGTTGAAACTACCACGATAAAAAAGGAAACAAAAATATTGCTAGTGTGTTAGATGGTGAGCGGCTTTTTCTACATACCACGTTTAACTAAGTATGCAAGCGACGTCATTCGATAAACATCGAGAGTGTCTTCGTCGTGCTATCAAATTTAGATCGTCGACGCTTTATGTAGCAGTTGTTTTTAATTTGATACCTAAAGAAACGAAGAGGTTATCTTTACATTAAGGCAAATTTGTTATGATTAAAGGAGTATTTGCTTTATTAAGGCAAATATGTTATAATTAAAGGAATATTTGCTCCAAAAAAACTGTATAAAAACTACCTTGTAAGGGGTCTATTGTCAACTATTTGTTTCAGATTCGATAATGTTGTTATTTTCCTCATAAATGGACAGACTGAATATCATTATCAAAGGTTTGGATTTTCTTTTTTTGAAAGTGCGGTGAAATGAATGATTTTGAAAAGGTTTTTTTACAGTATTGCGTATTAGTCCTAACTGCATGTTGTAGTTTTACTATACGTTGTAGGAGTGCCTCAAATAAATGTGATAGAGCATCTAACATCAACTTTATAGTACAATGTGGCAGTTATTATTATTCAAGTCACTTATATGATGCTCTCTGAAGACTTTGTATTTGTAACAATAGTCTTGCTAAGGTGATGGCAATCTAACAAGTAGAAACAACTGAAGACATTCATTTCGGACAATACCTCAATCAATGAAATCAATAAATTATAAAGGAATTTCAGATAATAGAAGTGAATGATGATGAATGAAAAAGAGATTTGTAGTTTCCTGATGGTAAACAATTCGGATAATACATGAAAGAATGGTATGTTAAACAAGGCTATTACAAACAAGATTATCTTTAACAGCGTGTGTTCCAATGGAATGCAAAATAATGTGTTAAAGTGAATCAATAAATTATAAATTACTCAGAAAATAATCATTGAATCCTGATTGATGATTTGTATTCACATATTGTAATCTGTTTGAAGCAAACGGGAACAAATCTGACGAAAACGATGTTAACAATATTCAGGAGAATAAAAGAATAAAACGTGAATCTGGAAAAAAATAAGATTCAACTTATATTCGCATGAAGATAATCTATTTTGGAACAAAGGTGAAGAGTTGCTTAAGAAGTCCAAAACACGGTGCATTGCATTAAGATATAGGCTTGCTCGATCACGTAAGATAATATTAGACGAACAATGACCCCGAGGGAAAAACATATTGTTTACGAAGCCCAGGATCCTTTTGTATGGTACATTCACTGCGATCGGGATATTCCCCTATCATTTAAGATAATTATAAACAAACAATGACTCCGAGAAAGTATAAAAGTATTGTTTGATGAAAAATATTGTCTAATAAATCAGAGATTCTCTAATGCGGTGCATTTGGCTGTGATCTAGACTTGTTTTATCATATACGAAAAAATAACAAACAATGACCACGATATTGTAACAAATTACTCAAGAACTCCAGGATCATCAAAAACAGTGCATTACACTGTGATGTAGACTTGCTCTATCTTATGAGATAATGGAAGACAAACAATGACTCTGAGGGGTAAAAAAGTATTGTTTGATGAATAATATCGTTTAATAAATCAGGGATCCTCCAAAGCGGTGCATCACACTGTGATCTAGACTTGCTCAAACATATGAGATGATATTAGACAAACAAGAGCTTTGAGCCAGTCTTTGTGATCATTACTATCACGCAATGTCGTGCTCTATTCATCGGAAATCGATTTTCTTGCACTAGGGACAATTTATGTAATATCAAATAATCACGGACCTCGTCATTAAACAGTGTGTGAAGTTAACTTTGCTGTATGGAGCACGGAGAGTTGAGTAATCATTATGATATTGACGGAGAGGTGATTAATTTCCATTGTTTACCTTGGAAAAATCAGATGGTCGTTAGAACTCGTTATTTTAACATATTTGAAATTAACTCTTTAGATAAATGCTTGAAGCCTTTTTATGGAAACTTCTTGATGTTGGTCCCTTGATGGAACGTTAACTAGTCAGGCGTGATGCTATTACTTTTCATAAATGATACCGAATAAAGTTCGATGTGTATACATAACTTCTTTGAGAGGCACAAAGACGTTGTTATCCATATATTCCTCTGCATTAGTGTATACATTAATACGTAAAACTTCAAACAGAGACCTTTTAAAGGAATCCATTTATTTATATGAATTATTTTGAATTATTCTTATATTTTAATGTAATTTTGCATGTAATCGGAGTGAATAGTTAAATGAAAGATGGCCCTTACACAATCATGTTACAATATTCAGATTTGACAGTTTTTGGCTGTTGTTTGTTTTGTTGGTTGTATGGAAATGAATATGTTTTCGTAATCCAAATAAACGAAGAAATATATGGTCAGAGAGAAGTTAATAAAAACTACCTATCGACAGAACGTATTCTAATTTCCATCTAACAGCTATTTGCCCTGAGCTACTTCTTCCCTTATCAACCAACTTAACAGACCCTGCTCAACCAAACAGCATTAAAATGATATTTATCAAAATGTCATTCAATTTGATAAAATGGTGATTACCTTCTATTATTCTATTTAAGCTCTCTGTTTACCTCCATAATGTCTGCAACTCAGTGTCAACAAGTGGGCGACTGCACTGCCAAGATATCTCTCCAGAACACTACAATCATATTACTGGCACCATTAGGATGGCGACGTCATACCATCCATCCGCGCTCACTGCAATACGCCGAATAATGACATTATATTTTACCATTTTACTCTCCTCATTGTTTCCTTCGTACAAATTGAATTAGCAGCTCGTTATCCATCATCTGTGTACCAACAGAGGATAAATCAATTGCAGAATTTTTTAAACTAAAAATATTTCCTTGAAATCTCCTATTTGGAAACGTAATAGGTTCGTATTGTACAACTGATTTGAAATTTTACATCGTTTATAAAACAAGTTCCCTGATTACATTTTGTATTCTTAAATCTCATTCCAAGCGCCGCTTAACAATATTTTTAATCACTTAAAGAAAGTTATTTGAACATGTGTATGATAATGTTCGTGAATCGTCTATAAAAATAGTAACATATTTGGGAAAGGGTCAAAATCCCAATATTGCCACTGAATTGAAACGATAAGCAAAAGAAACAAGTTTCTCAGGTTAGTCAGTGGTTCTCAATGATAAGGTATATTTGACAGCGATTGACATTTGTGACTTCACAAAACAATGTCATTTGAAGTGCTAGTTTTGTCTAAAAAGTGTTATGCGGCTATAATAATAAAGTGCATTTGTGCATGGGTTTGTTTTCATTTAACTAAAATAATCTGGTCATACATTGTACCTATACTACCAATCTAAATAAATTTAGATCAACAGGTTTTATATTTGGTCATACTGTTGATCTAACATTGGCCCGTAAGGCAGGTCGTCCCGGTGACCTCTGACATCAGCCTCTCGGCCAATCAGAAAACTTGCCCTAGCTCGCTGGAAGTTAAAAAACTCAGCAGCGCATCTTTTGAAATGGATGATGTTCGGAGCTTTGTCATTCGGAGCGGATTGCTTGGATGTATTAATAGATTAGATTTTTTCATTTTGAAATGATTTAGCGTATTTGCTAGTTGTCGATGACAAATGATAACTGCACGTCGCACAGATACTTACGTGGCGAATAATAATCACAAAGTTGGAGCTTGATAAATGCTAATATCTGCGAAAATCCATATGCAAGGGGAGGTAACTCCTTTTTTATCAAACTCGTTTATACTTATTTATTTCATTGTCATCCAAATAATGTTTAAAATAGTGATTTTTGTCAATCATAAAACTAAAAATATTTCATACAACCAAAATAAAATCAACCTATTGATATTTTTCTTATCAGTATCGAAAACAAGATTTATTTTTCACAATGCACACTGTTATTGAGAACAGGCCATAAGCCATCATATATTTCTTCCGTTCATTCTATGAAATAGCGACTATGAACTGTTTGTAACGTCGAATTTGATTGATCAAATCGCGAATTCCTTATTTGCACACGAAAGGTCACCGGGAGGACCTCTCACACTGGTCAATGTTAGATCAACAGTATGACAAAATAAAAAATATGTTGATCTAAATTTATTTAGATTGATATGAGCACTAGTGCACATATCACTTTTGCCTAGCAACGATTGTTGTAGCGCGAGTTCCCGTATTATTTCGCCTATTTCTAAGATGGTAAAATGGAATTGAATCAGTAATAAAGAAATTACTACCCTCGGAAGTGTGTCATATGACTTTTAAGAAACTCGTACGAATTCACACTCGTTTCGTAAAAGTCATATGACACACTTCCTCGGGTAATAATCTCTATATCTTCACTTACAAAATGATCAATTGTCATTGCAGTATATTTGATATGATAAAATCAGCATTCTCACAATCCCACACAATCACGACAGATAATGGATTATACTTAACAACCTTCGATTTAATACTATTTTTATTACCGAGATTCGATTTAAAACCAACAAAAGCGATTTTGACACCAAATTATTCTCGAGTTGAATGAAATATCATTAAATGGCAGGAAAATAATACTTTGTTTATAACACTCCTGTATTAAACAAGCATTATTGCCGATGTGTGTTAGAAGTTACATTCCCCTGCCAGTGTGTAGGTGAGGTAACACTTTCATCATCTATTGTGACGTCATTGTGCAGTTGTATAACAATACTGTTACAGTAGTTTGATATTGATGTATGCATATTGCAATACAAGACTGTACGGTATTCAGTTTTAAATAGCAATAATTCTAATGTAAAAAATCAAATTTTCAATTCCATTATTACTTCAGTAAAAGAATTTAACCACACATTCTCAATTATAAAATATTGACGTTTAATTATTGCACTCAAGTACTGTACACGCCCTACAAATGTAAGTAAAAGAGTCATTACACCTTATGTTCAAATTCATTCTCTACAGCCATTTGTCCTCAGTTAAAGAATGTTATCTCTCTTCTCTACTCTATTATCGTCGTTCAGATATTGCTTTTCGGTATTGTTCGCCTTATGTTAAATTCCATCAACAAAACTGTTAATACCTCCATAGTTCATAGTATAGCGCTCAACTCTGAGTTTATTAGGTACTGGAAGAAGAAGAAAAAGAATACCCCAGTAAAAGAATACAATCCCTCTTCTCTACGTTATCATCGCCGTATAGATATTGCTCCTGGGTATTGTTCACCTTATGTTAAATTCCATCTTCAAAACTATCAATTCCTAACCTAAAGAATACAATCTCTCTTTCCTTCCTCTTCTATATTATCGCCCTATAGAAATGGCTTTTCCGTATTGGTCATCTTATGTTCAATTTCATCTTCAAAACTATCAATACCTCAGCTAAAGAATACAATTTCTCTTTTCCTTATGTTAAATTCCACCTCAGCTCAATACCTTAGCTAAAGATTACAATCTATCTTCTCTACTTTATAATCGCCGTATAGATATTGCTCCTGGGCAAGGTTCAGCTTTTCTTCAAATTCAATCTTCAAAATTATTAATAGCTGAGCAAAAGAATATAATCTCTCTTCTCTACTTTTCTATCGCCTAATAGATATTGCTCCTTGGTATTGTTCACCTTATGATAAATTCCATCTCAAAAGCTATCAATTCAACCTCAGCTAAAGAATGTTATCTCTCTTCTCTACTTTATTATCGCCGTAAAGATATTGCCCCTCGGTATTGTTCACCTTATTTTAAAGTCCATCTTCAAAACTATGAATACCTCAGCTAAAGAATACAATCTCTCTTCTCTCCTCTACTATATTATTGCCGTATAGAAATTGCTTTTTCGCTTTGTTCATCTTATGTTAAATCTCCTCTTCAAAACTATATCAATACTTCAGCCAAAGAATACAATCTCTTTTCTCTACTTTGCTATCGCCTAATAGATATTGCTCCTTGGTATTGTTCACTTTTTGTTCAAATTCCATCTTCAAAACTATCAATACCTCAGCTAAAGAATACAATTTCTCTTTTCCTTATGTTAAATTCCACCTCAGCTCAATACCTTAGCTAAATATTACAATCTATCTTCTCTACTTTATAATCGCCGTATAGATATTGCTCCTGGGCAAGTTTCAGCTTTTCTTCAAATTCAATCTTCAAAATTATTAAAAGCTAAGCTAAAGAATACAATCTCTCTTCTCTTCTATATTATCGCCGTATAGAAATTGCTTTTCCGTTTTGTTCACCTTCTGTTAAATTCCATCTTCAATACTATCAATACCTCAGCTAAAGAATGTAATCTCTTTTCTCTACTTTATCATCGCCGTATAGATATTGCTCCTCGGTAGTTTTTAACTTATGTTAATTTCCATCTTCAAAACTATCAATTATTATTGCCGTATAGATATTGCCCCTCTTCTTAAAATGTATGTTAAAAAAAAAAATACCATCTTATCTCAGTTCAATATCTCAGCTAAAGAATACAATCTATCTTCTCTACTTCATTATCGCCATATATATATTGCTCTTCTCCTTTAGCTTTATGTTAAGTTCCATCTCAGCTCAATGCCTCAGTTAAAGAATACAATCTCTCTTCACTACTTTATCATCGCCGTATAGATATTGCTCTTCTCCTTTAGCTTTATGTTACATTCCATCTCAGCTTAATGCCTCAGCTAAAGAATACAATCTCTCTTCACTACTTTATCATCACACATGATATTGCTCTTCTCCTTTAACTTTATGTTATATTCCATCTCAGCTTAATGCCTCAGCTAAAGAATATACAATCTCTCTTCACTACTTTATCATCACCGTATAGATATTGCTCTTCTCCTTTAACTTTATGTTATATTCCATCTCAGCTCAATGCCTCAGTTAAAGAATATACAATCTCTCTTCACTACTTTATCATCGCCGTATATATATTGCTCTTCTCCTTTAGCTTAATGTTATATTCCATCTCAGCTTAATGCCTCAGCTAAAGAAAACAATCTCTCTTCACTACGTATACTTTATCATCGCCGTATAGATATTGCTCTTCTCCTTTAGCTTTATGTTATATTCCATCTCAGCTCAATGCCTCAGTTAAAGAATACAATCTTTCTTCTCTACTTTATCATCGCCATATTGATATTGCTCTTCTTCTTTAGCTCTATGTTAAATTACATTTCAGCTCAATGCCTCAGTTAAAGAATACAATCCCTCTTCTCTACTTTATCATCGCCGTATAGATATTGCTTTTCTTTAACTTATGTTCAAATCCATCTCAGTTCAATGCCTCAGCTAAAGAATACAAATTCTCTTCTCTACTTCATCATCGTCATATAGATATTGCTCCACTCCTTTAACTTATGTTAAATTCCATCTCAGCTCAATGCCTCAGCTAAAGAATATACAATCTCTCTTCACTACTTTATCATCGCCGTATAGATATTGCTTTTCTTTAACTTATGTTCAAATCCATCTCAGTTCAATGCCTCAGCTAAAGAATACAAATTCTCTTCTCTACTTCATCATCGTCATATAGATATTGCTCCACTCCTTTAACTTATGTTAAATTCCATCTCAGCTCAATGCCTCAGCTAAAAAATATACAATCTCTCTTCACTACTTTATCATCGCCGTATAGATATTGCTTTTCTTTAACTTATGTTCAAATCCATCTCAGTTCAATGCCTCAGCTAAAGAATACAAATTCTCTTCTCTACTTCATCATCGTCATATAGATATTGCTCCACTCCTTTAACTTATGTTAAATTCCATCTCAGCTCAATGCCTCAGCTAAAAAATATACAATCTCTCTTCCCTCTGTTAAATACCATCTCATCTCAACTCGATGCCTCAGCCAAAGAACACGACGTCTCTGTTCTACAGCGGCATGTAGCTGACATAATGAATGTTTATGGAGGATGGTCAATTTGAGCATGGACATTGAAAACATCGTTATCCAATGTGGAACACACGCAGTACTATCACTCACTGTCCTCGCTTCCTCTCTGTCAACATCCATCGATTTCCAGATTGGCATGATTCCGCACCGACTAATCTCTTGTTATGGACGCTGACTCGACCATTTTGTGCTCTGATATTTGCAGACTAGACTACGTAACGATCCAGTAACGGCTTACAGCTTGTTTGTTCTTCTCTTTCTGGATCAGGCTAAATTGCATAGTTGGCAAGTTTCATAGCGATACTGATTTTATATATACTTTTTTGTGAATAATTGTTTAATTGTTAAATTGTTTTATGTACAATTCTTGTTATTTTATTTTAAAAATTGGGAATTGAAAATAAGTAGAGAAGGAAATAGGAAGAAGACATTATCAAAATGGGGGTCAAGGCATGTTTGTACGATTTTGCCAAGATAAGTCTAAATTGCATTGTAAGCGCATTTTTATGATGAAAGTGTCTGTACAAATGCTTTTTTTCGAATGTATTTTCTTGTTTGTGTCTCTCATTTTTAAAAAAAAAAATTGAAATTGTGTTACATTTTTCCATTTTGAAAATAAGATATATGGTAAGAACTGAATGTCTGTTTGTATGTATAGTCGTCATTATTTTATATTTGTAAGGAAAATGTATTGATTGATTTGTTTAAATTTTGATTGAATTTAAATTAATATACTATATTCTTTCCTTTAATGCACAATTGAACATAAAAAAATGTAAACTTGAAATACTTTTGGCACACACTTAGCTAGATTTAATATCGCCGAAATTTCTTTTAATGAGTGGTGTTATATGGCTTATGCCCGCTGTTATCGTATTGTAATTGTACCAAGTTCCTTTTTAACGGTACATATTTCTCCCAAGTGACTTATGTAATTTGATAAAACCGCTTAAATAAGCGTAACAATTCTGTTTTTGATTTTGTATAGAATTAGAAATCTCCTGGTATTTGATAATCTACTAAATAGCGACATTAGACATTAGTCTACTCTCATTGGAACCATGTAACCATATTATAAAATCTATTACAAATGTAAACGTCTCGTATTGCAATGGAGGTTTACATTAATTCTTTTTTAATATTAGCTTATATTAAATCATTCTCTTTGAGTTCCAAACAGACAAATTTATTCAGTAAACGGAAATGACCCATTATTCAATTATTTGCCTAATTCATAGGTTGGTGAACATGCTGAATGGGAAAATAAGTCTATCTTTGAGTTCCACTGTCAATTTAATAGATTTACATATATAGAAGAGGTCAGATGTTACCTTATTACCAAACCATATCATTATGGACCAACGGGTAAAGACATTTTCATAATTATTTAAGAATACACAGGTTTTTACCCCATTATTTGCTTCTGCGTTACGTGTTAAACTTATACTTAAGTTTTAAAGGGGCAGTAGCACGTTTTTTGATAATTTTATATTTTAAAATTTTCACTTGTAATTGTAAGTTAATGTTAAATGTATTATTTTGACAGTGTCAAAAATCTCATTACACAAGCCAATCACCCATAGTCAGAGGACAAAGTATGAAGATTCACATAAAATCCATTGGCAGCCATTTTTTTTAACACCTTTAATTCATTTTGTGTAAGAGAAAGGAATCGCATGGCTAGACTTTACGTTATATATTTGAATTATTACTGCTCCATTTACTTTAAATACATTTTCTTTCAATTGGAACCATTAATTTTCATTTTCCAGACATCACCTTATATTCCCCCTTAAAACGTGCTACTGCCACTTTAATGGTTTTTGCGCTTTTGATATATTCAAGATATCGAGAGAGAAAAACATATGTAAAGTTTTGCTTTTATCCATAAATAAATATGTCAACCTCACTGCTAATATGTGGCTTATTAATCTATGAAATCAACATGGGCCCATTATCTCTTAATTCCTGTCAATGCAGTCCGATATTACTCGTATACATGTAAGAGAGGTTATCAGAGCGAGAATGACGTTGCAATCTAATTACGTCACTATCACAATATAACGTATCGCCAGCGCATCAGTATTACGGCAACACAATCATATCACGTCGCGAGAAATTGCTCAATTGGACCATAAACACGATATTTAAACATATAACGCGTTATCATTATTCGTGTTGTCAGTCTTTTTGAACTGGATAAATGTTTCATTATTCTATTATTTGATCATATAAATGACAAATTGTTCAATGTGCAATGTATAATGAAAGTAACATGAACTTTATCTCTAAATATCATTTTCCTCTAACAAAATGTCAGTTCGAACAAAATGACGTACACATATCAACATATGTTAGGCATGATATCCCTGCAATTTCTACTTCCCCTATAACGGTTAGGATGAAAGATAGAGTAAATCACCGTATCCCTGGGAGAGTTCTTGTAACGGCGACGGTAATGGATGCTGGGAAATGTAACGAGAATGTTTTATAACGGCTGGAGACTCTTCCTGTTTGTAAAAAGAATGTAAACATTTCAATTATTCATACAGCTGGTGATAAAGCGTAATAGTGATCGTCCACGCTTTTGTCACCTCTCTATAGAACCTATGTGGGTTCAAAATAGATGAAGTGTTAGTTATTTATCATACATGGATTTTAGCACCTTAATTGTGTATATATGTGGGTAGCACGATTACACCCGCAGTACATTGTGATTTATCATAAAGATGATTTGATTAATTTTACAAATTGCATGTTAATGTAATGTGTAAATTGGTAGAAGTTTGCCTTTACACTGTTAATCTGTTAAATACGTCACACGTTTCCTTTTTGATAACTTCAAAGGATTTATGCAATTAAAGTATATTTTGTTCAATTATGTTGTTTGCAGAATTAAGTGAGATACTGTGTCTTTAAGACTGAACATGATGTAGTACCGCAAATAGAATATCATTTAACATTGATATCTATTTTTTTTAAGAAAAGCAAAATTGCATTACAATTTGTACATGGACAAAGGACTTAAAATATTCATAGACAAAAGACTTATGTCGCCAGTTCAAGTGCAAACATTGACAATGACTTTTTCCCAAATCACACTTGTTTCTTTGATGTTTATAGTTAAAGTTGTGTGCTGCATTACTGTCAAGAGCTTCCCTTCTGGTCTATAAATATGAAAGCTGAAAGTCATTCAGAATAAATAAAAGAGACTTTGTATTGGAGTAATGCAATAACGTGGACACGATAGATCCACAGAAGAGCTTGAGGTTTGAAGGGAATACCTGTGAGAATTTATTGTTGACTGCAACATAATTTCCGTTTCTAAAATCGACAGGACGAACGGGGAGGTCTCCGATTAAAGTTTCTGCTGTGTAATTCAAATTTGAAAAGTAATTTGATGTGTGCCCAGACGCTTTCATGAATACATTGCGAAATGTTTCTAGTACTGATTAATTCTTTCTGAGAATTTCTCATTGATGATGAATTTGGATCTGCCATGTCGCTTCCACCGTATATTTAGCTGTTTACCAAACTCACTGTCAGTTGAAACCATTTAAACCATAGGTTGACTATAGCAAATATGTAACGTACACAAACTCTTATTTCAACAAAGCTTAAGACATTTAAGATTTTCTAATAAGTGAGAAGCAATATTGTTAAATACAAAGTGAAGACTTGTCCTGATAACATGTCTATAAAACGCAAGGTCTCTATGGCTGAATAAACTGTTCTTGAATTTCAGTGTTGACTGTCGTTATTGTAAGCAGAAGGGGTGTATGACAATACTGTATGTCTTCAGTATATCAATGTTATATCAGCTATTTTACCTCAGTTATCTCACATTGCTTTAGAACAAAATAAAGGTATACGTACATGCCCCATGAATACATATACGCTCAAATTGGTACCAGTTGAGGAAACATCGATGTTTACTAAAATAGATATCTGGATGTAAACTAATAAGTCAAAATTCAAAACGTTTCAGCGTGCCAGTAATCATTGGGAAAAATCTTTAAATCGTCCACTCACTTCTAATGATACAGTGACCTTTCATTACATTGATAGTCCTATCATTCCGCTTTTAAATGGAATGAATGTCATTTTATCAATTGATCGCGCTTCATTGGATATAGTCACTATCTTCTAACTAATGCTCGTGAGCAGTATGGCAGCTAAGTCTTGATGTGACGATATCCTCAGTTGTGTGTTGATATTGTGATACTTGTTCAATGAAAGCAACCTTTAAGCATCCTTGACATTTATGCATTCCAAAGAGTAAATTAAAGAAGGCCTGATTGACGACGATACGAGTCGTTCAAAATCAAAGATGTGACATGAATTATCTAAATTTGGAATACTGGTCTGCAAATCCGAGATAGTAAATACTAATACCAGGGAAGAAATATAATCTGTTTGTGTTATAATACTTGGTGGGTTTCATGCATATGTATTTATTTTCGTGCCTTTTTTTAACGATTTTATGTTGCTAGAGTAGTTAAATACCATGACGTAAAATTTAAGTGTCTCTATTTCTAAATCAATATGAACTTAACATTGGTTGAACATGTCTCAGATATGTACTCCGCAAAAAAACTTTATTGAAGTGTTGATATAGTGAGAAAACAATACTTCAAAGTTTAATTATAGTGTGCTCCTTAATTGAGTAATACATACATATAATGATTCACAGCCCAAATTAGGAAATTACATAATACGATTATTTATCTTACAATACCATGCAGTCAAAGGCGAATTTATATAAGGCGATTGCGTGCAGACTTTGATATAAAAAGGGAAAGAGTATAAGGTTACATTTGTTTTACGAAATAGTAAGAAGACATTGAATAATCTTCCTAGAAGGGGAATCTTACAGCATTTAGTGATAATAGACAAATACCTTTAAAGACTTATGAATATTATTCTGTCCATAACAGTTTAAGTGTTAAAAAGATGTTGCATTTATTATATTATGTTAAACTTCGAGAAACAAGAGATTTCCCATGCGTCAAACTAATCTGGTGTCTAATGTCGTAGTCATTACATAATGACCATATCAAAGAATGATTCTGTCTAAATATTACATACATGTGGCTTTGTATGAGTCGTGTTTGGGGTTTCCAAACTGTAATTATTACAAATAAAAATGTTCTGCTTCAGGAATATTGTATTGATGATGAATATCTTATTAGATGGCCGACGAAGTCATATGTCTATTATAGGTCTAAAATATTTTCAGAGTTTCAGATAATCCTATTTATTTATTTAAAGTGTAAAATGCCAAATATCACATGCTGTTTAACTTTCCTTGGTGAGTATATACAGCTTTTGACGTTGTTTTTCTTTTGTAAAGTTCATTATCATTCGTTCGTTATAATTTGGCCAATTTGCTTTCACAGTATGCCAAATATGCATTAGGGAAACTTCTTTGAACACATGATGCAGCGAAATCATTGATTTACGGTCTTCCCCAAGAACATCAACATGGAAAATCTGATTACGTATATTAACATGGCTTGATTCAATGTCATGTTCGTTGGAGATTTTCTTTCTTTTGATGCAGTTGTGATTTCACCTCATAATTGACTGCACAAGATCTTTAAATTGTATTGCTTTATAAATTGATTGGTGTATTCGCTGTCTATTTCATTGCACAACGATGAGAGTGGGAATGGTCATATCGTCTAAAAGGTCATTTTGACGCTGGGCGTATAGGGTATTTCTCAAAAACCTCTTTGATTGGACACGTTGTATATTGATATCCTATCAACGAAATTGAAATGTGTAGCTTGTTATTAAACGTCCTAATCATTTCGATTTTCTACACGACTGTTAACAAATCAGAATCGGGTTTTATTTCTAACTTCATATCGTTCGACATGTTCAATGATTTAGTGTTAAAAGTTCCTATTAACTGGTGTCGAATTTCAGTGTTTCTTATTCTATTTAGTTATATAATTAGTAAACAGATGTTACATTGCTATCGATCATTTTAGTTGATCTTCAAATCTATCCCACAGGCAAACCAACTCTGGTCAATCATTTTGTCACTTAATGTCTGCCCAAGGATCATTTTTCCTCATATGTGTTCATATTTTGATCACATTTGCAAAAGTTATGGGTATACCGACACTTTTCTTATTACTATCATGGACAACATAATAAATAAGGTATGGACAACATCAAAGGACTATAAGGAGTTTTTTATTGTTTGGATAAGTAGCACAATGGTCCGATAAGTATAGTCACGTGTATGTTTAGCACACGCTTGTGCATATTTACGTCTCCCCGGCAAACGGTAGTGTCATCTGAACAATATTAGTCTTGTTAGTGGAAGCGCGATCAATGACAGATGGTGATCCATTAGGCTATCTTCTATTGTTCAGTAATGAGAATCGTGCTTTGTCGACAAAACTGTAAACTCATTTGGGTATACGTTAGATTTATATTTAGTTTTCGGAGCATTTTTATTGAATATTATGTATCTGCAATCGTGCACATACAACGTTTTCCAAATGTATAAATTTGATGATAAAAGCCATATGTGTTTTCTTTGATTGGTTTTCGTTATTTGTCTTATTGTTTTTCATTTAGAAACACCAGATTACTTTGCCTTTTACAAAACTCTTTGAAATTAGTATGTATAGAGACAGTTTCTCTTTCTCAAAACATGTCTTATGACGTTAAACGGTGAGTGTGGAATTTTATATATAAGACAGCAGTTCATCTGCGATGTACGAGGATAAAACTTATTTTGATAGAAAGCTATTTGGGGAAGGATACTTATTCCCACAATAATGATTCCGATGGACAATTTGATGTTCGTGTCATGTTTATTTGGAACAGTCTACCTATTTATCATAGTGAGATACTTGTACTATTTTGGTGACTCTTAGATGTCAAAATACAGTTTTAATATACTTTTGTTTCATTACCGTAAATGGGAGGGTGAGGTGATTCGCTTTCAATCGTTTCACTTATATAACGGCTGCTAGTATCATTGCAGGGAGCCAACTTGCAACACGTCTACGGCTATGCATTGCGGTGAAACCTGCGAGCAACGGTTGACGCATCTTCACAACGTCACGGGCGAAACGAAAAAGTTTCTAAACTTTCCCATTCCTCCCTTGACATCATTGGCCGTGATTTCTGTGCTAGCATTTCAACCCGCTACACGGAAGTAGAATAGTCCAATCAGAAGACAGCATGTTAACTGAACCGATTTGAAAAAATACTTTTGTATGTGTTTTACAAGGGCGAGAAACAATTAATTTGAGTGATACATAAATGTTTGTCTTCTCTGCATTCTCGGTGCTCTTCAAAAACGTGAAAACAACCATGCGGACTGAAATTTGAAATTAAATTTCACTCGAATAGTTTTCAAAAAGATCGTCTGTTAGTATTTTGAATTTGTTCCGAAATTTCATTGGCTATTTTGTAAGAGCTGATAAGGGGCGTAACTCGTGATCACGATAGGTTTCGCTGCTCCGGATCACCAGTTTTCTACCTTGTGAAGGCAAGGTCTAAAGCGAGGAGAGTTGCTCGATACGTTTTCACCTTGCCGTGGGAAGATGCGGTTGACGAACCGTGGGTGGTACTGCGCTGAAATTCCGTGTAGCATTGCCCCCAAAGCTAACTGCGTGTAGAACAGTTCACTACTGCAGACAACGTTGCCGAGCCCTGGCGGGATTCGAAGTCCGTACTTCTTGTTCCGAATCCGAACACGCTTACCACTGCGCTAATCCACCCCTCATTGACGTAGAGCTAAAAAAATAAGTACAACCAATGTAATCGCATCTACAATTTTACATTTCTAATCAACAATACTAGCATAGATATCATCTAATAATGTAAATCAAGAACATTTTAATAGTAAATGTAAAGTGTTAACTAAACGGAGTGTAGCACGTCTTAGACGTTTAACCAATATCAGTTTTATACAAAATATATATTTTCTTCACAGGGTATTTTATATCGCTACATCATCGGTTATACGTAAGGAATGAAGAAACTATCACACATCAATGTGAAAGCTTAATGTTGCAATTTTAATGTGAACACTTATTTACGGTAATCAAATCGAGTAGCTAAACCGAAATTGGTATTTATTTATTTTACTTTTAGGTGACCCAATAAAGGAAAAATGTGCTATAATTTATTTTATTTTATTATTGATAAGCAGTATCAGAGAAGAAAAGTTTCTTAGAGGCAGCACATGTTTCAAAGCTAGTGCTCTAGTATATTTCATTGGTTAATGACACAAATAACGTCATGATTTATCTAAAACATTTGGCAAGCCCTCTCCAATCAGTGCCTGCCCTTGATGAACATAAATCAGTTTTGCTAACGAATCCCATTACACATTTCTGAATGCAGTGAACCATTATTCGTTATGGCTGAAAGCTGTATGAGCTATACGATGACAGAATAAACCCGTGGGATTTCTGCTTCTGCTATTGAAGAAAAGGTGTCATTAATTTGGAGTCTCGCGAGATGTCTGGATACTGAACTGATTGTAGAACTTTGTATACAGGTGATGAATACAAGTGATGAATACAAGTTGATGAATACAGGTGATGAATTAAATACAAGTGGTTTATACCATGCATGCATTCTACCTAACAGTACTAGTCTGTCTTCATTTATGCATGACACTTATACATGCATTCAAGTGCTACTTCGTTGGAAATGAAATATATATATGGAAATTCACCAAAGCTTATTAGTTAAGTAACTAACTCGCGATAGAAACAATATTTAGCTTTGCAGAAAAGTAATTATAAGTACTTTGAATCTTAAATTTTGTACATCCATAAATGAATCGACAAAGATATAAAAATCAGATATGTGAGCTGGCTTATTTGTGTATGTCATCTTCTAAGACTCGCTAAAATATCAACTTATGTCAAATGTTTCCAACCTTGTCAATGGTCCAAAGGTTTCCTTACTTAACGGTAATGGAAAGCACTCAGATCAGAATCAAAGCAAAGTATGAGTTAAAAAGTCAATCATTTTAATGAGATTGATGCAAAGATATGTATGTGTCTAACACCAACGTACACAATTCGGTTAAGCTTAGTGAATCCATTTCTCTAACGAAAATTATCAAAGTGAGTTCACACTTAAAGGGCCGCTAGCAGGTTAGCTTGACACTTGATACTTCCTTCTACGACAACTGGGATGATAAATTAAATTTTGTCCTCTCTGAAGAACATTCGTTTGGCAAAAACTAATATTCACAGGGGACAATTTAAAGGGAAATATATGTGTCTCTGAAAGTCTGTGTTAGAATTCATCTTATTGAACAAAGTGAACACAACTGAAAAACCCTATGTAGAAAGACAAACAACTTTTTCTTCAAACTAACTTATGTGAAATCCATCAAAGCAAACTATTTTTTTCTGTTTTCTACACCTTTCTGATTGTCTTTTATATTATAAGCTTTGTCTTTGTTCATTTAAGACAGAAGACACTTGTTTTGCAATAAAATGCATTTATCAGGCTTTTGTTAAGCGCTTTGATAAGTGAATATAGCCTGTGTATTTAATTTGGATCAAGAGAATCTCCTCTAATAGGATTTAAGCTTCTTTATCTGGTGAAGCAAAAACGAAGTTAGGCTATTCGCTATCGATTAGGACGTTCTCCATATAGCCTTTAGGGCCGGCGGTCTTTCCACACCAATACCAGGGGACATTTAGTTTCCATGGATACCAACTATAGATGTAGCTTATTTGTGCTGAAAAGAACCAAATAGTCTTTTGTTTGGGATGTAATTACGTTACAGTCGTGTCGAGTGACTTATTTCGTTACACGCTCTTTGCAACTGAAGAGCAAAGCCAGATAAGTCTGTTTTGATTATATACTGATTGTTTGCACAATGTGATTTCAAAAACTCTGTTTAAGCTTAGCATTGACATCTAAGAAGCAAGTGATCAATGTATATGTAAAAAATCTTACATATTACTTTTCTCTGATTATTAGATAAAACAAATAAATTTTGTTTTTAACGGATGAATTAGTTTCTAATATCTATTATCAACTATCGGCAGTTTGTTTATGAATTCTCAGCTCGGGGAATGTGTGCTATAGAAAGTTATGTTGTGATTTGATTTGCCTTCTTGAGGAAGAGCGAGATAATTTCTTTTAATTCGTGTGGTGTACTGCTTAGCAATGTCTCATTGTTAAACATAAGTACTGTACTACCATGGGGCTGTCCATGTATTGGATTTCCAAGTTCCCATTGTTATAACCATTCCGTATTCCAGCTTGTTCTCCATTTAACGCATTTGTAGATTTTGTATGTAAGATGTACAGCTGCGTACTTAAGTTAAGTTACCTGCGTATTCTAGTGCAAATATCATGTTATTAAGGCGTCTTAACGCATAATCTTGAAATTTCAATACGGAAGTTAACATAGTTGTATGTAATACCTAACAGTTACCGTACCAATTTTTGCAGTTATTGAAGTGACAAGGGTTAAAATCAGAGCACCTTATTTAGTTTTTTGTCGTGTACTCCGGATCCCTTTTTGCCCCAAAAAGCCCATCATCTGTGTGTCGAAGAGTGCCATCAAAGCTTAAAATATCTTCATCCGGGTTAATCACTTGCGTCATGGTCTTCTCATAGGCAAAGATATTACATAACAGATCCCCGTTTTCAGAAATAAAATCGACCATACTTTAAACTTTTGCTGAAGTAGATATTCCACCATGAGAGTAAGAATGTGCAATCGAATTTAATAGTCATTATCAGTAGCAGTAAGTTGGAGAGACTTCATTAACTTTCCATTCATTGCAAGAAAGTTGTCAAGAATTACTTTCAATGGTGGCAATCCGAAAAATTCACTTCGAATACACATTTTGACTAATAACACTGACGAACAAGACAAAAGCTAATGTTGACTTGTTGGTCAGCTGCTTGGATACAGTCTTTAATTTCACTTTGATACCTTTGCAGGTATGGGATTTTTTCGCTCTTAACTATGCTCTCAACTAAGTCATTGGCTTATGCGTTGCTTTTTAAAAGTATTTTGGCTCCTTATAAAAAATATGCAAATCGTACCTTGTGGTCGACTGCATTGCTTAATCCGATATACAAATAAATCACTTTATGAATTGTCTTCTTTACTCACATCGGTAAGGAGAAAATGCCTTATCTTTCTGCACCTTCCATCTCACCTTCAGGAATTTAGTTCCATCATTCTCAGTACACCTGATGATGATGTTTTTAGGCTTAATTGATGTTTCTTTTTTAAACGTAAGCACTCTAATTAGATCATTTACCAAAAATTGAGAATCACGATGAACAAAGAATCGGTAGTGAGCTATAGCGAATGTTATTGTATGAAATTTGATTAATATCCATGGATATAGTCTGATGGTTTATTCTAGCCTCGTCCGCAATTTCGCTTTACAAAAGCGGGTCAATTCACGTCTTCCCCGCTAACTTCTGTTTAAATTAAAGCATAACAAAACACGGAGAAAGCTGATGGAAGAGAGTTACATTATCAGCGATGTCATTTCAATAACAATCATTGATAAGTCTCAGTCATTTCCGTATGGTTCGGGAAAACTAGAACTTATTGCCCTGTATATACAGTCTTCTATTATAGCGATTGAAACATGACACCGGCCTAGGCAACAAGCAGACTGGCAATGCAAAGAGTGTTTTAAATTCTGATAGAACACTTGTTCTTATTGCAAAATAACTTTTCTCTCGGCAAGCTTTGGCAAGTTGCCGTTCTTTTTTCGATTTGTGAACACACATGTGTTTGAAGTTCTTTGTATTTGGT
The DNA here is from genome assembly GCA_916613615.1 of Steromphala cineraria. NCBI lineage: Eukaryota > Metazoa > Mollusca > Gastropoda > Trochida > Trochidae > Steromphala > Steromphala cineraria. Next base: position 23,242,119 of record OU744731.1, read on the forward strand.
AACACAGATTTTGTCACATAATGGCATATCTTTAAAATTCGTTGGTCAAATAATTTTAAAATTCGAAATTGTGAGTCTCCGTGAATAATAGACAAGTCAACGCTTCCTTCTTAACTAAAGTTCCGTAACATTATTTGAAAGTACCGAATTGGTTTAATTTTCCCTCATTTTCTACCGAAACTTGACTATCTTCGTTCAGTGCGATGTCACCCCTGTCTGAAATGAGAATTACTATATTTAGCCAGGATGTTTCTCTGAATTAACAAGCTCTGAGCAATCAGATTGTAGGCAACTGAGCCGTGTAGATTTCACGAAAAGAGTTTTTCCAGACTGATGAATTACCTTTGTTCTATAATTTCCTGGAAGTTGTTTTTTTATTCATGATGCCATAAGAATGCAGCCAAAGAACGATTTATTGTTTTTGCATTTACTTGTAGATATATTTCAATAAAATACATTGAGTTCAGCACATTTCTCTTGGTGAAAACTTTTGAAGTTGAAGCATTTCCATTGTCCCCCATGGTTGGTATATCAAACTGAGCAGTCCAGGTTGCTTCCTGCAACGTATATATTTGTCAGATTGATGCCATATGCTACATCAGCGTTTTTGATTCCGCGTAGCTCGTACGCTACCCTGATACATGTCGTGGTTTATATCCCGTATTGTTCTCTATATGAGCAGCCAATAACATGGGTCCCATTTAGCAACAGCGGCAGTACCGGGAGGAAACCTTGCAGAGGTTTGGGATATTTTGCTCTCGATATCCTTGAACAACATTCCATTCCCTTGAACAATTACATTTTCTATATACTTTTTTTTTTTAATTTCCAAATGTTTGCGATACTAGGTATTTGTCTTGATATATAATTATGGTTGGAGGTACGCGGATCGAAATACGCTGATGTTGCAGTATGAACGGGTCATGCTGTCATTGATTCGGAGTCTTCATCCTTACGATTAATAGTCAATCGGAGTCGAAATAGGACAATATGTTTTTCTATTTTAGAATTCAAATTAATATATAATTACGCTCAGGAAAGATCTTTTCTATTTTAGTTATAGCTGTTTTTTTCGCTTCTGAACATAATTACACATGCGACGTTCCTTTAAACACGTATCTTTTGATTAGATTTTCAAGGAATTATACATCCATTTTATATCACATTAAACGTTCATGTTTTTGGTATAGAAATATTGTTTTTGTTGTAAATCGTAATGGACTTTATCGTAATTAACTTAATGCATGGTTTCATTGACAGATCGAAGAAGCTCATTCGGATTATATTGCAATTAAATAGAAATTTCTAAAATAAATTTCAAAGATGCAATCTCAGTCTAGATTCGTTGTTAAGGTTTCCATTCCAATTCACTTTATTTGTTTGCCCTTTTGAAATCCCATTTCAGGTTTCGAAATAAATCAACATCATTAAAGGAATTTATTTTGGAATCTGAAAGCGCAATGCCATTATACGTAACCTTAAAATCAATGAAAAGTCTTATGGTCTGTTGGCATCAACCGAACGTTCTTTGAAGGTTTTTGTTTTGCAAGTCCATAATTAAAACAGATTAATTGATTAAGGAAGTTCCCGAACGGAGCCAAATTAGTTAGTTGAGAATAAGTTCATTTCACAAACTGACTCAATGATTAAAAATATAAATGACGCTGATTAAACAAAAAGAATTTATTCCAAGTCGTTTCCTTTAAGAATATCTTCATCTGCCTTCAATGTCAGTTTGTCCTCAGAAATGTAAAATGTAATACAAAATTTCAACCAGCCTATAACTAGAGACTTATAGAAATAAACTATGTCCGTCTGTTCGTCTCGGAAATTGGGTTTTCAGGTCTTAATCCATTTCATGATGTATATTTACCTCCACCTCTCCTTATTACGTAAGCAAATAATAAATCTGAATATAAAGATTTAAAAGCGGAAACTACAGACAAATCAAGTATTTTGCCGTAAAGAGCAAGGTTTAAACCAGTGATGGTGACTTGCGGGGAAAGTTCTTGTACATTAAGTATAGGTAGTGTAGATTTCCTCTTCTTTTAATTGTATGTCCAAAACCCTTTTATTTGAAAGCAATATGGTCTGAGAAAAGAGTCAAGAAAAGGAAATTCAAAAAGAAACTTATGTATTTGTTGTGTGGAAATGAGCATTTCCTGTATATGTGCCTTTTGCTTAGTACGACCCTAACAGTAGTTGTTAAATAGCGAAGTATAAACTTGTTTCGTGTTTTTGTGTAAATTATTCTGTTAACGGTAAATGTCATCTGTTATCATTACTTGATGTAATGGTGATATGTAATGTGCCAAAATCATAACGTCACTTGCAAAGGCATAGACGTGAGTGCTGTTCTTGACCATTGAACCCTGTTGAATCCTGTCCCAATTTATGATGATCAAAAACTTATATTTTGGTTTGTGCATCAGACTTTGCTAAGTTGAATTGAAACATTCGGCATGATTAATTCGTAATAACATTCGGCCAAGGGTAGTATAGGGATATATTAGCTCCTTATATATGTGACCCATGACGGGCTGTAAAAACCTATAATGCACCCTTGTAGCTCATGCATGATGTATATTGCGGTAAATGGGTGTATCGCTCTTCCTATTACCAGCAAGTGAACTGAAACCCTTTCGCCAACAACGAAGTGTCCGGATGAAGAGATGCAGGTGTTCGAGATATTGTGCTCAGTCCCCTTATGTTACGACATTCCATTTAATTCAATTCCAATAACATTCAATACAAAGTCATGAATAACCAGCTACTGTAAGTGATACGATGGATTTATATTTGATGTCAGGGTATGGTAGGCGGTTCACGGATGCCAATACACTGATGTAACAGGATGCCACAACACTAACAGCGACAACACACTGTAAAGTACGACAGCAGTGCTATGACATGACATAATGTCATTAAGAACATTAATCAATATCATTTCCAAGTTATTTTCGAAACCTTTCTTCCTCTTCAGAATAATCCGCTCTGATTGGATGGCAATGGACTAGCCAATCGCTATATCCGGATTGAGTAAATGCCAAATGACTTCTATTTTCCCTTCTGGGAAACTATTTGACGACTACTCGTTGGGATAGTTGTCTAACAACGGGGACAAACTTGTTATTTGTCTTTGTACTTGACAATAGTTTTTTGATAATGAAGAACAAGAATATCATAATTTTACATGGTATTGCTAAGCTTAAAGTCCGTACATATTATTCCAATTCTGTAGTTTTTCACTTTTTCTACGAATTCTTCTTTTTGAAGTATGTTTCTTCTAAAATCATCTTTTAGATAGGGACATCTGTTATGGATTTCTTCGACAAGAATTTCTCAAGAACATTCAAAGATGCTAAATAAATCTAAGCTCTGCAGTAATATCACGTTATGTTCTGGACATGCAGACCAATAAAGGAACTAAGATTTACACTGACCTATTTCCACAGTGAACGAATCTTATTATTCACGCTGTCACTAGGCCAAATTGGAAGGCCTGGGTTTCATTTGATATTGGTCAGTAATTACGAAAATTGTGTCCATACTCGACCGATATTTGACAGGAATGGGCACAAGAAGAGTAAATTTTCCATAAATCCCAATTGATGAGTTGTCCTCCAACATCCAGCGATGTCTGTGCATCAGGTCTGGCTTCTAACTCCGCTCACAATTCGTCTAAATCGATGTCTAATGATGACTTATCGAAGGGTCCTTTCGGTTCGAAGTCAGGACGTAACAATTCTGTGTGGATGTACCACATTAGCTAGAAGACTCTGTACCAAATGATGCTTTCGGTTAAGTTATTGACTACCACGGGATATCAGCTGCCGTGATAAGACTATTGTTGGTAAGTACTGTTTTATTATGTAGCCTCTTTATAGGGATATAGGAGTAACAATCAATATACTGTTCCAATGTGCCTTGTGAATATGGGTTTGGGGAGGGGATGCCATATTTCAATTGCAGTCATAGTTGGAAAATCTCATCTATGCTTTGGTGTTATGGAGCCTGTCACCGACCATTGTTGAACTATTAAGAAGCCTCATTCAACCTACAGATTCGGATTTAACCTCGGAACTGATCCAGTTATTGGTTATCGTCTGTGTGATGTCATTTACAAGCGATATTGACAACAAATTGTCATCAGTTATTGACATCACTGATTAGATAGCTGACAATGCTGTGACGTAACAAAGTTGAAGGGGTATTGGCGTACAACTAATATCATGTCACGTTATGCCAAACGGTGTTTGAATGATATTGATAGAAATGGCTTGGGGGAAAACGTATTTTAATTGGATCGAACATCATCATGATATTCTACCTTCCATGCATTTAGACAATCGAAAACACGCAAAATAAAAAATCATGTCGATGACTTTATGCTTGTCACTAATTGTCTTTAGTACAAAAATAACCTTACGGAATCTTGTTCAGTACTCAAATGAGAAGCGCAGTGATGTACGAACGAAAGGTTCAATTTCATTCTAAACAGGAACAGCATGAAAAACAACCAAGGTCATTTAGGAAAGATACAAACTGCTTTAAATGTAACCATTATTTGCCAAGTAAATGTCTTACTAGGCAAACAATTACATTCCAAACTGCAGAGGTTTCCGCGTAGAACCATGCGATCATATTTTATAAACTGTCAACAACATATAACAATATTCATTTCATACAATCAACATTTGTTATTACCAACAATCTGAATGTTCTGATAAGTCGTACAATCCCAATGTGATCACGGTTTTAACGTTAGGATGTCTCAATCGGACCAAGCACTCCTCTTTGGAATAAACAGAACTTGTTGTCATCTTGTAAAATTGTGTTATGAACCAAGTCATGTCATGGATCTATATCCTGCCCACAGCACATACGAATATCTGTTATCATTTACTGAGTATTAATGATCAAGGACATGGTGAGTGAGCTAGGAACTCCTTTATTCCCCATTGTAATGACTCGTCTCAGCTCTCCACTCTGAAAGGAGAATGCCATACAGTGTAGACTTCTTGTAGAGATGCCCACTCCTTCAAGACGGCAAATGTCAAAGACTGATGTGCCTCTCTGGTCTCTGATGATAAAGGACAAAGATGTGTTTATTTGACGGGGTTTTGGGTTACTAAGGCAACGTTTAACACTAATCATCAGTCATCACAAGGTCATGGTAATTCGGAAAACAATTTTGTTTCTATTTTGGACCAACTGTTGTTGGCTCTTGTGGCAAGTGAGTCAGTGCAATTGGATTACTGAGGGTGGGAGCTTGTTCATATGTCATTTGAATATAAATGAAATAACACTATTTGGCAAATGCTATTGAGTATACATGTTCGTCATAAATACGCCATGCCTAGATTCTAAAAAGATGGATGTTCTTGTTTATGGATATTATCTCAAATGATCTTATGGAATTAAAAAAACCCACTGTAATTAAGTTGTGACACTCAGTTTATAAGTAGTTCGGTTTAATTGACTTATTGGACGAGAGAAGAAATGCAATAAATAACTCTTCTGAAACGAAAAAGGAAAATGAAAACCAATATGTTCATGTTGTTTATTGCTTTCCTCAATATTGGCAGGGGCATCAGCTTAAAGTTCCTAAACATGCATCGGATTTCTATTGAAGAGGCGCTAGACGACATTTTCTTAAGTAAAACAATGTTTTATAATAACAAATTGCGAGATAATGTTTTATCAAATAGATAAGTTATGAAGCCAACGTACCAGTGGTTCTAATTAACAACGTTAATTTCTACATGGAATTATCAAAACGTGTTCACATAATAATGGCTGCATACAGTTTCGGTTGAAACATTGAATAAGGATAACTGGTTTGGGTGTTGCGATGTCTGATCCTCTGTAGGTGTTTCATAGTCTTTTTTTTTAAACGTGCTTGATCTGTATATATATACAAATAATTTAATTGAGCACCCCCTATTTTTCAAATATAAAAACTGTTCGGAAAATGAATGATAACAAAATTCAGGCAAACAATTTGGGAGCGTAGAAACAAACTCTTCACTCGACTTACATCCTGCTGTTTCTGGATAAGTATTTTTAAACGGCTTGGTATTGGAGTCAAAATTCAAATCCTCTTTTAATCTAAAATGAAAGTCAGGTTTATGACAAAAGTTATTTAAGCCAAATTTTAGTTTTTAACATTTTCCCTCATATTTTCATCATTTTTGCATGTCACGGATATCTGTTCAATTTAATAGTCTTTAAAAAACAATTGTTATAGCTGGAGTCGTCCAAACAACAAATTAATTAAAAGTTTCCTGAAATAGTATACCTGATATCATTTTACACAATATGGGGGTCTTAATTAATTAAGGATTCATTTAGCGAAATTTTGACAAATCCAATTTCAATATGTTTTGTTGGATTGATGAATGTCTTTGTGTTTTTTAATGTTCAGTAGATTTTCTTTTCCTTAATTTATTTCTGAAAAATATGATTTCTTCAAAGAGGTATTCATCTATTTTCTCAAACCAATTATCCGTAGCATAGAACTATGTGTCATTTACAAGCGAAAATGCATGCGGTCATTTCAGTGTGAACAGTTTAAAATCATTTGTATTAGGGAAATGGCTTTCTAGGCTCAATCTAGCAGACTGCTATAAAACACACATCAAGTTAACATTTGTAATTCGTGTGCTATTCATTGTTGTAACTGAATCTTTGAATTCATATTGCAATCTATACGAAGCCAACGAATGCAGAAATGAATAAATATCTAATTGATGCTTGTTTTTTATTTGAAGTAGTTTTTATAGCTCTCCATGAAGAATTTTCTTGTCATATATCATCGTATATGTGAATATCATGATCCAATCTGGTGACAGGAATGGTTTATATGTATCTCGTTTGGTAATCAAATACGCTATAACGGCTACCATCTTATTTGATTGGCGGAAATACCAGTTTGAATCAAGCATTATATGAAAATCATACACTGCAATAGTTTCCCATCAACCCTAAATGTATATACAATTTGATTCGTATTTAGTTAAGGAGGGTTTGACGCCGAGTTGGAATAAATTTACCCTATACAATTCGTTGCAAAGACATATTAAGCAAAGCAAACATCAATATATAAACATATCTAAACATAATCCCTTTAATGTTAAATCCATGTCTTAACTTGTCATGCTGTAGGACATTTTCATAAAAACTTATAAGTATTATCTCATTTCAATTAAATCCAGCTTTTTAAGGTTATCAATCATAAATCGTCTCAACGGGAACAGGCATAGTGACCTTGACAACTGCTTGTCTTGTGTGATGAATTATTGAAGCGTCATTCTCGCGATCAATTTACCACACGGACTTTAGCGTAGAGCAAATATTATCACCCAACTCTGATCGTTTTACTAAGTCAATCGTTCTTACGGTCAGACTTAAAATAATTCGATTAATAATTGGTAATTAAATTTATATTCAGTGGATTGGTAATCTAATTCAGTAATCTAATCAATGTTTATTACATAAGTGATGTTTTGTCGATGTAACTTGACTCAATGCCGTCTTTGTTTCTGTCTTTCTCTCCTTTGCTGATCTGTCTTCTCTTTTTGGATGGCACCTAACCTGAAATACCGCTGGCCTAAAGATGAAACATACTTATTAGCTCACTAACTTTCTCACAAATTTGTACTCACAAGCATGACTATAAAAAAGCTTGACGTCATGACCGACATTCTGTTATTTTAAAGCTATACAAGAATAGTTGTTTAAGACCGATAAAAATGATAAAAAAAATTCTTTAACATTCATGATAATGCCTTCGAAATAGAAAGGGGTTTATCTATTTAAAATATGCATTGTCGTTTGCAAACTTAGAATATATTTTATTATTCACAAGTCTGCAATTCTTTTTTGAGATATTCAGAATATGCTTTGGCGTCATCAATTCCAGTCTAACGTGATAGTCGTGCCCAGAGCAATATGTTCAACCTGGAGTAGTGCCCTGTTTAATTGTTATTGATTGGCGGTCATCTAGTGGTCAGTGGTCAACCTATGGAATCGCTGACCATCATGTGCACTTCATTAAGAATACGCTGGTGTCTCCTTAACTCTTATCCTCATCTTACATTGATTGACAGTGGTCAGTCGATGTCCAAAGCTACTTCGGCCATTTCATCCTTCTTGGAACTTCATTTCATGTTCGGGTCTGTGGTCTTATCTAAATGAGATCTTGTAACCAAGATTCCTGAACTTGATAAGTAGGGTATTTCCGCGACCGTATATTTCCAGGCTTGACTCATTGACTGCGTTAAATTCGCCAAGAAAGTTATTCCCGAAATGAGCGATGTTTTGCGATTTGACGTCACAAGAATGTGTTCGTAGTCAACGATTTGCTCAAAAAGAGTCACTCAAAGAGGTATCGGTTTTTATATTGTATTATGTACATACATTTTTTTCATTTTTTTATAGAAAAGATTCATGGGATGCTAGCTGGTGCGTGTTGCCATGCTGCTAAATAGGAATTGGTTCAACATTTAGTTGTGTTCGAAGCGTTAACAGTAAACCTTCGTTTGTTAAATCAACTGCAACAACTAACAGGATGTCAGATAAGGATCTTCGTCAGACAAAAATTCGGAAGCTCACTCACTGTTAAGATAGTGGAAAGGTTAACTTCATTCACTTGTATTCACGACTATAAGAACCCCGATATCAGCTTGATATGTAGACAGGAACGGTAAAAAGGGACTCCAGTGTTTTGGGGTAATCAATTCCATTATTTCTAAATGAATTGAATGTATATAACACGTAAAATCAATATTTCGGACATTTAAAATTCGGAAGCATGAACAAGGGGGTTGAATTTAATTTGCTTTAATTACTTTAAGTATTGGACAGAAATATTTTAAGAGACTATTGTGCAAAAACATTTTGGAGGAAATGAGGTGCTACGCAGTTTTTACCAGACAATGAAAACCCTAACATTGATGCATGGATACAGATTTACTTTAGACATGCTAATGATTTATGCATGTTTGATAGTCTACCGAATAGGAATGCATCCAATCAATATTTGTGAAGCAAATTTCAAGTTCTGGATCACAATATTCTGCAATTGTACATTTCTTGTTAAGTTTTAATCATGTTCTTACACGTGCAAACCTCCAAACCCTCTCAGCCGTGTCGCCAAAGATTGGTGGTTTACTTTTAAAGTATTGGTTTAAGGGATTGTGAAGAACAGAACATATGTGCTAATTGCATTGTTGTTGCTACTGGATCCGTTACATTAAAACGGACAACGACCTTCTTGTTCCAATTTTCCATGCAGATTGGCATCAATTGGAACGCAATCGATTAAATGGAACACTTAATGAAATTGGTTTTATTTCATAGTTTGTCCTACCTTCTGGGTTTGTTTTGCTGAACTGGCAGATACGACAGTTTCCAGAGAAACCATTGCAGTTTTGTTTAAGTATTCTGTAATTATAACGTTTTTCCAAAATAAAATTTTTATACATTTCATATAAATTATTATACAATTAGGAATTTATGTAAAAGCACCTTATTCAAACTTTAGGTTTTTCTTGTAATTGTATTTCATCGTTAAGAGCTTGGCGAATTGAGTATACATCTAATATATATTGTTATCAAGTCATAGTATTTTGATATTCTGTAAAAATCTTACTTACAAGTACTTGAAATGAATTTATCGTCTATAATTCATAACACAAAATCATCAAATCAGCAGTTGGTCAATTGTTGCCTCGTTGATTATAATGTTTAAATGATGCAGGTATTCACGGTACCTCCATAGATATGTACTTCATCAAGATCTAATATTATCATTGCTTATAGATCCGCAACTATTCATGGTAAACACTATCGACACCTCTTTGATAAATATTGTCCATGTCAAGCCCGAATACAGTATTCAGTCACACGGCAAGACCTTAAAGCATTAAAAGATAAACGTACTTCAATTACCATTTCCACACCCTCCAATGACGATCAGACCTTTAGTCGTTATTAGATGTACATATAAAGATTGCGATGTCCAACAGGTTTACTGAGCTAATACCAACGCAGACTTCGGGAATAAGTGAGTCTTTTTATTTGCTGTTCTCTTGACCACAAGTAATGCCATCAGAGCGCCGACATAAGTATTGAGCTAAGACGCTAATACATTTACGCTTCAGGCGCTTGCCAATCGTGGAATCATCTCGGCCTGCAATAGCCAGGGTAATTGAATATTGTCAGTGAGGAAGAATTTGCCATCTTTAGAGTGTCCTTTGCGTTAGGTCCGCTCTCAAAGGTCTTTGAAGGAATGGAACCAAAACAAGGAACCAATTAAGACAGCGCCTTGCCTGCCAATTCGTAGATTGCAGTCCCGCTCAGAAAACAACCTCCGCCATCTTGACGTTTCGTTTGAATTCCTATTGATTCCAGTCTAATCCCAAAAGGAGAACTTTTTAAATATCCCTTTGAAGACTTAAGCTTTCCTTTTGCTTATTATCCTGCATGATTATTGTCTGGCTAGTCCGTAATAGATCCGTAATTTTATATTTCAATACGTATTTCTTGCAAATTCTTCCAGATCACCTTGTTTACTTGCTTCTAAAGTAAAGTAAGATAATGCATATTTGAAATAAGAATTACCACTAGTTTTAGTAATTATCGATAATTGTTAATCATAACTAATTTGAAATTTCCTTGTATTTCCTTAATGTATGAACTTTTGGTAATTTATCAGCCAATTCCATGCTTTGTTAATGACAATATTATCCAATTCCTTCAAAACTCATCCATTTCACAAATAACGAAGAAATCGAATCAAGTTCTGCGCATGCGTAATTCGTCCCTAGTGGTCATTGTGACATCTGATTTATCTATACTTGTTTGACTTCATATGTTTTCCGTCTGTTTTTGATATTTTCCATTTGATTTAACTTATGAAGAGTTTGCGAAGATAATGTGTCAGTAAAAGAATTACGTCTTTGTAAAATGTTTTTCTTTGATTAGAAAGCTGTCAAGATATATATATCAACATGTTATCTACTTTACTTACGAGCCTTTAATACCATGAACTGCAATCGAATAAGCATCAGCCTATTTGAGAAATTCGAATGAATATGTACAGATTACCATGACCTTGTAAATAAACATAACAGGCGCTGTTAAATTCGTGAGCTTTTGGTGGAAACGGTTTCTTAATCTATCTTACATACATGTAAATGAGAAACTTTGTAAAACATAAAAGATGTGAGATTTTAGAGCAACATTGAGACCTAAAAAATCGGAAATACTTGAGATTTCTTCCTGTTCTTTATGTACATCTCTTAATAAGCACAACATAACAATTAGCCAAAATAAAAGAGAATGTCTTTGATAGAGGATATATATTCAATCTTAACGTCAGTATGTATGTTTCAAACATTGTTTAGCATTGCATTAAATCTTTCCCGATCGGTTTTAGCCTATAACTGTTGAATATTAGAATATTCAAAACACATACAGCCTGTTGTTTGGATGCTGAACTTGTTGAAATATATATATTAGGTCATTTAAAGAGACAGGTGTCCGTTGCCAGTGTTTCCCTTTCAGCGGAGGGATCTCACGAAACCGAAAATAATTGTTACCAATTGCAAAACAATTTTTTGGGCCAAAAGGAGCAAAACCAATGTTCGATTAAGTTACGCGAATCTATTTCCCAACCTTAAATAAAGAAACTATCGCTTGCAGTCTTCCCTCGATTCATGATAACCTCTATAGCTGTCGATAATGGGGTTTATTAATGATATTTTTTACCCTAATAAAATACTTCTAGACAATAAACCAATTTCTTTCTTATCATGTTTTGGGGGAGGGTAGAGCAATTCGTACAATGTTTTTCTTAAATGGGCTTCTACAACTTGAACTGATATGAGAAACCTTCTACATATTCCTAAAACAGAGTTGATCGATGAAATTCGTGCCTTTTGCTTAACTATAAACAAACGCCATGTTTATTGTGTGCATTCTTGATCATGTTTACTAGACAAATATTTATGCAGGAAAAGGGTAAACAAACGTTTCTTGTTAAAAGGTAATGAGATCGAATATTTCAGAACACTGTCTGACAACATCGAAACAAACCTTTAAAACAGTTACATTTTATCTTAGTTTACTCATAACATTAATCGAAGTCTAGATAAAAACGTTTTACCTATAATTGATATCTCCAACAATGAAATATGGTTTATAGAAAACCCGATTAAGTTGATGGTTCAAAAATAAATGTGTTTTCTTTGACAAGCTATTTTCACGATAATTAATCAGAATATGTCATTTCCGGTCCAAAACAACAAACGTTTAACATTGTCCTTAATTCTTGACAACATCTTACTTATATCCATAAACATGATATGTTATACAACATGCAGTCATGAATAGCTAAGAAAATGTATGTATTTCTAATATCGTTCTTTTTAAAGTTAAGGGGTGTAAGAGGGTATTTTATATCATAGATTGTTCAGTAAAAGAATTATTAATGTTATAAGGGAACCACCGTCTAAAACGAAATATTTCAGACGAGGACAGCAAATAACATAAATATATCGAAAGACTTCAATTCATAACTCCATACGAGTATTTGATACATGTAAAGCAGAATCAGCAATCGTTCATAAAAAATAAACGTGACAGAAGGTTTAAGGGAATCAAGCAACCAAACATTTGGTACTTAAACAACTAATCCACACATTATCAATATCTCCATAGATGTTTCCATTGTTCAACTCTCAGGTAATTTGTAAAATATGTATGTAATCAAAGTATGTAATATAATGCAGATAGTTGAAGATTATGCCAGTCTAAGTAAACCTAGCCTCAATATTATCCGTTTCACTCCTGCGTTAGCCCACGTATCGAATTGACCAATCAGAACTCATCTTACCATGTCTGCCTTCGCACGTATAACGTTGGAGGGTGATAGGTCGCAGAAAGGTCGGCATACGCGACCCTCTACTAGGCCTTGCTAGACTCAGTATAGGAGTGAAACGGATAATATTGAGGCTAGGTTTACTTAGACTGAGATTCTTCATACAACTTAAAAAAAACAAAAGACAGCTATTTTGTTTCATTTAACAACAGTGCATAACTAGTCCATAAGTGAAGTTGCAGATATTCCACATAAGAATATGTCACTGTTTTTGACAGTTTAGACATATTTATGTCTGGAAACATTTCCAGTTAAGCTGTTTCCATCCATCTTTTTGCTCATGCTGTTAAAGCAACTCTTCCACTTTTACATCCCTTTTTGACTACGGACTTCTCACGGTTTTCAATTCAAATGAGAAAATATAAGTAATTCTTATATATATAAAAATAATGTAAATGCCCTCATGTGCATATGGCTAATTTCAGCGCGGAAAGGAGTGCTACAGTACCCTAAAGCAAGAATTGCAGCGAAACAAATCTGAGTACTAGACGCGCACCAACTAATTCAATAATATAGTTCAAATCAAATTATCCCATAGTATTCTGATGTAATGTCCTTGAATAGCAAGTGTAGATTAATGTATTGCAGTCTCTCCCTGGCACGTTCTTCATTACAACCTCGACAAGCGTCTTACGTTCCTGATTACCGTCTCTCAGACCCAGACTCTTGGCCCCTCGTTGCCCAATGAAATGGACGCTTTCCCCCTGAACGTGCTTGGATCCTGCTGAGGATTCCTCTCTCTACGACTCAGCTACGCCTCCGTGGCCGAAGGAGATATGTTTTTGTGATTCAAGATTGGTCTCGGTATCAATGAGTTGGGTCTGTGTCGAATCTTTGACGTAATCAACAGGATAGTTTTTATTTTTCCTGTTCATCTAGGTGAGCTTTCAGTCATTTTTTGTTGGAATTTAAACTTATTTCATACTGACTTCAGCATTTATGATTTTATTGTCGTTTAAATGGTCTTGGTATCAAATGATAGATCAAGGCAAACTTAGATAAATATTTCAAAATTTACAAATTTATTTATACTTCTATGGACATGACAGAAGCTCGACACTTTTTGATGATTTTTTTTTTCCTTGAATGTGCACATTTTCAGCGAAGGTTCCTTTCTCATTTTTTTTTTGAAAGGGTTCTGTTCCTCAAGGAACATGGGGACGGTGTTTATGTTTAAAAATATACATTATCATTAGGTTTACTTCACCCTTGTTCATATGAAATTTCTGTAGATTCGGATCGTTGATATTGGAGTCAGTGTGCAGATCATCGTGGAGTTATGACACCGGAGTCAAATAGTTGGTTGAAGTCTGTATTGTTCGAAACCACCTTTGTTCAGTTAGTGTTGTATTTCCAACACAATGTTCATGTATTATATTTTATTCTCTAATTTTACTGTTCATTATGGTTGTGTTCGATTTGTAAAGAATAATGTCAGTATCAATCATTCATCGCATTGAATGATATTAAAAGTTTTTACATTTGATATAAAGTGCCATAGATTTATGTCGATCTAGCATTAATGTTAAGTTATTATAAAAGAAGTGGTAGGATCGACTATTCGTATTCCTATTTAATTAAATGATATTTATAGACCAGGAAGAGGATGTACACAGCAAAACCATATATATTGTCAACAATTTGTCTCAACTTAATAGTATGCTGTAGTTCAATATTACATTTTCGGAGTTCTTCAATTAGAGCATGTCTGAGGGTCATAAACATCAATCTAGAAGATTAGACTGGACTATTTGTATTGAAGGAAAGGACCTAATGATTATAATGACTGTCACTTACAGAAAATGGTTTTGCCCTTTGAAAGAGTATTTGTCAATAAAGTAGTTTGTTCTTGTAAACCTTGTATATCGTACTGCAGTAGATCGGTTTGTAAGAAAGAGTTTATTAGGTAGTGAAATTTGTTAAAGAAACAGAATCATGTATTTGGGGAATTTCTATCAAATATCCCTAGTGAAAATAAAATTATGCCTAATATAAGATCTCCAGAGGGTCAATAATCCATTTACTCAACTCGATTATCCGTAAACGTAGATAGTAGCAGTAATCAAATATCAAGCTGGCGGCCATTCTCCATTTTACATTATTTTTAGAACTATTGCTTTGTATTCTAAAACATTGTAATGCTATTACATAATGCTACTTTCAACATTTATTTCCGTTTTAATGAGATCCCTGTTTTAACATGTGCTTCTGTTCCTTAAAAAAATATATTTCAAACATAATTAACTTATAAAAATATCAATCTCAACGAAATTAGTTCAAACTTACCACTCATGCCTACAATGAAACTATGAGTTTTTGTTTTTACTTGTTACGTTACGTGATCTTTCACTTTAGCCAATTAGCGAGTAAACTTCTATCAGCATATTTCGATATCATAACGTAATTTTATTGGTTCACGGGTTGAAGTCAACTGATATGACCATTAAGAGGCAGTAGTCAGATCAGAAACACAACGAGTTACGAGTGTAAGTATCAACGGATTATTACTGAGATTGTAAAAATATGCAAGACATATATGTAATCAAAATCTTTTTCATCTTGGCTAGGGTTTTACGGCCTGAAATTATATTTAATAGAACACACGAAAATGCCTCAGGGAATCCCTTTTTGATAAGGCATTCGTGCCAAATAAACCATCACATATTGCTTTCTTATTTTCTGGGATTAAGAGACGAAATTCTTTTATTCTGTTATATTTCTAAACCTCCTCGTTTGTGACAAACCTTCATCAGTAGATGTATATTTCGATATATCAAAACATTTAAGAACGGTATTTAAAAGAAAACTATAATAAGTAGCCCAACAAAGACAGAAAACGAGTTTGTTTTGTCAACGTTTACGAGGTAAACCAAAATAAATATTCAGATTACCTAATCATCCTTGCTTTCAAAACAAATCCTAAGTTATTCATATGATATTTCGACTTGTTCTCTTTAGGAAACTGTGTTAACGAATGATGTCATTATATTCTATATTGTTCCTATGTTTACAGACGTTGTTGCTATACTTTTTCCATAGGGAATAGTAGGCGACGGTACGTTTGCGTGATTTTCAGTGATGTTTTTGGTTTCGCTCCATTATCTGCCTGTTATGATTACAGGGGAAGGTTTTGAAGGACTAAATCTACATATCTATGTTAGGAAAATATTTCCTTGGTATTACCAATTCCTTAAACTATATATAGCCAAGAACAACACGATATTCTGAGTTAAAATATGCTTATCTATTCTCTCCAAAAGCGGTGGATCATGTCATAAAATGCTGAACCAACCTCTGTTAACGGTAATCTCCCCGAGCTGCAAAATTTGCACCACATGCTATTTGAATACAATCAGCCAATGAAAACACTTCTCGCACGGAAAGGATGACTCTTGTTCTCCATGATTTATTAACTAAATGATTTGAAAGCATCCAATCAGACTCCTCCTTTTATAGCCCACTATTTCTTCTTATTACAGCAGAGGTTGGACCAGCATGTGATGACTACCTCTATCGGGAGAGTATTTTTATAATGAACACTGCAATGGTCACAAGGAAAGTTGTGATGAAGAAACATCTTACTGTTATTATGTTGCTCCTTTACAATACACTTCATAGACATTGGTAGGGACTCTATAACTAAGATACATGTACGTTGGTGTATTTAAATCACTAAACCTTATTGGCATGTTGATGACACGAATTACTCCCAGCAAGGTCATGTCTTTAATTGACAGCGAGCTTTTCAAAACTCTAAATGCGGAATAGTAATGACTTTGCTTGTCGAGAACCTTTATAGTAGATTGTAATTGCTGTCTATAACAACTTGATGACGTTCAAGTCGCTTGATGGACAGGTGCAATGGACAAGGAATCATTATAGGAGGAAATCAATTGTTTCCTTGGGCTCTAATCCTCCCCACAGAGGTAGCTCACTTCATTAAGTGCTGATCAAACCTCTGATTGAATATGACCTGTTTGTGGGCTAGGAGAATTTAGAGAAGCCTTATGGGATGCAATCAAATGTAATATTTGCAATCAGCGAAGCTATTACAAAGACTGAATTATAGTAAAAATATGCATGTAAACAAGCACCATGCATTGATTGAACTTTTCCAAAAGGTTAGTGGTGCAAATTTTTACCACTAGGGGAAACTGTGTGAAACCGAGGAACTCTTGTTGCTGCAAGGTTGATCAGCAGTTTATGGCATTAGCTACCTGTTTTTGAAGATAATGTTTTCATCGTGGAATCGTTCATTCTGCCTCACAGGGATACTTGTAGCTAATAATTTGTTAGAACGGGAGAAGCTTGATTTAATGCACTCAAAGTTAGTTGTGTAATCAGTGATGCCTCAAAGAAATCCCTCACAAAGCCTAAGTCGAATCCGTATGCCTCTGGAAAACTAATATGTTTCAAGTTTATTATGTTTTTACATTGGTATTCGTGTGGGTATTTTTAAAAGAGAAAGCTGAACATGTATATAAAATGAAATAGAATGTCTCAATATGGATTATGTGACAAGTGATTGTCATTATTATCTCACTAAGAAAGAAATATTCGTATATTACTCCCGAAAAAACAAAGCATATACAAAATACAAACTCTGGCAATTATTAAATATTTATTATCAATGAATTATTAATATTAAATATGTCGGACAAATCATCATCGTTGTGATAGACAACATAGATGTAGACATATAAATAAGTATAGGACACTTGACTATAACACGCATTTGACAATTCCTGTATTTGTAAAACCGAATGGCTTCTTTGAACTAATCATTGATTCTGGCAAAGTAACATCTGTTTTAGCCCAACGAGTATTTATTGCCAACATTCTCACAACTTTACTTCTTCTAAAAATAGTCCACGTATTCTCCTGAACCTTCAAAATCATTCTTTTAGAATCATTTTATCTGCTAGGAAATGACAAGACGTCGTAGATTTATCAAACTTACATTTTTCATTATTTGAGAAAATAATCAACATTTAACTTTGTCCAACAAGAATGTTTAACTGTACACATGTATTATTTGTATATTTTGGTCATGTTAATTGGTAAATGAACTATACCTTATACATAAGAGGGCTGTGACAATGACAACTTACATTTAGTGTATGCGATATGGACTGTAAGCGAATAATAGCCAATTTGAGAGCAAATTCTTTATTCATTTGTGATCGGAAATGGAACATGTGTTCACTCTACATATTTACGTATTTCAATTGGACGTGAAGATTGTATCAGAAACATATACTATCTATCATCAACAATACAATCAAATCAATACCAAATATTCATGGAGATGTTCATTCACGGAGCCAAGAGAAATACGTTCCTACATCTTCATGTGATTTGTCACATATTATTAGTTACACGGCGTTTTGACAGGGTGTACGGGACTGTAAGACCCTTGTACATTCTGTATTTTTCGGCTCCGCCTCAGGAAAATACAGAATGTACAAGGGTCCGCCTCAGGAAAATACAGAATGTACAAGGGTCTTACAGTCCCGTACACCCTGTCAAAACGCCGTGTAACGAATTTATTACCCTTAAGATCTTTATTTCAACACAGTTTACTCATTTTCGACCAAAATAAGTCATAACTAGACTGCGCTCCAAGCTCAGCATAGTGTGAACATCAAGAGTCGCGGTACGAAGCTAACGGCAGTTATATAAAGGGAGATAACTCTGTGACTAAAAATATCCGAATTAAAAGTGTTGTTAAATGAAATAATTAAAAAGAAGCATGTGTTCATATTGAATGAATGTAATGACACAATGGAAATTAACAATGATATAACATTAGAATCTCTCAATTGATGTTTGTCATTGTAAATTTTGATTCTGAAATTGTCAGTCGAGCGGCTGTTTTACTTCCGCATTCTATCTGAGGTCAAGGTCATCCGTATGACCCGTTTGGTATGTCACGTGACAAATTTGAAGGGGTGTACACTTCGTACACCCTGCCAAATCCGACTACACTATTAGTTACACGGCGTTTTGACAGGGTGTACGGGACATACATCTTCATGTGATTTGTCACATATTATTAGTTACACGGCGTTTTGACAGGGTGTACGGGACTGTAAGACCCTTGTACATTCTGTATTTTTCGGCTCCGCCTCAGGAAAATACAGAATGTACAAGGGTCCGCCTCAGGAAAATACAGAATGTACAAGGGTCTTACAGTCCCGTACACCCTGTCAAAACGCCGTGTAACGAATTTATTACCCTTAAGATCTTTTATTTCAACACAGTTTACTCATTTTCGACCAAAATAAGACCAACTAGACTGCGGTCCAAACTCAGCACAGTGTGAACATCAAGAGTCGCGGTACGGAGCTAACGGCAGTTATATAAAGGGAGATAACTCTGTGACTAAAAATATCCGAATTAAAAGTGTTCTTAAATGAAATAATTAAAGAGAAACATGTGTTCATATTGAATGAATGTAATAAGACAATGGACATTAACAATGACATAACATTAGAATCTCTCAATTGATGTTGGTCATTGTAAATTTTGATTCTGAAATTGGCAGTCGAGCGGCCGTTTTACTTCCGCATTCCAGCTGAGGTCAAGGTCATCCGTATGACCCGTTTGGTATGTCACGTGACACATTTGACGGGGTGTACACTTCGTACACCCTGCCAAATCCGACTACACGGGTATGTATGCTTTGGCTATTAACCAATCAGAATTCGGGTAATTTATCTTAAGGGTAATAAGGGTATGTATGCTTTGGTTATTGACAAATCAGAATTCGAGAAATTTATCTTAAGGGTAATAATGTTGCATATACATGTATCCATTATTGTTTTCAGAAGCCAGGTTAGGCGCAAGTGACACTGATATAGCTAAATTGATTGGCGATTTGCCACATGTCGTTTTGGATTCACTTATCGTTCAATCACATTCACTCACAAGAAAAAAAACCAAACCCCTAAAACTTAACTTTTACTCACTTTGTTGTTTTCGCATAATATGATTGGAATCGTTTATCGTTTTGTGTACAGTTCCTGAAGACATATGGCTTGTTGTTGGCAACAATCATATAACCAGATCAAAGTAACGATCTGTACACTTTCGCTCATCGTACATGATTTATCATTTATAGATCCATGATACATGTATTTATCTTTACAACATACCAGACGAATGCCAGTTTCTATCTGAAATCCAAAACTGAGAATAGCAAAACAAATTGACCTTTCCAAATGTTACTGCTAATGTGACTTTAATGTCATATAGCCCTTGAGAACATATTTACCAGTCCTTTATTGGTAGCTCACACCTGAATAGTTGATAAACTTATTGACAGTTGACTTCATGTTTATTAGCTTTATGCATATATGCGTCAAAATTTGAGTTCACAGAATAAATATGTAATATTTATTTTATCAGGAGCAGAAAGCTAACCCAGTTATCGTTTTATTATCGTATGACTTTAATGAGAACTGTGCAAACCGAAGTATCTTTATCAATCGGATTCCAACCAACGCGAACTGCGGATATGCAAGTTTTTCTAGGTACATAAAATGATCTCGCGAAATCGAAAATATAAGTTACCAATTGCAAGACAGTGTGTTTTATTCAAGTACAATGATTTAAGTAACTCCTGATTTAAATTATTATCACGTGATGTGCCGCACACTCCTAATTTGCACGTGCCTGACCCAGATAACGTTGATGACATGACACGGTTCATATTAGACTCACCAATAACTCAAGATGAACTTTTAACTGCAATTACACGACTAAAGAGTGGAAAGTCCGCTGGCTCTGACCTATTAATTGCTGAATTCTTTAAATATGCTTCTGACATTTTAATACCCTACCTCACCATTCTCTTTAACATAATGTTTGACAATGCATATTTTCCGGAACCCTGGTGTGTCGGTGTTATTATTCCTTTACATAAAAGTGGTAGCATTAACTCCCCTTCCAATTATAGAGGTATATCCCTGCTTAGTGTTATGGGTAAATTATATACTTCTATTATCAATAACAGGTTGACCTACTGGTGTGATGTATATGGTAAGATTGTAGAGTCTCAAGCTGGTTTTCGTCACGAGTACTCCACTATTGACAACATTTTTGTTCTCCAGTCAGTTATTGAAAGGTATCTCGGGAGGAGTAAAATTAAGATTTATGGTCTCTTCGTTGATTTTGCAAAAGCATTCGATAGCGTTAGACATATGAAACTATGGTCAGTTCTGAAAGAGAAGGGTGTTTCTACAAAAATGGTCGGATCTGTACAGTCTATATATAAATCGGTTAAAGCTTGTGTTAAATATAATAATTCTTTGTCGGATAGTTTCCCTTGTTCCGTCGGTGTCCGCCAAGGTTGCGTCCTCAGTCCACTTCTATTTTCTATTTTCATAAATGAGTTGGCTATAGAAATAGAGCAAAATTCTGGGCCAGGTATACAACTACATCCTGATACAACACAATTATTCTTGCTGCTTTTTGCAGATGATATCATATTACTTTCTGATTCTGTCGTGGGGCTCCAGAGACGTATTAATGCTTTGGAAAGATTCTGTGTCGAATATGGTATGGAGGTTAACTTGGATAAAACAAGAGTCGTCGTCTTTAAAAGAGGTGGATCCTTATCACGAAAGGAAAAGTGGTTCTTTAATGGTAAGAGGCTTGATTGTGTTAACTCCTATAAATATCTTGGTGTTACTTTTACTAGAAGTCTGTCTTGGTCCAGCCATTTTATGAATGCTTCATTGCAAGGAAAGAAGGCTCTATTTGCAATCTTTGGTTGTCTAAGAAATATCAAAGAGGTCCCTTACGACGTATATTTCCGTATTTTTGACATGAAAATTGCTCCTATTCTTCTTTATGGTGCGGAAATATGGGGATTCCACCAAAATGATTATATTGAGTCAGTCCATACATTGGCATGTAAAAGGTTTCTTGGAGTAAAATTGTCAACATCTAATAATGTCGCTCGGGGCGAATGTGGCCGGTTTCCTTTGCATATAATGGTTTATAAAAGGATTATCAAACATTGGTTAAATTTATTGTCTATGTCTAATTATCGTAATCCAAAAAAGTGTTATAATATGTTGGTACAAGCTTCTAATGCTGGAAAGATTAACTGGGCTTCTAAATGTAAACATTTGTTGTTTAGCTTAGGTTTTGGATATATTTGGGAGCAGCAGTCCGTCCTTAACCCCGTCTCATTTTTGTCTGAATTCACCTCCCGTTTAAGGTTAATTAATGAACAAGAGTGGCGAAGTTCTCTTCAAAATGGCGCCAAAACGTATATATATTCTTGTTTTAAGACATTCCTTTCAAAGGAATCGTATATTGGCTGCATCAGTTTTAAAAAGTTTAGGTATGCACTAGCTCAGTTCAGATGTTCTTCTCATCAGCTTCACATTGAAACTGGACGGTACGATAATACTGCTAGAAATGATAGGTTTTGTTACATGTGTAATAATAATTATGTAGAGGACGAGTATCACTTTCTGCTAGTCTGTCCACTATATAGGGAGCTAAGGCAACAATATATACCCTATAAATACCATGTTTTCCCGACCAAGTCAAAGTTTAATATTTTGATGTCAGTTTCCAATTGTGTATTATTGCGCAAATTATCAATGTACATTTATAAAGCTATGCTATTAAGAAAATCATCTCTGAAGTGTTAATTAATGAAATGTATCAATATGACGCACGTCTTGACAGTTGCTTCTGTAGTTATGGGCCGATGGCCTACACTATGCTTTGGAATAAAGAAATTGAATTGAATTATTGAAATATTTTCACACAAAAAACGGCTGCCGATGTTTTTTGTTTGATACTTGATAATTGGTTCTACTACCAGTACGTTTACCCTTTGAATATTTTTATGTGTGGAATGTACTTATATATTTTTTGGATAAAACGTATAACGTGCTTCGCCCCCTTTAAAATTAATCTTAGTCAGTTTGGTATCATTCCTGTTCGGAAGGTCGGGCACAAAATTAGCTTGTTTATGTTTTAGTTTGGTTCAACTTTAACAACCAGTTTGCTTCAAGAATCAATCAAGATTTTCGTCGCTTGTACAATCTCTCGTATTCAGTTGGATTTGAAATATTACTATAAACAGTGTATGAATACGAATAATAAAAAGTCAATTCCAACAGCACAACAAGATATTTTCTCTCTCTTAGGATGAAACAGATGTCCGACTGATTACGACATACTTGCATATTACACCTGAGTTTTCATCATTTTTGGCTACTCTTTGATCTGCAAACTTGTAAAGGCAATAAGCTTTCGCTGTTAGATTTCTATTTGCAGACAAAATAATATAATGCAACGGCTGTGGTTGTGAATATATTGCTACAATCACGACAACTTGTGCAAAAATACTTTTCTCATATAAATATATGCTGCATAAAAGCGTAGCCTGTTATGATTTTGTTCCAGAGTTCATGAATTCGTTTTAAATATGTAACTAACGCTGATAAGATTTCGTAGTGTATGCTGTTTTCTTCATATTCAATTATTGCTCTTAAATGGCCCTTGAATCAAAGCACGTTTTAAACGAATATAGGAATTATTTTCAAAATTGAATTCAGTTATTTAAGATCCAGGACTTATTGTTCTTAACATCTGTGTAGCAAAACATATATTTATATATATATATATGTTTCCGTCACTACTAATGACGTACATTTCATGTTAACAAGAACATGTTATTATATATCGACTTCTATAAGTATGCTCATTTGAATTTGACAAGGATAATTGGCACGATTGTCAAGAGTGTTTCATATATATTAAAATATCCTGAAGAAGTAAATGCCCTTTTAAAAATTATCGGTTTATATTGATCAATTTGTTTATCGGCATCCGTGTTGCTCCTACCATATCCTCATCTGTTATCATTAAGCTTTGTCATGTGCCTGTATAAATACAGAGTTTATGTCTGGCTAGCTAGGACAGGGACGTACGACATAAAGATGTAATCTAAGTGTGTTGCAAGTTATGAATTCTACACTTATTAAGAAACATTGTGAGGGAATATGCGTTACATGAGATGATTTATTGCAAATAGCTTAAAAGAAATGAAACACAATTTAAGATTTGATAAATTGAAGTATTGTGGTTTTCACCTAAAACACCCTTCGGATCAATGGCTCTGAAACGCAAGAGCATTCCCTAATTTGAGACGTTTCCTGCCTTACAGTCGCTCCGCACTTAATATAGAAGAGCAGCTCCGCACTTACGACAGAGAGCTTCCGGTCTAGAATATCGATTGATGTTACTGCATCATTAAGTCTTTTCAATGAAGATTATTTCTTTATCACCGCATAAGTTGTGACAGGATTGCAAAATCGCTTTTTATGTGGTTCACTTTTATTTCATGTTTGATTATGCAATGAATTGTGATAAATTCAAATAGACTATATGTTCAGAATATACATATGATGTGCATACACATGATAATCTTGCTTTTCTGCTACATGATTTGCAGTAGCTAGCTTTAACCAGACTGTTTTAAGATAATAAGTGTTTGTGAAAGGGTCGCAAAAGGTACATTAGTTTTTTTTCTAAATATTGAACTAAATCTAAGCAAAATGTTATAGTAAAATCTGGAGTAGATTAACTTATATGTACGTTACTTTTTTATATAAACAACACTACTCACAATGTTGAACTCACGTCGCTACAATATTCAGAGATAATGTGTAAAAATGTCATGCATAATGCATTTACGGACTTAAAACGTTGATAAAATAACAAGAGAGCCTCGAATCGTATTTCATTTCTTATAAGTGCTAGTTAATGGTCTCATGAATAACTAATTTCAAGCGAAGTATTTTTAACCCAAAAGAGCTCTGGGCAAATTACTGTCCCCTAACTGTATTCAACCTTAACCTGGACAGGAGTTTCAGAAGATGTACAATGCAATTTGTACAATCATATTTTTTTTGTGAATCAGTGATCAAGCCTTCGTTTTCCTACAATGTCTTAAGGTTACCTCAGAATCATTAACATTGTGAATGATTTGTTGACGAAAACTACATTCAGAGCATGATAAACTACCATGATTTTACACTGTCAGATATTCATACAAAAAGAAGAATATCCTTTAGGGATGTCTTTGTATCTTACTCATTTCTTTAACACCTGAAATACAGTATTCACATTGGACATGTAGAATGATTGATTTGGACACTTGGCATGCTTCACCAGGCTTCTGGCTTCACAAATAGAATAAAGAAGCATATTTGAATATCGAGTTATTTCCCCTGGGTTCATTTGACTCTCTATTTGCCCGTGGTCGATAGAGCCTTTGCTTTACTTCAAGTGACTGTTGACATCCTAACATTGAATGGGATTGACTGAGGCGTACGATGCTTATCCTTAAGCTTTAATCTTCTTGCCTCTTTCAATCCTCAGACGGAGACCGAATGCCCTAATGTACCTCTGGAAATCGGTCAAAACGAGGTCATATGCTAGAATTTTAGCCATTTCTATAAACTCCCCCTTTTCGTTATTTTCATATTTCAATTGTTTTCCTGTTCGAGGTAAATATTTTATAATTTGTCGTTGATAAACCAGATATAGTTTTGATATCATAAAAGACAAGAAAATGCGTAGAATATCAATTGTTTCCAATAAGAATTGATGTCAATCACTCCTGTAAGTCATGAAGCAAATAGGTTAACTAGAATGTTCCTTTTTTGTTCTTATTGTTTTTTGCACTCGTTTTAAATTGAATGGTAAATCATATTAATTAGTGAAGTAATGCCTTTCGGAAATATCGCTTAACAACGAAAATGTTATAGATGAATACTTATGGTATATGTATATATTCTTGAAAGAATATTTTCTATAAATAAATAATACAGATTGAGAAGTAAATGTTTTTAAAAAGAATGAGTTAAATGTCTGAGCAATATCGTATTATTTGAAGGTAAGATGCCATATTGGATGCTTCATGGAGATGTATACGAAATTGCTTTTAACGTCGCCTCTTCTTAGAAGAAACCTTAAATTAAATATTTGTATTGGCAAACTATTGCATCATTGAGGACCCCTATGATAAGATTTTAGGGGTCCTCCAGACATTTTCTGCGTCATATACACAGAAAGTTGATTCTCATAAAACCCTGAAAAATGATTGATTCAAAATCCATAGTTGCTTCATCTGGATCCTCGCATGTGGAAGCATAGATCTGCATCTGCATTACAAAAATTAATATTTCTGTCCAGTTTTGAAAAATATTATTATCTGTCCATCCTGGTCGATAGAGTTATGGCTTACGAGTACTGATTCCTTTTTATCGAGTGAAGGGTGAACAATTTGAAAGAGGTTTGTCCATGTGCTCTAATCACATTTTTGTGAACTTCCATAGTTGCTGGGGCAGATGGAAATGGGTTTATCTCACATGGGAAATCGGTTAAGAGTCATCGTGGTTTGTTGTTGCAGGCCAATCTTTGACCTGATATTCATTGATTCTCTTGTTTTGTGAAATATGAATTTTGAAATCTTTTTTTATGCGTTTTCAGTTTCAATTCAAGTCATTTTCTTAAACCGAAATTGTTGACATTGAATCAAATGAAAAAGGTTTTACCTTACTTTGTGCATCGGGAATTCATGATTTAGAGATTTTTACACACATTTTGTATCAGAAATGATATCTTTTCCTTATTTATTCATTTAGTTTATTTTCATATATTTATTTTCTTATTATTATGACATGATGAGGATACAACAGAGGAATACAGGACTTACCACCATTAATGAGCGTTTTCTGACAATGAGTGTCAATATAGCATAAAGCAAATTAAACCATTTCTCCCAATGGTGGGTTGAAAAAGACATACTGTTTGGTTAGAAAATATTTGAAAGAATAGACGTGATGATAATGATAAAGTAATAAAAATAATATATTCTTGATAAAAATGGGGTGTAATTTTTTCCTCTCAATCAGATTCTGTATCATTTGTGCCTTAAATGCTTGTAGAAAAGAAAAAAGGTAAGTAAGTTCATCGAAATCAAGCCAATTCACTTCTCTAAATGTGACGGAGCATCCGTCGAGCCACTTAATTCACCAGGGGGAAGTTAACCTTGTTGCTTGGTTTCATAATCAGGACGCCCCCTGGCGGGCAGAATAACTTCATGACCGATTACTCTACCATGAGTTCAAATTGGTATCCGTTACTTTTAGTAACCGAGCTAGGTTTGCATCCATTAAAATGGTGCGGTGGTTACTGCCGTTTTTCTGGACTCTGATGAGCCTGGTAGATCGTTTAATGGTATTTTAGAGTAAAATGACGTGCTGGCGAGTTATTTAAGATTAATTCTTTGGTAAATGAGTATTAATTATTGTCAATAGTTTGTGGGGGGTTCTGACCAAGGTGAATATACTGGAATGTCTCTTTGTTGTTATGTTTACTGACTGTTCAATTTTCAATTAGACTAAAATAACGTGATGGCTGAATATAATAGTACTTTTTTTAAGTATGGGTAAGGATTAATGACTTATTTCAGAAAACAACTAAGGTAAATGAGGCAATTGAGTGTTAAATTTCCGTTGCGACAATGATGTTCCTTTTTTGATAAGATACACGTAACCATCATAAAAATCAATGAGTTGAAATATTTTCAAAAACGGCATCAACGATCTGTTTTAATTTTTACTTTTATCCATTTTATTGAAAAATCTAATTGAATATTTTCAGAAATCTGAATATTTTAACAAGCAAAAACTTATTTATACCATTTTAATAACAACATTTTCGTCGACAGAGCATATTTGAATAACAATTTATGTAAAAAAAACCAGATGTATGCCAATTTGATGTCGTTATAACAATTTGTAAACATTCACAAAAAGGTGACCAAGAGCTTAAATGCTAATTTCCTTTTTGTAATAAACAATATTGATCTTTTCGAAAACCTTTAGATTAAGTGTTTATCTGTTAAGCATTATTCAATTTGTCACACTTACAGTAAAGACGACTGTTTCGATGTATCCTTGATAACCCTAACATTATGTATTTTTAAAAACCTAGTTTGAATATTGATACAAATTGCAAATAATATGAATTTAAGAAACTTTTTATATGTTCTTTTACACTGAACCCCTACAGAATATCGAACTTCCGTCACTCCTAGAAACACATTTCCGTGAATACCTATGAATTTGGAAAGGCAATGCTGCATCGGTTTGGTACTCTGTTTACGATTAATTAAATTACTGTGCCCCAAAGTCAATTCAATTTGAAATGCACTAAAAATATATGATATCAGATCATGCAATCGCACTGTGCTTGAACAGCCGGGAAATGATATTGAAATATGTTTTTCATCATTTCTAAATTGTATTAGTGTGTGAAAAAGTCGGGGATAACATTGACTATTTCATGCATATTTCAACGTTATGTCCATGGATAATTAGAATGATATATGTGTTTTGAGAATAAATATGAATCTACATTTTAACGACTTGAGTTGAAAGAACTCTTGGTGATAAAGAGAATGTATGTCGAAATATGTAATTGAAAGTAGTTCAAAGCACCATCATCAATTAACATAACCTATCTGATGATACAAGGCTTTTCAATCTTGCAAAATAAACCTTTGAAGTGTTGAACTGCTCATTTGAAGACACAAAATAAGTGTAAATGTTGAATGTATTGAACAAATTAAAATGGTTTCAGTATAAAACCAAAATGTGGTTTCTATTGGCATTGTCACTTTCAATTGTCATGGTTACCAGATTGGAACCTGTTCCTTACGCCACTATCGTCAACTTTTGACATTTCTAGGAGAAGAACTCAATATATTGGATGAAGTCAGTATGAAATAGAGAAGATGTCACTGAATCAATGACACATTTCTCACGCGCACGTCTCTCCGTCAATGATTGAAGTGTCCACTGTGACGGACACAGTATTGACCAAAGTCCATTATTCAATCTGCGGCCAGGTTTAACTGTCGCGCGAATACCGACCTCAGACAATAACCTTTACGAAAGTCCACCGTCTACACTGGTCTGGACGTTTGACGGTGAGAAATTCATTGACTCTTACCCAAAATAAGGTATCTATGTTGAGTTTTCGCAACCTAAAAATGGCACGTTCTCTTTGGGAACCTTTTGGAGGACATTGGCCGCATCACATAACACTTTGTCACCAAGTTCAAACAGGAATTTTGTAAATTGAATTCAGGATTAAACTTAGAGGCTTTAAAGGTAAACTTGAAAGGAACAGTGTCTGTTACAACGTGATGTTTTGTGACTGGCAAGAAGTTACTTCATCAGACAAAAATCATTTTCGACCACAAGAAGTCTGAACTGTTGAATTTGATAATCTCTTATATATAGGCTCTTAGAAGACCATTCATAGAGGACAGAAAGCACCCTTGCATGGAGGTCGTTGTGTCATCAGATTTTTCTTTTGGTGGACTGTAATAGCTTGCTATTTATGGCTTTCTTGACATACATGTAAAAAATATATTAAAATTTGATTGCCATCGACTTTTGAAGGTTTCTATAGCAACATGAGCCATTGCAGTGGTTACCAAGACACCGGTCATATATGAACGACATGAAAAAGATTAACAAATACTCAAAGAGTTAAATTAACCAAGTACTCAAATTGGGTTGTGACATTTGTTTCCTTTGCAGAAACCTTTTTAAAACCTTTGTATTGTAGTGCTTGTTTTTGTATCCGCGTAGCTCCTACCTTAACCTGATTTACATACATACTAATTAATTCAAGCAATGAAATCACTCATACAACAGTAGTGGCAGTACTCGTAGTAAAGATTCAAGATGCAAGTTATTTTGCTTCGTGATCCTTCAATAACAATATTTTGGTTGAAATAATGCCAAATGTTAAAAGAGTTTAAATACAAAGCAGAATGGAGTTGACATTAAAGGGACAGTCTGCTTTGAAAAGACATCATTGTCCTCTATTTAGTAGTAAAGAAATGTTGCCAATGAGGTACTTCAATGAGATCTTCTTGTAGTCAGACATTGTGACAGTCTAGCATCAACGAAAGTGTGTCTCTAAGTTTTTACCTAATTATAATCCTCACCAAGGACGATCCTTTCTCTATTTTGATAATGATAAACATAGTTTCATTAAATCTTAATTTCACGTTACCGTCACTAACACTGAACCTTTAAAAGCGTGGCACCTGATAACGAACAGTTTCCAAATAAATTGAATTTGGTTTTTTAAGCAAAGAAAGGATTGACGTATGGCCCTGTTTGTTTAAGCACATTGCTGTTTATCTTCTTCGCTTTGTCCTTTGTTGAAATAATCTCTAACTCCTGGGGTTGATATCGACATCGATTGGCCAATGACGTCATTGAAATTAGCCAAAACCATTATTTGATTTCAGTCTCGACGTCTACCGTGCTCTTTGTCTATGCGCGGTATCTAGGAGCTAGAGGATCGATTTCCCATCTCAAGATAATGCCTCCTTCCTAACAAACTATACTCAGGCAAACCTCGACCGTGAGTTCCAAGGGTGGATAAGCCCGCTCCAAGGGTCTATTTCGGAGCTCCGGAAGAGCTTACGAAATCCTTGTTCAGTGGTGTACAAACACTAAAGCAAAGTGGCTGTGGTCTTTAGAGACTTGACTCGAAATGGATAGCTGCTAAGTTTTGAGCGATGAGATAAGAGGTTGCGAAATGAGTAAAAACATTGTATATGAGAGCTTCATGACTTGCCTTGTTGATATTTTTGGATGTTTCAAGGTCATTTAATTCTGTTTTCTTAGTAAACAATGTTCTTGATAATCCTATATTAACTTAAAGACAACGAGCTACATATAGAACCTTACAAGCAACAGTATGCAAATGTCGAAAATGTGTAAAACTAGACATGAGAAGAAGATGATTGTGTCTCCATTTATTTTACAGACAAATTTATGCTCTTTTGAGTCACAGGTATAATGTGAGAAACCCTACACACATAATGTCCTTGTTTGCCAGAGAGGATCTGACTGGTTTAAAAAACATAATTCTGATCTTATGTTTTTTATACCCCCGCCTTACAGCGTAAGCGGGGTTATATAGCATTCATTCTTTCCGTCCGTCCGTCCGTCTGTCCGTCTGTCCGTCTGTCCGTCCATCCCAAAACTTTGTGCGGAGCAGATCTCAAAAACTATGCATGCTAGCCTCATCAAACTTCATACACATGTCAACCATGATCCCTAGTTGTGCCTTTTGAGGGTTAGAACTTTTTCTGAATTTTCATTTTTGCGGTTTCCATGGAAACGTGACAAAAAAGTGACTCTTTGAGGAACTCGTTTTGTGCGGAGCATATCTTCAAAACTATGCATGCTAGCTTCATCAACCTTCATACAGATGTCAACCATGATCCCTAGATGTGCCTTTTGAGGGTTAGAACTATTTCTGAATTTTCATTTTTGCGGTTTCCATGGAAACGTGACTAAAAAGTGACTCTTTGAGGAAGTCGTTTTGTGCAGAGCATATCTCCAAAACTATGCACGCTAGCCTCATCAAACTTCATACAGATGTCAACCATGATCCCTAGTTGTGCCTTTTGAGGGTTAGAACTATTTCTGAATTTTCATTGTTGCGGTTTCCATGGAAACGTGACTAAAAAGGTGACTCTTTGAGGAAGTCGTTTTGTGCGGAGCATATCTCCAAAACTATGCATGCTAGCTTCACCAAACTTCATACACTTACCAATCATGATCCCTCGTTGTGCCTTTTAAGGGTTAGACCAACAAATTATTTTTATTTTTTGCGGTTTCCATGGAAACATGACTTAAACAGTGACTCTTCGACCAAGTCTTTTGTCCGGAGCATATCTCCCAAACTATTCATTCTAGCTTCACCAAACTTCATACACTTATCAACCATGATCCCTAGATGTGCCATTTGAGGATTAGACCATCACATTTTTGTTATTTTTGGAAACATGATTAAAACAGTGATTCTATGATAAATTACTTTGTTCTGAACATATTTCATTAAATATATATACATCTCAGCTTCACCAAATTTGCTACATATGTCAATCGTGATTGCTGGATATGCCTTGTGAGAGTTAAACGATATATATGGATTTTCTTCTCTGTGGTTTCTTTGGAAAACATAACTTACAAAGTGACTCAACAAAAATAATTTTGTCCTCAGTGCATCTCGTAGAATATTCATGAGAACTACGTCAAATTTGGACCAAAGATCAACCATTATCTCTAGATGTACCCTTTTAATTGTAAAACCTATTAATGAATTCGGTATTTGGGTTTCAGTTGAAAGAAGACTTACATAATGACTTACTGTACACTCAACTATCATTCTTTAACCAATATTAATCAGTTTTACTATTTGAAATTCTTTGAACAAAGTGGGGAGCGGGGGTATGTGAGCTTTGCTCGCTTCTTCACTTGTTTAACAATTAACATCATCTTAGATAATGAGTAACTCATGATTTTAAAAAATCGGGAAATTTACCGCAAATTATTCAAATTTTATTTTTGAAATAAGCTTCTGTAGACAGATCAAAGATTGTATATGCTTAATTGGTTATATAACGTTTATGATATTGTAATTTTAATGATAACTATTTCATCAGATGGTCAAATGAGAAATATGTCAATATTTATAGTTCTAAACTTTACCTATTTCCATTTTCAAATGAGGCATTCATAACCAATTAATGATTTACTTTGAATCAAGCGAAAATTATTTTTGTCTCACTGTTTCACTGCATATGCATTTGTATGAACGTCACAACTCATATATTGTGATTAGTAGCTTTCCTGAGGAATAAAATGCAATAGAAAAGGGGAGACACAATAAGAGTTCCGATATTATGATTTGATATACGCTCAATTGTACTGTCTGTCTTTTCCCAAATGTATAAGGCTTGTTTTAGTTCGTATCGATCTCTATCTCCCATCTCCAATGTACAACTTTGCGATCAGAGGTGAATATCTTGGGTAAGAACATACGAGTTACCCCCCTTCTCTGCTAACTTTAGACAGAGTAAAATCTTCATGTTGCATCTAAATGTCTAGTCTTCTTCGTTCAGCATTACATTTATCATAAACTATACAATACATTTTTTTTAAATGTTTTTTCTATTAAAGAATGTGTAATCCCTAAGTTTTGTTTCGCGTTACAATATATTAACACGAATATGAAATTATTACGATTGGTTCTGCACGATTACAAGTATTTAATCGTCTTTAGTATCTGTTAACAAGTAAAAGGAACCTTCATGGCTGCTTACAGTGTCCGTACTTTCCAAGGCGTCAATATTTCATCACATTAGTAATTGTCACTGTCGAAAGTGTGAAAAACAACATCTACTAACTTCTTGTCACTTAAAATTCTTCTGTAAAAAGGAATTTACACTCGTAAACAATAAATATCAATGTATCCTTCGATTTGTTTACATCAATAACATTTACTGAATTTAATGTCATTGTGGTTTATCATTTAAGTGGAAAAAATAGCATCTATACAAACTGTGTACGACCTTATATGATACACACATTCGTGTATCATTGTGTTTTGAGTGAGTGAGTTGTTGTTTTACTCCGCTTGGGCAATATTTCAGCCGTTAGCGGCGTGTATTGTGTTTTGAGATCTCGTCTCAAATAATACCAGCTGTTAAAATTGGCGAAAGAGATGCTTATAAGTGAAGACGTTAGAAGTAACAGGAATGTTGCTACATGTATATATTTCATGGTAAGGGAAATTAAAAACGTACAAGTAAATGACAGCATATATATATATTTTGATTGAAAATGGAAAATGCAAGCGATTCATTCAAAGACTCATATCCTATGGATATCCCAAATATTAAAATCTTGGTTTGCTCGACCATCCAAAATTGGCTAAATGTCTTGCCTTATTAATTCCGATTCTAAAGTAATGCATCCCAATAAACAGTGAATGGAGAAAAGGATATAAAGTTGTAATTGACACAAGTTTTGCAAACAATACTGCCTATATCATTCACTTATATTCGATCGCCCACTCATTTATATCGATAATGTTTATGGTGATTGATCAATTAATAAACTTTTCATCTTATAACATACGAAGTTAACACATCACTTTTTTTCATCAAATGGTGCCTATTTATCATATAAAAAGTTTAACATATATAATTATTCCTTCTTAGACAAATATAATTATATACATGTACGTTAATGTATAAGGGAAGAAAAGGCATCATTTATTAAATATACAGAAATGTTCATTATTGTAAAAACACCTTTATCAAGTTTCTTTCAATAATATATTTCAGTCGTTCAATATCATTTGTTTGATAAATTGACTTCAATAAGGAACAAAATGATCATGCAAGAAATGAATTCCAACTGGTATTTCTACTTTTCCAACTGAAAATAACATAATTTAATCTTACCATGTTTCGTCAGAGTGACATGAAAATATATATTCAACTTTTTTGTCATTGTCAATGTCAATTCCTTTTTAATTCATAGGAGTATTCTGGTCACATCGAGAGAACCGGGACTCGAAGCAAAATGAGTCTTCGCAGAGGAGAGCGATCTAAACACAGGGGAAGTTACTCTTTGGAACCTGGCGGTGAGTACCACTAGAAATTCATATCAACACCGTTATATACGATACATGGACCGGATCATATTGTACTGCATTTGCTAGTACACAATGTATATGTCTTGAATTGTGGGAAGTAGTATGAATAATGCTTTTTATTAAATTATTGTTGTAAATTGGCCTCTTCTATACTGTATACAATGAATTTCATCATGCATGTATTTCGATTTAACACTAGACTGATTATTCAGATTGATGCACTCTCTTATCGATCATAGTGCATCTACATGCAATGAATATGTTTATAACATTTATGTCAATTTATACATTCACATATGTACATTGTATGTTGCGCATTTTCATCCCGGATGATACGTTATTCCTTTTCATTATCTTGTCATATGGGAGACGAACAATGATATGAATTACTTGAAATGATTATCGAAATCGGGAATACATTCCGAGACACTATGTATGTTTGATAATCTTTAAACTTTAAAATGTAGGGTCAAAAAGATGCAAGATCATCATTAAATAACTCGATTCAGAAAAATTGGAACAATTTATCCGCAATTATATTTCGCTAAGAGATTTAATAATTTTTTATTCTATTTTATGTTATAGTAATATTTAAAATTGTTGTCAAGAGATATCTACAGTTAATGCTGATTTGTTATAGGTATATAGTATATTTGAGAGAAACTGATGGCGTACGAATGCCCTATATCTATCATATAATTTCCATGTTCTTAATGTATGCTTCTTTCAGTGGCATATTGTA
The DNA here is from genome assembly GCA_916613615.1 of Steromphala cineraria. Lineage (NCBI taxonomy): Eukaryota > Metazoa > Mollusca > Gastropoda > Trochida > Trochidae > Steromphala > Steromphala cineraria. Next base: position 23,277,392 of record OU744731.1, read on the forward strand.
ATGATAATGCTGAAATGTGATGCACGAGTGAGAAATTAATAAGCACATCATCATAACTAAATCCATAATCCATTCATCAACAGAATAATAGGTAAACTATTAAAATGCACAATTCACTCAGTGAATACTTTACTCTGCTATTTTCTATTTATAAATTGATTCAGTGATCGAATAATGAAGTTTCGAGTGTCCATTTCCCATATTAATATCCATAATGAAAGAACCCGCAGTTGTATCACGTTCTATTATGCTATTTAGTCATAAAGTTTTCGTCTATTTGTTAGTATCATCACACATATAGACACATACTAAAATGATAAGTTGCTATTTATTTTTAGGATATCCTTTGATAATCATTTGATCAAATACGTTAAAATGTCTTTATTTTAAAAGGACAGTAGCACGTTTTAGGGGAAATATAAGGTGATGTCAGGAAAATGAAAATAAATGGTTCCAATTGAAAGACAATGTATTAAATCTATATGAAGTAGTCATAAATCAAATATATGATGTTAAGTTTAGTCACGCAATAATGGCGGCCAATGGACTTTGCTATTTGAATCTTTTTAATTTGTTCGGTTACTATAGATGATTGGTTTGTGTAATGAGATTGTTGACACTAACACAACAATACATTAAGAATTAACGAACAATTATCAGTGAAAAATTGGAAATGTAATTTTTTCGAAAAAACGTTTTACTACACCTTTAAGATACTTAAGTAAAAGATCAAAAAGTTATATAATATGATGTTACTTTTATCGGGTTTGTCACTTACAGCATGTGGAGGTCGTTGTTTTTAGATTAAGAAATAAAGAAAGGAATTCATCGTATGATTAAACTTTAGTTTTGGAACTAAAAGAAACGAGCTACTGTTTCACTACCTATGTTTACTGTAAGAATTGAAAACTATAGCTATTAATAACAAATGCACATATTGGGTGTCCCTTAGATAAGTTGCGGCACATTGTCTTTGATGTTTAATGAACAGACACTAACGTGATAATGAACACCTGGTATTGACAAGCGACCCTTTGATGTTATTAATAACTCATCTGTAAATAGATGTATACTTAAACATTAGCAATACTTGCTTCGGAGCAAATGAATATTTGGTTAATACTGTCGAATCTGTAATTGAGGTATTCTATTGATTCGTATGATGAATCTACATACTTATATTATTCGATATATTCTTATCATGTATCTTTATGAGTTCTTCATCAATATATCGAATTCTTGATGAGTAGCTTGCAAAATACCACATACCATGGATGCCCGATTTCACTGATGTTTTATGTTTGAAACACCTGACAATTAAGTATATTTGATTGTTCGAAATGTTTAAAGTATATATAGTTGACTGTTCGAAATGTTTAAGGTATATAGAGTTGATTGTTCGAAATGTTTCAAAGGTATACATGTATATAGTTGATTGTTCGAAATGTTTAAAGTACAAAGTTGATTGTTCGAAATGTTTAAGTTATATAAGGTTGATTGTTCGAAATGTTTAAGGTATATAAAGTTGATTGTTCGAAATGTTTCAAAGGTATATAATGTTTATTGTTCGAAATGTTTAAGGTATATATAGTCGATTGTTCGAAATGTTTAAGGTATATATAGTCGATTGTTCGAAATGTTTAAGGTATATAAACTTGATTGTTCGACATTCTAAGGTACACAGATAGTTTTACCCTGCACGTTACGTAGTCTTTGTATCTGCATTATGTTTTATCATGGTCATGAAATCGTGATTTCCAAATTACCTTGTGTTATTTGTTCATGCAATCAATTTGAAAACTAATCAAGTTTTATCCTACCTTACGTTAACATGCAGCGATAAATAATTCAAAGTGTCGTCAACAACGTTGAAGCCATAAATGGTTAATTATCATAATTGTCAAAAGTTCATATCAAAGGACACGCCGCTAATGGCTGAAATACTGCCCAAGCGGAGTAAAACAATAACTCACTCACTCGCTCATATCAAAGGTTAAAAAGAATGATCACGCTAAAATAATAAAAATATTATGTAATTTGTGTAACTCTTTTATAACTTGTCGTTTTTACAATTCTTTGTTATCGTATCGTAACTTTTGGACAATTCAAGGTAATATCATTTTACTATAACATCATAAATTTGATGACGTCACAATACAACTCTATCACTAAGTCAGGTTAGAAATGTTAAGCAACATTTCAACAGTGAGCCATATATAACCAGCATTCTACAAACACAGATTCATATTTTGTAAGATGAACACAATAAATGCATCAAGACTTTATTCAAATAACGTAAATAATCCTGAATGATCCACACGAGCAGGACAAGCTATGGTTAAATATGTCTGCCAGTTATCCGGGCTCCATCCAGTTATAGGTTCATTATAGACTGTCTCGCGTGGTTATTGTGGTCACTGCGCCGGTTCGGACTGATTGGAAGGGTCAATTATTGATAAGATCCGCTACAGGCAGTTACTGACCGTTGTCCATTTAATATATCTCAGCGGTCAGTCTGCCTAATTAGACCAATCCAATCCACTCAGGATGGACTTGCTTGTCACATTTTTGCATTTCAATGTTTGTCATTAAACTGGTAGCTGCTTTTGAGTTCTTGAAACCTTAAAAAGTTCAGTTGATATCCCCTTATTAATGTTGATAGCTGCAAGTTCCAATATAATTGTAAGTATCTTGTTAGCACCTATGTGTATGTAATATTGCAGAAAAACATCATTTCAAAAAATAACCAAGAAGGGTTTCATTCATTAGAAACGGTGAATAAAAGGTATCTGTAAATAACATAGTATCTTGTTAACGAAACAGTCAGTTGCTATTTTCACTCCAAGGAAACTGGACGAAATTATATGTTGCCAATCCTAAAACATTATTTCAAAAAAATGGGAATTCTTAAGTATGCTTAAATGTATATATAAGTTAGAAGAGGATATCGCAAAAAGTAGTAAACATGTATTGAATGCCATACATAGATGATAATTATTCGAATCGCCTTCACCGAAGTGACAACAAATGTTACCTACCCAGAAGAATAGTTTTTATTAAAAGGGAGTTTATTATGCTTTAATCTTAGAGTATGTCATAGAAGAAGAAGTCTAATAAGAACCAACTTCTTTAAGAGGCATTATAAAAATTGGAAGGACAATAAAGAAGAGGAATTTGTTGATGACAACTTCTGTATTCATGATATGCGACGTTTCGACACAGGATCTTGTGTCGTTCTCAAGCAGAGGAAAATCTGTTTCAGACTTGCTTGAGAACTTCGCAAACCATGAATAAAGAAGTTGTCATCCATATATTCTTCTTATAATAAGAACTAGTTATCGTGAACAGAATGCCCCCAGCTCCTATAGGGATAATCGTATTCGTAAACATCTTCAATTCAGTATTGTGGTCCCTTTACCGAAATGGAATCATGACGTCATTGGACTATTTTCATCCCGTAGAGGAATTATATTGTCGAAGAGAAGAAGGAACGCTATTAGCCTTTAATATGAACTTGCGTGACACAGATCGACTGGAGACAGCGGGCTCTTTATTAAATGTCATTCGGTTAACACCGGCAAAATGGCATAAAACACAACTACATATGCATACTGTAGTTTTGATGGCGATGTTTCTTAATGGAATTCACTTCTCTGTAACATGAAATCTTCATTAGGTACAGCGCGATTTATATCCCTGTTGATTTCATTTATGCCGAAGACGAAATAGACAATTTCTCATAAGATAACTGTGAAAATATTAGAGGATAGAGTTTCAGGATGCATATTGAAAATCTAAGTAATAATTTATTGCATGTACGGATTGCTAAGATTTAAAAATGATTGCTAACCACTTATGATATTTTATTTAGCCCAATATTTATTAACACTGTCTTCGACATAACGATTTTAAGGAAAACATGAGACTTGTGTGGCAGATATTAAAAGAAAGAAACTATGCATTGACTACTATATGTACATATTGTTAATTCTTTCCATGAAGGTTACTTCATTTATCTCTGCCGTGCAACAAATCATTAGTTACTTAAAGATGTTATGACATCAGCATTTGGTGGCTATTCCTTATGATTAAATTTACTTTTATCCCTTTATCAAAGTTCTTGATATTTTTTATTTGGTGTTGCACGGATTATAGTTTCTGAAAAAAGCTTTTGTAATTGTAGCCCTCACTGATCACTGATTTGTAAAAAAGAACACAAAACTACTGCCTTATTGTTGTAAGCCTTATTGTTTTAACATTTAGAATCTTAGTATTTACATCTGAACGCCATTATAGTTTATATAAATATATTCATATGAATTATTCTCCAACAGTAACTCCATTTACAAAACGCCTAGGTGGTTGCATGTCTCATTGATAACTTAAGTGTAATGGTGATGTATTGTAGATAAACTTTATATTAGCACTGTTTCCTTTGGTCAAGAAGTCGCTGATGGTCAAGAGCTGATTGTCTCGACGACTGCCTCACAAATGCAGTTTACGTGTGCAGGAACAGGAGATTTTGAACGGGTTGTAGCTACCCTTTCTATGAATATTGGTAGTAGGCTGCTAGCGAAAAGTACAACAATTTAACTTGTTGCAAAGCAAACTTAATTTATCAAAATTTTATTAAATGAATCCTAAATAACGTACAAAGTTGCTTAGATACATGAATTCATTTCTCTATCTCAAATAATTGAAAGATATCCACACAAAAATGGCCGTCTTCAGTTTTTGCTTGATTCATGATAATTTCGTCTACGACTTCGTTTAATAGGGTTGAGTAATGAGATTCTTGACCCTCCAAAGATATACAATTGACGTAAACTGATATTCATAAGGGCAATATTGAAGAAATACAATTCCACGAAACGTGCTTCTGCCCCTATAACATTTATTGTACGTAGATGTGAGACAGGTGAAGTAAACTTGCAAATTTAGGAGCTGTGAGACAGACTGAAAGACAGAAGAGAAATTAAAACGTAGTTCCGTTGAAGGACACTGCATTGTATTAGCACTAATCTAATTACTCTCAGGTTGTGAGCAGTCCTTTTAAAAATACTAACGCAGGCAAGAACACAAAGCGAAGCCGGCAAGAGGTGTTAAATTAGATTGCCTTCTGTCCTAACACAATTTGCCGTGAATGGAAATAAGGTTTCTTTGTTGAAGCGGGGAGGCGGAATCTCCTTCTCTGTCATCGTAACCACAGGCATGAAATGCTTTCACTTACCCCTTCACTTAATCGCTGGTTTCCAGGGACTCCATTTTCTTCTTTTAAACATCAGTTGAAAGAATGAAACATAGTTTATATCCGGCGTATCAATTAATTACTTCTTTAACTTCAGTTACAAGATAGGAGATCGTTAAAATAATTAATCGTTGCATATTATAAATTGACAGGGTTATTAATGTATTCAGACATTAAAACATCTCGTTATTCAACGTTAACATCCGCACTAGTAATATAAAGCATCAATCGAAAACTGCTGAAGGTCATTTGTGTGTGTACGTCTTTAGTCATTTAAAGTAAGTAAGTAAGTACTCGCGTAGCTTAACCTCACTTGGCACGATCGTTTTAAAACTGCTACAATTTAGGAAGATTGTAGTGCAATTGGCAACAATTGTTTTCATTTTCGTGAGATCTCTATATTAACCTAATCAACGTGTCACTGTCCGTTCTATTAATGCTTGTAAAATATTCTTTTGTATATTTTTGTCTAAGTTGCAAATATATACATACATAATTATATGACACTGCAACGACATAATATTATACATGTCCAATTAAGGAAAAAAGGTAGGTAAAGAAACAACCATTTACATAATATTGGTACTGTTGCGATTTGGGGGAGGTAATATTGCTGTTACAAATTGAAATATCGTTACGAAATATGCAGTAGACAGCCAATTATTTAAATGGAGTCACCTTATTCCCAGCAGTCACAATTCCAATACCCACCCACTCAATTTCTGTTAATAAATCCTTTACAACCCTGCAGCATGAATCAGAACTGTTTATAATACCTGTTTTTCGTCTGTAGTGTTATCAAAATGATTTACCATTTTTCGTTTCATTCTCTCGACTTATGGTACAAAGATGTTTCTATTGCTCCCCCATCTGGTAGTGAAAGTCAACAACAAAGAAAATAAATGTACGTTTATTCCTAATGGTTCAGAAGGGGAAATGATAGTTATCTCAATCAATTCCACAAACCGCACGTAGCTTTGGATCGTTTGATGTGTCCATACCAGATTTCTGCCTTTATACCGTTATTTCTCATTTGGTTACCTAGCAACGCTTTCAATCCTGACTTTTGAAATGAAGAGTTGTCACGGAAGAAATTCCTATGCTTTTTTTTGCAACAAGTCAACCATTCCTACTCAGTAAACTTTGTTTTTATAAATTGTAGATTTTTATGAAAACACACCTTGAAAATGTTTTGGTAACGTTGATGTGAAATCTGTATGCTTTCTATGTTTCATGTATGGTGCCGGTATGATATATGTTGAATCGATATTTGCATGACAGCAAATGGTTGCACGCATGATTAAAATAGCCATCAAAAGAAACAAAGCAGTAATTGAGTAGGATTGTGAAATGGAATTCAACACTTAAAAACCCCAGTTCGCCCTGATAGTGATATTGAATTTCAAACACAAGGGAAGTAAAAAAAACGATAAAATGAAAGAAAAATAATATCATATCATGATATCTCGTCAAGGAAAACCTTGATGGATGAATCATTCTTTTAAATAGCAGAAAAGTGATGATCAACGTGATTATTTGAAAAGCAAGTTATAATTCAAAACCTTTCAAAATGGTATCATAACAAAAACAATTTTTAAATCTCGCAAGGATCTGACAAAGATTTTTTTTTTATTAATAATGTAAAACATAAATCACTTATCAAAGTAGGTTAGAGAATGTTGTCTTCAAGTGTATACATTCAATTTACACTTCATTTTCTTTCACAATCATAGTTCGTTTATCAAAAAGGACTCTTTTGTAAATTAAGAAAAAAATTGAATCATATCGAAACCTAAAATACATGTATGTAAGCAACATGTATATAAGTATAGAAATACAATTTGCTCTCTCGTTTCATTATAGAAAGTCTCTTGTTTTAATGCCAGAGAAAGCATTTCATTGCGTCCTTACAGTTTGATTATTACTATTAAGTATAGTACTTTTCATTAGACTTTATACTCTTTGATTTTCACTTTAAAATGAAAGAAATAAATTGATAACAAATTCTCACTAACATTGCTAACATGGAACCTTTAGCTATTTGCATTTATGTTTTGTAATTTTTTGTCGTATAGTGTCAGGAATACATAAAGACTAATATAATAGCGCCAACGCAACTAGCCTATTCACTAGCTATTGAGAAATTAATGTTGTTTATTTGAAGTAACATTTTCAAAGTTCCAAGAATTTGTATTAACATTTTTTGAAAGACTGGAATTCCGGAACTATTGTCTATGCTTGGAGACATAGTTGTTTTGATGGTATTCCTTGATAATTATGAAACTTAATGTTTAATAATTGTTTATTCAAAAAACAAGAATACAAACCAAATCAAATGAATAATAATATTTTGTTGGACTTTCACTTGCAGACATGATTGCATTGCCTCCGGTTTTATTATTAGACAATCATTTTCGTTTAACTTCAAAAGCATCTTATTTGAAAGGCAAATTTCTAAGGCGTGTTCCTTCATACACTTCCTTTGCAAGCTTTTTAAACAAAGGGTTAAACTAATTATCTATATTCATAGATATTGAACGCTTTGTACGCTTTGATCCCATCATATCCTTAAAAGGGGAAGTAACATGTTTTAGGTTATTGTCGTTGATGATAATATCAAACGTTTTATTGAATATTAAGAATTTGTTCAAAATGTACATGCATTTCTATCCCTTATGTTTTTTTCATAATAAATTTTATCTCTAATTTTCCAAAGTGAATATTTGATAACAATCCTAACAAACAATAAAATATTGTCGATGAATATTATATTTCATCATAACATTATACAACATGTTTGACCATCCTTAATATTCTGATTGATTTAGCATAGGTGGTCAATAAAAGATGCACAATTTGAATTTATGAAAAACAAAACACATAAAATTCAATTCAAATATGACCTCATCGTTACCATTATTCAACATTTTGACCATCCTCTGTCCATTAGCCGATGGTTTTCATATCGCTAAACGGTTTTCACATCGAAGGGAAACTCAATAATTGCTATGGATGAAAATAGAATACCTCAATATTCAAATCGGTAACATCCTTTTTTCATTTTGTTGAGTTTTCAAAACATCCATCCTCATTATCCTCATTATCCTAGACATATAAAATCTTCACCATCATCTAACATCATTGACCATCCTCTGATCTAACGCCGGTGGGTTGTCGTGTTAGTGAACGGTTTTGCCATTGAAAGGAAGCTCAATAATTGCTATGGACGTGTATAGGATTGACCAACCCTTGCTGACGCGTTCTCCTTCCACATCTAGAATACTGAGACATAAATGGGCTTTGTAAGGACCGTAAATCAAGCTATCAAATCGCCAGGAGACAGGTTGGGATTTAACTTTATCCCCTTCTCGGGCTGGCCAGTGTGAATTCGGACCAGTGACTCATGATGGTCATGTGGTCAGTGTTGGTCAGTCTTTGTAGAAGTGAAGATTGTTGGAAGGTCGTACACCAAAATGGAGTTGCTTGTCTTCTTATGTATGGTGGACATCGTATTGGATATTTTCTAGAATGAGTTATTTTTATATTTGTGTTTTACAATGTTATTTATGTTATAGATGCCAATTCGTGATTCGCTTCAATTTTCACTTAAAATATCATGTAAACATTGATACACAAGTTCCAAACACATTGCCAGTTCATCTACACAACAGTTACGTTTGGAATTCGTGATTTTTTTTTCTGAATCACGTTATAATATCTTAGCCTGTTGTCCTAACCAGATCCCTTTCAAATCACCAATTTGCCCCTTCTCTAACTTACGCCTTTATTCACATTTCTGTTCCATTTTCCCAATGTCTTGAACTTTGTTTTCCTTCTTCTTTTTCTCCTCTTACTACATCTCGTTCTTGTATCCCTCACCTTCTCTTTCTCGCATCTAACTCTTTTCTCTTCCTTGTAACATATTCCAATATAACCCATTCCCTTCCTTAAACCTTCAATCAATGTTTTCTCGTCGTGTTCACTCATCTTCCTGTTCCCCATTCTCATACCATTCTTCCCTCTCTAAGCTCCAACTCTATCCCTTGTCCCATCCAACCCCTATTTCCCCTTTCTCTTTCGTTCTACATTTATCTTCCTCCAACTCTGATAATTCACATTCCTATGCCACTTGTAAGGTTCTAGTAGGGAGGGTATTTATACGACTTTGCTCTCATCGATCCGGCCAATTGTGAAGGCAGTCCTAGATGTACACTCGACATTAAAGCGACATCCCTTGCTGGGGTCTATGTATGTCATGAGTTTCATTGATCTCTACAGCAATAGACGATTATCAACATTTTGACAGCAATTTTGTTATTCCTTTATTTTTATGGTCTGGTATTTCTGGTATCTATATCTCTATGATGGTGGAACATCGGCTATCGTCCTCTTGTTTCAGGTTGAAATACAAATTGTTTTCAGGGAACGGTTACCGCCTCAATTTCGGAGCAAAGGCTGACTTATAAATATTTTTACATTACTGTCCAAATCGGAAATACCTCCATTTATAACTACATTAATTGTCCCTATTTGTTTATGTTTGCCTAATGTGTTGTATACAACATTTTACATCCCTACTCTTTTTTATTTATCTCTCTCAATCGTATCTTAACTGTATCCATATTTTCAGTGACCACTAAACCTCTACAAATTGCCGTCAAATTGACATAAAAAGATTGATACAAAGGTCTGTTTTGAAGCATTTTGTTACACTGTTATGTCTGTGATTTCTGAAAAGCATTTCGGAACAAATGATCAATGTGATATGAGTTCTAAACACATGTTGCTTGATATGCTGGCTATATCTAAGATCACCGATGAGAATATGCTGATGATGTTGATGGGGATGATGGTAATGATGAATATCATTGTTGGTACGACCGATGGATTCTTCGATATTCAGTCAGAAATTATCAGAACTTAACCATTTCACAAAGCATTTAATAGGTACACTTAAACCCATAGATTAATAAGGAAACTTTATTTATACATATATACACAGCCTAATAATTTGAACTGTTTGAGTGGTATTCTAGACGTTGTACGGGAATAAAATACAAGATTTTATGGATACCAAACTTCTTTATTCACAGATATCAACGTTTTGGTAGACATCAAAATATCGTTTTAAAGCATATGGCCAGGAGGGTGAATAGCAACATGTACACTGTATATAAAGAATAAAGAAATTGGATGTCCATAACATATTGTACTTAACTATTAATTTGAACTCTAAGATGAAAAACGGGCCATTGTCTTTTTTATGTCTCAATCTTTTAATTCGGAGACATAATAGTATTATTTGTTCGTTGAACTGACTCTCTAAGTAATAAGGATTAACTCTCGTATGTGATGCAAGTAAAATCAATGAACTATTTGTGTGAGAGACATGTTATTTTGTTTTGCAATACCTAACAAGATATGTCGAGCCTCCTCTACAATCTACTTTAAAACTACTCAAAATAGTTACTTTAGTTGGTAATAAGGATTCAAAATCGATGGAGGTTCTCTTTATAGAGTGTTGTTTGTTGTAATTTTGTCGGGATGTGTCTCTTGTGTGACGCATGGCCATTGTGTAGGCACAAGGAAACAGTGGAAGCATGTCCGGGTATATGACGTCACTCCGTTTATTTTAGTGTTATTAACAGATATCCCTTTGTTTGGAACCACATGGTTGGTTTTAAGACAATGGTTTAGGTATTGTTTTGAACCAACCTTAAGAGCATTTTATAATTATCTTAATGAAAAAAGAATGTTTGCTTTAAAAAGATCGTGTTATTTTTAAATAGGTTACTCATAATAACGATTGAAGACTGTTTTTAACACTGTAGTCAGAAAGCTGATTCAGCAATAAACAGACAAACAAGGATGTCAACAAAACTCTTATTTGCAACCCAGTTCTAGAACCTCGAACAACACTTTAAAGGATGAGAACTGTCAGCTTCCGGTCGCCAGAATTTGGCATTACGTGAAACCTACTGTACGTTATCAAATCTTCACAGAGTAGGAGACAAATTCTAAAACAAGGTTATACGAGTGTCTATGACATACTATATTTGCTATACGAGTGCCGAGCGAGAGTGAGCGATAAACCAATATGTAAGTAGAATTGTCATTAACATGGTATGTCATGGACGTTCATATGAGACTCTGATTATTACATGAATAGCGAAAAAAGAAGAAAATACTCAAAATCTCCTTTCAAGAATGGCGGTCTAGCTGCCGGAGCAAAGAGCACACAACGTCATATAGGCAAACCGTGACGTCGAAACATTGTTTATAATATGAAACAAAGTGCTTTTGTGCCCTAGGGCATCTTATGACAAATATGAACCTCTTTATGTCTGCCCTTGTAGATATGAAAATTGTTAAGGCCTACAACCATTGCCTTGTCTAAGGTACGCTTTACAAACTCAAAGCGCCGATGAATGCCTTCATTTTTCAAAGGTTTTAGTAAGATTATTTAAATCAAATCTTACCAAAATATTTCCCCACGAACATGTTTATAGTGAATTATTAAATGACCACATATAATTGAGCTAATTGGATAAACAGGGGTGTCTCTTTTGATTTCATTTTGGTAAGAATATTCAAGTGGCTGTTCAAGTAGGAAAAAACACCCCTTTGGTATTGATGATTATGATTTGGTAATGTATGTCTTATTGGTTCATAAACGCAACACTGTATCTTCGCATGAAGATACACGTCAAACAATAGCTTTTCACATAATGTCCACTAAATCTAAAATGTCTAAATGGAAGGGACAATTATCATAAGAAATATAACGTCAGAAATGTCAATTGAATTGTTGTTTATGCATGATATCGTTTCTTTAGTTCCGGTTAAGGACAGATTAATCATCAACTTAAGTGAAATGGACAAACGAGTCAAGACACTCATGGAGAACCCCTATGGAGGCAGAATAACTGTCTGGAACAATTATCTCTCTATATGTCCAGCAGGGAAAATCCTTAATGGGGATGGAACTTTCATTTGGAATAGATTTTCAAATGTCGATTTAAGATGTTTTAATGGCTGTATTTATTGGTTGTGATAATATATTACATGTTGTAAATAATCGACTTGTTGGTAAATGGTATTTTACTTTAAATTGTGGGCGTTTGATACAATTCAATTACTGTTTAATATCTGTTTGGTTAAGTATTTGAAGAAAACTTGATATGAAACTTCATTTGTCGAGGTACGTTTTGTAGCTCATCTCAAAGTTGAATATTGAACAAATTTCAATTTAATAAGTATTCGAGTCACAAATATCTCACGTTGAGTCTCTGCCTTTATAAATCTAAAGAGAACCATTCTTTCCTTTATACATTATACACTAATTTTCATTCAAGAACTCATTATATTACATTTCATGGTGCACAATAAGTTGTTATGAGTACAATAAGATGAATGGTGCAACATATCGTGATCGTGAACAATAAGATCATAGCATTGAGCACAACAAATATTCATTGTAAAGAGAATCATGCCATGGTTCACAAAAGCATGCCATAGTTCACTATATCATTTCATGGTTCACTATATCATGCCATGGTTCACTATATCATTTCATGGTTCACTATATCATGCCATGGTTCACAAAAGCATGCCATAGTTCACTATATCATTTCATGGTTCACTATATCATGCCATGGTTCACTATATCATTTCATGGTTCACTATATCATGCCATGGTTCACAAAAGCATGCCATAGTTCACTATATCATTTCATGGTTCACTATATCATGCCATGGTTCACTATATCATGCCATGGTTCACAAAATCATGCCATGGTTCATAACATCATGCCAAGGTTTACAATATCATGCCATGGTTATAATAGCATGGCATGGTTCACAATATCATGACATGGTGAACATCAAGAAAGGGCCTTGGCAACATGAACAAAATTCTTTCACTTTTGAAGTGCTAAAAAAGAAATGATGTGTTTTTACACGAACATGCTCTCGAGCTTGTCTGTCAATCACATTTATTGATTTGACACTCCTTTTCACTCCTTCTGGCAGCGGAGACTATTGTACAGTGTCAGACTATCGATATAATGAACCGCACCATCGGTTCAAAGAACATCACATGTTACATCATATGTTGGTATTATTGACCTCGCTAAACAACTCCAAAATTTCTATATTGGTTTGCTAAAATTCTCGATAAGATCATTTGTAAACAGAATCCTCATGACTAAGAGTGCATTTTTATGTGTCGTGGTTGTTACAGTTGATATATGTATGTTCTATATTATGATGTCGGACATATTGATATACATACCTTTTCTGTCGTTTAAATTGGAAACTTGGCAATTTGAGAAAACTACATATTACCTTTCTTACAGTTCATGGTTAATATGAAATTACAACAGATGATAGTCCTGCCCTTGTGATAATATCATTGAAATGCGGTAGAACTCGTACCCAGGCATAGTTTCTGAACTGAGTATTTCTCCAAAGAGGTCGTGCCAGTTGATCCTTGCTATGAGGGTAGAAATCCCCGTTTTTCCCTCGCCATTTAAAATGTCAGGATCGTATGTGTATTTACATGTACTCAATCAAAATCAATTCATATTTTGTATGAATAAATTCATTATCATTGTACATGTTAAAGTTTCTTTCCGACGAGATCTTGCTTTGTTGCAATGTGCTTCTGTTGACAATAGCCTATTTGTTAGTTTGTGTATTTGCTTAAAGGAATAACATCATTGCACATGCAAGTGGAAATTGCTATTGATTTTCCTGTTATTCCAATATTTGATGTTTCGTGCGTAAAGTCAAATATTTGGCTATATTTCATACAGTGTTTTGTTTGACACAATAATTTATTGATGGGAATGTACGCGATAAAATGTCAACCATCGGTTAATCACAAGTACTACCCTTCAGGGAAGGAAAATCAGCTTAATGTGCATATTTATAGGACGGGTTCTTGGACTATATTGGTTATGTGGAGATTATTATATGACGGGCGAGGTGTCATCAAGTTCATACCATTTTAAGAGTCTCAAGGTCATAATGTTGCAAGCAAAGAATAATCTATAAATTATCGATTAACCAATTCAATTGAGTGTGTTTGCTTTGAGAAAAGGCGTTGAAGTTGAGATCGACATTGGTGTTCTTTTTTGTGTTGCTGTCATATCGGGTTTTTTTTTTCTCGTTTGACATCAACTTTAAATAATAGATAATATATCAGTGTGGCAAATCGAGCGTAAAAGGACCATCTGGATACGTTTGTGAAAATTACATATACAAATATATGCAGGAACAGCAGAAACATAGAACCTTTATGTACAGAAATAGTGTATATTTATTCTGAATAAGTAACTCTAAAAACACGCGTGTAGCTGTGTTCAAATGGATATTTTGAAAACTGGGCAATGATGTGCACGTCGGTCTTGTTATTATGTTTCACATTTAGTCATAAGTTATAAAACATATTTCATATCCAGACATGACCTCCAGAGGTTTGCCTAATACATGCATGCCATCACTGCAGCGAAATCAGTATTGTCATATCACACCAATTCAATTCTCCTGATTCAACCTGACAGCCGAGTCCATATATCTTCCCCATACCGCATTTGTGGCATGAATAACTATAATTCCGAATGTCATAACGATATTAGACTTTCATAGGATACTCTGAGAGTCGACGAATTCTCTCTTATTGCGTTTCTTTCCCATAACTATTGCACCTTGTTACTCAAGATTTTATTCTTTATTCATAAGCGAATCCTATGTTCCCCTGCTGCAACTCAGAACGGTGTCTCTATGTATATATTCTACTGCGTCTGTCCGTCTGTCCGTCTGTGCGTCCGGATCTTATCAAAGCAACTTTCTGAGGTGTTGCTGCTTACAATCACGCAGACAACAGAGTACGTTATGGTGGCCTTGACCTCATTATTTTTATAAAGGACATCTCTAGACAAGGTCAGCTAACAGATTACAAAGAGCAGCGGATCTGGGGCGCCCTCAAAGCCCCTCCTTTTTTTCAAAATATGCCTATAAATGGGTGGACCCCCACGCAGAATATCCCCCTACCAATAGCTCAGCCCTCACAATTCCTTGATTCGTAAATGACAAAAAAAGACTACTTTAGCATAGATTATTTATCAATAATCATTTGGTGGTTACTTATCATTTTACTTATCATTAATATTTCAAATGACAAGGCAAAGCTATTAATAATACAATTTTGGGTTATTTTTTCACACAAAACTCATAGAATTACTTTATAATATATACAGTGCATGAATACACTGTATGAGAGTATATGCCCTTGTTTTCCCATACCTTTATCTGCTGTCAACATCTCTGATATTTGAGTGAAGTGATTAAATCTATTGACATTTAAGCTCTACTTAAGCCAGTAATGGTTCTTTCATACTCAAGTGCACATTATCAACAAAATCTAAATGAGGATTCAAGTTTCAAGAGTTCTATTTCAGTTAAAGTCATTTTAAGAATAAAAACTAAAAGTATTTTCAGCGGCAGGAAAATAGTGCGCTGACAATCTATTTAAGTGAATTGAATATAAATACGTGCACAGGTAGAACATAGAATCAGAGGCACTTAGATAAGAAAAACAAAATGCAGATGTTTTGGGGGTTTTTTAATTCTTTTTACATACATTTATATCTTTTTTTAAAGTTTGACTTGTTGCATGTTTCTATCTTTTAAATGGAAGTTTGAAAACTTCATATTTGAAAACAAGGTCTTAAAACTCTAGGACTGTGTGATGTAACATAATGTTACAAATAACTTATTAATTTGTGTGCTTTATGTATTAATTTTAAGTTTATAAATTGATATAGATAGATCACTACGTTTAAGCAACTTGTTTATATGAAAGTTATTTTGGTAGGTGTCTTGTATGGACATTATGACTAGCATTGGACTGTAATGTGTTTCGATATCACCCACCATCTACATATTGTATTTACTTACTTAAGAGATTTTACAAGCGCTTTCAGCCGAGCTGATTTTGCATTTGGTTCATTTTGTAGTCTTGTAACAGTTTCGTAGTCTTGTTTTGGCTTACTTAACCAAACAAATTACAATGAGTTGTTGAGAATTTCTTAAAGGTTTATTATTTTTCCGTAAATTTGACATTACTCATCATTCCATAAATATCAGAGTATAAATCTCATTATCAACGTGATATAGTTTTCAAGATGGCGGCGATGAGTCTTTGCTGACAGTCCAGGCCTATTGGCCTGTTCTATTTAGTGCGGAAGTCTCATCATTTCACTTCCGGCTTAGGACATTTTAATCATCTCCTCAAACAAAAGAAGAGAAGCCAAGATGTTCTCTAAATAGCTCACGGAACCGGAACTATAAGTAGACTAGGGCTGTCTAGCACTGGGGTCCCTCGCGATGCATACGTGCTCATTGGCTTAAAGAGCCACTCCGTGAGTTGTTGGGGTCTCATATGCCAATATTTGTTTTAAAGTCATTTTGGGGTTTCTTTTGCAACTGGTAATATTTTGTTTCCTTTTCATTATATCCTTTATTTCTTTGAAAACGACCTTCTTTGAGTACGATTGGAATTCATTTTGTAGGTCATAAAAAAGCATATCATAAGTATCAAACAGAACTATGTATGGCTTATCATCTTTATTGAAAATGTCTACCATTCAAAATCAAAAGTCTTGATAAATGCTTGTGAAGTGAAGGCACTCGAGTTGGTTTTAGTCCAAATATGGAATGTTAAAGTGACCGATATATTTCATCAAAAAGGATGTTTTTATCGTTCTTTTTTTCCTGACATTTTCTTTGATATGAAACCCTTGCGATTTAATATAGCTCTTTGATCGTCAAGCTTTGAAATAAAATATCGTCATTCGGCAGTAGGAAATTCTTTGATATATTTTTACAAATCTAGATTAACGAGTTTCTAGTACTCGACTAGATTAGTTATCCTGATTGCTTCACGATTCCCTACCAATACCATCCTTGTACTTGCAGTTTATCTTCAAGACGGTGATCACACAATGTTTTCATTCGTTATGAAGATGTGACTTTCATTATGTTTTTTGTTACACTGAAAAATTGTAATCTTACAGGTATCAAATTTTATGTCTACTTTTTGAAATGTAGGTCGGGAAAGAAGTTTTCGTCGTTTCGGAGTATATGCTTACTCTTCCATTAGGTGGGATGTGCGAAAATTTCCTTTTTCATTATTCACTTTTTAATAGAATTAATACTTTAATCTTTAAACGTTGTATACCATCCTAATAAGGTAACAAAATGTGCATCTAAATCAAAGTTGGGTGCAGTCTGCATGATCTGATGTTATATCGCACCTCTTTCATCGTTTGTATCAAGTTAAAAAACAGTTGTTCAATTTATTTGTTAGAACACTTCAATTCATTTTGTCATTTCTCATTAGCACGATTCAATTAAGCCCTTTAAAAATGTGCAAGTTAGGGCCTGAATTTGGTCACTTTGAATGGTTGGTCTTCATCTGATGTATTTTCACACGCACCGCGTATTCAAGTAGATGTCACGTACCCTATCACGATTATCGATTAGACACTCCCTACAGCGGGGTATTTGTTTTAACCTTGGCCGAACCTACCAACATGTCTAGACCCAACCCGTCAACAAGGCAACAGTACATCTAAGGAGTGTGGCGTCTATGGGGTTAATAGCGATAGGTCGACGGATTCGATGTCGGAATTTAAGCATCCAATTCTGCGTTTTATCATCCAAATATCGCTTTCGGGAGATTAAATAATATCTCCTAGATCAAACGAATTTGATCAAGTAAATGACATCTCATATGTTTTACATCATCAGGTAATGGAATCGCAATGTCATGATGTCAAACATGAACTTGTCAAATGTTATGACATCGCTGCATTTGAAGTCAAAAGAAGGGCTGTGTTCCTAGATATACATTTTATGGAAACTGACTCCGATCCTGTTTTACGATATCACATACATGTTTAACGACTTTTTGGATGGGTCTTCTATCTTTTCAAATGGTGTTATGAATTTATATCAAGGTACAATGTATGTATTAGTGGTCACCCGGGACTTTATGAAATGTATAACCCTTTTGTATTTTCATCGGGGAAACGCTGTAATGAAACTATCGAGTATTATTTGTATTGACTTGCAATGTATGAAATAACCCTGATTTTGTTAACAATATTTTTAAGGGCTCAAACACGGATGGCCATATGTAAGCATTTGTGATTTTTACCTCATATTTCCATAGCAGGATTGACATCCGAAAAAAAAACATTTCAAGAAAACAATGCTATTTCGCTAGTGTAAACTTAAAGTTAACATAAGATCTTTAAGACTTAAATTTCTCTATTCGTATTGTCCCAGTCTTGTATCTACACATGCATGATCGGAAAAGATCTAACGTCGCCTCAATCTTTATTCGATACAAGTATACAGGATCGCGTGAAGAAATGAACTTCACCTGAGACTGTTCAGTAGGTTCACATCGATTATAGCAGTGTCATCCAGGTCAACACGAGATGTAGGTACGCTAAGATACATGTACACTGATTGCTCCTTGTAGTCACAGTCTCACCTTGGTACAGTACAGTACATACTGAAGCTTATTGCTAACAAAATGTCGAACGAATTAGTAAAAGGTCAGCAAAAATATGAAATACCATTTAGCGATTTCAAACACCTGTGGAACGTTCTAAGGTGTTATTCACGCCGTTGACAAGATGTCATGGCACAAGATATGATCCTATGTTACTCTAACCCTCATCGGCATATGACCGAAGGGTGAGATTATGTCCTGCCCATGTACTGACACTACCTGAATACCGGCTTTCCAATACAGTCAATTACTAAATGTTGTGTTTTAGCTGTTATTGCGGATCACGGATGAAATTTCATTTGACTTTTGCGAAATGACCTTTAAAAGGGCAGTAGCACGTTTTAAGGTGGAATAAAAGGTGATGTCAGGAAAATGAAAATTAATGGTTCCAATTGAAAGACAATGTCTAAATGGAGCAGTAATAATTCAAATATATAACGTAACGTTTAGCCATGCAATTGATATTTCTTACACAAAATGAATTAAAGGTGTTCACACAAAATGGCCGCCAATAGATTTCATATGAATGCTCATACTTTGTCATCTGACTATGGATGGGTGGCTTGTGTAATGAGATTTTTAACACTCTCAAAATAATATATTTAGATGAACTTTCAATTATAGGTGAAAAATTTAAAATATTAAATTATCAAAAAACGTGCTACTGCCCCTTTAATCTTCGTTGTACGGCAACAGATAGAAATCCTAGTTTCCACTTCAAAACGTACGTCTGTCCCTTTAAGTGAATAAATAAGTAGTTCATGCATATAATTACCCTTGTCTTCGTTTAAGTGAATATCGAAAATCTACTGTCTTGTCACATCCCACAATTATTCGTGATTGCAACAGACGGGATAGTCCATATATCTCCAACAGTGTTAGCATAAATACATGAGACTCGGGGAAGTTGCTATTCATGGGCTTCTATTTCACTCATTGGGTCAACAACCTTCCTGTGTTTGTAGTCATTGTCTCTATGCATTATCCCTCTGTAGTGAATTTATGCTTTGGTTATCCTGAGAATTATGCCAGCTGGAGCTTACAAGATTCCGGTTGGATCACTCAGACCAAATTTGAGTCGATCTAAAACCTGCTGTCTGTTCCACAACATCTCCACTCCTTTCTTCCTGGTCTGTCTCTCATTTCCCTGGCAACTTCCACATGTGAAATATCTCAAATATAGTTGACAGTCGTTAAGCCTACTCACTCCCTCTGTAGACTCCTATTAGTTCAGCGTATCCTACAGGTCTATTGATGGTATTTTATTCAATATTATATCCTCAGTCACCAAGGGCTGAATGTCCCTATATTGGTTTCACAACATCACCCTTTGCAACGTTTAGAAGATTCAACGGCATGTAATTTTAGTTATAAGTATCCCGATGGAAATTCATGAGGACACATTAATTGCAAGTGACCAAAATTCACAACCTTCCATTCCTGTTTTCAACAGACTTAGATAAGTTAATAAGCCATGTCGAAATGAATCGCAGTGTTTTTGGAAATATATCAAAAAATTTTTTTTTCACATGCGTTTTCATAATAATAAGTAAAATGTTAAAGCGTTAATGTTAATGAATGTCGGTGTAGTAATAAGCGTGCTGACTTGTCAGGCCAAAGACCAGGGTTCGAATCCAGGTTGGGACACTAACATAAGTGACCTGAGCTTTTCACTATGTTGTGTCCTTGTGCAAGTCACTTCACCTACTTGCACTCATTCGACCCAGCCGTACAACTGGGTACCTGACTTGGGGGAGTACGGACCTGTATGATCATGCGAACTATAAGGAAGAGTACAATTCCTTCAGGGTATTGATTTTCAGCCATTATTATTATAATAACTATCATTTGAAAGCTCCTTCAATGTATATCATTATCGTCTCCCTGGGGGCCGTGTCTACAACCGTAGCTTGATGCAATTTTTCCCTCCTATATTCATTACCAAGAATACTTCTTACATACAATGTTTTACAACCAATGCTTCTGGGACCAGGCAAGGGTTTATGTACTTTGTGAGGAAGATGGCAGGTTGTGTTGTTCCATAAGTGTTCCAAGACCTGTCGTACCGTAGAAAATCGATGACTTCCGGTCAATTCTCTTCACAAACAAAAAGGACATCCGAGTTGAGATCTTCATTACAAAGCTCCTTGGACGGTAGAAATACAGCCTTAAACAATTAGGTGTTTTGTTTGCTTGACTTGCCTGACATACCTAAGCTTTATTGGACACATCGAATAAGAACTGGAAATCGTTGACCTAAATTCAGCTGTGATACGGGTTTTGGGGGGATAGATTTCTTCTCAAAGAAGATAACATTGAAAGGTTTTCTTTACGATGGCTCATAAAAATAATACCCTGTTCGTCTTTGCGCCGTACACTTACCACTGATTGAAACAATTAAATCGAATTATATAATGTATAATTTTATCTATATTAACATAAGATCGATTTCACATTAGTCCTCCATTAATTTCTCGAGTCCAGATATGTAGATTTTATTAGTTATGATAAACATTGTAACAACGTCAAGATGAAAACAAACATTTATCATTTTAATTAAATTACCATTTTTTGTCACTTCATTAATGCCATGCCTTGAGAAAACAACATTGAATTGAAATGAAAGATATTTTCAAACAAATGTTTCTATTTAATGTATCATATAGTTGAAGGCAATCAAACGAAATGATGTGTTACAAAGGAAATAAAACATGTACATTGTCGTCAAATTAGGGGAGTCAATTTCGGAGAGAAAATTAACATAAACACGCAATTATGTATTTAGTTAATGTATGAACATTTATGTTCTTTGTTGAATTTATGAACAGCAGTCCCATATATGACAAAGAAATTCGTTAACAATGACAAATTGCTTGAATAATATTTACTCTGCACAAAAGGTTATGATCAAATGGAGGATATGAAGCATTGCCTCTTATGTATGATTGATCACCATAAGCTTCCAGGTGTGGTGATATTCAGGTGCAATACATCATAATCAGCGAATAACAGGAGCAGTGGAACCAACTAGTAGAACTTAAAGGGACAGTAGCACGAATTTTAATGAAAACATCTAGTTAAAATGAAAATAAAAACCAAAATGATCTCTCACTAACGAAAATATATGTTACTAATTGAAAGATAAAGGATTTTAATCGAAGAACAAAGCTCTTAAACGAAATATATATGTACAATGTGCAGTGTAACTACGTACCTTTTTCCCTATACTGATGAATAAAAAGTGTTCACACAAAATGGCCACCAGAGTTTTTTTCTAAATGCGTAATCATTTCTTCTCCGACCTTTCATTACCGGATTGTGCAATGTAGTGAGATGTTTTGCCCTCTTAGTGTATGTCTCATTTGTGTCTCAATGTTTCACCATCTTATAGCAATTGGGAGACAACAGAAAATACGTACAGAACGCACCACTGTCTCTATGATATCAAGAAAGTTTAGCAAGTCAATGTCCAAACCCTGTGCAAAGATGGTATGAAATCATAATTTGAGATGGGAAATCCGTTTATTTTATCATTTAGACGGTGAATCATTCACTTATAATTTTGTTTAAAAAACCTTCACGTTGTTGTATCCGTATTATGAGAGAGGGAATATATGTTCATTTGTTTAAACAGTGACTGATTTACTTATAGTTACTATAGTTCTAGTAAAAGGCAGATTTTGATACTTGGTATTCTTATCCGTATTTCTTCTACCAAACCTTGATATCTATTTATCGTATCGCTTATAGAAACTATCAAATGCTATATTGGCACATCATTTTCAGCAAAAGGAATGTGGTTATTCGAGGAGCCTCAAGCAAAATGTCTTTGGTCCATCGATCTGTTTTGATTGATTTCTTGGATACAAATAAACACCAGAATATTGGAAAATATTTATGTCTGTAATTGTTTAATATAAAGGCCTACCCAATAACCTATTGAGTGTGAGAGTTGTTGTTTAGCTCCGCTTTGGCAATATTTCAGCCATTAGGCGTCAAAAAACTATTGAAATGTCTCAACATTTAGAAAAAAAAACATGTTAGCGTCAATAGTGGTACTCAGGAAAAGTGTTTATACCTAGGCTATAACGTCATATCTTGTCATCAGAACTAATGCTAAAAGTTGGCAGGTATTGGCGCTATTACCTACAAATTACAGGCTGGTTTGTCCACGGTATTAGTTGTAATGCAGATTATAGCTGTTATGAAGATTTGACAACATTTTGTGAAGTGTCTTAAATTTCCATAAAAGTTGCTTTGTTTTATATTCACGCATACGCAAATACAAAATAGTGTACCATAAAGGAACCTCCTTTGTGGAATTAAGCACCAAAGTAAATGGAATATAGTTCGGTATTTTTTATATTTGTTAAACTATCCGAATTAGTATTAATTCATGTAAAACACGTTCAGGGGGTAAATCATTCCATCACTCGAATCCTATGTCCCTACACGTATACATGTATGTAGAACAAGGACGCACGTATAAGGGAAATAATTATGTAGCAGCCCCGAATCAAAATACGATGAATTTATCGTGAACACCGTCCAATCTTTCGGATTGTGAGAGTGGACTCCTGTAGTTTGACTGAACTTGGTATTTTGATTTACGAAGTCAGTTCCTGATTTGAAAAGATTGTTTTACAATTGATATCATTTGTTGAAAACGTGCTTTAAATCCATTTACTCGCCGCTATTGGCTGAAATATTGTCAAAGCAGCGTTAAACATTAATTCACTCACTCACTCAAATCCTTTTGATATTCATATGTTTGAATATGTCACTGACACGTGCATATCATAATATACACATTTACAATATAATGAAATAATTAGCCTAGTTCGCTTCAATGCTTCACCTTGATATTCATATTTATAAATTTAGGTATCTTCATATAACAAAGTCGTATAAATTGTTGTGACACTGATACTTGACGTACAGACGAATGAATAATTAACCAAGTTAAGTTTTACAATGGTTAAGTGGTTGCCATTGGTAATTGTACAAGCATTAAAGTAACAGAAGTGGGATAAGAGATGCAAAGAATTTTATTGATGCTTTTATCAAAGTAATTTCCGAAATTCCTTTGAGAATCCAGAAACAAATCCGATTAAGACATAACATATTATTCTGTCCTTTGTTCTTGGGACTTAGCGATTTCTAACCACAGGGGAATAATCGAGTACACGTTTTCTCGTTTGAGGAGGATTAATCTAAAACAACTCGGTCGTAGAAGTTAAAAAATACAAATTTGCTACAAGGTACAAGTGTTCAAAATAGACCGTTGAAAGCACGCGTATTTAGAACACAACATAGCAATGAAGCCTCAGACAAGGAATTGTGCTGAGAGCTTTGTTCAAAGATAAAAAAAGTTATTGGCTGAGCTACATGTATATTATGATATAGGTATTGACGTCATCATAAGCAACAAACATCGGAAAACATCTTCTCGAATTATGAAAGATGGATAAAGTTACACGAACAGATTGTCTTACGTGCACATGAGCAGGCACGCCATTTACATGTTATTAAGAACCAAGAACCAAGATGTTCTTGGTTTATCTCACGATCTGATAATGAAGGTTAAGATCTGCAGATTCTTTATAGTCGCAGTACTAGAAACATTTATTTCTGTCATCATATGAAAGAAACATACAGTTATTATAAATAATAAATAATAATAATGAACATTTTTAAGCCTAATATCCAGTGCAAGCACTGCTCATTGGCTGTACATTATCACCCTGAAGGAATTGTACTTTCAAAGCCGCTACTACGCGCTTCGCGGGACCACATAGGTCCGTACCCCCTATTCAGGTACCCAATTGTACAGCTGGGTAGACTGAGTGCAATGTGGATGAAATGCCTTGCCCAAGGACACAACACGGTGTGAAGCCCAGGTCACAAATCTTTGGTGTCTCCACCTGGATTTGAACCCGGGTCTTTGGCGTGATAGGCCAGCAAGTTAACCACTACACCACCGCGCTCCACTATGCATTGAAATAAGGAAATAATTTTCTTCCAACAGTTAAACAGCTTTAGCATTAAATTGAAAATTTGTCTTACATATTACATTTGGATTTACACATAAACAGACAGGAATACATGTGTATACATAATATACCATGATAATATTCCATATTTGTTAAACCAAAAATACCTAATATGAAAATATCTTAATTGGAAGATTTTAAGCATTACATTGCAACATTAAATAACTAGATGTTTTCATTATTTTACAAACTGAATTATAAGCAAGAGAGTTTATATTTTATGACTGTATAAGATATTCGATAAAAGATAATCATTCGGGTAGTCCCCGGAAAACCATAATGCAATTATACCATCATCCTGTGTCAAGAGGTCAACGATTTTCAACAAGTCATGACGTTCTCTATATTTTTTTCAAACAGTAAATGTCTCATTTCCTTTAGGGATTGTTAAGTGATGAATATAATGAATGTAATCCTAAAACTGGATAGATATTCGGAACATTAAACATGGTTGATGCCAACGTCACTTCTGTTTCTACCCTTGACCGAAAGTGTACCCTTTTGTTCAACTGTGACACATGGCCGATCCATGGACAAAAGATGAATGATTAAAATGGGAAATGCAGTGCCAGAAACATGTCATGTTGTCGTTATCCGGCTAAACCAATAAAACTAACACATTGTTGGGAAAGCATGGTTAACGAGCGCTACCTGAATCCCCATTAACATCGGAATTATTGCCGTGCAGAGAAACCCTTTGGGATCTGGTCTGTGTCAAAGCATCATGGACTTTGAGAAGCCAGTATTGATTTCTTAGCTTAACTGTCAACATGACAAACATCAGAAGCAGTGTGAGAAACACACCAGGATTATAAACAGGGGTAAATCTTGTAACAAACAAGTTAGATACAACCCATCTACATAATTAAGAGTAAGATTGAACGCACATTAATCGTCCTGAAAAAGTACCAAATCTGTACTATTGTCAAACATTGCTACCCCAAATATACTAAACAAGATAAGTTAAGCACCACCCTTTTTAAATATTGAGATGTTTTATAATGTTTCAAGATTGTACAAACAATGTCAATTAAACTTTTTAGACTAACATAATTGTCAATGTGAAGGGAACAGGATTTTCCAAATCCTACAAGGGAAAGATTGGTGCCTTCCTTACATGAGTTACTTATGCAAGTGTCATTCATTAATTCAAATAACCTACTAAGTTTTAAACACATCTGTTATTTTACAAATTAAACAAAAATATGTTTATGGGAGGGGGTGGGAATCATTTACTTGATTCATTGCATTCTGTCTTTGTTTTAGCAAGGAGCGGTAACGAGAGATAGTTTTGAGCTGAATTAAATGAGATTGCTAATAACATCCTCGGTAATCCAGGTAAAAGTTGATAATCATTGAAAAGTTACCTTGGTTATTGAGGACTGAAGACTCAATGATTTCAGTAAAAAAGCTTAAGACAACATCTACGAATTTGTTCTTGCACTCGAGTTGCTTATATGCCGTGACAAAATCATACCCTGGTAATGAGCACTTATCATATCATCAAACGATCATATTTCACAGAAAGAATTATCAATTATGTTCCATCTTATATACAATAGATCTCAATTTATCTCTTTTCCATTAACAAGCGCAGGGAAGGTACTATGACAAAGTGTCATAATCATAAACCATAAATCCGACATAACATCCGGTTCGAGTGTCAGCAGCAACGGCTGTCTTCTTTCTGATTGGTTGAAGCACTCCAATCCACACGAGCTCCGCAGTAACGGCTGTCTACGTTCTGAGTGGTTCTTTGAAGTGGCAGCTCTTAAAGTGTGCACAATGGAAATAGATAACATCATTGGAAGAATAACACGGTCAACAACCGACCGATAGCCTGTTCGAATCATAGACTTAATAATATTTACACACGGCCCAATGTAGTCAAGCGGGCTGATGTGATGAAACGATTTGCCCGTTTTCGAACATCCATTTATTGTAAGTGAGAAAAGTTATCCTCGGTTCTTCATGGATGGTACGCGATTAATCTGATATGAGGAAGTGCGAGCCATAATGCTCAACTAATGAGCTTTACACCGTCGCTTATTTGATTTTGTCTAATAAACTTGCCATGGTCTGTGAATGGCTCATAGAAAATGCTAGATAACATTAAATAGGACTCGGAATTGTTTTTCTTGGAACCAATGTCAGTGTTTATATCCATTTCCTTATAAAATATTTTCATACAAATTACACACATATCTATGGGCACAACATGCTTATTATGTGAATGTTTTATTACTTTTGAATTAACATAAAGTGGTATGTTATCAATTCTATTTATTTGTCAATCTCTTGCGTCGCTATTATTAGATTATCATTATCTAAAAATTCTCCATCAACCAAAACTAGTTAAAGTCACTGTATTATTTTACTACCAAAAGGTCCGTATTACTAATGTAGGACTATTGAGACCTAAACACTTCAGCTAGTTAATTGTGATTCTAATATCTGCTAAAATATCATTCAAACAGAAAACTGTCAATTTGTTTGGATGCGTTGTGTCACGCCAAGACTACAAGCATATGCTATTCATGAGTACACAAGACTACAAGCATATGCTATTCATGAGTACACAAGACTACAAGCACATGGTATTCATGAGTACACAAGACTACAAGCACATGTTATTCATGATTACACAAGACTACAAGCACATGATATTCATGAGTACATAATACTACAAGCACAGGATATTCATGAGTACACAAGACTACAAGCACATGATATTCATGAGTACACAAGACTACAAACATATGTTATTCATGAGAACACACGACTACAAGCATATGCTATTCATGAGTACACAAGACTACAAGCACATGATATTCATGAGTACATAATACTACAAGCACAGGATATTCATGAGTACACAAGACTACAAGCACATGATATTCGTGAGTACACAAGACTACAAGCATATGTTATTCATGAGTACACAAGACTACAAGCATATGTTATTCATGAGTACACAATACTACAAGCATATGTTATTCATGAGTACACAATACTATAAGCATATGCTATTCATGAGTACACAAGACTACAAGCACATGATATTCATGAGTTTACAATACTACAAGCACATGATATTCATGAGTACACAAGACTACAAGCACATGATATTCGTGAGTACACAAGACTACAAGCATATGTTATTCATGAGTACACAAGACTACAAGCATATGTTATTCATGAGTACACAAGACTACAAGCACATGATATTCATGAGTACATAATACTACAAGCACATGATATTCATGAGTACAAAATACTACAAGCATATGCTTTTCATGAGTACACAAGACTAAAAGCACATGATATTCATGAGTACACAAGACTACAAACATATGTTACTCATGAGTACACAAGACTACAAGCACATGATATTCGTGAGTACACAAGACTACAAACATATGTTATTCATGAGTACACAATACTTCAAGCATATGCTATTCATGAGTACACAATACTACAAGCATATGCTATTATGAGTACACAATATTACAAACATATGTTATTCGTGGGTACACAGGACTACAAGCATATGTTATTCATGAGTACACAAGACTAAAAGCACATGATATTCATGAGTACACAAGACTACAAGCACATGATATTCATGAGTACACAAGACTAAAAGCACATGATATTCATGAGTACACAAGACTACAAGCATATGCTATTATGAGTACATAATACTTCAAGCATATGCTATTATGAGTACATAATACTACAAGTATATGCTATTATGAGTACATAATACTACAAGTATGTTTTATTCATGAGTACTCAAACTACCAGAATATGTTCATCATGAGTACACAGACTGAAACCAGATTTTATTCAGGAGTATGTATGACTACACGCATATAGACTACAAGACTACAAATATGTTTTATTCATGAGTAAATAAGACTACAAGTATGTTATATTCATGAATACACAAGACTACAAGCATATGCTATTATGAGTACACAATACTACAAGTATGTTTTATTCGTGAGAACTCAAACTACCAGAATATGTTAGTACACAAGACTGAAACCATATTGGATTCAGGTGTTCGTTAAACTACACACATACGTTGTAAATGCATACACAATGCTTTAATGTGTGCTTCTCATACTAAAACAAGACTACAACCATGTGAACCAAGACTATGAATCAGTAATCAGAGTAGTTGCGTTATTTATCTTAAATATTCTGTCAATTTTATCCTGATTACCTCCAAAAGTTGTTTTAAAATATTTCTTTGGTTTTATCCTTTTTTGGACAAAATATATTCCATTTTCAACTGATCTCAGCACTAATGTTGTTTAGGGAATTGGTAGTCTGTCCTAATTCGTAGGCTGTCAATCAAAGCATTATATCACTCTAGGTAAATGAAAGATCAGTATAACTGGTGCCATTATGGTAATGGAAGCACTCTGGGCATTCACCGAGCCTTCTGTGTTTTGAAAGGTCAAACCTTGTACTTTCTTGTCAATAGAGGCGGATGCTTTTAGGCTTGTGACTATATATCCCAGATTAATCGATAAGCATATCATAAAAACTATGTAAACTGACATTGCTAATGCCTTATGTTTCCATGATAGTTTCTCGCTAAATGATGTGTTTTCATTGACATTAATGTAGTTGCCCTGTATTTGAATCAGTAATGAAGATTTGTTTGAGGAAACCGAGCGTCATGATCGCCTATGAACCACATGATTGCACGCCATTTGCATATAAGGAATGACCTCAATAATTCAACCTTTAGTAAAAGACTAAATTTTTCTTTCAACTTAGAGTTACCGAAAGACATTTCTATGTTGTTAAAACTTGAATGACTTTCATTCACGTCTAACATTTAACCTACTTGCTCTATGGGCATGTAATTATTGTATTTTCAAAACCAAAATGAGCTATTAAATCTTTTATTTTCAAAAGCACTGTTCATTTACCAACAAACATCCCTGTAGTTATGGCTTAGCCAGGAATTTCTTATTTTTTCATTTCTATCTCTTCACACGGTTTATCTCCAAAAACAATCCACTTCTTAATTAATTATTTACAATAAAAAGTAAAGTTCATATTCATCAAAAGTTATATGGTCCTCATTTCATATATTCAATCTCTTTGTAATTGTCTCCAAAGCTTCTCATGACGTAACTTCCAGTCTTCTTTCTCAACAGCCTCTGTTTAATTTGGACGTTATTTTGTCTGCGTTTTTTTAATTCAAAAGCTACTATTTCTACCAAATCGAAAAGCGTAGCTTCTTTCTAGTGTCAATTTTGTAAGCATCGCACAAGATAACTCTAGCATTACTTATTACAAGAGGCTAAATGTTTAATTATCATTAAATTTAAGACAACGTCGCTGTTTGTGAAAACCCTACATTGGAAGCAAAGACTTGAGCTACCTTTGCAAGAGATAATGGGAAATAAAACATCACTGTTGACCATAAAACCTTGGCTAAACATTGGAATTTACTTCCTGGTTTTATTCCAAATCTGGAACATCTCATTTCAACTGCCACAACACGTTTGTATTTCTTGTGATCTCTCATTTCAAATTGTAATGAAAGCCTTTGGTGCCTACAAAAAGTTGACTTGTGTTTTCGATCCTATTAATTGAATAGATCCCTTCCAGGCTACCAGTTCAAGTTAAATTCGACCTCTCTTTCAAAGCACATTTCAATTAAGTTGGTGTCTTTTTACCAAACAGGCCTGCTGACAAATGCCCATTTGGTTATGTCAACGATGAAAGCGAGCTGCCTGTACCCAGAAACCATAGCGTGCTGAGACCAGTTTGGATGTGTCATGTGTCTGTTTATTTCATGCTCCTTTAATGAGTCTTTCGGCTTAGGAACAACGTATAAAAGACTGACAATGTTTATTAGACATAACGTTGCCTTTGTTGTACGAATTTACGGGCACTAAAATATGAAAGATTCTTTCTAGATTTGCAAGCTTGCAAATTGATGAGAAGTTGATATGTTGGTTGTCTATAATTAAGGATATACCTGCCTAATCGATAATTGGATAAATACATCTTGTGACTGCATCTCGTCATGACATCATCTCCTTGTTTTATATCATATCCAAAAACATTTGAATAAAAGTCATAAACAGGAAAAGTCAAACTCATTATTCTCTCATATGGGAAGCGATGATCAAGTTGTTATCTTCTTCAACAAACATTCCTAATTTGTCCCTTACAATTTCAAGACATCCCCAGAATTGCTTCTTGTGGGTTTGCACCAGGTTGACCGTAAACTCGTTAAAGAAACTCCGGGAAAGTTTCCATGTTAACCTTCTCTTTACTGACTGGCCTTTGCGTTCCTTTATTTTGTGAAAATACTTTAAATTCAATCGTCGCTTCCTCAGGTTCAGACAGCTAATGTATAGCTCTAGCCACGATCTTTAGTCTCCGAGTAATACTTTAGCCCGCGGTGCCATTAGAGCATCGACGTAGACAAATTTAGAAACAGGATGAACAACCAACAGAAACAAGTTACAAGTGCAGATGATCAGCCTCAACTTAATATAAAATACATCTAAGACTTAGATTTAAAGGTTGTCCTGCACAGTGTTCCATTATATTATTTTCTTAAATTCCAATTATCTTTTATGAATGATAAATCATTATGACATCAATTTTCGACTAATCAACCATGGATTTGCGATAAAGGTTTGTGTTTCATTGTGAAAGGTTACATTTTTTAAACTTTGAACTTTCTGTAAAAATATATGTAAAAAAAGTAAAAAAGTTTTCAGGAAAATCATTATCCACTGAGTTGCATTGTACAAAAAGGCATCCGAGTAA
The DNA here is from genome assembly GCA_916613615.1 of Steromphala cineraria. NCBI lineage: Eukaryota > Metazoa > Mollusca > Gastropoda > Trochida > Trochidae > Steromphala > Steromphala cineraria. The sequence continues at coordinate 23,309,094 of OU744731.1, forward strand.
ATCGTCGAAGGAAAAAGAACTTACCATTTCTTCTTTGAAACCTTTACAAGAATGAAATCATCATATCATTGCTATCGCGTTATTTCTATTCGTGCTATATATAACCGTTTATATGAACTATTATGCTCAATCATTAACAATTGTAAATTTCCCTCTTGGCATAGAATTGTCGGTTAAGTTCATACCTAAACTTACAAACAAAATACATGTTCATCGACTCTAATCCACTATATAGTCATTATCAAAACGACATGTGCTGCATTTGATTATGTTACAGTCATAAATGGGCAGTAACACGTTTTTTGAACATGTTATATTGTCAATGTGTCACTTATAATTGTACTTTAATGCTAAATGTATTATTTTGACAGTGTCAAAAATCTCATTACACAATCCAATCATCGATAGTCCGAGAACAAATTATGAAGATTCACATAAAGTCCATTGGAGGCAATTTTTGTGTAAACACCTTTAATTCATTTTATGTAAGAAATTGCATGGCTGCATATAATTTGATATAATTCTGCTTACTGCTTCATTTAGTTTGAATACATTGTCTTTCAATTGGATCTCTAATTTTTATTTTCGAGATATCACCTTATATTTTTCCTAAAAACGTGCAACTGCCCCTTTAATAACATATTTCGACAGTAGCTTGAGCGGATCTGGTTATAAGTTTATTTAAATAAATTTGTTCAATAAATACAATGTACACTACCCTGATCTTTGGATCTTTGAATATAGGTACTAATCAGTTTTACAGTACATCGTCAAAAATTGAAATATTTAAAATTGCAAGTCATATATATGATAAATTCAACTGAGGTACCTCTGTTGTACCTCAGTTTGATATAAAATATAAATTTAGGTTGAGAAAAATAACTATTCCACAACAATGTTCTATGTTGAGTTTTTGTTTCAATGTTTTCTTGAATTAGTGATAAATAGTTATGACATGGATTCTAAAGCACTAACCTATTGATTTACGATAACAGATTCCATCTTTCAAAACACTATAAAACCAAATCACAAATAATTACTCGAATTCAATGTGAATGTCAATCTCCACCTATCATTGTTTGCCAATTGTATGTGTAGGTGTAGGTTATCGTTAACCTGAACCTATTTCCAGGCAGTGTATATTTACACCATCACTCTTACCTACTTTATACTTACCTTGAATAATCCAGTTTATGTCTATATGGGAACCTAAGAGTAGATATTGATCGGAAATTGTTCGGATATAATCTAAAAACATTCTTTATTCTTCATATATGCTGAATATACAGCAAGTGAATCGATTATATAAATGTAGTTATTTCAGGATGAGCGGCGTATAGTCAATAATGAACGTAAATTGAAAACTTAAGGTACAATTTATGTCCGTAGCGTTAATGGTTTTAACACATAGATTATCAGAAAGAGTAAAAGTACATGACTTACTCATAAAAGTACATGCAAAGAAACGTGACGGCAACTAAAGTTTTTATAAACGGTGAAAAAAAATTAATCGAAGAGTCTGAAAATAACCTCTTCCGAACCGTTACATTGACCTGGATATTATCACTTTGAAATGTCTTACTCGTACGAGTCCCTCAAAAGAAACGCGACAACAACTTTAACTGTATCACCCTTTTTATCACAGTTGGTAACTCAAAAGATTACATCCTAAGAACCGTGTCAGCAACATTATTTTCATCACATTGGTTATCAGAGTAAACTACTCGTATGTATACCTTTAAGCAACGACATTTGCGTGCAAATTGATGCATTGGAGATATAAGTATGAGATGGATAACATTTGATCATCAACACAATATATTGTGCTGTAACAAACGACACATATCTAAAATAACTAGCATCTTAAAGGGGCAGTAGCACGTTTTTAGGGGGAATATAAGGTGATGTCAAGAAAAGGAAAATGGATGGTTCCAATTTAAAAACAATTGATTGAAACTAAATAGAGCAGTAATAATTTAAATATATGATGTAAAGTTTAGCCATGCGATTCCTTTTTCTTACACAAACTGAATTAAAGGTGTTCACACAAAATGGCCGCCAATGGATTTTATGTGAATCTTCATACTTTGTCCTTTTTTATATGGCTGATTGGCTTGTGCAACGAGATTTATGTCACTATCACTATAATACAGTTAGCACTAACATACAATTATCAGGGATATTTTTTAAATATAAAATTATCAAAAAACGTTCTACTGCCCCTTTAAAAACCTTTTTGCACAAACACTCTTACGTTTCTGTCTCAGTTTTGCAAGAATAACAATAAAACCTTAATGCAAACTGAAGTAGTTAGAAGCATGATGGAAGCATTAAATATAGATTAGCGATGTCAATCAAGTTTTCCTTGCAAGACCTGGTGTCAGGGTATTGCAATCATATAGTCGCCTCATTGCTATCTGACCGAAGGGTTAGAATAAGTCCTGAGTAGAGCATTTACAGTACAGGAATACCGTCTGTCCACTTCTGTTATTGGTCATTTGCATTTCAGCATTTTCTTCTGATTACAGCGCGTGTATCAATAAGAGGTTTGACCTTGTAAAATTTGTGAGAAGAGAATTGATACTGTTCGAAATTTAATATTGAACAAAAAGATATATAAAATAGTGATGTAAGTTATTTACCTGAGATACAAAAATATCTTCATTACAAGTGTGTAACTTAAACGCTTGTCATCAGAGTGTTCTGTAACAACGATATCGTAGAAGAACTAAGCTAACTTATTTCTGCAGTGAATATGGCATGTAAATCTAATGTACAAAGTATTTTGAGCTATCCCTGTAAGACGTGTGGTGATTGTTCTGGTTGTCGAATGGGTTAGCTGTTGGTTTGGTCAGTGTTAGCAGTATTGTCTGACTCTTGAGGTTGGGATTTTAATTCCGCAAGGGACCACACCCAGGAATTTGTAGGTGGGAACACAAATTTTCATTTTATAATTGATACACTTTTTGAGTGGCATTCTTGGGGTAATAAAGTACAAGAGTACAAGATGGATAGTCAACTTCTTTATTCACAGAATGATACTTGCTAAAGAAGTACAGCTTATATTTGATAGCAGAGATTGAAGACAAAGTGTATTGGATTCTAAGCATCAGTTTATCAGTTTCTGCATGTTAAACAGTTATAATGCTACAATAAAACACTGTGCTTTGACTCCTTTCTAGATGCCCTTAAATTGAAATCAATAAAGGTTGAGTGTATAATTTGTAAAATTGTAATCATTTCTTCCCTTATGAATGATCAAAGGCCAAAATTACAAATTGTGTAAAATATTCAAAAACAAATTATTGATATGTTTCAAAAGATAATAGCGACTTCAATATCCAAATGTTTGATTGGACATGCTATAATTGGTAAGCCCAAGGGGCAAATCAAATAGACAATTGGCATTTGGTCATTAACGTTTGTACTGACGTGTTATAAGTGGAACACACTCGGTGGTCCTCTCGACGTGGAACGACTATCTAGGGAATCGGGACACTGAATAGAGTATTTACAGCTTCGGTCTTATACTTAATGTCTTGTAGCGTGGTGTCAGAGGGTACCATTATCCTAAAGGGTAAGGTGCCTTAGCTTGCTGATACTCTAAGTACAAGATTAGCTTGCTTCGAACTTGATGTGCCCATTAGATCTAAACTTGAATACCATAGTGTTAAAAAGTATTTCGCTCGGTTTACATATGTAATACGTCTTCAATTGTGTTATTTTAAAGTGGAACAAGTGTATTAAACTTGGTGATGTCTTTCAGCACATGATATAGATATGAAATTGAAGTGCCCTTTGAAACATAACTTGAAATTTATGGTGGCATAGTGAATTTTGTTACGGTATACATATATACACCACGTGGTGTGGTTATCAGGTCAATATCAGAGGTTAACTATTTCATATAACCAGGCGTGCGATGGTTATATTGTATAACCTTACCTCTTCACATCCAATGTGCGTTTGGTCGATGTGTTCTCGGTTCGATATCACAAAGAAGTTCGGCTTCGCCTCACTTCTTTGTGGTATCGCTCCTCGAGAGAACTTAAAACCATTGTGTTTTAGGGTACGTCAAGGTACCCAACACCTTGAAATGTTGACTCTGTATCAAGACATATTAACGAAAGAATACATAATATCAAAACAATTTTGAAACGTACTTTATTTACAGATTTATAGCTTTTTTACTATAAAATGCACCACATAGTGATATCATTTTGTGCTTTGTGCTTATCTATGATGAATGCAGACCTCAATGTATCCTAGTATTTTCATCATAACACTCGCACACAAATTCACGTCGTTCTCGGTTAGATGAAAAGCTTCAGCAAGTAGGACACAGAATCCAAGTGAACAATGTTTCCAATCCTTTGTCAAGCTAAACCCTGTTCCATTCATACGGTCTTTGTTGAATAATCCATAATAAGGTCGACTTTTATGTTGTTTGGATAGTCAATCAAATGTCCATATGTAGTCCCTGAAACCAAAGTGTAACGTCAGTTGTTAACACCGGTGATCTTTGTAAATTGCTTATCGATGTTTGACTTTGTTGCTTAATGTTGATCTCTCTCTAGGTATAAATATATTTTTTTCTAATTTTATTTCAAAACATTTTGAATCTGACTTTTGAATATTGTTATAGTATACTTTTTAATGGACCAATCATATTTTAAAGATAACTGTCGAATAAGGTGATTAATTGTAAGAAAGACACATGCTAAATTAATTTCAGAGTAATAAGCTTGTAAGCACCTTGTTACAATATGTATCAATATTATGTACACATTGCTATATACATTACTAAAGGATATTGAAAATAAAAATTACATTAACAATCATTTTTTAACAGCAAAATGCTTAAATATTAACTTGGTTGTTGACAGCTTTTTTATACCATGTAAACCCTCTGTAGCATACTTCAGCATTTTCGTAGATCCACGCATAGATAACATTCAACAGCAAATTCATGAATATACTTAAAAGTTCAACTCACCTTTACTTCCTCCTGAAAACCCTTGAAACGCGGCCATAAATTTGTTCAAAACAAGACACCACTTCATTTTCGTCTCCACCTTCAAACCATGTGCTTTCGATTGTGTATAGCTCGTGCGATATGACATTTACTTACAATCCGTGCATCGCAAGATGAAATTGACAACGTCCGTGTAGCAACACCTTTTGCTTCACATAGAGGGAAATATTTGATGGACTGAATAGTGTATTAAACATAAGAATATCATTTGCCATAAATCACATTTCGGTGACTTTTTTGACAACATGTATTCACATTATTTAATTTCAGTTCAATGTAGAATTTTTGTGTTTTTTGTAAGTCGAAATAACTAAAAACAGATTGCTTCTTGCTCAGATTTGTCTGATTGACAACTTCGCCATGACATGCTCAATCTGCACGTGAAATTCGCGTATTGTGCAAATGAAATGTTAAGAAGTTGAGTGTATTTAAGTTTTACCCCATAACAACAACTATCAAATACATTGTAACTTAATATTTGGTTTATGTTATACTTTTGTTAATATGCAAATTGGTAAAGCCATGTGGTGTATGTGAGATAATGACCGAATCCTCGTAGCTATCGTATATAACCTTCTCGCTGTCGCTTGAAGGTTAAATTACGATACCTACTCGGCTGTAGGTCATTATCTCAACCATAAATTGTTGGATTTTAATGAGAAATATTGATTATTGACTAAAGATTCAATTTTAAGTAAGGTATGAACAATGTTATGAGTCAATTGTAAATTTGTGAAAAGGACTTCGTTTGCTTATATTAACTACCTGACGTTAAATAACATGAAACAGTTGTGAGTGTGAATTTTGGGACACGAATGGCTTCAGAAATGTCAGACCAACGTAAGAAAAATGAAAATGATTATTAATCCTAGGAAAAAATTAAGCAAATGCTAACGTACCTACGACTGCCATATAAATCTTCGATAACCCGTCCCTATAGGCCTATTCAAACTTTAGATTGTCAAGCTATTTACTTTTTTATTCAGATTTTACAAACCCAGGTTACAGAAAAATGACACCGGTGTTGATGCAGATTATATATTGTATGTTTGGTGCATAATGTTGCTCACATACATCATATGCTGATCCAAAGATTGCATTAATGGAAATTATTCTAAAATCATATGATTAATAACATAAACTATTTAATATATACTTCAAAACATGTAGTTCATTTTTAGTGGTCCTTAACTGTGTCCAAAATATCAATACTAAGTTTGTACAATGGTAGAAACCATAACAAGATATCAAATTATAGGATCATTCAGTTCTGTATGCAGTATGTGTTAACAGAAAGCCCGTAGGACCTATTAAATGGACAATGGGCATTTTGGTCAGTTTTCATGTAGTGAAAGGTGTGATGTAGTTACTTTGGTGATGGTCAGCTTGAAATGGAATTGTCAAAACAGTATCGGACACGTAATTACATATTTGCAGTTCATACAGTGGTTAACTTTTAATAGTATTTTTAGATCGCTAGCTCCTTGTTTAGCTGTATAAAAATAACAAATAACCAAAATTGATTAAGCTTCCGTTATTTAACTATTTTTTTACACAATTGACAGGTAAGACATTATACCTTATATCTCAAATCATGTTTCAAATTATGATTATTAAAAATATGTACATAATGATTTTGTTATAAAGTATAAACATTGTTCTACTATGAACATTGTATGAGCATGTATATATTTATCAGTAAACATCAAACGTCACGAACCACGACAACGACTTTCTCAGGTTATGTCTACAAAGAAAATTCTCGTGGAATATGAGAGATCAATATTGCCACCTGTGGTTACAAATTATCACTGATAATAGGGGAATAAAGGGGAACATCACTGCTAACGACGTCACACGTTAATGAACTAATTGTATACGACATATAAGCCCCTCCCTGCTTTTCCAATAACTTGTCGTATTATCGAACTCATAAGCTACCTGTTACAATTAACAGTAAGTAATGTCTAGCTGGAACGAACGACCATGTTGATTAACGTCCATTGTTGGACAGGCTTACCTTCGTAAATGTCTTGCAATTTCTGAAGGTTTCTAATGAAAACACGGACATGAACTCTGTGACCGTCATTACACGCCCTTCTTGAACTTTGAACCTTTCCGTTTGCATGGTTTATATTATTAAGGAATACAACTTCTTTGTTGTGTAAATAACGCCGTTTCGGTTTATAATGTAAAACGTATTATACAGTATGTGGAATGATAAAGTGGTATAGCAATTTGTACTCCTTACCTACCTGATATTATAATTTCTAGAATGCCTCTAAAGAAGCTAAATATCATTTAAACAATGTTATGTCATATCAATCAATCAATCTTGATCTTGTACATTTTACAAAAAATACAAGATTACATATTTTGTATATACATATAAGATTTTATATTTACAGTTTGTAACGATGTGATAATAGGCGTTAACAAGTATTGCTATTCAATGTTACTATCCTTTTCTTATTTTCATAGCTTGGTATGTAAACATTGCAAGGTTTATGTCATATCACATTACATCACATCACATCACATCACATCACATCACATCACATCACATCACGTCACGTCACGTCACATCACATCACATCACATCACATCACATCACATCATATCATATCATATATCATATCATGTTATGTTATATTATATTATTGTATATCATATCAACAATTAACAGTGTTTCAAACCACTGTAATGAAGAGAGATTAAGCTGTCTGGCTATCGAATGTTCATGGAATTTTTGGAAGTATATCAGCTGTTGCTTTGCATTCTATAAAATAATTCAAATGTGATATTTATTTTTTGTCTTCTGGCTTTTAATCTCTACTATGATATATTGATAACATTCAGAAGTTATAAAGTCCCTCGACAAAGATTTGTTTTTAAATCTGAATATGTCATATGAGATCAATTCAAAATATTTGTAAATGTTCCTCTGCGGATGACAATTCAAAGCAGATTTGAATTATTGTGAGGATACGTTGTGATTTTATAACATCATAGTTTGTGAGTCACAGATTCACCGTCAATGAAAATAATTCAGCATGCAATAATAAAGTCATTTGTAAAACGTCTTGTCTTCGATAAGTCTACACATCTTTAATGCAGTTTTTACATTATACTTGACCTAAGCTTATAACAATATTTGCACGAGTGCATATATGTTACATATTACATGCACAGACTATCAGACACAGTTTCAGCATCGATGGAAATAAGTCGACATGCAATATTTCAGCAATATTTGACAATCTGGAATAATTCTCTGATCGATGAAAATAACCCGGATGACATAAAATAATCACATTATATGGACCCAGCACGGAAGGGACTCCACTGCGGACATATCGACCGCTCCTCAAAGTAAACAAAAAGCCCTGTCAAAGAATATCTGTATTCCATTTATTCGCTATCCTTTAGGGACATCAAATTACATACACGTCGCTTTGCAATATTTCCAATCTGTATACATTTGGATGATTTGACATGTCATTTCCAGGAAACTTCTATGAGAATAGTCGGTGAATATTTCAGATCTATCTGCCTAGAGCCCATGAAGCTTGTGTTTCAGTGGATCCTAGACAGAATGTCACCTCGGATACAAATCTGTAAATACCATTGGATAAGAAAGAATCTCACCCAGGGATATACTACATGTTAGTTTGTTTATATATTTTACAAATATTTTTACTTTCAACAACGAGTGTTTATATGAATCAACTTAAATCAAGCTTCTTGAAAATTGAGATCATATCACTTTGACGTCATAAACATTGAGCATTGTCAAGAGTGTTGTTAGAGACAAAACCATTGTGAAGGTGTTCACTGATTATGTACAGTTAATATCATTTAGCAAATGTAATATTTTATCCATTTGATCTTACCCGATGTATAAATGTGGTTAAGAGTCTCATAGGTCTACCACGGTTTAGTAGTTTTAGCAAATGTATTTAATATGTACTCTGTGATCTTATTGTAAAATACGTGCAACACTTGAATGAACTATTTAATTCTCTCTCGCTCGCTCTGTAAAGCATAACGAAGATGTGATTGATGCAATATCAACTATATTCAAATTAAATAATAAGTATTTAGAAAAGGTTATATGGTGAAATGGATCCTGAGTTTGTGACAAAAATCAGTAACTATTCAAGATAAAAATTGAAAAATTCAATACATTTTAGACTATATGTTTGCCACGTAGCATTTCATTGATCATTCAACCTTGGCTTGATCACGAAATACAATAGATGTCATACTATTAAGGATTGAATAATAACCGTTGTGTTACACAATTGTTTTATAGTCCTTATTCGTTTAACAATCTTATTCATATCAAAATGATTTGATTATATAAACGAGATACATTAGTCCGAAATGGTATCATAGACACATATGTAGTGAGATTCTCTCCTAGGGGATATGACACAAATCGTTTTTATAAAAAACAGCTTAGGTTGTCAAAACCAGAGGACTCTTAATATAGCTCAACATAGTGGCATGATCTACCTGAAGACTTCCTGTCACATCAGACTCTATGGGTTCCCATCATACCCTAATACATAAGAGGGTAACTTTTTCGTAAATGCAGACATGTGACTAGTTATGACATTTTATTTGTTTATGCACTGAAATGTTGTCATTGGAGGAGCCTGAAGTATGACACCTCGAACATTCATTCTTTCATCCGGGTTACCCCGCTATTGCTGAATAGGGGCTAATAATGCAGCGTGAGATACAATATATTGTGCCTGATAGATCAGAATATTGTTGGAACTGTTGGAATAAAATTACATAGATGAAAAGCATGATGGTTTTGTCTGACGAGAAAAGTTAACATTCAGCTTGTAAATAATGAAAGTAATTTGATTGATTGGTATCATATGCAACAATTCAGGTCATTGATCCTGATAGATACCAGGATATTGTAAGAGCTTTATGGATACAGATAAATAGGTTTAGCAAGATGGTTTTGCCTGAAGGGGAAAGAAAGGGCAAACATTCTTCCACTGCTGAATGGAAGTCATTTCATTGGATGGATAAATATGTAACAATTTGGGATATTTGGCCTGATAGATCAGGATGTTGGAGGAGCCTCGGTAATATAAATAGTATTACATTGATTTATCAGGATGGTTTTTTTCTGAAAGGGAAAGGAATTGAAAACATTCAGTAACTACTAGGAGTCATTTCACTGGCTATATATATATATATGTATGTTACGCTTCGAGACAGTGTGTCTTTTAGAGAGCAGGGCATTGAAGGTGTTATGCGGAAAGAAACTTTAATACATTGTGGTACAGGGGGCGGATTTTTTGGGGCAGGGGTGTGCCTTATGGGTTTCAAAAGTGCAGCTATTGAAACGACCACTTTTATAAACGAATATGTGCACACGCGTAAATAAATGACTACATTGAAAAGCTAAAATCGTATGACTTATGTAATGTACGACTGTTACGTTAGCAATTTTTGCAGCCCTCTTGGATGGCGTGCGCACCCCTGACCGATCATGTAGCAGTATGGTTTCGGGGAAAAGAATTCAGTCTGTATATACATGCCCCAATGGCAGTCCGATTCTTTAACTACGACAGGATTATGAAATGTTTGGTTATTTTCCTGAATGATGACTCAATCAGATCCACCTCAGCACGAACGATGCAATCTGAACATTATGGTTCAGATAATATGTACAGATTATGTGTTGTGACAGAATCGTCCAGACTTGGTCTTGATTTATGTGAATATTCACACATCTATACAGTTTCAGTGTGATGGGATGAAACGAATAGCTCTTCTGTGAAATTCTGTGAGGACAGTTCTGTAAGTTCAAGCTGACCTAGGGATCGAATGTTATCATGCCATTGGTTAAAATGATTTAAAGAGTCAGTGGTACATTTCTTTGGAATTTTTATTTTTCAAACTTTCATTAATACATATTTGTTATACGTTAGATTTACCATCTTCGAACAAACATCTCGTTACTAGACCGATGATTCATAGTCGTAGAATACATTATAAAGAATGAAGTTAAAAAAACTACGTCCACTTTTGTGTGTTTTTAGAGAAATAGACATATTGGATGTCGTTTTAGAATCTTGCAAATGGTGACGTTTGAAATCGATTTCTAGAGATCCCTAATTCATCTATAGACGTGCAATTGAAACTTTAATTTACATTTATATTAGTACAACTATAAATATGGTTGATGGAATTTTGGCGATAGAGTAAGGGAAACTTTCAACTAGATGATTGCTGTTTACTGCTGTTGTTGTTTTTCCATTTGGCTTCTTTGATATAACTTCTTTGAGGTGTATGAGGGAAGATGAATTTTATTGATATGTAACTTCTGTTGCAAAGAGATCCAACTTTTCGGTGTCGATGCCACCAATACCGTTATCATGGGAGTGATTGTTGGGTTTGTTAAGAATATGTCTACATAAAAATTAGAAATCTTCGTCTTTGAAACATTATTAATGATTTACTTTAACACGCAGCGTTTCATTATTTAATATGTCAATTACATGTCTTGTTCCGAAATTAATTCACGTGACAACAATCTTCGTTTCATTATTATTTCATATCCTACAAAGGTAAGGTATTTTTTTCAAAATCTAATGTAGTGAAATGAGAACAAAATGCAGTCGCCGTTCATTTATATTTTGGAAAAGGAAAATTAATTCTACAGATAACCAAATCTATATTAGAATTAATGCTACGTTTCATTGAACGTCTTTTTTATAGCAGTATAAGTATCTGCAGCGAACGACGCATTTGTTTGCAAGAATTTTGACTATACTGAAACATATATTTTTCATCACACCAACTACTTAACTGCCCTCTCAAGAGGTAGGTGAGTACTAGTATATCGAGATGATGAAATAACACGCGATAGATTATGATCTGACAGTTTCTTATTTAAACAGGGGCTACTGGACAGCAATCTAAACATAACAGCCGTAAGATATACTTAAGATTGGAATTTGATGTACGGTTTAATTCTAATGTCCAATGTTTTGTTCATTCATAGTATACATGCAACGTAGAATTATTTCATGCATGTACCATATTTGCACATCAATCGATTCGAATAACAATTATCTGATTTTCTTTTGATCATATTAGGTCCGATGCTATAGTTAATAATAAATATGATATCACATTACCCATCACTTAGTATACACACAACAGCAATCTGATTGATCGTATTTCCTATCTATGACTGTGGTGCAGATCGCGATGTCTGACTCGACCTAAGCAAGGCGTGAGAGACGCATGCAAGAAATATAGCTTTAGTTGATTATAAGTATAATATCACATTACGCAACTCTTAGGATAAACACAACAGCGATCTGACTAGAGAATCAGATTTCCTTTGTGTGATTGTGGTTCAGATCGCCAGGTCTGACATGACCCAAGCAAGGCGTGAGAGACGGATGCAGTGCTGTGACATGTTACAAGGCAAGCAGTAGAGTCGCATCATGACTTGGTCGATGCCGCCGCCACACCGGTCCTACACTGAGAGAAATACCAGTATACATTGACCGTGTATTGACTGGTCTCAGCAACACTCTTGATCCTTGTTGGAACCCTCGTCTCCACAGTAGACATCGGAGCCGTGCCTGTGTACATCCCTACCATGCTTTCAATGCAGCGTGAAGCCATCATCGGAGATGCGACCGTGTGCTGTGGTCATTGAAGACAAGACTTCCAATCGATGCACCGATATGGATCTTAGTGAACACGGGCGGTGATTAATTATATGAAAAAGGTTTGACAAAAAAGCATATCTGAGGCACTTATGCCAGCGACGTTTTGAGATTGAGACAACGATGTGTCTAAGTGGTTGAATTGAAGCGTTGTGTTGCTTTATAACCTGTTGTCCAGGTGGAGATATACTCACTAATTGATTACCCATCTGGTGTTATCGTCCCGCTGTGCAGGCCAAACGCTTTTCGACCATCTGCACATGAAGTCTGTACCGCAGAGTCGCCCTGTGAATTATTAACGATTCAGTTCCTGGTGACGACCTATATGCTCCGGTTGCAATCACATGGATTTACAGCGCTTTGTAGCGGTTTCATCTGGAACATGGTGCACGAAGATCGTGAGATGCTCGCCGCTCTGCCTCTGTCTGTGATTTACCAGGTGGTGTCAGGTGGAACACGAGTGCTTCAAAACAACCTCTCTCTTTAGCCAACCCGGATTTAGATTTAAACTTGTGCTAACGATTTTTTCGTGATCTGGCCGCGTGCCTGTCTGTTTGATACTGCCTGGAGTATACAAGCATTCACATGGTTTGATATGCGCTGTTCTCAGTGTAATCACACAAGGTTTTGTACGTGAGTTTTAATGCTAGCCTACGGATTTACTTTGGACTTAATGGAAGCACCATAATGGAAGTCATCAGTACCATCTTGCTGTCGGGTCTGAGGGCAGCGAAAGTCTCATTTATTTCAATTTTCCTGTCTTTAAGATAAAATTATGTCCGGTACCTCCTGAGAATGGATACTAGCTCGTCTGAAGGCGGATGTAGACCAGTGTAGTTGGGAGCTGTCTCTGTGTGTGCTTGTTAGTTGTTCCATCACAATGTCTATTTCTGTCTCCATGATAGCCAACGCTAATCCCTACCATTGGATCCTACTCTCCCGCATCAACCAGATTATCAAGTATGGATATACATCTATGTAATTATGTCTGAGCCTAGCAGCAACATCAATGTCTACCCTGACAAACCTCCAGATGTCTTGGAGCGGTCAAAAGAGAGAGATAACTATGTGTCATCCAGAAATGCTCTCAGAGGTATTAAGTCTGCCAGTGTGTACGGAATATCGTCAAGCGGGCGCCACCCCAGGTCGGAGACTAGGGTCACCTTTAATCCTGAGACTGGCGTCACGGAGGTACGGCTTGTGGGGGACATGGGTGCCCCACCCCAAAACTGCTGCCGGCCCAGTCTGGCGAGAACATGTGGGATTCTATCCTCACCCCCAGAGCCGAAAGTAAAACCAGCGATTGTTCTGTCTGACCCGGCCACCAAGCACGTTTCTCTGTACTCACAGCCTGCTCTGAAAGGGTCGTTTTGTGAATACCTTCAGCCCCTCGGCAGGTGCAAGCCGGTCAGATCAATGTCCGAAAGTGCCGGGTCGTCACTTGACCACCTGTTGTCCAATACAGTGGCAGCAACAACATTTTTGATACCCGAGACGGGTGTTACTCTCAACAGGATGCTATCGGAGACGAAAACGTTCTCTTCCCATACCATACCCGAGGAAGGAACTAACTCGACCCGGGTCAGTCCCCGAGGAAGTCCGAGGTTCTTTCATAGGAAGACAGCGCAGCAGGGTATGTTCATGACTTCATATTTTCAATTAGATGTATATATAAACTGTCATATTCATATTTGAACATTCCTCGAAAGATTCCTTATAATACTTTAGTCAAATGTGCTTAAGTATTTTCCATACTCCTATTTCATATTTTTAAGATTTCTAGAAAGTTTCTTAATATGACAATTGGTCATATGTGGTTTTTATTTTTCCATAATTAAAGTGTCTTTTATATCTATTGGTCTGATGTGCGTAGATATATATCTGCATATCCTTATATGAGCATTCCTAGACAGTTTCTTCATATCACTATCATCAGATGCGGTTGCATTATAAAATTCACCAACTAGAAGGATTAAGTTTTCTAAGCATTTCTTCTAGATATACGGTTTATGGAGCATAGTACGAATTCAATAGATCAATAATTGATTTCAACAATGTCCACATTCACTCTGTGTTATCTTTTAAGTAGCTGTCAATCAATTGTGTACCGGTATATCATATGACATATTTATGAATGTTTTGATGAATAACAGATTCACAGGACATCGTCTTTTCCAGTATTATTTATTGGATTGGTGTGTTTATATGCAGAGGCTCTCGGGCGGACCTAATGAAAAGAATCAGATTAATTTCAATAAATCAATAATTTGTTTTGTGATTCGCCCTTTCTCGTAACCAATGTAACACATACCTTAGTAATATGTACTTCGTAAGAATTTATGACCTCGTTTTTTTTAGCAAGGTCTTCAGTGTGATTAATATTAAACTATTGGTTACTTGGTCCTTAAACTTTTTATGTCGAGTTTATGGTATTTCAAGTGTACAGATTTGTTTATGAAATTTCGTTATGGTCATTGAAATATATATTGGACAAATTAATTATGGGGTATGAATGATTTAGTTATTAACACATGAATAAGATATGTATGAAAAGTTTATATTCAAATATATTCCGCTATCCCTAACTTATGTTGTCCAGTATACAATGTACCAATAGTGTATGTAGGGAATGACATATGACATACGATGTATGAACATATATTTGATTGATACACGTAATTGTGTAACCATAGTTTGAACACACACCAATAAACACAAGAAAGATGATGACATATTATAACATGCATTGTATAACAATTATAACAGCAGATTGAATGAACATTATTTTTACTATATCCTGTTAGCGATGATAAATTCATTTGTTTATCACAGAGAGATGATTCATATAACAAACTGTTTCACTGCAAATTGACTGCACAATAATACTTGTATGGTATGTCTCTATAAATCCTACGATATTGGTATCCCTCTTTGAGAGGCATGTTTGATGAAGAAGAACAAGATTTTATGGATAATCAACTTCTTTATTGCATGAAATGCGACGTTTCGGTGTAGATACTAACACCGTTATCAAGCAAGTGATACAAGTGATATGTATCGTTGTTATTCACACAAACATGCACTATACAACGAACCTATTCTGAACAAACCTCAGGTTGAATGCACCTGCTCATTGGTATTTCTAGCATATTCCTGCTTCATACAAACTTTATATGCACGTGCATGTTTGTAATACAAGACTGCTAGTTGTCTTGAGAACGTGATGGTTGGTTGTTCCTTGTAATGATATAACGATTGTATTATGAAAAGTGTAGTTCGTGTTACCATAACTTTCTATTCGACAGTATATAGTAGACGTATATAAACTAAATACGATTTTGTATCGTGTTTGAGTATATCTATATGTCCAACTACCAGATCCATAGTTCATTTGAATAAATCAAATTTGCCATAGAATGATCATTTAACATTCAATATTCTTTTCTCATCAAATAGTTTAATAGTTTAATGGTTTAATGCCTGCTGAATAACAATTGTCTATTAATCAGTATTTCACGCCTTTCATTATATCGTATGAAAACATATTCCCTATAAATAGTGTTTCCCATTGAACCATTATCCATTATCTCTTTTCCAACCGTTATTACCATTGAATTATCACTTTTCTTGAATCACCATTGTTTAATGATTTCTTATTGAATCATTTTCTTCGGTTGTTTCGCTGTTTCTCACTCGATCAATATCTTCCTTGAATAACATGAGTAATGATCCTGTTGAATCATTGTTTCTCAATTCAAAATCATATTCTTTGAATGACTGTCTATCAATCATTATCATTTTTGAATCAACATAACAACTGAATCATTATCTCAATTCAATCATCTCCGAGATGTTCACCAGAAACAGTCGTCTTTATGTCGCATCCCTTACTCTCTTACTAATGACCTCGATTCGTTCACTTCGTAAATGCAAATTGTTCTGAATTTCTCCGAAATATCCGGTTATAAAAGAGATATTGATAGATAGTGATCTCGCCACTCTTCAGACTAGAAGGTATAGTATTCTTTCAGTGAGGTTTTACGAATTTCACTGGCAAGTCTATAACGTATCGAAATTGTTGGGGGAAAATGAAAAGACACACCTACATGTATCTTAAAGGGACTATATATCACGTTTCTTTGTTTCTTCAAATATTTGTTATTTACAAATGTATTATCTTAATGTAAACATACATAATTTATCTAAACCTAATCCGATAGATCCGTAGAAAAAATAATCAATAAGAACAAAAACAACTGTAGCCATTTTCGTGTGAACATCGTTTAAACATTTGAGGTAGGCTTAGCGTATCTGAACAAGGTTCCTTCGCTATAGAACTGCATGCCTTGATTTAAAATATTGACTTATCATTGGCAACATTAATTTTCGTTTTCTTGAGATCATTTTATTCAGTGCTACTGCCCCTTTAAAATTCAATCAAGACATATTCAAACCAATAAGGCGAGACTTGCAAACAGTGTAGCTAGCCACCAGACTAGAATAAAAGGAAAGAGGTTGCTTATTACCAGAACTTGTATCCGCATCGGCTAATAAATCTGAATTCTATTGATAGAAGGGAAGCCTAATAGGATTACTTGGACATTCGATTACTCATTATTCCCTGCTAGGGTCACAGTATGGTACATTTAACCTTTACCTTTGTGCGACTTCCGTCTCCTTTCTTCTCCAATAATCTCACTCGTCTAGATTTTAGAAATTTCCTCAGTGCTAATATAAGTGAAGCTCGTGACGACGGTTCAAAGCAGTCGAAATCAAGAACATCTAAGTAGCCAATGAGATTTTTTCTTCTATCAAGGATGAAGATGGGTAGGTACGGGAAAATAAGGGTGGGAATTGTTAGGTGTAGTTTTGAGTTTTGGAAAATCTATTGCTTGGCATGAATTTTGTTAACGTTTCTAACGCGTATATGGAGTTTGGGCATACATAAGTTTCTAAACATTCTTATATAGCGTCAGTTGTTATTGCTCTTGCAAATGACTAGGTTGGGTTTTTTTATTTTACACTAAAAGATGTTTCATGATGCCCGTGTTAAGAATTATTTGCTATCAAACGGAGGTTTTAATCACCTTGCAGTGCTTAGGGCTTTGCGAACAGACATTTTTTTATGTTTATAAATCTATGTCATAAGAGAGTTTTTAATTTTATGGCATATCAATCGAACATTGACACATTTATAATTTGCATAATATCTGACAGCCAATTTTGATTGAAAGTTATTTCATTCAAAGTTTAAAGATACATTTACTCTAGCCCACAATGTTTCAGTGATATGAAGAGGTTTTATATTTCATGATAAGACATTGAATTTTGATAAGTCATAGCATTATATATTTTAGAAATATTATTTTAATAGTTTGGCACAATGATGCAGATAAAACTAATGTTTGATTCACTGTGAATAACATTATCTCCCAAAAATAAAAACAAATTTGACAGAAGGATAATCATTTTCAATCAACACAAGAATTGTTTATGGGCGTGTACATAGATTGGATACGAAACCATTTCCTAAACTCAAATTATTAAAAGGTGTTTACCCTAAAATGACTACACGTAGTTTTTGCTTCATTCATGTCACCTGATAAAACGACTGCGGATGAGAAAGAATTGTTTGACCCTTAAAAGAAAATATTTTGAATACAATTATGTTTAATCAGCAGATTTATTAACCAGTCGAAAACTAGAAACATTTAATGATTCATCAGCCCGACCTAGCAAGATTCAATGATTTGATTATAGAGTTCTATGCTTCAGAGATTATTTTTCTAAATTAAATGTCACGGAATAATGTCGATACAACGACATGTGAGGTTGTTAAGCCATATAGGCAAGATGTTGAAAACATGATGACACCAAATTTTGATGAAAATTGAAAGTATGTTCTATCTGCCGATGACACTATCTTCAAGAAGATTTAGAAGAGTTTGAAAGCTGTCACGTTTTTTTTTATTTCTCGAAGATCGCGTTGTCCGTGACAGACATTCATTGAAATGTTTATTGTCGATAACAGGACTCTTTTCGTAAAAAGAGTCCTGATATCTGACACCAGACACCTTTTAGAACTCCTTTTAAACAAGGTTAAAAAAAATATACTATAGTTTTTAGGCAAACCTCCTACTAATAAATTATGTGTTGCTTCAAGTGAAATTCAATTTTATTCATTATATTTGAAAGAATGAATAAAATTATATCAATATATATATATAATGCAAACAACAGCATTTTTCATATTTAAGTAAACTCAAGTAACATTTATCAAAAGTGTAATACTAAAAATCTTACTCTTTTATGCCTTGTTTAGGACTGGAAAGTAAACATTGGGGAGAGTGTTTGTTTAATTATTAATATCCCTTCCAAAGCAATGCCGAACAACTTATTTGATCAAATTAATTAGAAAAGTGTAAAACATACCGGGATTCATTTGATGAAATCACGTGATCTCGGTCAATGACTCCTATACACAATCAAACTTACAAGGGTTCTTTTGATGCGCTCTTGATCATATGGATAGGGTTTTTAAAACTATTTTGTAACCTGTTGTTAAATGATATAAACAGAAATTGTTTATATTGTTTTTTAGAACATCATCTATGCCGTCTTTCATTGAGATTTTACTTTACGATCTCGCTGCCTTGTAATACCACAGGCACAAAAATGGCCTTTAGCAATATTGAATATTTTCGTATACTAAGGTATGCTGTATGTAAGAGATGTGTTACCACTGAACAGGTAGCATAGGGAGGGTGGGAACCTACGATATTGTAACACAAAAAGCAAGAACAATACTTCTGGAAAAAAAACAGATCCTAATATTTCAAAATATGCATGGAGATGATCCCAAAGATAGTCGGTTGGATTTTAAGATCTTGGAAGTTTGACTCTTAACAAGTGTTGGGCTTAACAAGATTGGCATTCGACATCATAACATCTTCATCCTTGACAATGATATTGCTCAAGAAAGTCGAGAGACGACCATGTTGGACATTGTGGCTTAAACAGACAGAATCTCTCAAGATTGACGTCCGATGCGATTATTCGAATAGGATTTGCCATTACTAGTTGTAGCGAACCAGGAAGGGCTTGTTGAGACGTTACAATGACTCCTCGCCATCCTCCCTGGAGACGATCATGCAGATCGGATATTCTCATCAGTCAGAAATTATCTTAACATCGATTGCTGTATACTCCCAAAGGAGTTGAGTGTTAATGGTGTATCTTCCAATAGCAGGTTTTGATATCCTTCATCGCGATAAGTCTTCCTGGATATCATTATAGCGACTATTTGTTTCCAGGAGGAAATTGCCTGTTTTGATGTCTTGTACTTGTAAATTGATGTTCTGGTTATTTACCGTCATCCCATTTGTAATGACTGACATGTAGAACTGATACATTAGATTGATGTTTTATTTGGATCTTTTTTTCTCAAACTGGATAGAGAACAAAAGTTGTTTGTGTTTGTAGATGTATTATACCGAATAAGTTGGCTAGAATTATATTGCTGTTATAAACATGCTTAATTAATTGCAGTTCAACTTTACTAAATACTAAATATATGTCATGAATATTAGTCGTAATTAAATCAACATTTATCATTAAATATTCATCGTTCAATAGAAACTTGGAACTGTAAGGTTGATCAAACGTGGAAACCATGCTTTAGTATGAATTAATTATAAGGTGAGTCATGTATGTGTAATCTAAGATGGCTATACGACTGTCTTAAAGTTTAAAAATGTTCGTTCAAGCAACATTATTTTCGGCTTTATTCTAAATCATATTAACATGATAGCGAAAAAGTGAAACCTGTTTTAACATATTTATCGTGGTAATTCGTAGAACGTTTATGGCGTATACCGATGAAACAACTGATGAGTTTTCATATATTGATTATCATATATTTTATACTATCAAATTATTCATACTTATGATCAATAATATCATTTTGAATACCCAGTACATTATTCATATTCTTTTCTTTTGCGATAAATTAAGTAAACGTAACTGTGGTTTTAGATAACAGCACTTTACACCGTTAATATGTCATATCTGTATATCACTTTCATGATTATTCAACGCTCATGTAACTTTGCCATACCATGAAGCAAATATTAAATCTCTTTTGTCCTGTCACTTCAACTGAGATAACTAACAAGATGTTTCTGTTTATTTGTTGATTTTATCGTTGAGTCGTAACGATTACATTGAATTGAACGTCAGTATAAGTGGAAAATAAAGTCTCATTAACATAATATGTAAACGTATATTCGCTGATTTTAGGAAATCCTGGTGTATAACATGAACGAAGGCCGTTATACTGTCAGTAGATGGAATAACATTGATATGAAATGCTGACGACATGGACTGAAATTATGTATTAACTTAGTTGTCCTTCGCTTCAAATAGGAACAATATAGGTATGGATGTATGCACGTAAAACTATTAACATATTTTTGTCCTTCGCAAATAATGATTTTGAATGCAATGTTAAAATCTGAAAGAACAACGTTTTGCTCAAAGATATGTACCTGAATATGCATATTGCAAAAAGAAAAAGGTATGCATTTTAATTATAATGATTCCAGATTGGCGTAACAAATGACGAAAAGCATAAAAATCGTTTTCAGTAACATATATTCAAATGCAGTCTTTTTATCATTGCCGAAAGACAGTAAACAAACATATACAAGCAATAAAACGTCTATGAAATGGACGTATCAATGTAGCTTACAACCCCATAGCAGGTCTATGCAAATAATTTAAAATGGTTGGGGATAGTCTTTATTTATTCAATGATTGCAGATAAACAAAAAGTTCACATATGACATAGAATAATATTTTGATTACATTTATATTTTCAAATGTTCTGTTACCATAAAAGGATATACAAATTTTGTGTTGTGTTGATACATGGTTGATTGAAGAGAGATACTATAATACTACTATGCTACATTATGGGGCGAGTTAGTATTGATGTTTCAAAGACGCCTACTAAAGATAGAATTATATCTGATCAAATGTTCTGATATTATGATATCGATAACAAGAGAACAGTTATGGGCAATTCATTGTTGAATGACATGAACTTACCGTGGATACATATAGGTAGGTGATATCCTCCTTTTGTCGGGTTTGAATTAATATATAAAGAATATTGATTATGAAAGACATATTGAAATTGTTGACATTTTTACATCAAGCCCATTAAATTGATGGTTAAACTATTTGACATTGATTATGATATCTAATCTAATGCGAATATCGCGATTGTAATAATCACATCAAGGCTTTATTAAACTATGATATGGACACGTGAAGAGATAATAACACCATGCTTTAGACACGTGAAAAGGTCGATACACAAGCATATACACATGTGAAGATGTCATTACATGGTGATATAGACGCATGAAGCGGGCATTAAATTCGATATAGACGCGTGCAGAGGTCATCAATTTTGACATAGACACTTAAAGAGGTCATAACATTTGATATAGACACGTTAAAAGGTCACAACACTTGATAAAAACACTTTAAAAACGACGTTTGATATAGACGCGTGTAGGAGTCATCACATTCGATATAGACACGTGAAGAGGTTATCACATTGTGATATAGACACGTGAAGAGGCCATCACATTCTATCTAGACACGTGAAGAGGTTATCACATTGTGATCTAGACACATGCAGAGGTCATCACATTTGATATAGACGCGTGAAGAGGTCATAAAATTTGAAACGCTTGGACACGTGAAAGTTTGGACGCGTGGTAAGGTCGTAACATCATGCTGTAAACACGTCCATAGTTCAATACTCGCTGCGGGTAAACAACCTTCTATTACCATTAATTCAAATAACATGTTTATGAGATAGATTATATGCATATCGTAAGTCGTTAAAACATCATCAACTTACTTCATGAATATTGAAACGTATGTACGATGTTTATAGTATATGTGATATGTTGTTTTAATTCCTCATCGGGTGATGTAGATGTCATGTGATGTCATGCGATGTCATGCCATGTCATGTGATGTCATGTGATGTCATGTGATGTCATGTGATGTCATGTGATGTCATGTGATGTCGTGTGATGCCATGTCATGTGATGTCGTGTGATGCCATGTCATGTGATGTCATGTCATGTGATGTCGTGTGATGCCATGTAATGTGATGTCATGTGATGTCATGTGATGCCATGTCATGTGATGTCATGTGATGCTATGTCATGTGATGTCATGCACTCTCATTGACTGAAAATCCAACTTGTAACACTATATTGTCCTCATTATCTCCCTACAGAGGAAGCTAAAGTAGTATCTTGATCCAACCTCTCTTCTAAAAAGAACAATTTGAGAGATAAGGGTGAAGGTTTGCAATCAACGAAACGGTCCAAAATTCGCTTTTTTGGCTATGTAATCATGACCAAGTATCGATAACAACAACCAAATTTTTATTCGAAAAGTATTGTCATATACTGAAATATATCAAAAGATTTGTGATGCACTTTTTTCACACTAGGAAGACCTGCCGGAAAGCAGATAACTGGTCTTATCGAAGGTTTTGAAGTTATCGAGGTTGTTGGAATGTTCCGATTGTTGAAGTTATTGAGGTTATTGGAGTGATTGAGGTTACTGAGGGTATTGAGGTTGTTGGAGTTATTGAGTTATTGTGATAATTAAAGTTAACAAGGTTATTGCAATTATTGAAGAGGTTATTGATGTTGTAAGAATATTGATAAGGTTATTGCAAATATTGATGATGTTAGTAGGGTTAATGAGCTGGCAAAAGAGACAAAGGTCATTACACCCGCCATGTCATCGCTTTAACGTATTGGAGGTCGTTGAACGATACTTTATCGTGTTAACTGTTGGTTCAGATTGTTGACCGATACATTTCTCAGTCCTTTGTTTACTCAGAAAATACCTGATCGATGACTTGATACCATTATCAGTGCCATGGTCAGCTGATTGGCTCTCCTGATCTTATCAAAAAGATCTGTGTCACGCGCTGATCTCCTTAGGACCGGGAAGCTTCTTTGAGACAACGGGATCTAGTTAGTGTATCTGCGCATGCGCAAATATTGTCAAAATCTTAGAGATAAATGCCATTTAGATAGTGAACAAATGTATCCCAAATATAACATTGTTACATTGTCAAAATCATTTCCTTTCGTAGCCGGTAAAACACAATACACTTTGTTAACGTCAGGTTTATCATAACGCTATAAATCCTCATATAGGTCAAATGGTTTAATTTACCATTTCAGTTCAAAGCTGTCAAGCTACGAGGGCTATACATACATTATCCTATTTGTATCTTTTGACAACATGAAACAACAATCAACAATAAAATTGCCAATTGCTGTACTCATGTTGTCAATATCATGATACCAGAACATTTCATCAGATATAGTTCTCTCTTTAGTAGGCTTCATTGAAATATCAATACTAAATCGTCACATTACGGTAAAAGACCACTGCTATCATCTCACGTTCAATTTATATATATATCAACACGCTATTTAGTTGTTATGAACATTACTTTACTTTTCAGTAAAGTCATAAAACATTGTATGTGCTGCATGTTTTCCTAAAGTGAAGAGATTACCTTTGAGTTTTATTTGAATAATACCATTTCATGTCGTTACTTTGGTCATCGACACCAGCAGTCCTTGATAAATAAAGATAATTTCTACACTTATTGTTCTTGCAATATATCTTTGCTAGTGCACAAGGCCCTATTTTTACTAAGTCCTCAATGAATTCAGTGATGTAATAAGCATCGCCCGAAGGCAAAATGCGGACAGTTATCCACAAGGGCCAACACTTTTAAACATTCTAAACAGGTCCTGATAGTCGCACAATTTTTAACATGATACTTCCCCACTGTTCCTTATTCTCAAGTAACTTGCAGTAAGACATTTTCCCAGCCCAACATTCATTAAAGTCTCTCTATACTGACAACAGTGTTGCCTGATACGCTGATACCAACAGTATAGTTGTCATTTTAGAAAAGGCCAAATCAGTACTGATAAAGAATGCCTACAGTTTCAGAGTTGAACTCGCAGTTTTCGTATGTGTATTATTGACAAGCAGTATTTGGATGCTTATTCCAAACACAGCCTGAAAATCTAAGAAACCGCGATAAACGTCTTACATGTATGTACATGGGTTCTTATGATATAACTTATCTAAAACTAACAACTCCTCACAGTTTTCTGGCTGCTTTGGATAAGTTTACAACGTTCACATTGTCGATGCGCGTCATTGTCCGGTTTTCGATCATATCGTGACTAACACCTTCAAATTGTCGCTATATAAAAGCGAGCAGCTCTAAAAGGATATTTTCCCGATGCTTCACGATCAAATGACACCATTGATAAAGTTAAGCATATCTTACTCAACGACTTAAATTGCACTTTTATGTAAACTTTGTTTTATACAATATAATATATCTTGCTGTCCTAATAGCTACTATGATATCCTGATACTTACGAAAGTATTGCCGGGACTATGATCGGGCCATCGAAATGGATGTAGTATTTCACTGAACCAAATCTTCCTTAACCGGCTATGAAATCTCATGATAATAAATTAATTATGAAATAACTATAAACATCAACATGATAATTATAACTTCTGATGTTCTGTAATAGGTGATTTTGAAAAAAATAAGACTCAAACTAAATAAGTTTTGTGCTCCGTAATAAATAACACGACACCGTATGGTCATTACCAAGATAAATTAACCGTATGATCCGATGAAGCTGAAATTCAAAATTGTTATGTCCTATGAAAGTGAATTTTCAAATTAAAAAATAAAACCAAACAAGTTATTTTTCTCAACAATAGATATTAGGTAAATCTGGTATATGTAAGTGTAAAGACATTAAAGGTAGCAGCTGTTTCATGGTGTGAATTATGAATTGATGACACCATCTGTTACACATGGAACTAATCTTTTCTCAGTGTCTCATTGACATTGATTTCACAATGGTTGTGATTTATTTTGTGATTTAATACATTCATAAACTCAATACATTGTTTTTATCCAGTGACTTTAATATACATATACTGAAAATCAGTAGCGGTTTTCATATTACAAATGGTTTATTGACTGCGTCGAGTTTGCACATTCTGTCTATTTAAGCCATGTATATACGAAATGATGAGGGAAGTTTGTTTCTCAGTATGAAACCTGTGTTGCTCATTTAACGGTATAGCGGAGAACGCACGTAAAGAACATGACTATCACGTGCAAAACACTCTGTATTGATTGTCACTCGCATCGCTGTCGGGGGGAAATGACAATACACGTGCACATGTGTAGCATGGCCTAAGGATCTGTCCCTTATCTGATGCGAAAATTAAAAAAAAAAAAAAATTGTAGGAAATGAATGTACAATTTGACAAAAACTACAGGGTTAAGGTTCGTGAAGTCACACATGGATGAAGAAAGAGAATGCATTCGTTTAGGCATTCGTGAAAATGATCAGCGAGCCAAATCCAAATCCACCCCACCTCGTGATTCTCCATTACCAATACTTTCTGTACCCTAAATAATTACTGGTTATTGAAGGTCAGCTTCATACAAACATACGTGTGTGTCATATCAATCTCATTAAAACCAGATCGAAACTAATCATACGTCACTACGTTTCTCAATGAACGTAGCGACGTAGGAGTAGTTTCGATCTGATTTTAATGAGATTGGTGTCATATTTAACTACAATTCCTGTAAACTATATTTATTCATAAATTTTCAAACGATTTGATACGAGCAGAATTGTCGCCATACTAATAAGCAACAGACTTTCACGCAAAAGCAAAATGTATTCTGGAATATCATGTCTGCGCAAATTATGACAGATATCAATGGTCTTTACGGAAGCTAATCACTTCTAGGATACTTCGTGTTTTTCTCATCCGCTAACCGTTAGATTTGTCATGCATATCGTGACGTAAGCGATCGTGCTGGAGCAGTTTACACTAAGCCCTGTCTTGATTGATGTCCTGCTGTAGGGGCAGAGAACTGATTTAGCAGACAGAACTGTGCTTTGTAAAACTATTTGATACAGAATGGTCTGAAACTTGTTTTAAAAAGCTAGAAATGTTTTAGGACATTAATTTAGGTTTAAGGACTAAGGAATATTTATGATATGTATTACACGTTCTGTTTTTGAAAAATGATCTGAAATTTGTTTTTAAAAAGCTAGAAATGTTTAAGGCATTGATTTAGGTTATAGGTTTTAGGAATATTATTTAAATATATTTTACGTACAGTTTTGAAAAATCCATTCAAAACAGATTTCTTGTTTTGCCTTTGCACGAATCATATGTGCGTTAAAGAAACATGCTCTTTGAAATAGTTATTTTTAAGTACACTATTTCTCTGATTGGTAAAACATATTCAAAATGCAAATCAAGAATTCCTATAATGATACAATTTACTGATTAACTTTTGTATGACAGAACTTAGCTTGATTAATTATCACTCGCGTCTTCCACTTCTTTGTGAATTTTAATACATTATTAATGGTAGACATACTATCGATTCCTTTTCTGCTAGTTGATATTGACACCATTATGATAATAAGATTTGTATAGAATTAACTGACATAATAACTTAAAGGGACAGTCCTATTGTGTTAACAAAATTCAAGAGCACTTCTCTGTTCATATTTATATATGATTACATAATTATTTCACACTAATTTTCAAATTTGTTGGTATCAGTAAAATTTTAGTTGTTTTAAATTCAACAATTTGACAGAGATTAGAATCCATCACTACATTCCTCTTGAATTTTCCACAAAAACCCGATAGGACTGTCCCTTTAAAAGGGCAGTAGCAGGTTTTTTGATAATTTTATATTATAAAATTTTCACTGATAATTGTTAGTTAATACTAAATGATTGTATTATTTTGACATTGTCGAAAATCTCATTACACAAGCCAATCATTAAATGTCAGTAGACAAAGTATGATGATTCACATAAAATCCATTGGCGGCCTATAAACACCTTTAATTCATTTTAGGTAAGTAAAATCATTCGCATGCCTAAACTTTACGTTATATATTTGAATTATTACTTCTCCATTAAGTTTAAATGCATTGTCTTTCAATTGGAACCATTAATTTTCATTTTCCTGACATCACCTTTTATTCCCCCTAAATACGTGCTACTGCCCCTTTAAACTCAAGCATACTGCACTGAGATGGGTTGTGGCTGCTTCATATTTGATATTCAAGGATTCTTTTTGACCAAAATTACCAAGATGATGTTGACGTTTGGATTGTAAAAAATTTCAAACCTGACCCAGAGACATTGAACCATTTCTAGGCTTTACCTATATCAGTGAGGAATACTGTACATTCACGCATGTTTATGTTTACGTTCACCCAGGTACGTTCTCTTTAGGATAAGAAGAACACGTTTACGAGTTCTTTATGCTACACGCATCTTTACGAGTGTTTGTTAAGCTTGCCTCGTCAGTATAAGCAATATCAAAAGGTAATAGGATTTTATACAAGGACTTTTATTAGCCTTCTCGGTAGCTGTGAGACCTGTGTTTTACCTGAGGTAAACAGAACACCATATGTAGATCCAGACCGTAATTATCAACTTGGCACCGTTATTAACTGCCGAGGGCTTCGGAGAGTTGTGTCTGGATTAAACGTCCGTACCTTGAATGATTACCACCTTGTAAATGATGTTGAAGAAATAGAGAGGCCTCAACCATGTGTAATGAAACCAGCTTTGTCTCTCTGTGATAGTACAGGGGAAGGAGCACGTTTTAGGGGGGATATGATGTGATGTCAGGAAAGTCTAAATAAATGCTTCCAATTGGAAGACAAAGTATTTAAACTAAATAAAGAAGTATTAAATCAATTATTTAATTCAAACGTCAGCCATGCCAGTCCTTTTTCTTGCAAAAACGAAGTAAAGGCGTTCGCATAAAATGGTCGCCGATTGACTTAATGTGAATCTTTATAATTTATTCTCTGACAACGGATGATTAGTTTATGTAATGAGATTGATGACACTGTCAAAGTACTACAATTAGCCTTAATGTGCAATTATCAGTGAAAAAAAAAGGTAAATATAAATTTTTCAAAACACATGCTACTGCCCCCTTTAGGATTTAGTATTGGACTCAATAAAACGGGTAACAATCGTTATCAACAATTTGAACCTATCTAGAATTACCCTCTGTTGTCATTTAAAAAGTCTTCACGTATTTTACAAGAAATTCATATCGTTTTTAACAGATATGACAACTTAAACATGTTTCCCGAACTTAGCAAGTGTTTGAACTGGCAATATTCACATCTCAGCTATGACTTGAAGTAGATTGCCCCTTTTATCTTTGCGTTTCAAGATTTGGATGTTTTTCATCTGAAATTGGCATGGTTAAAATAATTTTAGTTTTTTTAATGTTCTATATTCTTTATACTGTAATAATTTTGAACAGATAAAATTAAAGATTTGATTTTTTTCCAATAAGGCATCTATCAAAAGGAGTTTGAAATTTGTTTCAATCATCGGTTTGTTTTTCAAATGCTGCCAGGACTCTGCTCCTGATTTGGTGCGTCCATATAGGCATGCTTTCTCGAATTGGTAATATATCAGTTTGCCAGTGTGATGTGCGAAGTCGTTTTTTTTTTTTATTGAAATTGTGTTTTCTTGCTTTGGGATACATGCGACATTTCAAACATATGGACGGATGTATTGTAGGTAATTGGAAGATTTTTGTCTGCGCCTGTGAGGATGCTTCGTCAAATAGTTGTCAACTTGAACTCAGTCCAAGTTTTTTTTGCCGATTTGTGCTTACCAATCTTAAGATGTTTGCGATTTCAGGACTTCACAAGACTTGGAATGTCATCGTTTGTTGTTTTGTTTAAAGTTAGATGTTTTAATGAATATTCAAAAATATAATACAAATTAACGACCTTGAAGTTTTTTTTCACACATACAGTTTAACATTTATCCTGGATATATATAAACAAAAAACAACATTAAGAGAATTCTAGCTTAGGGTTTGAGCCGCGGTTCGAATATTAAAGTATCTATTTTTAAAGTAGATATTTTCTAAAACTTAAAAACCAAACATAACCCTTGTTGAGTGGTATTGATCTCACGATACAGAAAGTTACCCATTTTAAATTTCAATATCAATGAACATATTCAGAACATTTTCTTTTTTTTCTTGTTTGTTTAAGTTGAGCTTCAAAACCAGCAATCTGTTTAAAAACATCAGCGTTAAAACAGATGTTCAATCTCAACGAAGTTAGACCGGCGGTGCCTTTTCATGACCTAATTAGAAACTGTTGAAGTAAAATTTATCTTAACTTAAAAAAAGCCATCCCGAAATAAAATTTAACGTGGAACTCAAACAAAAATCTGATCGAACTTGAGAAAATCACTTAACGCACGAGATTTGCATGTTTTACAGAGGCAGGGGCACGTTTAAGGGTGAATATAAGTTGATGTCAGAAAATGAAAATAAATGGTTCCAATTGAAAGATAATGTATTTAAACTTAATGAAGCAGTGATAAATCAAATATGTAATGGAAAGTTCAGCCATGCGATTCCTTTTTCTGACACGAAATGAATTAAAGGTGTTCACACAAAAATGGCCGCTGATGGACTTTCTGTGAATCTTTATTATTTGTTCTCCGACTATGGTTGATTGGTTTGTGTAATGAGATTTTTGACAATATCAAACTAATATATTTACCATTAACATACAATTATCAGGGAAATTTTAAAATATAAAATGTTAAAAAAACGTGCTAGGGCCCCTTTAATGTACTTGCTGTTTTATTATTGCTATCAGTTTTTGCCTCTTAAGCGTTATAGGCGGGAAAACTTACCCTTCCGTTTACGATGTACTCACACTTTTAAAAAACCTAATTAGACTTTCTGTGTGTAAATTGATTTAGGAGGTAATTTTTCATGAATTTCATCATATTTCTAAAATTACTCTAACGTCCTTTGTTTAACTCGATTATCAGAACTCCGAGTAACTTCTGCATTGATTATTTACTTACAGTTATGTCTTTGCCAACTTTAATCAAATAAATCCATTATTTTCATTTCCAAACTTAATGAATTTTGAAGAAAAATCCGTATGAGGTTATTAAACGACAAATACGCTGGATATAAAACTTCACATAAGTATTTTTTTATATAACTTACCAAAATATATTGAATTACGTTAATTTCTATATACTAGGCAATATAAGGCAATCTATGCATGTGTTTTGAGAGGTGACACATGTACATCATGAATGAAATGAATGCACGTGCAACAAGGAGAAATGTACAACGATCTCGAACAAACATGTCAATCATTAACGTAACTGTGGCTAGTCATCATGAATTAGTT
Organism: Steromphala cineraria; assembly: GCA_916613615.1. Taxonomy (NCBI): domain Eukaryota; kingdom Metazoa; phylum Mollusca; class Gastropoda; order Trochida; family Trochidae; genus Steromphala; species Steromphala cineraria. Next base: position 23,340,259 of record OU744731.1, read on the forward strand.
TAGAATAATACGTTATCGAATCACTCGCACTTTTATGATGATATGCGATGTAAATTCAAGTTCCAATGTCTTTAATCACTTGCTTGTGCCGAAGACTGCTAAACAGGTAAGACCATGGTTTGGATGTAAAATAATTCAACCATTCACAGAGGCGGTAAAAAACGGGGACTGGTTAGTCGTTAGGTTGCGCTGCATAACGTTTGTAAGCTGTGTGATCATGTATATCCCACGTATGGCCATTTCTACCCACGTACGACAATTTGTGTTGCATCGCTGGCTGTGGGTTAAGCCATAGTAAAAATGCCTAATGGTCTTAATTGTCAGAATAACAAGTATCACAAATCTCAACCAAATTGCATATACTTTAAATTTGTATCAGAAGAGATGAAATATATGAACATACTTTTTTAAATGGTATACTATTTGATAAGCAAGGTATTTGGATTATTTGGTCTTTCAACATTTCCCCATTCCGTATAAGCTTGTACAAAATATATTGAATTAAGAGGGTTCAACGTTTTGATACTTATTCCCGTTATCGTTAGTGGTAATTTATAGTGTCATTTCAGTGATAACACCTTTCAATAATAATGTATGGGGAATGGATTTCGGTAGTTTTCAAGAACTCCTTTTATTGAAAAATATATTTCATTTCTTAAAACGTCCTACTTTAAATGATTTTAAGTCTGATAGCAAACATTGGACTCAAAATTATTTATCACGTACATAAACTAACAACTTGTTATCCCTAGCGAGTTCATTTGCCGTAAACAGTCAGGACAGAATCATTATTAACCACATACATATTGGGAAGTGTGGGAAAGCGTTAAACATTATACTGTATGACCAAAAGCAAATTGACCGCAGTCACTGAGCAATTATTGATCCGAATATCCAGCCTCACACAATCGTAACTTGGCTGATCAGAAATTGAATTATTGTGATTTATATATTAATGAATAAAGTTAATCACGAAAACAAATACCGAGCAGAGCAGACTGAATATAATGGCAGCATCGCACCCATACTACAGTTTGTTTCCTCTTGGGTATTCTAAACTGTTTAGCGGCAATATACAATACAGAGCTCCAAACAATGCAATCAACCTTGGCCTCAGAGCTGAATAACACTGAACTGCGATGCGCGGAGCATACCGATGTTTTTCGATCAATATGTTCGAGCCTAAATTTTCCACATTACCTAATGTTTTGGCGGTCGCAATCGTCGGGCAGACATCGAACCATGCAATGGACAGAAACAACGCTATTCATGTGATGTGATGACAGTCGAACTCTTGGTGATTGTTTCTGTATGCTGTGAAAATAATGTCGATGTTTGAAAGAGTGTTTTAAATTACATATATGTGATACAGAAAAGAAATGTTTGGAGGAGATGATATCATTAAATATACTCAACAAAATAAGTTAAGCACCACCTCGATTTTCACTATTAGGATATTCTATAGATCAGATAATGACACATATAATGTATACTAGATATTGATATAATTGATATGATCTTCAATTTGTTTTGAGTATTATAGTTATCATCCCATTACAGAATACTTTCAATGATTATTTCGTTGAGGTAAGTACTAAATATTCCCTCGGGGTTGTATTTCCCGTATCAACCGAGGCAAAGGTTACTATTTGGCATACACCGAGGAAACATAGTTAAATTAAAGGTTTAAATTTGGCACACTTAATTAAGCCAATCAATGTCGTTAATTATAATCCGATATTAGTTAACTAGTCAGGGATTAAAAACTGGCATATAGGGGCACCCCCTATAGTCTCAAGGTGACCAACACATTCTTGTCCTAATAATCTTGTCTACAAAATCCGGATTTTCTAAAAGAAATAACAGAATATGATGTGTTGTGTTTCACGGAGACTAAAACATGTGATTTAGATGTTATATGTATTCCAGGATATGTTGTTCATATGAATAACAGAAATAACAAACTTCATATGAGACTTTCTGGTGGAATTGCCATAGCCTATAAAGAATTACTTAGCCCATACATAGATGTTCTTACAAAGACTCAGGATATTGTACTCTGGTGTAAACTGTCACAAGATCTTTTTAAACTAAGAAATGACCTCTTTCTTGGTTGTGTGCATATACCTCCTGAGAGTAGTCGATACTCGTCTGCAGAACACTTTTGCCAACTCGAAGATGACATTATCAACTATTCAAACTTCTCAAAGCATATATGTGTCACGGGAGATTTTAACGCAAGAACCAAATCCCTCTCGGACTACGTAATATAATAGACGACTTTTATCGGGAAACGACCAAATTGACACTGACTATCTGTATTCCAATGTTACTGAATTATATAAGATGGGAATACAAGTTAATCGTTCTTCAATGGACAAATCTGTGAATAACTATAACTATGGATACAAGTTAATCAACCTATGTAAGAACACCGGACTGTATATTACCAACGGAAGATTAGACAGTGACAAAAGCATCGGCAAAATGACATGTAAAGATGCAAGCGTTGTGGATTACTGTTTAGCATCAGCAGGTGCCTTTAATTTGTTTAAGACTTTCGATATAAACACCTTTGACCCCATTCTCTCCACACAGAGGCAACTCAGTCATACCTGAATTAGCCTCTGTTCTATTACGGCTAATACACGGGACAGAAAAGTAGAAATCTGATTGGAGGCAATCGAAGTTAGTTGTGCAATCAGCGACGCCGTTACAAAAGGGGTCATTCGCAAAAGGTCGGCTACTCCCGGCTATTCCCGGTGATTCGGCATTCAGGGGAGATAACTCTTCCTTAAACAAAACATCGCTTTTTTTACCTTCTCATTAGTTTTTATTTGGTAAATTATTAAAATAAAATTTATCATAAAACAAAGAACAATTTACACAATTATAAAACAGTATGTTTCTTATGAAAAACCCTATCCATATCTGATTTTTAAATATTTTCCCTCTCACACTGTTAATGAAAAATAAACCTAAAGGCATGATACTTTCGAAAGTCACTGTCCGACCGTTGAGAATTCCCAAAGTCGTTGTTATCCAAAAGGTGTTTTCATTGGCTGCAGATAAGGGAGCTATCTCAAGTTAAAACTTTTTGCCGCTAGGGCAATCTGCCGGAACCCCAGGATCTAGGCGTAATGGAACAGAGGCTAATTCAGGTATAACTGAGTTGCCTCTGTGGGGAGAGAATGCTTTGACCCTATACTGTCAGACGTACACTGTGGTTTTCATTGAACTCGGATAATCTACCAGTGAACGAGCCAACAAGTAATGACGTAAGCCATGATGTAAGCGATGGATCAAGAAGACCAAACACTGCAGCTAATAAATTTGACCCATCTCTGTCAGAAGATTTTATACAAAACTTTAATATTACACAGATTGATGGTATTTGTAGAGATATTGAAAATGTTACTCCTGAAAATATTGATTCTCATGTAAATGTTATTTGTGACAAAATTACACATGTTATTCAAAATGCTGCAATACTTTCTTTTGGCGGTAAAAGAAATTACAAAAACTCTAAAACGAAATTTAAACAACACAAACCTTGGTTTAATGCAAATTGTAAAGTAATGCGAAAACAATATAATAAAAGTAAACGTTTGTATAGACGTAATAAATCTCAGCATTCTAAATCAGCGTTCTTAAACGCAAGTAAAGGTTATAGTAAAACCTTAAAAAAAGCATTTTCAAATTTTAAGACAGACTGTGCAGATAAACTCCGTTTAACTAAAGATACTGATTCAAAATCGTTCTGGAATATTCTGAAATCATTTGATACAAAACAAGAGTCACAGTCTGAAATTGGCATTAACTCTCTTTTTACTTTTTTTAAGAATTTAAATGCAGCTGAAGGTGTGGACAATGATGGTGTTGAAAATGTTTCTGGTGTTGATAATGTTGCAAATGTTGATAATGTACATTACGATGTAAATACTCATGAGTTTGATGATAACTTTCGACATGCTTGTATTGTAAATAATTACATATTGGATGCCCCCTTTACTGATAAAGAAATACTTGAATCTGTACAGCATTTAAAGAATAATAAGGCTTGTGGATTAGATAACGTATATAACGAGTATATTAAGGGTTCTATTAATATATTGCTTCCTGTCTATGTAAAGTTGTTTAATATCATTTTAGAGTATGGCGTAATGCCCGAATCTTGGCTTTCTGGTATGATACGACCAATCTATAAAAATAAAGGGGATAAAGCCGACCCAAGCAATTACAGGGGAATCTCTATTTTAAGCTGCTTGGGCAAGCTATTCACTTCTGTGTTAAGTAAGAGGCTACAAGCCTACTCTGATAAGGTAAGCTTAATAAGTGAAGTACAAGCGGGCTTTAGAAAGGGCTATTCAACTGTTGATAATATGTACATCTTAAAATCAATTATTGATATTTACCTAGGACAAAATAAGAAGGTGTTTTGTTGTTGTGTCGATTTTAGTAAAGCCTTTGATACTGTTTGGCGCTCAGGTCTTTGGAGCAAGATGATTAAATATAATATTTCAGGCAAATGTTTTCTGGTCATACGCAACATGTACAAATGCATTAAGTCATGTGTCTCTTACAATGGTAACACCAGTGATTATTTTCATTGTTATACAGGTGTTAGACAAGGGGAAAATCTCTCCCCGTTTCTCTTTGCATTGTATCTTAATGATTTAGAAGAATATTTTACAACAAATAACGTTAATGGCCTTGAATATCTTAATGTTAATATATATCACCATCTTGGTATATATGTTAAGCTTCTTTTGCTACTGTATGCTGACGATATAGTACTATTTGCAGAAAGCGCAACCGATCTATGCAAATCTTTAATTCTTTTTGATGAGTACTGTAAAAAGAAACAGGTAGATGGTATAACATTAGAAAAGAAGAGAGATTATGTGTACCCTGTAAAAAATCAATCGGAGATGAGGCCCATATCATTTTGTATTGTCCATTTCTTAACTCATTAAGAGATTCATTATTTCCTGACTATTATTGTAAATACCCATCTTTAGATAAGTTTATATCATTAATGTCATGTGAGCATAAAGCCCTTCAATTGAAATTATGCAATTATGTCAAAACCTGTCTACGTATGCTCCCATAAACCAACCTGTATATTTGTATTGTTTCTCTATGTCACTTTTTGTGATCTTCATGAGAATAAACCATTCATTCATTCAATAATCTTACAGCAACAGAACTTAAACAAAATGGATGAAAAGTTTGAAACCTTCACCCCGAAAAAGCCTCCCCCTACCATCCATTCAATTCAGGTTTTCACTGGTCATTTTGGTATCACAATAGCTAGTTAATGAGCTATTATAATGAAAGCATTGATCTTAATCATGAATACACTCGTTTCTGTGGCGAGTCTTTGTTTCACATTACCTTTCGCCCCGGGTGTATAGATAAATTACAAAACATGCATGCTGTTTTTGTTAATTTTCAATCAACGAAAATCTGAAGATATAATGGACGTTGTCAATGGCTTGCTGTAACAGTTACTGGATACCATAGTACAAGTTCCACTCTTACAATACATCAATATCAATATTCAAATCAGCCTATAAAATCAGCGTAGCCCCATCCCACGATATTATGTAAAAAGACATTCAAATGCTCTCTTGTTTATTGGGTGTTTTTTAGGGGGGGGGTCGTTTTTCTTTTGTTATTTAGCTTGTTTAACAGTGATCGCTCAAAAAAGATAGACATTTGCATTTGTGTATGTATTAAGTGAGATAACACAGTTTGTGATAGGAACTCCTAAGTCTCTATGTCCTAGGTTAGTGCATTCAAATCGTCGATTCGGAAGTAGAAAAGGCTTTCATGGATGAATATATGACCAACGTATGCAAGAAGCAAATTTTTAGATACGTAGATAGATAGCGGAAATCAGAAATACTGCATACTGCAATATTTTTAAGTACCATCCGATTTATCTCAAAAGAGAATGTGGATACATAATTAACAAACAAGCAAAATCGTGGTACGCCACAAATACCATTTTCAATTCAACCTTTATCGTCAGTACTTTGACGACCTGAAGCCCCCAAGATATCACATCACAAAGTAATAGTAACCTACAATCACTTGAACAGAATTTCACGATTGTCCAAAGGCTACGAAGTCGTTAGTACAATGGTACCGATATTGGAACAGTTATTTGAATATTGGAATCCTTATAGCTAGGGGGTTACACGAACTTATTGGTTTACTGTCATGGAATTGGAGTAGCTGATTGGCCACCTGGATAGCCGAGGGGGGTGTAAAGGGAGGAGGGGCATTTATCAGTACCATTTAACTTAATATATATACGCACCTATCAAATTGAGAATCAACTCAATGTTTAAAGTTTTTATAGTGTTCTATGTTCTACTTATATATTGAATTAAGGGGTGGTCCGTAATTTTTGTTGTTGAGTATACCTGGGCACCTGGATATTTTGCATTCGTTTACACACGGTATGTACAAATTCATAAATGATTAATCTAATATTTAACCTTTGAATTAAGGGTGTTTAAATGTTCCAATGTAACATCGCTTTAACTTAATGTTGTCAAGATGAAATATTCGTTAATGACAAGAGTATTGTTTTCATTCAGGCTTCAAAATGATCACGCAACTTGTCAACAAGCTGAAGAACATGATTTGGAATAAGTGTTGTTTGTGTTGCTCTATCAATGTATCCCCTTTTATTTAATCACATTGGTCAATTTGTTTGTGGACGACAACACTTGTAAACATATGTATGTAAACATGATATGATGCTGTTCCTAAATGTAAACTCATGTCCAAAAGAAACGATACCAAGTTTTCAAAGTCGTCCGAAACAAAATTCTATAACCTGACAGAGTCGAATTTAAGTGTGTCTAACAGACATATATCTTGTAAAGAAGTATGCACATTTTCATTCTTCAGGAAAAGATACTTTTGATTTTGTGTCTTTTCAAACGTACATGGAGTGCATAAATCGAAATTTCAAATTGCTTTATGAACAGAACGTTTGTCATTTCAGTTTTAAATTGATAAAGTATTGAATTTATGTCAGAAAAGCATGTTGTTGATATAATACACATTTTTTTGACATAAATTCATTGACGCGTCACTGCACTAGAACGTTTTAAAACAAGCGAAAGTGTCCAATTTCTCTCTGCTATCTCGCCTAGTTAAGGAGATTCCAGATCGATGATTTTTTCAAATGCATGTTTCTCGCAAACATGAAAAGATAATGTTTCCAAATTTTGCATAGACGTAAGTTGACTACTGAAGAAATGATATTACTATGTTTTAGTCTTATTAATCTGCAGTGGACTGAGTTATTTTCGGATTTGTATGGTATCGTTTCTTTTGGACATGAGTTTATTAGAGATTGTTCTCAACCTTAGCAACCTGTGATTGGCGAATGCGTCTATATCTTAAATCACTGAGTGGACCGTTGTATGCAAGCGAGGTATGATTGTGAGCATCTACAATGTAGATGTGAAATGTGTGGGCGATGTCTCTCTCTGAATATCAGCTTGTAGCCATGTGTCCTATGCTGTTTCATCTTACAGTCAGATAGCTGGCTCGACTTTCTCAAGTCACGATTTTGCTTCATAAAGAAGATTGACTTTTGATTGTTGTTTCTAATCCAATTTTCCGAATTGACCTTTATCAAACAATTTTGTTTTGATATATTGTGGAAAATATGAAAACTTGTTTTCTGCGACAATTATTGAGGTTTTTGGTTAAAATACAATGAATAGTCTTTAGGACGATGTAGTTTTGGAAAACATATAAGCTTTGTCTCTTAAAGGGGCAGTCGCACGTTTTTTGATAATTTTATGTTCTTTATTTTTCACTGATAATTGTAAGTTAATGTTAAATGTATCATTTTGACAGTGTCAAAAATCTCATTACACAAGTCAATCATCCATAGTCAGAGGATAAAGTATGAATATTCACATAAAATCCATTGGCGGCCGGTTTTTTTAACACCTTTAAAAAGGGTGTTGTATATAGGGGAGGATATTTTATCTGCTTCGCATTTTGACTTTATAATTGATTGTTAGATTATATTTGATTATTCTCAATTTCCTGTGACTTTACGTTATATATTTGAATTACTACTGCTCCATTTAGTTTAAATACATTGTCTTTCAATTGGAACCATATTAATTTCAATTTCCTGACATCACCTTATATTCCCCCTAAAAACGTGCTACTGCCCCTTTAAAATATGGAGGTAAAAAAGTTATTTGTTGAACTTATTGGTTGTTTGTAATATATACCATCTAAATATGTTGATTAGGTGTTTGAACATGTGTTGTGGTCATTGGTTATTAAAACAGTTGGTTAATTGGAGATAAAAAGTAACAGAATTATCCTATATTTATTGAGGTAAATTCCATGGTATTGAAATGCAATGATACGAACATGTACTATTGGAAAAAGCGTATGCCATGTGTTTTCCTAATTTATAACTTTAAATCGTTTAATCTTTTAACGTTTTTGGTTTAAATAATTATTGTTTGCTATCAAGTATGATCAGAAATATGTTGGTTATGTTTGTCGCACATGTCATGTGGTGATTGAATAACAACTGTTTGAGCGATCTTAACAAGAATATTAAAGTATGTGAGCTTGGTATATTACATATTTCAATAAGAATTTTAGTTTTTTAAGTCAACAATGCACAGCATTCTTGTGAGAAAAATCGTGAGACAATATGTAGGTATTGATTTTACACATTTATGTCGGAATAAAGAAGAACATTTGTTAATAATTTAGTATAAGAATAGGTTAGGAACTATAATTTTCCATTTCTTTAAGTAATTCGTTGAAAAGTCACGATCTGTGAGCATGTTAGAATAGTGTATGTTAAAGGGGCAGTAGCACGTTTTTAGGGGGAAATAAGGTGATGTCAGGAAAATGAAAATTAATGGTTCCAATTGAAAGACAATATATTTAAACTAAATGGAGCAGTAACAATTCAAATAAACAATGTAAACTTTAGCCTTGCCATTCCTTTTTCTTACAGAAAATGCCCGCCAATGGATTTTATGTGAATCTTAATACTTTGTCCTCTGACTATGGCTGATTTGTTTTTGTACTGAGATTTATAACACTATCAAAGTAATACATTTAGCATTAACGTTCAATTATCAGTTAAATTTTTGAAATATAAAATAATCAAAAAACGTGCTAATGCCCCTTTAAAGGATATTCTGGTTAGATTATTGGCAAATTCAACAAGTTGATATATAGTGTGTATAGTATTAAGACAAAAATGTTGAAAAGCTTCTTAATTTTTTATTGAGATAATTGATTAAAATTCTGTTATTGATCAATAATACATTTTTGTTTGAGTTTGTTCTTAAATGTAGGTATACAAAAGTTTCCGAGTTTATTCTTAAAATTGAGGTACAGAAAAACGGTTATCGAGTATATTCTATACAACGATTTTAGAGTTTGTTTTTAAATGTAGTGATACAAATGTTTTAGAGTTTAGTTTGTAATGGAGTAATAAAAGTATTCAAGAGTTTGTCTATAATTGAGGAATAACTTTTTTAGAGTTTTGTTTGTAATATAATAATACAAAGGTTTTCGAGTTTGACCTTGAAGTCGGAGTTGTTTGTGATGGAGTATTTAAAACCCATAAACTAAAATCTTCTTCATCGATTGTGGTAATGAGTTGAAATAACGAAAGTTTGTTTGCTACGAAGTATCTCTTTTTATGTATGCTTGTTTTTCGAGCATTAGTATCTCTTTTTATGTATGCTTGTTTTTCGAACATTTATTGAAGTATTTCAATTCGTTGCGTATCACACAATGTGGGGCCCTGTTTATTTAGCTAAGTATTGTAAAATAAAGTGGGCTAGATTTCGTTGACATTTATTGTTTGAGAATTTACAGTTACTTATGTATCTTATGTGAAGATCAAAATTACCGTTTAAAGGTGAAGGTATATTTGAATACTATTAGATATTTGACAATGTGAGAAATATGTATAATTGTATCTAGAATTTTATGTAATGTTTACTTGACAATATAAATATAAATCTAATGTTGAGATAGATATGCTATGTGTATCTTTTTAGGCTAAATTGACCATAGCTTTGGATTTGGTGTCGTTCTATTTAAATGCACATAATTATTATGTTATTTTCTAGATGTGATTGTCTTTTAAGATAATATTTTACGCTGAGGTTGTGTGATAACTAAAGAAAAAAGATGTTCAGGTTTCGAGGTTTGGAAGTTGTATCAGCACTGACTAAGGTGTCATTTTCAATATCAAAATAATACTTAAATAAGTTTTCAAAAGTGAAATCATATCAATTGAAATGCATCGACTAATTTTCATCATTATTTTAATCTATTATTGTAGACGCGGTTTTGTTTTTTAAGGTTAAGAATATCCATTCAACACAAAAAAGTGATGTAATGAACATTGTCTTTATGAACATTTAAATATCCCTTCTCAATTCTTAAAGATCGATTGTTCTGGAATAAGTGTATGGATTTGAGTCCGAGTTTTTCCTATTTAAGAGTCCCGCTGGTAATTGAACTAATATTCCTGTACCGATATGATCCTAAATTGTGCCATGTTAGCGTGGATCATCACGATCGACATGGGTTGCTAGGCAACGTCATAAAAAGTTCAGAAATGTGATAATTGAAACAATAGGATCTCGACATGAAAAATATGAGGGAATATTAATAACGAGAAAGTGAACCTGTGTAAGTTTAGAGCCTGACTAGTTGTTTTTTATGTATATGACAAGATATTTCTTTGACACCTTCAAATGACATCATTGCATGCCTACCTGTACTTTTGCTGATGATTTAACTGACGTTTTGATATAGAATTATAATGTCAATATTGTCACAATCTAATTGATTTTGATCAACAGTTTTTATATATATATAAGTTAAAAACTGTTGATCTATGTTTATCAAGATTGATATAAGTTTGAGTTTAACTAAGAAATTATTTTCATAATGTATTTTTCTTGTAGTGCACGAGCCTCGCCATTTATACAAGTTTAACTTACGTTTCAAACGGGTTATAACCGTGCAGACAAACTTATTAAGAAATCATTTCTTATAAATTCTGATTTGAAATGTCAGGGTAGTTTTAATTGCAAAACAAGTCTTTGTATTTAAATTAATTGCAAAATCAGATAACAGTTGTTTTCACCTCTATGTAACAGGCCCTAAGCTCCTCCCATGGTATAATAGGTGCCGCTTCACTCATGTGAGTTCACTTACAAAATGAAGTTCACAGAAAACACTATAGAAGATATCCAACTTAGTTTTATAATACAATTTTTAATAAATATTTAATTCAATTATAGATATGTTGTCTCATCTAAATACTTTGAAAAACATATTAGTGAAAACGGTAATTATTGTGGTTTCAACACTGTGCAATGTTACATAGTCATGCTCAAATAGTCATTAAGAACACATTACCTTGTTTCGTCCAACCATCAGACTAAATTTTAATATGGTTGTGTGTATCTATTATAATTCTTATATTTGAATGGACATGTAAGACTCTGCATTAACGTCGAAGAACATCGATACACATTCCAAATCTCTTCAGGAGATTCGATTGTTATAAATCATGAAAAATACCCATATGGCCAAACAGTAACTATGTTCATATTTATTCAGGATCTTCAAGTTTTAAAACGATTTATTACGATGATATCCGTTTCATCAACAACCTCTTGATCCTTGTTGGATGTCTGATCCACATTCCATCACAACGTTAGGTTACCTGCAAGTCTGAAAGGAAATTCATCATCCACTGTTGTAACATAATGGCAGCGGCAATTGTATCATTTGCTATAACCATGGTAACGATATTTCTTTTCCATTACGCCGAAATAAGGCTATTATCTCTAAACCACATTTCTGTATATTCAAGTACCTTACGAGCTACCCTACTGCGCATTGCGGTGCGCAGAAAGGGAAGTTAGAGTCCCGTTCTTTCAAAACTCATCAGCATGAACTATGACAATGACAGGGTTTCGGGGAAAACTTTCATTGATTTTTACTGCAATATCGATGTACCTAAACACATAGTGTTTTATTGTGGCTAAACTGAGCGAAGTGTTTCCGCGGGGAGCGAATGTCTCTTCATAAATCTGACAATTTGTTGCGTCTAGAATTCAACTCGTTGGTGAAATATCGCAAGGTTTTGTAAGGATTGCATCGAGCAACTAGGTCAGAAAAGCACAGCACAGCAAGAAAAGATTCGCCGACATAGTGAAGAGATTACTGATCACGACAACTGATTGACGTTTTGACGTTCCTAAATGACATGCCTAGAGGGGGATTTAAGATGTCATTAGCCGGCAAGACGGAATTTTAATTTGCTGAATATGGCACTAATGACTTTTGCCATTTACCTGAACATCTCAAATAAATGAACTTCATGATAAAAATGTTTTGCTTTTGAAAACTTTGTAGAAGTTTCTGATAACATGCTAAATAAAAGTCTTCAGGGCACCAAATTTCGACAATTTTACTAATGCACAGATAATGAATATATCTCGATATAGATATACATAAAGTAATGGATAAATTTTTAATTTAGCTACAAGTATGTACGTAAAAAAGGTTCATTCTGAAAGACCGAAATACCGCATGAACTACGATATCGGCAAATTTTAAGTTTTTGAATGTAAATTGAAACCGAAAACGCAAGACGTTATGTTTTATAGCAGTGACAATAGTGATGTTCAAAAAGTTTCAGATATACCTTAAAAAGAATATTGTTGACAGTTTAGAGAAAAGAATCTTCTAAAACATCATACATTGCTAGTTTTTCCGTTTGCAATATTATATTTTTCCATTTATGTATACTGCACTTGCGATTTGTTGACATCCCTCAGTGACTTCGGTCGTTTTTTTATTCATTAGTACTTGATGGTCAATTAATAAGAATAATACGTATTTATGCATCAATTGAAAGTAACAGTAAATTGTATTGTCATAATATGCAAGTTGAGCGCGTAAATGCGCGCCCTAGTTCATTAAAGCAATACATAATGTGGTTGAATATCCACAATGTACATCTATAAAACTCATTGTAAACGACTAGTTTATGAAGTATTAGTTTTACAAATTGGCGCGAAACAGAAGAAGGAGCTGTTAAGGCACTACGAATTACACACCTTATTAGATGTTAAAAACGACCACAGCTTTAGCTGTCAATACGATGTAAAGTATGCAAGAAAAAGTCACCATACTTGAATGAGATTTGAACGTGTTTTGGTACTGAAATATTGGACGTTTTCAAAACAAAGCAATCCGTCAATCCCTCTGACGTCACGTCAGAGTATAAATACCTTCTACTGGTTCAACTGTTTTTTTATTGCATGGTTATGACGTTATTCAGAGATTGTTAATTATGTTTTCGCTTCTTCCTCTAAGCAAATTGAAAGACAGCGGATTTACAATACTATTTTGGTTTCTTTTAGTGTCATATTTACATAAATGCTCGGTTTCGATTTGTACATATATTATTGTTTTGAAACACGATTCATTGACCAACAACTTGCGTGTGAAAAACAGGAAATTTAAAAGTTCATCGTGTTTCTTGTACTCAAAGAGTTCTTTTGATTGTCCTACGAATGGTGATTTTTTTTCATGATTATCAAAATATCGCTGTACTTCATCAATGTCAACTCTTGCTGAAACGATTGTTGACCACCAGTAACAGTTAATCCTGTACATTCTCTCGACGGTTAAAAAGAACGGCATAGATTTAGTCTTGATAAATTTAGCGAAAGTAGATTACGAAGTGGATTACCCCATGCTATAAATAATCCCTTAATCCAAATATTGTTTAAAAAGATAATATACAAAAATGATATTCTTCATGTACATCATCAAACTTGTTGATTCTATATTCAATTAGGAACTTGATCTCAAATGGAAAAGGCTAAGTGGTCGTGTTCGGTTACAATTTTCCTAAGTCGCATTCCTCCTCAGAGTCTTGGTGTATGAATCCAACTTTATCATAACATATTGATATGATATGTTTATACAATTGTAAACATATAACTTTATCTGTCACTCCCTTCTTTATCACGGTTTCTGTGACGGGGTAAAGCCTATATTTTCCACTCGCGCCATATTGCGCGACTCGTGAAAATACTGGCTCTACCCCGTCACTCTATGAGAGATAAGTGATATCACACTCAAAACAAAAGATATCCTATATCTGTCACTCCCTTCTTTATCACAGAATTTCTGCTAGGAAACAAAACATTATATCATTTGTTTGATGACTTCTAATTTTATCATTTAACCAGCAAATGTTTATCCTCTTGTGTAACACTTCTCATACAAAATTGACGATCTTAGATGGAAATAATTCATTCATAAGTATCATTCTTTAAAATATATTATTGTAAAGAGCTGACCGAGATGAAGACAAATATTTCTTATTACCTCAGTCTCCTCAGTTTATGGCATATGACTGGCACCAAAGCAGAAATACGTTCCCAAAAGGTCATTACTTTCTCCTTTACCTCGATCAATAGTAGGCCCTGTTACTTGTGTCGCAAAACTCCTAGAAATGTCATTTGAATCACGGCTACTTAACTAATTTCAACCATCATTGCAATGTTCACCCTGTTGCTTTGCACCAAAATTCGTGTTGCGATCAGAATACCACGTCAGCGAAAAACGCATCCTCAAGAAGATTTCTGAATATATCAGTATCAAGTTCAACTGCATAAGGTTGAAAAGCTGGCACAATGATATCAAATGCAGCATGGTTTTAATCAATCATAAATTGGGGCGGACGTAAGATCAGCCTTGCTGGTGATGTTGAACGGCTACTGCTGAAACTTAATCGTGTTGCATGTACATAGCCATCATTATTTCAGGACTGCAATCGACATTCTGATATTGAAGGGTTAACACATTCGTGACATGAGCATTAACTGTTAATGATTTAAGCGGCAGAGTGCTCCTCAATAGTAATGCACGGTAATTGAGTATGGTGACGGTGCGTAATGGCTACGTCTGGTTGTGATGACCTCCTGTAATATTGACTATTGAAGCAATACGGGTGTATTGAACATGTTGTGAATTCTGTAGTGCGAATCGTTTTTTTATTTTTTTTATTATGACTTTGGTCTTGCTTTGGGATGAATGATAGATTTTTGATAGATGATAGAGTATTTCCGAAAAATACAAAATTAAAATACAAAACACTACAACATAAGTTAATATTATATATTACTCTAAGCTGTGTTTTGTACAAAATTATTGAGAACAAAGTGTAGACAATTTACAGGCGCTCCAAAATATTTTTTAAATGTCACTGTATTGTTGGGCTCATGGCCATTCATACAAATAAAATATGTCTGTCTACATTGCCAAGAAGTAAATTCCTTTCGGTGTTTTCTTCTGAACTCTTAATTTGAGAGTTAACATCTTACCTTTGACTCAAGCTCTTGGATACATGATAGATCTTGACAGGATTTCCGCCTTTGTATGATTTATACAACGTTGGTAATATTTATTGATCAAAACGTTGTTAATATTCATTGGTTACAACGTTGATAATATGTATTGGTTACAACGTTGATAATATTATTGGTTACACTGTTGTCAATATTTATTGTTTGCAACGTTATTAATATTTATTGTTTAAGCGGTAGTTAAGGTGAAGGGTAAACTCTTGTCGAGTAAAGATATATTTTCGTCACGTTTAGTTTTATCCATGCTTTGGTTAAATGATACATTTAAAGGGGTTTTCCTCCTGATCGAAATCTGAATTCACAATGTAGCTAATATTCATTTACCTTCTTAACTTTATATCCGATCTTACAGGGTGTCATGTTTTAATTAGTTCTATGATTTCACAACTTTGTTTAATCATTGTTTCGACCATATTCAGAGATTTGGGTATCTGTTTCTGGTAATTTGTCCACTTTCTCCGATTTGTAATTCAATCTTATTGTGATCATGCTTGACAATTTTAATCCTGAATTTGCAACGTAAACATAAATGACAAACGATCTAAGTTTTTATAGTAGTTCCATCCAAGTTCAATAAAGTCAAGTTGATATCAAGGATAAGTTTTCCAACACGTTTCAAATAGCACGTCTTTAGAATCATATTAGTCATTTTATAAATACATGTTGCATTCTTGTACCTGCAATCTGTAATTGTAATTGTTCTGTAATCATCAATGAGTAAATTGGTTTTCCATGTTATGTTTTTAATAAGAGTCATAAGGGGGCCATTTTTCATAAATTCATAAATAGCTATCAAAATCATTTTACCATTCTGATCGATTATTTATATAAGGTTTCTTATAGTTTAACCTATGTTATACAAGATAATATTTCTAACGTTATTCCAGAAAAATATATGTTAAGAAACTTCTGAAAACTAAGAACTTTTCCGCTTTTTCTTTCAAAAGACATCTTGAGAGAAAACAAGCTCAAATAAGCTGGTATTTTACCGGGAAAAACTTTGCCATCAACACAACTTATTGATTACGAATCTTATTTGGAATTCAGTTTCTAAGGGTCGATCGATTTTCTGACTGGAAAAAGGATTTCTCGCGTTGCAAGAAGCGTTACGTGTTAATGGCAGTTACATAAATACCTTGCATCGCGTGAGACCGCGGTTTTAGATGTCTATATCATGCGTGACACTACCTGCCACTCATGGCGGACATTGCCGGTCGTGCACGTGCAAATCGATGCCCGAACCAGACAGGTCTTTTAATCGTCACAACATAAGCACCTGAATTAGGTCATCACACGTCGGTAGAACTGTAGTTGAAATTTCTGATCGATTTACGGAAGGGTACGCTTTCTAATTATAGCTCCCTTCGGGCGGAGAGGGATCGTTATAATACAAAATGTATGGAACGCAATGGAGTTAGCGGCTTTTGATTAAAAATGTTGCCGGCGAAGCTATTTAAGTTTTACTCGTGATGTTTTAACTTCAATATGCATCAAGGCGAACTAACTTCCGGTCTCTTAAGTAAAGACAGGTTATCAACTTTTGATTTTTTTAATCAGTCTATTACGTACGCCATTGAGTTTACTTAATATGTAGAGTTAAGAGTTCTTAATGATACCGCATGCATGTTGAAGGGATAGAACTGAAGTCTTTCTGCTTGCGAACCAAACCCTAACACAACATACCCAATTAGGACTTTGGCGCCATCTCTTGCAATTGGGACACAATTGAATTATTTGCGAGAAAATATCAAGCTTGTCGTCTGGAAAACCGCGTCTCTGGAGAGGGAGGTGATCTACATTGGCATTCCTTTCTGTCTTTGGTCGTCTGCGACTTCCATTTCTATCTGTTTCTGTCGTCTGCTTGCCTCTTGGCCGCTTTAATAGGTCACATTTCTGGCTCTAAAGTTAGCCATCCATTGTTGTCATGTTATTGGTCTTTTCATTGTATAACGAAAGTTCATTTTTGGTTGAACAATTTAAGTCATCTAAACAGGTACATGTATTGTTCATCTTATTGGCATCTCCTTTATTTTATCCTGAATTATGTGGACATCTCTTGTTCCATTTACCAAGAAAATTCCACAGTTCATGTTTATTCAGAATTACATTTCTATATGTTTACATATTTGCATCGCTTTTAGTAAGTTTATATTAATCATATGAATGGTTGGGAATAGATCAAACGTCAAAATTCCACACAATATATATCGCGTAATATTCGTTAATAAAGTTGGGAAATCTTGTTTCATTCTGTATATGCCCATACATCAATTAACCTAAAATCCAAATGGAATATCTTCAAAGCTTGACATTATCTTGATTTCATTAGTCGTTGATACAGAATACGTAAATGGTAGCTACTGACATTATCATTATCAACAAGAACGATCTTATCAGCTTTAACTTTTTTTGGTACAGTCATGAAGTATTTCGAGAAAAATATATTTACATAAAAGTCATCTTTTTTATTTATAAATTTTGGTGACACCTAACATCAATATCGCACTTTCTGTGAAAGTAAGCGTTTGTTTGATACATCTCTTCCTAAAATCATCACTCAGCCAGAGGGCATTTACCAGATCTAGCAACTTGAAACTTTTCGCTGTTTCAAATTGCTTATGTCAACAGTACCAAGTCCTGGCCTACATATGGGTGATTTGTAAGGAGTCAGCGTTTAGCTGTCTATAATGAAGACGGATAGAGAGAAACTAGAAGGTTAAGCTAGTACATCATTGTTAGGACTAGAGGCAATAGATGTGAAGTGTTCAAGCTCTCCACGTTTGAAGAGAAATCGAATATTGAACGGGAGGGGTGTAAGGTATTTGTGGCATATTTCATGAATTAAACATTGAACCATATGAAAAGCATTAATTCTTTTGCATAATTGAGGTGAATAGTTCAAATAGTTGAAGTTCTTTTGGTATTTTGTGAAAAACAGGACTTTTGTGCTTGTTTCACAACTTACCCTATATTCTAGGGGCGCCTTAAATTATGCGCACAACAATCTAATTGCACGTTTAAGGTAAATGGTCAGATTTGCTGATGGTTTCTTTTTTTGTTTGAAAACCAAGACTTCTTGCATGTTGCACAATTTACCCTAGCTATATTCAGGGAACCCTTATATCATATAAACAACAATACTGTTCGGAACTTGCATATCTGAGGTAAATGGTTCAAATTTGTTGATGGTTTCTTCTTTGTTTGAAAACAGGACTTTTTGCATGTTGAATACTTTAGCCTATAGTTAGGCCTTGAAGTATATGAATAGTATTGAATACCATGGTAATGTTCATCTTGCACAGATGATGACCTACGGGTTAACATTACATTAGTTGATGGGTTTTATTTTTTTATAGCCGAAGACATAAGGGATAAGATAATGCCTTAATGATCCAAAGGGGAGAGTTGTATTACATCTTAAACGGTACAAAACCAATACCTAATATGTACATAGATATACAATCAAATAATGCATAATATCATGTATGGCGATCGTAAAATCTGACGATAATCATCAACTAAAATAGCATCAATTTACTACATTTACATAGCATCGTAAACTGTTTGCTACAAATGATTTGCGAAACTGTATGTTCTGTAAGCCGAGATGCGCAGTCCAGACGCTAGTGAAAAGTAATCCCAAAATCGTGTGTGAGTACGCACGTCGGTTAACTGAATTATACGATACCATGGCCATACATCTTGCTACGCGAAGCCAAAAACGCTAGTTTTCGAACTGTCAACTGCAGACCCTTGGGTTTTCTGTGTTGTTCTCTTGTCTGTAGGTGCACTATAGCAGCACAGAAAAGTAAAGGGTCAGCAACAAGGTAATGAAATTGACAGCTCGGAAACTGGCGTTTTAGGCTATGCGTAGGAAGATGTGGTCATAAGAAACTTGTTTACTTGTCTACGTTTCGGTTTAGATGGTTGTTTATCTATTTAGATACTAGGACATATAGTTATAGTTATAGAAGGAGAGTACTTACAGTATTATCTGGAAATTCATGTTCATAATATGTTTCTCATCTGCACGGTAACAGAGAAACCAGATATTGTTGGAGAAGCCATTTTACATATTTCCCTAGTACGTATGTCCCAATTTGTGTCAACACTCATTGATAATGAATTATTGATGATGTAGTGCTTTGAAGTAATTAATAGTAACTCCAACTTGTTAAAACACATGGACTCCCAGTTTTAGAAGGGAAATGTCCTTGGTTTAGAACAGTACAAACATGCAAAACATTAAAGTTTACTGACACTTGATCCTGATCTGCATTGTAAGAGACCCAAAAGAGACATGAGATAGAGAACGAGGAACTGTTGGCCTATTTGCATATTTCCAGAGTACGTATGTCCGCATGGAAACCCGTAATTATGTAAACACCAACGGTAATCTGTAACAATTGTACTCCAGTATTCAGTGGTTTAAAAGAGTCGAAGATTTATATGGTTCATCGTCAGTTAAATAACTGGTCTTGCTAAATATATCCATACATGTATGTATAACAATGAAAATTTGTGTCATATTTTCCTGAAGAAAACATGGTTGAAGATCGTTGAAGGTTACTTAATTTCTTGAATTCAAAGACTGTCCATATAATGACGGCATTGCTATCTGATATGTAAAACAACATATATGAGGTACGTTAACCTATGTTAATCGTTACATTTCAAGTATTATTAATACTAATCTTACTCTCGTACGTTATGGTATAAGGTACATTTAAGGTAGATACATGAGACAAAAATCAAGACATGTTTACACCTTGAAGAACGTATCAAGTGTTCTTAATTTCTAACTTTGTTCTGCAACTTATCAGGACACTTGATTTTTCTAACAAATGGACTTTCAAATTGAACTAATGATAGCTATTCTTTATGTTCAGTAACATAGGTGCAGTTTTGCATCAGCCATTTGTGCTAGTTGGTTTCCAGCAACAATGTACTTTCTTTGTTAATGATGTGTCTTAAATAATCAATCTAAGCCAGTAAAACTTCCACCTCTACGAATCGAACATTGCTGTAACACAGAATTGTTTTCGAACATGGAATTGGGCTGTTTTAAGGGTTACGTCGACGACTTTATTCCATATAATAGTATGATAGAAAATAACTGAAGAGTTTGTTATTTTGTATATCCCCAGACTTGGTATAAGCTGAAACAAGCAATATTAAATTGATCTCTTTTGAAAACAAATAGGTTCATATGTATATCGTTGAATAGCCATTTACTCGTACGATAGATCCCAAATTATTCATCATACGTATGGTAATTGATGTGGTTGTTTTAAAATCTGCATTTTGTCTTGTATCACTCTTACGATACATCTTTAATACGCCCTAACTGTTATTTTCAAAAGACATAAATTGTCCAGTGTCGTTTGACTCTTTTCCTTTGAGGGTGTTAAATGAATACTTTGTTCCTAACTCTGACGAAATACAACATTTACTTTTTTTTATTTGAAATGTTTCAAAAACTGTTTTCTGTTTTTGAATCACGAAACCTGAGAACACACTGACGATTAAACCTGCATGAGCATCAATAACTAATGTTAATAGTTTCTTCAGAAATCGACTAACAACTGAATGCCCGTCTAAACACTTGTGATCAACTGTTCCCTGTAGGGAAGCCCTCAAAGCATTGGATGTTTCGGGGGACCATGATCACGGCATTGGAATACTCTTGGGGGATTGATTTCTCGATAATACCAAAAAATACAAAACAAACCTCAAACATGGGAACAGTTCGTTGCCCCATGGGTCTCTGATCTAGATAAATAGCCAATGTTTATCGATTGAGAATTGAGCCACTTAAACTGATACTTCAAGAGAGTTCGTGGCTTTTGTCCGCCATCTTGTTTACATAAGTTGTGTTAACGCAATAGATTGAAAATATTCCTTTAAAATAAATCTTGAAATATATGAAGTGTTTGAATATACAAAACTTAGAAGTTTTTTAAACATATCAATCGTTCATTGATGCCTATGAAACACTGTGTTTTTACAGCCTCTTGTAGAAAACAACTTGTGGTACCAAATCTTCCGAAACACGTTGCCTCGATGAATGGCTTTTTGTGAATGTAACTTATTACAACTGACTGTGAAAATAAAGTTTTATGAAACTTTTTTAATCAAATCTAAGGTCGTTTGACAGTTCAGAAGAAAATTTAACATATCACTGTCAATAAGCCCTTACATAACAGTATCCACAATTATTATTCAGATTACGGACCCAATCACTTTTGAGTAGGCCATGGAACATGGATGAAATTCTTCCGTCAGATTTAACTTGGAGACTTTTGACGACAAATGTGTTCAGCCCCGATAAGGGCTCTACTTCCAAATACCTCTGCCCAGATTAAGTTTACATATCGTCGCAAAATTGATTCTTCCATTTATTGATTATATTTCTTTCTGAGACTTATTCTAATTTCGAATTTATGTTGAAACCTCGTCGCTTTGGATATATCATGACGTTTTTGTGTTGAGCGCAAACATACGCACGGTATAACCAGTTTATATTCCATCGGGCTTCAAACGTCAAGGACTTGAATTGACTTTTATATCACTCATTTTATTTTGTCTGAGCAGTCATGAGCAGTGAGCGATGTAAAATACGCAGTTCCTTTAAGTGTCAAATACATTAATCGTTCATTCACCTCTATAAAATACATCAACACTGAACTTGTCGACCTATCTTGGTGGTAAATAATCGATGGTGAGATATATTTTATTAATCATTTATCTTTTACATCAACCTTTATCTTTATGATGTTATTTAATAATTCTTCGCCACGGCATTTGTCTATCAATTGGATTGACCTTACATCATGGTTATCAGGGCAGATCTTCTTTTATTTCTGCATTTATATACAACAAGACTCCAATGTAAGTGTATAGTATAGTGTATATATTTAATTCAATTTACATTTTCTTAAACTGACTGTTACAGGTGGTTTGCAGTTATGCAATGTAAACCTTTCAAAACGTCCCGAGCTTTTGAATCAAAGAAAACAAGTTGACTTCTTAAATTGCCATTCAAGAAGTTGGTGTGATGCTCAATAAGAAAGATTAGGTACTGGATAATCAACTTCTTTATTTTGTATAAGCGACGTTTTGAAATGGATCCAAATGTCGTTGTCGATCTAGTGAAGTAATCAGGATTAGGATCTATGTCGAAACGTCACTTTCACAGAAAAGAGAAGCTGATTATCCAAAAATTGATTTTAAACATTGAGAACAATATTATAGGGTCACACCAGTTTTGTTTTATAATACACCCGAAAGGAACTTTCGCAACACTTTATTGTCCACTTTCTTTTATCAATATAAACACATGAGAGTTTTCAATTATTTCTAATTGATCATTTAAAGTTTTTTTTGACAAATGCCTCACCAAAATATAATGGAATCATCGGCTTAGCGTCAGTCATTTGTGTAAATCGAGTTTAAACAATTTACTGACTTTCTTTCGGCTTTTTATGTCTTTGTATAAGGTCTGAGTCAGTGTGGATATTATTAGGTGAAATTGCTGATGTAGTTAAACCAGAAAATTGAACTGTTTCGCAGGGGCTACTTTGATATATATCATTAAATGATAAACTGGAATACGTTTCTGGTTTTTCTAATTTTGGAATTGGTTTAACTTAAGACAATAATTTTTATTTGAAATGGATCCTTGATTAACTAATATCATACAATTATATCATTGCAGTTATTGAAAAAAGAGTTGTTTCAGAAAACTATCTGAACTCCATTTATCCTTTATTGAATCGTACTTACGTTGACACGTTGGTTCTGCGTTTTTGGCTCGTGGTTCCAGGTTTTTGGCTCAGTAGTCACAGGTCTTTGATTCGTGGTTCTAGCTCTTTGGCTCGTAGTTCAAGGTTTATAACTCATTGTTATAGGTTTATGACTCGGGGTCATAGGTCTTTGACTCGTTGTTCTAGGTCTTTAACTCGTGGTCATAGGTCTTTGATTCGTGGTTCAAGCGGGTCTTTAACTCGTGGTCAAAGGTCTTTAACTCGTGGTCATAGATCTTTAACTCGTGGTCATAGGTATTTGACTCGTGGTCATAGGTCTTTGACCCGGGGTTCTAGCTCTTTCGCTCGTAGTTCTAGCTCTTTGGCTCGTAGCTCAAGGTCTCGTCCTAGTATTTTAACTCGTTGTTCTAGGTCTTTGGCTCGGGGTTCTAGGTCATTGACGCGTGGTTAAAGGTCTTTGACTCGTGGTTCAAGGTCTTTGACTCGTGGTTAAAGGTCTTTGACTAGTGGTTCTAGCTCTTTGGCTCGTGGTTCAAGGTCTTTGACTCGTGGTTAAAGGTCTTTGACTCGTGGTTCAAGGTCTTTGACTCGTGGTTAAAGGTCTTTGACTCGTGGTCCAAGGTCTTTGACTCGTGGTTAAAGGTCTTTGACTCGTGGTTCAAGGTCTTTGACTCGTGGTTAAAGGTCTTTGACTAGTGGTTCTAGCTCTTTGGCTCGTGGTTCAAGGTCTTTGACTCGTGGTTAAAGGTCTTTGACTCGTGGTTCAAGGTCTTTGACTCGTGGTTAAAGGTCTTTGACTCGTGGTCCAAGGTCTTTGACTCGTGGTTAAAGGTCTTTAACTCGTAGTTCAAGGGTTTAACTGGTGGTTATAGGTCTTTAATTCGTGGTTATAGGTCTTTGACTCGTGGTTAAAGGTCTTTGACTGTTGGTTAAAGGTCTTTGACTAGTGGTTATAGGTCTTTGACTCGTGGTTCAAGGTCTTTGACTCGTTGTTAGAGGTCTTCGTTCTCAATATCAGATCAAATCGTCTAGTTCTAGTTTAAGATCAGCGACTGACCCTTAACCTTTCACGTTGGCGGTTTGAATTGATCGCCGATCAACCGATATTTATTGTCCTTTGTGACAAGCGATTTCGCCGCATATTTCGTTGAATACCCCTCGGTCCAACGTAAATACCGTAAAAGTTTACTTTGGAGATATTGATAAAAGCTTTTGGCTCTCAAAACTGTCGTATTTCCTGTCCTTGGATATCACAACAAACCAACACTTCTTGGCAGAAATAACACGAGTGAACTCAATATTGATGATCAGCTTCATGGGCAATCAGTGGTGTCTGTTTAGGTTGAAATTACGAATGAGATTTCATAATTTTCCACATTTTATTGTCTCTCAACTTTAATTATGAGAAGCCGGAAAAAAAACCAGCCTTCTTCAAGACTTGAAACCGACGCAGGTTACAATTTTAAAAAGCAGTTTTGTTTTCGCTTTTGGGGTTTGACACACATTTAACATGTTCCCCTATTAAAGTATAGATGAGATATTCAAAATAAAAAAATGGTAGAAAAAAGTATTGCTTGTTAATCTGAATTTTATGGAAAGCTTAAACACGAAAACCTTTGGTATTACTTTTAACTATGAGAATTCTACCTTGTGAAATGCTTTACATGTTTACAAATGTGCATAAGATTGGTTTACAGTGCACATACCTTTCATTTTGAAAACAAGGTTTTGTTTATACAACTATTTCTGGTGAGGGGTTTGCTTAAATTACAAATTCTTCAGATGTACAATGTTTATTTTTATACAGACACTTGTGCATATGGGATAGTCAATTTAGGAATTCTCTAACATATAGAGGTTATCATGAGAGTGTGTTTTGGGATCGTAAATATCCTGCATTAGGAATAAACATTGTATTTTGCGAATTTGGAAAATCATGTTGTACAGATATCATATTAAGTCGATGTAATGATGTCGTCCAGCTGAAGAAGATGTGATGATTACATTTGATGGATAATCTTTTTCTGAGTGTATTTTCACAAAGTGTTTGAGGCTGTTTATCTTTATCGCATGGTTACACAAGATGAAGTATTAAGCGTGTTTAAGGAATCTGTTAATAGAAGCCATTGGCAATGAGTTATCAAAATATATTTGCGAGTAACAGGCACTATTACTCGTAAATTTTGAAATTCTTTTTCTTAACCAATTGATATTCGACAATGCAAACTACATTGTCTTCAGAGGCAATTCTTTGTTTCTCTGGTTACCTTCTTCTTACATTTTTATGTGTTTTTTTAAAAAAAATGTGAAAGCAGATTTGCTTTACATGTTAGTTATCAACATGACAAATTCCAGAAATTGCCCTGAAATGCATGATACTGTTAATGCAAGTTTAACGATTTGGCACTACACGTTTTTATGTTCTCCCTGGCCACATTACGTTATTACTGTCAAGAACACTGATACATTTTGAAGAATTTCCTTCATTAGGATGTTTTTCTTGGACAAATTGAACTAATTTAGATTTTCAAACCTCTTCTGACATCATTAAAAACCGAGATGCCGAGTTATTTATATTTGTCATTTACATTTTGAGCCAATTCGTTCTCAAACACTTATTAAGAAAAAAAATTGTGTTTAAAGATTTAAATACGATATTTCTTCTTATACCATAACTTTCATGAAGGGTATTATATATTTTATAAGTTGCAATGACATGAATTGTCATATTCAAAGGTATTCTCTTCCTGAAATTTTTTTTTCGATATTAAATTAATAAAGGTTTAGCACATTTGTTCTCAAATTAGTTTTTTTTATGTTTATTGAGCATATTTGATACATATTGACCAAAGTTGTTAAGTTTCTATTTTCAGTAAAGAATAAAAAATCTAACGAATTGTACAAAATAAATCAAGATAAATTTTTTCCGGTTGCAAAAACTTTCTATCTTTATTCCTAACAAAAAAAAATTCCTTTTAGTTTATAACAAATTCCTAATATCATGCTTTTCTCTTTTAAATTATCTGCCTCCTTAATATATATATATTTTCTATCCATATAAACAAATTCCTAAGATTATGCTTTTCTCTTTTAAATTATCTGCCTCCTTAATATATATATATTTTCTATCCATATAAACAAATTCCTAAGATTATGCTTTTCTCTCTTAAATTATCCGCCTCCTTCAAATGATATATTTTCTATTGCAGAGCGGACAAGTATAGAAGAAGCCGAACGGTCTGTTACTGCATTGGTGAAACTAGCCAATAACTGGGAATGCATTCCGGCAATGCTCGATGGTCTTCCGGTCTACATGCGGAATATCCTATCCGTTATGGATTCGGCAGAGTGTCCGGGAATAGAAAAAGCCATTAATGAGCTCTTTAATCAAATCGTTCAGGTCTGTACAAATTGGATATATTTTTTGTCGGCATTGTATTTTGCCAAGGTAAACTCATCCATAACTAAGACAAGTGGAAAAGTGTATTTGCGAATGAAGTCATTCAGAGATGCAAATTAATCCATTCTTGTAGCAGCCTTGCTTAATAAGCATATATTTTGTGAAAATATTAAGAATTTTGATCCACATAAGTAAACTCTCTTATGATAGTGTGGAGATGTTAATTGTACAAGATGATAAGTGAATATAACTTTGGATCCTTGTCAGAAGAACAAACCATATAAGAAAGAATGTCTTGGAATATTTATTGCTTATAGAAACAATTATATTACAAGTAATTTCTGAAAACAAAGTATTCCTACATACTAAAATTTTAAATGCACCTGATAAAAACATTCATTCAATAATGATCATTTTACAGTAAAAAAAGTTTGCCCTTCATAGAAGTATAGTGAAATATCAATAATAACTATAACAATATAATCAGACATTTTTAATATATATCCCTTCCCCTATAATAGTATGCCTGTAGTGAACTTCAAATTGATGAAAGGCAAATGTTTGTGATGTTAAAGTCACATTACCAGAACTTGAGTGACAGAATAAGAGGTAAATCAATAAACGGCTTCAACTTCAGCTGATGGGAACTCTCAAATGGTCTTGCTCGCTCGGTTATGAATCCCATACGTGCTGTTACTCTCCATTTAGCCTCACCAATGTGAATGTCAGAGGACCGTGGACAGTTTGTCATTTTATTGATAGAACAAAAAACCAGTACTTGTGGTTAACCTGTAATATGTTATAGGAACAGTACCAACGTAAATGTCAGTGGACCGCGGACAGTTTGTCATTTTATTGATAGAAACATAAAACAGTACTTGTGGCTAACCTGTTATATGTTATAGGAACAGTACCAACGTAAATGTCAGTGGACCGCGGACAGTTTGTCATTTTATTGATAGAAACATAAAACAGTACTTGTGGCTAACCTGTTATATATGTTATAAGAACAGTACCAACGTAAATGTCAGTGGACCGCGGACAGTTTGTCATTTTATTGATAGAAACATAAAACAGTACTTGTGGCTAACCTGTTATATGTTATAGGAACAGTACCAATGTAAATGTCAGTGGACCGCGGACAGTTTGTCATTTTATTGATAGAAACATAAAACAGTACTTGTGGCTAACCTGTTATATATGTTATAAGAACAGTACCAACGTAAATGTCAGTGGACCGCGGACAGTTTGTCATTTTATTGATAGAAACATAAAACAGTACTTGTGGCTAACCTGTTATATGTTATAGGAACAGTACCAACATGAATGTCAAACAAAAACTGATAGGTTGTCATTTTATTGACAGAAACATAAAAAAAGTATTAGTGGTTAACATGTAATGATTGGTACCAACATTAATGTAAGAAAACAGCTGAAAGTTTGTTATTGACCGCGGACAGTTTGTCATTTTTTTGACAGAAACATATAAAAACAGTGCTTGTGGTTAACATGTAATATGTTAAGTACTTGTACCAACATTAATGTAAGAAAACAGCTGAAAGTTTATCATTTTATTAACAGAAACTGTAAAAAACAGTTCTTTTGGTTAAATTGTAATATTTTGAAGAAACTCTACAGCACGAATATTAAAAGACTGTGATGTCTTGTTTTCTTGTATGGAGAAATAGATCTGGCTTTCATAGTTAACCTGCAGTATGTAAAAGGGATGCTACGTACTTGCCAACAAGAATGTCAGAAAAGCACTGATTTCATTTATTGGCAAAGATATAATAACAAAATCATCATGGAGATCGGGGTAAAGGAATTTCCAAATTAGGAATATTCAGTGAATTGGTTATTTTAATGATGATATTTTCCTACTGCACTCACTGCCAATGATTGATGATCTTCTGAAAAGGTTTTGAAACAGGTCGTTCCATAACCTTAGCATATCAATTATTGGAAAATGACATCATGGCATTGTATTATTTCATTATTAATATTCACTTGGAAGATTGGTATTCCACAAAGTCAAAAATGATAAATTTCTTATCCTAGCTAGACATGGGTCCTTAAAGACATTAACAAAATCAATAATTGCCTATTGTTGCCCATCTTTCAGAATGTTAAAGACCTTTCACAACATTTTGGCCAATCGGGAAGTTAAGGCAGTAACTGTTTAAGAAGATTACAGATTATGTAGGATTACTTCTTTGAGAGGCATTTTAGAAGTTGGGATGACAAAAATGCTGAGGAATATATGGATGACAACTTCTTTGTTCATTGTATGCGACGTTTATGTAGGATTAATTTAAAGTCATTATCATTTGCTAAAAGTAATGAAGAAAATGAAAAGGGTTTTTTTTATAGACTGGCGAAGGAAAAAAATAAAAACCATACCAAATGAGATTCTTTGAGGACATAGAAAACTAGTTAATACTGTCCATTTCAAGCATTTTGTTTGGAATATTGTGATGATATTTTAATGAGCATTATTCATTTGAATAGACAATGTCATGATCAAAATTGATTGATTGAGAAGTGTTGAATGTTGCTAAAAATGTCAATTCTAATGCTCATGAGTTCTGTAAAGTTGTAATTATATTGTAAAAGTTGTAATTTGCAAAAGAGAACTTGACACTGCAATGAATCAAATGTATTATTGGGTAAATATCGATAGTAGACAAAATTGTCTTTTTAACATTGCTATATAAAAATAGATATACATATACTTTAGATGTCAAATTTTGGCTTTTTAACTTGCATAAGGCCGTTTTTGAAAAATGTAGGTTAAAGGATTGCAAATTTGGTGTGATAATAACTAAAATCATTACATATGCTCTTTCCAAATTTAATAATAGATTTGGTATAAAAAAACTGAACCATAAATATTGCCTGATGTTTAAGTGGCCAAGATATGCAAAGTATATTATCCAAAGAAATTTCTCTGGATTATATTCTGCAATAAAAGAATTAACTCTCCACATAAATTGTTCTGAATATATTGCAATTTAGAAGTTGATTTTCTTTAGAAATTTTTCTGAATATCTCGCAATAAAATTTTTATCCATAGAAATTGTTCTAAATATATATTGCAAAAATTTAGTTTATTATTGATAGAATGTAATATCCTTCATCACATCTTATTTTAAAAGCCTAGCAACGATCGAAAAATATGTCCTTGACTAAAATAGTATGTGTGTAGTGGTGCTTGAAGCAAAACCTTTTAACCTTTAACTAACTGTACTAACCATGAGACCACACTTATTATTGATAGAAGTATGCACATGCTCTCTAAATCATTCATCAGCCTAACATGGAATCTAAGTCTATTTGCTAAATTACTTGGAAAATTTATGGAAATAAGGAATAATCAAATGTTTGATATTGTACTTAAGCATTAATATTAATTCAAGGGATCTGGTGATGCTTATTGATCTTGGGGTGAGAGGAGGGGATTAATGTAACAGAACTCAACCTTATTAATGTTTATTCATTGGTGGATCCAGGGGGATATGAAGGTCCCCTTTTTACTTTCTTACAAATAGCCCATAACAAGAGTGATTCTTCAAACCCTTTTCAAAAATAATAAAAAATAAAAGCTTTCTTATAACGGGCATATATCCATGACAAAGCATGCTCAAAGTATGAGTACTATTACTCTGGAGGGATAGTATATTCAGTGCCGCTCGACCATTTAGGTCTGTACTTCCCCCTTGTTCAGGTACCCATTTGTACAGCTGGTTGAACTGAGTGCAATGTGGATGAAGTGTCTTGCCCAGGGACACAACACAGGATGTTACCCAACTTACAATTTTTTGTGTCTTCACCGAGATTTGAACACAGGTCTCTGGTGTCAGAGGCAAGCATGCTAACCACTACACCACTATGCTCCACCACTGTGCTTCACAAAACATTTTCCCTCTTGCAAAAGTCATAATCAACCATTGTAACATTTACCCTTCTACCATGTTCATTTTGGGTATCTTTCATCAGTTTACTAGAAATATGTACATTTATCATATCAAGGAAATTTGATAATTTACTAAAAAGATAAATTTTGTAAAAACTGAGGCTAATTATGTGTTAATTTAAGTATTTCATCTTGTCCAACAATTTGTAAAATTCAATATCATTTTTTTAATAATAATTTTACCTTACATTGTAATAAATATTACTGTTTTCGCGAGAATGGGAATTATGAGTTTCCTTTTCTCTTAAGCTTTTATCAATAGAACTTAGAACATAAAAAAACTTCCTTCATTTAATTTCAATTTCAAGTAATAGGATAGAGATAATATCATGTTATAATTAAGCTGGTACCTTTGACCTTTATTAAGACAGATATGTTTTCTGATGCTGCATAATATCAATTCTTTCAGTTAGTAAAGAGTCAAGATAATCGTTGAAGGAAATACAGAATTTTTCACTTAACCTTGTGACCTTTAGAGGTTATTAACTTATTGGACATTTCTGAGGCAGACCATTCCTGGAATTGCTTCTCCTGGTAGTCTGGGACCCAATGGCGCTGACTTTTACTCGATGAACCCTAATATTTAATTGCCCAGAAACAAGAATTCATCAAACTTTTATCCCTCGTCCTCAATGATATTGTCGGGGATAACTGATGAATTTTCAATGTGGTGACATTTGGTCTCACGATGTAATATTTGCCTTCAGTTATGCCCTAGTAAAATATATCCAATGTTTCTTCATAATAGATTTTATGAGAATGATAACAAATTTCCAATGAATTTCAACCTTTGCCTGAAAGGTCTTATTTTCAGTCAAAATGCGGACTAATTCATCAGATTTTTTGCTTGAATCATTCAGAATTTGGTGGTTTTGTCCTGAAAATTGATTTGTCCGCAAAAGTTTCTAAAAAATTTTACCGGTAAACTGTCTTGAAACTTGCTTCATTCTAGATTCTTGACTTGTGTGCACCCCTTAAGGAAAGGATTTTTAGCTACAGTTCTGCAGTGTTGTTATATTTTTGAAAAGTTCTAAAAAAAATTACCTTTTAAAAATAAAATCTTCTTTTGAACTGGAATCTGACAATGTCATTTAATTAGAATAATGTCAAAAGTAAACAAATATGACATTGTAGTTCACTTTACCAGGTAAACTTATTGATAACAGATTTAACAGACAGTTGTGTCTCATAGAAAACTGCTACCTTGTGTTTACTTACTTACTCACACAACTTGAAAGACAATGACAGAACCAAGACAATTTCCTTATTGTTACATTATCCTTAATTTTTCTTTCTTTCTTTCAGTCTTGTTACGATCAGCTCCAACACGCAACCACCCCAGAAGTAAAACATTCCATATTCCTTGAACTTTCCAAGCTCCTCAACACATCCCTGGAGCTCCTCAAGGGCCGACAATCACTTCATTTCACCTCCCTCAGTGCCATAAACGGAATTGTGGACATGTGTATAGTGCATAAAAACTACGAGTACGGATCTATGACAAAAAGTGTTGAATGTGTAGCAACCCCTCTTGACGGTATCAGAAACACGCCAAAAAAGAAGGACCACAATGCATCTGGAACAGGTCAAACAGAAGAAACGACAACAACGTCGACGACCGCCTCTTCTGCCTTACACAGGATCTCATCTCTCCATAAGCGCCGGACAAGCGTTGCTCATGAATCTCACGCAGACAAACATACGGAAGAAGAGGACAATAAGACTACTGCAGTGTTTATCAATCGGACTCCTTTGGAGATACTTATGTCTTTAGACCCTAGTCTCATCTTGACGGTTCTTCAGAACAGTATATCAATGCATAAAGTTATCATCGGAACTCGCCAAAAATGCACGCCAAGTGTCCGTTGGCGCCATTGTACCCATCACTGTCTTCAGATTCTTAGTGCCAGACTTCTCACAGTCATGTGTCATGGATCTCATGTCCAGAGCAAGATCGTGGCGGATGGTCATGTAAAGACAATGGTGGATGCCCTGGATCCTAACCATGATCCTGTAAGTACTTTTAATCTTGATTTCTACATTACTCTTGTGATTAAATGTAACCTGTGTCATGATATCATATATATTTATAAGTGCAATTTCACTTTTACCAATTACCGGTAAGATTATTGGTTGCCATGTTAAGACAATGATAGATGCTGTGGATCTTAACCATGATTAGTTCCTTTATACTTTAATATATCATACTCATGAGGTCAATTGTAACCTGTGTCGTGATATCACATGTGCAATTTCACTTTTGCTATAAGTATTCATTTTAAACATAACCTTTTTATATCTTCTAATTAATGTTATTGGATTGATGTGTAAACACTCCTATCAATGAAACTACAAATTCATTTTATGATAACTTACTTATAATCATATTTGACTATTTCACACAATAAAAAAGGATAGTAGATGTATAGATGAATTGTTTTTTCATGTCCCAATTAGTGTCACAGGAAGTAATTTTGTTCTTATTTTTTTATGAGCTAATTCAATTAAAAAAGAAAATTAAACCCCTTTTGGATGTGAGTGTATTATTTAAATTTTTATACCCCAGCCTTACAGCGTAAGTGTGGGTATATAGCGGTCATTCTGTCCGTTCGTCCGTCCGTGTGTCCGTCTGTGTGTCCGTCCGGAGCATATCTCCCAAACTATTCATGCTAGCTTCACCAAACTTCATACACTTATCAACCATGATCCCTAGATGTGCCTTTTGAGGGTTAGACCAACAAATTATTTTTATTTTTTGCGGTTTCCATGGAAACATGACCAGAACAGTGCCTTTACACCAAGTCCTTTGTCCGGAGCATATCTCCTAAACTATACATGCTAACTTCACCAAACTTCATACACTTATCAACCATGATCCCTAAATGTACCTTTCCAGGGTTAGACCCACAATTTTATTTTATTTTTGCGGTTTACATGGAAACAGTGACTCTGACCAAGTCCTTTGTCGAGAGCATATCTCCTAAACTATTCATGCTAGCTTCACTAAACTTCATACAATTATCAACTGTGATCCCCAGATAGGCCTTTTGAAGGTTAGACCAACGAATTATCTTTATTTTTTGCGGTTTCCGTGGAAACATGACTCAAACAGTGACTTTATGACCAAGTCCTTTGTCGAGACCACATATCATCCTACACTTTTCATGCTAGCTTCACCAAACTTCATACACTTATCAACCATGATCCCTAGATGTGCGGTTAGACCAACAGATTATTTTTCTTGTTTGCATTTTTCATGGATATATGACTAAAAAGTGATTCAATGATAAATTACTTTGTCCTGAACATATTTCGTGAAATATACATCTCAGCTTCACCAAATTTGACACAACAAAAATAATTTTGTCCTCACTACATCTCGTGGAATATTCATGATAACTACCTCAAATTTGAAACAAAAATCAACTATTATTCCTAGATGTACCTTTTTGATTGTAAAACCTATTAATGAATTTGGTATTTGGGTTTCAGTGGAAAGAAGACTTACACAATGAGATACTGTATTTTCAACTATCATACAACTTTAACCAATATTAATCAGTTTTACTATTTGAATTTTTTTTAACAAAGTGGGGAGCGGGGGTATGTGAGCTTTGCTAGCTTCTTTACTTGGTTTGACAGTATAAGGATTGCTATGTAGAGTTACGCTTTTTGTATTTTGCTCCTTTTTTATTGAATAATTTATTGTCAAATGATATTCTGGTACCTTACGTTTTGGTAGTATTTGCCATGCTATACACATTTAGATTGAATAAATAATTCATCTTTATATCACTTAGTATTTATGACATTTTGCAATGAAAATAGCAATGAAAAGATATTCTTGTTTTCTTTCTGAAGACAGTCATCCTCAAATGGCTTCAGGAACTCTTTTAGTAGAAGCAATTAGGAAAATATTCCTGAAGCCAATTGGATTTATTTGTAGAGTAAATTTGCCTGATCTTGGATAAAGGAAGAAATTGGTTTTGTCACCTTGAAGGAATCTACCATTGTCAATGACAGACAATTTGCTGGTTATTTGGTGTTTTGTCATGGGAACTGCCTGGAACCTCATTCCATTCTTCAAGAGCATAATAGCAATTAGACAATATAACCAAATTAGTGTAAATCTTACACACTCTAAGGTTTGTTTGACGGCCCTTCTTGCCTACATGTTCTAGAAAGTAATAAATGCAAGAATTTCATTTATTGTTATATTTGTGTCTTACGTCATTTTCAAAAAAAGTTACAGTATTAGTTTAAAATGGGTCTTTTATGAACTTCATGTACTGGAAACTCATTACCGGGTAATGCTTTTTTCAATTAAATATCATTATAGTCACTTGATATTTCTGTGTCATATTTCATCTTTTAAAAGTAAAGTCTTTTAAAAGGGTTATAGGATGGGCTATCTTAAATGCATGTACTGGAAGATTATTGATGTTTTAAAATGAAAAAGAATTCTTGTCTTTTAGTTTTATTTTTGTGTCATACGTCATTTTCCAGAAGTGACAGTTTTATTAATGTGTCCTTTTAAATAAAGATGTTTCAATCAATTTTTCTTAATTATAAGGGATGAGGTGCTCACTGGTTTTTGCAAGAGTTAAAACCATATGTAGAGGGTGCTTATTGAATTATAAGGAATAATGTATTTGGATTCTTCTTCAGATATATAAGACAATAATTACCATTAATAATCAGTATCTTAAAAGAAAAAGAAAACTGCTTTCAATATCTCATATTTATGCAACTGATGATTAAAAATTTCATAAGCAATATAGGTATTCCAAAACTCATATTTTAAAAAGAAAAATATTGCTTTTCATATCTTTCACACACCTACATTCAAAATCAATGCGTAAACCTCACTTTATTACTATTCAACACATGAAATATTAATATGTATTCTAATTTATGTTTTCACAGCATTTATGATAATTGTTTTTAGGATTTCATGATAAATAAAACATTAATAACTTGTTCCTCATAAATTAGGTTTATAATTGCACAAATAAATAAGAACCAAATAATATTTTCATGCTGTTGTTTTCAGGATTGTTACACCAGAAGATAGCATCAATAAGCAACATATAATATTTCTGTAGTAAACAGAGCCAATAAAGTTGTGATGTGACATATGTGATATACTTATCTCGCACAATATCACAGATGTTGTACCTTTAGGGCTTTTTTAACATATGGCAGGTGTTATAGTATAGTTGGGTTAATGAACTGAATCGCAACAGAAATAGCAAAATATAATCTACATCTCTCTACTCTACATCTTTCCAATAAATATGTATTTTATTTATACAATCATATTCATTCTGAATTTCCTTAGAATATATTGACATAATCTACTTTTTGCAATTGCTATGTATTTTGTTAATACAACCATATACTTTTTTAATATCCTCAGAAAAATAGTGATATAATCTACTTTTTTCACTTTCTATTGATTTTGTAAATACTGCATTTTCATTTTGGATTTCCTCAGAAAATATTTTTAAATCTACTTTTCAATACAATTATTTTCATTTCTGAATATTCTTAGAAGAATAGAAACAATCTACTTATTTCAATTTCTATGTATTTTGATGATACAATAATTTCCATTTTTTATTTCTTCTAAAAATAGTGATATAATCTACTTTTTTTTCAGCCATTTATTATTTGGTTTTTCTCAGAAAAATAAAGTGATATACTTATTCCCACTTCTCTTAATTAAATTTTTTTTTTTCACAATCATAATTTCATTTTGGATACTCCTTTATACCTTTTACATACTCCGATCTTCAATGTTAGTGTAACGAGATTTAACTTAAGAGATTATTTTAATCTTACATTTCTGTTTTTCATTTTTGGAGGTCAGAAGTTTACAACCAAATGTCAATCACCTGTAAATATCAGAAGAATTAAGACTATCTTGGGGGTTGTCTATGTTTTCTATGATACCTTTCTAGATAAATGCTTTGACTGTAGACTTATACAGTATAATGTTAAGAGTCAAATACTTAAAACTTTGTCAATTATATATTGTTTCAAAAGTACTGAATGACATAAAAACCATCTTCTCATTGCTTTTCCTTTCAACATGGTAGCAGTAGGATAGGATGTGAATTTTGTCCATACACATGGTACTGTGGCTGCAATACAAAATCTATCAAACAGTTGTTTTACTTTAAAGGGGCAGTAGCACTTTTTTAGGGGGAATATAAGGTGATGTCAGGAAAATGAAAATAAATAGTTCCAATTGAAAGACAATGTTTCTAAACTAAATGGAGCAGTAATAATTCAAATAAATAATGTAAAGTTTAGCCATGCAATTCCTTTTTCTTACAGAAAATGAATTAAAATGGCCGCCAATGGATTTTATGTGAATCTTCATACTTTGTCCCAGGGATGCAGATTCAAATTTTTGCCAATCGGACATTCCACGTATAAGTCGACGAATAATGATATTTTAAAATAAATTTTGGTGCTTTATTTCACGTAAATACACGATTGAACATGTGGAAATATTTCATAGACTAAATTTAAGTCTAAAATTATTACTCAGTAATTTACTTATTACTATGATGTTTAGGCCTCGGTTTATGAATATGTTTATAATTTAAATTAATAATCAAGTTTCAATAGTGTCATTTATTCAGTAAATAAATGCCAGGTGCTTAGAATCTAATATTAACTGGAAAGCAGACGATGTACAGATCTATTTATAGCAACGCATGCAATGCAGTGCAAAAGTAAAACATTGAAAATAAATAGTTTGTCCTCTGACTATGGCTGATTGGCTTGTGTATTGAGATTTTGTCACTATGAAAATAATACATTTAGCATTAACATACATTTATCAGCGAAAATTTTGAAATATAAAATTATTAAAAAACATGCAATTGCCCCTTTAAAAATGTGTCTATTGCAGACAGTAAAACAGATCTGGTTTTAGTAAGTCTAACTAGTATTCATGTAATAGAGACATGTCATTTTGAATTAAGCAAATAAGCATCAAAATGCTTTTTTTTGCTTTTTGCAGAAATTGAATATTCAACTTAAGTAACATGATTTGAAAATATAATGGAAATTTAGGTACATAACAAAAATAGATGACATTCTATATACCGGTACTTTTAACACTCTAAATACCAGGTATTATGATCAACCTTTAATTTATTGATTAATTTATGTTACCCTTGTCTATTGGCATCCCTTTTTAACAACTTTTTCACTATTCCTGTTTATCACTCTAAGAATAGCTTGGCGCCAATTGATTCTGCAGCTATAGTGTTCAGGTAATGCAATAACGAGAGGAAATCTAATTTGAAATAATTTCACAACTATAATCCTGACACATCCATCTTTCACAGTTGCATAACCATAGCCTTGGTGATGAAGTGGAAGTCGAGGGGTGAAAGTTAGTGGGGGGATGTGTCCCGTTATTAGTCATCTTCATTGGAAAGAATTAATCTATCATTGTGTTTCTTATTGATTAAAGGTCAAGTAACATCTGTTGTTAACTTCCTGATTTGAAATAGATTACTGATATAATTCATGTGATTGGTTACATTTATTCTTACAAATCATGCAGTTCCGTAGTCACCTAATGTTAACTTCCTGATTTGAAATATTTGAAAGCTACCCTTCATGTGATGAATTGTATTTGTTCTAACAAATTATGCAGGAAATTTTTCTAAAAAATTAGATTTCTATTGTGAAATTCTTATTTAAAAAATTGGCACACATCATGTAATTATTAGACTTTTAAAAGTAATTTAAGCTTTTGAAAAACTTTTTCCTTCAAAAATAATCTTTATATTTTTTAGGTAGAAATTGCTTTTTTTATAAATGAAATTAAAAAGTCTTACAAATTAATCTTCCTTCCTTATACTTTTTAATCTTTTTTTATTTGGTTATCAAAATAAATCAAATGATTTTCTTTTCTTGAAATGTGTTATTTATGTAATTATCTTCATACTTAAGTTCTACATTATCTGTGGAAATCTTTCTTAATCTTAATCTATTTTTTTAAATCAATTTTGTTCCAGATGTAATTCATCTTGCATTAAATGTTATCAAAATGATTTTTATCTTACTTTGCTTTTCTTCTCCATATATTTTTTCTCATTTTAATTTCACAATTTATTTTCTCGTTTTACCAACAAAATTCAATTCCTCTGAAAAGCACCAACAATACAAAAGTTACCAACTTAACCTAGTCTTTGAAGGGTATGTAAATTGATCAGTGGTCAACATAGAAGAGCAAGATATTCTGGATGATAATTTTGATGCTGTGAAATATTAATGTTTCTTTCATCAGGTTTGATGTCCAAAGTATAGTGAAATCACAATATAAATGTTATCCAGTTAATATTGTTGTTTCATTTTGAACTTTAGTTATGATCGAGTTTACTCTTACTTCAAGTTGGATGTCTGAAGTGTTGTGATGTTCACAAAAAAAATTATAATTACAAAATCTTGAACATATTTTCTATGCTTATTCCTTCCATGTCCATAGCATCATAATTTTCAAAACTTAAAAATAATTTTATCCAGAAAAAAGCATTGTTTTTATTTTTATCAGTTTCTTGTACCAATTTTCATATTATACTTTTTTTCATTCATTTCAGCGTCTACAAAGTCATCTGCTGTAGTATACACAATTTTAAAATTTTCAGAAAATCCTACTGTTTTCACCTGAAACCTATCTTCATATTTCTTTTTGTCATTTCAGCATCTTCTATGCCTGTTGCTGCAGTCGCTTGCCTGCATCGCTCTAAATCCACTGCATCATCAGGCATTAAACGAGGCAGATGTGGCTGATATGTTGATGCAGTTGTTGCTGCCCTCAGATGAATGGTATTACACCAATCACAGCACCAAGTATGCTAAGTTTGTCAAGTACCACGCCGCCAGGATCTTGGTCTACATGGGTCTGCTCCACAAGCTTGGCGGCAGGGTCGATCTCTTCGATAGGAGACGTAAGAGTCATTTTATAACCTTAAAGGGGCAGTAGCACGTTTTTAGAGGGAATATAAGGGGATGTCATGAAAATGAAAATAAATGGTTTCAATTGAAAGACAATGTATTTAAACTAAATGAAGCAGTAATGAGTCAAATATATAATGTTAAGTTCAGCCATGCGACTGCTTTTTCTTACACAAAATGAATTAGAGGTGTTCACACAAAAATGGCAGCCAATGGACTTTGTGTGAATCTCAATAATTTGTTATCTGACTTTGGATGATTGGCTTGTGTATTGAGATATATTTTACACTATCAAATTAATACATTTAGCATCAACGTACAATTATCAGTGAAAAATTTGAAATAAAAAATTGTCAAAAAACGTGCTACTGCCCCTTTAAAGAGACAGTAGCACGTTTTTTGAAAATTGTATATTTTAAATTTGTGCTTATATACTTGTACATTAATGCTAAACGTAGAAGTTTGATATTGTAAAAAATTTAATTACACAAACCAATCATCAATAGTCAGAGAACAAAGTATAAAGATTCACATAAAGTCCATTAGCGGCCATTTTTGTGTGAACACCTTGAATTCATTTTGTGTAAAAAAGGAATCTCATGGTTTATCTTTGAATTATATATATGATTTATCACTGCTTAATTGAGTTTCTGTAGACAGTTGTAGGGAATAAGGTTAAAACAATGGAAGTGTTACCAATTGAAAACAATTATAATTATTAATAAAAGGTCAGGGAAAGATTTATGTAAGTTGCGAGATACTAGCCTGGTGTGCATATATATTTGCCCTGCAATTTTAGAGATAAATAACTCTGAAATCATGATTATTATCATAAATGCTATGACAAGTAACTAGACTCATAGTGAATATTTTTCATTCTAATAAGTGAATATTTACATTCTAATGAGTGAATTTTCTTAGATAAACTCCAGCCCAAAAAAAATTAAATTGTGAACTCACTTGCTCAAAATAACATAAAATAGAAGTTCTAGTTAAATGTTCTTGTAATCCCTAACTGTAGGCTTGTTCAACTTTGTGATTTTTATTGACAAAGTCACTTTCATGAAGGTTTCCTTTAAGACAAATATTTCTGAAAGAAATCTGCAGTTAAAGTGATTTTCTTAAGAAAAGCTTAAGGATATTTAATGAAATTGGAGTAAAGAATTCTGTGTCAGTAAAGAGAAAAAAGAAAGTGGATATCACTTATTAAATTATTTTCAAACATTCCATTGATTTCAGATCAAATTTCAACGCCTATAAAGATATCTGACTTAAAGCAAAGTTAAAAAGTTTAAATTGATGCAACTTGAAACGCTAAAGATAATAGGATTGGAAGAATATATTTCAACTACTGAAGTTTGACTGAACTAATGAAAGATTTAAAAGGAAAATACATAATTATTTCTAGCCCCTGCCACTATGTTCAAAAAGAAAAAAAGATGATGAGATTTGTCCCTCCAATTTTAACAACTCAAATTTTGAATTGTTTAACTTCATGCTTGAAATTATAACAAAAAGTATCTATGAGTCTGAAAAATTGTAAATATAGAATTATTAGAATTCACAAATCACTTTCATTTATACAATTTTTTATTTTTCAACTATGTTTTCTTTTGATTTAGGTACTAATTTCAAGATATAAGAAGATGGCCTAAGCATGTTTATAAAAGATCCCATGAAAGAAATATGTAGAAAAATATGTTACCAATTTCAAAATAATTACAAGGGACTAAAATAAATGTTCTAAGATTACTTAAACAACACACTGCTAATAACACTAAAATGACTGCATGTAGTTTTAGCTTGGTAAAGGTTAATACGGTTTAGGAGATATATAGATGTTTTCCCCTTGCAGAATGTTTTTTGCATAATCTGATACAATCTGTGGAAAAATTAAACCTTCTTCAGTGGCTAAAAGACTAAAGGTCTAATTTCAAATAAAACAATTTCCTACGAGAGTAGTTTAAGATGCAACTACTTTCTTTGCTCTTTATAAGCTTGTGTTTTATCACCGAAACAATGACATTTGCTAATAACTTAAAAGCTTAAAAGCCACTTTGGAACTCTAGAGCAGTCAAATCAAGCGTTGAAAGTTAATGTATGATTTAGAGTTGGTTCATTTGATGTGATTTCTTTGGATTTTTTTAGAGTCTCAATTGATCTTTTGTAAAATCTATGAAGTCCTTTAAGTAAAATAGAGGAATAAAGCTTGATCAAATTTCTGAAGAAATTAGAATCGTATTAAAATTGTCATGAGAAAAGGATCAGGAAACATTGAAGGAAATTTTTTCTTTAAAATAAAACTACATTTGTCAAAGCAACAGTGGCAATTATGTTAAATTTTCTTTGTAATAAATCAATCTTAAAGCCTTTAAATCTTAAAATTTTTACTTTGATACAATCAAACAAAAACAAACATTCTACAATGAAAATGAAAGCTTCCTCTTGTCAACTTTTAAAAAATGAAACAAAGTAGTTCTTGCTGGTTTGAAAGTGGAATCAATATATACTTGCTTTTCAATTTAATTCCAGGATTTTAATGCGCCATTTTACAAACATTTTATATAGAATGCAAACTTCCTTTGAAGTTGTTTCTAATGATGAATAAACAGAATATTGACATTGTAATTTTGAAACTTTATATATGTACAACTATATTTTTTCTGTGTTACTCCAAAATGATTTAAAATGTACTTACTTCAGCTTTCATGGAGCTAACGACCAACTCTCTACTCCAAGTGCACTCTCCTGAAGATAGTTTTATAGAGCTGATGGCGATGGGAAGGATTATGATGTGGAGTCCCTCACATCATCTGCAGGCAGCATCCTTGGAAGGTCTTGTGTCAGAGGTCATCCAGGTAAGGTCAAGGTCATGTATATCTAGAAATAGGTCATGTGATATATAGATAGTATAGAGTGTTTTGACATCTGCAGGCAATGTCCATGCAAGGTCTTGTTTTAGAGGTCATTCAGATGAGGTCAAGGTCAAGGGTAAATATCAGATTAATGTTTTGGACAAATTTCGTAGTCCCACAGATACTTTTATATGAGTGTTTAATTTAGAAGAGAAGGTATAAGGAACTATACCAAAACGAAGAACATGAAGATCATCCGTAAGACTATTTGTCTTCTTGATATTTCCAACTTCAAAACATGTCTATCAAACAACTGAGTGTTTAAATGGCCATTCATTATCTGCTGACAAATGCTTGGAAGGTCATGTGTTAAGGGTAAAGTCAAGGTCATTTGTTAGCTTTTTAGACAAATTAAATAGTTTTATAACTGAAGTATGTCTAAGATTAGACATTTTTGTATTTACATTTTTTCGAAGACTAGCTAATATTCCATGAAGAATTCAAATATCAAAAAATTATGCCAGATATCTATTGGAAAGCTGCATAAGAATAACTCAGGAATCTTTGAATTTTGAAAGTTTTATGTCATATCTTTTTTTAACTCTTCCTTTAAAAAACACTCACATGTACTCAGTATTCAGTAATTGCTGTGTATATCAATATTTGAATTATATAAATTTAACATCAGTTATGAAACTCCACAACAATTCTGATCTAAATTTGATTCTAATGCTTAAATAACATTGTACTTATTTGTACTGATTTAAATCAGGATAAGTTTTCTACTTCACCAGAACATGTATAGAATCGCCACAAAACATATGTACCAAAGTGTGTATGACATTTATAGAAATTGGGTTTCATTAATGGAAATCTACAATATAATGCCATTCCGTATAGCTTAGTCGCCCTTAGGTGAAAAGGATTTCTAAATTACTAATCGGAGTTGGACAAATTGGAATTCAATAGCTGCTTTCAGTTCGCCAAGCCCAAGATTATGAGAGACATCAGGTTAATGATAGAAACATGTCTTCTACAAGACATGAGAATATTCCTGCCGCAAATAGCAGTCCAATGAGACATTGCATTACGAACCAGAATGCAAATTCCTTGGAAACAGCTGATGGCGCCAACGGTGGACTATTCTGAGAATGGACAGATAATTGAAGAGAAATTAGACTCCTCCAGATAAATAATTTTTGTATGACGCTGGAGGGAGAAGAAAATGCCAAAAGAATGTCTTTTTCAGGGAATAATTATTTGGATTTAGTCTGTATAAGCATCGTAGAGATTAAATTATAATTTGCCTTTCAACAATATATAGCTAGAGAAAATTAATTGTCCTTTTTTTATATATTTTTTCAAAATCAATATGAGAGCAAAAACTATTTCAGCAATTTGGAAGTCTGGCTGTTTTTACCAGTTACTTAAGAACAAGAATACACATAAGCTGAAACATAATTCATCATCATGTTAATCAGCAGTTGTTAAAAGTAAACTTTTTATATAACTTTAAAGATTAAAGTTTTTTAATTTACATTTTAAAATGAGTGTAGGCATTTATTGAGATTGATGATCACATGCAGCTAGAATACTATATTGATAAATCTTACTTAGAAATCGCTCAAATTGAACTGCAAAGAACCTAACAATAAGGTGATATTTATCAAATCTGACACCCAAACTCAAGGTGATATTATCCAATCTGACACCTAAACTCTGTTCGACTGTGAATTGTGTTTTCCCAAATCTAGAAGTGTACTTGCAGAAACCAAAAGATTTCTTACATATTTTCAATCATATTTAAGTTAAAGTTGAAGGCATTAAAACTTTGTTGAACAAAAGTTTAGAAGAAAAAATTTTTGGAGACAATTTTCTTTCAATTACTCAATTTTCTTTCATGTGTTTCAGGAGGCGGTCAGTGAAGAACGAGACTGCAACAACTCACCTGTGATCCACCTGTCCAGTTCACTGCCCAGCGTCTACTCACTGTCCGAGAGGGAGTCCAACTTTCCCCACAACCACCAGATCTTCTCCCCTCTAGCATCCCCCACATGCTCCATGGAGTTCCTTCAGGACATGTACGGCAAGCCCTTCAGAGATTATCTTCTTGCAGCCTTGCCAGTGCTTGTTCACCCTGTCATAGTGCTCAGACTTTTGGCTCACAAACTCTTTGGGAATATGATTCGAAGGAAGACACTTTATAGTGATACCAAACTCAAACC
The DNA here is from genome assembly GCA_916613615.1 of Steromphala cineraria. Taxonomy (NCBI): domain Eukaryota; kingdom Metazoa; phylum Mollusca; class Gastropoda; order Trochida; family Trochidae; genus Steromphala; species Steromphala cineraria. The sequence goes on from OU744731.1 coordinate 23,384,960, forward strand.
ACCAAAGGTGGACAAGGTTGATATATGTCCACCGAGAAAAGCAGATGAGGAGGCATCAGAGGAGTGTAAGGATTCCCTGTCAAAGAGAAGAAAAGCTAATCTTCATGTTGTGATCACAGACCCCCCTGAAGAGGCTGAAACACCTCCTCAAGCAGTCAAAGCCTCAAATGTTCCACAGGAGAAGGAACCAGCAAACAAAGGAACAAACAATCATGTGCCAAGCAAAAATGGGACAACAAAACTTGCTCTTCGTGCAATAGGAAAGAGTTTGGTGACACCTCTTGATCTCAATATAGTGCCAGAACCTCCGAATCCTGCAGACACAAGTAATTTACCAGAACTGCCTGATTCTGGGGGAGATCTCAAGACTTCCAGGAAACTCTTCAGGTGGCCCAGCAAACGGCGTCTGTCAAAGTCCCAGGCCAATGTGTCTCAGTCTAGGAGGGACAGTGTGTCAAGCAATCTCAGCCAGCTCAGCAACAAAGATTCAAATAGTTCTTCCACAACAGACATGGATCTACTAGCTCTTCAAAGGGAGCTAACCAATCTGCCAACGTTTGTGATGGATACACCTCCAGTGGATGTGTCCCCTGTGTTCTCTAGATCCAGTTCAGTGCCTGATAACCTTGCACTCAGGACCAGATCTTCCCCTATCAACGGTTCGGCTGGACATCTTGCATCTGTGTCTGGCATTGAGGGAGAAGAAGCTCAAGCAACTCCTGGATTAGACAAGGAGCACATTACATCTAGTGAACGTGTTTGTGATATCGGATCTCTTGTTACCATCATGACAACTGATATGGATAACCTGAATGATGGAGAATGTGACACGGAACAGGAAAATGATTTAATCACGGATATGCCAAATATTCAGGTGCACTTTGAAGCCCCTTCCTCTCCACAGCCTTCCTCCGCTAGCCAAAGCCCCCAACATTTTGATTACCCCTCACCCCCTCACTCTTCCACATTCGCAAACCACCTGTCCCCCTACTCAGACAAGGAACAAACCGCCCCACCCCCTCAACACTACTTATTCCCATCTTCACCCCAGCCTACATCATCACCAAACTCTGCAACATCAGAAAGGACACAGTCCCCCTGTACTGCCAAATCCTCGCCCATGTCAGCCACACCCATGGGGGAGATCCCCCTCAACCATCACGGCATCCTCAAAGTGATTGAGACTTGGATTGAGGTGTGTCACCTGGATCTCGATGGCAGTGCCATACTCGCCATGGAAACCAGAGAGTTCCTCAAGAAACTGTCAGTGCTGGGATACGAGTACAAGGCCTGGTGCCAGAAGATGGGTGCCAAACTGCAACTTGAGGTAAGACGATGACTTATGTAATCTTATGTATCAAGAAACAAATAAAAGGTCATGTTTAAACAACCAATCTAAACATTTTTCTGACATATTGGTACAAAGCAAATATACAATTAAAACCTGTTTCCAATGAAGATCATGTCAGATAACCCAAACACTAGACCTTGAGGTAAGAGGAACATCTTAACAATCTAATTAAAACAATAAAATCTTGTTCAGTGGCAGATCAAGAATTTTTTTAGATTCAGCCACAACCCCCTCCTACAGATACACACCTACTTATCAATAGTCAAGGATCTACCAGTGATTGGTCAAAAGTCTTTGCAGACATCTAATGAGATGATGTCAGATCTACTTCCATTGTGAGGTTGACCCTCCTTATCTGTGTTAATCATAGAATTTTTTCAAAAGGGTTGGTTGGATCTCCTGTATTATCATCCAATACATGACAAGATAATATTTCCGTCAAAATTTTAAACATTTTTAACTACAAAAAGGTCAAGTAGTGTAAGGGAAACATCGACAAGATTCCTTTAAAATATATGAATAATATGAATGCAAATCATGCATTAGAAAAACAAGATACATAACAAAGTTATTCAAGAATTTGCTGAATAATAATTGGATGTTAATATAGAGTAATTAGATGTCATCTATATGTATAGGTTATGTAATGATGAACTCCCATCGGGTATCTAATTCAGTATCAATACTTGCTTTTTCTACAAACCACTTTCTTCATTTTGCATTTCCATGGCAACATTGATTCATGCATTGTGCTTATAATGTTCTGGCTGGCACTGTGATAATTTAGTTTGGCTTTTGCTATAGTGTCAGCAGCATGTAATAATAGTTGTTATGTACAAGTACAGAGCTTTATAATGAGAGTGATATTTCTGGGAAAATGTCATCTTTTTATTATTAGTTAACATTCTGCGATGTTGTCATTTTGAAAATGGAAATTTCTATTATGATTTGATGTATTTATGATGAATAGTTGTTGATGATTTATCATCCATGTTATCATTTTACAAAAAATTGGTTGATTAACAATAATGCCTCACATGATTTTGGACAATTTTGAGGGGAAAATGCTTTCCAGAATCCCTCTGAATATATAATGTTACCAGATGTCATCCCAGTTATAAGCTCTTCTGGCCTGATATGACCAAGTCTCCAGAATCACAGACTCTAGTGATCTCAAATTTAGAGGACAGACTCCTTAGCGGGTGGGAATTATAATCAATGATATTGTTCGACTGTTGATCCTTCAGGGGCAACGCCCTAAAAGGCCTATTTTCATCCAGGATTATAATCAATAGATTTGGTTACCCTCACACCCTCCCCCCTCCATTTGATTTTATCTCACCTAATTACCAGTCAAAATGGGCTCCAATGGTAAACCCCCCACCAATTTCAAAATTCATGTATCTGACACTTCACATTTGCTTGCAGGAGTTTAAGTGATGCCAAATACATACAAATAAAGCCAGTTATTATTCAGTCAGATAAATAAGTAATGTAACCAGTAAAGATCAATGTTATTCGTGATATTATTTTTCATCAAAATGTCAAAACTGGATAATAATTTCTTATAGTCTTAATTTTGCTTGAAACCTAGGGCTCTGGATAATTAAGTTTATCAATTTATTTTTCCCCAGAATAGTTTGATATATTTTATGAGGGGGAAAAGGATGGTCAGCAAAAATAAAACAATTACAATAAGTAACAATTTTATTGAATTCAAGCATTTCTTAGACATGATCAGTAAAACTGTTGAAATCAATTTCCCTGATTTAAATTATCAAAACAATTTTTGCTGGAATAGGTCACATTTTATTCTTTGGAGTTATAGGTAAACCTAATGGATGTTTATCTTCTGAAGAAAATCTATTTAAGCCTATATGCATTTAGTATATCATGCATATGCATATATCATGGAGATATTGGAACAAAAGTCTTTCCACTGCCACTTTAGGTTTCACGCAATTTGACAAAAATTTAACATCTTAATTATTAGAAATTTTGTAGCTGCTAAAAGTTTGAAAGATTACTTGATCTTTATCCTTTATGTGTTCCTCTAACCTAACAAATGTCATAAAACATTAAGTTGCTTTAATCTACCTCAGCCAGTTTACGGTTAAGATCCTAGTTTCATCTTGACAAAGCAGTTTCTTGAAGGTGATTTTGTATAATGTCAAAATGACAGTGTAGCGATGAATTCATTGCTACTTTCATGAGTTAATTGTAAATTTGTGGGTATTATATAAATTTTATTTTAAAATTTGTCATTCTGTTAAACCACACTCGTATAAATAAGAGAACATTCTTTAATCATTCGACATAATGCAAAAGTGCAAAATGAAAATGGCTGCCACTTGAATATTCCCTTTAAAAAACCTCTAATACGTTGATAGATCTGCAAGGTTGGTTATGAAGTGAGAGTCCTACAGACAATGATTCAACGCATATATAGTTACCATGGAAACCGTCTTGTCAATGTCATTTATGTTACAGTTTTATGATTTGTCGATGTCCCATTGAGTCCCTCATTATCTTTTATATGATTTTCTGCTATTTTGTAATGTTTCATGATTCTCTTTCAGTTATTTTGAACATGTTAATGTTTTATATTGTTTTGCTATTTTTCAAAGAGAACAGAAAAAAATTGGGATTTCCTGTTTTTTATTAAATAAAGATTTCTTTACCCTTTCTTATGCATTACAGTTTGTTAACATGTTTTTTTTTATCTTTTAATTTTCAAAAGATTTTTCTCATGTTATTTATAGTAAAAGTAATGTTATCTAAGTGACTCTTAAATATGTTGTGAGTAGTTATATTACTGCAGAAAATCCAAAGCAAGCAAGTTGTCAAAGATGATATATGCAAGACTTTACTAATAACTAGTGTCATATGATCAAGAAGTATCTAGTGTTGCAAGAAAGTATCATTTTAAAGCTAATTACCATTGTAAAGTGTCAACCGGAGGTTTTAAGTCCTTATTATCATTAAAAACTGGCAAATTATGCGCTCAAAACTTAATATTTGAAACTAATTGGAAACATTTAGAACAACGGTTATTAGTTCAAAACATTTGATAGGTTAAATGACTAGTATCCATGTACAGGAGTAACTGACAAGTTATGAATATGAAAACAATTTTAAAACATTTCTAAAAAACACACCTTTAAATAAATTGATTTGTTTTAATCTTCTTTACCAGACAAGGTAGAATAATCAGAAAGGTTTTTTCTGGTGTACTACAGTAATGATTTGTTAACAAATTAATTTCCATTAAGTTTATTATATTGTAACTTTTTATATCCAAATATGTATCATTCAATCTTCAATCATTTTAATCCTATACATTTAGCTTAAAAACATTTTTACTTGAGGACTTCAGGTGTATTTGAACAAACATGAAAATTCTGATGAATGAAATAGACCGATCCAGTCGAGAGCAGTTAGGCCCCGCCCCCTACGACGTGATTGGTTGAAATATTTGAGGGGAAAAGTTTCAAGCTCAGGCGAGCCGGGCCGTGTATCTCAACAACGTCACTTGCCGAATCTTTCGGCTTGCGTTCATGTTTATGTCGTTCATAACACACATTATCTAACAAATACATTAAGATACACCTATGAGCTTTGATAAATCTTTATTTTATCACCAATTAAAAAGTAATTTTGACACTTTATCAATGTCCAGAGCAAGAGACGTCGTCGACCACTTTGTAAACAAACGCATTTCAACTCGGAATATTTCCATCACTATTGTAAATTGTCGTACAATCCAAGTAATTAAAAGCTCTCATAACACATTTTACCACCAGATGTTTAATTTCATAAATCATCAACAAGTTGGCTTTTTTATATTTTGTCGAGACACCTTTTTTACTGAAATATATCGATTAATCATTGTCATGGTCGCATAGGCTCAGTTGTTGACTATATTACACATCTAGATCAGTCAACATAAATATTTAAAAAATACCATTATTGAGAATTTTAATCCTTGAAACAACATTTAAAATTAGTTGCCATATTTGTATTTTTTGGACACACAATATTTACATTGCTAATTATTGATATATATTTTTAGAGATCATATATTCATTAAAAAAATCAATATTCTCAAAATATTATTGCAAATATATGTAATTTATACAATCCTTTAAATGGTAATCATATTCATGTTTCCTTCAAAGGTTACCTTTTTTAAAAATAAAATTCAACTACCAAATGAGTCTCCCTTCAAAAATCAATAGACTGTACATAAATCATCAAAGATTAAATCTAATTCACAAATACCATTAGAAAATATCATTTGGCGACACTCCATACAATCATAGTATACATTTATATTTTGCTTTTTAAAAATTATATTTCAAATGAAGCCAAATATAAATCTTTAATGAATCCCAAATATCTACAGTATAAGATAAAATGTTAAGTTGTAGAAAGTGAATACACAGGGGTGATTTTTTAAATTAAAAAAAATACATATTTGACAGGCTTCATTCAGGATCTGGAAAATATCAATTTAAATAAATTTAGATCAACATGCAGATCTTATATTTTGTCAGACAAAAGTATGCTCTTATCATGCTTATATAAAGCCTCTTGATCTAAATTTATTTGTGATTGGGATAATATGGATATGACCAAATTTCCATTAGAAAAGCCTACAGCCATACATAGATTTCACTGTACATTAAATTGTGTTAAAGAATTCAAAACTGAAAGATCCAAATAAATTAAGTGACACTATGAACTTTTTTAAATATATAATTGTTATAATAGTAACAATGTTTTGTGAAAATTATTTAACACAAAATATCAGGGATCCTTGAAGTAATCAATCTTGAAAATAACAAATAAATCTTTGCTTAACATAAATATTGCATTTTAGGTTTCCAAAGTAAAAACAGTAGAATGGGATTAGAAACAATTATCAGTGATCATTGAACATATGAGCAAACAGCAATAAAAATAGCTTTATTGATCAAGATTTCACCTATGAATTTATAATTTTTTATTTATTATTTAGATTTTTGTCTTATTGTATTCCAATCATGGACATATATGCACCAAGTTTTATTTGATTGATAAAGAATAGTAATCAGATGTATTTTTGTCAACTGATCTATGGCCACAAAAACTCTTAAAATGATAGTTTTGAACAGTTTGGGTTATTGACTCATTTAAAAAATTATTGTTACAGCTTTGACAGAAAAGTTGATTGTTGCACAGCTTGAGTATTTTATTATATGCCTAGAATGGCACCAATTATTGAGGTAATAAAATAATTTGTTTGAATAGTTAGGTTTTCTTTGGTCAAAGATTTGAAAATAAATTTAACCATTGAACTGTAAAATTGAAATATTTAGAATGAACATGATATATTTTTCATGTTTAATCTTACAGGCAAGAATATTTTCAAGTTTTGTTAGTATCAAATGCCTGAAAGGTAATGCATGGGACATAGCCTACTGCTTGCATGAAAGCTATACATAAATTAATCTATGGGTTGGAGCATAATACATATATGGAACATAATGAGTGAAATGGAAATGCAGAAAACCTTACATTTATCAAAAATTCAATGTCTGCATGTGTTTGTGATATTTAATTACTTCTAAGTGGGATATTTTGCCGTATTTTGCACAACAAGACGTCCAACATAGTTTGTTTACAATATGGCGAAATTTCGAAAATTGCCGAAATGTCAACATGTAGGATTGCTATTAATGATCTCGATCAACTTAAATGAACTGTTGATTCAGAAACATACAGTACTGAAGATAAATTATCAAAGGGTACTTAGAGCTGTCACCTTGTTGAAAGTTTATGGGAGTGACTTGAAAAGTGCGAACAAATTCTCACCTTCGTACACTTGTCCGACCCGTGATTGTTTTTTAACCATGTAGTAAGCCATTTCCACATTTTTAGCGATGGATAACGGTAACCTTGCTACCCTACACAATGAGGAATACTTATGTCATGACATCGATGCATAAATATTGTAAAGAACGCCATAAATAAATATTATTTGCAACAACAGAAACGAGTCGCCATTATCGCTTTGTTTGTCCCCGGAAGTAAAGTTGACAAATTCGCGTAGCAAAATCGCCGCTCTGATTGGCTGATATAACTCATGCGCGAGATTTGATTGACAGACTGGATCGGTCTATTATGAAGACTTTACAACACATGTGCATATTACAATAATTCAAGTTCAAATTTCTCTGACAAAAATATTTTGTTTTTTACTGTCTTTTGCCTTTGAATGTAATAGTTAAACTGCGAATGAATATATGAAGAGGATGAATTATGGTTTTGTTGACAAGTAATCATAGCGTTGTGAATCAAATGCATTTAGTGTTCATAATACATATCATATTCATATTCCATATTTGTTTCAAATCCATTTATTACAAATAATGCGATACTTGACCTTGATGTCATAGCGAGGACTCATAAATTATGCATCAATGCCATGGAGAAAAACAATAATTGGTTACAAAATCATCCAGCTTTGTAATTCATTGGAAAACATTATGTTTGTGTTTGGTTGTAAGGTCATGTTGACATAACTGCAATTTTGTAAACATAATGTTAGAAAACATGATAAAATAATCTTACTGTCTGGAAAGTAATAGATAATAATTGACAGCGATACAAACAAATAAGATGTTTTGTTTGGTACAAGGACTTTTTCATTAGCAGACTCTCCTGTCAAAATTACATTACTAAAAGGGTAACGATGTTTGGCGAGTACAAACATCATTTTTCTCGTAGGGAAATGAAATTGCTTAGTTAAAACAAACAGTGTTTCATCCTATTAGGGCTTCTTTTATTGGAAAAATTGGATGCCTTTTCATGAAAAATTCATATTAACCTGAGAAAATGTGCCTTTAAATGCATTAAACGATATAAGGGACACAACACTTCTCCTCATCCTCTCCTTCCCCTACCTCAAGTCTTTCCCTCAATCCCTTCCCCCCAATCCCTTCACCCCCTCTGAACCCTTTCCTTCGACCTCTTCCGTTGACTTCTTCTCTCAACCCCAACCAATCTCTCCTTTTCCCCAATATCTCAACCCCTAACCTCAACCCAATCCAAACCTTCCTTTTCCCCTTACTCAACCCCTTCCCCCTACCCCTTCCTTCAACCCCTTCCCCCTACCCCTTCCTTCAACCCCTTGCCTCAACCTTTCCCTTCAACCCCTTCCCTCTATTTCTTCACTCAACCCCACCCAACATCTACTATCTCTAACCTCAACCTCTTCCCTCAATGGCTTCCCTTGACCCCCGCCCTCAACTCCACCCAACCTCCCCTTTCCCCTGTGTTTATTTCAAGATAAATGAAAATATTATAAATAAATCCAAAGAAATAAAAATAATTTTCAATGTATATTTTGATAAAGTATAAAGATACCCCTGCCCTCAACCCCAACCTCCCCTTTCCCCTACCTCAACCCCTTAAGCTTCTGTCAACCCCTTCCCTCAACCTCTCCCCTCAACCTCTCCCCTCTATCCCTGCCCTAAACCCCACCCAATATCTCCTATCCCTTACCTCAATCCCTGCTCTCAACCTCTTCCGTCAACCTGGCCCTTTCTTCGACGGCTTCCCTTGACCCCTGCCCTCAACCCCACCCAAACTCCCCTTTCCCCTACCTCAACCCCATCCCATCTAACCAACCCCCAGAAGTCTTGCCATACAAACCAAAACATTTCCTGATCCATAACGGGCTGAACTTCCTGACAGGAACCAAATATTTTTGTATTTGAGTGACAGTAGCAAGTTCTTTTTTCTTATTTAATTTTTCAAACTTTTCTATTACCGGGGTTTTCCGAAAGCAAGCCCTCTCGTTTAGAAGCTCATGGGCTACTATTTGGAAAATATTTCCATTTAGAAGCCCATGGGCTTCTAATTTATTCCAAAGTGCGTCAAACGAAAGTGGTCTTCCCTTTCTACAACACCAATAGTTAATGTCATGATGGGCACTAATCATCGCTGGTATATTTTGCCATTATAAAATATATGTTATATGACATTACAAATGGTATTTGTTTGCTCTGTGGAAAGAGTTATCAGCGGTTTTACAGTACAGAGAACATTAAGATAGTTCGTTCATTGAGATCCAGGTGGTTCAACTCCATTTTGATCAAGATTGAGTTAAGAGTGTTCTCAATATTTCAGAGGTTCAGGGAAGAAAATGCAAGACATGATATAGCTTAGAAAGTGTTTTTATTTTTATTTTATGGATTCTATCTCCAACATATTCATAAAACGTTTTAGTCGCAAATTGTTCCATTTGTCTTTCCCAATCATTTGAGTCCATATGATCATGTGACATGGACACAGAACAGCGTGAAACTAAGAATTTAATAACAATAAACAGCTTACATTTCCATTTACATCTTTGTACACAGGATACTTAATCAACACTAGAACAACATTACACTGTTTAGAAATATCATGTGTATAAAATCTATATAACACTTGCTATCTCGATCTCATTTTTAGCTCATCTGGCCTGTAAGGCCCGATGGGCTTATGGCATGGCATGGTGTCTGGCGTCCGTCCGTCCATCCGTCTGTCCGTCCATCCGTCCGTCCGTAAACTTTGTGGAATTTCGACTTCTTCTCCAGAACCATAAGGCCTAGAAAGCTGAAACTTTGTGTACAGACTCCTTGGCTAGTGAGGATTATAAATTGTAGCTTTGGTTGCCCTGTGACCCCTAATAAGGGCCACAGATGCCATGCCCTTAAAACCTATTTTCATCTTCTTTTCCAGAAGCATAAGGCCTAGAAAGCTGACACTTTGTGTACAGACTCCTTGACTAGTGAGGATTATGAATTGTAGCTTTGGTGACCCTGTGACCCCTAATAAAGGCAACATGAACGTCCTTCAAATCTATTTTCATCTTCTTCTCCTGAAGTATAAGGACTAGAAAACTGAAACTTGTCGCCTATATACTTAATTTTATGATTGGTGCCCTTGTGGCCTCTACAAAGGGGAATCACATTGGCCACACTCTACAGCATAATTGATGATGAAGCCTGATGAGCTACAGAGCCAATGGCTCTATTTTTTTTAAATCATTGTCCAAAGTCTATTTAGTACTATTTTAAAAACTGAATTTTTAGACAAGATATAAGTTTTTACGTTTTTTTTAATACTTGATCGAAACCATTTTTATACATGCATGCCAAATCTGTTTAAAAACAAAAGATGTTATTTAAGAAATAAAGTTGCCCTAACCATCATGTGTTTTGCAATAAAGTATAGTTTTGCCCTGAACTGTTATAGTTAAAGCGTGAGGCCGAAGGCCGAATGGTTTGACGTTATAATAGTTCAGGGCAAAACTATACTTTATTGCAAAACACATGATGGTTAGGGCTACTCTATTACTTTTCTAGTATGTCGATTTGTACTCGTTTAAGTTATTTTTACTCCAAATATAAACATATTTTGTAAATCACGTCAGACTGCAAATTGAAAATCCTCGATCAGGGCCATACCGAATGACGTCATAGCAAATTGTTACAGACGTCATGAGCCATTGTTTCGTGACGTCACTTAAAAACTATACTTTATTGCTGAATAGAGGGAGGGCGGCGCCTTTGATCTTTACGGGAACAATACTAGAAAAACTAATAGGCCTACAACATATATGAACTTTCGAACCCCTGTACCTCGAAACATAACTTTTTAAAGTTAAAACAACGTTGTTCTCATGGGACGAGTTCATTCATTCAATTCTTAATCGGTAAAGTTTTGCGTAAATTAAAAGATTTCCCATGCGCTACCTTTTCTTAACTCATTGCAATAGTCGTATTTCTGTTAAATATAAAAGTGATTCTATGCCATGTTTTTGTGAGTTTTATTCAGTATGATTGTCAATCTTGAATCTAAAATATTCCGAATACAAGCCCATGTTTCCGAATATAAGCCCGGGCTTCTATTTAGCCCCAAAGTTCACTTGTCACAAACCCCATTTTCCGTATAGAAGCCCTGGGCTTGCTTTCGGAAAACCCTGGTAGTTTATGTCGATTATTTATCCTTCAGAGGCTAATCTAAAAAGTTTCAAGTACAAAGCAAAAACTGATTGTAGCCATTTTAATGTGAACACCTTTGAGTCATTTTAGAACATTCATTTGCTTTATTCATCACCAATACCTTTTCTTGTAATCAATAACATATTAATTTTTAAAAGTTTAATTTGTTTGTTAATTTGTTTACCCCTTTGATATAGAGCTCTCAATTTCTTTTCTTAGCTGCAAATGACATATCATTAGAGGTATATTTTGTTGAGCATTTTAGGGTTTATGTTTCTGAGTGCAAACACACACTAGATGGAAGGATATCCTGTCATAATGAAGTTATTCATCAGAGAGATACATAAAGGCTGATGTCTTCCTTCTATCTATATGTCTTCCTTATATGTATATTGATTCTAGCCAGTCCCTGACCAAATAACAAGAAATATGATCAGATAATTCACAATATATTTCATCAATAAAGATGTCACGCGACGCATTTCATCTTCTGAAAATAGAATTTATCAAGACAGATAATCTGATATATTATTTGTAGAACCTGTTTATAACTGGTTTCATGGATAAAGGTACAGACGTACCAATATTAGCAATGTCATTGGTTGATTGATTGATTGATTGGTTGGTTTATTGATTGTGATTGACTTATGGTTGATTTTTGGTTTTTCTATGTTCTAAGAGGCAATATTTAACGCAGTAATAAAGTTTTCATTTTGTGTTTTGTTTATCTTTTTACATCTGAAATGAAGTGTTAAGTGCTTATTCAAAAGTTTATCAATATGAAAATCAGACTTTTTTTATTCATTAACATTTTAATTTATCTACACTGAGTAGGAATATTGGTAAATATTGTTGTTTGTATTTGTAAGATCATAACAAAAGCCTAATCACACAACCGGTGGGTACTTCCATATTCTTGTTTTAAGGATAATAAAAACTTTTATTTTTTATTTTTAAAGTTTTAAAAGTTTTAGAAAATTACAATTGATTTTTAAATTATATACCGTATACCGGGAAATTTTCGTGGTTGGTAATTTTCGTGGTTTTCGTGGGTAGAGCTTGAACCACGAAATTTTCCATACCACGAAAATTTTCCGATGAATTTCATTAAAAATATCTTTACCACTCTCTGTACGATCCATCTAGCTACATGTTTTTTAGGAAAAGCGCATGCACAAATTTAGGTGCTATTCACTGACAACTGCTAGAAATAGAGCTCTAATTCAGTCGTTTATTGATAGTTTTAAATTTATACGTTGATAACTTTACTAAATAAGTAGCCAAGTGTGATTGGCACTCCTCATTGTATACAAATCTAGTTCTTCCGGCAACTAATTCTAAACGAATGCTTGTTTCCAACATAATTAGCGGAGCTTAACACGTGTCACAACACAATGCATCCGGTCGTAGTTCATGTTCAACAGAGTGTGACAAAGACAAAGAAGCATGCTGAATTCAAACAAATGAATAAAAACTAGATTTCACATTCACATATCAACTGAGATATTTAATCTGGATCATCAACGCTCTTCTTCAGCCACGCTACGAGGCTCATTTTGCTAATGTTGTATAGATTAAAATGTCAATACTGTTTTATATACGTGTAGGTAAAGCGTCAGTTTTATTTGTCAAAGAAAAAAATGACAGTGAGTAAAGTAATACTTTATTGAAACATTGAGTTATAATTGTCATCTTTAAAACAGGCCAGAAAATGTGATTCATGTCTTCTCCTTATACATGTTGAACAAACTAGATCATTTTATCAATGATATCAAAAGCATTTCGACTGATGACTACTGACCCTACTAATCCGATTGTAATAAGTTGATTGGAAAGCAATATGATTAACGTACATGACAGTTTAACATCAACACGCTTACAAATGGAACATAAACACACGATTTACATTTTTTTATTTGGATAACTTCAACCACGAAAATAAAAATCCACGAAAATGAATTTTTTTGACAACGTCTGAACCACGAAAATAAAAGTCCACGAAAGGTCTTTAAGTCCTCAACCTCGAAAATTTCCAACCACGAAAATTTCCCGGTATACGGTACACAAAAGTATGTCACGAATGTGTTTATTTCAAGATGAAAAATAATTGTTATAAATAAATCAAAAGAAATAAGAACAATTTTCAATGTATAGTTTGAGAAAGTAAATATATCACACAATTCAAACAGATATGAGAGCTTTGCTAACATTCAATTAAGTAGGACTTGCCTCTTAAGAAAAAATGTCTTACTTTGCAGTCATAGACCTTTACAGGGATATTTTATGTCACTTCATACATTTTTATGGCACCTCACAGCTAAAGGGAAGTAACTCTTTATGTCTTGCAGGACCGTAAGAATACTGACAAGAGTTTGGAAGTGATGGATGATCCAACCAACATCAACGCACAGTATAAAAAGGTAGGTATTTCAATTTTAGAAATCTGGTGCACATTTTATTAATACTTTTAACGTGTATTTTTCTTTGCAGGATATTGAGATAATGATGTTTAACAGATGCCATGATATCTTATTTCAGGACTTTTTTCTATTGTTATATAGTTCTAATATGTGATATTCATTTATTATGATATGATGATATTGATTTTAAAGTATACACATACACATTTCTAAAATTTCTTAATTCATTTTCTTTAATCATGTTTCAGAATTTTTTTAAATGTATTGTTTCAAGGTGATTTGTTGATGATGATGTTTATTATGATACGTACATGAACATACACATTCCATCTTAATTTATTATTTCAAAGAAAAATCTTATGTTGAGAAAATGCAATATTTATATATGCCTTCTTTACAAATGGCAAAAATGTACACCCACAATTAAAAACTAAAAAGTGATGCTATAGCAAATTTGTGATACTTTGAATGAATTTATCAGTCTTAATATGAAACATGTAGATGTTTTTAATAATATAATTCTTCAACATAATTGTCTTCACTCTCATTAGGCAACTTTTGTTGAAAACACTTAACATTTTCTATATGTTTATAGTTCCCATTATGATTTCCTAAAATATCACTAAAATGTTTTATTATTCATACAGATAGTATGTTTTTGTCTTGGGTTACAATTGATACAAGCAAAGCTAAAAACATACTTTTGTTGAAAACACTGGAGGTGCTAAACATTTTCTATATGTTTATAGTTCCCATTTTGATTTTCTAAAATATCAATAAAATGTTTTATTGTTCATACAGATAGTAAACTGCTGATTGTTTTTTGTTTTGGGTTTGAATTGATACAAGCAAAGCTTAAAAACAAAGAAAGACATTTTTCTTGTGTAAATAAAAAAAGCATGAAGTATTGACATAAGAAACAAGAGACAGACATGCCATGGTCACAAACTTTGTTTATCTGTCACTTGTTTGTAAGAATTTATAAGAACAATAGAAAGGGTTATATCTTTTAAACACTTTTAGATTTAACTTACTTAAGTGGATTTAGTATGTGAATTGCATCATGAAAATATTTCTTTATAGTCATGATTTCTTTCAGAAAAGTCTGCTGAAGAAAAATATTATTAATTCTAACTTAAATTATTTTATTAAGTTAATACTCTTGCATGATATCATACACTTATTCAAAAGATTATGACTTCATTGTTTTACCATGTTTACATTTCATATTTCATCTTTTCATTTGTACTAGCATATATATGATTTCATAAACTTATTTAAAAGACTAATTCAAAAGAGATAATTTCATTGTTCTACCATTATACATTTCATATTTCCTGTTTTCATCTTTAATTCATACATGCATATATATAAATTTCATGTTCTGAACAAAGTTACAAATGTTTGTTGTAAGGTATTAAAGAATTAAGTAGATAAAACAAATTACTTCTACTACAGTGGTAATACATATATCAAGAACATATATAACATCATTATATCTTATGATATCACATGATACTGTACCAGGGATGCAGAAATCGGTCTATTTGCCGGACATGTCCGATTGGGAATCCAGTTTGACCGATTGAAAAAGTGACCTGTCGGACATTCAAGAAGTCATTTGACCGATCGAAGATAATCAAAGAATTACTAAACAAACAGATAAACAAGCCTGAGTTGACTAACAAGCAATCAATAAAGGCCAAGTGCCCCGCTTGTATCGGTCATAATTGTAATGAAAACACGAACTGGTCATCAATGAAACAACTAATCCTGTATTCAAATGCCATAATTACCTTGTTATCTTTAATTATTGGATCATCTCAGTGTCATGTATTGAGTAAAGAGAATTTGAACGTCATGTTTTTTCAGGTATGTAGATTACTAGCATGTGCAGCGATGGCCGCCATTTTGAATATTTAATGATCGCATTGAAAATTGTTATCGTAACTGAACATCATATAAGGCTTATTTACGTGATAGAATATAATGATACTATATGTTCATCATAAACATTAGTAACTGTACACAAATTCTTTAAAATAATTATTCATCACTTATCACAAAATAAGTATCAGGTTATAATCCAGCCATAATTATATATCACTTGAACACCATTAGAAACACTATACTTGGTTTTAACCTTAAAGACATTATCTATGTTTGTAATTGGTGTCAATGTGATTGATGGTTATTTTATTGAAAAGTAGCAGAAAAACACTATTTTGATGATTAGGGATACATTTTAATGACAATATAATTAGATGTAAAGTTATGATTTGTGTTGCTTGCGAAATAGTAAAAAATATTGTTAAATTCAACTAAAACAGACAGAGATGGGTTGTTCATGTTTAAAGGGGCAGTAGCACGTTTTTTGATAATTTTATATTTCAAATATTTCACTTAAATTTGTAAGTTAATGCTAAATGTATTATATTGACAGTGTCAACAATCTCATTACACTAGCCAATCATCCATAGTCAGAGGACAAAGTATGAGGATTCCTATCAAATCCACTGGCGGCCATTTTTTGTGAACACCTTTAATTCATTTTGTGTGAGAAAAAGGAATCGCTTGGCTAAACTTTACGTTATATGTTTGAATTATTACTTCTTCATTTAGTTTAAATACATTGTCTTTCAATTTGAAGCGTTTATTTTCATTTTCCTGACATCACCTTATACTCCCCAAAAAAACGTGCTACTGCCCCTTTAAAAGGTCATTGAACTGCACAGCTAGTATACATGCAAATAGGGCATATATGCTCCTAAAACCAAAATGCCTTATAAATGCCCTTCAACAGTGTTGAAGGATAAATATATTTACCAATAACACAGGTACTTCCACAACTTCATCAAGTCCATCTTCACGAAAGTGTCGAAAAACTGCACATTGTGTTCCTTCTAAAGAGTGATATTCCAACCAGCTTCTGAACACATATAAGGCCTTTGTTCGATTTCACTTAAAAACAAAAAAGGTCTTATATTAATCATTTTCGATGAACAAGCAAGTTATGTGAAAGAATTTAAACTTAATCCACAATGTATAGTATTAAGGTATGTTTCTAAGTCAGATAAATTATGAAAATGCCTTATCTCGTTTTAATGAAGACTTTGTGAAGAGGGTCAAATGTTTATACACTTGATGGGAAGGATTTATTGTAATTAAAGCCTTTGTTTACTACCTACAGTGTTTATTTCATTAATCCACAATGTATAGTATAATGTTTCTAAGTAAGATAATGTTTATGAAAATGCAATATCTCATTTTAATGAAGACTTTGTGAAGAGGTTCAAATTTTATACACTTGATGGGCAGGATTTATTGTAGTTAAAACCATTGTTTACTACCTTCAGTGTTTATTTCATTTCACACTTGACTTTGAACTGCTGGGGCGTTAATATCATATTTCCTCCTTAAAGGTTAGGTACATTGATACAGCAATTATATAGTTCGTAGTTCTTAGTTCAAATTTCAAGCTATGGATCTTCTTACATTGATCTTGATTTTGAAAGTTACTTCAGGTACTGTTCATGTTTGTATTGGAAAAAAAATCTCACAAAATTAAAAATAAATCTTACCAAATGCAAGACAGTCTTTTTATGAATAATAAGATTTCTTTCAAAAACCTGTATAATCTATTTGGGATTCAGGCTTATGAGCCAATTTCCTTAACTTTAATGATTTAATGATGTCAACTCTAAAATGGCTAGATGCAGGTTTTGCTTTTTTTTAAACACATTATAATATGACTAATGTTAATCAGATTTAATGAAAAATGCATAATTTTCATTAACTAAAATATATTATTTGTGAAAAATTTGTGTGAAGTTAGATAAAACTACATGTTACAATACTTAGATAAAATAGATATTGATTGTTGATATCAAATATAAAATATCTGATTGGTGTGTTTTATCGTGCAGACACCAGTGAAAATTACTGGGAACTAATTGATCAATCATTTGGCAATGCTGTCGACTTAAACTTAAAAACAATTATCACAGGTGATTTCAATATTGATGCTCTAGGAGACCAGAAACATAAGATTGAGTATTTGAAAACTATGTACAATCTTGAACAATTAATCAACAAACCCACTAGAATAACACACTCGTCGTCTTCCCTGATTGACTTAATATTTGCAAATGCTGGTGATTGTGTCGATGAATCGGGTGTGTTAGATCCAATATGCAGTGATCACTGTCCAATCTTCGTTCTTATTAACACTAAGCAACAGAAACAAACTTCCTTCAAACGCACTGTATATGACTATAATAAAATAGACAAAGAAGGTATCTTAAATGATCTAACTTCCGTACATTGGGAAGCACTATTTCACTCAAAATCACAGGATGAAATGGTACATATTTTAACACATACATTAAAAACAGCTTGTAAAAAACATATTCCAAATAGATTAATAACGGTAAGACCAGATGATCCCCCATGGCTTAATAACAAAATTCGTCACCTTATCAGAAAGCGAAATCGCCTACATAAGAAAGCTAAACTCAGGAACTTGTTTTCTGACTGGTTAAACTTTAAGCGAATGAGAAATACGGTTGTATCGGCTGTTCGTATTGCAAAAGAAAATTATCTTAAGAAACTAGATGAGAAAATTAATTCATCAGTTGGCAATAAATCCTGGTGGCGATTAATGAAGAACTACTTAATCAAAACCAGAAATAAAAACACTTTCCCGTCGATACTTTACCAAAACAAATTATATGATGATGGTATTGATATTGCAAATATTCTAAATAATTATTTCGTATCTCAAGCACAAGTTCGCGACCCTTCCAGGCATCCACCCTCAATGAGCTTAAAAACACAACAATCCCTCTCTTCACTTACTGTATCACCTAAAGAAGTTTTAGATTTATTACTATCAGTTGATACTAATAAAGCAACCGGTCCAGACGGTGTTGCTAACAGAATTATTAAGATGTGTGCGCATTGTTTGAATAAACCCCTCGCCATCATTTTTAATACTTCCCTAAGAGAAAATTTATTTCCACAACAGTGGAAAGAATCCTCTATCATCCCTATTCATAAGAAGGGTAGCACAAATGACTGTACTAACTATAGACCGATAGCACTTATTAGTAATCTAGCTAAAATATTTGAAAAATGTCTATTCAAACATCTTTTCAATTATTTTAAAGACAACAACCTATTGTCTAATTTGCAGTCTGGATTTATACCAGGTGATTCAACTGTAAACCAGCTTACATATCTATATAATTTTATATCAAAAGAAATTGATAAAGGCAAAGAAATTAGAGCTGTTTTTTGCGACATAAGTAAAGCTTTCGACAGAGTCTGGCATGAAGGATTGATAACTAAATTGAAATCTTATGGCATTGAAGATGATTTACTTATGTGGATTAAGAGTTATCTAACCAACAGAACCCAAAGTGTCGTAATAGAAGGTAAAACCTCTGTTACAAAAACGATATTAGCTGGAGTACCCCAGGGATCCGTTCTTGGGCCACTATTTTTCCTAATATATATAAACGATCTAGTTGATGATATAGACTGTAATATCAGACTGTTTGCTGATGATACGTCATTATATATTGTAATTGATAATCCTAATATCGCAGCAGCAACATTAAACAATGACTTACAAAGAATCTCGAAATGGGCCGAGCTTTGGCAAATAGATTTTAATCCAAAGAAAACTGTGTCTGTGCAATTTAGTAGAAAACGCAATCTCAGTCACAAACCCGACCTAAAACTAAATAATATAGTTATTAATGAAGTCACTTCACATAAACATTTAGGACTTGTCCTACAACAAGACTGCCAGTGGTCCTCTCACATCGATGACATAATTGGAAAAGTGGGACCAATGATCAACTGTTTAAGAAGTCTAAAATATCGCTTAAATAGAAAAAGTCTTAAAATATTATATAAATCTTTTATTCTTCCTATTTTTGATTACTGTTCAAACATATGGGACAATTGCACTATACATGAAGCAAAACTCTTGGAAAATCTTCACTTAGATGCATTAAGGTCTATATGTGGAGCTGTAAGGGGCACGAGTCATAATAAGTTATACAAAGAAACAAATTTTACTTCTCTAAGTGATAGGCGTAGAAGACAGAAATTGTGTCTGTTTTATAAAATGTATTACAAATTATCTCCATCCTATCTTTCAGACCTAGTTCCAAATAGTGTCTCTGTAAATAACCCTTACAACTTGAGAAACCTGGATTCTTTGCAGACTATTTCGTGTAATACTCTTAGACACTCTTCATCATTCTTACCCTCTGTTGTTAAAGAATGGAACTCCCTAACAGAAGAACAAAGACTTAGCGACTCAGTCAGCAGCTTTAAAAGGTCAATAAATACTACTATTTTTAACAATTACTATTTCGACACGAATTTTGGACAAAGACATGCACAAATAGCTCACTGTAGACTCCGTCTAGGTTGTAGTGACCTTAACTATCATAAATATAATAGACATATTTCCAATTCACCCTCATGTTCATGTGGTTACTTTTCTGAGGACTGTGTACACTTTTTCTTTACATGCCCGTTATATAATGATATCCGACAAAACAAATATTTTTATGTTAAAGGATATGACCTGAAATCAATCTTTTATGGCAACAAAGAAAAATCCGCAACTACAAATCAACATATTATACAATCTGTACACGACTACATTTCTGAAACTTTAAGATTTAAATAAGACTGTTAAAATAATATGCCTTGCTTAGAGGTTACTACATATTATGAAATTTCATCATGCTGGTAAAAATATTAACCATGTCGCATATTTGTATATTTTGTTCATGTGATTGTATGTATTAAACATGTATTGATAAAATGTTCAAGGGAGAGGCCTTGATATAAGCACTGTCAGCTTGTTGGCCGATCCCATTCACAATATGTACACCATTTGTGAAATAAATATGTTTAAAACAAATATAAAATAATGATCTAGCTTTCCAAATAGGATAGATAAGATCAGCAAAAAGTACCATATAATAGCATTATAGTTTTGGGGCTTCAACATTAATTAATTTTTTCATATTTTTGTTGCTCTTTTGAGAGAAGTTAATAATTTATATGTGGAATATATATATAATTGACTCATTTTTGATAATCATGCAATTAATATTCCTTAGATGTAAATTGTCATGTTGTTGTCATTTTAAAAGGCTTCTAACACCCCTAATTTGCATTGAAACATGATTATCCAAATATCTTTTGCTCAAAATTAAATTATCAAGGTAATAAATTCATCCACAGAAAATGTAGCAATGGTCACTTATCATTAGGTAAATCCTACACTTTCATGTTAATATGTTTGTAAATAATCAGGTAGATGAGTAGGTATGATACTTATTGCTAAATTATGATTAAAATATCTCATTAATTGTATAGCTGTCTAGACAGTTGTGAAATGTACATGGTGAAATATGTAATCATGAGATATCCCTGACAAGATAATAAAAGTGGGAAATAAATTGTAACAAAATGGTTATAAAAATTGTGATATTTATTATTTTAACAAAGCAATGTATCAAAATATAGCTCGGAAATATGAGTAAAGTTATAAATATTAAAATTTTGTTTCTTATTTCTAAAATTTAACTCAAAGATGTTTGTACTGATGAATGAAATGATCCTTTGTTATCTTTTTAAAGAAAATGATAAAACATGTCGCTTTTTTCAACTAAGAATGACATAAATTCTATTCTATTCAAGTGAATATCTATGACTTTTTATGTTAATTTGAATTTTCATTGAATACAAATATTTCAGGACACAATGTTTCTATTTTATAATAAACATATGGATCTTAAGTTATTCTGTATCAAAAAAAATATAACAGATATATTTTCTAGACATACTGTAACCTCTATTTCTAATGTAGAGATGCTATCAGATCACTGCTTCTGTATAAAATTCTTTTATTTGCCCCTAGGCTTTTTGGTTTATCAGATGTGAATATTTTTCTATTTACCCAAACCTGCTCAACCCTGAAAAATGGGGGATGGTCTTTAGTTCGAGGGTGGTCATATACCCGCGAGGATACGGTATTGTGTTTAAATAGGTCCAAGGCTTCAAAGATGTGATATTTTAAATTACCATCCTAATAAGTCAATATGGATAAAAGCCAATTTTTCAACTCGTTTGACATCAGATGTGCATTTATGTCTTAATGCATCAGGTGTGAATTTTCCTGAATTTAAAAATAAGCACACAATTTTTTGAATTATAATCATTTATAATGGGAATTTTATATGATAAGATAAAAATCTTGTTATTTTTTAATAGTTAAGATGTGTATGTATATATCTATGTACCAAGACAGAAAAGATTCTATTGTGATATAATTCAATCAACTAAATGAAGATTTGGTGTACACCCGAAACAGAGCTTTTTCTTTTCTTTTCTTAATATAAAGAGTATGTACATGTGTACTATCAAATGCATGGGTAAGGTGGTTTAATGTTGTACAAACACTCTGTTGATATGTCTGTTTGTACATGAGATAAACAGCTATATACATAAGATAAGCCACAAAGATAAACACTTTACTGAGCTTGTATGTCAACAGACTAATACATTATACACTTAGTTTGCAGAATGTTAAGTAGTGATTTAAGTACCTGAGGTGGATAGAGAAAAACTTCAAATTTTACAAATAAGAATAATTTCTTACATACATGTATATGATGTCAACTGGATATTAAGAACACATTGAGGTATAAGAATATATTATGCTATACAAATTTTTTTTTTTTCAAATGCTCTTGTACTTTTGCTATAATACAGGTATGCCCTACAATATTTTCTTCATAATTAAGTTGTCTATATGTATAGGCATAGAGAACCACTCTATAAAATATTTAACTTCATCTCTTCAAAAGTAACATAAAATTAAGATTAGTAAGATTGTCTACTTGACAAAATTTGTAGCCTCAAAATTTCTTCTTTGAGTGACATTTAGAAGTTCAAAGTCAAGTAAGAAACAAATATAATGTGTAACAACTTCTTTAGTCTGAGAACGAGGACGTTGTGTTTGAAAACAATACAAGAAGCTGTATCAGCTGTATCAAGAAGTTGTTATCTATAAATATTTATTCTTACTCACAATTATTGTTTTCATGAGAAATTACTGTATGGTATAGATGCACAAATATCTTCTTCATTAAAACAATTATTCATGCAATATGCCCAACTGTCCTTAATATATATATCAGGGGTTGCACTGAGAACCAACTTGTCTATGTTCATTCAGTAATGTGCTTGTCATTATTGTTTTGTTAGGAGGTAGGCATGTAAGTATGTCTACTGTCATCTTCCTCATTGCTTCAGTATCCTGTTCAACTGGCAGAACTAGATGAGATAAGCAGTAAACTTATACACAATGGGCGGTACCTCTGCAACTGCATTTATTGTTCCTCTATGACCATCATCATAAGACATGGACCACCCTCATAGTCAAAACATCGTATTGGATTTTCTACTTTTATTTGTTGAATTTCGAGGCATAAAATATAGAAAAAGAACTTAAAACTTATAAAACTTTAAGTGTTTGTCTGTAGACATCTGTCTTTTATGGCGATTATTTTTAATATTTTTAAAATTTAAAAATTGGAAATTAACGTGAGACGTTCTTGGTTTTTCTGCAAATCAAGTACAAAACCTTCATTGTAGTTGAGAATTACAGCCAACATGACTTGCTGTTACATACAATAACATTCAACAGTTAAGCTCGCTATGAAGATATTTTAAGAAAGAATATCTATGAGTCGTAGATGAGATATTGTGAAAGATTAATAAAGACTCTCTATGGTTGAAAATGCTAAAGTTGAAAAGAAAACAATCTGTATGTGCAATTTGTGTTATTTCTGCCTGCAAAGATTGAAAGTGTAGACCAGAATAGTTTGACATCTATGCAATAAAGATAAGTGGAATGAAAGGCATCAAAGATTTTGTGTTTGTAAATATATGCTATTGAAAAAATTGAATATAGCAATTTAAAATGAAAAATATTACAAAATCAAAGTTTCTTTTGTAGATCACTATCTATTACTTAAAATTATGTTAAGGTGAATGAACATAAAGTTTGTATTTCTCAACTATTTTCTGAAAAGCATTTCAGCGGGAAACAATGACATTCCTAGTTCACACCTGTCAGTAAAGCTGTGATATTCTCGTTAGTGTTCATGTCACCTGTCATTTCCTTAATAAGGCAGGTAGTTTCATTGTATCTTTGACTTTCTTCAGCCATATCAGGTGAACCATTGTCGTTAATTTTTGTCACACAATGTACACAGACCTCTTTCTTCATTTCATACTTCTATCATGACTTCAGCATTCTTGCCCACTGACAACACAGGACTTTGTTTTGAATTTTTGTTTCTTTACAAGCTTTGTTTAATCAGTGCATACATTATGTTACATTACATGAGGTTATTGATTAAAGCAATATTTTTTAATCATTTTAAAGTTATTCTATTATACATGATCAAAACTACATTTTCAAATTTATTATAGTAAAAAAATTGTTATTTACTTTTCTAAACATTTTGATCAAAAGGTTGAATTATTAAATTCTGTATGTGAAATTAAAATAATATTTTATATCATCATAGTAAAATAAATTATGTTTTTTTGTGTCTGACAAATTCATTGACTAAACATTTTATTTTCCATTCTTAGTAATAGTCATTCTATACCATTTTTACAGTTTATGATTCTCCTATGTGCTAATTATAATTAAAAAATCACACAAAAAATGAAAATATTAAATGGGAAATTATTAAAAATTTAACTATGTACTCAGTGAACAATTTTAATTTATTTTTTCTTAAATATGTGGTTTTTATAAAAAGAAAACCAAACCTCCCACAAAAACAGTCAAACTATGTTACAATTATTTATAATTCAGTGAACCTCTGTGCACTAACTGGGTCATTTATGTGTTGAACAACTGAGTCACCAGTTCACATCGAATAATGAATCACTTTCCACTGTGGCGGGAAACTTTAAACAATGGATGCCTGAGAACAAGGAAATTACAGCCACAGGTATACGAGCTACAATCGCACTCCATGTGTGTAAATATACCACATGACATTTGCCCATATCGCCCAATACATTTGCACAGAGAGGGAAAGCTCCATACAGGGTCTCTATTCGGGATCAATCGGCTTTGACCTGGATATAAGGGGCAAAAGCCTGCTTAAAAGGGGCGACCTGAGAGGGTCCAGGGCAACAGAGGGTCGAGGAGTTATTGTCTCGGCACGATGGACGGACAACTTTAATAGAAACGGGACACCATCGCTAGACTGTGAGCATCTGATGTAAATGTCAGTGGATTGTTGTAGGGAGGTGTGCCATCAGAACTGACTCAACCTACTGCTGGTCCCACGACTTGTTGTGTGACAGATCACCTTGTCCTCCCCTGGACTGCAATGGACTCTTCCACTATTGATCATTCCCCAGATGTTGGATTAAGCCTATTGTTTTTAGAGAGGGAGGACAATGTTGAAGGATGATCGCTAACTCTCAGACATGTTATGGATTATTGTGACTTTTCCTGATTGTGTTTTTCATCATTGTGTAATATTCGAAGGAGCTCCTTTCTGCTTGGAGTTATAATGTTGGATGTCATTGTGTAATGTGTCCAAGCTTTTGTCAGCTCTGAGAAAATGTGTTGTTGATTCTAAGGAGAGATTATTACACAATAACTCTCAGCAATGGAAAGAGGTACTGTCAATTTACTTTTGTTGCAAAGAAACTATTTCATTCTGTTGGATGTGAATTTATAAGTTTATAATATTTGATAACAATGAAGTTCTTGTAACTTTAAAACGAACTCAGAAGTTTTTTGCATGGAATTGATTTCATTCTTTGTTCCTGGATCAATTAAACATTGGACAGCAGTGTTTATGATAGCTATCAACAATCAATTCAAGCCTTTGAATGTTACTAAGAAGGTTTTTGCATGGAATCAATTTTATCTGTAAAATGTGCCTACTTATGGACCAAAATTAATATAACATTAAACATCAGAGTTTATGATAGCTAATAGCAATCAATTCAAGTCTTTGAATAGTACTAAGAAGGTATTTGCATAACATTGATCAGTGTTTGTGATAATAAATAACAAATAATTTATCCTTTGGATAAGACTTACTTACTTACTTCTGTTGCCTAAAATTGATTATATTCTTTGTAAAACGTGACAGCTTTAGACTTATATGACTATGAGTGTTTACAATATTCAAAAACAATTGATTCATGTTTAGGACTAGGAACCAACAACCTATACTTCTTTTGCTTGGAATTGATTTTATTCTTTGTGATATGTGACAGCTTTGGATAAATTTCATTTTGAATAACAGTGATTATAATATTCAATACAAACTAATTTGTACTTTGAATAAGGAAGTTAATGTTTTTTCTTGACACACGGATTTTCTTCATGATATAAAGAGTGTGTAAATTTAGAGACAAGATTGTGGTAAACAATTGGGAAAATTCAAGCATCATCACTGAGAAAAATCCTCATTTCTATCACACATGGTAATGGTTTACAATTATATTTAGAAAACTAGATTTTCGTAATGTTGAATATACTTTATTAGGAAAAGTGTTTCTTTATTGTTCTTCAGTCCAGGATTATATAAACACCACATTTCAATATTATGAAATTCCCAATTGAGACTATTTTTAAATCAAATATCTAATATATACATGATCAATTGAACAAGAAGAAAAGAACATTTTGACTGTGTATACATTAGAAACATGTTGATAAAATATTTCTGTAATTAGGGGTTAACAACATTATTACTGGATCAAATGATGACATAATCAAAACATAAAAACTGTTACATATGAAGTTTCAGAATTTGTCGTACTTAAGCTCATAATAGCTTATAAAGTTCTTAAGTTAATAACATTAATTGCTTTATTCAGGTAATTTTGTAAATCCTATCCAGTGTTAAACCAGACTCCATATTTCTGTGCAATTTGGAATAATTGACATTATGAATGTCTCACACTTAATAACAAAGAATGATTGATGGATGAATTAGGAAAATAATAAAGAAGATGTGTATTTCATTTGGAGTGCAAATGTGACCACTCTGAGGAAGGGACCGGTTATACAGGACAATAAACAGGCAATGCAAGTGAGCGGTAACTACCAATGATTGGATTATATTACAGGCCTATATCATGGAGACAAAGTGAAAATCAATGTGAATGACAGATTCTATGGAGGAACTGCTTGACTCTTTTGCGATGTTATTAGCTATTAGTTTTGCAACCAACGATGATAGAACTGTGTATGAATACTGTAAAACAGTCCACTTATTCTAGAACTGGTTGCACCTCAGCTAAGGCATACCTTAGCTTCTGTCATGCTAAGCGGTGAATATATGTTGTCTTAGCTTTTGTTGTTCTTGGAAGTGAACACTTCTTAGTGAAAATCTTTTCATTATCAAATGAGAACTGGAATTGGAAGAGAAATTCATGGGACAAGACCTTAGCATGTTACATGCTAAGTTGTGAATATTTCAATATGGATTTCAACATGACAAATTGTAAATGTAACAACTGAAAAAGAGACTACACTTTGCTTTTATCATCTAAAAGCTTAATTGAGACAATTGACCTGTGAACAATTGTGACAATTCCTTTGCTTTTATCAGCTAAGCGTTAAAGCTTTTACTCTTGAAGAGATCCAGCTTTTTAATTTGTTTTCCTTTAAAAATAAAAAAGTTGTTATGGATGACACAAGTATCAGAGACAAATTGGAATCTATTTGCAATTGACATGACATAGAAAAACTGGAATCTGTTTTTTTTATGACGGCATTGACAATTGCTCACGTCAATTTCATCAAAAAAGTGTTAATTTCATCTTCAACAAGGGAAGTTCTTACCTATCTTCTAGTCAATTTCATGAAACTTAATATCAGCAAGATATAAACATCCAGCCAAGTGTATGAAAAGTATGGCTGTCTGGATGTTTAGTATTGTGAAAGACCATGTGACATTTCCAAGATTATTGGAGTTTTGGATACCTTTTAACCAGACACATCTTCAAGCTTGTTGTGATGCCTTGGAACTATCAGTATGAGCAAGCAAACACCCTCAGTAAGTATATAGGCTTGATATTTGAAAGGTTTAGTCTATTGGGAAGTTTATACCTTAATTTGTTTACAATATTTCAACAGAATGTTCATGTCAGACAAATGTCATCAAGAGTTGGCATTTTAGATTTTTCTTTTGCAAATGTTAATTTGATTGAATGATGGTAATTTTTCTCCATAGATTGTTAATGATTCTGTCGAAATTAAATGTAATGTACATAATTTCTTTGTATGAGATAAATATATATATGATTTACCTTTGATTCAATAGAAATTATTAATTTTGATAGATTGGATATTCTGAAACAATAATGTATGATGACTATATGTTATTAGCATGGGGTATTTAGGTAAATACAACCTCTGGTTACGAATATGAAAAGTCAACTTTGATTTCAACCAGGGCTTTGAATAGAACGATGGAGGTAAGTGGGTCTCAAAGAAATGGTCACAAGGTTGTATTCAAGGAAATCGATGATTAAACATGAAGTGTGAAAACTGACAGCTTGGTTTAGACAATGGTGAAAATGATCATGCATTCTGCAAAGCAATATGTTTGTATACTCTATAAAAAAGTTTCATTAAATGTAAATATTGTTTGCTAATACCTGTTGGAAATCTATCAAGTATAATTGACAACACTTTATATCTGAGGTTCAAATTGCAAATTAATGAAACTAATTATACTATCAAAATTAAAAATTCTCCACTCAGAGTAAATGGACACTAAACCAGCAAACAACTGACAAAGTATCAATTATCAGACATTTTGATAGGGTTGTTACTATTTAACAGCCTGACAGGTAAATCTGTGCTGCTACATACATGATCAAATGTCAATCATCCTGACAAAATCCTTGTTATTCCCCTGTTTTATGCTTCACTCAGTGATATTTACGAGAGAAGAAATGTTTTTCTTGGAAAAGGCACAAAATGCACAGCATATCAAATAACAAGGCAAGGTAACATGCATGTGTAGACCAAATTCCAGGGATTTTAGTTTTGAAAATAGAATTTAGTCTGGATATGAGTAAAAGTAAGAGAAAATTGCAATCTTTAATTATTTGTTTGTGTTCTACATGTTTGAATAAAAAATCAATAGAATATACATACCATATTTTAGTAAGATATGAGGGTATGCGTGGTGTATTGTAATATCACATTATTTTATTGACCATAAGTGATTTTCAAAAGGAAATCATGTGTTATGCATTTTTGTCACAACAATTTATATCAAAGTTGCTATGGTTCTCCTATGTTCTTCGAATGCATTATAGTTTTGTGAATATAATGATAAAAGAAGTGATGTGAATTACTTTTAAGTGATTTTATGAGAATCTGAAATATGAAACCATCAGATCAAAAACAGTAACATTTGCTATCAGAAGATAATATCCACTTTTACTCAGTTTTCTTATGAATCTATTTTGCACAGTTATAAAAATCAAAATCAAAATTAAAGAAGTGGAAAAAAATAACCAAACAACAGACAAACAAATATGTTGCTCTTCATTCAACTATCTTATGTACTATTACAAATGTCTTTATCAGCTGGACCTATCTATATGTATCAAAGCTTTATATGTAGAATTAACAAAACCTCTAAAGAGGAAAGTTTTTAAAAAACAACTTCT
This sequence comes from Steromphala cineraria, assembly GCA_916613615.1. Taxonomy (NCBI): domain Eukaryota; kingdom Metazoa; phylum Mollusca; class Gastropoda; order Trochida; family Trochidae; genus Steromphala; species Steromphala cineraria. Next base: position 23,414,545 of record OU744731.1, read on the forward strand.
GAGTCATTATACTGTTAAAAGGTTTGATCTTGTTTACTTTGATTTATAGAATGCATACATGATGATATTCTTGGAAAATGTATTCTAAAGTTCTACATCTTCTTTATTTGATAAACATTTGTTTTATTTACTTATAATAATAGAGTCTTTGTTAACATCTTCTTTATTTAATACACATTTGTTTGATTTACTTATGATAAAAGACTATATGGTTGAATTGCTTCATAAAAAAATTCTTGTGAAATCTAGCTTTGTTTTATCTCTTTGATCTATAAAATATTTTATAATTTTCTTGGTCTTTATACAAATCTTACTTTATTAGTTCATTATAAATTGTGAAGCACTCTTAACATTATAGCCATCCAAGGTGTCGGTCTCTCTGGTTTGTTTACCATAACCCTTGACGATATCTAAGATTTATAATGTTCCTTTGTAATACACAATTGACCCCAGTAATAAATTCTTCCATAAATGATATTCTTTCTTTGTAAACAACCCATAAAAATTAAGTAATCATAACTTTATGATTATTGTTTATATACAAATATCTCCCTTCACTGCATTCTACTTGATCTTGTTTAAGAAATGAATAAAAATGTCATGCTCAGTGTACCTGTTTATGAGGGTGTTGTTTATTGATAAATTGCTGACATACTAAAGGAAATACTCATGTTAGTTTAACTATTAGTAGATGATACAGGTGGATCAGTATTTTTGCTGATATAAATTAATTTTTCGAAAAAAAAAAATGTCCGTTGTAAAAGAATGTAGAAGGAATCATTTAGTGGCACTCAATCAGAGAGGTTTTGAATGTAACAGTAGCTAAACTACTAAGGATATGCTGTATTATTGATATACCGGTATATTGCAATACAGGAACAACGTGATACGAATCGGTACACACTTCTTAAAATATCCAATATGTTGCTTGTTTTTAAAAGAGCTATTTCCATCTGGATTGCAAAAAAACACAACCAAATAAAACATGATTGACGAAAAGTTCTCTATAAAGTGTGAAGATGTGTTCTGAAAATAGCTCAAATATGTATACAAATCATAAACAGTGATTGAAAAAATATCCCTTTCTAAAACAGCTATAGTTGAGCAATGTTAATCGTTCTTAACACTCATATTTAGACAAGATCAAATCTTGAATTAAAGAAGTACCAATATATAAGTTTTTCTGTATCGTAATACATTGCAATATAGAAATGATTACAATATCCATCCTTATGGACTAACATTTGTTTTGGCTAAATTTGTCGAGGGTCGATGGTTGAGTTGGTTAGCTGTTCAAATCATCAGTGCTGGTATTGCCTCTCTTTGAATCCCACAAGGGCTCAAACCAATTACAGGAACTCATACTATTATAGATAGCATGATCCCAAATTTTGTATCTATTCACTTTCTAAATGGCATGTATTTCTATAGTCTTGTAAATGTATTGGTTAAGCATTTTATCCGTATATGTGAGGAAGGATATTGTTATAAGCAACTATACAACTTTAAACTAACTTTTTAAGCAATATAATTTTTAAACAGTATAAATAAAAATAAATGGTAATAAAATGTGGGTGAAAATTGGGGTAGAATCTCGTTGATACATTTATTTTTCTTGATGAAAATGTCTTTAAAGTGATCTTAGGTGCATTCAAAGCATTCAGCTAAATCAATGATGTTACTGTTAAGTAAGCCCATGATAATATCAGCGTTATACACCAGATGTCTAATATCATCTTAATCAAGCATCTGGATGCTATGTGTAACTGACAACAATAAGACATGTTTACCAACCATTTCTTTTAACATTTTAGTAAAACTACAAATGATAACAAAAACATTTGAGTGCATCAAATTAATATGTTTATTCTCATGTAATGTATTAATAACACTTCTACAACTTCTTTATTGACAAAACCATTAACCTGTTAAAAGCTCTTTCAATAAAAGCATTACGAAAATAAATATATATATGTTATTCTATCTTCCTTGTTTTGGCATATTTACTTGTTGACCTCTTTTCAACTTCACATTTGCCTAATTATGTGCACTGAAAATGTGATTTTATGTAGATTGATTAAAGGGGGAAGATAAGAAATAAACTTTGTTTTCAACTGTATCTAATCAATACTTTTTTACTGAGGTTAACAAAATAGATAAGGATATTTTGTTCTCCTAAAAGATTTGTTGTTTTTTGTCTCTATTTACAAAAACTATTTATCATTTATATCCTTTTCAACAAAAATTGGCAAACTACAAATCTTAGTTATTTCAATTAACATTGATGTCTATGGTGATGTACAAAAAGAACATATTTAAGTTTAAAACATTACAAAATATGATTGGTGCATCATACTTGATTAGTCATAGCATTTTTTGGACATTATATACTTTATATAATAATCTTCACACTGGTGTTATATTTCTGTTATACAAAGATTAAAGATGGACTTCAAAAGCATAACAAACCAAACAATAAACCAAAAAACATCATCATCATCATCATCATCATCAACGTCATAGTCATCTTTGTCATCACCAACGTCATCATCATCATCATCATCATCATCCTAGAGAATTCTCTTATATCATATTGTTCTTGACAACAAATGATAAGGCAAAAATGATATGAGAATAACACACAATGTAGTAAAAATGAATTTCCATTGTACAATGTGTTTCAGGCAATAAAGAGTTATTATTACACTTAATGATGAAAGATTTGAAGCCCTTCAGCAATATTTCTCTCTTTGAATCCTTCAACAGTTCCCTAGCCCGTAGACTAGGCGAGCTATATATACGTAGTAACAACAGTTCCTTACACAAAACACCTGTACATGGTTTGCATCTGTACCGTAAATAATCTATACAAATGCACAATTTTATTGTGATGATCAAAGTGCAGATGCATATCATAGACTTATCATATTTCATGACATTTATTTTAAATCTTATTTCTCAGCTCAATTTGTCATAGGTTTTCATGCATCTAACTTCTCTGTAACTAGATGGTCTTATTTGATTGTTTATTTGTCTGGTTACTGTTTTGTAATGTTGAGTGATGAGTATGATAAAAATAAATATGATATTGATAATCATTAAACATAATATGTTTAAAGCTATATGTTTAAAGCTAAACAACGAAGTAAGTTATTAACTGTGATATATATTGAAATCAACATCCACACCATAACATATACATAACAGACACATTATCTTCCTTCACTGCATATTATTGTTTTAAGTTTGTGAAATTCTGTTTATCATGCCACAATTTGTTCTAAAGAGATCTGTACCAAACAAGAAATTCAAGAAATTCAAAGAACCATTTCTAACACTTATTCCTGCAATGTTTCATGTGCATGCATCCTAAGATTTTTCAACCCATTTGAGAAAATATGCCCTGTCACTTCTAGGATTGTTCTGTTACATATCATGTTGCTAATGTTTGCATGATATTCATAGTATTTTCCAATTTGAATTTCTAAATGCATTAGCAAAAATTATTTACAAAAGGGTAAACAAGTTTAAATAGTATATTATTATTAAATTATTATCATATTATTTAACCATGCATATTGGAGAAGGTTTTCAGTTTTTAAGAGAAGATATCTTCTGTTATATATTACATGTTAAGTTGATGAATACATAAGCTATACATTATATGTCTCTGAATAAATATTTTAAGTGAATATATATATATATGTTTGTAATATATAATTATATATTGAAAAGGAGCCTCAGAGCAATGGGATTGTATTTTAAATCTAGACTTGCTTTTCAAGAAACTTTTTCAAGACGAACTAATAGAATATGATGTACCATAATGATGTAGTGAACTATATACTTAATTAAATATCAGAAAGAAGTATCAGATATGCTTTAAGGAAGTTATTGAAGGTAAAGTTGATTTGTTTGGGATCTTATATTATGTACAGCATTTTGTTGGTTAGACTAAGGTAACTACGGTAGTTACACATTTGCTGCCCAAATTCTCTCATTGCCTACACATATTCTAGCTAGGGTCAGAAGGGACAGAACTAACTTCCTCTACACACAGTGCAGTCAGTGGTGTACACATATGCATTCACAACTTGTTGTCATGAACAGGACTGTAACCACAGTCAAACATTTATTGACATAATGATTGTGTAGTTCTAAAATATCAATGCCTTATTTTTTTATTTGTCAGGAGATACAGTAGAGGGTTATTTTATCTAGGTTAAAATTGAAAGTCATCTCAAGTTTGATTTGGTAGAATATACAGTAGAGAGGATTAAATCATCTCAATTTGTAAATTGAATTGCATAATTTGTCTCAGTTCAGGAATCGAGATGACCCTATTACAAATCCATTACATTTCTTGGGATTTGGTTTCATAAAGAAGACAAAATGCTATCCATTGATATAAACTAATGTAAGTTTTTTAGATCTATATTCACTTAAATGATTGAAATTGAAAGCACATCTTGGGACTACAAAGGGAATAATAAAATCCAGTGAAAGGAAAGAATTATAACTCTTTTGAAAGATGGTGATATAATTGGAATCAAAAGGATTTGATATAATTGCAAAGTTTACTGTACATGTGGCCCCGTATATGTGTACTCTTTTATAAGAGTCCAAAAGTTTATAATGACATAAGTCACACAAACACTTTATTGTTTATGCGATTTCTATTTCATTTGTCAATCTAGATCTGTGTAATGGTTTAAGAAATAATTATGAATTGTAGTTATGATAGTATGCATGAAGATATATCATAACTGTGCAAAGTAAGTTATTTTTAACTTTTTTAATCAATTAGCATAACATAACTTAACTTGTGCTGGTAATTAAAGGTGGTCAATGAAACTCAACAGAGATACCACAGGATGGTATCTTTAAGTACAATACTTTCACTTCAGGTATGCAAGTCAACACCTCAATAAAGATTAGCCTGTGCACAAAGAGCATACCATTAAGGACAACAGTTGTACTGTTAACTTTTGCAAAATGTAAGCATACATTCAAACATATATTAGATTAAAACTTCTCTTTCATTTGATTCATAAATAAACTACAATTCTAGGCTAGAGTTATTTTTCCTGTTGAAATATTTGAATGAAGACAAATTTTTAAGTTTTCATTTCCCATGAGTTACTTCATTTCCATATTCATGAAATAAATATTACATGTCAGGATGCATAAGAAGTGTGTCTTTTATTGAGATCATAAATTGGTTTGTTTACATATTCATAAGGTGATGTCATATAGGTAGGAATGTAAATAATACTTTATGATTGTGAGAAGTACAAAAGGATTGCAATGGCTTTAACCTCCTTTGAATTTACCCAGTTTTGGAACAATAAAAAATTCTGTCATAAAAGTGGATTTTTTTTTCTGCAATAGTAAGTTGTTTTATTAATTCTATCAAACCATTTTAGAGTATATTTATTAAGGATAAAGTAGAAATTAAAACAATCCTTTTGTGATAAAATTATGTCATTTTCATTGCTGCATCTTTCAATCTTATAGGCAATTAAATGATAAGAAAAAAAATGAGAAATAAAATTTTAAAAAGAAATTCTGTTTAAGATGACAGATAGCAATAAATTATGTTCAAGTATAAATGCCAGTCTAAAATTCATGATTCAAAAAACCTTCTCCTTCTCTCATAAAAGAAGCAAAACAGCCTGAAAAGGTTAGTCAAATGTATTTTTGTAAAAGTTTAAAATAATTCTATAGGTAATCATCATTATGTTTTACAGTATTATAAAACCTCTAATATTTATTCTCCTCCCATGTATGAAAGGTTCTTTACGCCTAATTGCACCTGATAATACCTGAAATTAGTTTTTACCTTTAATTAGCTCCAGGTAACGTTGGCAAGTTGAGCAAGAGGCAAATAACTGTATTAACTTATTGTGTTAAGAACATAAGGTAGAAAATATGTTGCAATTTGTCTACCAATATTTGATATGAGTTATATCAAATGTAGGCAAACCAATTGTTATGTTATGTGGTGATATAGACAGAATTAATACAGTATCATAAACATGTCAAAACTTTTCTTATAAATTTTTTTTTCTTTGGATTTATTCAATTACAGCATTATCTGAATATTATAACAATCTGAGACATATTGACATATGTTTCGCCCATTCAAAATCATTGAATAACTGGGTTTATCTTCAAAGGGTCATTATTAAATCTTAAATTAAAGGTGTTGTAATTGTCTGAAAAGCTGCTGAAGGCAAAATATTACGTTATAAAAAGGTGTTTATGAGAAATTATTTTGTATGGAGTCTAGGGTTTCTGTCTGGGTAATTTACTGTATTCAGTACAAGCTATCATATCCATTAAAGGCTTTAAGAAGTTAAACCACTTTTGACATTTGTCTAGGCAATAACATTGATGGTTCATAATGAACATTGGCAAATAGATCTGTTTCAGTTGTTTAGTGACTTAAAGGGGCAGTAGCACGTTTTTTGACAATTTTATATTTTAAATTTTTCACTGATAATTGTTAGTCAATGCTAAATCTATTATTTTGACAGTGTCAACAGTCTCATTACTCAAGCCAATCATCCATAGTCAGAGGACAAAGTATAAAGATTCACATCAAATCCATTGGCGGCCATTTTTGTGTGAACACCTTTAATTCATTTTTTGCAAGAAAAAGCAACCTCACGGTTAAACTTTACGTTATATATTTGAATTATTACTGCTCTATTTAGTTTAAATACATTGTCTTTCAATTTGAACCATTTATTTTCATTTTCCTGACATCACCTTATATTCTCCCTAAAAACGTCCCTAAGATACATACAGACTTCATAATCTTAATCATAGTATTAAACCTTTAAACATGTAGGTGCATATGTGAAAATGTGTTTCATGTAAATCCTAAAGAGGGAATGAATTTTTGTAATACAAGAGCTCGAGCAAGAGTAATGAACTTTTTGAAAATTTATGTTCAAAGCAGTTGTTTTCTTAATTATTGAATGGTGCTCAAATAAACAGATATGCCTTTACGTGTGACATACTGATGATAAATACTCAAGTAAATCAAAATTTAATTCATGACAGTTGTAAATCAAAGAATTTTGAAAAGTGGTTCCCTCTTTTACATGTTACCTTAATAAATATACCAAAAGGGAATGGTTCCACCAGTGTATGAGGCACATAATCAAAAGAATAATAATCTAAACAATCAGGGTGTTGACTACAGTTCTTTTCATGGTCATTAATGTAAAATTATCTGTTAAGTGTCTTTTAAAAATAATTAGAAAGAAAAAATCTTGAGTACATTTCAGTATGCACTTTTAGAAACATACCATGGCATCAACTTTCTCTCACAAACTAATATTTTCAGAGAAAATATTCAGAGGCTGGCTAACCTCAAACCAAACTGATTATTTACGCTGATTATCTTCGGAGCATCTGACATTTTGCAAAATAAACAATCTAATTGTTCCGTTTCATCTCTTCCAAATGAGCTGTTAGTAATTTGTCGGAGGTGTAAAGAGGAAATATTACTCTGAAAATGAGGAATAAGTACTGTATGAACGTAGGTAGGAGAGAAAGAAATTGGAACGAACTCAATGAATCTTACTTAATGATCATTAGGCTTGGCCATTAAGGCACGATTATTGATGAAAAAAATATTGCAAATGTTAAGTTCTTTATAATATCAAATATAGGAAAGTTCAATATGATATTTCTTTCTTCTTTTTTTAGTTTTTATAAATTATTGAAATAACCATTCACTAATGGATTTCTTCTACTATTTATTTTAAGATTTCATTAATGATATAATTATGAACTTAAACATTTAAATTTATTTATCAAGTTTCACAGTTTATGTTTTGACCAGTTTCATTATGTTCAGTATTCAAAACCTTTTTTGCCATGTTTGAGTAAATTTTTAAGAAGTGGCAATAATGCAAATTGAAATAGTAACATCATTTGTTGATGCTCAACATGTCAAATAATATACAATGTAGTTTTATATATCTTTCTCACTTTTTGAGTAAAAGATTTCAAAACATTTATAATAGAGGTAATGTTAATATCAAGTGAACCATTAACCATTATGAGTGCATCTATATGAAAACAGGTTCAGCAAATTATCTTCTTAGAAACGCTAACAACCATTAGGAAAGTAATGTTGATGGGAGTGTTTTCATTTAGCATAATCCAGCATAAGCTGATATATAAACATGAAATCTTTGATGAATAACCTGAGAAGAACTAATGCAAACAGCCTGAAAAGGTTCACTGGAGCTTGCCCATTTAAACTCTGCATTGCTGAACAGAAGAAAAAGCTATCATTTTTACGATACTCAAGTCATCTGGGCTTTAACCACTCTCCAGTAGGGTTAAGTGTTGATTTGATGAAGACGGCTGTTCTTCAAGTCATGAATGCTACACCAATTTTTGGGGAGGATCAACTGTTGATTTGATGAACATACCTGGGGAATTTGTTAACGAGATTTACCTTACAGGTGTTGGGAGGTTACTGGCATCTGGCAGAGGTACCTTGCGTATCCTCTTCCCCTCAAGTGGAGCGACACGAGGGGATGTAACAGTCTCTCAGTGGGTGGACGAGACTAAACATCTTACACGAGGAGACAATATCGTGCACACAGAAACTACATAACTGCACAAAGAGATTAAATATTTTGCACGAGGAGACAATCTCGTGCTCACAGAGACTATGTAACTTGCACAAGGCAACTATACACCTTGAGCACGGAAACTACATATGTGCACCAGGAGACTATATACCTTACCAGGAGACTACATACCTTACACCAGGAGACTACATACCTTACACCAGGATACTAAGTACCTTACACTAGGATACTAAGAACCTTACACTAGGATACTGCATACCTTACACCAGGAGACTTAATACCTTACACCAGGAGACTTAATACCTTACACCAGGAGACTAAATACCTTACACCAGGATACTAAGTACCTTACACCAGGAGACTATATACTTTACACCAGGTTACTACGTACCTTACACCAGGATATTACGTACCTTACACCAGGAGACTTAATACTTTACACCAGGATACTACATACCTTACACCAGGAGACTAAGTACCTTACACCAGGATACTACGTACCTTACTCCAGGATACTACGTACCTTACACCAGAAGACTAAAAACCTTGCACCAGGATTCTACGTACCTTACACAAGGATACTATTTACCTTACACCAGGAGACTAAATGCTTTACGCCAGGAGACTAAATACCTTACCCCTGGAGACTCAATGACTAACACGGAGACTAAATAACTGCCAAGCTTCTGAGGGTTCATCTCAGGGATATACAAAACATTTGAATGGTCAACTGTGCATGCTAACTGTTGAGACGTTTATTGTTTACCAGGCACTTTAAGTGATAACACTACACGTTGTTATGGTAAACGGCGCCATTCCATGTTAAAGACTTGCATTTTATGATGATGGGACCATTTTGGAGGCAATGGTTAACCAATTACTTTCTGGTTTTGCCTCAACTACCTCTTTCTTAGGTAGGATTCCCTTAAAGGAATCTTATCTTGGATAACCTTTGGATGAAAATCGTTCATGTTTCAAGTTTTATTTCACACTCATGGAATACATGTGAAGTGGATGCTTTTGGAAAAATACTTCTGATATCATGATGTTCATATGCTATGAACTGTGTTGAGAGCCATTCAAAACTGTTTCAAGATGTTGTCATTATTTACCATGGAAAAGGATGAATTTCAATGCAATCAGTGAAATGTGATAATGTGACATTTACAAATTTGACAACATTGGATATGTTTGTGATTTGTGCTAATAACAGAGGCATTTGTTTTCTATAATGAGAAAAGGGATGAATTCTCTTGAAAAAGTTAATCTTATATGGGATTCCACAAAGTTTCTTTGATGTTCTGAATTTTCTAGAAACTGATTCTTCATATATTGATACCTAATTAAGTGCTATTTGTGATCTTTCTGGTAGGACACCACAACTTTGATACCATCTTTTACCTTTGTCATTTCAATTTGATAAAATTCTCAAAAGTTATCTAAAATCCATTTGATTTCTCAACTTGAATCTGTCTCTGACTATTAGAGCTCTGGTTTTTTCTGGGGAAAAAAAATCAACAAATGTTTTAAAAACAGACAACCAAGATGATGCAATTGTAAACAGAGTCAACAATCAAGGTGTAATATTTACAAAATTATCAGCAGATGTGTTGATATTTACATTATTCCACAGTGAAATGTTCATCATAATATAAGATTACACCTCCCTACATCTGTTGATGAGAAAATTGACTTGCTGACAGCTATTTGTCAGTTGTAGAGCGGAAACAGATCTACTAATAATGCAGGAGATATTTCACAAGATGCACCCAATTGTGACTACAAGCATATACTAGCTCAACAATATACTAGTAGGTAACACAGAGTATGTGTGTATGTGTATATAAAGGTGTCTAAACATTTACACATGTTGCTCTTATCTCTGGAAGCATGGCGTCAATGTCTTGTGTTATAGAATGGTAACAGCTCTGTCTAGTTCCTGGAACTCTCACAGAACTCTTGGAGAGTGCCATAATATAGTTCTTTGATTTCTTACTTTAGAAACAAGGAAGAAAGAAAATAATGATAGGGTAAAAAAGAATTAATCAAGAATTTAAAACAGGTGTCTGAAATAGTTTCAAATGTATATTGAAGAAATCACAAAATCAAGCATTGAAATATTATTTATATCTATGAATATTTACATAGTCTTGATGGTTAAAATGACAGGAGTGTATACTTATTTCTTCAAGAAAAGCTTCTGAAAATGGATATCACTTCCAGGAGGAGAAAAGATAAACAGAACAAATTGCTTTGAAAAAAACACCATTGCTTTATGAAATGTGTATTCTACCTACAGAGAGGCAGTGATCCAAGAACATGAATATTAGTATGTTGCTCACTTTCCTTCTCTTATGAAATGTGTATTCTACCTACAGAGAGGCAGTGATCCAAGAACATGAATATTAGTATGTTGCTCACTTTCCTTCTCTTATGAAATGTGTATTCTACCTACAGAGAGGCAGTGATCCAAGAACATGAATATTAGTATGTTGCTCACTTTCCTTCTCTTATGAAATGTGTATTCTACCTACAGAGAGGCAGTGATCCAAGAACATGAATATTAGTATGTTGCTCACTTTCCTTCTCTTATGAAATGTGTATTCTACCTACAGAGAGGCAGTGATCCAAGAACATGAATATTAGTATGTTGCTCACTTTCCTTCTCTTATGAAATGTGTATTCTATCTACAGAGAGGCAGTGATCCAAGAACATGAATATTAGTATGTTGCTCACTTTCCTTCTCTTATGAAATTTGAATCTGCAAATCCTAAATTGAGTAAGAAGAACAACTTTTCTTTGCATTCATATTTTTGTAAAATCGTGAATCAGAAAAAAGTATTTCTAATTGTAATTCATATATCTAAGAACAGTATAAAAATTATTTAGTTAATCTAGAAACTTTATCTTCACTTGTTTAGTATGAAGAACATAAATATTGTTCCTAATGTGAACCCAAGAATGATTTCTTGTTGTGATTTCTCAATCTAATAACTGTATCCTCAAAGTTATATATCGGTGTAAAAAAACATTCTTTGACTTGCTTCGAGTGGCAAAGCACATGAAACGAAGGATTATAGCTAATTGTGATTTCATTGACAGAACTGTTTCCTCAAATTCATGTGTGTCTGAAAAACCATTCCTTGACTTGCTTATATGCATCCAAGATCTAAGGATGGATCAAAGCTAATTGAGAATTTATTCTCAAAGAACTATATCCTCCAAGTTGTTATGTGGGCCTGAAAACTTGTTTTTGTGCTGAACTTCTTCCTGGAGTCTCTGAGTACTCATATTGTTCGTGGGCAGATTATCAAAACAGTCAGACAGTTCACGCTATCAATGACAAGAGAAATATCAGTTAATATTGCCATCCTCTGGGTGAGGAAGAGAAAGAAATGTCTGATGATTCCCGTTTGGATGTACTTATTTCGAGGGTTGAAGCATGAATAGGCGCGGCGGAATGCTCCGTAGTAGATCCAACATGGATATCAGTGTCTTGTCAACAAGGTTGGAGGTATTTCAATCAGTCAAACTCAAAAGTTACACCAATTTTCTCCGGAGGTTGGAGAGAGAAAGAAGAAGAGCTTTACGAAAGTGTCAGAGTGATGACATAGAAGAAAGATACAAGTTGAGGTTAGAGCTGAGACGAGTGAAACTTGTCAAAGTGAGTTTATATTGTTTTGATATTTATTAACTTTTATTTTTATTTTATATTCTTATATTCTTTATTCTTTTAAATTTTGAATTTTAAAGTTTGAATTAAATTTAGATTTTTAAATCATTTAAAGGGATTATATAAACATATGCCTTTAGAATGTATGTTTACATTCTGTATATTTCATCTACTTCTTATTAAAATAATTGTGTATTTCATATAAACATACGCCTTGGAAGTGTGATATTGCAAAGGATCTATAGTGTATATTCTTTTGTTTGATAATTCACTTAAATGATGTTTGAAATCATATTTTACTCACATATAGGGTTTATTTTCAGTATCATGCTACTTTTCATGACACTAAAATAGCTCTGCTTTCCAAAAAAATTCCAATTCAGTTTTAGTGTGATACTAGTTAAGTAGTGGAATTTAGTGTGACTTAATCTAAATGCAAACATTACATCTGAGTCACTAGCCATTATAAACAATAGGAATGCTGAACCTATCTAGCTACTCCTCTCCTACAAATGAACACTTTGTTTTGTTGTCTAAAAGTGAGATAAGATAGTATGTTGAAATAGAAATATAGACAGTTAAAGATTTAAAGAAAAATTAAATTGTCTCTGGCATTGTCACATCATTTTAGATATGAGCTAATAAATGTTAATATAGCCAGTTGGAAAAATAAATTATGAAGTAGATACCTATTTGTAGCAAATTATCCATGCTTCCATCAAGATGATGGAAAGTCTTTGAAAGTCAAGTGGGCTACAGTTTGGATTATGAATTATATGAATTCCTATACATTATTCCCTCAGGATTTGGTTGCTCTAACTAAAAAGAGAGAGTTGAGGGGTTCAACCCCCTTCCCCCTTTGTATTTTAGTCTAAACAGAATGTCCCCATACACTTGTCACTTTTATTTAATATAATGTCTCTTTTGTCAATTTGATAATTATCATTGTTTGCCAGTGGAAAACTGACAGTGTGGCCCCATTGAAAAAAATTCAAAATATTAAATATATATATAATAAAATCAAATAAAGAGCCTCATTTTCACTAGCAGTAGGCATTCACTCACTGTGTTAGTGAGACTTGCTCCAGTTTAAAGGCTGGGTGTGGTTTGCATTAAAATGACAGATTGAAAAACATGAAATCAGTGGCAGTGCTTTTAAATTTAAAAGGTTTGTTCAGCTTTTAATTTGTAGTACTTATCTGGAAAAAATTTACTATTAGAATTAAAATTTAAAAATAAAATTTACTTCATATATAACAAATTTAAGATTCTGAAATCAATATTTAAATTATGAATTTTATGTGAATTTCAAACTTTTATATTCAAAAGACTTAGGTTATTATTTGTAAGGCAGTTTTATCAATATACATATTAAGTGAGACATATAGACAGTCTATATTCCACCTTCCCTCTGTATGGAGTTGCAGAGAGGAATTTCCAGATGCCTATGTGCTTGATAAACCATGAGAAACAGATTACAGTGTGAAGAGAAAAATGTTGTATATTGCATTACCCTCTTGAATGTGCGAATACCTTATAGAATGGGTTGTAGTTGAATCAAATTAATCCATGCACATTTCTCTAGTTTCTCATCATGGCATCTATTGATGTTGGGGGTGGATGGGTGTTGGGCCGACCATATTCTTTCTGTGTTTCTCATTTCCTGGTGACCCTGATTTACCCTCCCAACGTAACATCATGGTTTATTTGTCATTTGTCCACTGCTATTTAAAAAATCTCCCTGCTCTGATAAAAAACATGACATATACATAAAAATCTCCACATTATTTCAAACAGGAATTTCCTTTTCCAAATTGGCTTTTCACTTTACTTGTCCTTGTTATGACATGACCATTTATCTACAAATACATACCACTTTTATTTTATTCATTCATTCTATTTTTATTATTTTGGACCGCCCAGATGAAAAATATAACAAAAATTATTGATATCATAGTCCTTTTTGTTCCTTATCAAACCATGTATCAAAGTACTGGTTGTAAAAAGGCACTTTTAAAACATTTTATAGTGCGATATATAGAATTATCACTTTTACGAAACAAGTGGAAACTTTTGTAGCGTCCTACAATCACAAATTAAAGGTTATTCACAGATTTGCAGGAATTTGTAAAAGTCATATACGGTAACACTTTTCAGAGTGTATTAATCTTTTTTTCACTAATTTGATTATTGCAATTGAATTGCAAGTGAACATCCACTTTTAAAAAAACGGCCCATTTTCCTTGCGCAACCCCCCACAACAATTGTTGCTAGAAATGTGATAATAGCACATGTGCACATATAAAAAATATGTGATTTATTCTTATGGGTTATAAAAGATTAACTGTACTACCTATACTGTACTAAAAGGGTTGTAGGGGTTCGAGTGTTAAATTGATGAAATCATCAATTTAATGTCATCATGTGATACAGACGTTATTATTTTACTACAGCTCTTTATTCATCATGCACTCCGTCTGAGGAGCCAATTGTTGTTGTAACATCTCCAACCTGCTCACTGTTACCTGTATATGGGCCGGAAGCCATGCATACCGAAATAAAGAATTGAGTGTTAAATAGCTGAAATATTGCACATAAGCCCCAACTCACTCACTCTCTTGTAGGGGTTCTTAAAGAACATTGTTCTCAATGTTGAAGGCATATGTTCAAAATACTGTATCAAGTGATTAAGTTGTAAAAACATAGTGAAGGTGAGAATGTCAAGTGGCCCACACTGTGAAAGATTTGTTATCACTTTGTCAAGTGCTAAGTACTTATACATGAGTATCCTTTAGATTTATGTTTGTCGATAATCGGAGCTCATACTAGAATAGACATCCTGAAGGTGTTCTCTTTCTTACATTTATATATACAGAGATTTTTGAGAAATAGTTTTATTTTGAATTAATATTACACAGTGATTTGAAAACATAGATTTACTCTCGTATAATATTTACGCACACTGATTGTGTATTATCAATTATGTTATATGAATATGCACAATCGGAAAAATATTCAGTGATTTAGGCATTCTTATGCTGAATTATTATTGAAGCCTTGTCAATTATAAGAATTTAACAAATTACAAAAAATAATGCCAGCATCACTATCATAATATCCTCAGTAAAAATTGATATGTTTAATAACTCATATCAACTTCTATCATATAACTCTGTGTTAAAAACAAATTGATTGATAATTGAGATGGTAATTTCATACATTACACTTTGATAACATTATGAAATGTGACAAGTAAATGTCAGCGTAAGATCATAACCCTCTTGATGTAAATAATCATTAACGTGTAGTTAAAGAGACACAGAGTATGTTGATAGGATCACATATGTCAAATTTTGAAATCGATGTTATTACATCGGGAATCACAAACTGTTACTGAAAATAACAAGTTAAAGGTCAATCAGTGCACTAGAGCGAAAATGCGGCCATTCAAAGTCGGGATTTTGATCGAAAACCGGACAATGTGGCTCGAGTGGCGCGCGCAAATTCGCCAAACGTAATTTTGAAACCTTGTCATAAGCTGACAGGAAGATATATTCGATTCGATAGTGTTTATTAGGTATTGTTACTAATAGGTAGATTATTTGGATGCATAAATTCGAGTATTAAACGTATTTGAGATGTTTTCTTGATTTTACCATAAAATCAAGCATTTTAGAGATATTATGCATAAATGGATATCTTTGCAAGTCCAGTGATGAGATATGAACTTCAATCAGCATATTTGATATTTTGTAGCTTATCAAAACCAAATAAAATTTTAAGAAAGATACTCTGTGTCACTTTAATATTTAATCCTAAACCTTCTCCTTTGTGAAAGTTGAACATCTAATCACTAGGTAATCCCCTATTTAGAATTGCTCAAAATCAAGTTGATAGATTCAACACATCTAAAAAATTGTGAATAAAAGGGAGGATTTTATTTTATTTGACCATCAATACAAATTCTGAAATGATTTCCTCATTCTTTAAGTTTTCCCCACATATTTAATTTCCTTTACACCTCCTCCCCAAACAATTTCACCTCACTCTGTGGAAGCCATTTTCTAGGAAGCTACTGTTTTGTCTTCACAGATTAAAGTCTGGGTTTGTTTACCTTCCCCCCAACCATCTTGTTTCATAGAGCAAAATGTTCATATATAAACAAATCCTGCAAACAGGAAGCCTGAGGGGAGATGGATGTTGATTTCGCATCCCCCTGTTGTTAATTTCGCTATCGACAACACCAATCAAAGAGTTTTAAACCTTTGAGATCTTATCTCTGTCGTGTTGTAAGAGAGATAGATGAAGATTCTGTTTTCTATGTAAGTACAGCCTGATATGTTAGTAAACTTAAAAAGAGAACATTTCCTTTTGAAACACATCTGCGGGTTCTGTGGTTCTTTTATGAATGCTTCATTTTACTTAGAGTTTTCTAATTTTGGTTATATCAGTAGCCTTGAATTATATCACCTCACCTCTTCTTTTGGTAAATGTTATTTTTAAAATGACATTTATTTAAATGAGGTTCAAGAAAAAGTTCACAATCTGATTGTATTATTATCATTTTTTTAATGTTCATAATCCATTGACTTGAAATAGAGAAATTCAAGTTAAAGTGTAGAAATTGTGACAATTGTGCACACTATTAACCGATTTTTAACATGTATTTCTTTATGTGATACAGTGAATAGTTCGATATGTGAACAACCACTTTAAAATTGTTTTCTCAAATAATCATCGATAGATAAGATTGGATTTGAGGTTTGTTTTAGATGAGTTGCAAATCATTGTTGTTCAATAATTAGTTTCAATAATGCATGTATATTATTTTGGTTACATGAACATTCATAGTATGCTTTTTTAAAGGATCCTGTGAGTTTAACATTCACGCGTCTTTTTGTGTATGCATTAAAGTTTAAAATCTATGAGGTTCTTAAAGTAGAAAAACTTTGTTAAAGGGATGAAATTGCATTGAAACATTGAACTCGTATGAATTATTCAGATATAAAGAGATTTTCTCAATCTGATATAAAGACAGTATTTGTTATCTGGATGCAGCATTTTGAAATGATGGTAACAAAGAATGTTATTTGATTTTTAATTAATTTTTTTTCTAATTTTAAGATTCCATTTCATGTGACATTTTATAAAATTTGTCAATTCAGATAATTGTTTGGTGTTATCAGCTTCTTTTAAAGCTATTAAAATATTTTGAGGGTTATCAAAATCATTATACAGTTTCTATCATCAAGGTCCTTTAGAGAAATAGGGTCATTGTTCCTATCCAATGGGGCAGTTTGGGATATTTATCACCAGCGACCATAATAACTGATAATATTTTTCGAATTAACCTACATTGATCCGCAATATGGCATCACTTTCAGCATGCCAGAATGGGACCCAGAACTTTGACAAAATTATTAGAACCATATTTGGCGCTTATGATCGATAAAGTTGCAGTTAAGGGTGGCAAGTCGGTGACCAGAATACAATCGATCAGGTGTAATTGAGTTAAACGAGGTTACCTGGTGTCTATAGCAGTCTGTTGTGAAATCGACGCCCGTTAATTTCATTATGGAGTGATGAGTGATGTGTATGGATCACCTTCAGCGCAGCTTCTTCACGAATGATCTGTTCCATCACTCTCTTGAACAAAGCTTTTAACATGACAGGTTTTGATATTGTGAACTCTTCTTCGAGTATGTCTTGTTTTTGAGGGGTTTGGAGTGTTATTCTAATGTGGATACAATACTTCAGGTAGGGATTTCGAAATGTTGATCTAGATTCACAGATTTGAATCCATATTACCTTTAAACTGACTATGACGATAATGAATAAATTTTAAAAATCAGATTCATCCAGACTTTCATTGTTTAACATACAGTATGTAATTGTTATGAAGGAACTATCAATAATGAATAGATTCTAAAAATCAGATTCAAGCGATGCCAGGGTGATACAGGGCTGTGATGATTCATGTCATCAGAAATTTATCTTATATATTTGATGATCTGTCAATACGTGTTGCTCACCTGTAAATGAAATAGACTTAAAGCAGGCCCGGGTTATTCACTTCTCGTAAAAACATGGCAGACTAGAAGGAGACAGTACTCTCCCTTTAAAGGGGCAGTAGCACGTTTTTTGACAATTTTATAATTTAAAATTTTCACTGATAATTGTAAGTTAATGTTATATGTATTATTTTATATGTGTTAAAAATCTCATTACACAAGTCAATCATCCATAGTCAGAGGACAAAGTATGAAGATTCACATAAAATCCATTGGCGGCCATTTTTGTGTGAACACCTTTAATTCATTTTGTTTAATAAAAGGAATCACATGTCTAAACTTTACGTTATATATTTGAATTATTACTGCTCCAGTTAGTTTAAATACATTGTCTTTCAGTTGGAACTATTTATTTTCACTTTTCTGACATCACCTTATATTCCCCCTAAAAACGTGCTACTGCCCATTTAAGAGTAATTATCTTTTCAGTACGGAGTTCCTTAAGACATGTTCTCTTGTTTTACAATCACCTTTTGAATAATTTAAAAAGTCAAATTGGTTTTATAAGACATCAAAAGTCCCACTTTTTTCATGAACCATTATACTGGATGTATCTCATTTCATTATAAAGACCAACAAAGGTTAGTCAGTTCTTTAATTATATTGCTTATCCTTTTGTTAAAAATATGATGCTAAAAATGATAAATAAACAATTTTCAAAGGTACATGCACTAAACTTTCATTGTTTCATATCCATTAAAAGATGTTACCGATAGTTATCTTTCAACAAGGTTTAAAATATAAATGCTTGATGTTGAACCTTTTTAAAATCATAACTATATAACTAATATTAAGTAAACAACATTTGTAACATTATCAATGTACATCATATGACATTTCCTTAATTTTTTTAATCAATAAACAATAACATGTGACCTATAGATGCTGCATAATTTTGATTAACTTTATTGAAAAAATGAAATACAAAAATATCTTTTAACTCTGTTTATGATTAGTTTCAAAGTTCAAATCTGTTTTACTTGTGAATGTCAAGTTTGTGTTTAAACAAGAAGAATATTGTCATTTCACAACCAAGGTTTTCATCTGATTTTCATTGACCTTTTATTTATCTAAAAGCATCACAAAAACAATGGAAATGATATATCTTAATTATCTTACAGCTTTTAATCAATATGATTACCTGGGTAAGTTCTAATCACTTCTTTTCAGTTTATCAACATTACTTCGAAAATGCTGCTGAATTTAATATTTGCTTCCCTATGTAATTTATTCTACAGGTTAATTCCAATATACTAAGATGGAAGTTGCTAAATTAGTACAGTTTTATGAAAATTGCAATTAAAAACCTTTTTGCTTTACAGCTGCCACTTTATTCATAGATACAAGGCATATTTAATCAAATTATCATCATTGATATTATCATAATCATTATTATTCCATTTCAGCTGCAGCTCTATGGGTCGATACAAGGCACTATTATTTGAATTGTTATGTTGATATTATTATCATTATCTTATTATGCAAAACACCTGCAACTCCATAGGTGGATACATGGCAATATTATCCGGATTCTTATGTTGATATTATTATCATTATCTTATTATTCCTCTACAGATGTAGCTCCAATATGTATGAGGAACTATTATTTGAAGTGTCTTGTTGATATTATTATCATTATCTTATCATTATCTTATTTTTCCTTACAGCTGCAGCAGCTGGTCGTGAGTGGAGATCTTCCCTGTGCCAAAGAAGAAGCTGCAACTCTTGCTGGAATACAGCTGCATATTGAGGAGGCGTGGCCTGAAGAAGAAGAACTGACCAATCACACGCAACATTGGGATCAAGTAGCGACCATCACCGATCCAATCAATGAATCCGTTGGGTCGAGCAACTGTTCTCAAATTGAGAATTTAAAACGTAAAAAAGAACTGATTCGCTTGAACCAAGCTCAACGCATCACCAGTACACGTCGGAAAGGAAAACTTGTTCGGAGTTTAATGTGCACAAGTGATAATGAAATCGAGGGATGTGAACAGATTGACTTAACCCACTTTCTACCACCTCATTACACAACCTCCAAAAAGGTCAAAGAACTGATAAAGGTAAAAAGAAGATTAAGTTAAGCTTGTTATTTATGATTTTGACAACGCATTCAAAGAACAAACATTGGTTATTGGAAGGTTTTGTATCATATTGATGACTTTTTCAGCTTTAATAACAGTAAGTTCACTAGGTTGACACTAATCTTTGAAATTTAAGGGAGTTTGAAAAATTAAGAATTTTTTTAGTCATCTAACAGATACCCTTATATTGTATTAAATATGAGACAATTTTTATAATGTTTGGTGTATATGCATGACCCAAACAATTCGCTATTACCAATGTCTCAAGAATAATTAAAAACATATTCAATGAATTTATTTATTATGCAGGCATAGAAATTAAGACATGTACACAGAGAGACTAGACTATAAACAATGACCTTGAATACTTTCATACTAATGTATGTGAGATGATTTTCCTAGAATCTTAGGCAGACACATGAAAATCAGGAATAAATGGATACCTAAGCAATTATTTTTTATCATCATGATAATCGGATATAAAAATTTACACTTGTTTATAAAAAATATGCCATATTCATTAACATGCAAGAAACTTCCTTAGTATCAAAAGCTGCATCTTCCTACGCAGAGCCGTAAAGGCCAGTTTCCAAACTGTCAGTTTTATGCCTTGCTGCATAGCCTTGAGTTTTCTGTGCTTGCTCTCTAGTCTGTAGGGGCACTATAGCAGCACAGAAAAGTAAAGTCTCTGCAGCAAGGCATAAAATGACAGTTTGGAAACTGGCCTTTTAGGCTCTGCGTAGGAAGATGCAAAAGCTGACGCAGGAAAATGTATGACCATTAACAATGCCCCTGAATAACTTAACCCACGAGTACTTAATAATACATAAGAACAATGACCTTGAACATTTTCATACTCAACTATGTAGGACAAATTTCCAAAATTATAAGCTAGCAATTGGCAAGCAGGGGCAATATGAATGATTTTTTTCTGAATTTGAGCAGCGTTTCAAGTTTATCTCAAAATATAAACAACAATTAGGTCTATAAACAGTGCACTTGATAGGAAACACCCTCTTAGGTATTTCCTACAGTGACTCTGATGCTTTCTTTATGTAATGGACGATTTCCTCATTGAAAACTCAAGTCCTGTTTTGCTGCTATAGAATTGTGTAAGCGTGCGCTTACTTCTGGAGGGTACTTGATTGCTGTAGGTAATGTTTACATTATTGTTTTGATTGTGGATATTAATTTTGATTTTCATAATGATTTTAAAAGTACATTGTGTGAAAGCATATGAAACATGCTGGAAAAAATTCAGAATAATGTCTTTTGCAAAATTTGACAATACCACAAAAAAGTATAAACAGAGATGATTTATCATTATCACATTTTTTTAGTTTCATTATATTTTTCATTTATGATATCTTAACTATTTTGTTTTATATACCTTGTAAGCATATAATAGCATTGAAATTGGATTGGTTGAATCTTAGTCATTCCTGGATCTATGTACAATTCTGGCTACCAACTTATATGTAAATACTAATCACATCATTGCTATTGGAAGACTGCTTTTGAAAAAAGATTTTAGGCTAATGACTTTGAAACTGCTTATAAAGTTATAACTTCAATTCTTTACTTTTTCTGTGATAAATCATTTTGATATATACAGGTTAGAACATTTATGATTTTCAACATCTGTTTCAGGAAAAGAAGAAGAAACTGTGGCACACACCGTACTACGAGAATGAAGTCAAATTAAAACAGCTGTACATCAAGATCTGTAAGAAACTGCCTTGTTACGGATGTAAGATCTTCCAGGTGAAGGAACTCCTCAGAGGAAACACACAGAAAAAGGTGAGTTTCTTCCAAAATAAATTAGCTATGCTAAACAATGTTATTTCACAGGGTAGAAGAAATCATTTCTCAACCCAGTAAGTGAGTGAGTGAGTTATTGTTTAATGTCGCTTGAGCAGTACTTCAGCAATTAGTTATTGTTTAAAGCCCCTTGGGCAGTACTTCAGCAATTAGCGGCATGCCAACCCAATTATCTGTGGTTATAAAATAAGGTGACATATTTCAAAAGTTTCAAAATTTTCATGTGGCCATTTTGGTGTGAGCACCTTTTAATCATTCAAGTTGGGCAATGGATTTGCATAACTTCACAGTTACGTTTTAGGACACCATTTATTGATGAAGATATATTGCCCTGTAACATATGCTTACCTTTTCATGAAATCATCTTGTTCCCTTTAAAATATGTTACATTTCCTTTTAAATATTATATTCAATGCATATGATTATGATATTTGACAGACATGCCGAGACTTTTTTGCAGGAAAGTTTTACTTTGTAGGGTATAAAGTTTGTGAACAAAATTTAAGAATTTTTGGATTTATGCAATTACACTTTGCGGGCAGTCACTAAAAATTAGAAATGTTGTTAAAGTATTAAATATCAAGAACTGGTAAATATAAAAAGCCTCAAAATACCAAAAAAAAGTAATCTATATCATATAAGGTACAGTATTAAAGATTAATTTTAGAAATTGCAGTAAACAAGATTAAAGTTTATAAATAATGTTAAACCTATTCATATTTTCAATGTTAATGTTATCTTCATCTCCAACAACTATATAAAAATAAATCCCTTTCAGATCCCAAGGTTACTAGGAATCGCCAGTGAGAAAATCGTACTGTTGGACAATAAGACAAAACTCTTAGCAAAAAGCCAGAATATCAGGAACCTGGAAGACTGGTTGTCTGGCACCGGGAAATCTCACGATGGGTTGGTCCTGGAGTTCCGGGGGTCCAAGTCGTGGTCGCTTGTAATGCCTTCGCTGGACAACCTGAAGTCAGTGACTGCGGCTATCTGGCAAGCTCTGGACATGGACGGACGATTCATCAATAATGGAACTCTCAGGAAAGACAGCTTTGAGTTTGGTACGGATCACTATGGTGGTTATACTATTAACAATGAATTTATTTTACTTTGTAGCAGTGCAGAATTTGTTATTTTAACCAAAACAGCAACACCTATCAAGGAAATATAAGAATAAAGAAACTAATCACTGAAAATATCATTATAATTTCACTTTCATTCTGTACAGACAAAGACCGGCAACTCAATCTTGAGAAAATGTTAATCCAATAATTTCATAAGAATATCAACATAATGGAAACACAAATTTCATTTTAAAAATTTTTCAGATTTTCACCGAAGGCAGTTAGCAATGCAACCTGAGATTCGAACAGGGACCAAATATGCAAGCGAACTGGAACAACTTCAGAAGATGTTGCACTTCCCCGAGGAGGTAGCCATGATGCTGACCGACACGGAACACGAACTCTTCACAAGCATTCCTTCAGCGCAGTACGTCAGACAGGTCACCATTGACCTCTCAAGGTCACCGACCCACCGCAAACATCCATGCGTTGAGGACCTTATTCAAAGATTCAATGAGGTACGTTTTCATTAATAAAAATGTGTCTTTATTCAAAACACAAAAGTAAATGGAGTTTCCTTCAAGAATAACCAATTTAATCAATTATCAATTCAAGCGGCGACTTTAAAGTACCAATTATAAGAATTATTCAGTAACCTCCCTTCCCATGCTATTTGGCAATTCAATTCTCCCGAACGAAACTGCTGTACTGCGCAGAAAAACATGAAAAAGTCCACATTAAACATCTCTGTGAAGTTTTTTTTCCTTTAGTTTTTTTTCTAACAAATTAATTATATTCAGATTGTCAAACATCTCATATTCAAACTCAATGACACTTTGGAACATTATGGCCTTGCAAGCTTTTCACCATTACTTTATACTATCTCCAATTACGGTATATAAAATAAGATGTTGCCCTTTTAGCACATATGAAGAGTTCTTTTACTTTACATGTCATTTCAGTTCTGCTGGTTGGAAATCATCCAGGGGAGATAACTCCTCTAACCAAATTGAACTTAAAAGTCTTATATTGTTGAATAAATAGCTTAGATGAAATGGTTTTTAATTTCAAGTTTGTATAGCAGTTACATTTCATTATGAAAATTTATTGATATTTTATTTGAAGTTCAAAGTAGTTGAAAAGATGTATATTTGAGATACTTCTTTATTGGTCTTTTAAATCAAAATATTAAGAGTTTTACAATAGGTATGTATGAAGTAATTGGTTACGTTTTCTGTGGTTATTTTTCCAGTAGCATGTTTTCTTCAAAGACATCTCATGAAACTGAAAATAATTGTCACCAATTGCAAGACATTGTTTTGAAATGAGAAGTAATAGTTCAGAAATAAAAATACCCTTCTAGATTGATTTAAGTTACGCATATCCTTTTCTCCACCTCAAATAAGATAAAAGGTGTTCACACAAAAATTGCTGCCAACAGTTTCTACTTGAAATGTATTTTTGTTTTGTCCTTGACTACGGATAAAAGGCTAGATAAAATTACAATAATGAAATGTTTGACCTTCTGAATATAATTAGCTTGGCATAAACTGTGATTAAAAAAAGATTGACATACCTGGTACATACAATTTTAAAAACTAGTTAATGGCCCTTAAAATCCTTTGTTGTCGATGCAGGTGACAACATGGATCACACAGATCATCATCACCCAGGCAACACACGAGGACAGGAAGGCGGTGTTGTCGTGTATCCTCAGACTGGCCATGTACTGCTTCATCCTGGGCAACTTCAACACCGCCGTAGAAATACTAGCTGGACTCAGGTACTTGCTCATTGAATCAGTATTTGACTTCTCATATTACCAGTACTCTACATTTTCTCCCAACATAGGCTGTTACATCTTTATGTATGAGTTTGGGTTAAGCCCCAGCACAGGAACTTTCTATCCATGTTGCTATTGCTAATTTATCTTAAGGAATAAAATCATGGTCTGGTTATTAGAAGAGCTTGATTAATCCATTACTACACAACATGTTAATGTAGTGCTTAGTCTTGGGTAAAGGGACGTAACTCCTACATGTTTACATTCAGTTCAGACCACGTATCACAAACTTCCCTAGTCATTTCTTCCCACATAACCTATGATCCTAGTAGAGCATTTCCTGGGCTTAAAGTATAACAATTAAGAGCAACATATATATATATTTCACAATTCTTACATAAAACAAGCTAATGCAACAAAATATGTGCATATGTGTGGTCATCCCAACTACATTGTCTATTTCCAGGTCAGAAAAACTGAAACCATTCTGGTTATCAATCTACGAGGAGAATCTCTCCACGATGGAGTCCCTTGCCAATATTCTCCTCACCCGGGACCCCTCTCCCGAATACAGAGAAGCTGTGGGTCGAGCTCTGGATATCCCAGAGAGCAAAGTGGTGCCATTCTTTGGTGGCTTCCTGCGAGACCTCAAGGCCATCTTTGCTGGTGTTCCAAGTATTATTGTTCTGCCCTCTGAAGAAAATCAGAACCTT
The DNA here is from genome assembly GCA_916613615.1 of Steromphala cineraria. NCBI lineage: Eukaryota > Metazoa > Mollusca > Gastropoda > Trochida > Trochidae > Steromphala > Steromphala cineraria. The sequence continues at coordinate 23,440,379 of OU744731.1, forward strand.
GAGGTTAGTAACAGTAATACAATTATGAAAATAAAGATTGACACTGATAAGAAAGATAATTATGGTATAAGATAACTCCTTTGAGAATATTTGAACTAATTAAATTAACCGTAGGGACAAATAAAAAAAAAACAAAAAAAGAAACATATACCTTTAAACCAAAACTGATATTGCCAAATTTAAAATTGTGCATTTATTTCTTGCAATTTTTGTGACTTTCTGTTTTTTAGCAAAAAAGCTAAATTAATTATTGTTGCTTATTAACTTTATATGATTTTCAGTTTGTTTCGGACTATAACGGAGAGGATCGTTTCATGACACGGATTGGTGTCGGTGGACTCATTAACATGGACAAATTAAAACAGTGCCACATTGTTCTTAACGACATCCTGCTCTTCCATCACCATGGCAACCAACAGAGGGCACTGATACAGAAGCTGGAGGATATGGAAGAAGATGAAAACAGGTAGAATCATCAATTTTGTTGAAAAAAGGAAACAGTCTAAAAGTTGTAACAATCAACCTTTTGGTGCTGATAACTGTAACGTTTGAGTCATCATTAAATGCTATGAAGAACATTCTAAAGGATGTGTCTATTGAATGATTCTGTCCAACTCAGTCTAAGATCGACCTATTGTCAGCATTAAATATTCAAAAACTCAATCATAAAGATCCCTTGTAACCTTGTAAAACATTATCAATAATAAATAGGTTAAATAATAACATTGATGGATACTGCTCATAATGTAATTATTGGCTCTAAACTAACTATATGTTTGTGTCATCTTCAATTCAATTTTTACCTGGTGCCCATTTGTACTGCTGGTTGAGTAGCCGTTTATTTACACAGTGCTAGATCAAGAAATGTTCAACTATATCAAGCAAGCAAGAAAACAAACAATCTTGTTGAAACAAGCTGTAAGGAATGACATATCTTCATGTCATGTAGTATGTGAATAGCCAATCATAAGAGAGCTGGCCATGTGCTTTAGGTCAATGCCTTATAACATCTGACTGCAACAGATGTTTCCTACAACTGTGAGGCAAACAATAGCATGTGACAGTAGTCAAGATGTAGAGGCACAATGTCATCATGAATCTTGATTTGTAGGACGTGGGTGGTCGTTGTTAGGTTTTGGGGGGGGCAAGTTTCCTTTTATGTTGAGCAGGGGGGATGCAAGAACTTTTTGGTATACTGTTACCCTAAGAGCTGTACGTCCTGTCTGTAATAACATGAGCTTCAATTGGAATATGTGTTATAATACCAGTTTTCGGGCCTAAAAGAACTATAAGCTTGGAAAAATATGGGAGGCAGTGGTTCATTACATTAATAAACCATATTCATAATAACTAAAGACGAATAAGACTCTCTGCTGACCCTTGATTTTGAACAATTTAAAAAATCCTGCAAACAGAAACATGAACCTAAAAAAATTAGTATCTCATTAATACAAGAAATAGATACAATATGTAAGTTCTGCCATGTTCCATTATATTCTCATTGTCTGGCAACACCAAAGAACATGTGACTGTCACAGACCAGAGTCGTGTTTGTAACTTTCCACTGGCCTAGATAAAACTCTTTCTGTGTCACAGTAACATACTGACCTAATGGTTCCAATATTCTCATTTTTATCATCACTTTCTACTTGCCAATAACCAATAAAACAATCAGGAAGTTAACCCTTCATGAACCCAAAGTGCACAAGGCACTGTGAAACACTGAGAGAAACCTCTGACTGAACCAAGGAATGATACCGGTAGCAAGCAAAGAATACTTTCATCATTTTTAAGATTTCAGGGGTAGTTACAACATTTGAGTTTTGGGGGACCATCCCCTTTTATACAGTTGGATGAGGACTCTCAATTTTAAAGTTATGATAGCCATAATCGACAAGAAACTTATGTTCAAGCAAGGAGATCATTTTCATCAGTCCAGCTAATTTCAGCTGGTTTTGGATTGAATTTGGATTTCCAAAAATCAATGCAATTGTTGAAGAAGAAATCTTTCCATTAATGCCCCTGCATTTCTTTGTAAAATGTTATTAGAGGTACATCTGTAACTCTATAAGAAGGTCTAATAATATGAAAGTTACAATTCAGATCATTTGTGTGAAGTAAGTTTCATGTTAATTGTATTCTGAGTAAAGAATTCTTACCCATAAAGGGTTAGCAGTTATATTTATGAGAGAGAAACCTGTTATGAACATGAAACCTTCAATCTGCTGATTAAACAGGTGTATTAAACAGGTATTATATCATTCAGGTACTCTGATACATTTGTCAAACAGAAATGTGGCTTCTGGATTTGTCTTCTTATCGGCATATTGAAGTGAAATATCATATGTCTTTGTAGGTCATAAATGGAAACTGGTCCAGAATCTTTTACTTTGATTCATTAACCTATGACTGGTGATGTCAATCAAACATATTCTCTGAAACCCAAGTCAGCAACCTCTTCTCTACACTTCTCCCATTGAGGTTCCTATGATCATTAAACCTCTGTCAATGTTTGTTTTTGCCCATTGAGGTTCCATATATCGTAAACCTCTATCAATTTTTGTTTTTGCCCTTTGAGGTTCCTAAGATCATTAAACCTCTGTCAATATCTCCAATCGAGGTTACTAAGATCATGGAACCTCAGTGACTTTTTCCCATTGATGTTCCTAATATCATAAAACTTCTGTGTCTTTCCCAATTGAGGTTCCTTATATCGTAAACCTTTGTGAATTTCTCCCATTGAAGTTCCATATATCGTAAACCTCTGTGATCTTTTGCCCATTGAGGTTTCTAAGATCATTAATCCTCTGTCAATTCCTCCAATCGAGGTTACTAAGATCATGGAACTTCTGTGTCTTTCCCAATTGAGGTTCCTTATATCATAAACCTCTGTGAATTCCTCCCATTGAGATTCCCAAGATCATGGAACCTCTGTGACTTTTTCCCATTGAGGTTCCTAACATCATTGAATCTCTGACTTTCCCCCTTTCCCCAAAATCATTAAAAATATGTGATTAAAACCTGTGACTGTCCTATCACGAAATTCAGGAGGACTTTCCTGTTAACAAATATATATAATTTTTGCATCATTATTTCAAATTTAATTTCAAATATGTTAGTAAGGTTAGCTTTTCAGTTGTTAAAGATTTAACAATTTGACAAAGAATAAAGTGTATCTTTCAAAAAAGAATAACACTTTGAAATAAAACCAATCATCGAAGCTACGAGCGTCGAATGTATTTCTACAGCAAAACAAATATTGTCTTTACTGATAACTTTTATAATGAATTGTTTGTAAATATGCTCATTATGTATCAATCAATTAATTATATATCTTCATCATTTTGTTACTCAATTAGCATAATACAACACAATTTCTTCCAATGTTAAAATTTCAAGATGGTGGATAACAGCTGATAGATTGGTGGCTTTAGGATCCCAAAGTCATTAACTTTTGTGGCGTTTTACCCATTGAGGTTCCCAAAATCATTAAAACATCGGTGAATTTCCCAATTGAGGTGCCTATAGTATTAAACCCCCTGCGACATTTTGCCTATTGAGTCACTCAAGTCAATTACCACTGTAATATTCTTTCTACAAAGAGATTATTCGAACCATCTTATATAACCTTCTTATACAATCTCTGTAAAAGATCACACGAGTCATGTTTTCATAAAGGACAAATGTCCTTGGTTTGGTTTGGCTGATTCTTTTGAAAATTGTATTGCAAAGAAGGTTTTGAACTTACCGGTACTTCTGATTTAAAAAAAAAAACAGCTTAAAAGTATAATCTTATAATGGTTATCTAAGCCTAAAATACCAAGAAGATTACAAAAGAGTTTATTGTTTCATAGTTTCAATATTCTTTCCACAAGATAATCTAAGTTTATTACAATATGCTTTTACAAGTACCATGTTTCTTCTAAAAGTCTACATAAATTTAAAATCTTGTGTCAGTTTGAAATTTTTGAAGATTGAGATTTCCTACCGCAATCTCAGCAAACTGTCTAAAATATTGATTGTTTTGGGTGAATATCATTATATGAATACATATTACAGACAGAAATTTGTGCAAAATATAAAAAAACACAATTTTTATAAAGTTATCAAAACAATAAGGATTTATCAAGAGTTATGGTAGAATTAATTTATGTCACCTGCTATTTATTCTAGACAGAATATGATTTTTTTTCATGGTTATTCAACTTCAAAGTCAGTGAAATACACTATCATTATGTAACGAATCTATTAGACCTTGCACACAATATCAAAGATTCAGCTTCAAAGATTAAGAAGCAGTGGCACATTTTCCTTAGGTACCGTAAGGGATCTGATGAAAACTTTTTAAAAGGTGTTACCAATTGCAAATTACTATTTTCTTTTCAAACATGGCAGTCTTAAAACAAATATTTCATGTTCGACTAGGCTATTCAAATCCATTTCTCAATTTCGAATGATTAAAGGTGTTCACACTAAAATGGCTGAATGCAGTTTTCACCCGAAAAATCTTTTACGACTACATATGGGTTGAGTTATGGAATGCTACCCCCTCTAAGGATAATATGTGTCCTAAACATATATTTATTGGGAAAAATCTGAAGGTATATAATTTTCAGTAAAATGTGTCCAGGGTAATTGCCTCTTTTTACAACATTTCGTTCTGGTCAATCAATCATACGTACAGAATTGAAACAATTCATCAGAAACAGGGTTCGTTTCATTGATTTCTTTCCTTACAACGATTGTTTTCAAGTATGTAGAAAACTCTACGAACAATTTGGTAACACTGTGATTTGCTAACTAACATTCATTTGAAATCTTTTTTTAAAAATATGAAAATGTGCAACTGTCCCTCTCTGATCAAGACCCAGACATACTTATGAAAATATGTCCTTCACACAAAGCGTCAGGTAAACTTTAAAATTATTTCGCCTAATCAAAACTTATTCCAAGGACCCAATTAGCCCCAGAACTCCCCTAATTTTATAATCACTTGCACAGACAATTTTACAAGAATGAGATTACTGAGGCAAGACAAGATAGATTTAGTAAAGTGCCTTGCTTAGGGGCATCAAGAAGAGTAAAGAATTTGTGGACTAATTGACCATATGAACTGTCTGTCTGGAACTAACGAGGGCTACAGTGACCAGAGGAACTGTCCAGTAATCCTCCTTAAGTCCACTGACCACTACTAATTGTCCATAGGTGCTTTGATATGAGACAAGGCTTAAAGCAGGTTAACTAGTTGAATTGGACATAATCCAAGGATAAATCGTGGATTTCAAAGGTAGAGCATTTAGAAATCAACATTTTCATTTACACAAGGCGAAATCAGTGAAATATCTTGAATTGGACATTGTCTACTGATTGATCTTCGACTTCAACATTGAGGCATTTTGGATCTAAACAAATTCTTTCTTGTGCACTGTTTATCAAAAACTTGCTCCAGAAAAAGATTCTATGTTTGGGTCCTATAACCCAGAAAGTGCTTAAAATAACATGATCGATTTGTTAAATTTCATTTGAGAGACTTTTGAGAAACAAAGTCTGATGTTTTCAAGCTTTGACATATTTTATTTCTGGTGCTTGTCCATAGTTAAGGAATGTTGATGCAAATACTTCAATTCCTTTTTTTGCAGTTTTGTTTCCTGCCCTTCCTCTGTTTCTTCTCAGACATATCTCCAATATATTCTCAGATATATCCAATAAAATTATTTTTATATATTTTCAGTCAGCATATCTATAAAATGTTGATATTTCTGACATTGATTTCCAATTGGAGAAACTTCTAGTGGTTGATGTCGAGATTGAAGATTCTTAATCCCCTCTTGTTCTTTGTCAATATTGCAATCAATCTCTTGTTGAGCAGGGCTCTCCAAGCAAAGAGTGACAGATCTAATGCTCTAAGAAGATATGAGAGGATTTTATGTTATTAGATGCAAACTCAAGTTAGCCTGACATCGATCGAGAACATGTTGACTGTTTCTGGTTAAAGGGCCACTCCATCGGTTGTTAGAGTCACTATGCCAAGCTTTATGAATGGTCGTCATTTATCAGGAATTCTGGCTGTTGCTAAAAGTATATAATTTTAATAACTTTGGTTCAGTTGGGTATATGAATATAAATATGAACATACCACTATATGTGTTTGATTCAGACAAAACCAGCAATGACATGCATCATTTAGTCAACCTTAATTTTTTGTAAACTCATCTATCATTATTGTGTTTTGACACATCATAAAACTCAATGGATAGATCTTAAAACCATGAACTGTCTCTTTAAAGGGGCATTAGCATTTTTAGTTATAAAGGGACCTTGTTAAATGAGAAAACAAAGGTCACCAGTTTCAACCAGAATGTAAAATGTTTGATTATGAGCTTCGCAAATGCATGTCCTTATCACCTATTATTCCAAGGTGTTCACTCTTAAATGGCTTTTTTAACAGTTTTGCTTGATATTTTGGTAATTTATTTTAATGGGTATGGATAATAGTGTTGGGCAATGATATCCTTGACAACCTTAAGACAATATAAGAATAATTTCAGAAGAGCCCATGTTTAGTTTGGCAAACGTGAAGAATATTTATTTTTTAAAAAGCCCTTACTGCCCCCTGAAGGTTAAACATTTGCTTTTGAGTACAGTTAAGGTTTAGCTCAGGAATTATCCAGGAATTAGTAGCAATGATAAGAATCATTGTTATTCTGCTGTTAGTACCATTTTACACTGTATGATATGTCTTCAATCCTCACTCCTATGACAGAATTCTTTACTTCAAAATCATTTTGTCTGTTTCAGGAACCATGTGAGGTCTGAAAATGATGACGACAGTGACAGTGATTATGACCTTGACCTTGACAGCTATCAGCCAATCAAGCCTCTTTTCAGTGACCATGAGGTCATGGTCATTACTCCAAAGGTCGCCAATCTCAATCACCATTGGCTGCAGTGCATGAACCACGGAACAACGATGGTGAGATGGGAAGAGGATGGTGGAAGATCATGCATGTGCTATTTACGACTTGAAATCGACAACGCGACATTGACATGGCGGAAACCGTCATGGAGTGCTCTTCGAGCAGGGACGACAACTCCAGACTATGTTCTTAAAGGTGAAATGGACAACAGCTCCCAAATTCTTTGTGCCAGATACACAACCGGAGAAGAAATATGTGATAATCTTGAAGAAGGTTATATCGACGTAACTGTGATAAAGGAAGTGTATTATGACGTGGAGACGGTTGACCTCAATACGATCACCAAGAGACACGGAATGGACGATGTCACCCACGAACACAATTGTATAACGGTCTTGTATGGAACCTACCTCTCGGAGAATCGTAAACTGTGGTTCATCGCCCCGAAACATACTGCCAAGATCTGGTACTACGGGCTGAAGCATCTTGTTCAGGCTTCTCACAAGCTGCAGTACCAGACAGACAAGAAGCTGCAGTGGTTGAAGCAGCAGTACCTACAGCTGTACTACGACTCCGAGAAGCATCAGGGCCCAACTCCTGCAGAAGCTATCAAGGTATGTGTCGCCATTTGTATCTTTATCAGAGCATGAAATTGAAGGGCTGGGCCCTGGACAGCTTTGTTGAAATATGGTAATCTTTGAGTAGGAATCATCTAAACGGCAGAAGCATGTTGTTTTATATTTGTATCTTTTAGAGAAAATATTTGTTATCATAGCCAGTGACCCTTTTTACAAACTCTGTCCATGATGCTCAGAGAAACTATTGATCCTAAGACCTGAAAGGGTAGACTAAAATTTAGTCTTGCATAACTCTGTTTGACTAACAGGTAAATTTTCTATAAAAAAATGTTTGATTTTTATCATGATCCAAATACCAAATATATATATGAAAAAGCATTAATTGTGTTTCTGTATCTGTTAGTACCTTAGGGAATAACATTTCACATCACAAGCATTTCTTACTTCAAGATGTCCCTAACCACAAATAATTGATTAACCAAAAGACGTTTCTGTGAGTTTGATTAATACTTTAAGCATATTTTGCACTGTGATGTACTAAAGTTTGGGAAAATATAATCATTGACTATTAGGATTTCAAGTTTAATCAGGTTAAAAAATACAGAATAAATATAAAAATCTGTATCTGCAGATATGTACTGAATAACATGATGGTTGTGTATTTCAAATCATCGGCTGTTCAAATTTCAAGATGTTTTATTAAGTTATGCAAAATTACCTTTAATTAACTAAAAAACATTTCTATTTCTGTGAGTTAGATAATAATTTCTGCTGATTTTGCATTGTTATAAATAAGAGTCTTTGTAAATGAAAATTATTGGCCATTTTCTTTTAACCTTTAATCATTTATAAAAATTACATAATACATACCAAATGGCATTTTATTTCTGAACTTGCTAGTTTGTACTTGATGACATTATAATTTAAGATATTTAATCATCGTCAGTTATTCAAATTTCAAGATATCTAAAGCACAAATAATTGATTATCCAAAATGCAAAGCGATTTTTGTCCTGTCAGAAAAAAATATATGTTGTTTTCCTTTAAGATTTCATATTTAATCATGTTCAAAACTACAGAATAAATCCCAATTTGAGAAAGATTATATTTCTGTATCTGCGAGTATGTAGTGAATAACTTGATAGATGTAGATTCACATTATCAGGTGTTTGACATAAGCTGTCAGGTCGTGATTCGCTTGTCAATTGCAGCGTATCTAGCAGGAAGTTTGTAATTTACACACAAACTGTCTCTGTCTCTCTGTTTACAAATGTGAAACATACGTGCACTGGATATCACCAATATACATCCTATCACACACAAGATATGAAAATGTTTATTTTAATGGAAAATTTACTTCCGAAAAGCTTCTTTCTACTTTATCTATGGCAAAAAAAATGATATTTTTGGTACTCTGAGTATTGGGTAGAGGAAGTTTAAAATCCAAATCATATTTGAAATGGTGCCTTCAATGTTTATAATTTTTTTTTTTTTAAGCAATGTATATTTATCAAAAAAATTATATAGTGTTTTTTTAAGGGATTTGGTATATGGAATTCTGCAAATATAAATCATTACTTTAAACAACGTCTATGATTTTATTTCTCAGATTATGAAGTTACTGAATTTACTTATGTAAATGTTCAAAAGAGAGAGTATATTGTTGAAAATCTTATGTTATTTGTATGAACAAACAATCCTGTTTTTTTGTTTTTGTTGATTTGAAATAGCGGATAAAGAGAACTCCAATCATGATGTTAAAAGAATGACGATAAACTCAGGAAACATTTATTAACAAAACAGGTCTAATAGATCTTTTCATCATTTAAAATATCTGTTTATATTTTTTTTAAATTCTTGTATCTGTGGATAATCAGATGTACATCATCAATGGCTAAAAAAATAAAACAAACAAACAATAAGTTATTTTTAGAAGAAAAACAACGTTATTTTCATCCAGAATTATCAGGATACCATCAGGATTATAGATAATGAATCTTCTCACATCATGAAATTACCAACATCCCTTTGAACTCATTTAAGAAGTATGCCTTATACCGTTTCTTATTTCAAATTAGATTTATTCATCATTAAGGTTATCTGATATGTAAAAGATTTCACGACCCTTTTAAGAAGTATTCAATGAATTATTTGGAGTTTGCATTTAATCTAATCACACAATCACATTTAAATGTGATAATCATGAATCTGTTATCCCTCTATGAATATATCTTCTCAACTTATTCAAGTAGTATTCAAGGAATAATTATGCGTTTTCTTTCAAAGATATCAATCACACATTTAGATTTAATATAAACTTTTTATATAATAATTTGCTATCGATATACCTTGATGATTATCCCTTCTTAACCCTGTTTAAAGGGGCAGTAGCACGTTTTTTGATAATTTTATATTTTAAAATTTTCACTGATAATTGTGCGTTAATGCTTAAAGATGCTGTATCATACTTGCAAGCGGTTCAGGATGAAACTTAGCTATTGAGAAATGAAATACATCACTTTGTAGAAAAATCTTGTCGAAATTTTGATATCATACTTAGATTGTTTAATCAACAATAACATACTTATTTCGACGCTCAAAGCACAGTACCCCTCGTAGAAAGGGCATGTCATTTAACGAACCCGCTTTCGGTGACGTAATCATTATGCTTGAAGGATTTACACCGTGTCTTAACTACCGTAATTGCGTTCGATGGGTATCAACTTTGACAGCAACGAATACCTAATTCGGAGAAAAATAAAATAAAATCTAGTTGAGCGCGACGAAGACGGTTTTCAAACGTACATTTAGAAACCGGAAGTTGTGAAATGGCCACACTTGATTCGCCCTTATGTCGACTGCCGTTTCGGTATTTTTTTAAAAATTATCTCCTATTTAATGAATTTCGGTCCGATTTTCTCAAAGTTGGTCGCTAAATTTTTCTTAAAATACAACGTATACATTAAAAATACTTAAAAAAATATTGCAAGTATGATACAGCATCTTTAATGTATTACTTTGATAGTGTCAAAAATCTCATAACACAAACCAATCTTCCATAATCAGAGGACAAAGTATGAAGATTCACATAAAATCCATTGGCGGCCATTTTTGTGTGAACACCTTTAATTCATTTTTGTAAGAAAAAAGAATCGCATGGCTGAACTTTAAGTTATATGTTCTAATTATAACTGCTTCATTAAGTTTAAATACATTGTCTTTCAATTGGAACCATTTATTTTCATTTTCCTGACATCACCTTATATTCCCCATAAAAACATGCTACTGCCCCTTTAAAGGTTTCAGTGGAATTACCTTGGTTTTTCTTTTCAAGAATTCAATCACAGTTATAAAGATGATCGAACTGAACATCACACAGTTGTTAATCCTAAAGTTGTTAACCCTTTTTTATCAAAAACTTGAGAATTAAACTGTTTGTTATGTTGATTTTTCCTTTCAAGAATTTAATCACACATTTGCAAAGAGACTCTATATATACCAAGACTTTCAAGTTTGTTATCCCTTGACGAGTATACCTTCTTAAATCCTAAAGAAGTATTGAGTTAATTCACAGATTTGTAAAGAAAAGTTATCAACACTTGCCGAATATTCCTTCTACGAACTTTAACCCTTACGATGCGGGGCGCGTGATATTTACGGGCCAAATATAAAATGGCACGTAAGCCCTCTTGGCGAAATCCGTAACTTTCAGGATAAGGCTATATATTGACTGCAAGCAGTCTTGGCTGCTCCCGGATATAAAATATCAAACCTTTTCTCAAAAATGATTGAGGGTACCCACCTTGCGGCATTCATATCTCACAAACCAATAGAGATAATTCTATAATTTTTACATCATCGTGTAGAAGATAGAATTGTCTTCATTTCCATGTATCATATGTATATCCGCGCACAAAAATAAAGAAGCGGCAAAGCGTTGCGACAAGTGCCGCAAAAAAATTGTTTACCTCAAAATGATTGAGGGTACCCACCTTGCGGCATTTATATCTCACGAACCATTAGAGATAATTTTATAATTTTTACATCATCGTATAGAAGAGAGAATTGTCTTTATTTCCATGTATCATATGTATATCCGCGCACAAAAATAAAGAAGCGGTTAATCAGGATATAACGGTGGCTGGCACCGGACAAAACAATTCCGCCACGTGGGCTTGTAGAGCAAAAATATATAGCCGCATCGTAAGGGTTAAGAAATATTTAGTTAAATCATAGATTTGTAAAGATATGTTGTCAACCCTTGTATGCCTTTCCTTCTAAATTCTTTAAGAAGTATTTAGTTAAATCATAGATTTGTAAAGAAATGTTGATGAATATTCTTTCTCAACTCCTTGAGAAGTATCAGTGCAGTATGTTGATTTAGTATCACAGTATAACGTCATAGATTTGTTAAGAAATGCTGTCAACCCTTGATGAATATTCTTTCTCAACTCCTTGAGAAGTATCAGTGTATCTTAATTTAGTATCACAGTATAACGTCATAGATTTGTTAAGAAATGTTGTCAACCCTTGATGAGTATTCTTTCTCAACTCCTTGAGAAGTATCAGTGCAGTATCTTGATTGAGTATCACAGTATAACATCTACAAGTTACATCGTCTCCATACTCATTGAAAACTTGCTTAAAGAAAGGATACAATGATCACCCACACTCAAGAAAACGGCAAACATCTGGACGTGAACAGCGGGATAAACAAGAAACGTCAGTTCCTACGTCATTGAGACGTCTTAAATCCAATTAATCTCTTTACCAAATCGAGATGGGATGGGGTTAAAACTCACAGACTCCATTCTGCGATGAACATTACGGTATTGTTGCACCTTCCTAAGGGAAGTAGACCTTTTCCGAATTGAGTTTGGAAGACAATTTCCGCAAGGTTATTTATATCCGAGGCTCAAGATTGAAGGCATGATGGGAGCATGTATTGATTTCGATGTTTTTCGGATTCACAATTGAGAAATAGGATCGTAAATCAGAAGTGAGACGAATCTCTGCATTTCCCCTGATACTCTTGATTTTTTGTGCCCAATATTGAAGTGATTTGAAATAAAAGACAATTCAATTTAGATTTTCTTTTTTCTAAGGTATGGAGGAAATCATCATTGAAATATTTGATATATTATATCCAAAACACTTTTAAAATACACTTCTGAAATGTGTGATATTCAATTTAATGTTTTTGTGCATTTATTCATCATCGTTAAGTATTTTTGGGTTGTTTTTTTTTAGAGTTTTTATGATTATTGCCTACTTCATTGCAAACATAAGTGAAAATATAAGTACATAGATTTTAGCAAGCGTTACTCATGTGGACTTGTTGAACAATTTGTTCTAGACTTTTTCTGCTTTAAATTCAATTTTATGTAGAAAATCTTTGATTTCATACATAGAGAATACTAAACGACGTCCCGTTTCATAACATATTTATGAAACGAGTGAATGGGTTGGTATTTAACGAGCGAAAGCAAGTTAAATACCTATACCATTCACGAGTTTCATAAAAATGTTATGAAACGGGACCGAGTTTAGTATTTTATTTATGACTTGCTTAATAACATCGTAAAAATACAAAGAAAGTCGCCAACATGACTGTCGCGGTCGGCCCGCTGACATTATGACGTCATACTTAACAATTGTGACGTCATTATTACGTCACGTCATTCAATCAGTGCGCGATGTTGATTTATTAAACAGCAATATCTTCAAAGGGAGAGTAATAAACATTTTTATTAAAATATATCTGTATATATGAATAATTTTATATATTGCTAAAAGTGATCATATTCATTATGAATATATCAATATTTCTTATATTAAACTATAAAAACATAACAGTTCTATATGTATTAAAAGTCAAAAAGTTTTTCTCTCTTATTGATTTTGCATACGATCAAACTTTTTCATGAATCTTTATACATGTATTCTTCCCCTTTTACAAATTACTGAAATGAGATCTTGCTTGGTGTTCCTAATACAAAAAGATTTGCTATGGCATTTAAAAAGACATCATGGGAAGCAATGGAAATGGCCGATAGCAAAGATGCAATCAAAATCAAATTTTAAGATCTCTTTGCAATTTAAGGTGTTTATTTGTCATCAAGTTGTAATAAAAATTAAATCCATGATTTTTTAAAATTCAAGCGAGGAAATTTAGGAGGTCACATATGTTGCCAGTTAAAAATCCTTTCCTACAGGATGGAATCTTTAAGATATATATCATGTAAAAAGTACTTCAAATGAAATATTTGTATGATTTGCTGTTCTGTGAAAATATTATTTAAAGATAATAAAAAGATTTTGTTTCAAAATATTTTTGACATAAATTCCCATTTATTGCTTGAAATATTACATCCTTGAGTTGAAATTAGCATGTAAAGTACCGTGGTTCCTTTCAATAAAGATCTTTAGACCAAAACAGATCCAAACTTTCTCGAATGAATCATTCTTGCCAATTGTTTTTCTTTACTGAGATTACATTCAATCAATTCAACGTTGTTTCTGATTGGATAAGTTTTTCGCCAACGGAACAATGGTCAATAATTATCTAGTCTCTCCGAAACATCTTGCTGGAAACTTAATTGAGTTAACACTCTATGGATACGGTATTGGCTTGGGGCCGTCACTGCAGCAAAAGCTGTCAGTAATTTCATTTCGTACTTTCATGTTTGAACAAGTATTATTCCCAAGATCCTTGTTTTTACTTGTTTGTTTCGAGCTTAAGAGACGTGATATGGAGAATGACCTTGACCTTGTGTCATCACGTTTTGAAAAGGTGTTAATAACAGGAGATTACACCTTGTTCAATGGTATAAGCTTGATAAGATAAGATAATCATTATAGCTGGGAGGGGGTTTTGTTTATCATGTCAGTGAGTGTCAGACATTTTGATAACGATATTGATAAAGTGGGGTGTCATTTATAAGGGAAAATGTTACTTTGTGTTTATAATGTAACAGTCTTGACATTGACAAACGATTTTGTTTTGAAAGTATCAGAAGTATCATGACACAATGTCAATTTGCTCTTTCTTGTTTACTATCATAAATCTCATTGTAAAATGCAATATCTCCTTCAATATTCAATCCAACCGGGTACCCAAGTAAATGACTTTCAAGATATGATGGATTTTAATAAAATAAGTTGTGTAACCAACAACACTTTAAAAATGATTTTATTAAAGCGTAGTTATCTTTAAGGGGGCAGTAGACGTTTTTAGGGGGAATAAAAGGTGATGTCAGGAAAATGAAAATAAATGGTTCCAATTGAAAGTCGCATGGGAGCTAAATGAAACAGTAATAAATCAAATATACAATGTAAAGTTAGCCATGCGATTCCTTTTTCTTACACGAAATGAATTAAAGGTGTTCACACAAAAATGGCCGCCAGTGGACTTTATGTAAATCTTTATACAGTAGGACACGGATATAACGAACTCCAAGGGACCAAAGAATTTAGTTCGCTATATCCGGTGTTTGCTATACACATATAATTTTAATGATATTATATAGTGACGAGACTTGAAAATTTGTTCTTTATATCCGATTGTTCGCTATATCCGAGTTCACTATATCCGTGTTCCATTGTAATTCATTCTCTGACTTTGGATGATTGGTTTTTGTGATGAGATTTTTGACACTATCAAAATAAAACCATTAGCATTGACGTACAATCATCAGCAAAAAAATGAAAATATGAATTTTAAAAAAACGTGCTACTGCCCCTTTAAACCATACAGCAAAGTGTTACATTCATGCTACAATTTCCGGCAACAAAGAGCTCGACTTCTTCCAGGACAAGTATGTACCAGGAAGTTTAATCAAACTCCTCAGAGTCATTAAAGCAATGATTTATTAGCAACACTGAATATCAAAGTAGTACCAATTAAACTAAATGCATCTCTGCTCAAAGAGAATGCATAACAATAAAATAAAATAAAAAATGTTTTATTGTCCTCAGGACAAGTTCATTATTTCTATTTATGTTTTGCATATTGCAGCCACAGGGGAGCATCAGTTTGAGCTTTGTTGGGTCATTGTGTTTTGGGTGTTATCTGTTGCCAGTAGACAACAACTAAATTACCCTCATCTTTTTAGAGGACAGTTCTATCAGTTATTTATTGTTGAAACAGCATTCAAGGGATCATTTCAGCTTATGGATATAACACTTATATTACATGATTATAACGCA
Organism: Steromphala cineraria; assembly: GCA_916613615.1. Taxonomy (NCBI): domain Eukaryota; kingdom Metazoa; phylum Mollusca; class Gastropoda; order Trochida; family Trochidae; genus Steromphala; species Steromphala cineraria. Next base: position 23,456,082 of record OU744731.1, read on the forward strand.
ACCAAGTTGAAAGATAGCACTGGAGATAAAAAAAAATTTGATTTCAATTTGAAAACTTGATAAAGAAGGACACTTAAGCGAATGTTGTCCCTAAGTTATCAGCCAATGGACATGGTATAAACAAGCTGTCCACCAGCACAAATGTTTGGACACAGTTTGACATCAGCTCTCATTGATTGGACAAGCTGGAACCTTATAGTTCATGAATATTCAAAAATCTTCGGGATTACATTTCTTAATTAGAGCCTTGAGGGCAAAGTTTAACACAGCGCTTATAAAATGCATTCTCAAGCAATCGTACCTTCAACATCTGAGTGACTTGAATCAAACATTTTACCTAAATTCTGAGTTTTTGGCTATATTTAAAAATTTCTTAAAAACCTATCTCTTTCAAAAATTCTACAGTCAGTAATCCTAAGCCCCAAAGCCCCATCTATTCTGCAGTGACTTTTAAAGTATTATGCCAGCGCTATGAGCAGACACAGTGCCTTGAGTTTATGCGCTATATAAATTTACTTTATTATTACCCATTATTATTATATTAAACTGGAGTGTTTGAAGACAAGGTTTGATCAATAAGATGAGATGCATGTGCTGACACTGCTTCATACTCTGAAAATGACTTTAGTTAAAATGTGATGCATTGTTGGACAGAAGTTTAAAGTTTATTATATTTCAGAAATTTTCAAGAATGCCACAGAATTAAAATTCAGAAGACAAAGTTTTAAATGAAATACAGGTTCAATAACTAAAACAATAAAGCTGCTCCAGTGAGATTTTAATTTGAACATGTTGGCACCTTAGTTCCAGAATACTCAGACATTTACTGGAATATCACGTAATTGGAAGCTTTGAAGACAAATTGGGTGTGCATTATTATATTTGTTATTTGACTCTTCAAAGAATGCAAAATTTCCTGCATTTGAATCAACAAGGAAACTTGGAGAGTCAGACAGATCCGCTTTGAATTTAAGGAATGTGCATATTGATAAATTCTAATCTGTTTGATGTTAATTTCAACACGTTTTATGCATTAGAGACTTGAAAGATGTGAATTTGCAGGAATATTGATGATTTGGAACCTAGCTACATGAAGACAACATAAACTCTCATTTCCATCATATCCCTCTGCATTATTCAAACAGTTTCAATCTAAGTCATTATAGATATCAAAATCTGAAAAAGACTTTATCAATGCTCTTTAAAATCTCGTGAATCTAGAGAAGTTTTCATGAATTGGAATCTATTTGAAGATAACCTGGTTCCTGGTGTGTTTATATTTGTGTCCAAAACTCTTAGAGAGTTCTTCACCGTTCTAGAAAATCCAAACTTTGGCACCAAGAGAGAATCTCACTATATTGTTCAGGATGGAATCTGGCACCATCAAGGTTTGGATATTTAATTAAATTCTATTGACTTTTGTTTTTAGATTGTAAAATCAGGAGCCTTTTTACTCTATTTCACATTTCATTTGCAAAAGTTATTAATTTAAGGAAATTATGGTTAATTTTTCTTTTTTTAATGTCATAAATGTTTCATAAAGTATGAATTTTGGCACTGTGGAATTGGGTTATTTGGTTGTCAATTTCATATAATACTTAGATGTAAATGCTTGAATATATTAAGAACATTGCTAAACCAATTAGGTATATATTTCTCAATCTTCAATGAATTCAAAGATTTTATTCTGTTGACTTTCAAGACATTGACCAAAAGTAAAATAAGCAAGTTTATGAAATATGCAAAATAATCTGTGTGTAAATTATTCTGATCTCCAGCTTAATTAGTTTTGCACTCTAATGACATAAGGATATAAAGCTGAGATTTGTTGTTAAATGTTTCTGACAGTTTGGACAAGTCGGATAATGATCAATGACAAATCCTAATTCAATTATTAATTTATATCATTTAAGGAAGAAAATCAATGATAATCTGTTTTTCCTGAAAGTTAAACAGAACTCTCTGCCTTTTTGAGTGCAAGCTCAAATCATGAGTTGTATATTCAGCCACAGCCATCTTGATTATTTGCTTCAATAGACTATCAAATAGTCGTCTTTTGAAGGAGTTAAACGACTCCGAAACATGTAACAACACCATTCTGGTACTCTTCGCGGATAGCTCTGTGTGTTGTGAACGGTTCTCCCCTCCTCCTAAAAATAATAAATGAACATTTTCTAGAGGCTAGGCACTTTTTCCCTACTACCCTAATTCTTGGCACTAATTAGAAACCTAGCTGGCACTTATTGGAGACCAGACACTTACTAGTGGAAATACAATATGCACTAGGCTGTCTTACATGTGTGTACATGAGTACAGATATGGTTGATCGATATATATATATATACCTACATTAAACAAACATACATACATTATATATACATATTCAATCATTCATTCATTCATTCATTCATTCATTCATTCATTCATTCATTCATTCATTCATTCATCCGTCCGTCTGTCCATCAAATTCATTCATTCATTCATTAATTTATTCATTCATTATGCTGAAGGCTTGAGTCTGATTCTATAGATTGGAGCCATTAATTTGCTGCTTAGCATTAAAGAAAGAAAAAATGTGCAGGCATCAGTATTTAACGACTGTAAAAAAACAACATCTACAGAGCCAATGGCTTTATTTTTATCAATTCCAATAATCAGATAATCTGTTTATACACAACATTCAACTCAGACAATCTATTTACTGGCAAATGAAGTCCAGTACGGGTGAACTCCACCTTATACCATTAGTGCACTAAGGTGGAGCAATATATACCCAAAATTCTCGATGGAGCAATTGGGTCTGTAACCCCATCATCTGAGTGGCACGGAACAATAATAGTGTTTGTCCTCCCGATGTTTATCTCCAAGACAGGCAGTTATGAGGAATTGGTTAGAGGGTAGTCGACTTCTAGCGTCAATGGCCGCAATAGGCTCTTCTGAGAATTGCTGCTGCAAGGGCGGAAATAATTTGAGTAAGAGGGGATACTATGATATGTACATTAAGATGTTTATCTGGAAGACAGGCAATAATATAGAATTGGTTGCAGCGTAGTCCTCTATTTGCATTTAATGGAGGCAAAGGTGCATTTGAGACAGTTGCTGCATGCAAGGGCAGAAATGTGAAATATGGTCTCATGAGACCTGGAATTTGAAGAAAATAATTTCAGTTTCTGTTATCCTTGTATTTATTGATGAGGCTCAAAGAAGGCAGTTTTTCTTACAAGTGAGAGAATCAGTTGAAGCAACGCTTGACCTTCTCCAGATGTCTATGTTGGCCATCATTTCCATACCACGACAATTGGGAGGCAAAAGTTGTCTGTTTCTGTGGGTGTTTTCGCAGTTTTAACTCTTAAAGAGACAGTCCTATACAGGTTTTTTTGTGAAATCAGAATTAGCTTGTACGTTCTTTGTTATCAAGTTGTCAAATATAAATCAACAAAATTGTCACTCCTGTTTCAACTTGTACGCATTGTACGCAAAACTGAAATCTCAATCCCTTGAATTATGTTTCGACAATAAATTCCCCTATATGCATGTCCCTTTTAGTGTTCAAACAATCATCTAATTCACCTTTTTTTAAGTTTATTCAAATTAAGAAGGTCAACCCCAAAGATGGAACCACCTCTTAAATTGCTGACCTCCCCCTTCTCAAATTTTTCCCATTTTTTTATTGTCTAATAGAAACATGACAATTGTTAAATTTTCATCTGGAGGAATTAATTTTGTTTAACTTGTATGGATATCTATATAGGCTTGATATCTACAAAGTATGTGTATGTATCTGTCCTTAAGTATCTCATTTCAATATCCCATACAACTAAAAAATACCGTCGCTAATGGCTTAAAAATTGCCCAAGCGGCGTAAAGCATTAACTCGTTCACTCACTAAAAAATCAGTTTGTGTTACAGCACAGCGACCAACATTTCAGGCTGATTTCACATTGATATTTTTTCACTTTTGATAAACTAGGGAATAGTGACATTAATAACAAAATTGCAGACAGTAGCATTTCCACTAATTGCTTTGTATGTCATTTATAGTTATGCAAGTTCAACTATGCATATGCATGAATATATGTATATATATGATCACATTACCATACCAGACAGTCATGCAGATCATGTAGTGTTAATTATCTCACCCTGAGTCATATACAGAACAGTTGAATGTATACTGTTGAACATATATTCTGATACAGCTATCAGCATAGACTTACTTCCCTGAAATGAAGAAAAAATTCAGACACAAATTTTTAAGGCATTTAACTCTTAAAGGGGATAGGGATCTCGAGAATGTCACAAATTTCAAGAATATATATCTTTTGTTTTCTTAAATAGTGTTCTGGGGAACTTAGTAAGTTTGGTAAATCATTTCCATCAGTTTCTCAAGATGAAATGATTTTAAGGTGTTCAAACTAAGATGACAACCTGAAGTTTTCTATTTACAATAATAATAAAAATAAATAATGTTTATATAGTGCTAACTTCCATACTGAAGTATGCTCAAAGCGCCAACAGTCATACAAATCACATGCTCTGTTGATACCATAGCATACAGATATGTCTTTAGGTGTTTTTGTAATAGTTCATGAGAGTCTAAATTCTTTAAATCATTTGGCACCCTTTTAACAGATAACTAGCTTACACTCTCTATGCCGCTTAAATAGCAAGAATTCTTGAACCAAATACAAAAATCTTGTTATATATTTTATGTCAACAAAGAAGAGTCAACGCACCTATTAAGGTAATGAAGTTTAGACGTGATAATACCAACAAAGACCTTATATATACCATGTAGATAAACAGGAATCATGAAGTTAATAAAGCACTCTTGTTTTGGACTATGTGGTAAACTGGTAAACGTAAACACATCAAGTTTAGATAACACAGGTTAGACATGACATAACGAGCTAAACATTCTGTGCCACATAGATGAACTAAGAATTTGTATATCCGAACATGTCAAATAAGGTTGTATGCCTACACCTTAGCAAATATCTTATAAGACATGATGATATGGATTTTGTTATAAACTAATTAGTGTTGTACTCTTAAATTCTCTCAACCATTGGTGTAGTACGGTCATATAGACAGTTCCGCTGTAGGCTCAAATACATATTCTTAGACAACCATGTTTATCAGCCAATAATATCTTATAAGACATGATGATATGGATTTTGTTATAAACTAATTAGTGTTGTACTCTTAAATTCTCTCAACCATTGGTGTAGTACGATCATATACGGTAGACAATTCTGCTGTAGGCTCAAATACATATTCTTAGACAACCATGTTTATCAGCCAATAACTATGCTACTTCCCAGACAATATTGGCTTATGTACAAGAACGGCATATAAAGCATATATGATCTGTTTGACCTTTATTTTGCATGTTAATAAAACTTATCATTGTAGCTTCTTGTCTACAAAGAGGCAGAGAAGTTACAGAGAACAGTCCAAAACAAGGGAACCTTCACTAAATATTTGATCTAATAACTTTGAATTCAAGCTGGTTATAATTTTTTTAGCTCATCTGGCCTGTAAGGCCCGATGGGCTTATGGCATGGCATGGTGTCCGGCGTCCGTCCGTCCATCCGTCCGTCCGTCCATCCGTCCGTCCGTCCGTCCATCCGTCCGTCCGTAAACTTTGTGGAATTTCGACTTCTTCTCCAGAACCATAAGGCCTAGAAAGCTGAAACTTTGTGTACAGACTCCTTGGCTAGTTAGGATTATAAATTGTAGCTTTGGTAGCCCTGTGACCCCTAATAAGGGCCACAGGGGCCACACCCTAAAAACCTATTTTCATCTTCTTCTCCAGAACCATAAGGCCTAGAGAGCTGAAACTTTGTGTACAGACTCCTTGGCTTGTGAGGATTATAAATTGTAGCTTTGGTAGCCCTGTGACCCCTAATAAGGGCCACAGGGGCCACACCCTAAAAACCTATTTTCATCTTCTTCTCCAGAACCATGAGGCCTAGAAAGCTGAAACTTTGTGTATAGCCTCTTTGAAGAGTGAGGATTATAAATTGTAGCTTTGGTGGCCCTATGACCCCAAATTAGGGCCACAGGGGCCACGCCCTAAAAACCTATTTTCATCTTCTTCTCAAGAACCATATAGCCTAGGAAGCTGAAACTTTGTTTGCAGACTCCTTGGCTAGTGAGGATTATAAATTGTAGCTTTGGTAGCCCTGTGACCCCTAATAAGGGCCACGGGGGCCACGCCCTAAAAACCTATTTTCATCTTCTTCTCCAGAACCATGAGGCCTAGAAAGCTGAAACTTTGTTTGCAGAATCCTTGACTGGTGAAGATTATAAATTGTAGCTTTGGTGGCCCTGTGACCCCTAATAAGGGCCACATATGCCACGCCCTAACAACCTATTTTCATATTTTTCTCCAGCACCATAAGGCCTAGAAAGCTGAAACTTTTTGTACAGACTCCTTGACTAGTGAGGATTATAAATTGTAGCTTTAGTGGCCCTGTGACCCCTAATAAGGGCCACGTCCTAAAAGCTTATTTTCATCTTCTTCTCCAGAACCATGAGGCCTAGAAAGCTGAAACTTTGTTTGAAGACTCCTTGACTGGTGAAGATTATAAATTGTAGCTTTGGTGGCCCTGTGACCCCTAATAAGGGCCACAGGGGCCACGCCCTTAAAACCTATTTTCATCATCTTTTCCAGAAGCATAAGGCCTAGAAAACTGAAACTTGCTGCCTATATAGTTAATTTTATGATTGGTGCCCCTGTGGCCTCTACAAAGGGGGAATCACATTGGCCACACTCTACAGCATAATTGATGATGAAGCCTGATGAGCTACAGAGCCAATGGCTCTATTTTTTATCTACCTACTTATCAAGAAAACATATACACCCTCCTAAAAAAGGCTTCCTAGGAACAAATAAGGGTAAATATATATATTAAGCTTCATTGGTTATCAACAGATAACAAGCCAATTGTATAGAGACAATGATTAACCTACCAGTAGACATTGTAGTATGTTTTGATCACATTATTTTGAGCAATAAATGATTCAACCAATTTTTAGCAGGGAATATATATTTTCTTGAAAGGTGTTGAAAATATGTGTTGCAAACATGTCAAGCATATTGCATTTTTTGCATTTCATTAATCCCTGGCCTCTTTAGGGGATCCAAGATATTATATATGAAGCCTGATGAGCTACAGGGCCAATGGCTCTATTTTTACAATATTCTAAGAACCTTAATAAATAAATCAGCTTACCATCTTCTAGAACCATCAGAATCATCAACATTGAGACATTCTAATTTCAGAGAGGAACACTTGTTATTGTTGTGATGCATTGACGAGTAATTATTTGAAAAAGATATGTAGGTAAATAGTCTCTGTCTGAAAGCTTTATTAGAGCAATGAGTCTGGTCACAACACCTGTTGTTTATGTGGACCAATTATCTATCATCTACATCACACATGTATGTATATAAGCATGAAATGAATATCACATCAAATCAAGTCTGTTGATTACGTCACACCCTCGCGAGTTTTATGGCCCCTAACCCAGGTGGGCTTTTCACAGCCGATAATTACGCTGTCTAAATGAAAGACTAATTAAAGGTGTTTATTGGACAAATTAAAAAAAATTAAGTCCAGCTTTTATTTTTTTGAAAAATCTTTGAACGAAAATCGAGAAGTGGTAAGGTCGAGGTTAGTTGATGTTTAAGGTTAACAAGAAAAATAATGTTACTTATCTCTGTCAATGTATTTTTATCAATTGAAAGTAACATGTATGGTAAATCCATTTTCCTATGTATAATAATTGAATAATTGAATGTATTCACACTACAATGGCTGCGAGCTGGTTTGGTTTGGTGTTTAATTAAATATCTTTAGATTGTTGATAGTCGGGTTGAGTATTGAGAAGATTACAGCCCTGAGGATAAAACTTAGCCATTACCTAACATTTATTGGGTAGAATTTCAGAATAAAGTTATCAAAAAAACTTGCTGCTCTCCCTTTTACTAAACTGAAGTTCAGCTTGAATCTTGCTTTGATGACCAACTCCATTTCATGCTTTGAAATACAAGCTAAGTACAAGTATAAGCTAAGCCATCTCTGGTTTTATTGTGCTACAGTTTATTTTCCCCTCTATCCCTGTAACACTAAGCATGATTATAAGCTTATCTCTGACTCAAAGTATCAACTTCAAAACATTTAATCATCATCAACAATACAAAGAGAGTCGCATTGTGTGACATTTTTCTCATATGTTTAGTATCTTCATTAGAGTTATCTAAAAGCAGCAAGTTTTAAGGATTATTTAAACAATCAAACCAATTTCACGTTTTTCACATGTTCTTGTATGTTAGGTATCTTTTGCAGAGTTAAAAAGATAAGAAACTTTTTTAGATTTTATGTTCCGAAAGTTTTTTGGAATTACATCATGCAAGAGCAATACGTGCATGAATCGTATCCTTTGTACCGTTTACCAATTGAGTGCTGTATCTGACGTACCATCCCACTGATCAATCTCTTCCAACAACCGCACAGGTTTGAAATATTGATTTACAGCGAACCAACGATCTGACTTGTCGTCTTCGCTCCCAGCCAGACATTACTAGCTGTCATGAGAGCAGCATCTCTTTCAGAGTTATAATCAGTTAACAGGAAAGTAGTATCACACAGCTTGTTCAGTAGTAGACAGGACATAAGTATCTCTACTCATGCAATAGTTGTGACTGGTAGGTGGGACGCTAATATTTTGTTGGTTGTAAAAGCAGTCGTGTGGAAAATAACAGCCGATTTCTTGGAATTTCAAGAAAGGAAGTTAGTGATAAGAAATCCTATCTCCAAGTGAACTGGAAAGTACTTTCTTAACTGATGTTTGAACAGTTTTGTGGAAAACAGCATTCAGTCAAAATGGAATAATGTAAAGGATGGCAAAGTGTAAATGGACAGATTTGGATATTGAAGTTTGACCAAAATCCTGGGAAAGATAGCTGGATGTGGTAAAATATTCCAATAAAAAGATTCATATTCAAGGATTTATAGACAAGTAAGTTTTGTAAAAATCTTTTTGTAATATCAATTTTTAGACAAGGATTTTAAACATCTCCCAGCAACTGTCATCCTATAATGAAGAAAAAGATATCAAATATTTAAATAAATCTTATGTCTACTGGAATGTGTTTCTAAACTATCCAGTATGAAGATATAATTTGAGAATATTCAGTAAATGAGAAAATGTTGAGAAAAATGATCTTTTAAAAAAAATGGGCTGTGTCTTTTTAGCTCATGGCATGGCATTTTGTCCGTCATTCCATCTCTATCCTAAAATTTTTGCATTTTCGTCTTCTCTTCCAGAACCAAAAGGTGTAGAAAGCTGAAATCTTTTGTACATACTTTTTGACTACATATTAGTCTTACTTCTTTGACAAATAAAGAAATCTCATGTTTTGGTTATTGCTATTCCTGAATTCATGCCATTAATGATACAAAATATGATTCTTATACTTGTTTTATAATGTAACTGAATACTATGATAATTGGTAAAATGTGTAATAATTGATAATAATTTAAATTAATATTCAACCAGTATGGTATAAAATGCATGATGGTTTTGCACAGACTATGAATGAATCATTTATCAAGCAATGTATGATAATTTGTCCTATTTCAGAAAGCTTCTTTAAAATGACAATTGGCAATAATGACCAGAAAGATTAATTTCATGAATATATTTTATAAATATATGCCAATGACAATGTCTTTGATTTGCTGTTGCTTCAAGCAAAATATTTCATATATAAATGTAAGGTTTTAAAAACCTCCATCAGTTTTAACCATTTTAGACATTGTATTTCCAACAGGTATCTTATTGAAAAGAAGATAGCTTTTACTAAAAGTAATCAGGACAAGTTTTACCAAAAGTGGATATTGTATGTGTAGGATCAAAACCGAGCCAGAGGTGTTGTTGATAATGTAAGCCCGCGGCAGAGGGAAATTGGAAAGGGCCGACAGGCCCGCCCCAATTTCCCAAGGCTGAGGGCTTACATTATCAAACAACACCGAGGGCGAGGTTTTGATCTAACTTATGAACCGAGATAAACCGTAGTTACAAAATAATTTCAATAATAAGTATAAAAATGGATTCATTGATTTTTACTGGTAGGGAATCACCATGAGCAAACGGAGAGCACATCCGCGCCCTGCACGTGCTTTGCGCTCGCTACCCAAGCCGTGAACGTGAAATGCATGTGCTATCTGCCTCGTGAAGTTCACATGATTGTCACTGTGGAAAATACACCATTGTTCTCGTGGGCCTTTATAGCCGAGTTGTCAAAGGCGCCGGTTTAGTAAGCGAGTGGTGCAGAGTTCGAAACCAGGCATGTGGACATTATATTTGTGATTTGGCAAAAATGTGATATTTTGTGATGGTATTTATTCGAAGAAGGACTTTGAAACAAAGTATTTCAAAACGTGTATAATCCCAATCAAACTAAATTTCCGAAAAATTCTAGAGTAAGCCCCGGGCTTTCCTAGAGAAAAGAGGTTTATCCGGTAAAAGAAGAACCTAATAGAACAATAGAGTGACGTCACTGGAGGTTTATAAAATAATATCGCAATTGTGTAATCTTTCGAATTGTTGCTTCTTGCATCCTTTCCATCATTAACTCTCAAATCTGTATACATGTGTCATGTCGTTTATGAAATGACAAGTTGATGAACATTCGAGAATAGTTTGACTTTGATTCCTTTTATTACATGTACATAGAGATAAAAGTGTGAATGAGTGAGTGAATGTTTTGTCTTTGTATCGTGTGTAAATAATAACAAAATTCAGGAACCTGTTCTTGACCAACAACTTTTATTGGGCTTCCTCTCCCCTGGGGGGATGCGCATATTGTAACAGGGTGTCTGTAAAAACTGAATTAAAAATATATATATATTATGTATATAATATATATATGCCAGGACCATTAGATATCAGACACACAAACATTTTTTTGGCAAATTTGAGGGTTGTTCTTTCCATATCTTTGCAATATAATTTCCCAATAGAAACAGGTGAATTTCAGTCAGAATTTCATAGATCATAGACCTTTTCTGATCCTGAAACTGTAGCATTGGCATGAAATTGAGGTACCTCATTGAACAGTTGAGAAAGTCTAAGCATGAAAGGAGTTTCTCAAAGAGACAGGTCTATAGAATTGGTAAACTTTTCATCTCTACATATTTGTCCCCGGTTTCTAGGGGTGAAAGTAAATGAGAAAACCTGACGGTTCCAAATCTTGACGACTCAATCATTTTCCATGAAAGCATGTTGTGCATACCAGAAAGGAACATTTCTAAACTTATTGCCTGATTTGGGGAAAAAGAAAATAAATCTAGTTATGCGTGACAAAGACACCTATTAAGCTGATATTTAGGAACCAGAAATTGTTAGATGACCACACTTGTTTCGCCTTCATGTCAACATGCCGGGGCTTACGTTTTGATCCTTTCGGTAAATTGTCTCCGATTTAATGAATCTTGGTCCAATGTTTAGCTCATCTGGCCTGTAAGGCCCGATGGGCTTATGGCATGGCATGGTGTCCGGCGTCCGTCCGTCCGTCCGTTCGTCCGTAAACTTTGTGGAATTTCGACTTCTTCTTCAGAACCATAAGGCCTAGAAAGCTGAAACTTGGTGTACAGACTCCTTGACTAGTGAGGATTAAAAATTATAGCTTTGGTTGCCCTGTGGCCCCTAATAAGGGCCATAGGGGCCAACCCTAAAAATCTATGTTCATCTTCTTCTCCAGAACCATGAGGCCTAGAAAGCTGAAACTTTGTGTACAGACTCCTTGACTAGTGAAGATTATAAATTGTAGCTTTGGTGGCCCTGTGACTCCTAATAAGGGCCACATATGCCACGCCCTAAAAACCTATTTTCATTTTCTTCTCAAGAACAATAAGGCCTTGAAAAATGAAACTTTGTGTACAGACTCCTTGACTAGTGAGGATTATGAATTGTAGCTTTGGTGGCCCGGTGGCCCCTAATAAGGGCCACAGGGGCCAAGCCCTTAAAACCTATTTTCATCTTCTTCTCCAGAACCATGAGGCCTAGAAAGCTTAAACATAATGTGCAGATTCCTTGACTAGTGAAGATTAATAATTGTTGATTTTGTGACTCTGTAGTCCCTACTAAGGGGGGAAACACATTGGCCACACCCTAAAGCAAAATCAAATATACAGCTGAGCCTGATGAGCTACAGAGCCAATGGCTCTATTTTTTCATGGTTGGTCGCAAAATATTGCTAAAAATACCACGAATGCAGTAAAAATACTTTTTTAAATATTGCCATTTGAATATGGGTCTTCAAGAAATTTAGTTTAGTTCAGCTTATTTAAGCATTATTGAAGTACCATCACTGATCATTTGAAAATATTTTAATTTTAGTTTTTTGTCAGAGATTTTCCTTTGAAATCATTAAGTGTAAAAGTGAGAGTGACCTTTCCAAATACCATATTTGAAATTGATTTTACCTCAGAGTTGTGGGAATCATGATAAATCGATCAGCAAGGAAGAGAGTGTTTTACAGATGATTAACCTTTTTTTAATTGACACCTGTAAATATCAAAAGCAAAGAAGTATTTAATTCTTTTCTTCTGTACACTGCCAACTTCTTGAATGCCACTCAAACTTATTCTAATTAGAGAACTACCACTTTTCTTAAAATTTCTCCCAATAAAAGCCGAATGTAATCTTCAAAGGGTCAAAGATTTCATTACTCAGCCCGAGTATCTGTATACCGGTAAATAGAATAAATTATCAAGTAAATAGTACTTGCAGCCATTTTAGGTGAACACATTTGAGGTAAAGGGAAATGAATTCTTGAAGCTGAAACGCATTGTAGAATATTACTTTCGATTTAAAAACATTGCCCTGCAATTTGTTAAATTATGTGCTATCACTCTTATAACATAAAACAGATATATGCTACTGCCCCTTTAAGGAATTGTGGATCTGCAATAGTGTCATTATGGATGGATCCTCCCTGAGGCATAGGAAGATCTGTATATGACAAGCGTTCTCGTATCTGAGCCATTATATCAAGACTCCAACAACAGGGGATTCTGATGCTTTCTCAGTTTCCTATTGACTCTTACGCACTTGCAGTGAACAGTGTCCCGAATGATTAATGATTTTGTCCCAATACATTATGGTGGCTGCCTGCTGTGGGAGTCCACATTCTGCCTGCTATTGAAACTCCATCAAGATTTACACTTACGTACAGGAGAATAAATGATACCACCTTACATTCAAGATAGTTTAATTCAAGAGTGAGTTAAGCTAAAGAGTGATAAATATGAACAATATATAGTAAAGTCATATCTTCAAAAGCATGCTTATCTAACCTTTACATTTTGAAAGACTCTCTGGTCTAGAATTTTCTGAACAAGACGGAAAAGGAAAGTGAAATGAGATCCCGTTTTGCTGTCCTAAATAATTTTATTACCTATATGGTTGAAAATAAGTATGACATATTTTCAATATGAGCACATATGAACATACCACTTTTGCCTAGCTATGATTATAGTAGCACCTGTTCCCGTAATTTTGTGCCTGTGACTTCATGAAACCATTGTTTGTGACGTCACTATAGCCAGCCATTGACATGAAAATGGCCTTTTTTTTATATTTCTGAATCAGATGAGATTGAATTGGAAATAACGAAATTATTACCCTTCAAAGTGTGTCATATTCATGACTTTTTCAAATTTGCGCAACTCCCTCTCCCACGAGCAATAAAAAAAATCACATTCATTTTGTAAAAGTCATATGTCACACTTACTCGGGTAATAATCTCTATCTCAACAAATTATATAAAATACCTGTGTACATCTTAATATCTGTATTTTATGATTTAAACTTGACCAATCCCAAAAATTCTGTTGATTAATTTAGGACCGTATATGGTATAATTGTGATTTCAACATTCTCTGTGTATTTGAACACTTACAAAAATGACTGGTCACTACCCTGACGAGTGAAAATGTGTATGAGGACTTTACAAAACATATCATCTCAAATCAACACTCGCAAATGATAAAGATTAAAGAGACACAGAGTATGTTGATAGGATCACATGTGTCAAATTTTGAAATCGATGTTATTACATCGGGAACCACTAACTGTTACTGAAAATAACAAGTTAAAGGCCAATCAGTACATTAGAGCGAAAATACGACCATTCATAGTCAGGATTTTGATCGAAAACCGGACAATGTGGCTCGAGTGGCGCGCGCAAATTCGCCAAACGTAATTTTGAAACCTTGTCATAAGCTGACAGGAAGATATATTCGTTTCGATATTGTTTATTAGGTATTGAAACGAATAGGTAGATTAATTGGATGCATAATTTCGATTATTAAACGTGTTTGAGATGTTTTCTTGATTTTTCCATAAAATCACGAATTTTAGAGATAGTATGCATAAATGGATATATTTACAAGTCCAGTGATGAGATATGAACTTCAATCAGCATATGAGATAGTTTGTAGCTTATCAAAACCAAATAAAATTTTAAGAAAGATACTCTGTGTCACTTTAAAAGATAGTGGTTTAGCCTTATTTCTATGAAGGGTAGATCACTCTAGGAAGACATAACATGCAGACCACAAAGAATTTTGTACTTTCCACTTTAGCTCTGTACATGTCTCTTGACGTTGAGGAAAGTGTCAACAATATCCAGAGGGAATGGAATATAATTATAAATATAAATATATATATAATAAATATTTCTTTTATGCATCCAGGTATTTGGAGGAAGAACATGGACAGCGAGTCAACACCAGGTTCCGTCACAAGAACCTCCGTCAGCTTTTAAACGTACACCCAGTTTCGGGATAGGATCCGCGTACTTTAAGAAGAGAATGAGTGGAAACTATTCCATGAAGGTGGGTAAAAACGTATGTAGACTTCATTCACATTATAGCTGTTGTAAGGTAAAGGTGGTTTCTCATTGTTGTCATTGTTATTGTTTTAATTTTTGATTAATAATTGTCGAACTAACTGTTATTTTGACTCTCTACATTCAGACAAATATCAATATATAATAATATTGCGTATTTTAAAAATTTATGATTATTTAGAAAAAATACTTTATAAAAATTAATGCAGCTGACACTAAATAAGACTTTTTTTATCAAAAACATGCTGTTTTGATTAAGATATATTCTTTTTTTAGCATCCGTGAAGTCGTTATATTTTAATTATTATTTTTAATGAGCTTTTGTTGATGATATCAACAAGCTATTTGTTTTCATGCATGGTATTAAATTTGGGAAAAAAGAGGAATTCTAGATATAAATAAATATTTGAGGGTATTAAGGTTTTTGTAAAATACACGAAAAATATCAAAGGTACTGTTTACATTAATGCCAAGATGACTCAAGTCACGAAAAATTGCAGAATCATTTTGATTATGATTTTATGATTTTATCATCTATGACTTATAAAAAAGGAAACAAATTTGAAAAAATCATTCATCAAAATCAATATACATGCATGTTTATATTCTTCGTAGAATTAAAATGAGGTAGCTTGACAATTTAAAGTGGCCAATACATCGTAAAAGGCAGTTTTAGAGACCTTATGTTACGGATTCATCGTGAAGATTGTCTCCTAAAAGCAACACAAAACCACCAATCCTCCCTCAACCCCCTACCTCCAATCCCCTTCACTTGCCTAAATCCTTATAAGAGTCCCCCCTGCCCTTTCTTGATAGGTTTTGAATCCCTAGTCAACAACTGCCCTTAGTTCTCTTTATACTAGTATTGTGATATAAATTACATATGAAAATGTATGAGTAAGATTTACATCTATATTTCATTTTGTTTTCTTCCCGTATGTTCATGCCTTCATCCATTCCTGGCAAATAAAGATGTGCACTCAATCAAAATAATTTATTTATTACGGTACCTAGTACTGTGACATTGCAGTGATTGGTCCATGGAAATATAAAGGTTCTCGCAATATTCAATTGTCGTGAGAAGTGGAAATGGCATTAGTGTCAGTTGTATTGGATCAATGTTTTCCCTTCTTCTTAATGGAAGTACAAAATGTCAACAAAAAGAGAACAGTTGTATCCATTCATTATCAAAATTTTCAGAATTTGACGTACAATGTTTGTCATCGCCTTCAACATTTAATCATATTTTGCTAAATTGATATTTTGATAAGATATTTTTGATAATGCTTCAAATAGTAGCTTTTTTACCATGCATGTATACACTTTGACAGAGCATGCTTAAAGTTTGTTTCTATCTCTTAAGGATTAGTAATTTTGATTCAGGTGTAAGCTTGCAGATTCTACCCCCTTCTATGTGAGATGGGTAGATTCTGGGAGCTTCACACTCTACATCAGCTATGATGACAACTTAAAAGTCAATAGTTGGCCTGTGTTCAGGAACCCACTTGTACAGCTGAGTGCAATGTGGATGAAGAGCATTAGCCAAGGACATAACATTATATCACCTAGGCCAGATTCAAACTCAGACAGATGGCGTGGAGGCCAGCACTTCTCAGCTGTGCTCGATGCTTAGAGTCTATTTTATTAAGTGGACAGACTATTGTAGTGTAGAATTTGCATGTCCGTAGATGGTTTGGGTTGTATACAAAGCATTTCAAAATGATTTCCTCTTCTTTGATTTGTTATGCAATCTGTCGAAAATGGCAATATCATTTTTCTGTGTTTTTGGTTTGCTGAATAATGGATTATGTCAATATCGGCTTGGTTTATTTTGATGAAATGGAAGCTGAATCAAATGTCATTATCAATTATGTGTGTGTGCCTCAAACTCGGTCACAAAACAAATGTAACATAATACAATATTTAAACAAAAGGCAACTATTATTTGCTTTGAAAGCTCAAAACATTAGGCAAAAAATATTTACACAACTTTATGAGAATTATATATTTTGGAACAGGTATCATTTTTTTTCCAAATAATTGTGACATTGTTTTTAGTAAATGACACAAATATCAAAATATAACATTAAGTTAAGTGTAATTTTACTTTTATTTCGCTTTTAAACTTGGTACCCAACTACATTCACTCATTTCACTTAAAGCATTGACTTCGCATATACCGGTAGGATTGACTTCACTCATATACATTGACTTCACTCATATCATTGACTTCACTCATATCATTGACTTCACTCATAGCATTTACTTCACAGATAGCATTGATTTCACCGATAGCATTTACTTTACTTATAGCAATGACTTTACTAATAGCATTGACTTCACTTATAGAATTGACTTCACTGATAGCATTGACTTCACTGATAGCATTGACTTCACTGATAGCATTGACTTCACTCATAGCATTTACTTCACAGATAGCATTGATTTCACCGATAGCATTGACTTTACTTATAGCATTGACTTTACTAATAGCATTGACTTCACTGAAATCATTGACTTCACTGATAGCATTTACTTCACAGATAGCATTGATTTCACCGATAGCATTGACTTTACTTATAGCATTGACTTTACTAATAGCATTGACTTCACTGAAATCATTGACTTCACTGATAGCATTGACTTCACTGACAGCAGAGTTTTGGTAGAACCAATTGCCAATCCAGCTTTTAAGTGAGAAATATATTGGACTCGAATGAGAATGATTAGTTTTTCTCATTAATAATCCATTGATTTTTGTCAGAAATCCACATTGATCAAGAGTATCAAATAATAATCTTAATTGACCATTATGACAAATCTCAGCTGAGTATATCTACTTAAAGGTGCTAGAGTCTTATAACATTATATTTGGAATATCTATCGTTTGCTACATTCTTTTTACCTAAAGCTTCAGTTTTACTCACTGATCAGTACTCAAGTGAATTTGAAGTAGGAATGGCAACAATTTTGGCATAAGAAGCAGTTTCTTTGAAGAGACTGGAATTTCGTTTCATTATGAAAAATATTTATGACATGTGCCATGAGATGCACCACATATTGTTCTTAGGGCTTGGGGATACATATTCCCTAATATTTGTGATTGTTTAGATTTTTATTGATCATTAATGTACAAAGAAAGTCAAATATCAGAAAGATATAAGACCTATAAGTCACATTGGGAGGTCATATATATTTCTAATGCTCCATGGCAAAACATCATTTCAAACCTTACAATGATATTAGGTCACACTTTTCCTTTTTTATCAGTGAATATACATAAATTGCTTTATAAACATTGTTACCTAAATATCAGGGGTAGAACCAGACACTTTTAAAAGGGGATAACCCAGCTATTTTATCTTACCGTTAAATTTTACAAAATTCCAAATGTAGAGGGTTGAAGAATCTGAACTCCCTTTCTGTATAGATACTGTATATTGTATAATTTATATATTATTTAATCTATTCACTTTCCTAATTTGTTTTCATACAATGGTAACTTGAACATACGCTCGTGTTTACGTTGTCAATTCATTATTAGTTCATTCAATTGTCATACACAGTGCAATAACATAATACCCAGTAACATTTATTACAAGTACTTTGATCAATATGATAATGGAACATGAAGAGAATATCAATTTTCTACGACCGAAAACATCTGTCCTAAGGAAATGACAGTGTTAACAGAATGCTGGTTAGATTATTCTCAGTACATGAAAGAAAATAGCTGAGTTTGCTTGCTGCATGGCAAACAATCAGTTAAATTAACCCTGCTTCTGCTAATTTTTTTCTATTCTGCATGACCGATTCCTGTTCGTGTTTACATAGTAAAGGGGTTAGAATTTTACTATAAATATGTTGTGTTATTCACAATAGATAGGCTGACATTGTTACATAGTTATATATGACGTTTGTAAATTTGTTTTTATTAAAGACATCCATAAAGACGTCAGCGAGGCATGCATGATATCAATGGTGGGGTTATCTATCATTATAGCTCTAACAGAAAACCTCCACTCAAATGACAAGTCCCTTGTATACATGTGTCCTATGTATCCTGACTTACAACTTGAAAACCCACAGAACCCACTTCCCCTTGAATTGAAATTGTCTCCTGCACTCCCATAATTCCTGACTCAGAACATTCATATTTTATAAAAAAAACTAATCTCCTATTTTCAAGTGTAAAGTTGTATATAGACTAACTTTTAGTCTCAGTAGTATTTTGATATTTTTGGCAATATCTTTTTAGCAAATCATGTATTATAACAAAATGGAGCCCAGAAGATGCTTTAACTTCAGAAGCTGAGTGATCTAGACTTGCTATAATTTTCTAGACTGGGTTGGTCATCAATTAAATATTTTTGCTTTAGGGTCTGGATGACAGACTAAGTTGTATATGAACTCACAGTCAGAGCGTTTCCCTCTGTGCTGTTGAATATACTATCAGTGTATGAAATAAGACCCGTTCGACAGCCCGAAATGGGTAACATCTGGTCTGGGCTGGTAACTTTTTAATGTTTTTGTTGAATTTGACCATGAAATTGAGTAAAATCACAATGCCTTTGCCATGATTCAGTAGTCAAAATGATGATTTTAGAACAGCGCCGCTGATTGCACAACTAACTCCAATCAGGCATCTCTCATTCTACGCCACAAACTTGGCGATTCAGAACAGAGGTTTGATCAACATTTCATGACTTGATCTGCCTCTGTCGGGAGAGAATGTGGACCATAGCGCTTTACTAATTTTTTCTCTTTTTTTTTAACATTGAGAGCAGCTCACATTTTTACCATATTTTCAACAATTCCATTTGCTTTATTATACCAACGGGTTGTTGCACAAACAATCTGAACACTAAGCTTCACATTAGTGACAAATATTAACATTGCACTAAGGCTAACTTAGTGGCTTATAGTCACCATAGTGTTTTGTGTAACATGGCACTAGGTATGTACCAAGTCTCTTTAACATCCTAATGATTTCTTGAAGAAACTTCCCATATATCTGGCATTTATCAGTTATATGAAATGTGTTTAAAAGTTCACAAAACACATTGAAATCTCCAAGTTGAATTTTTTTTAACATGTACATTAGACAGATACATTTGACTGATTCACAAAGTAAATAACAGAAGTAATCTCAGGAAGCAATATACACCGGTATGTCACAGTATTTGAAAGATGACCATTTATGAACATTTTCTTCCTATGGCATCAATAATTGGGTTTCAGAGCCTTAATGCATTCCTAGTAACAAATTTCTGTAGGCTATACATATTTTTCTTGAAACTTTAGAAAATGTTATGAAAATTTTCTTTTCTTATTGGCATTGGTAGACGTTTGGCTCTTCTTAATAAATTTTAGAATTGAAAATAAGCTATCATTGCATGGAGCGCTTGCCATAATTATGTTCAAGCAAGATTGATTAGTTTGGTTATTTTGGAACTCATCAATTAATGTATGTGACACTTTGTTTTGCTAACTACATTATTAACTGAATAAATAGAATTTAATGGGTAATATAAACCTATTGTTTGCGCAATTTTCTAGGATTGGTATTAATTAAAAGGTACTAATCATTTATATTCATTTATAACTTTAAGCCTGTTACCAATTGCAAGAAAATATTTTCAATAAAAACGGAAGCTTTTTAACTAATGTGACATGTTTGGTAAAGCTACACAAATTAATTTCCCTGTCTCAAATGATATGTACACTTAATTGGCCGTCTACAGTTTCTGCTTGATAATTTTTTATGATTTGACCCTTAGAAGATTATATATTTGGCATAAACAAATATGATACAAGCTGTTAGCAAAAAATATTATTAAAAATTGTACAGTCCCTTTTAGACAACAATCTGTGTTAAAACCTTGTCCCGATCAGCTGAATTATCATGCAGTGCCAATGCACTTTAAACCAATAGCATGTTATTCATTGTTGCCAGACGAGAGATCGTTGATAACATTATCAAATCTATAAACTAAACTGTTACCAAACATCTGTTACCTTGTTGTTGTGGAAAGTGTAACGTTGTAATATTGTCAAATACGCTTGCAATATGTTGAAGTAGAATAACAACATTATAACACATTCAATTTAATCATACCTTGTTTATAATACGAATACTTAACTATACTAACTAAATACTATTCAAATACTTAAAACAGATTTTAATCATAAGCTTTTGGAAAAAGATTTAATTACATACATTTGATATCATATGATTGATACGGATTGGATATTTTTAAAGATTTTTAAAATAATTTTATGTTAATTAATAAAATTTGCATGTTTATTTCAATGGAACACAGGTGTGAGTTATGATTAACCACATTACTTGTCCTCAGTGCAAATAGTTAACATATTTTAAAACATATATCATAACTAACATTGTTGACAAATCAAAATGAATATTTAATGTATAATATTTCAACCATTCTCTATTATTTATCTTGATAAATTACTATTCAAAATGAAGAATCATGTCATTAAAATGACTATTACCTATTCACTAAGGACAATATGAATTTTCCCATTGTTTGTTTGAAGAGGGTGTCTGATCTATATATATATATATAAAGTCATTAAGAATGTTAATTATGTGTATAATCTCTAATGTTGAATGTTGTTCATGAATAAAAATTTATTGTATTCCCGTCTTAAACCAATGTAAGTAAACCAAGCCTCAATAATACAGGCTACACTCGCTATTTCTTAACTAAGAAATCGAAAATATCGGCCCCCACTTTTGTAACAGGTTGACCCCCCAAAATCATATAATTGCCATATTGAATTCTACTTGTGAGATTTGATTAATTAACAAAGATAAATAGCCCATTTACGTTTATATGAAAAACAATGTATGATGAGAATCACGGAGTGGCGTTTTAACTACTTATATTTGGATTTGTGCGATAAAAAAGCTCACGTTAGATATTATTGAAGATTACTGATCTTGCTAAAAGTGAATTATCCTGAGTAGACAGAAAAGCTGCGGTTTGTCCGTACAGCGGGGAGCATCTATTCTAAAGGCTATTTGTAGCCCCTATTTTTGGATCGACTTAAATCAGAATAGCTTGAAGACAACAACGCATTATGCTACATCTGACATTGTCTCGCCTCCAAAGAAATTGATTACTGCGTTAAATGTGCATTTAGATACTGGATCCAGAGTGAAGGACATCTCGGTCAAACCCTTTACTTGGAAGACAGACAGGAAGACAGACAGACAGACAGATTTTATTCAGTATAAGGCCTTAGGCCCAAAACAGTACTCTTGATGATAGAAAAGTATGTGAAGGTAGAATAAGTATTCAAGATTTTAAGGATTTCTAATTCTTAATTAACAAAATTACAATGTTTATGTGTGGAATCTTTTACAATTGAAATGGTTATGCTGAAAATGAAGAGAGAAGTTGTATATCCTGAAATCGTGTGCTTGATTTCCAACACAGCTTATGGAAGACCACTTTTATAGTAGAAGGTATAGATACAGATCTAAATATAGTTATTGTTAAAGTCCTCGTCCTTGTTGTGGTGTTTATCTACCTGTATCATCATTTCTAGTTAATTGTTTTTAATAGAATAAATTAAGTGCTAATAAATTATATACATTTTAGTTGATCACTAGTATTTTGTTTATGAAAAATGTTACACGTTATCTCATTTATATATTTCATCATATTTGCCAGGTATTGGTTTTGTACATGTATAGGTTTGGTAAAGATCTTGTATCATGTGTCATGTTTTGACGCAGCTAATTTATATTTATCTGTATAAACATTTTTGGTTGATTATTTGAAATTAAATTTAATTTAGTGCTATAATTATGCTGCTGATTAAAAAATGAATAAATTTGAAAAGACAACCATGTTATCAGCTTTATTCAGTAACTATCATATATCATATCATATAGTTAATCCATACATTAACAGAATAATGACCAAAATTGTTATCTTCCAGCCTCATGATGGGTCTACACGTGGTTCAAGTCCAGTGACGATGATTTCTGTAAATGAGAGTGGAAAATCTTCCTCAAAACAACGTCGGACACCAAGCCCAGTTCGTAAAGTCAGATCCGAGATGCAGAAATCTGCGGCCAGTGATCCTACTCTAAACCAGATTCCTAGAGGGAGCCCAACACCCGGATTTCGTCCACGTAGCCTCACTTTCAGTTTTACAAACAGATATAGGTCGAGGAGACGACGTATGTCACTTGGATGTAAAACATCGGACAACAAAAGTAGTTCCATCACACATTCAACGCAGCTCTCATTTCTTGACTTTGTGGACTTGTTCAAAGCTTTTGGTTTGAGATGCAGAAAAGACTTGAAAGAATTGTTCGAACAGTTTGCAGTGACGAAACCGACCGGTGGAGACATACCCCTAACTGTGAAACCACATCCGTACATTCCAAACGACAAGGATATGTGTGAGTACAAATATCATGTGTATCATGTTTGATTTGGCTGAGTTTAATTTATTTCATGAAGATTTTGATCAAATGATATTGATTTGCGGATCACATGAACTTAAATGTATTAAACATTTGCTAACTATGGTCAAACATTCAAATAGTTTTAATGTGGTTTTTTTCAAGTATAACAAGAATTGTCATGTTATTTTGAAATTGAATAAGAGTATAAATTTGATCAGAGAGTAAATCAAAATGTTTAAGGGGAAGAATTATTATTTCTCTACATGGTGTAAACAGGTAGCTTTTAAAAAGGCAAACTATTTTATTGAAATCAAATAGATCACTCATGCCTCAGTGTGCTCCTGATCTGAGAAATGCTCTATTGGGGGCATGTCAGGTGCTTGATCTGTGTTTACCAGTCAGAAGCCTGTTGAAATTATAAACTCATGTTGATTGCCTACAAGCCATTGGTTTAACAAGACCTCAATTGATAAAAACTCAGATATGAAAGTGAACGTGCAAGATAAGGTCTACTGATTTCAAATTAGATTGGAGTAAAATAATTACCTGATTGAAACCACTCAAATAGCAGTCAGAGCAAGCTTAAATTTTATTTCAATGGAACAAACGTTCCTTTGAGTACTAAAAATCTTTAATGATAATCTTATGATCCAGGTGTCATCACCCGCAACAACACCCTAGATCTGACCCAAGACAACCAACAGAGGAGGACAATATGCGATGCCTTGGCTGTTTCCAGTATTATCTCAAACTTTGCTGGGGTGGAGACAGCGCCAACCAAGTACATGGGTCTGCAAGAGTTTCGCCAGTTCTTGGAGGACTACCAGGAAGAACAGTACACCGATGATGAGATGTCGGCGCTAATCCAACGTCATGAACCTGACTCTATGCTCAGAGAAAGGTCGTGCCTTTCCTTCGAGGGATTTGCAAAGTTTCTCATGGACAAAGATAACTACGCCTACTTGCCGGAGAAGACAAAGCCAAATGATGTAAGAATTTCTTATATTTCATGCTTGCTGATAATGGCTGAAATACTACCCTAGCGATGCTTAACAACTCACTCACTCGCTCATATTACCAGTATTTCATGACACCACAGTCAGGGTTGAGAAGATAGACAATCGCCAGCCATTTTGAAATGGCTAGCATGATAAAATGACTTTTTAGTTTTTGAACTATGATTAAGACTTTTTGACATTGCAAGTGTTTGAGAAAGGCATGAAACTGCTAGATCAAGTGTACGAGGAAAATCTCATATGGTATAGTAACTCAAACATTTATTCTACTGATGATATCACTTGTGTCATAAAATCATATCAAATCGAACATCTTTTCTGCTGAAAATAATGTAGTTTTTTCTATGAATACAACAAATTTTACCACTTGTGTCATGATAACCATATGACATGGGAATTTGTAGTTATATTTCTGCTGAAAATACAAATGTATTTCTAGATAAACAACAAATTTTAAAACTTGTGTCATAAAAACAATATGACATGGTAACTCATATAATATTTTTCATGATATGAAATGTATTGTTACAGGACATGGACCAGCCCCTGCCCCACTACTACATCGCATCCTCTCACAACACGTATCTCACCGGACACCAGCTCAAGGGCGAATCATCCGTCGATCTCTACAGCCAGGTATGTAACAGATTTTAACTTAACCTCAATAATGCTCGCTACACTCCCATATTGAGACTAGATAGATGCAGTAAATGGTAGCGTCAGCCTACCTTTCGGAGACCTTTGACCCTCCAATCAAACTTGAGATGGCCAAATGGATTTATCAAATCACAAAGCGGCTTCTATTTGTAAATTGGAATGCTATTTGCAAATGAAGATCTCATCAAGCCGAAATAGTCTGCATTCGCACATAACATTCTTTTTTCAAACTAATACTAATAGTATGATTGGATGACTCCATTCCACCAACTCACCTTTCATTGGAGGGTGATTGGTTCGTCTAAAGGTCGGCTGACCTGTTCCTGTATCTAGCTAGACTCAATATGAGAATGTAGCGAGTTTATTGCGGCAAGGTTTACTTAGACTGATAACAACATTAACAGCTCTTTTTGCATGTTTCGATTTTATTGTATCTATTTGTGTTATTTTTGTGATTGTCATTTTTCATTATTCATCATTTACATTTGTCAGTTTTGAACCTCAATATCTTTTCAATAGGAATTCATTAAGTATAATCAGTCCTAATATCAGTCCAAAATTATCACATTACTTATCATTTATAGATTATCAGAATTATAAACTCCTTGCAGGTGCTTCTGATGGGATGTCGGTGTGTGGAGCTTGACTGTTGGGACGGTGATGACGGAGCTCCAATCATTTATCATGGTCACACGCTCACCACAAAGATCTCCTTCAAGGTAAGCTTATGATTAAACATCAGGAAAACAAAGCAATATGGAATTGTATCGAGTCTGGAAGATATTTTCACTTGATTTTAATGAAATTGACAATTAAAACTTTTGTTAACCTCAGCAAGCTTTGTGTGATTGTAATTGTTTCACATACCGTAAATGAGCTAGGATATACTCACCGATCTGATAGTGCTAATTTAGGGTAATAAGAGGGCATTGTATGGATGTTTTCATCCTCGAACCTGTAACATTTATCATTTATTAATTATCAAGTGTATTGCAGTTATACGATATTTGTTGCCTGGGAGAATATGTAGCAAGTTAGTTAGCAATTAGAAAAAGTAAGCCACTATAGGAAAAATGGCTAATATGAGACTAAATAGGCCAAATTGATATGATGTGAATTGTTCCTGAACTATTTATGAAGGCTTAGCATGTGGAAGTATTTTTCAAATTATGAGCATTCTAGGTCTTGTACTTTAATTTCAAGACAGTTTTATTTTTGAAATTTTCCAGAAAATTAGTCTTCTTTTTAGAACATTTTTGCTCTTTAATCTGTCAAGAGCATTTTTGCTCCTTAATTTTAGAAAACATTGTACTTATGTCAACTCTTTCCACAACCTCCTATAAGGGGGTCACCTCATATCTGAGATATATGATTTTGGCAGCAATTTAAGGGGCTGAGAAAAGGGGTAGCCTTATGCACAAGGTCACCTTACAGATTAAAATATATGATAAATCAAAAGCAACTGTATAATGAAACACTGTTTTCTCTTGTCCAGGGTGTAGTTGAAGCAATCAACCGCAGCGCCTTCATCACGTCCCCCTACCCGGTCATCTTGTCTATAGAGAACCACTGCTCCCTGCCTCAGCAACAGAAGATGGCACAGATCTTCACGGTCAGTTTGAAAACCAGGAGAATATCTTTTAGTGCCACAGAAGTTTATGAATGTGACAAAATGATTAATATTTGTGATGGTACCTTAAATCGAGTTAAATTTTAGACATCTAATTGAATATTTATTTCAAAAGAAGTATGTATTTTGGTGCCAGATTTTAAATCTTACAAATAATGTTTTTGTCTCATAACTTAATGACACATTAAACTAATCAATCTTGAAAAACAAATTCACTGTGTTGTATAATATATAACAAAAAACTGTCAAAGTCATTATTATTTATTCTTAAAATTGAAAGGAATTATTGAAATTCAACAAAACGTTTATCTTTCAGAGTGTCTTCGGGGACAAACTGGTCACCAAGTTCTTGTTTGAGTCTGATTTCTGTGACGATCCTCAGCTTCCTTCACCAAACCAGCTCAAGTATAAGATCCTCATCAAGAACAAGAAGATCAGAGACCCAGACACAGTCTCCGCCATCAAGAAGGTAGGATACTCCCCACGGTGTTAAGATTATTCAGCGACTCTCTTATTTCCTACAAATTGGGGAGTGTTTTTTTGACAAGCAGTCTAATTACATCAACTGTTGTCAGAGGTAAAATATTCAAAATATTGACTCTACTGCGACACAAACTTGTTGCAGTTGACGATTTCTCTTCTGCACAGTCTGACAACAGTCTACACAGGTGCATGTTATGTTACCAGTTAAGTAGAGATGAACCCTTACCATTAGCAGGGCAATCATGTTGAGGGAATGGTTCACAAAAGTAGCTTATCAGACAGACAGTCAGAATATTTTATTTCTCAGCCATCTCTAGCTACTTCCATGAAAGTCTTTTGTCGGATCTTAATGTGATTTATTAACTGAGCTTAGCTCAGATCATGCAAATATACTGGCTGTTGACCATTGTGGACCATTCAAGTATGATCTAATATAATATAAGACTAAGTATAATCAATATTTAAAATATTTTTCTTAAGATTATTTTGATGAGACTGACCCTTTTATGCTAATTTTTTTTTTTTAATGTTCGTGTTAATAATAGTAAAACACTTGTCTTAGTAAAGATCAATACGCAAACTTTGGTCAATAAGGAAGATTACTATTATGGATAATCAACTTCTTTATTTTGTGAAAGCTACGTTTTGAAATAGATTCTAATATCGTCAAGAAAGTGACAACGACATTAGAATTAATGTCACAACGTCACTTTCACAGAATAAAGAAGTTGATTATCCATAAAAATAGTCTTCCTTATTGCTTGTCACACCAACTTCTAGAATGCCAAAATGAAAGAAAGTAAGCAAAACTTTGTTTAACCAATCCTTTCAATTGTTGTAGCTACCTGTCCAGTCACGTACATCCAGCATGGCTTCATCAGAGAGTACCTCCATCAATGACTTTGAAGATGATGATGATGAAGATGAAGATGAGGATGATGTGACTGATGGTTAGTCATCTGAAATTATACTTTTATTAGGAGAAATCATATTTGAATGCAAACTTTAGAAATAAGATTTTATACTTTAATTATCTAAAATTTCACAAATCTAAATATTAAAAAGAAAATCTAAATCAACCACAGCAAAACATATTCTAGAAGGATTGTAATCTTTCTCACAAATGATTTATTGACTTTGAAAGTGTACAATATCTATTGAATATATAATAAAACTGTATATATTTCAGCTGTGAAGGAGATGAGACAATCTGTGGACAGTCAAGACAGTCCGACCCCTGAAACAGATGACAAGAGTAAACTGTCTTCTCGCCAGAGAGTCGATTCGTTTGGAGAACTGACACAGAGGTATATTCTTATTTATGTTTCTATTTTGATTTTTTAAACCTTAAAATTAGTTGAAGATTTCCCTTTTGATGAAAGTTTTTTGTTAAGATATAAATGTAGAGAGGGATTAATAACTACCGGTAGAAATATTGCCATGTGTTAGAGATTCATGGTATGGCAGCAACTGTGGGGCTAAAAAAGGGGGTGACCTTATACTCCAATTCATCTATAACCCATAATATATGGTGCACCAAATGTTTATTACAATTAAAAATAAGTAAAAATTCAGCCAAATTAATTTATTGCCTTTTCATATAAATTGTCTCAAAAATGAAAGACAAGAAGAAAATCTTGATATAACTCTGCATGCGGATATTGACTCAGTATTTTCAACAGAAATGTTACCACAATTGATAGACAACACTCTGGGTCGTTCAGTGAGAAGACGAGACCTAAATCTCACCCGGAACTCGACTGGCACTTCGATGATGATATCCACGAGCTGAAAACGCCCCCCAAGGTCAAGACGAAGAAAACAAGCCAAATTGCCAAAGAGTTGTCCGATCTTGTTGTCTACACACAAGCTGTCAAGTTCAGAGGTAATTTCTTTAGATATTTTATTGCAGAACGATTTTGTTGTAAGACCTTAAGCCAGAAAAACTTTTAATTGCTCAGGTGAAGATTTTTTTGTTTAGAACTTTATTAAATGGACAATATGTTATATGAAATGCTCACATGAATCTTAAAAATCAATTTCTTAAAATATCATATTTTTAAGGAACAATATGTATAAGTCTAAAATTAAACTAAGATAATCAGAATAAATAAAAAAAAATTTATTCCATCATACCAGGTGTGTTCCTAAATCAAGAAAAAACAAACTCTGAAACAGAAAAAAGTGCCTTTTAATGTTAATTTTCATGTAATTATTATCTCTCAAGACAATACAGTATATAAGTATGTATAGTATACATAAGTCTAGATATATATAAGTCTAATATTTATATCAAATACTGAAATTAGATTTGTTGGAAATTTAAGTTACCTGTATACTCAAATATGTTTATGAATAAATGTTCTTAAATGTTCTTTTCCCCAGGTTTGTCCCTAAGTCCGAACACATCCCTGAAACAGAAGAAAGGACCGACACGGAAGGGAATCCTCGTTAGTGGCCTAGGTAACAGTCCTAGTACACCCACTCTCATTACCTCAAGTAAGATTAATCAATTAACAAAACTAATTAGACAGTCTGCGTCTTATCCCTTAGAAATGGTATGTGATCCATTCCACACCATCCACCATCTGTGATCATCCGTCATGTTCATTTGCACCATCCGTCATGATCATTTGCATGTATTCTTGTCTTGACATTCTTATCTTGATGTTGTATTGATCCTGTTGAACGCTATTTAGAGGTTCCTGCTTGATAGTCTGTGACCCTTGATATTTCCACCTGCATCAGCACTTTTGAATCAGCATAGCTCCTGCTGAATTAGAAAGGATGTATGTTCAATGCTCTTCACTATATATCACCCCTGGGAGTTTTCAACAGGAAATATGTAATGAAATACCTGCCCTTGATTTGACCTTGCCAATGATACTGCTGCATTGACTGTACCTGCAATCTTCTCAGGACATTAATGCTGAGGAATATATGGATGACAACTTCTTGGTTCATTGTATGCAACGTTTAGACACAAATTCTTGTGTTGTTCTCAAAGAAGTTCTCAGGACATATTTTACAACATCTTTCGGTCTTTTATTGAGAAAATGAGCCTGCAATTCCAAGCCTTGAGCTCAAAGTTTTTTGTTCTCAACCTATTCTATCACAAGTACGGTACCTAGGCATGTGCCAAAACCATCGTGTGAAAAAAAAAAATAATTAAATTTTGGTCACTATTTCATGTCAAGACCATCTCATGGTTATTGATTTTAACAAAGCACTTGTGTGAGTAATTACAAATATTTTCATGATGAAAAATCCCAGAGGTGATAGTGTTTTCCCCCTGCTAAGTGAACTTTTATTTTTACAAAATTAATTGCACATCATAAAACCCTTTCAACATTCCTGGATGTGTCTCTGCCATGGTGTGTCTCATGTCTCTTTTTCTCAAGTCTCCGGGGAGTACACAGAAAAAGAAACAAGGTCGCTTTTTTTCATTTAGCTATTCCTGTTCTTTTTATTATGCATGGGCCTAAAATGTCAATAAATGTCATTAGCTTGATAAGTGTCTAAAATGCTATTGAATGACGACTGTTGAAGGCAAAAAAGCATTTTAACTTTGAAATTAAAATGCATGCATTTTGCCTTATATTCTGATCATCTGCTTTACTATGCTTGCAATTATAAAACTTTGTTGTATATGACATTGCGCTTTTAAAATTTTATCAGCTTTGTTGTTTGCTAAATTAAGATGAATTCAACTTCTTTTAAAAATATTTCTTATTCTTTCCACTCACCACTCACAACCAAATCATCTTTTAACTAAAACTAAAATTCATGTGATTAGACAAATTCTCTAGCAAAGTATAACCAATGCCAGCCCTATCATTAAGGCAAAGAACACAGCAGTAAGGTTTAAAGGCACCACTCGAGCGGCTTTCATCCGCCATTTTGAAAGGTTAGCATTGCAAGAAAACAAATGTGCTGTAATATGCTTATTCATTAACAAAATTAAGTAATAACTACTTGAATCATAGAAGAGAAGCATATTTACAAATAATTCATAATAAAAGTTATCAGCTGCTATAGCATTTTGTCGTTGTAGTGCATTCCACGATCGTAGTTACGATGATTGGCTTCATTTCACAATGTTTTTATGTTTGAGCGATACACTTTATTTTTTGTTAAATTGTCAAATCTTTAACAACTAAAATGCTTATCTCATAAACATTTATGAAATTAAGTGTGAAATTATCATGTAAAAATCATATAGAATTGTAAACAGGAAAGTCTTCCTGAATTTCGTTTCCACAAAAAATACCCCGCTCGAATGGTCCCTTTAAGTAAGCCAATGATGGAAACTAACACAAGTTATGCCTTGCTAGGGAATTAGAATGCATTCATTTGCAAAAAGGTTTTTGCCTTACTTGTGACTAATTGAATTAATTTCATATTTCAGATGAAAAACCAGATCAGCTGATTTTGACACCAGTTCCTCGTATCAAGAAAGGGGACGGAACTCCAGCCTGTTATCTTGTGTCCTCACTCAATGAAAACAAGGCCAAACAACTGTGTCGCAGAAATCCTCTCGGAGTTATCAAATATCCTTTCAAGATAATAATACATGTACCTTAATAAACGCTTTTTCTATATTCAAACAAATATCCTTCCATGATAATGATTATGATGAAGATGATGCTCAACAGAAAAAGGTCGTAACAAATAGATGTACATCATTTGAAGTTGATTTTGATTATTGACTTTGATTTTGCAGCTGAGGTTATAAACAGAATATTATAATCGTGCTGATGACATACTATGTCTAAGACAATTGTGCCTAAATATCAGTATATGCCTGGCTCACGCTCAGGGAAAAATTCTGAATTTAAACCACTCATGTCATAAATATTGTACGTGAAGGACCCTCTTCAAAAAGCCTCTAATTATGATATTTTGGTCAGATAGGGAATCACTGTTAATTTCAGTTGTATAAGTAGATATTGCTCAGTTTGTAGTGGTCTTTACCTACTTTCTTCAATATAACTCTATATTGGGGCTATATAATTTCAATGAATAATACTTATAATATAAACAAAACAATGATGAAATGATACTGGTAGATAAAAAACAACTCTTTTATTAAAATCATTACAATGTAACAAAAAATGGCTAACTTTTGACAGCTTATTTCCTTAACGGACTCACCCATACAGAAAGGCAATTGATGCGAACCTACCCTGCAGGAATGAGAATAGACTCTTCCAACTTTAACCCTGTCATCTTTTGGGCCTTTGGGATACAGATGGTAGCACTCAACTACCAAACAGAAGGTAGGAACTGAACCAGCATAGAGGTAGTTTGAATTCTAGTTGATCCACAAAGGTTATGTAGTTGATACAAAGACTGCTACAAGCCTTGTCAAGGTTTAGAAATATGAAAATAACTTTCCTGACAATTTCAGTGTATGAAATGTGCTTGAATAATTTGTAGGTTTGAATGGCCAAGTTAATGAATGAATGATATATTTGAAAGGCCATATTCCATACACTGACAGTTGTTGATGTTTGGTCAAACAAAAATTAACATCATAGAAGTAAAGTACGCCAATGAGTTTTGAAAACAATGCTGGCAATATGTGATTGACTCTTAGAATATGTGAAACCAAATCAAAACTTTGAAATGAAACCAATGTCTCTTGGGTCATTTTATGAATGCTTCAAACACCTTGAAATTAATACTCAAGTTGATAACAAGACTGATCTGATGTGACATCATGTTGACAGATACTGCGATGGCGCTGAACACGGCCATGTTTGAAGCTAACGCTCACCGAGGGTACATCCTCAAACCACCAGTGATGTGGGCCAAGAACCACATGATGTACAACCGCTTCAACCCCTGGGACAAGGAGTTCGATGGGCTCCACGCAACCATCCTCACTCTACACGTTAGTATAATGTGCCTGCTTATATCAGCGTATGAAATAGTTTGGAAACCTAGCTTGTTCTGAAAATAAGTTGTCAATTCCTTAGGAAAAAATTGAAAAGGTAACAGTTCTGACCAAAAAGTAGCCAGTCCTGGTAAAAAGTAGCCATTACAAGGACTGGCTGACAGTCTATACTTTTAACTATGCTTATGTACTCATGAAAATAAGTTAATGACAACCTGATTTTCAATTTTTAGATACTATACAGTTGCTGTATGCAACAATACTAATTCCATTGTATTAGGTATTTTTGATAAAATATGATCTGATGGTTTGTAAAGGGATTTGATAATTAAAACTGTTTTAAGGAGTATATATAGTGAACAAATCCGACAAATATCTTACATCCTTAAGAATGGTAACCTCTTTTTTTCATCAAAACATGAAGATTTTTATGTTGCAAATTTCTTTTGAAAAACTGTTGTAAAAGCAACCAAGGAGTTTTTGTTAAGTAAAAAAAATATGAATATCAAAAGTCTTTGGATTGGTCAGATAATATAGAGCATATAGATATAACAAAGATAAAATAGTAGCAGTACAGACCTGGGGGTATGAACATATATTTTGAATTGAATGTAAACCAAATTTGACGAATGTTGATTATCGTAAAGGTTTATTACTAATCACATAATTTTCTTCTCCAGATCATCTCTGGTCAGTATGTGTGTCCAAACCACACGGCAAGCACACAAGTGGAGGTTGAAATCATCGGGATACCAGTTGACTGCGCCAAACAAAAGACAAAAGTCATCCCCAAAAATGCACTGAATCCAATTTGGAATGATGTATTCACTTTTCAGGTAACTTTTGCAAGTTTTTTTATTTCAATATCATTTGTCTTAATAATAAATGATAGGTTTTTTTTTCTTTAATATACAGATGAGAACATCTTTATAACTTCCTTGTTTCTTTGAGTGGAACTGCCTTGAGAAACCCTTTT
The DNA here is from genome assembly GCA_916613615.1 of Steromphala cineraria. Lineage (NCBI taxonomy): Eukaryota > Metazoa > Mollusca > Gastropoda > Trochida > Trochidae > Steromphala > Steromphala cineraria. The sequence goes on from OU744731.1 coordinate 23,490,121, forward strand.
GGCAAACATTTTCCTATTTGTCACATGACAAGCAATTTCATTGCACTGAGGGGTCATAGGTTTTTGCACCAGATAAGTTTGCCCTTGTTGGTAAATGAGAAAATCATCTCCTGCACAATATAAACAATGAACCCTGTGTGTGTTTCTGTCAATTCATTGTTAATTCAAATTGAGTATCCGTTTATTTACTGGACAAAAATATTTAGGCATATGTGAACATTTCAAATTATGAATATTAATATATATATTCGTTGCCAACCTGATTATATTTTAATCATAAAAATACAATACACTGAACTTATATTGTCCAGAATACAGTGGTTTTATTTCCTAAATGTAATTTTACTTTAAGCATGTTTTACAGGAATACATTCTTGGGTTGAAGTTTAATGTTAAAATGTTATATTTCAGGTGTTGTTTCCGGATCTGGCCTTCATCCGTTTTGTTGTCACGGATACCAACACCAGCCATCTTGTCTCACAGAAAATCATTCCCCTCAGGTACCTGCGACCAGGTGAGAGCGCATATTTAATGTTACTCCTGTCTAACTAACTCTCTCAAAATAGGCCTTATAGAATGAGTTGCAATGTTTTTAATTTTAATTTTAAATTTCAATAAAATAGATAAATATAAGTTAGTGTCTAATATAAATTTTTTAGAGGGTCAAACATCTCATTACTCAACCCAGTCCATAGTTGTAATAGATATGATCAATTATTACTGGCAGTCATTCTCGTGTGAACACCTTTTTACCATTTGAAAAAGGATATATAGATTTTCATTGTTAATCAAACAGTTTGGATTATTTAAGAACTGCTGCTTTTGAAAAATATACATTGTCTTTTATTAAGTAACATTTAATTATATTTAGTTAACCCTTTTCAACAAACAGGCCAGAAAACAGCTATTGAACATATTGTTGTCTGGTTTCTTAATGGTGAAAGGGTCAAAGACAATCAGCTTTAGTTTTTTTTAATGATGGTCAATGAACTGTATCTTTCAGGTTATCGTCATGTTCGTCTTCGAAATCCGTCCAATCAGCCGCTAGAGCTGGCCACGTTGTTTGTGTACTCGAAACACGAGGAGGAAACCATGGACCCATGTAACAGCATCGACGTCACGCAGACCACCGGCAAACGTATGTCGTTATTAGCGAAGGTCAAGGAACTCTCAGAGGTCGCACGTGCTGATCAGGTAAGGTCATGATCAATGATCTTCATGATGTTCTCATGCTGTATTTCCTGTATCATATGTGGATTTTCATGATTAAGCACCTTTGACTACGGTACTAGGTCATGGTTCAATGATGCTACTGTTATCCTGTATGGTGAGAAGTTCATATGGGGTAACATCCCCAAATAAATTCAGGAAATATAAATTTATAGTCCAGTTCCATCCACCACTGCCATTAGTTTACCTTTGACTATTACTTTTTCCAACCAGAGCTTTCAGAGCTTAGCGTATTTTCTACATGATTTATAAAAGTTCATAATTTATGAGATTAAGCTGTCATGTGTTGTCTAATGACTATACTTTATCTTTGTTTTCTAGCTCATGAATTCAACTGGCACAAAACTCAAGCGACGCATGTTCTTCATCAGTGTGTTTGGAGTTACTGCCCCTGATGAGTATGTCATCCTCAAGGTCACTCAAGACACAACAGTCTATGATGCAATTGCCCAGGTATGTAAAAAGGTTCTTATGGGCGAGAAAATCTCTATAATCGGCCAAATTATTTTGTCCTCAATCCTCACAAGAAAAATATTTCTTTCAACTTTTTACACAGCATGATATATCCCATCCTTGGTAACTCACATAAGTAATCAGTTTCTTGGTTTAGCTTTACCTCTTTGGTCCAATTGTTACAGAGATTATGTGAACAGATGATTTTTATAGCAATTAAGACCAGAGAATGATAATACACTTGAACCTCAGGTAACCTGACATCCGGATCATCAGCTTTAAATCATCTGGATAACAAGTTGTCTTGATGACACCTGAAAATCTTCCGGATTGTGAGGTTGTCTGGTTGTCTTGATCAATAGATATAGATCAATAAAGATACCGTTACCATATTAGTTGCTCAATAACAACAATCATAAATGTCCCTACAGGCGCTGATGAAGGTAGGACGTATGGAGGAGCGGGTTGGAGACTTCGTGTTGGTGGAGGATGTTCAGAGCGGCTGGGAGAAGCGAGACCAGGACAAGGCCACGTGTCAGCGTATACTCGACATGTCGGAGAAGGTCCTGCAGGCACAGAACAAGTGGAAGGGGGCGGGACGCTTCATCCTGCGGGTTTTCAGCGATGTGAGTACTTTCGGTTCTTTAGCACAGGTATTTTAAATCTTATTTCTTGAAATTTTCTGAAACTTACAATAATTTATGCCAATCGTGATATCTACAGAGTGTCAATCATCTCATGGATCATCCCTTTTAAGTGTAGTAAAATGATGAATTATCAAGTATCAATAAAAACTGTTTGCGACCATTTTTGTGTAAAGACTTTTATTTTTTCGCCTGAGGGAAATTGATTGGCAAACTTGAACTGAACTTGGTAGGCTGTTAAGCACACTTTCTTAAGATACCCCAAAATTCCTTTAAAAAAACATGTCACTGTCCCTTTAAGGCACTTGTGGTTCAATAGTTGTGTATAGACTTATTTAATTTAGCTGCAAACCCAACTCTCGTGTAGGGTTGGCAGGTTTTTCCATAGGACAATGGTTTGAAGGATTCACCCTATTGATAAAAGATGTGTATTAGGAGAAAATCATGATCACTGCTCTAGATATACGAGGCCTTGTAGAGAAACAACAAATAATTCTGAAGTCATCTATTTCAGGACCCGAGTAGCAGGGCGTGGATGACCACAATGCTGAAAGACCAGAAGGTACTCTTCCATTCATTTCTTTTTCATGTTAATTATATGCGCTATAACCAGATTACAATTCATTTGTATCAAAAGAAGACTTTCAAAATCTGAAATGATGTCATCTTTCAAAGTTTTAAAGAAACGATTTTTATAGCATGAAGTGACACAGCCACAAAATCTGCCAAACAGAAGAAGTTGATCTGTGTTAAATTGTTATTTCTGTCCTTAATTAAAAAGTTAAAGAATATAAAACCAGTTTACTATTAAAATATTACTGATTGACGCTCCTGACACTCCTGACACTCCTGACACTCCTGACACTCCTGACACTCCTGACACTCCTGACACTCCTGACACTCCTGACACTCCTGACACTCCTGACACTCCTGACACTCCTGACGCTCCTGACGCTCCTGACGCTCCTGACACTCCTGACACTCCTGACACTCCTGACACTCCTGACACTCCTGACACTCCTGACACTCCTGACACTCCTGACACTCCTGACACTCCTGACACTCCTGACACTCCTGACACTCCTGACACTCCTGACACTCCTGACACTCTTGAATCAATCCACAGAGGAAGCAGGACCTGGAGACGGACATGACGGGGTGGGAGAGTGCGGAACACATGTTTGTGGTATGTGTCTACAATGTGTCCCCGGAACAGCCCTACACCGTCTTCAAGGCTCCGGTCATCAGCACAGCACAGGATATCATCACTCAGGTACAGTGATGGCCTTCATGTGATGGTCTTATCAAGACTGATTCAAAATTGAAAGGGACTTTCTTGTATCCTCGCGGGTGTAAGACCATCCTCAAACAAAAGATCATCCCCCATATTTCAGGGTTGAGTAGGTTGGGGTCATTCTCGGAGTATTGAACTTGTAAACTAAAAATACATTGTCAAAAGTGTCATTTGATATTTAAAAAGACCTGAACAACAGTTAAAGTTTTGATGTCAATTTTCAATGCAACTCACATCAATTATGTTCTTGGTTGGGGTCTCGCGGTTTAAAGCCCATCCCCCTATTTTCAAGATATTTGTTTGTCCCTGGTCTTATACCCACGAGGATACGGTAATACATAATATAGTACCCGAAAATCAAGCTCTATGTCACATTCAACAATATAGGGAACATCATACTGAAAGATTTGATGCAATTGGCAAAAGTGATATGGATACTTATTGAAATATATCACAAGTTATGTTTTACATATATATGAATCAGTATGATTATAACTCTATTTGGTTGATACTTGTTATTGAGAGAAATGTGATGGCTGCTATAGATTTGACAAGGAATAGCACATATATTCAAAAAGAACTAAATGAGATGTAAATCCACTCATGGACAAATTAGCATGGACATTGTCAGTTAAAGTCTCCACCTCATAAAACATGTTTACACAGAAAACTTATGCTTAGTTTAATTATAGTTTAATTATAACAGTAAATATATTCCAAATAAAGGAAAGGATTGGCTGGAAATGATCTCTTTTGTCTGTAGCTGTGCCCTAAAAAAATTAAAATTATCCCCAAGGTGACAATTAAATGACCAAATATGAATGATACACCAAAGGATTTTTCTTTGCTTATCTCATTCAAGTGAATATGTATTAGTTTAACTGCCATTTAAACATGCTAATTTGTTGTGTATACGAAACTTGGAATAAAAAGAAAAATAATTATAATGTCAAAACCATGTCCATTGTTTGTTTTAGGCGATGATGAAATCAAGACGCGACAACACTGACGACCCTCGGAATTATGTTCTTGTTGAAGAGTTAGAGATACCAAGTTCAAACGACAGCCAATCAGGGCTCACCAAGCGAAAAGGAAGTGAGAGATGTGAGAGTCGAATATTAGCTGATGACGAAAATGTGCATCACGTTCAGACCGAGTGGAAAACAAACGGAAGATTTGTTTTAGCTCATCGAGACTTCACTGAAGAAACTGGGGTAAATTGAAATAGAATATTGATTTTTAAAATAAAATACTTTTGGAATTTAAAAAAAAAAATTATTTCTTTTTCTGAAATTTAGTAGACTGGGATAGTAGATAACTGAAATATCCTTTAATTATTTAAGCCATTTCGAAATGATCCGATAAGGAATCAAAGTATATTGGTGTTTCATACTGCATCTATAAATGTAAATATACTTCCAGGAAAAACGTCGCAGCTTGCCTCTGCCAGTAAAGATTCTTCCCAAATCAGGGAGTTCCATTGCAAGAAGAATCGGTTCCAAGAAGGTTCACAAGCAACACCTGATGGAAAACAGGATAGCTCAACTGCCTCAGACTCCAGGTATGTTACATGGGGTGGACATGATGTCATTTCTGTCAAAAAGCGTAGTGAGATGGGTAACCCCAGGTGATGCCAAGGGCCAGTGCATGATCCACAGGAACCCGATATTGTAAATAAAATGTAGGTAAAACGTGGGTAAGAAAGACCCGTCCCCTCTATAAATAGAGTAAAGGAATAAAGGCATCCATCTTGCCGATCTCGACTTGCTTCCGAGTTAAGTCAAAATTATCGCTTCAAATTGGTGACATCTTATACACATACGCAAGAACCTCTCAGTTATACATTTCTCCGCAAAACTTCGCTTATTTCCAACACATGTCACCCTTCAAATAACTTTTATATCTATTTAAATTCGCAAAACGACCGCAGAAACCTCTGGGGTGAACGTTACTCCGCACCAAATGCCCCCCGAGCGATCTGATTGGTCCGTCAGGCGAATTTATTTTAAGCATTGCTTAACAAACAAAACGGCGTGGTTTGGACAATGCAATGTTTCGGAAATGATTTCGCTATCAATTTCTGATCAGAAGAGTGCTTTATCTTTAGTACAAATAACACATTCTGTTGTTATCATTGGACAGGCACCTGCAATACTGTCTTGTTTGTTTACGTAACAATTGAAAGAAAGTGTCAATGGATATGTCAAAACTCTTCTTGCTCAGTGATGAGAAGAAACATATGAGTGATTTTCCATAGTTAATTATCTAAATATTAATGTCAAATATCTAATTATTATTTTCTGAAGTTTTATTCTCATATTGGTGGGTTTTTTCAGTTTTCAGTGTCATGTACAACAACATCCTCGATCATTAAAATCTTTTTTCAATACGTTTATCCAGGGAAGTATAATAAGTGTTATAAGATCCCTGGTTTATCAATAGGCTGTTAATTCTGAAATAATGTTAAATTAACATTCACAAAACAAATTTGTCTGAAAAGTATTTATAATTGCCAGCATTTTGTTCATTATGTGAACAAGTTAACAAAAATATGCATTTACAGTTTTGGTATAAAAGAGTATTTCTTTTATGCCAAATTGACATTAATAAAGCATATGCTTAAGCTATCTTTTACATTACGTAATTGTTAAGAACCATCAAATCACAATTTTCAGGAAAAAAAAAACAAAAAAACTTATCATTCCACAGATTGTGTTAATAATGTTGACGCACTTTTGTATAACTCAATTTTTTGGTTGTGTTTTATTCACTTGAAAAAATTCACTGATATATTTATAATAATACATCAATTTAAATTTATTGATATGTAAAAGTTTGTATTATGAATTATTTAAATATGTATTAATTCTTGTAATTATACACATGAGATAAACAAATTTTGAAACTCTCTTTTTTAAATAATGAAATGGGAATTTCCATTTAATAATTAATTCTACAGTGTGTGAAGAGCTTGGCCGTGACAATCCCCTAGTGCAAAAATGATTCTACATACAAAATAAATAATCTTTTGACTCCATTGTCACAACCTGGCTTGAAAATTGTGGAATATCAATAAAAATCGCCTTTTAAATTTTACGCGACTTTAAAAATTATATAGAGAAAATCGCCCTTACTTTATCGGACCAATCAGATCGCTCGGGGGGCATTTGGTGCGGAGTAACGTTCACCCCAGAGGTTTCTGCGGTCGTTTTGCTAATTTAAATAGATATAAAAGTTATTTGAAGGGTGACATGTGTTGGAAATAAGCAAAGTTTTGCGGAGAAATGTATAACTGAGAGGTTCTTGTGTATGTGTATAAGATGTCACCAATTTGAAGCGATAATTTTGACTTAACTCGGAAGCGAGTTGAGATCGGCAAGATGGATGCCTTTATTCCTTTACTCTATTTATAGAGGGGACGGGTCTTTCTTACCCACGTTTTACCTACATTTTATTTACAATATCGGGTTCCTGTGAGTGCATCAGACCGTGGACCTGTGACTGGGCTGATTTCATTGATAGTTAATTAATGATGCGATATGTTGCTGTGTCAAAAGCGTGTGGGATAAGTAACCTCCGACTCAAGGTGGATTACACTGGGAGGACATGATGTCATTCTGTATTGCGATATATTGTTATGTCAAAAAGCATATTGGGATAGGTAACCTCATCGAAATCAAAATCATAGATATACCGGTAGTTGAAAGTTTTTGCCATTTATGTGTATGCGCATGCTCAGAATCGTATTGGCCCAGCCTGTCGTGTTTTGGCCTTGTTTTGCCTGTATTGGTCCAGCTTACCTGTATAGTCTAGGGTTGGTGCAATATCATTTATAATTAATTAATAATGCAATATTTTGCTTTGTCAAAAGCGTGTGGCTATAAGTAACGTCAGACTTGGGTGGATTACACGGGGAAGACATGATCTCTTTTTCGGTATTGCGATATATTGTAATGTCAGGAGGCGTATTGATAAGATTGGCATTGGTTGAGGAGAAGAATTGGTTTGTTTAATTCATTTGGTTTAAAAGTGTGGTTGTCTATATTGATAACTATCAAAATGTATAAATAAATTATTAATGTACTAGTGAATGGGTTAGTAATTGAATAATTACATAGATGGATCGGATAGTGGTAGAATCACAATGAATGCCATGAAACCAATCATTGATTGATGAGGATTAGTGGGAAACTGAAACATTAGAACTTGTCCATCAAGTTAATGAACCACTTAATCTAATAAGCGTAAATTTTATTTTTTCAGATCTGATTCGCAAGTCGATCAGCTTCCCATCTCAGGTGAACAACTCTACTCTGGTTGCCACGACAACAGCAGCTCAAGGCCAAGCTCAGAACGACAAGTCTAGCATGTTCAAACTGAAAAAATTGACTCGTCTCAATTTCAAGATTGGCAAATGATACTTTCAGGGCCCAAAACTCTTCCACATTCCAATCATAAAGGGAGATAACTTGTTCTCTCTTCTGAGTAAAACATGGAGCTGGTCTGGGGTTCAAATCCAGGTTTGAAGAAGAAGAAACCAGAGAATCATCAGCTAGAACCTGAAATCCTGATGACAGAGGATGATAAACTCAGATTTTGTCAAAAGATGCGAATATTCTGCACTTCAGCCATTGCTTGAAAGGTTTTTGACGAAAAGGCTTTGACAAATGAAATGAGATTTTGTTGAAATATGAGAAAAACTTGCTCTCTTGCCATTGCTTGAGGCAGTGTTGACAAAAAAGCATGACTTCACTACCAAACAAAAGTCAGTACCCGTTTATATTTCTGAACAAATCTGTTCTTCAAATATGAACCAGTGACAAGGATTTTCTTGGGTTTTTTTGACAGCTTTTGATGAGGCTGTATAGTGTCATTTCAAACACCTACTGTTGCAGACAGAGTGTCTTGCATTGATTGTTGAAGGGCCTTTAGTAACCATCTCTCCAAGGTGAGTATTATGTATAATGTGCCTCAATCACATTCTGTGCTCGAACAGGGGCACCAAAACATGTGACAGTATTCAACTGAACTTTCTTACCTACCTTGAGTGCTATTCAATCGGGCTGTGCAATTAATCATTTTTATGATACAAACAATTTTACATCTTTTCAGTTTTAGTCATTGATGTTTAGATGGCATTGCAAGATAGATTGCACTGAAATCCATTTAGGCAATATCCACTTAGTGATTGGCACATGGAAAGAACTTTTGCCGAGTACTGTACTTGTTGTCATGTGACATTTTTAATGTCTCTGATTGGATGCAAGTTTGTTCAGCTTTTTTTCATTGGATAACAATGTTCACATGACTTGGGCAATACTGAACAAGGGAGAGAAATGTGATTTTGTTCATTAACCAATCAAGACCATTCTATTTGTTTGTTTGTATATTCACATACGAGAAAACATTACACAAGAGTACTTTAACTATTGCAGCAATACAAACTGTTGTTCATCTTCCAGGATATATAAACAACATTAATTACAAATAGAGAGAGAATATGCCAAAACAATCAGTGATAAAATAGTCAAATTGGAAAAATGTTAATTTGAAGTTTTTGTAAATATACATGTATAAGGATTATTTATTGAATATGACATTAATTTGTATATCTTAGATTTAATGTTTAATTATAATTCAATTTGTTTTAGCATCTTTAACCCTTTTCAATGTTAATGAATATTTTTGTGATGTAAATCTTCACATTTGAATGTAAAGGTATATAAATTGTGATTTTAATGTGATAATGTGATCTTATATGTTGAAAGAGAATATACTATTTATTGAGCCATTAATTTCGAATGTGAATTAATTATGATTAAGAAGAATGTATGGATGACAACTTCTTTATTCATGATATGCGATGTTTTGACCAAGGTTTTGTGTTGTTCTCAAGCAGAATAGAAAGGTATGAACAGATATAAGTACAAGTGTATTGAATAGTTTGCTATAACTCATGTTTACAATAGAATTTGGAAACACTTTTATTTATAAAAGTTCGATTTTGTTGGAGTTTGTATGAAACTCTGTCATCAACTTAAAGAATAGATATTAAAAAACATATATTTTATGTTCAAAACAAAAGGTATTAACATTTTTTGCTAGGTATCAGTGGAAAGATATTCTGATGTTAATTAAATTCTTGTATCAATCCAATTAAAAAGTAGCTTGTTATTTATTTGTTAATTTTAATGGCAAATTGTTTTTAAAAACTCAAAAAGTTGCAAGATGTGGCCAAAATTTGCCAAGCCTTTTTGCTATTTTTATAAAAAATATAATGACAATTACCTGTTGATAAACATTGCTTAATGTTTGTTTTAATGAGTGTCTTTAGCTACTGTTTGTACAGTGAAAATCTTTATCCCAAATGTGCATCTCTGTTTTCCTCTTTCTCAGAATTTAACTGTGATATTGTTTTTCATTTTCATAATTTATCATTTTGATGTTGCTAAACTGAAATCTCATATTTGGTACAACTTTGGCTGTTAACTGTACCCTTTTGTTGTTTGAACGACACAAAAGAAACAAAGATTGAAAATCAGTTTTCTTTATTGTAAATCACTAAAGTCAATAAACCTTAAATATACATAGAACTGTAAATAGCCTGACAAGTGACAACATATTCTAATTTTTTTCTGGAAAATTCTTCTTTGAAAGTAATATTTTAGATTTATCTAATGAAATGAAGGTTGAACTTCAAGTTTTTATAGTATGAATAAATGAATTGAGGTACAAAATTTGAAAATTTATCTATACAATTATAGTTGTATAGATATATTTTCACATTAAATCTACATCATTATTTGAATAACAGCACGAGTTACATAGCAGGTATATTTATCTGATTCTTATGAAATGCCAGTGGTATGCAAATGCAATGAAAAAAAAAAATCAAAATTCATATTTTTCATATGCTTGCCTTGAGTCACAAAGGATCAAATTGTTCCATTTAATCACTGATATGTATTTACATTATATATACTCAACAAATTAAGTTAAGGTCCACCGATATTTTTGATATTTAAACCGTCTATAGGTCATTATGACCAATATTTAGACAGTCTATAGGTCATTATGACCACATTTAGACAGTCTATAGGTCATTATGACCAATATTTAGACAGTCCATAGGTCATTATGACCAATATTTAGACAGTCTATAGGTCATTATTACCGACATTTAGACAGTCCATAGGTCATTATGACCAATATTTAGACAGTCTATAGGTCATTATGACCAACATTTAAACAGTCTATAGGTCATTATCACCAATATTCAGACAGTCTATTGGTCATTATATTTATCACCAATATTCAGACAGTCTATAGGTCAGTATGACCAATATTCAGTTAGTCTATTGTTGTCTATATTTATAGAGCAATATGATGATTAAATATGGAGAATTGAATGGCCCTTAACTTGTTTAGTTGAGTATACATTGTACATTTGAATCAACCAATCACATGACTGTAAGCAAGTGCTGCCCAGTCGTTCCTTATTTGTTACAGATGATTGTTTTTGTTACGTTTATCGCTTATATAGCACATTGTACAGATATGATCTTTATATCACTTTGAGAAAATACACAAGCTATTTTGCTATCTTGTTGAAATGTTTGTTACCTCCCATTCTATTTCACACTCTTGAAACATACCAGTACACCTCTTTTTAAAATGGAACACATGAACTACATAAAAACAATGAAAACAATATTTTACATCTACATTATTAACCATAAATAATTTGTTCTATTGAAGTATTGTATTACACATTAAAGGTACTGTAGGACGTTTTCTTTGTTTAAATATTCATCATTGAATATTAGTTATATTTATGCAAATTGTGTCATCTGTGTATCCACAGTCTTAAAAAGTGTCACATTGAAAGCGAAGCTAACAGTGTAAACACCTTTTTATCATTTGGGTCACATTGAAGGGCAATTGATTTTGGTAGATTAACAAAATATCATGCATTTGTGTATTAACTCCTTTTATTGATTAAAAAAGATGGTCTTTTACTTGGTAACACTTATGTTCCTGTTTCTGAGATTTCCTAAGAAAACCTTTTACAGTGCCGATAACATTCATTGATATGTATACATGCAAGAACAACATCTTCATTAGCCTCAGACATATAATAATAATCGATGAAAGGACTTAAGGTTCTTGCAGTTTTCCATTATTGAAAATGGTTACAATTCTGTTTTACATAACACTTACATTAAGTATTGGGTTATTAATTATCTCTTTGTGAGTCAAATACAATATTGATCACTGAGCAATGAAAGCCACAAGCATTGGGATGCAAATGTGTTAAACATTTTCGACACATGAAAAACATAATGCAATAAAAATGGACATCACTCTTGACAGTCTTTATGACTCCAAGTGAAACACAACACTGCAATTAAGGAATCTACATACAAAATAACACCATTTCTGGGAAAGGAAGAAATAGTTGAATCTTCATGACTTCAATAGAAACAATCCTTGACATTGCCAACATTTCAATTAACAAATCTACACTGAAATAAACACCATTTTGTAAGAAATGTACACCTACACATTATGTGAGAAATGTACACCTACACATTATGTGAGAAATGTACACCTACACTTTGTGTGAGAAATGTACACCAACACTTTGTGTGAGAAATGTACACCAACACTTTGTGTGAGAAATATACACCTACACTTTGTGTGAGAAATGTACACCAACACTTTGTGTGAGAAATGTACACCTACACTTTGTGTGAGAAATGTACACCAACACTTTGTGTGAGAAATGTACACCTACACATTATGTGAGAAATGTACACCTACACATTATGTGAGAAATGTACACCTACACTTTGTGTGAGAAATGTACACCAACACTTTGTGTGAGAAATGTACACCTACACTTTGTGTGAGAAATATACACCTACACTTTGTGTAAGAAATGTTCTACTTCCAGCACATTCACTGAATAGTTATCACATGTGTGAACAATAGCCATGGGATAACAGCACCTTTTACCATGACAACCAGAGAATTCCATATTGGAAGAGAGTCAATGTTTGTAGATTTGCTTTTTCATTTTAAAGATTGAATTGTACATGTTCTTTCAAACTGTGGCCAAAACTGTGCTCTCATTCTTAGCCAAAAGTTGGTTTAATTACATGTTGTAATTTGAAAAATCAAACCAAACACTACAGTTTTCTTTCAAAGTAGCACTTAAATTATAAATTGAGAGTTTAATCTGCTTTACTAACATTTTTGGTTGTTTTCTTATTGTTTCAATTTCTGATTATGATATTTTTTTCAAATTTGACTTATACAAATACTACTTAAAACTATGACTTAAGTCCTATAATTTGAATCAATTGTTTTTATCATCAAGCATTATCAGCTGCCAAATATTTTAAATGTTTACATTTGACAGCAGATTTGAAGTAACTGATATGATAAATGTCATTGATTTATTATGAATATGATTCCCTTACCTAATAACCTGTAACATATTATCTTGTGGAGTGATTCAAACCATATTGAAAAATAGTTGATAAAAATAAACCCAGATTACTTTTGAAGTCATTTGTAAAAGTAAAGGGTATTTTCTTATACAAACTATATACATTTTTGTGACAATCCCTATATCTCATTTCAAGATGTAAAAACTTTCAGATTCCATAGGCTTATATGGTGATTCACTGTAGAAGATTGCCAAAAAATGCTCCAAAATGCTACATTCTTTTATATATACCATATATTTATCTTTAGCATTTTGTGATTTTTTAGAATGTTAAATGTTTTATAGATAAAGTGAAAAATGAAGTATATTTGTACTTTGAATAAAAAATCTTCATCACAAGATGCATAATTACAAACACTTTTATGTAATTTATCTTTTAAACAAAGTGTGATAAGTAGTTGTTTGAAACTAAGTGTTGTGAAATGAGTGATGAGTCATGTGTATAAATGTATATAAATAGTCTAGTCACATTAACATTCACATTGACAGATTCATTGAACAATTGAACATATTTGAAATAACATATCAAAACAATAAATGTCTTTGAACAGTTTCACTGTGTTGCTTTTATTTTCATAAAAACTCTGATGTATATATATGCTGAATAAAATAAATTTCCAAAGTAACAATTTATGTCTTTCGGGTATTAAATCAAAAACTTATTGTTTGAAGCTTAAGAAACTTGACAAAAGTGGTCATGATCACTGTCATATATACTACTCAATGAGGAATCGGGTATATATGTGTCATATACATTTTCTTTGGGAATTTTAAATCAAATATAACTATCTGTCATTTGAAATTTCGTCAAATGTTGACAAAACAATATTTTATAACAATGTTATTTTTGGGATCACACTATCTTCAAAATTACAGATTCTTGTACTTTTTCGGGCAGAGTCCATGTTGGATTAGAACCCACACCCTCACCCTCAGAGTCGGGCAACACCGCCAGCAATAGCCATACCAACAGCTAACTAACTCGCCTGTTTGGCACTCCACATTTATCTCAAAAAACAATCTTTTTTTACAAGGACATCATTATGTGGCTACAAAGTGGTTCAGTTGAGAAGTTTTTAATTCTCTGGTTGCAACCAAGTCTCTGTGCAACATTCCTCTATGTGGATCGACTCACTCTTGAGCCACAATGATTGGATGAATACTCTCTGTAGATCTAACAAAGAATATAGATTTGACCCTAACTTCTTTTCCGTAGAATACATCAACACAAACATTTGCCAATATCGAAATCAGCTGCTCAAAGGTGTTTTGTTTTCTGAAAATCAATAGATGTAATTCTTCTTGATACAGAACTCAAATCTGTGACCATACAACTGGGCCACAAACACTTGATGCATGGGCAGTGCTCATATACGTTATATATAGTATATGAGCAATATCCATAGCCCAAGTGCTTGTGAACTGGCCATCCAGTTAGGTATATTCACAAACTTGCCGAAAAACGCTTACATTGACAATTGACATTGACGATGGTTAATGTTAACTTTTTCGGTAACTTATCACACAACGCATTTGAAACACGTTAAAAAATAACATTTATTTGACAATTTGATCAAGTTTAGCGTACACGGTAGTACCCCAAAACCCCTACAACCCATTTCCCCTACAGCTTATAACAACAAAGCTATGGTCCATTGCACTGCTAATCTCAAGCCTGATACCTCTGACAATAATGGACTGGCCCAGTACGTAACATGAACATGACAAAGAGACAGTTGGCAGTTTTGATGTTTTGATGACATATACATAGCAATAGAGAGACATATATTTTATCATATCATTATCATTAAATATCTTCAGTCTTTCACATTTCATCACATACATTTTTTATACTTTATACTATATTACTATATATACATACTTACATTTAAATATCTTCATTTTTTCACATGTTCAAAATGTTTTACATATTTACATTTTGGCCGAAAGAGAATTGATACAGTGTTGCTTGTGAATAATTGAAATCCACAGTATCGGGTCCGTTCATTTACTTTGATTAAGGCTTTTTGTAATATTTCTGCAGCTACATGTTGATGTTTGTGACTGACCCAAAGGGCCCCGTCGTCAGCAAATTGTGAGGTGTTCACTTGTTTGGGTAGTTTGTGAAATAGATCATCTATCATAATATTGAACAAGGTTTCCATTTTCTAAATTATAGTTGTCTGATATTTGATCATCTGTTTTAAGACGAAAAGTTCTGTCTGACATAAAGTCCTTTATAAAGTTTAACATTTCCATTTGTACATGTATGTGCTTTTTCTTAACTTTTTGTATCAAGCCTCTTTTCAACCTGTAGGGGAACTGGGCTGTAGGGGTTATGGGTTGTAGGTGTTTTGGGATATAATCGCGTACACTCAGTACAAAAGCAACAAAATGAGAAGTGTAGCCATTCTGCACATATTACTGAGAAAACAAAGCAATTCGATGCTCAGTCATTGGATATTTGACACAACCTTCGGTCAAGCTACAAATGGGTTCATCTGTTCACGTGCAGTCTGATTAAAATCGACCGTGCTCCGAGGAATAAAATATCAAAAATATTGTCTCTATCGGGGCTCGAACCATTCGGGACATCCTCTCCGTCTCCGTCTGTGAATGAGAGGAAAGCCGGGCTGGGTGAGGTTCGAACCCCGCTAGAGATAATATTTTTACACTTTTTCCTCGAACCACAGTCGATTTTAATCAGACTGGTTCACGTGTAATGTCATTCTTTCCCGACGGCGATGCAATTGACAACACATGCGGGTTGTATTTCACGTGCTATGCATGTTCTCCACGTGCACACTCCGGTTCAACCTTTAAATAAACTATTCAAGTTTCACAATTACAAACAAACTGTCTTGTTCAATAGCATAGTGGAAAAGTGCGAGGGAGAACGAGAGCTTATAGACTTGTCCTTCTTGAAGCAGTAGACTCTATATTTCTAAAGCATTATACAAATTTGATATCCCCTTTGGCCGGGATATATACAGTCAATGAGCAGTTGATTCTTAAAATCAATCCACTGTTAACGCAATAGAGTTATGTGTAAAACATTAGACAGAAACTTCTCCACTCGACGAGAAATGTCGTATATGCATGACAAGTATATGGTAACTGGGGAATTGGTTATCAGCATGATCCACTATTTTGTTGGTGTATTTTTAAGTACAGATATGGCGTGTCCTTTTACTAATTGTATGATCTTATAATGAAGATAATTATGTGTTGAGAATATCTACAATTTTACAGGTATTCACTGATAAGAAATGGCTTGTAGCGAGTTTTCCTACGTGAGGCTGCCAATGATGGCGAAAACCTTTTATAATCGAATGAAAGTTCAATCCACAAGCAATTGAAGCATGGGTATTGCTCATATACTATATATGACGAGCACTGCCCATGCATCAAATGCTTGTGGTGCAATCATCGTATTTTTATTTTCAAATATAAAGCAAACAAATTGTCTCGACTGCAATTTACTGGGTGCATAAATTTCTAGCCCTTGGGGATTTGTTAAAACCCTTCTGTGTCTGTAAAGTTTAATTCTCACAACTCGACCGACCTTTTTGACAATTACTTTTCACAAATTAATTTTTAAAAAAACCCAATGTTTGTCAAGATCTAGAGGTTTGTCACCAATCCACAGGTTTTGATGCTTCCTACAATATCCCGTACAGATGAACCGATGTTGAATGTGTCAATGTGTCATTTTGTACTCGGCCAAACAGCCGTCATCATTAGTTTCTCACTTCTGACCAATCTATAATTGATTAGGCTATATCTTCTCGTTTCGTTGTCTTGCGGTTTCTGGCTGGTCTTGAGAGATCTTTAACATCGTTCGTAGCCCTGTTAAAACAGTTAAAGTTTGGAAACTTTGTCTCCCAATCTGACGTCCAATTTGTCTGAGGGACATCCCGGCATTGTTCATACCAACAATTTGCCACTGTGTAGGCTGTTACAATAGTAGACGTGTCATGTCAACAATTGGACTAAATGTTCAATTGATATTGACAAAAGTGAGTTGTAAAGGCAATCATGAAATACTTGCTTTTCAGTATATTGAGAGTAAGACAATTTACGTGCGTCGTGCATTCAGCATTTTCATCATGGGTCACCATGAAAACATCAAGATCTTCCCCGAGACATCTTTTTTTAAAGGTGCCTTTAAAGTTACCTACACACAACCCAAAATAAAACAGAATTGATTCATCTTCATTCTAACATGACTAATCAGGAAAAAAGTGACGAACATTTTGAATTTAGCTATAGGAACAGCAATCCACCAAACCGGCCCTACACAAACAGGGAATAGTTCATTTTTATCAAGACCATATGTAAATCAAAATGTCAACCATACCCCAGAAGGTTTTACAATACAACTCATCTTTCTTATCTCTTTTCATTGAGGATGATAATTCTTTTACTTTGATCATTTAACATTGATCCCTTCTCAAAATGTTCAGCACTTGACTAATTCTTAACTTGGTACACAAAGCCCCTATTTGAAGGCTACACATGTATATCCGTAAATTGCACTTAACATGTCCATCTTTTGAACCTGTAACAGGTATTTCACGAAATATGAAACAACATTTTGATTTTTAAGTATTTATTCCAAAAAATTAATAAATAAACAATGAACAAAGACGTTCGTTTGAGTGATATCATAGCAACAACATAGGGTATATACAACATATGAATGTTTACAATATAACAATAGAATGTCCTTTTTCACGGTGTTGGATCACAACCAGCATCTCAAGACAATAACGCCAGCTCCCTCCTGCTACTCCTCCTCAATGACCTCCAGGCCCCAGACTGTGATTCTCTTCTCCTTCCTCTCATCTTCTTCATATTCCTCCACTTCCGGAAGTTGATACAGCGCATCTACTTCCACTTCCTCAGTCACTTCCGGGCAAATGTCGGCCCATGAAGCTCCCACGGGTAGTGTGAAATCATCTTCAAATTCAAAGTCGGACATCTCGTTGTCCTTCCCATCTCTGTTCTCTGTTCTAGGAGAGGAGCAAGCAGCCTCATTTCCCAGGAGGGTTTTTGGGGTAATGGAGTTGAATCCTTTATTGTCTTGAGCGCACTGCCACAGTCTGTAACCAGCGTCTGAAAATCAACATTTGGAACCGTCATTCAGAGGAGCTATGAATTAAAAACATTGTCAACTTCTTCTTTGAGAGGCACTTAAGAAGTTGGAATGACAATAATGAAGAGGAATATATAGATGACAACTTCTTTATTCATGTTATGCGACGTTTCGACACATATTCTTGTGTTGTTTTTTAAGCAAGGGTATGACGACGACGCAAGATCCTTGTCGAAACGTCGCATGCCATTACTAAAGAAGTTGTTATTCATATATTCCTCTTCGTTATTTTCAACTTCCCCACAAACTCATCCTCGATAATACGTACAGGGCCGCATGTTCGGATGTTCTAAAACCCCTAGTGATAATATCGTGCAGACATTTAAAAAAATTCGTCCCTGCGTTACGAGGATGCCTAAAAATAGCCCTCGCAAGCTTGAATCAATGCCATTTAATGTCACAGTTTTCAGGGAATGCGTCTGATTTTGATAGTCTAATCTAAATCAGCCCGAGTTTAATACTTATCGTCGATGAGAGTGCGGCACAAAAACTAAGAATTTTGGCAAAATGCAGAAAGACTTAATTCAGCTAGTTATGCACGGCTCGAGTTATTCGAGGGAGCTTTTACCTTTGGTATTTTATCTATTTACTACCTTTATATGCAGTTGAAGAATTTTAGATTTATTTCTTAAGAGATAAGATAGTATTGCTTCGAATATCATTGAAAACAATATACAAATATTTGACATTTTGTGAAGATTATGCAGGTTGCATGATATGATTTGAATTAAAATCAGTGCATATTTTATATATCGCAAGTACCAAATTTACATAAAATTGCAAGAAACACATAATGTTGGGTTTAAAAAAGATTACAACTGCATATGTTATATATACTGCAAAATAGAATAGATGACAAATGAAGTCCTTCATACGGGGAGCAGGATAAATTTCTTTTATATCAGGGGGAAAATGATATCAGAATGAATTGTAATCTAATGACATTATGCTAATCACTATGGAGCTCACATGAGAAAATGACAGCGGAACCGCCAATAGCAACTGCTTTTGTGAGCCAGGTCAAAGTTGCATCTGAAATAGACATATTGATATACAATATTGGCATAAGGGTATGGTACGCATCTAAGAGATACGGGGTTGTTAATACCTAGAAATATTTAAATTCATGTAGAAACGCCGGTGACAGTAATGGTGGGAGTTATTAGGTGACCGACTTACAGTTTCAATTGTAAATGTAAGTTTAGATACGCTTTGGTGTACATTAATACTAACATTCACAAATTTATTATTTAAACAAATCGTACAACCGTTTCGTTTAGGGAGGAATCATATACCTAAAAAAAAAGAAAGCTCGGAATGGAAATCAAATCTAAATGTTAATTTGTTTTAGAATTTTTTTTAAATTTATCTTCAAATTTTGATCTTTTTTGTGTTAATGTATACGAAGATCTTCGCGTGGCTTTGTATATTATTCTTTATTCATATTGAATTCCTAAAGAAAATCACAAATAAATAAAGAATTGCTTAGATATATGATCGTTATCTATAATTTATTTAACTTCATTATATAATTCTTAAATCCCGTCAATAAACAAAAAAAGGTAAAAACTTACTTTGATTAATTTGGGAACTAGCGCCGAATCTGAAACGTAAAAAATATATGATTGAATTGATAGTGTCTATTTTGATTGCAAATGCTAAAAATGAACAATAAATATACTTGAATAGAATAAAGAGTAACAAGTAACTAAACTGTTCATATCATTTTACCTTGTTCCCGCTAAGATTAAGTTCGAGAGATTAGAAAACATTTTCTTCTTTTGAGATGAGAGATTTAGTCGTGTGTCTTGTTTCTGAATCTTTGTGATTGTCTGACGATCTTGTCTGTGACGTCATACTTCATGACTTCGATAGCGACGCTAATCGGCAAAGTTCGCTTATTTCCGAGGTCTTCTTTTTATAAGCATTTATGCATTTGTATTTTTGTATTAAACGAAATTGATTTTATATCAATATGGTTTGCAATTGTGAAATAAAGACAATAACCTCTATTCATAAGATATTTGTCGAAAATTAAGCCAAAATGTCAAGTCGTCAACGATGACGTCATAATCGCCGCCACAAGACAATAGGGCTGCTTCATTTGACCACCGGCAAGCAAAACGGCGTACGCCATTTGCCGGTCGCCGCGGCACGTCTGCTTCATTTGACCGGCAAAGCTAGCCGGTTTGCCGGCGGCGTGTGCCGAATCGAATGCGCCGCTTTGAGGTGACCGGCAAATTGCAAAGCCTACAGCCAAAAATATATAATTTGGTCCGATAATCGAAAAAAAATCCTTTTTTTTTTGACATTTTCGCTGAAAAGTTTTTTTACACTGATACATTGCATAAAATAGATATATAAACATTTTCATTTCATCAGGTGATAACTTTTCACGTTCTGTTTAAGGATGGGTATTGTTCCTCATTTCTGTATTGCAATATATTGCGATACAGAAAAGCGTATTGCAAATCAATGACGTATTGCAATATATTGATAGTTGTTTAATTCAAGAATGTGCATGCCATCTTGTTTTAATATGAGCGTTAAGAACGATCATCATTGCTCAGCTATTAGCCGTTTGTGAAAGGGATATTTTTCCATTCCTGTTTAAGATCTGTATACATATTAAAGCTATTTTCTCAACACAACTTCAAATTTTGTAAAGAACTTTCCGTCAATCATGTTTTATTTGGTTGTGTTTGTTTTGCAATCTTCGTTGGAAATAGCTCGTTTTAAAACGTTCGATATATTTAATATTTTCAGAAGTGTGTACCGATTCGTATCCCGTTGTTCCTAAATTGCAATATACCGATACATCGATAATACCGCGCATCCTTAGTTCTGTTTCAGCGCTACTATGTTTAAATCTCAATCAAAACCAGACCGAAACTATCACTTACAAGTGAGCGGTTCCGTATGATTTCAATGAATTGCAATTTTCCATTGTTATCATTCGGTTTAAGATTGTTCTGCATACGCGCTACATTTGCTTGAGTATATAGTGTTGTACGTCTTCTATGCGCTATCAATGCGTTGGTTCGGGACATCAACCCACACTTTGAATGAAGTGCATATCCACCCGCCCTAGAGCGATGCAAAACCGATGCGTTTCGTGTGTGTCTTAAATCAACGCATACGGAGCATAGTTTAAGCATGTCCAAAACCATCAAACGGATGAAAATGGTCGCGGCGCATGTCGACGCACAAGAAACGACATGAACGTGCGTTTGAGTTGCGTGTATCACGTACTGCTGCGTATGAGAGAAATGGCAATACGCATCTTCTTCGCAGCGAGGACAGGGACTTTACAGGCTTTGCCCAATTTGGGTGTGATTTAATCTTAGGATAATTACTCGCATCATACTAAAATTTTAACAAAATACTTTTAATTTAGTCTCATTTTGATGTACGGTTTATATACATAGTTCTGCCTGAGTGATATGTATTTCGAGAAATTCCAGTGAATCACTTATGTTGATCAATAACACGTGTTGCCCCATTTTACTGCATTAATAATAACCTCAAAAGAATGACTTCAAGTCACATTGATCTTGTGTGTACGAATGATCGAATATATATCACACTGTGAACAACAATCGTGATTTACGTTTGTGTCGTCTTGACCCTGTAGAAGTAGACCCCGACCTAATGTTGATTATATTCTCCTGAGAAGTTTTAACTTACCCGTGATGATAAACATAGGTAAGTCATATACTTATCAACCCTTTACACTCTTATTACATGGGTATCGTTGTTGGATGGACTAATGCGAGGGGAGGTGTGGACAAACCCTTCATTATTAGCATCCGAAACAGGTAAGTAACATATATATTTATAATAACTCTGTACATACGTATTGCATGGGTATCTTTGTTTAAGAGGCATTTTAGAAGTTGGAGTATCAAGAAGACAAGGGGTTTATGGATAATCAACTTCTTTGTTGTAGAATATAGCGACGTTTCGGAATAGATTCTTATAACGTTTTCAAGCATATGGGAAAATGGGAGTACAGTAATGTATACATATGACATGATGATGAGATAACAATAACAAGAGGATAAGATAACAATTGCATCTACCATAACATAAGTTAAGTTAGATGCAATTGTTACTGTATAAGAATCTATATCGAAACGTCGCTATAGTTTACAACAAAGAAGTTGATTATCCATAAACTCCTTGTCTTCATGGTATCTTTGGTGAGATGTACACTGACGCAGCAGGACAGAGACTGTTCCGGTTCAATTGGCGATCTGTCCTTGTTGTAGCCCAGTTGTCTGCACATTAACCGGAAGACCTTGGTTCGATTCTAAAGGATTGTGAGGAGTGAAGTTGTTGCTCCCTTCTTTCATGTTCAGCTTGTTAATAACAGAACTACGGTTTGATCTGTGTTTACCAGATACATCACAACATGAGTTTCTAATGTAAAGTGTTTTGATTAACTCCACTAATCTGTACACTGAGATCTTAAGCTTGATTCGCTGGCGCGGCCCGACTTGAGATGTAGCCAATCAAATCATTTTCTCGTTGAAATTTTATCGAGAAGGTGGCGAGAAAATGATTTGATTGGCTACATCCCAAGTCGGGCCGCGCCAGCGAATCTAGCTTCTGATCCCAGGGTACAGATTAGTGGAGTTAGCGTAACGTTCGTACCCTGTTGAAATTTTGACCAAAAACGGTCAGATATTCGGACTTTGTGTCGTTTCCGGATCATAATTTAAAAACTATATCACTTGGAATTTTCAAACTTGGTATGGCAGTAACCTATATGATGCTGTTGTGCCTTTTAGGGGTTTTAATTCCAAAGTTCAAATAATGTTTGAAATTTACAGTCCGAAAACAGTAGGTTGAGGATCAAGCTTGTAAATATATTTCCTAATGACAAACACATACCGTATAAACATTGTAAATGTGACTGTTTTGCCTTCAAGTTATCTTTTGGGAAGTAACCAAAAGAAAGGGATTGTGACCTATTGTGATACTCATACGCTGTATGAACATAGAACATGACTGATATTGTTACCACTGCAAAGAATACATATATTGGAATGTTGATACCACTGTAGACTAAAATTTAGTCTATGAAATATATTATTTTTGAAATAATTACATGCTTTTCAACATTTTTATTTCTTTCTTGGTCTCATTTCATAATTGCTGTAGCCTAGACTTGCTGAAGGAGAACCTAGACTGTATTAAAGGCTCCTTTTTATTTACAGTCCTGAAGCTGGACTAATACCACTGCAAAGAATACATATATTGGAATATAAATTGACCTACATGGAACTGAATGGAAGGTGAGGGTTTGTTGAAAAACATTTATTATCATACTTCTACCAGTTCACACCTATTCAGACAAATTAAATTTTAATGTTATTTTCTATATCATGATGATGTGATGGGAAAATACGGTAACAATCCTAGGACTTATCAGAACATATGACTTTTCACTATTTTCTTCAAAGAAAGGCGGTCAAACTACAGGCTTACTAAATCATCAAGTGAGAAGTGAATTAGTAAGCTTCACTTAATCGTTTATATTTAGTAAGCTTTCTAAATGAATTAGTATACTAAATAGCGATTAAAGTCCATACTTTAGAAGGGCTATCAGCATGCCAAGTTTGGTCGAATTTGAAGCAGCCGTTTTTGTTGTAGCTCGTTCACGAAAAAAGGACAAATAATAATAATAGAAAAGAACTGATTAATCCAGACTTTGTCTTTTATATCATCACAAAAAATAAAAATGGATAAACAGATTAAGCGGAAATGACCTTAAATGGACCTATCTTTTTAACAATCAACTAGAAATCAAAACTCTTTTTTACTATTGGATAGTAGCTTCATAGGAACAAAATTGATTTCCTCTTCATCAAACCTGTTTTGGAAAGACATTCTTTTTGAATGGTCAGACTTCATATGTATGCATGAGTAAAAAAGAAATTATTAGTGAAGAAGATTTACAATGTCAATCACTTTGGAACAACGACAATATTTTAATTGATAAACATCCATTTTTGTGTTATGATTGGTAAAAGAAAGGAGTTATATTTGTGAATAATTGCTTCATGATGAAGGTAGACTGTTACCAAATGAAAGTTCACACCTATTCAGACAAATTAAATTTTAATGTTATTTTCTATATCATGATGATGTGATGGAAAAATACGGTAACAATCCTAGGACTTATCAGAACATATGACTTTTCACTATTTTCTTCAAAGAAAGGCGGTCAAACTACAGGCTTACTAAATCATCAAGTGAGAAGTGAATTAGTAAGCTTCACTTAATCGTTTATATTTAGTAAGCTTTCTAAATGAATTAGTATACTAAATAGCGATTAAAGTCCATACTTTAGAAGGGCTATCAGCATGCCAAGTTTGGTCGAATTTGAAGCAGCCGTTTTTGTTGTAGCTCGTTCACGAAAAAAGGACAAATAATAATAATAGAAAAGAACTGATTAATCCAGACTTTGTCTTTTATATCATCACAAAAAATAAAAATGGATAAACAGATTAAGCGTAAATGACCTTCAATGGACCTATCTTTTTAACAATCAACTAGAAATCAAAACTCTTTTTTACTATTGGATAGTAGCTTCATAGGAACAAAATTGATTTCCTCTTCATCAAACCTGTTTTGGAAAGACATTCTTTTTGAATGGTCAGACTTCATATGTATGCATGAGTAAAAAAGAAATTATTAGTGAAGAAGATTTACAATGTCAATCACTTTGGAACAACGACAATATTTTAATTGATAAACATCCATTTTTGTGTTATGATTGGTAAAAGAAAGGAGTTATATTTGTGAATAATTGCTTCATGATGAAGGTAGACTGTTACCAAATGAAGAATTTCCCAATACAATTTCTAACAAGACTAATTTTCTGACTTATGAATCGGTTAAAAGAGCTATAATGACATAAATTTTATATTCGATCCTTAAATATACAGAAATTCAAAAGGAAGTTGCTTGCTCCTTTTAATATTTCCAAGATTGACACAATTATTGGTAGCAAAACACTATACGCCTCTCTATTAATCTCGAAATTATCCGCTTACCAAGTTATTCAAAATGAGAAAAAAATCTACAAATTGATCTCAAAGAATACGATTGGAAAATTGTTAATAAATGCTCTAAAAGCACAGATTTAAAATGGTTGCAATTCAGAACTATACATAACATCCTTCCAACAAAACATTTTCTTTATATAAAACTTGATATGAACCATCACCACTATTTTCATCTTGTGAAATGGAAGTGGAACCAATTAATCATAGTCTATGGGATGTTGAACCTATTTTTATATTATGGAACGAAATAGAATCATGGTTGAACTCAGTAAAATTGTAACTTAAATTTACAAACAAAATAACCATTTTGGGAATAAAATGAAAAAACAATTATCCTATAAATGCAATCATTTTACTTGTCAAAAACATAATTTATAGATGCAGCATGAATGGTTTTAAACCCAACACATAAAACGTGAAGTTGAAATTATAGGTTTTTTTTCAACAGAATCTGAAGAAATGTTTTTTTAATAATGATGAAGTTTCACCTTCTTTCCAAACCTTTTGACGATTCCCGGTGTGTTACGACAATCCTTTATTGCACAGTAGTCTTTCACGTTGACGCGATTTGCAGAACAGAACAGAAACAGTACTTAGTGTGATACCTGTTACCTGGGGGGATGTATATTATTATACTTGGTAGGTATATTGTTTAATCATCGCATGTTGTTTCTTTTTGGGTATTTAACTTTCTAGAGTTTTTATTTTATATTTTGCGGTTTCCATGGAAACACAACTTAGAAATGTGTTTCCCAAGCAGACCTCGAAACTTGGTATATTGACTTATCAATATCATGACATGTACATTGTAGTTGTGCCTATTGGGATTCACATATTTCTGGGTTTCGTTATCGTTTCGGTTTCCATGAAAACACAATTTAGAAATGCGTTTCTTTCGGAGCAGAATTTGAAAACCATTAGGGCTAGTTCAATGAAACTGTTTACAGATGTGCCTTTTGCTATTTTCAAATTACAGGGAGTATACACTCAATGACATTCTTCATTGCAACATTACCAGTGATTTCTAAACTGTCTCACAAAGGAATGTAACCGTAGTAGTCTCAGTAGTCTCTGTAGTCGTAATACCGTATTCGTCCTATTAAAGAGACACAGAGTATGTTGATAGGATCACATATGTCAAATTTTGAAATCGATGTTATTACATCGGGAACCACTAACTGTTACTGAAAATAACAAGTTAAAGGTCAATCAGTACATTAGAGCGAAAATACGGCCATTCAAAGTCGGAATTTTCATCGAAAACCGGACAATGTGGCTCAAATGGCGCGCGCAAATTCGCCAAACGTTATTTTGAAACCTTGTCTTAAGCAGACAGGAAGATAAAGTCGATTCGATAGTGTTTATTAGGTATTGTAACTAATAGGTAGATTAATTAGATGCATAATTTCGAATATTAAACGTATTTGGGATGTTTTCTTGATTGTTCCATAAAATCAAGCATTTTAGATATATTATGCATAAATGGATATATTTGCAAATCCAGTGATGAGATATGAACTTCAATCAGCATATTAGATAATTTGTAGCCTATCAAAACCGCTCTGTTATATGGAAATTTGTAATAGGGGGCGCTTAATAGGACGAATACGGTAGTCTCTGTAGTCGTAGTAGTCTCTGTAGTCGTAGTAATAGTCTCAGTAGTCGCAGTCTCTGTAGTCGTAGTAGTCTCTGTAGTCGTAGAAGTCTCTGTGGTCTCAGTCTAAGTAGTCTCAGTAGTCGTAGAAGTTTCTGTAGTCGTAGTAGTCTCTGTAGTCGTAGAAGTCTCTGTAGTCGTAGTAATAGTCTCAGTAGTCGCAGTCTCTGTAGTCGTAGAAGTCTCTGTAGTCGTAGAAGTTTCTGTAGTCGTAGTAGTCTCTGTAGTCGTAGTAGTCTCTGTAGTCGTAGAAGTCTCTGTGGTCTCAGTCTAAGTAGTCTCAGTAGTCGTAGTCTCTGTAGTCGTAGAAGTCTCTGTAGTCGTAGTAATAGTCTCAGTAGTCGTAGTAATAGTCTCAGTAGTCGTAGTCTCTGTAGTCGTAGTAATAGTCTCAGTAGTCGTAGTAATAGTCTCAGTAGTCGTAGTCTCTGTAGTCGTAGAAGTCTCTGTAGTCGTAGTAATAGTCTCAGTAGTCGCAGTCTCTGTAGTCGTAGTAGTCTCTGTAGTCGTAGAAGTTTCTGTAGTCGTAGTAGTCTCTGTAGTCGTAGTAGTCTCTGTAGTCGTAGTAGTCTCTGTGGTCTCAGTCTAAGTAGTCTCAGTAGTCGTAGAAGTTTCTGTAGTCGTAGAAGTCTCTGTAGTCGTAGAAGTCTCTGTAGTCGTAGTAATAGTCTCAGTAGTCGTAGTCTCTGTAGTCGTAGAAGTCTCTGTAGTCGTAGAAGTTTCTGTAGTCGTAGTAGTCTCTGTAGTCGTAGAAGTCTCTGTAGTCGTAGTAATAGTCTCAGTAGTCGCAGTCTCTGTAGTCGTAGAAGTCTCTGTAGTCGTAGAAGTTTCTGTAGTCGTAGTAGTCTCTGTAGTCATAGTAGTCTCTGTAGTCGTAGAAGTCTCTGTGGTCTCAGTCTAAGTAGTCTCAGTAGTCGTAGTCTCTGTAGTCGTAGAAGTCTCTGTAGTCGTAGTAATAGTCTCAGTAGTCGTAGTAATAGTCTCAGTAGTCGTAGTCTCTGTAGTCGTAGAAGTCTCTGTAGTCGTAGTAATAGTCTCAGTAGTCGCAGTCTCTGTAGTCGTAGTAGTCTCTG
This sequence comes from Steromphala cineraria, assembly GCA_916613615.1. NCBI lineage: Eukaryota > Metazoa > Mollusca > Gastropoda > Trochida > Trochidae > Steromphala > Steromphala cineraria. The sequence goes on from OU744731.1 coordinate 23,518,217, forward strand.
TAGTCGTAGAAGTCTCTGTGGTCTCAGTCTAAGTAGTCTCAGTAGTCGTAGTCTCTGTAGTCGTAGAAGTCTCTGTAGTCGTAGTAATAGTCTCAGTAGTCGTAGTAATAGTCTCAGTAGTCGTAGTCTCTGTAGTCGTAGTAATAGTCTCAGTAGTCGTAGTAATAGTCTCAGTAGTCGTAGTCTCTGTAGTCGTAGAAGTCTCTGTAGTCGTAGTAATAGTCTCAGTAGTCGCAGTCTCTGTAGTCGTAGTAGTCTCTGTAGTCGTAGAAGTTTCTGTAGTCGTAGTAGTCTCTGTAGTCGTAGTAGTCTCTGTAGTCGTAGTAGTCTCTGTGGTCTCAGTCTAAGTAGTCTCAGTAGTCGTAGAAGTTTCTGTAGTCGTAGAAGTCTCTGTAGTCGTAGAAGTCTCTGTAGTCGTAGTAATAGTCTCAGTAGTCGTAGTCTCTGTAGTCGTAGAAGTCTCTGTAGTCGTAGAAGTTTCTGTAGTCGTAGTAGTCTCTGTAGTCGTAGAAGTCTCTGTAGTCGTAGTAATAGTCTCAGTAGTCGCAGTCTCTGTAGTCGTAGAAGTCTCTGTAGTCGTAGAAGTTTCTGTAGTCGTAGTAGTCTCTGTAGTCATAGTAGTCTCTGTAGTCGTAGAAGTCTCTGTGGTCTCAGTCTAAGTAGTCTCAGTAGTCGTAGTCTCTGTAGTCGTAGAAGTCTCTGTAGTCGTAGTAATAGTCTCAGTAGTCGTAGTAATAGTCTCAGTAGTCGTAGTCTCTGTAGTCGTAGAAGTCTCTGTAGTCGTAGTAATAGTCTCAGTAGTCGCAGTCTCTGTAGTCGTAGTAGTCTCTGTAGTCGTAGAAGTTTCTGTAGTCGTAGTAGTCTCTGTAGTCGTAGTAGTCTCTGTAGTCGTAGAAGTCTCTGTGGTCTCAGTCTAAGTAGTCTCAGTAGTCGTAGAAGTTTCTGTAGTCGTAGAAGTCTCTGTAGTCTTAGTAATAGTCTCAGTAGTCGTAGTCTCTGTAGTCGTAGAAGTTTCTGTAGTCGTAGAAGTCTCTGTAGTCGTAGTAATAGTCTCAGTAGTCGTAGTCTCTGTAGTCGTAGAAGTTTCTGTAGTTGTAGAAGTCTCTGTAGTCGTAGTAATAGTCTCAGTAGTCGTAGTCTCTGTAGTCGTAGAAGTTTCTGTAGTCGTAGAAGTCTCTGTAGTCGTAGAAGTCTCTGTAGTCGTAGTAATAGTCTCAGTAGTCGCAGTCTCTGTAGTCGTAGAAGTCTCTGTAGTCGTAGAAGTTTCTGTAGTCGTAGTAGTCTCTGTAGTCGTAGTAGTCTCTGTAGTCGTAGAAGTCTCTGTGGTCTCAGTCTAAGTAGTCTCAGTAGTCGTAGTCTCTGTAGTCGTAGAAATCTCTGTAGACGTAGTAATAGTCTCAGTAGTCGCAGTCTCTGTAGTCGTAGAAGTCTCTGTAGTCGTAGAAGTCTCTGTAGTCGTAGTAATAGTCTCAGTAGTCGCAGTCTCTGTAGTCGTAGAAGTCTCTGTAGTCGTAGTAATAGTCTCAGTAGTCATAGTCTCAGTAGTCGTGTAACACAGAGGTACTCTATGGTGTTCTTAATGACAACATGATGATGCTTGTGGGGGTTCAATGGATGGATTTATTCAGACCACAATATGGACATGAACTAACAAGCACAATATCAGTCAATACATAATAATACAATCGAATACACATTTTATGAGTATCCACAAATCATTTTACAATTAATAAATACATGTAGTAATAATCCTATTCAGCATTACATTATTATGAATATGAGGACATAATCACATACAGCGTCACATGATATTAGTTCATTAAAAGTTATGATACAAATCCATCCATCACAATAAAACATAACATTACATGAAATAGACTTTTCAAACACATATAAAAAAACAGAAGATCAACCAACCTCGTGTCAGGGACGCAGGCTTTCCATATGCCAAAATTTATGCCTTGTGAAGATTCACATGATGCCTAAATAAAGAATGTACTAATTAACTAATCGCTAAACTTAAATGAATAGAGTAAAATTAGGTAAACTTGGCATATACTATTATCCTAAATACTATTAATCCTAGCTTACCTAGAATGCCTACATACTAAATGTAATGTAAATCTAAGTTAAGACAGAATATGTACTATTACCCTAACGACCCTAAACTACACATAAGATTGATATGAATATAACCTATATAAAATCCCTTACATAATATCCCTAAAGCCATACTAGAAATACACTAATATGATTGAATAATACTAGCAAATATATAAAATGCTAACATACAGAAGAATACTATCACTACACAATGCAATGATGAAATTACATAAAAATCACTCACGGTCCATGAGGATATTTACAACATTATAATGTAATATAATGCTAGAATAAATAAGATAAAACGATACATACAGCACTATACTATGCTGTAACATGACATATCATAAACATAAATACATATGCATACTATACAGAATCTAACCTAAGTCCCTACAATAATGACTTATAATAGCTTAAACATAGCTTACCCTACATACTGTGCAGTGTTGAACTTGGTGATGGCAAGAAAGAATATGCCAAGTAGCAGAAGAGAGGAGAGAGCAGAGAATATAAGGGCACCTGATTATCAGCACCCTTAGCTAACCTTAACAATAAACTATGGTCACAGGACAAGCCTCTGACCACCCATGTAAACCCAAACATAAAGGACTAACTTAATTACCTAAGCTGGAGTGAATAACTAGCTTGCATTGAAATAAGTAATGGTGCAAGTGTTAGTAGCAACAGAGGACAAGGGATATTGTAAATATTTTAAAGGAATGAATTATGTTTTTTTTTAGCGAAATAAGTTATTTTAACTTATTACGTATGATTGATAATGAAAATTTTTTTAAAATAGGCAAATATAATAAAATAATAAGCTATATTTACATCCGGTTACATTCTCCCCTGCCAAGGAAAATGTCGGCCCGACATTTCGCGAAAAAAATTAGGTGATGGTGGATAGCGTCAAACTTGTGGCCCGTTGAGTTCTTCAGTTTTTGTCTGAGTCCTGACCAGAAGACAGTCCTAAGTACGGATGAAGCTCTATCCTGTTGTATGAAACCTTGTGATATACTTAGCCTATCCAACATGTCCTCCGAGCGACATCCCCAGGTGGTTGCATCTTACTTGTCCTCTTGTCTCGCGCTGTAAAATTGAGCCATGAGAGCTTCTCCTGGCTCTGTTACAGAAGAGCTGAACACAGAGTTCAACTTTGTGAGTACGGCAGCAGGTGAGGAGGAGTGGCCTAACCTCATAGCAACTCGTGCCGCATCACCACGGAGAGCTCTCCGGACAGCTTGTAAAATCTCATCGTCTGTATGGGTCTTAGCCTTTATGAAGCTTTGAACTTCATATTCCCATACATCAAATGAAATTTCACACTTTGCTGTCAGACAACTCCTCTTGTGACAAGTGTGCCATTGTAATGTGTGCTAATAATGGATAACAAAACAAGATATAACATGTCGCAGCGCAGATAACAGAAACAAACAACAAATTTAATGATACAGGATTAAATCATAACTAGCAAATTTTTTAGATTTGCTATTAGATTTGGAGAATAATTAAACTAAACATTGTAATGTACCTTTAACAATTACATATTAAATGAATAGGATATGATGAGTATGATTGATACGGGATAGCTCAGTCGGCAAGTGCGCCTGTCTCACGTTGCTGAGGTCCAGGGTTCGAATCCCATCTAGGCCAAGGTGTAAAAACCTAGAGTTCACCTCTGTTAGAACTCTGTAAGTGTCACCCTGGAGCCCTAGTGTGTAGTGCAACAAAAACTGCGCACTAAAAAGATCCCACGAATTCATGACAGTGGCTGAATGGTGGATACATGAACACGTGCATACGCCGAGCTGTCGAGCTGTGAACAAACTGCTATGTGTCTCAGTTCACCCAGCTGTGAATGGGTACCCTGTGAGGCATAGAATGGTTCCTAACCTGAGCGCCACATATGGATGCTGGTTGAATACTCCCCAGGGAGTTGAAATGGAAAAATTATCGAACGGTGAAAGAATGCCATTGACCAGGGGGAAAATGTAAGCGCCTTGAGCAACCACGAGTGGTTGGATATACGCGCTATATAAATATCCATATAATAATAACAAATAATAAAATGATGAAGGAATTATAACCAGCAAATTGGATTTGCTGTTACAATTGGCAAAAATGATTTTCCTAAGACTTAAATGTAATGTTGAAATTTACATTTTTAGATATTAAATGCAAAATTATTTAAGATAGATGAAATTTAACAGTAAATTTTGATATGGGGATAAATGTTTACATCATTAGATTATAATTTAATGGGGGAAAAGTTAGACAAAGTGAATGCAAGTTAGTAAAATAAGTGAATATGTAAACCTATACACTATAAGCTAACCCATACTACGGTAAGTGATTTACCCAAAAGCAATGACAGAAAAGTATGACAGTACAGATGTGAACGATAAAGTGCTGTGCAAACCTTACATATTGCTTATCAACTTAAACTTAAGATGAATTTACCTAACACTAACTAACTAAGATACAAAATTAAATACCAAACACAATTGCCTACAACTCCAACACAACTAAACTAACTAAGTTAACTTAACATTATACTCTTTTATGGTATATGCCAAGTTACCAACTAACTTAAGTGCGCTTTTATGGCATGTTTAAATTGTTGAGCTAAAGTAACTAATATAAATTAAGTTTGCAGCAAAAGTTTTCAATTAAACTACCTAAATACTAACGCAATACCTAATTTATACTAAAGATAGATATATGCAGATGGAAAGCTACATTACATACTTATAGATGAATGTAATACATGGTCATACAGATGCATCAAAACATGATATATACACACATGAATCAAGTCAACGATATATGAAGCACATGGTAAATTACGAATATATAGAAAATGTCAGGTCACAGGATCCAAGGGAAAATAAGCAGTGTCTCTTGCACTTAGTTAATCACACAAGGTTAATACACATCAACATCATTAGACGTCATGTATACTTGCACACACATAGTGTCCTAGGGTCATCACTTCCGGTGTCTTCATGCTCTCTGGCAGCAGGTCAGTCCAGAAATCCTATCCCACCAGGGACATTGTAACACAGAGGTACTCTATGGCGTTCTAAATGACAACAAAGATTTTGTAGAACTATTGGAAGTTTGACTAACTGAATCTTCTGGATTAACTTCTATGTCCTGCATTGAACCATTCAAGATTAAACTGTCCTGTCTTTCCATTTTCATTAAATTCTTGAACTTTTTGTAGGCAACTAAAAAGGAGACTTCTTGTACACAATCTTTAATTCAATAAGTCATAATGGTTCCATGCTCAATACATTTCTTCAATCTCATCTTCATTCATATGTCCACACATGTGAATCTTCAAACTTCCATATTCATATCCATTTTCAAAATAGTCAATATTCATATCATATCTCCTATATCTTCAATACTTCTCAAAATACCTTCATTCCTCAGTTCAATTCTAATTCTGAGCAAAAACAGTAGACTATGTGTTGATCGGTTAACATTGATAAGTTGATTGTTTGGTGATAATTGGTTGATAAGTTGTTGAAAGGATGTTAATTGGTGATTGTTTTAGTTGATTACTTGATTATTCATTAAGATACTGCTTGTCAAATTGGTTGACATACTGCTTTTCAACTTGTAATTGACCATTTGGTTGGTTTAAGCTAGAAAGAAACAAAATATTTCTATAAGTAAAAAATTCCAATAAATTGAAATTACAAACAAATTACCAGGAAATGTTGCTTTAACAACCTTAAGAAATAAGTTATTGCAAATAAATTACCTTTAAATTAATAAGCTCACAGCGAAAGAACAATAACGAAATTATCCGACCCATGAAATTAGGTGACGGCAAAGCACATGGTCTGCTAGCACCTTTACAAATACATTTACTGAGGAAAATATAGCAAATTAGGATTACTCATGAATTGGAAATTATCAAAAAAACATTTATTATTAAAACCTGAATGAATACTTAAAATTTTGTGCCCTATTTTGACTTTAATGCCTACAAAACATCAGCATGCTTCACCGCAGCGAAGACACGTCCCTACGAACCGCAGCTTGCTGTTAAGAGTTACTTCCCTTTTTCCCGTGTTTTATGTTTTAAAACAAAGAGGAAACGTTCAAGAAATAAAACAAAAGAAATATATCAGCAACACTAAGGCTATCCACTGATGCACAGTTTGCACCAGTGGAAGTTGCAGGGACGTCAGCAGTAGTCTCTGCAACTGCGGCGGAAGTTGCAGCAACCTCGGCGGTCTTTGCTGCAACTGCAGCGGCCTAACGCTAACCTAAGGCTATCCACTGATGCACGGTTTGCAACAGCGGAAGTTGCAGGGACGTCGGCGGTAGTCTCTGCAACTGCGGCGGAAGTTGCAGCAACATCGGCGGTCTTTGCTGTAACTGCAGCGGCCTAACGCTAACCTAAGGCTATCCACTGATGCACGGTTTACACCAGTGGAAGTTGCAGGGACGTCGGCAGTAGTCTATGCAACTGTGGCGGAAGTTGTAGCAGCCTCGGCGGTCATTGCTGCAACCGCGGCGGCCTAACGCTAACCTAAGGCTATCCACTGATGCACAGTTTGCACCAGTGGAAGTTGCAGGGATGTCAGCGGTAGTCTCTGCAACTGCGACGGAAGTTGCAGCAACCTTGGCGGTCTTTGCTGCAACTGCAGAGGCCTAACGCTAACCTAAGGCTATTCACTGATGCACTGTTTGCACCAGTGGAAGTTGCAGGGATGTGGTCGTTGCTGCATCCGCAGACAACCGCAACCGCAGACAAACAACAAAACACAGACATTAAAATATGTACCGGTAGTTTATATACATTGAACAATTTTCTAAAAATTGGGAATACTCAGATGCAATGAAAATTTAATGACAATAATTATCTGACCATCTCACCCCTTTACTAACCTCACCCACTACACCTACCTTATCCACTACAACTACCTCACCTGTTATCTGACCATCTCACCCCCTCACTAACCTGCTACCTTCCCCCTAACCCATCCTCTATTCTATTACACCCTCACCCACTACACCCACTACACCAACCTTATCAGCTACACTTACTACACCTACCTTATCCACTACACCCACCTCACTAACTACACCTACCTTATCAGCTACACCCACTAAACCAACCTCATCAACTACACCCACCTCACTTACTACATCTACCTTATCCACTACACCTACTACACCTATCATAAGTACATTGTATATAACACAATATCAGTCAATACATAATAATACAATCGAATACACATTTTATGAGTATCCACAAATCATTTTACAATTTATAAATACATGTAGTAATAATCCTATTCAGCATTACATTATTATAAATATGAGGACATAATCACATACAGCATCACATGATATTAGTTCATTAAAAGTTATGATACAAATCCATCCATCAAAATAAAACATAACATTACATGAAATAGACTATTCACAAACACATATAAAAAGACAGAAGCTCAACCAACCTCGTTTCAGGGACGCAGGCTTTCAATATGCCAAAAATTATGCCACGTGAAGAAGCGTGATGACTAAATAAAGCATGTACTAATTAACTAATCGTTATTAACTAATGCTAATTAACTAATCACTTAAATGAATAGAGTGAAAATAGGTAAACTTGGCATATACCCTACAATAAACTAAACTATGTTAAGAGGTGTTAAAGAATATAAATATACTATTATCCTAAATACTATTAATCCTAGCTTACCAGACAGTCAGACTAATAGAATGCCTACATACTAAATGTAATGTAAACCTAAGTTAAGACAGAATATGTACTATTACCCTAACGACCCTAAACTACACATAAGATTGTTATGAATATAACCTATATAAAATCCCTTACATAATATCCCTAGCCATACTAGAAATACACTAATATGATAGAATAATACTAGCAAATATATAAAATGCTAACATACAGAAGAATACTATCACTACACAATGCAATGATGAAATTACATAAAAATCACTCACAGTACATGAGGATATTTACAACATTATAATGAAATATAATGCTAAAATAAATAAGATAAAACGATACATACAGCACTATACTATGCTGTAACATGACATTTCATAAACATAAATAGATATATATGCATACTATACACAATCTAACCTAATATAAGTCCCTACATTAATGACTTATAATAACTTAAACATAGCTTACCCTACATACTGTGCAGTGTTGAACTTGGTGATGGCAAGAAAGAATATGCCAAGTAGCAGGAGAGAGGAGAGAGCAGAGCAGAGAGAATATAAGGGCACCTGACTATCAGAACCCAAGACAACCTAACAATAAACTATGGTCACAGGACAAGCCTCTGACCACCCATGTAAACCCAAACATAAAAGACTAACTAAATTACCTAAGCTGGAGTGAATAACTAGTAATGGTGCAAGTGTTAGTAGCAACATAGGACAAGGGATATTGTAAATATTTTAAAGGAATAATTATGGTTTTTTTTAGCGAAATAAGTTATCTTAACTTATTTAGTATGATTGATAATAAAATGTTAAAAAATAGGTAAATATAATAAAATAAAAAGCTATATTTACATCTGGTTACATTCTCCCCCGCCAAGGAAAATTTCGGCCTGACATTTCGCGAAAAAAATTAGGTGATGGCGGATAGCGTCAAACTTATGGCCCGTTGAGTTCTTCAGTTCTTGTCTGAGTCCTGACCAGAAGACAGTCCTAAGTACGGATGAAGCTCTATCCTGTTGTATGAAACCTTGTGATATACTTAGCCTATCCAACATGTCCTCCAAGCGACATCCCCAGGTGGTTGCATCTTCCTTGTCTTCTTGTCTCGCGCTGTAAAATTGAGCCATGAGAGCTTCTCCTGGCTCTGTTACAGAAGAGCTGAACACAGAGTTCAACTTTGTGAGTACGGCAGCAGGTGAGGAGGAGTGGCCTAACCTCAAAGCAACTCGTGCCGCATTACCACGGAGAGCTCTCCGGACAGCTTGTAAAATCTCATCGCCTGTATGGGTCTTAGCCTTTATGAAGCTTTGAACTTCATATTCCCATACATCAAATGAAATTTCACAATTTGCTGTCAGATCACCCGAGAAACATGGAAAGCGTGGTGCCTGGTGCAAAGTTAACTGTTGCGGTTGTTGAGGGAGAACAGGCGGTGAATTTTGAGATTCAAAGCCACCTGTTCCACCCTGAAGCTGTTGGACAGCTTCCATCCCTTGAGCCCATTGTTTGAGGTCTTCCTTCGTTTTGCATTTTGGCTTTAGGCCGAGCTTCTCAAACCCCACAAGAAGAGTTGACAACTCCTCTTGTGACAAGTGTGCCATTGTAATGTTTGCTAATAATGGATAACAAAACAAGTGATAACATGTCGCAGCGCAGATAACAAAAACAAACAACAAATTTAATGATACAGGATTAAATCATAACTAGCAAATTTTTTAGATTTGCTATTAGATTTGGAGAATAATTAAACTAAACATTGTAATGTACCTTTAACAATTACATATTAAATGAATAGGATATGATGAGTATGATACGGGACAGCTCAGTCGGCAAGTGCGCCTGTCTCACGTTGCTGAGGTCCAGGGTTCCAATCCCATCTAGGCAAAGGTGTAAAAACCTAGAGTTCACCTCTGTTAGAACTCTGTAAGTGTCACCCTGGAGCCCTAGTGTGTAGTGCAACAAAAACTGCGCACTAAGAAGATCCTAAAAATTGATGTCAGTGGCTGAATGGTGGATACATGAACACGTGCATACGCCGAGCTGTCAGTTATCAGCGTTCAGCAGTGTTGAATAAACTGCTGTGACTATGTGTCTCAGTTCACCCAGCTGTGAATGGGTATAATATGAAGGAATTATAACCAGCAAATTGGATTTGCTGTTACAATTGGCAAAAAGGATTTTCCTAAGACTTAAATGTAATGTCGAAATTTACATTTTGAGATATTATATGCAAAATTATATAAGATAGATGAAATTTAACAGTAAATTTTGATATGGGGATAAATGATTACATCATTAGATTATAATTTAATGGGGGAAAAGTTAGACAAAGTGAATGCAAGTTAGTAAAATAAGTGAATATGTGAACCTATACACTATAAGCTAACCCATACTAAGTGATTTACCCAAAAGCAATGACAGGAAAGTATGACAGTACAGATGTGAACGATAAAGTGCTGTGCAAACCTTACATATTGCTTATCAACTTAAACTTAAGATGAATTTACCTAACACTAACTAACTAAGATACAAAATTAAATACCAAACACAATTGCCTACAACTCCAACACAACTAAACTAACTAAGTTAACTTAACATTATACTCTTTTATGGAATATGCCAAGTTACCAACTAACTTAAATGCGCTTTTATGGCATGTTTAAATTGTTGAGCTAAAGTAACTAATAAAAATTAAGTTTGCAGCAAAACTTTTCAATTAAACTACCTAAATACTAACGCAAGGGCCTAATTTATACTAAAGATTGATATATGCAGATGGAAAGCTACATTACATACTTATAGATGAATGTAATACATGGTCATACAGATGCATCAAAACATGATATATACACACATGAATCAAGTCAACAATATATGAAGCACATGGTAAAATTACGAATATATAGAAAATGTCAGGTCACAGGATCCAAGGGAAAATAAGCAGTGTCTCTTGCACTTAGTTAATTACACAAGGTTAATACACATCAACATCATTAGACGTCATGTATACTTGCACACACATAGTGTCCTAGGGTCATCACTTCCGGTGTCTTCATGCTCTCTGGCAGCAGGTCAGTCCAGAAATCCTATCCCACCAGGGACATTGTAACACAGAGGTACTCTATGGCGTTCTAAATGACAACAAAGATTTTGTAGAACTATTGGAAGTTTGACTAACTGAATCTTTTGGATTAACTTCTATGTCCTGCATGGAACCATTCAAGATTAAACTGTCCTGTCTTTCCATTTACATTAAATCATTGAACTTTTAGTAGGCAACTAAAATGGAATAGACTTCTTGTACACAATCTTTAATTCAATAAGTCATAATGGTTCCATGTTCAATACATTTTTTCAATCTCATCTTAATTCATATGTCCACACATGTGAATCTTCAAACTTCCAAATTCCATTTTCATGCACGGTTTGCACCAGTGGAAGTTGCAGGTATAGGCGGTAGTCTCTGCAACTGCGGCAGAAGCTGCAGCAACCTCGGCGGCCTAACGCTAACCTAAGGCTATCCACTGATGCACGGTTTGCACCAGTGGAAGTTGCAGGGACGTCGGCGGCAGTCTCTGCAACTGCGGCGGATGTTGCAGCAGCCTCGGCGGTCGATGCTGCAACTGTGGCGGCCTAACGCTAACCTAAGGCTATCCACTGATGCACTGTTTGCACCAGTGGATGTTGCAGGGACGTCGGCGGTAGTCTCTGCAACTGCGGCGGATGTTGCAGCAACCTCGGCGGTCGTTGCTGCAACTGCGGCGGCCTAACGCTAACCTAAGCTTAAAGGCTAACCACTGATGCACGGTTTGCACCAGTGGAAGTTGCAGGGACGTCGGCGGTAGTCTCTGCAACTGCGGTGGATGTTGCAGCAACCTCAGCGGTCGTTGCTGCAACTGCGGCGGCCTAACACTAACCTTAGGCTATCCACTGATGCACGGTTTGCACCAGTGGAAGTTGCAGGGACGTTGGCGGTAGTCTCTGCAACTGCGGCGGATGTTGCAGCAACCTCGGCGGTCAATGCTGCAACTGCGGCGACCTAACGCTAACCTAAGGCTTTCCACTGATGCACGGTTTGCACCAGTGGAAGTTGTAGACAAACAACAAAACACAGACATTAAAATATGAAGTTTATATACATTTAAAAAATTCTAAAAATTGGGAATTCTCAGATGCAATAAAAATTTAATGACAATAATTATCTGACCATCTCACCCCCTCACTAACCTCACCCACTACACCTACCTTATCTGCTACACCCACTACACCTACCTTATCCACTACATCCACCTCACCCACTACACCAACTACATCTACCTTTTCCTCTATAACCTCACCCACTACACCTACCTTATCTACTACACCCACTACACCTACCTTGTCCACTACATCTATGACCCACTACACCTACCTTACCCACTACACCTACCTTATCTGCTACACCCACTACACCTACCTTATCCACTACACCTATCTCACCCCCTCACTAACCTCCCATCCCTCCCCCTAACCCACCCTCTATTTCCCCCCCGCACTAACCTCCCATCTACCCCCCTAACCCACCTTACACCCTCACCCACTACACCTAATTTACCCACTACACCTACACTATCGTCTACACCCACTACCTCTACCTCACCCACTACACTAACCTCACCCACTACACCTACACTATCGGCTACACCCACTACCTCTACCTCACCCAGTACACTAACCTCACCCACTACACCTACACTATCGGCTACACCCACTACCTCTACCTCACCCACTACACTAACCTCACCCACTACACCTACACTATCGGCTACACCCACTACCTCTACCTCACCCACTACACTAACCTCACCCACTACACCTACACTATCCACTACACCCACTACCTCTACCTCACCCACTACACTAACCTCACCCACTACATCTACACTATCGGCTACACCCACTACCTCTACCTCACCCACTACACTAACCTCACCCACTACACCTACACTATCGGCTACACCCACTACACCCTCCTCATCCCCATACCCCATACATCCCCCCACTGCACTAACCACCCGTCTAACAATATTACCTAACACCCTTCTAACCTCTGCCCCTACCTTACATACTACCCCACGTGCCTTACGAAAAATACCCATAGTTTAGTCAACAGTACTTTCAGGATATGTCAACAGTTCTTTCAGGATTTGTCAACAGTGCTTTTAGGCTTTGTCAGTTCGTTCAGGCTTTGTGCATCAAAAAATGCGCTGAAAAAGAAAAAGAAAACATTAGTATGATTGTCAGACAATTGCCTTGATAAATGGAGGAACTCACAGTAAGTTATGATCAATTCCTGGCAAAGGAAAATGGTGTTCGCATTGATAATTAACTAAAAATATGTGCATATCATGCACCGTGATGTACCCAGTCCCTTATTTTAATAAAAAAAATGACCCTACCTCCCTTATGTACTAAGTTTATATTGTTTCCATGGAAACCAGAAAAACAAAAATCAGAATAACTAAAGTGGCACCATTCCTCCACTAGATCTAACCATAAACCAAATTCATTAAGATAATATCAAACAGTTTTTAGCTAAAGCTTGGAAATTGACCTTCTCACAAAAAACTAAGTTCAAATGATTTCCAGGGAAACTAGAATAAATAAAAAACCAAGAATAACCAAAGTAGCAAAAGGGACCACACCACCGGTAGGTCTAACTACATACTAAGTTTGGTAAAAATATTGAAAGGTTAGGGAGAAAGTAGGCACGGAAACAGACCCTATCCCCTATATAGAACTTGTTCTTCTACACAGATGTTTCGAAAACAGAGGAACATTCAAAAGACGCAAGGAAGGCAATAACGAGAAAACCCGAAAGGTGAGAGATGTGTCTACGGCTATACGAACAGGTGAAGTTATTTAATGATGCAATTTTATGGGTGAAAACATTTTGAGTACAATCTTTATTTATTTTGCTTGTTCAGATGAAATATTTTTTCTATTTTAGTGCAAGTTGTATTGATATGGACAAATAATCAATATACAAAATCAGTTTCAAGATTACATATATTCATAAAAATTACTATGTGGTAATTTCTTTATCGGTGCTTTTGCATGTTGATTTATATTAGCTCTCAGCAAATATACAATACTGTTAATATCAATACGCAGTTATTTTGTCAGTTCAAAAGTATCTGTTTTCTGTTACTTGAGAACCACTTGAAATATTGAATTGATAACTCCTTACTTTGAAAAAGACATATTCGTTTTAGAAATCATTTACGGCCTGTTTCTGGCGAACAGTTACAGAGAGGTGTTTCGGGGATAGATCGCTGTACAGTAGGTGGCCAGTCCGAGATCACACCAGATGATGTCGCCTACACTTTGAATTGAACCTACTTTGATGTCATCCCCTACACTTTGAATTGTACCTACTTTGACGTCGTCCCCATCACTTTGAATTGTACCTACTTTGATGTTGTCACCTACACTTTGAATTGTACCTACTTTGATGTCGTCCCCTACACTTTGAATTGTACCTACTTTGATGTCGTCCCCTACACTTTGAATTGTACCTACTTTGATGTCGTCCCCTACACTTTGAATTGTACCTACTTTGACGTCATCATGGAATACCGTGATGAAAAGGAATATTAAAATTGATTTGGCCAATGGCACCGTTGTAAATTTGTCATTCTGAATAAATGTATTGACTTGTGCTTTGTTATTCTCTTCCTCTTAGATAAAAATGGTTTTATTTTGAAATTGATTCTATTGAGATGAAATGAAACAACGGTTGCGTTTGAGCATTAACTCCAAACTACGACACACAATACCATTGGAGGTTGAACATTCGTTAGAAACTAATGGAGGATAAACAGACAATACATTACTTATTGGAGACAACCATAAAATCATATCATGATGCAATAAAACTAATGTTTAAATAACTCTGTTATAATTGGTTATTTTCAGTCAATGTATAGTTTGGGAAATATGTCCTGGCACCAAATGACTTTCTCAAAGACTCGCTGTTCAAATAATGCTCTTTAGTAAACACTTTGGACAATTATATTATGATATATCTGAAGGATAATGAATGACATATGAATCCCTTATTGCTAAAATGAATAGTTTGCAAGATAAGCTTGAGGAACTGATTACCTAAAAAGTCAGTACATAAGATTACTTCAAAATCTCAGTTGAAAATAATACAAGACTGATATAAGGAAGAGGAAAATGAACACAAAGTGATTAAATTCAAAATATGATTTTGTAATGATAGGAAATAAATTGAAAGTATGAATAAGCCGATACTGAATAGATTATTCCCACGGGATCTCCGATTTGGGGGGGAGGGGGGGGAGGCTTCTGTTACCACAACTTTATTACTTATTTGCAGCTTTACCAAACCCAAACAACCAAATGATCAAAGAAATAGAACAGCTTTGCTTTGAACTAATATGTAAAGATAAACCCGAAAATGTGAGTCAAGGCATTAATACTAAGAACTATTAACAAGGGGGAATATGAATCCCAGACAAAACAAATCTCATTCGATCACAAAAGATTTCATGGATAAAAACTCTGAATCAAAAATAAAGAAATTGTCAAAAAAATCCTCAAAGATTCATTTGAATCTAAAAGTAAGATGTCAATATTCAAAATATATAATTTTGGTATCTGGCTGAATTATAAAAAAGGTACATCTAGTGATCATAGTGAATACATATGGTCTCTCAACAATTTCTTAACAATCCAACAAGCTATTTTTCAAAAACATTATATATGTAATTTTCTTATAGATCTGGCCCGGTATTCAAAAAAGATTCTAAGAATTTTCTTAGTTTTATACTTAAGAATTCCTAACTTTAAGAAAATCTTAGTTTTCTTCTTATTAGTTCATCTAAGAACAATTCTTAGCACTTGTCTTTTTTATTCTAAGAATATACTAAGAATTAACTAAGAAAAACTCAACTTGCATTGTGGGAATGGTAGTACACTAAAAAAGCTGGTTTGAATTTATTTTAATGACATAATGGAAATCCTTTATCTATTATTAGTAAAGAGCGTATGTTCTGCTAAGTCAAAGGTCAGAAAATCAGTTTTTTCTTGTGAAGAATTCAAATTATCAAAATAAAGATTTTGTAACACATTTGAATTGTCAATAATAAATAAATAAATATGACGTTTAACAATACTGGGTGGAATATACCTAGCTAGCGAGTAATTGACGAAAGGTCAGTAAAATATTTGATAATATTTGATCTAACTTTTTTTGATCAAACATTGAATACAATCCAGATTACAAAAAACCCAACTAATTTGCATAAAAAGCCTTGATAAATCGTACATGTTAAAGGACGAATTGCACCAATCAAGTAAAACAACACATAGTGTTGAATCAAGGTCTGCATCCAATTATCTATCTTTTTTTTAATATTACGGTCAAAACAATACTTTTAGTTTACAGGAATAAAAAATAAATTAAATTAAATAAAAATTCCTTTAGTTCAATTGTGATTATCATATTGCATCACAATGTTTCCTAATTTAAAGAAAAATCTATCTCACTTTTCACAAAAAAGTCTACCCATGTTAATTATAAATACATCTTTATTTGCCAATTGGCGCAGAAGAAACTTAACACTTATTGGAAAAATTACAGTTATTAAAACCTTGGCTATATCAACCTTAGTACATATCTTCTCTGCCTTGCCTAATCCACCCAAAACATTCATTAAAGAATTAAACAACATAATCTACAGATTTTTGTGGAATAACAAAAATGATAAAATCAAGAGACCAACTATAAGTAGAGACCATCAAGACGGAGGTCTAAGAATGATTGATGTTGAATGCTTTATTAATGCTCTTAAACTATCTTCATTGAAAAAATATATTAGAAAATCAAAATCTTCAAACATTTTTCCCTTAGATAATCTTTTCAAACTAGGTTGTAATGGGGTTGATTCTTTATCTGAACATGACAATCCTTTCTGGAAAGATGCTTTATCTGCATGGAGGATTTACTACCAAAAAATAACCTTTAATGAAAATGACATGGACCAAATCCTCACTCAACCACTTTGGTATAATCATCTTTTTAAATCATCTTATATTATTAAAAACTAGTTTAATCTTGGAATCCAAAATATTATGGATATATGTGATGAAAATGGCTTCCTAAGTTTTGAAAAATTTACAGAAAGATACAAAATTAAAGGAACCTTCTTTGACCATCAAGGGATAATATGCAATATTCCATCCAACTGGAGATATCAAATAAGGAATAAAACACCATTATTCAACCTACCTCATGTTACAAATAGTTTCAAAAAAATGTTTACCATGGCTGAAAACTCCAGGAAATATTATGATGAGTTAATTAAAAATGATACAACACCCAAGTCATTAGAATATTGGAATTTGATATTTTTGCATGAGATTGAATGGAAAGATGTATTTAGTTACTACCGTAAATCCACCAAAGATTGCAAGCTGTTGGATTTCCAATACCGGTTTATTAACAGAATTATTTACACAAAGAAAGAATTAATGAAAATGAAATTAGTTGATAATGATACTTGCTCTTTCTGTAAAAATGCTCCAGAGGATATATCACATGTTTATTTTGACTGCCAGCTTGTTCAAGACTTTTGGCATAAAATTGAAGCTTTCTTGAATGACAATTTTAAAAGGAATCTGAAATTGTCTAAATTCATTATTATGTTTGGAGTGTTCTCAAAAACACAAATTCTAAATCACATTTTACTTATTGCCAAAAGATATATATATATATCAAGTCTAAAACAACAAGATATATCCTATGCAGCATTTTTGTCAATACTTAAGGATGTACATAATATAGAAAGATTTATTGCAATAAAAAATGACAGATATTATCACTTTTCCAAGAAATGGTAAGGCCTGGCCATGATTCTATAATTTGTTCACGAAGCACCCATAAAATCCCTGAAATGCTGTCCATTTTACCTTAAAGATTGCATTATGACTATTGTATGAAACCAAATGTATAGTTGTTCTTCTGCAAAATTGTTTATTGCCACAACATAGATGCAACTCTGTTATGTTCATGTTGAAAATGGAATAAAAAATAAAAAAAAAAAAAAAAAAAATTATAAATACATCTTATCTGTATAATTAGATATGAATACTAACTGTTGCTTTTATTCTCATTGAGGCAGATAAATTATGTATAAACATGCAAAATGCAAAGATTTGAAGAAGGTTCAAAACCGACATGTTGTGATTAATCTGTTAAGCAAACAAATTATTGAAATATATGATTCATATAATTCATATAAATCTTGCTACCATAATCTCAAAACATTAATTATTTGGTAATCTAAGTTCATTATAAGACCCTTGTTTTACATTGGTAATCAGTATTTTTAAAAATCTACATATCATATTTTTGAAAACAAATCTGTTTATTTGAAGTGTGTATACATATTTTGTATACTTACAAAAGAGCTGATACTTTACATGCCTTTGTTTGGAAATTCTTATGAATTTGTTTTTACTTCAAAACAGAGGTAAAATCTAATCATGTATGTTATTTTTCTTCAAACTCTTCAATTATTAGTTAAATAATTTGAAATCTATCTATTTTCATGCATATAAAATATCTTCCTAAAGAAATAAACCTTATTTCAACACAACTTGTATATCAAATATATATAACACATTACATGATAACTAACAAAGTTTAATTATGATTCCTGATAATGAAACTGTTTTTTATACTTTTTTGGATTATTACTAAATATTTTTCTTTGCCTCTTTGTTATTTAGTAAATTGGGTGATATTTATATCAAAATTTATAATAATCCAGGTACCGGTACCCATTTCCAAAAAGTACAAAAACACAAACCATACTCTTTTTTTTTTTTGATAATTGGTAGGTTCACAAAAAATAACTACCAAACATTTCAAATTAGAATTCAAAATAATACAAAATGAGGG
This sequence comes from Steromphala cineraria, assembly GCA_916613615.1. Taxonomy (NCBI): domain Eukaryota; kingdom Metazoa; phylum Mollusca; class Gastropoda; order Trochida; family Trochidae; genus Steromphala; species Steromphala cineraria. The sequence continues at coordinate 23,537,028 of OU744731.1, forward strand.
ACAAGTTAGAATTTTATATACCTTCTTCACCTTTTGAAAATTTGTTATCAAATAGACAGGAATAAACTTAACCTAAAATAATATTGCTTAAGAGATTTTCAATATAGATTTTACAAAGAGTTATAATAGCTTTGAAACTGTTGAAACTGAATTTCATTTATAATGTTTTATTTAGTTCGGATCTCGAGGTTTATGTGAGTACTTGTTAAGTGTTTTGTCTATTGGGTATGTGATAAAATCATAAAATTTTGGGTTTTTTGAGATATTATATGTAGCTTTCTTATACAAAATAAAAATCTGTTGAAATACTTGATTTGTTCTTTTATATAACATAAAATGTTTCAATCAATCAAAGCAGTATATCTTCCAAAAAAGATTTCAAATTTATGAACTACGTAAACCATTTTACCAAATACTTAAAAACATAACATTACAGTTAATTCTTGTGGAAAAATGTAGATATAAAAGAAATGTTGAAATTTTAAACAATCAGAAATAAAAGGTGATGAGCATAGTTTGTTGTTGGTGTCTTATAATCTTATTGCATCCAATTTCAATGTGTGTGTTTACATTTTCAAATGTTAACTGATTAAATGTATATCATATTGATCCTATACCAGTGCCCGGTAACAAAGTCAAGTAAAAAGCATAATATTTTCCCATTTCTGTTCCTGTCTTCCAAAACAAATGAATACAGATTTCATATAAAGGCTAAGGAAAAGAATTAAGCCATCAATCATGTCATAAGTCTAAGTGTTTTAACTTATTGAAATTTGAGATCTTGTTAAAGTTATCCCTTAAAGGAAAAGCATATCTGAAAACCTAAAGTTGCCTTTTGATATTTTCAGTCAGAAACAAATATTTAATCAATCTCATAGCTTTGGTGATATTATGTAACAATTAAAAAATACTAACATTTCAAGGTTTTCTGAGCAAGTTTAATTTCAGCGTATTTGTCTTTGAGAAAACAATTGATGCTAATCTATTCAAATAAAGATTGAAATCGGTTTGGGTTATATACCGGTACATAAAATTACTTTTGATGAATAATTCAGATACATTGAAGATGTATTCTAATAAGGTCTTTCCACCTTTATTGCTTGTAATTAGTCATATATACTTCAGTCAATTCTATGATGTAATATTTGTCAATAAAAATTATTTCTTCACACTGCAATTTGCAAACAAATGTTGCTTAAAGGATTATCATTTACAGGATATATTTGATATATTTTGATGTTCTTTAACAGAAAACCCGACACACAATGATAAAGGACTGGTCATTTATCACAGGGGGGGGGGGGGGGGGGGGGGGCAAAGTCATTTGAATAGAGGAATAAATTGATACATCATTTTGGATGACATAGTTCACTTTGACAAAATGCTTTCTTAAAATTTTACACCCATCTACGGGCGCGGCCATTTTTCTTACCGGACTGAAGACTATAAGCAGAGTTTTGATTGGCCGACAAGTGCTCGTAACTATGCCAACGATAAACACAAATCTCAACATTTAAAAGTGAATTACTATAACATGAAACTATCTGTAATAGAGCATTCACTGTTTGGGTCTAGTATTGTCTATCTTAATCATCCAACTTCATGAGGCACTTAGACACGTATTCCAAATACTGAATGCCGCTAAAACCCAAACTAAGCGAAGTTGAGCACTTAGGACATATAAATATGTATTAATTACAGATCGGACGAAAGTAATGTTTTATTGAATTTTACTCCATATATGGCCGATATTCGAAGTTGCAAATAGCATAGCAAATATTTAATCCATTGCTCTCAGTTGAATATTATCAATTAAGTAAGCTATACTATACCTAAACCTAAAAAAAACCCAATATTAACAAACCAATCGGGGGTTGAAAAGGAACACGAAGGCCAATGAGAAATATGTAAGAGTGGTTATTCAGTGGGGTGTAACAAATGCCTGCTTGTGATTTAGTCATCAGAATCATATGTACATATCCTATCACGCCGTAATAAACTAAACTCTTTAATGGTTATGGGGACCTAGTTATACATTATGGCCTAAAACTATAGGACTATAGTTTATAATATTCTGTCATTATGTTAAGTTATTTAAAACATACAGTATTATCAACACATACATTCTAAGTGCTAATGGATAATAAAATCAAACAAACTCTAACGACAATTATAACACTAACACGCTACAAAAATTACTTATAACACTAAAACGCTACTGTAGAAAACAATACTTACCAAGTGAATCAGAGATTCTGGCCGAGATTTGGTGAACTTGGTCTTTTGTACCGAAAGCCAATCAATGTAGCTTGGGTTTACAGAGAACAATAGAACGTATACATGATAGTCTGAGTATGAGACGCTCCTAAAAGCATGCAGTGCGTGTTGTTGATTAGTAATCATTTTCATTTAAGCTTAATTTCCATGCACAACAAGTCAAATAACGTATCTTGAAGAGAGAAATTATTTTTACGCGTATAGCTCATTGGTTCTTGCAAGTGGAAACGGGGGCGGGTCTTGACAAAAGCTGTGTTATTATTTTTTTACGGATTCCCAAAATTTATTCTAAATTTGTTTGATTACAGCCTTTCAACGTCAATAATTTAGAATAATTGTTTCAAATAGAGCTGGACGTCATTTCAACCAGTGATCATGAATTCCTTGTTTACAAGAAATAAACATGATTTGATTTGCAAAAGTCGTCAAGTTGTCGATCCGAATAGAGTTGTAGAGTTGCTATTATGTCGTCTGGAGTTAACGCTTCAATAGGACGCACGCGTTATTATATACCGCACGATATTTAGGAGTTAATGTTTGAAACGAATTTTTTTTCAGAACATCCCAAGATATTTGAAATTTTATGTACAGACTCATTGGCTAATGATATTTATCAATATTTAATAAAATCTAATACTATTTTAACGGCCTAAACCACCATATTTTTATATTCTACTCAAAAAGAAAATTTAAATGAGCATAGAAAGTCAGTAGGACCCATAACTAGGGCCACGAGGGCCTCGTTCTAATGGACTATTTTCAATTTCTCCAGAAGCAAAAGGTACAGCGAGCTAAAACCTTGTGTATAGACTTTTTCGTTAGCTGATGGGAATTATCATTCAAAGTAAGTAAATTGAGTAAGTAAAAGCACAAGAAGTGATCCAAATCGTAGTGAAGTTATTTGCAAGTGATGATAAATTTTTACAAGATGTATTAAAAACAAATGGCATTACATTTTACGCTGACCACAAGTGTGGGCTCTGAACGAGCATGTTTGATCCCTGAACGGGCATGTTATCATCAGAATCCTTTCTATAACGTGAGAGTTGACAGCACAATTTCTACCCTCGTGCGGTCCTTACTAATTTAAAAGATTGCCTTTCGTTATTGGTAGTTGGTCACGGCGTCTTGGCAAATCATGGGATAATAACGTGTCATGTTTGTTACACTCGTTGAATCTCCCAGTGATACATTTGCTGCAAATATCTAATTGTGAACTTGCTACATCATCTCAGCATATACAGTTGTTAGATCATCAAGGTCCGGCTACGTGAACTGTGGAATGACCAGGGAAACCCCAATGATAACAATTTAAGTGTTTGCCACTAATGTGGCAATGTCCCCCGCCGTATATATTTCACAATAATTGTCACATTAAGCAAATGTATCATTCCCATTGACATTGAGCGCAATGGTTCAAGATATATGGCTTTAACAAGAGTGGTGACCTTGAAAACAAAGTCAAGGTCATCCAAACTGACTGGTGTTTGATGTAGGCTGTGACCAAATTTGGTGCAGCAGTTCTAGAGATATTGCTTGAACAAGAATGTCAAAACCGGTCAAAGTGCCGTGGTGACCTTGAAAATAAAGTCAAGGTCACCCAAAGTGACTGGTGTCTGCGTATTCCCCCAATGTAGGCTGTGACCAAATTTGAAGACATTTGGTCTAACGGTTCAGTCATTAGATATCGCGTTAACAAGAATCCGGACGGACGTACGGACAGACGCCGCTGAATTCATAGTCCCCCGTTCCGCGTTGCGGCGGGGGACAATAAGTTTCGTACATATAGACAATTTAAGAACACTGTTATCCCAGAACCATATGTTACTTCTATATTGTCTAGATGGCATCGTAGTGTTCTAGGCAAGGTACGTTGTGGTACACTTCCCTTAGACACTGTGTACAAGCTGATGACCGTAAGACATCTTACGGTCATCAGCTTGTACACAGTGTTTTATTAGATGTGTTGAGGATTCATTTTAGGTACCTTCATCACAATTATTAAATCATAAGGTTTCTGAAACAGAAATTCACCGTGCGGTCCCTAATATTCGTGAGGTAGATTATCCCTCAAGATGATAAGTCTCACTCTTTTGTTTGATTTGTTCCAATATCTGAAGTACTTTTTATCAAAACAACAGGTCATTTTCAAAGAACTTAATTTTGAATTCATTGTTCTAACCAATATTGTTTCCTAGTGGCTGATATTGAACAACTGCATCAAATTAACATAAATGACTGAAACCATAAAGATGCTATGCCATAATTGAAGGGGCTTAAATAACTTAAAGCGCAAGAAGGTATTCAACTTTTTAAGAAAGAAGAAATGTTACTGGTAATATATACTGCTTACAAGGTATACATTTTATTGCCGATCAAATTCAAAAGATACGAGAACAGTGGGGATACAATGAGTGTTGCATAAGCTGTTTCAAAAGTAATGCCAGGGGAACAGCCATATTATTCAATAATAACTTCGAATTTAAACTACTAGAGAGTAATATAGATGAATTCGGAAACTATGTTGCCCTCAAGATACTTGTAAACGAGGTTACTTATACTGTAATAAGCATACATGGTCCCAACGAGGATAATCAGAATATCAGAATATTATGAAAATTGTAACGTATTATGACAGTGATGAAATAAGTTTGTGTGGGGACTGGAATCTAGTTGTGAATAAACAGTTGGACACATACAACTACAAACATATTAACAACCCAAAAGCAAGGGAAAGGTTTTCGAAACGATCTTAATTAAAGACCCTTGGCGTGATCTGAATTACGATGCCAAACGTTTCACCTGGCGGCAGCCCACATCATTAAAACAGTCAAGATTAGATTATTTCCTGATTTCACATGGTTTGTTGTCTCCAGTCAATAGTAGTGATATTCTCCCGAACATAAATTCTGACCACTCGGTAATCACCACGTCTTTAACATTCTCTACCCTAGCTAGAGGAAAGGGCTTTTGGAAATGTAATAATTCCCTTCTAAAAGATAGAATATACGTAACATTAGTGAACGAAACTATCAAATCAACGTTAGAACAATACATATAATTACATAATTACTGAATCAAGCAAATACTCAATAGATGATCAGTGACTTTGGGGAACATCACTACTCATGATAAGAGGCAAAACAATATACTATTCGTCAACTAAAAAGAAGATCATAAATGAAAAGGAAAAGACATTTGAATCGAAACTTTATGAATTATAAAAGAAACTAGAATTGACTGAAAACGATGACCTAAGACAGAAATTGCTTGACGAAATTAACGTTTTAAAACAGGACTTAGATGAAATTGCAAATCATAAAATAAACGGAATATTGATAAGATCAAAACAAAATTGGATCGAAAAAAAGGCAAATATCAACAAAATACTTCTTAAAATTAGAATCAAGATTTGTTTTGAATTAATCGTATACTGTTTGGGAAAAATTGTTGGAACCACCATAACAGAAAGTAAACAATTACTTGAAGAAACAAAACTTTTTTACGAAAGATTATACACTGCACAAGGACAAACTGATATTAATGTTAAAGAAATATTTAAAAATGAAAATACTCCTGTTTTGAATGAACAAGATAAATGTGACCTTGAAGGAATATTAAAATTGAGCTAACTATAGTATGCACTTGAAAGGATGAAAAAAGTTCGGATCCTGATGGTTTTACTACGGAATTTCTGAAAAGATCTTGGGGAATTCCTCCTAAATTCGCTAAACTTTGGCTATGAAAATGGTAACTTGTCAATTTCTCAGAAACAAGGATTGATAACCTGCATTCCAAAAGCTAATAAGTCTAAGAATTTTTTGGAAAACTGGCGCCCAATCTCTCTACTTAATACTTCATATAAAGTTGGTGCCGCAGTAATTGCAAACAGAAGATACTACCTAGCGTTATAAATGAAGATCAAAAAGGTTTCGTCACAGGAAGATATATTGGCGATGTAACAAGACTTATCTATGATCTAATGGAATATACTGAAACTTGTCACATACCAGGCTTACTGCTTTTGATTTTTAAAAAGCCTTCGATTCAGTAGACAGAAATTACCCAAGTTTAGTCTTAAAATTCTTTAATTTTGGACCAAGTATTGCACAGTGGATAGAAACATTCTATAATGATATTGAATCGAGAGTCTTGGTTAATGGATTCGTGTCTAATCCTTTTGAAATAAGTCGGGAATGCCGGCAGGGGACCCTATAGCGCCGTACATGTTTCTACTATGTGTCCAAATCTCGGGTATCATGATATAAAACAACAAAATCATACAAGGAATTAAACTTGGAAATATAGAATTATGTTCTTTCACAGTTTGCAGACGATACAACTCGTACACTAGATTGTTTGGGGAAAAGCCTTTACTTTAACAGCGTTAAATACTATAGAATTATTTGATCGTTTTTCAGGATTGAAAGTCAATGTAGAAAAACTTATAAAGATAGGTTCCAAAAAAAGATCCCGTTATAAGATGTGTAAAGAATGGAATTTCGACTGGTCACAAACAAACTTTAATATTTGAGGCATAAAATTGTATATTGATCTTGAGCAAATGGTAGAAATAAACTACAACGAAATGCTTTGCCAAATTGACAGGCAAATGAATATTTGGTCAGCTCGTACTTTAACTCCATATGGAAGAAACACAGTGCTTTAAAAAATCACGTGTGTTACCAAAGCTTAACCACCTTTTCTCATCTTTACCAAACCCGAAAAAATGCTTTATTGAAAGATTGCATAAAAAATGTTTTAATTTCCTATGGAAAAAAAAGCCAGATATGGTTAAAAGAGATGTAATGAGCACGGAGGAATTAAGACACCAAACATAAGAAAGACTAGGACTGCCGCGGCAGAACTTAGGTCTTCAAGACTTCCTGTTTGACCTTCACACAGTGTTTGACCTTCACATGACTTTTTGTCTAAGAGGTAACCAGTTACTAATACATTATCAAAATAACAAAATTTCATTAACATGATACACAAAACTGCCTTATAAGGAACACCATATATGGAATTCATAGTAAGAAGCGTAGTAAGACTGTTCTCCATGAAGCTTTCTTACTATTAGTGTTAAGTCAAAATTGTTTTCACCATCGTGTAGATGACATTCTCTCCCCACAGAGGCAACTCAGTCATACCTGAATTAGCCTCTGTTCTATTACACCTAGATCCTGGGGTTCCGGCAGATTACCCTAGCGGCAAAAAATTGTTACTTGAGATAGCTCCCTTATCTGCAGCCAATGAAAACACCTTTTGGATATCAACGACTTTGGGAATTCTCAACGGTCGTATAGTGACTTTCGAAAGCATCATGCCTTTAGGTTTATTTTTCATTAACAGTGTGAGAGAGAAAATATTTAAAAATCAGATATGGATAGGGTTTTTCATTAGAAACATACTGTTTTATAATTGTGTAAATTGTTCTTTGTTTTATGATAAATTTTATTTAAATAATTTACCAAATAAAAACTAATGAGAAGGTAAAAAAGCGATGTCTTGTAAATGGAAGAGTTATCTCCCCTGAATGCCGAATCACCGGGAATAGCCAGGAGTAGCCGAGCTTTTGCGAATGACCCCTTTTGAAACGGCGTCACTGATTGCACAACTAACTTCGATTGCCTCCAATCAGATTTCTACTTTTCTGTCCCGTGTATTAGCCGTAATAGAACAGAGGCTAATTCAGGTATAACTGAGTTGCCTCTGTGGGGAGAGAATGTGTAGATGAGGGAATTGTCTTAATTTTCATATATCATTTGCCTATAAGCATGAACAAGTAAAGAAGCGATAACCGATGCGACATCTATCGCAAAAATATTTTTTTGCAACAAATTGACCGACGGTCCTAACGTAAGTCTCAATAGATGCCGAACCATTGGATATATTCAACGTTTGTTTTCACCATCGTGTAGAGGAGAGAATTGTCCTAATTTACATATATCATTTGCCTATAAGCATGAACGAGTAAAGAAGCGATTAGCGATTCGACATCTGTCGCAAAATATTGTTTACTCCATTTAAAATGACCGACGGTCCCACTGTAAGCCTCCAAAGCTCCCGAACCAATGGAGATATTCAACGTTTGTTTTCACCATCGCATCGTGTAGAGGAGAGAATTGTCTTTATTTACATGTAATATGTATGTATGTGTAAAGAAGAATTAAGAAGCTGCAAGTGGTGCGCGGAAATTTGGTGGAATGATCTGTAACCATTTTGGGGATACCAACATTTGACGTCTGAAATGTGAATATCCTTTGTCAACACTAGTCTAAGGGAGATAATTTAACCCATATAAAAGACAGATAAGACAATTCCCAACTAAGGTTCGAATCTCGGAGTGGACGTTATGACAAAAAGTAAAATACAAAACCTTGAATTTTGCACTCGTTTATTGTTTTTATATGTTAAGAGGAACTTAAATTTTGAATTGGACCTAAATCTGCCAAGAAATAAATACTATAGCGTATTTCTCGATCTGTTATATAGAACAGAGACTACCCATACAAGCAATTTATGAACTTAATATATTAACCTTTAAGATGTCGATAATACGTTATCACACAAAATATTGTTGTCTTCAACAAGCGCAACTATTGATGTATAGTTTGTTTAGCTAACTTTAATATTAAAGGAGAAAAGATTTTTTTAACTGTAATGAAAACAGTGAAAAGTTCATTTTTGTAGACACTCGATGTTTGTCTTTCCAGTTCCTTAACTATCAATTCTTTTATGATATAGTGTACCATAAAAATGTTGTACTTAAAATAGCGCGTGTGTAGGTGTAATCAATTGTAAAATAGCTTAATTAGTAAGGACATTATGGAAATTTGAAAAGTGGGCAAAATGAGTATTTTACCAAAAAAGCAATATTTTAAGCCTTTTGTTTCAATGTACATGGACATAGATGATTTTGTGTGATGAAATTTCTCAGGTTTAGCTGTCTGGTGACATATTATACACTGCCTAATGATTTGTTGTTAATGAGCTAGGATTTTTCAAACATTCATATATCAAAATCATTCTAACTTGATCCTGTTTAAAAGGTCCAAATGTCAATGTTAATGTTAAATCTGAATTTAATGAGATTCATCCAAGATTGTATGTTTTTTTTTAGCTTTCAAATGATATATAGAACAATGATTAATCGTCTGGCGTTATTAAGTAAAGAAACTTCAAACACCACTTTTCAAATTGCGAAGTTTGACCCTTCCTTGTAACCGGAATGACTGTTCGGGAGCGATTTTGTTCTTTTATCTTGAAGACCTTGCTCATGTCTAACTCTCATGCAAAAATCATTAAATTCTATGGTCTGGTTTTAGAGTTATCTGCTCGATTTTGGATTCGAACTGGATATTTAATGAACGAACCGATTTTGCCCAAAAGCTTCGCATGTCTATTCCTATATTATTGGGTGCCAAACGGGACTTTAATCGCTATTAAGTAAGCACACTAAATCGAATCAAATTTATTCATTTAGTAAGCTTACTAATTAGGCACTCACTTATCACTTTGTCACTTTATTGAACTGTGGAGCAAGGCATAGCTATAGACAGCACTTCTCGCTAGAATAGAACTAGAGATAATGTGTAGCATATGTGACTCAATGATCTCACTGACTAAACCTTTTAAGAATATGTCAGATGTTTCATTTCAAAACAACAACAAAATCCATGCAAAAAAAACCCAATTAAATTAAATTCAAAAATTAGAAAATCGAAAAACAAACTTGATTGTCATGTTAATTAACAGCAAATCTATCAAATCAAAATTAAACAATACTATTAAAAAAACATAGGGATAGTGTTATCCCAAGAAAATAAGTAAATAACCACAAACAACCATATACTTATCCATACCCTCAAGAAACGAGCTCTATAAAAGATTTTAGAATTGAAAATAAGTATTCGTTGGAATTTCATGATAAATTTTCATTTTGATAAATTATGATACATTTCTCAGAACAAATAGTATATAGTCAACATACCTGCATGGTTGAATTACTAGTGTCTCCTTTTTCTTTGGTTGAAATGTCTGCAGATGGACAAGTTCAAAACATGTATTGATCAACAATAAATAGACATAGTCAGTGTATCCCCTCCAATCCCTTAATGTGTTGAAATCGCAATTTGTTGTACCGTTATTTCAACAAACATAACAATAGAAGCTAAATAATGTACGTCGTTACCAGCATCTGTCAATTCTCGTTACCAACATATTGTGAACATCTCGAACTCAGTGAAGTTACCAGCATCCCCGTCGGATTTTAGAATTGCTTATTTCTCAAGAAATGGATGTCGAAATGAAAATTCAGTGCATTAAATCTTTTTACACTATTAAAATCCGTATTTATGCTTAAAGAGTTCGATCATAAACACATAGAAAACTGTTATTTCTTGTGAAATACTCGCGAGGCGATCTTACCTTCCGCCATCTTGGGATGTTGGTAACGATCGTTACCAGCATCACCTTAGGTACAGTGTTAATGCAGGGTGGAAATACGACAACAAGTTATGGAACATAAATAGGCTACATAGTGCTTTCGATTACCGACGTATTGTCAGATTTACTGTTGTAGTAATGTTGCTATGCCAGCCGGTGCTGAGCTGGAGTTTCGACGTCTGTAGAATTTGAAAATTGGGGTTATCACCGCTCATGTGAATTATAGGTCGCATTGATTCAATGAAAAAACGTGTGCTTTGATGTGCGGAGATGATGGATTCAAATATTGAACAAAGAGAAAATCTTTCCGTTTTGCAAGAGGACTTTTGGCTCTACCCATTTTAACCGCTCAGTACCAAAATGTTTTACGTTTTTCCACCATAAATGTTACCAATTCATATTTCTACTGTAGTTTCAGTATCAATGATTAGATTTTGTTATTGATAAATTATTCTTTTAGGTGCGACCATTTACCAATATGTTTCAAACACTTGGTATTCAAAATGCTTGACTCATTTCCAAAACCAACTTCAAGAATGTACTCTAAGTTGAATAAGTTCTTAAGAACTTAAATATATACCACATTTCCGAATCATTCCAAACTCAATTTTATGATTATAGGCCTAACTGATGTTTAACTGTGTGACCAAAAGGAATCTGAAAAAAGAAACTGGCAACGTTAGAACCAAAATTATTGCAGATTAGTAACGAGGGATTCATGAAACGAGGAAGTTTCATTTTTGGAACCAATAGAAAATCTAAAAAAATCAATGTCCCAGCGGATTGTAGAGTATATAGAATTAAATAGTGGAGTGACAGACATAATATACATGTGTTCCAAATTTCAGAAATGTATGCCAAAAATTAAGTTAATACATTGTATCTGAAGTTGTCTCATTTTCTTTGCTCGGAGGTATATATTGTAACTTCATAAGAAAAGTAAATTTGATTAAAAAGCGTGTTTAATAGTGGAGCCAAAATACCCAAAAGCACATGGTTATTACACTGAAACAAAATATATATGAATATGAAGTATTGTTATGAATGTTTAACATTATGTTTTAGTCGCATCAAAGTCGGAAATGGTCACTTCGAGAAAAGTGATTTTTTGCCCTAGGGCATCATAAAATATGAACCCCAATATGATTGCCCTCGTAGGCCTAGGTAATAAAATTGTGTATGTTTTAGTTATCAGAATCATTACATTTTATTCCAAATGTTTAAGCACAAACGGCAAGTTAATGAACAAGATTTTAATTTTGTTAATTTTGTTTTAGGAAAATGACTGGGAAGTACAAAAGGAATTCAGAGCGAGGAGAGTATGGAGAAAGCAAACTCAGAAAAGCCTTGAATGCCCTAGCCAATGGAGAGTCTTTAATAGGGACCAGTAAGTTGTTCGGTGTTCCAGCTAGGACTTTGCGACGACATCGGGATCAGCAGGTCACATTGCCAGGAAGGATAAACTTGGGACGTCATCAGACTGCGGTACCATCTCACGTTGAAAATGAATTAAAAATTCACATCATAACTATGGAACGGCGCTTGTATGGGTTGGGGACGAAGGAGGTGAGAAAATTGGCTTTTGATATTGCAGAAAGGTCGCACATCCCTCATCCATTCAATGTGAACAAGAGAATGGCCGGAAAAGACTGGTTGATGAACTTCCTTGAGAGACATTGTCTTACACTGCGGCAGCAGCAGGCCACAAGTTTAACCAGGGCAAGTGGTTTCAACAAACCTAAAGTCGGACAGTTCTTCAGCCTTTATGTGGATATCCTTAAAAGCGGAAACTTCCAGCCTTCACATGTGTGGAGTATGGATGAAACAGGACTGACCACAGTTCAGAAACCAGGAAAAATTATGGCAATGAAAGGAGAAAAGCAGGTCGGAAAAGCAACCAGTGCAGAACGTGGTGAACTCGTTACATTTATTTGTGGAATGAATGCTTCGGGATGTTTTCTGCCACCATTTTACATATTCCCCAGGAAGAGGATGAATGATGGTTTCATGGCTGGAGCTCCTCCTCAAGCAGTGGGATATGCCAATGGAACAGGCTGGAGTGATTCTGACATGTTCATCAAATGGCTTCAACACTTTGTTAACTTCACAAAGTCAACAAAAGATTCTCCTCACATCATCCTTCTCGACGGTCATCATAGTCACAAAACTCTGTCTGCCATTGAATTCTGCCGTGATCATGGTGTTGAAATGCTGACGTTCCCACCACATTGCACTCATCGCATGCAGCCTCTGGATCGTACCTACTTCAAGTCATTGAAAGGCGCTTTCAATACAGCTGCTTATAGCTGGATAGCAGTACACCCAGGCAAACGAATTTCCATTTATGATATTTCTTAACTATCAGGAAGAGCATGTATGCACTCGGCAACTCCAGAAAGAGCCTTAAAGGGTTTCAAGACATGTGGACTCTGGCCACTAGATCCTGATATATTCACAGAGTCCGATTTCACACCGATTTCACACCAGCTTTGGTGACAGACGAAGACCAGACAGAGCGTAGCTTCAACGGCAGCCCCCGAAAAGGAACCCTCTAGTGTGAAACAACCAGATATGTGTACTTCAAGAACTGGACAACAACCATCAGTCCCCGAGTCTTTTCTTTCTGCCAATAACAATCAGTCCCAGTCCGTTATACTGACATGTGGTGATGGCCGCTGTTTGTACAGAGGTTTGGTGACCGGAATGGACCCACATCTTCAGGCATCAGCGAGGAATGAACATGGAAGGATCATTGATCCAATACTTGCGATTGCAGAGAAGACCAAAGCTGATGGATTGATGATCAATTTCATGTGTGAACATTTTGAAAACTACGACAGTATTGATAAGGCATTAGTGAATGCGGATATGCCATCCTGGATTACTTACTCGTCAATGGAAGATAGGATCGAAGTTATGTCTGAGCCATGTACAATGCCCGGAGAGCTTGAGATCATCTCAACTTCCAAGGTTCTTCACAGGCCAACCATTGTCCTAAACACCGAGAATCAAGTCATCAGTAGGTATTGTACAAACTTCACAGCTCAGCCTTTGCTTGTCCAGTACCGCAGCTCTGAAAATGATTCAGGACACTATGACTGTGTTGTTCTTTTGCCAGTTACAACTTTCGCATCTACCCACCAAACCCCCAAAGAAAACGTCACTGTCGCTCAATCACAGCAAAGTGTGCTAGGAGTTGAAGAAATTCGGGAACTGATCCAAGTGTTGTCACCATTGCCAAAACTGCACAAAAGCGACCAAGATCACGCAAGTCAGTCTTCGGCAGTCCTAACATCGTCCCCGTATAGAAAAGAACTCACCAACAAACAGATCAAGAAATCGGCAGCTCCAAGAAAACGAAAAACAAAGAAAAAGGGAAAAAAGAATCAGATCAAAAAGCGTTTAGTGGAGGATGAGACAAGTGATGAGGACGAGTGTCTCTGCCTGGTATGCTGTGAACTGTACACCAATTCCAAACCTGGAGGGCAATGGGTCCAGTGCCAGCGATGTACCAATTGGGCACATGAAGACTGCACGCCAGGAAATGCACAATACATATGCCAAAATTGTGATTCCGATGACTCCGAATGAGTTTGATAAGATAAAATATCAAAAAGTGTTGTGACATTTCCAGTAGACTGTACTGATGTTTCTAGTTAAGAACATTTTAAATTCAAGTTTATTTTATCAGGTTGACTGTTATCAATCTTCATGTTACTAAAAATATAATTAAAGACACATAAAATTGTCTAATCGTACTGGTTTGTTATGATGTGGGGTAAAACGCCCATACTGGGCAAGTTGCCCCACACACAAGGGCGTTTTGCCCCATGCATGGGGCAAAAAGGCCAAACATTGTAAAAGTAAAATTTTGCAATTTATCGAAAGTGATGCGCAAGAAAACAAGTTCACTCATACCCTATCGATTGTTTTCAAAAAAGAGATATTTTAACACCCAAAGTGTGAAAAAAAACCCGATCTATAAAATGTAGTCAGACTTTGTTCTTAGCATGGGCGTCTTGCCCCACCTTCGAGTTTGATATTTAACTCGGACACATGATAAATCTCCATATCAAACTCGCGGACACATGGCAACGAATTTGTCTCGACGAGCACCTTTCTTAAATGCTTTAAATCTGGCTTGAAAGATGAGATTGGCCAAAATGGCGTCTGATCAGATCAGTGTTACTCTTTTATTTAGGTATTTACAAATCTAATTTTTAAACCATCGTGTTAATGACCAAAAGTATGGTCTAGTACCGGAGCGAAGTAGAAACCCCGTTACTGTCATGGCGGACTGTCGAGTGGGGGCGAGCGAGTTTGATAGTGTCGGAGTTATAGATAAGACAGGCATTATAACAGAATGTACAGGTTGGTTTGAGAGTTTAATAAACAAGTAGCGATGACTTTTAATTTAACTGATGTTCATTGATCGGCTTTCTCTTTGCATAATTTGAATCTTGAGCTCGTTGATAGACAACCTCGCTGCAAGTGAGCGGGTCAACATCCCGTTGAGATGCCGTATGATTTGCTAATGTATTTTAGCGGTACAGTACCAATCTTTTACTTATACCAGTAAAGTTATTACATAAAGCTGACTTTAGCATGACACCAAGCATACATGACGTTACAGCAATCGAGCGTAGCCTTGTTTACCGAACAATGGGCAAGGGAGATAACTCTTGACACTCCGTCGTTGCTTGTTACTAGGGGAGCGCGTGGCCCAGTTTAACATAGTTAAATAAACCTACGGCACGTGACCAGTTTTGACCAATGGTAAAGCGACATTGCTATCAGTCGAGATAAGACGTCATCCCCTCTGTGATATATACCCTGACTTGACAAAGTGATATCACACTCAGTGGCGAGAACACATTTTTAGAACTGTGAAAACTCAGTCTCTCATCGCTTGGCACATAATAACCACTCAAAACTTTGCAAGAAGCTTTATTTCAAGATCATGTTCAATCCTATCAAAATACCCCTTCGACACTTCACAGCATTGTCACTATAAGATAAATGACACTGCGTTATGAACATTTAAATTGGATGATAAATAGAATATCACACGTGTTCTGGTTTCACATCGGTTACAAATATCCGATGATTGCTTACTTTTGGTGGTATGTTTTATTTGTGTTTATCAAAAATGAACACTTTCAATTTGTCAACGTTAAAACAATAACTTGCACCTACATTGTATATTGTGACACTACTAATGCTGTATGAATATCACACTGCAGTATCCGATTTAGACGATTGATAACTTATAACACAATATCACTGTCACGAACATCCGTTTCTTTGTTATCGCTATATGACTACAAGAAACATGTTACTAAGTGTTAAGATATTTTATTTCCTGAATTTAAGGATTTGATAAGAGATAAAGCTTAGTAGGCCTACTGCATCATTTGATACAAAATACCGCTGTGCACAAGCGACAACGGATTGTGGCAAAAGTTGATTCTATGTCTGATTATATGACATTGATAGGTAATAAAAACTATTAAACATACCAAAGCAGGTATTACAGACAGACAGCTTGGTAAGGTCTTGCTTCTTTAGAAATAGACAAAATACAGAAGATAGACAATTACACGAAATATAGTGAACAGACGACCATTAAGGGTTATGTGCATGAAAATATATATTATGAACCGGTGAAACAATAATAACCTTCACATAAAATAATTTCAATCTTTCTAAAGTAGGTCTGCAAGATTTGGCAATATGGCGTCTGGATATGAAATGAATAAGCAACATTTGTCAACATCGTTAATAGACCAATGATGATGGAAGGCAATGTTATTGCTAAACAACTTCTTTATTCAAGTTTTGGGACGTTACCACATTCATACTTATGTCGTATAACCAAAACATTGCTATGATCATTCTTCATCATCCCAACTTCTAGAAAACCTATTAAAGAGGTCAAAAAAGACAATTATAGTTACATCATAAGGCCTTTATCTTTTAGGTTGTCATATGCATTATATTTGAAGAGTAATTGCCCTTGTTACTATTGCCCAGTGTTACTTTTGTCCCTGGTCTCCCCTATACGTATCATCAGTTAACTGCCAAAAGCTATGTGTCATTGAGGGTTCTATGAATAAACACACGACGTAACTCATAACTGTGACGGCAACCTACGATAGACGCCAACGACAGCATAGCACGTAAATAGGAAGAAGTCTTACACCGCTGACGTTGCGAATGTTGTAAGAGTGTTGTATGAGCCATGCTAGAAGGTCTATTCTACGAGGAGATCGCTTCAATGCCGCCAGAAGCTCTATGTTATGAGAACATCGCCCCTGAACCGCTAGAAGCTCATTGGTGTAAGAGGCTTGAAGAACGAAGTGACGTTTTGCCAGCGTACCACTTGCTATGTTCGGTTGGGCTCGAGGCGACTTGGTGACGTGGTTATCTGCCCTTTAATGTGGGGTTGCGTAGTGAGCTTGTGGCGATTTGAAAATAGGTTTGCTTGTGGAAATATTCATATCATTTCGTGCGTTTTGGTCGTAACTGTGATTGTCTATTGATTGAGAAGTCAATATGGCATGACATGAAAATTGTAACAAACGTTCTCTTCCTATTTCCTTTCTTTTCTAAAAAGTGATTAAAATCAAAATATGTTTTATTTTTAGCAAACAATGTTTCAGTTTTTAACAGGCAGATCTATATAAACACGATTCGATGAGGCGGTTTTTAATTACAATGATTGTTTTAATCAATAGACGTAAAACTAATGTTCAGCATAAAAAAAATTATTCAAATTTATATCAAAATAAAATAATAATAATAACAAAAAAGATAATAATGAATATTTGTATAGCGCTATATCCATGCACAAGGTGCATGCTCAAAGCGCATAATATATGATAATGAAAGGTAATGATTGATATCATAAGAATGAAATTGAAAGTATGAGAAAGATTATGAATGATAAAATATGAATATTTGCAGCATATAAAGTCAGTTGTTAAATTCTGCAGTGAAAAATAATGATATAATGTCTATGAATAACAGTTTGAAAATAAGTAAGTTTTCAGTTTCGTTTTAAAAACAGTCAATATGCATTTAAAACTTATGTTTCTTAAATTCTAGTGTCTGGAAAAATACTTGATGCGCTGGTTTAAAAGTGACGAGGGTGGAAATCAGAAACAAATAACCCTTATCCTAGGCCTTATAAACTGTTTATAATATCCTATTGTAGAAGAATTATTGGTTTTTATTTGTATTGATATAACTAATCATTATATTTATATTATGTAAAATCTCAACAAAATAAACTTAAATTTGTACTTTTTGTTTCTATGGTTTTGCAAGTATAAAAACCAAATTTTTTTTTTTTTAAACACTCCATGACAATTCGTAGGCACATTCGCACTTGTACGATCAACTGTCGTCTATGTCAATTCAAAAGCCTTATCCATACAACATAAGACTTCTTCTTATTACTGTTTGCCTGTACTAGTTATTTAAATGTCTAGTAGTTCAGTTCTTACGTGATGAAAATTCTTACGTGATGAAAATAGCCATCTTGACAGCGGAAACTGTCCCACGCGATATTGTGAAGATTATCAACCACTTCATCATTATACAATTGTATTTCGTTGCATATGGCTATATTAGGTTGTTTACAGAAATAAGGACGTTTAATGCTGGACAGTATAATAGAAAGTGGAGACACATAATGTACAAATATTGGCAGGTTCTATATTATGTGTTTCAATGCCGGACCAACGCCCTGTTTCAATGGGAGTCCCTCTTGAATTGATGTTATAGTTTAGTTTACCAGCGTCTATAAAGTTAATGTCATTGTAACAAATAAGGTTCTGAAATGAGAGGTTTTTTATACCTAACGTAATAACATACTTCAGATTCAATGGAAGAACGCCATCTATATGTTTCAACTAATAATTGAGAATAAGTTGCACGCTATTTTAAAGCCTAGAAATGCTAGGTTCAGACTGGTTAAGCTAAATCTTAAATGTCTCGTGCAGGATTTGATGAACACTTGGCAACAATGGAAAATTAACGTCAGCTTTTGAGGAATAAAACTTATACAGCGCATTATACAAAATAGCTTTCAACTTGTCATTACAACAAAACATGTTGCCCAGTTTGATATAATATATACAAGGTTTGTATAAAGTATCAAACAAACACACTGGTGGACATTTTAATGAGAACACCTTTCAGTCAGTGTGGTGAGAGGGTCTCACGAAGCTTAAACGAGGTGTGTAAGCCCTTTTACGGATTCCTTTTATCTCCTACCTCTTCATTGTTTGAAATAGATTGCCTGGCAATGGCAACCTTTTAAATAAATTTGTGGGTAGATCAAGGAAAATTATTTTCAAATCACTTACTTAAAATGATGAGAGCCATAGTTCTACAGGAATGCATTTGACAAAATATTGAAATATTCAAATAAAATTGCCATTTCGAAATATGTTTTGTAAAATTGGTAAAGAATTTCTTCCGAAAATGTCTCCAATCAATAAATTACTCTAGAAACAAGAAACTCTGAAATAAACAATCATCCATGTCTCTTTTGAGGATTGCCTATTTTTTTCTGACATGCATCTTAACTACTATTCCTTCGTCAAATTTACTTTCTTTTTTTGTCTCATGAACAGTCTTTGATACAAGACTTATGTTGGAAACAATCAAGAGTAAGAGGTAATTAAAGAAACTTGAATTAAAAAATTCAAAACTATTGTTACATTTGTAATTTAAACTCAATTTATCTTGATTAAATATGAGTTTGGCCCTTTCCTAAACACATGTACTGATCAATTAACATAAAAACACGAAATTTTACACATCCAATTAAACAGTTTCGATTCATGTACATTTCTGATATTCTTATATAGTTAAATATGATTTTTCAGTGCGCATATTTCATTTTATTAAAAATAGTTTTTAAAGGCTTGATCGTATTCTCTTTTTAAAAAAATCTTCATTTTAAATGTAGGTTTGTAAATCCTTCTTATGTCACGAAATGGCAATCATGAGAATTGATTAAAATTAAGCATAGCTTGCCGTTTTCTTACAAACCTTTTATGCTATTCATAATAAGCAGTTCACGATATCCATTTCAGTGCTGTTCGATTTTCTCTAACTCTTACCAGACAGGGTCACGTGCTCAGGTTCCACGTGAGATCATTGTCAAGGTCAGCACTTATATCTGAACTTGACAGTGAACTTGTTTATAAAGGAAGTCTTATTTTTGTTTGCAAAAGAAAAGTTTTCGAAACTTTCAAGACAAGCTCTTAAGACTCAATGGGATTCTCTTGAAGAGATCAAAAGGATATCTCTACTGTTGAACACTTAAACTTCCGCTTTCTTTCAGAAAAGGTTATGATAAACAATATTTGTATTATCGGAAGGGAAGGACTTTGTCACGTAAACCTTTCTACTTTAAACCTTACGTCCGTTCTGTGTGGTTGTGAAATTTAAAAAAAACATGTTTAACAATTCTTGATAAGACATGCGGGGGATCTTCACAAGAAACTGGACCTGCTGTGCACCGATGAATATTCGATGTAAACAGGTAACATCTTAATTAAAGGGAGTTTTCCCATGTAATTTTATATGGCAATGAAAAACATTGCCGTCTATGCTGTTATTAAAAACAAAATGATATTTATCTCTTATCAAAACCGTGTAGATGTGAGTAATCGTTTGAATGAACAATCAACCTTTTTCTCTTGTGATTAATTTAAGGGGTCCCCATGCGATGTCAACCATGTGACCTGTCTATTGTCAATCATGGTTGTTAATCAATATTGTTAATGACTGTAGCTAAGTTAGACAATTACTACACTCAATTCTCTTTTGATCTGATTTTCTATCAGTTTTGTCATTCAGATTTTTAAAAACAACCCTTAACCACGCTCTCGTCTACATTCCTACACTTACCCATCTATTGCTTTGTAGAACTGAACTGAACTCTCGATCCTGTGAACAGTAGTCTAACTAAAGGCCAAGTTTAGCGTTCGCGCATAGAGAAAACTGGTTACTTTCATATCAGTGCGCAATCGCTAAACTTGGCCTTTGGTCTATATCGGGCCAAATAGAAGCATTGACTATGGATTGCTGTTCAGATTTCAGATATTTACGGCTGGTTGACGACATTTTCGTATCAATCCTTGTTAACTTGGATACGCTTTTAAACGCATAAATTAATAAGATGGATATTAGTTCGATTGAAATTCCATTTGAATTAAAACTCAGACAAGTTAGCGAAATTAGAAAAACAAATCATAAATAGCTTTTTGTCCTTACAAAGTAAAATGCAGTAATTGATTTGAACTGTGTGAACTTTGTGTACGAAATTCCGATTAGCCTTACTGCACTTAAGTGTTCAATACAATATTGATATGAGTTGTTTACATCGCAGTGAATTAAAAACATTGATTTACACTCAAACATCTTGGGTAATTTGTACATCGGGACGTGCAGTGCAACACCCGTTCAACGAGATAATATTACTGTTCTAACATTTATCACATCTATCACTGTTTTAAACACATTTTGTGGAAATGTTGGACGTTTGGAATTAGAATCATAGAATCAATGTTGAATAAACCAGATTATGATACTCGTCTAAATGATCAAGTTGCAATTTTTCAACCACAATTCCTCATATTTTAGTAAACTAAATTTTGCAAGCCCTCTTTTAAAAAAGCATGTAAGATGTGTTTTTCTTTATTCATATTCTTTAAATGCAACGTTTCCATGACAGCATACAGTTGCCATATGACGATAAAGAATAAAGAAGGCAACTGTCATAATGACCGGGGCAGAGCCGTTGTAATATCTTGATTTGTTTTCAATAAACTGAAACGTTTCCATAACAAGGTTAATATAGTTGTTTTTTATAATGTGAAATGTAGAATGCATTTTTTAAAAGATGATCAATTCTATTATTCTAGTTATCTCATATTTTCAAACACGTAACAGTATATTAACAAATAAATAAATGAACAAAAGGTAAATGAAGTAAATTCATGTTCACTATGACCTCATTTCTACTACCTATTCTGACATTGTGTGATAATGAATTGAACATTTTGATAGGCTACTTAAGTCTGTCTGTCAAAGGATATGTAATTGATAATGACCGCAGCAGGGCAGTTACGGTCTAGAACCTTGCGAGGGCTTGCTCGAGCCAGTGTCTTGCCATAACGTACGGGAAGTAGGTATTTATCAAACAACTTAGTCAAAACTTGATTGTTTACTTAATTTAGATTTTTTGACTTAGCTACGCCCCTACTGAAGAGTCTTTCAATGTTTATGTCATTTATGTATTTGATATATCAATACAATGTCTATGTGTACATGTTTTATGGGTAAACCGTTACGGTTTATTTCTTCAATCAATCTTTATTCCATACTAAAAGGCCACAGGCCTGTAGTACATTTTACAAAAAATACAAGATTACATATTTTTTATATACATATATAAGATTTTATATTTACAGTTTGTAACGATGTGATAATAGGCGTTAACAAGTATTGCTATTCAATGTTACTTTCCTTTTCTTATTTTCATAGCTTGGTATATAAACATTGCAAGGTTTTGTATAACATTACAGTTTTTGCAATTTAATAGAAATGAGAATTTATCTTTAGAGAGATGGACATAGTAAAATTCTTTAAGGTATTTTTGACGTAAATTATTATATAATGGGCAAACGAGCAGAAAATGATATTCATCTTCCAAGACATTATTATTGCATGATTTACATAATCTCTGTTCTCTATTTATATTAAGGTATCTGCCGTTTTCAATTAGCAAATCATGTGACGAGCATCGGAACCGTGATAAACTTACTCTAAACTTTCTTATAGTTACACATGATAGATACAATTCAGTATAAATGAATGGTTTAAAATCTGAATAGTACTCACATTTAGTGGAAAGTGAAAGTTTATTACGCCAATTTTGTTGGTAGATGTCCTTTAGTCTTTGTAAAAAAGAATTAACAAACTGCTTTGTAAAGTCAACATTCTGCTCATACCATAAGTAGTTAAATCCAGTTGTAAATAGAAGCTTTTTTAAGTCTGTGATCCAATTTTTGTGTCCATTGTGGTCGTTTAAGATCATCATTTCATAAAAAAAAATTGGTAGACGGTAAGAAGGCATACTTAAGAGTTTTAGGCAGTATTTTATAATTTTAACTTGTGAGTATATAACAAGCGGGAATCTTCCGCATTCCCCATATACCATTGCACTATGTGTGTTTATTTTAACCCCAAGAAACTTCTTACACGCCAATAAATGAACTCTCTCTATTTGGTCGAAATGTTGATGCCCCCAAATTTCAGCCCCGTATAATAGAATTGGTCTGATTTTTTAAATCAAATATTCTAAAATAAGATGATAAATTCAAGTCTCCGAGAACTTTCATGTTTTTCAGGATACCTATAAATACTTTTTGAGCTTGGATCAATGCATACTTTGCATGGGTTGACCAAGAAAGATAGTTAGTAAAATATACACCTAAGTACTTATATGATGTTGTTGATTCTATCAGATTACCTTTAAAGTACCATTTCTCATGTCGAGACAATTTACCCCCTTTCTTTAAAGTAATTACTTTTGTTTTCTCTATATTTACGTTGAGTTTATATCGTTCACAATAGGTTTCTAGTTCAGTTATTTGCTTCTGTAGGCCTACAACAGTACTTGAAATAAGAGCAATGTCATCTGCAAGCAATAAAAGAAAAATTTGGAACACATCTGGATGTAGCTGGACACCATTTTTGCAATTATTTTCTATTTGCATTGCTAGTTCATTAACAAAAATGGAAAATAGACAACTCGAGACTCAGCACACACCCTTGTCTAACACCAATTTGTATATCAAACGATTCTGATAATTCTCTGTTATTCCTCACTGAAGCTTTCACATTCTCGTAGATGCTGTTTAGTAATTTTGACATTTTGCTGCTTAGTCCACCCTTTTTGAATAAATTCCATAGTTTATGTCTTTGTACAGAATCAAAAGCTTTAGAGAAATCAACAATAAAGCATAAAATTTACCCCCTTGTGTATTAAGATACCTTTGAATAACACTCTGTAGTATAAACATGTTATCAATTGTGGTATATCCTTGTCTAAAGCCTGCTTGTGATTCGCTTATTTTATCCATTGTTTCTCCCCCAAAAATAACCTTTTATTGATAATCGAAGTGAATACTTTACTAAATATACTTAACAAAGTGATGCCTCTATAATTATCCATATTATTCAAATCACCCTGTTAATGTAAAGGAACTATAACACCAACTGACCACATTTGCGGAAATGAACCCCGCTCTAGAATTAGATTAAATAGAAGCTCAAAATAAGGTAACAACAAGTCCGAAGAGTATTTTAAAAATTCAGGTATTAAATCATCAATGCCAGGGGATTATTAAGTTTGAGGTTACTTATGCTTTCTGTAATTTCTTCTCTCGTTATTGGGGAGTCAAGAATCTGTTGAGTCAGGTCATGGTTTGGGTCTTTCACAGATTGAGGTGAGGTTTTATGGTCGTCGCTTTCGTTATTGCATTCGTCGTCAATTTGGAATAAAGTTTTGAAGTGCTCACACCAGTCATTGATGGAAATATTGTTTCGTTCTATCGTCCTATCATTCAAACACTTTAATTCATACCAAAACGATTTAGAGTTATCGATATTCTTTTCAATTTTATCTTGTTTTATTTTATAGAAGTCAGTCCGTTTCTTTTTACAAACAGAATTATTCATTTCTAATACTGTTGTACTGATTTAATGATTGTTTGTCCTTCCGTTTACGAAATTTGTTCAATGCTCTACAGCGGTCAGATTTAAGTTTTTTGCATTCTTCATCATGCCAATTTTGTCTATCATTTTTCTTGTTACTTAATCTTTATTTCATATCTGATCCCGCGAGAGAAATAGCCTCTACAATATAATTGATACTTGAGTCAATGCACGTAAAAGCACAATCAACAGACTTGTCTAGTATTTCCTGTGCAGTATCTGATATAATATTTTGTCGGAATGTTTCTAATTTATCTTTGTCCCAAACAAACTTGAATCTTTCACCGAGATCATTGTTACTTTCTGGGTTTACATTTTCATGCAGTGCTTGTAATTTTAGAGTCAATGGGAGATGTGATGATTCTGAACGTGAAGCTATCGAAAACTCTTTTACATATTTCTTACGATATCTATGTAATAAATTTTGATTGAAATCTGAATATCTTGAAGGAAGATTTATACGTTTATTCAGGCATTCATTTATTTATTCTTCGTCATATTGATCTGATAATGTTCAAGAACCACAACCTTGAGTTGTGTTGGTCACATACGCCAAACTTTATAAAAAGTTTCATTTGATTGAAAGTATCGATTGTTACAGGAAAGTATAATTTCAAAACCAGTCGAGGTTGGATAGTATCATCCTGATTATGATCGAAAACCGGACAATGACACACGTCAATCAGTAAGTCGAAAGTTTGAAATCATATCCAAAGCAGCCAGAAAGACATTTGCAGGTTGATAATGTTTGATTGGTTATATAACAAGAAATCATGAAATTGGACGTGTCAATTTGCCATTCACAAATGTATATATATATATCTATATATGACTGTTTTAAGATTTTCACTGCAAATAAGAATTTATAAAAAAATGCCATTTGGGAGTGAATATGTGATATGTTTACAATCCAAATCATTAATTATGATATCTATGTTCGTTTCAAAGCAAAAAAATATGTGTTAAAAATGACAGAGTGGTTCTTTAACCGAAAATGTGACGTCACAAGCCTAAATTTTAAAAGTGATTTTGAACTTTTAAGAATTCATATCATAAAATTGTTTATAAGGCTATTTAAGTGGACTAAATTAGCCTTTCATTGATATTGTGTTAATTTAAACTACTGTAGTGACATATTGTTGCATAATGGATTTCCCTTTAAGTCTGAAGAGGTAGAACTGTACGGCATACACATCCCACATTTATATTACATATCACATCTCAAAATATATAATAATCATATTGAGTCATGGTTAACCAGACATCATCTGACAGCCATGCCTATGACCCCGAGGCTACGTGATATTGATTACATGTATATTTCTCTGGTTATCACCGGTAGACCAATTAATTTACCTTATGAAAAATAAAGATTTCAAAAACCTACAAGCTGCATTTCTGCCAAAAAATGTATTTAAGACGATGTCATTTGTATGAACTTAATTAACTTGAAATAATGTATATATCCTCTCTCTATATATATTTTAACCTAAATTATTATATTATAGTGTTTTTTAAATTTTTATTAGTGTCTCATAGGCCATTATTGGCTGGACAGCATTTGTATTTGTTCTTGTTTATGCCTTGTACGTCATTTGCTGTGTGACACTTTAACAAAATAATGTTCTTCTGCTTCTTCTTCTGTGTGTCAATCATTGCGCCATACACCACACTTAGATATATACACCACTGTACATGAGCTATATACACCACTGTAAGAAGTGCTCAGCATTAAGAATCACTTCCAGCTGGTTGCGTTGTACAAGTACATACCACCCCACAAGCTATATACACCACTGTAAGAATACACAGCACTAACCATCACATCAAGTTCGTTACGTTGTACACGTCATACCACCCCACTTCCTGTACACGAGTCTCTGACGTCACGTCATGATCTGCAGTTTTAATCACCCCAAGCAATTAATTAGCAATTCATAATTAAGTCAACATGATGAAAGTAAAATGTCTCTTTAATGTACAGTATTGTAACATTATTTACATCTTCTTGAAAGACCAGATATGTTGTAATTGTTTGTTTGTTTTATCCACTAATAAATTCAATTCTTACAAATGTTGAAATAACAAGTATTTTTCCAAATGGGTTTTGTAAATTGCATCTCACATAATTGTGACAATTAGGATTTCGCAACAGATTTAAAAACATATTATATAACTTACGTCAAAACCAACAATGCATTGTAAAACAAACATGCTAGGCTATGTACACATGATGGCACAGGTTGCATGCACGTGCGTCCCTTAATAACGGTGCAATAGACAACAACATCTAGGAAAGAGAACTATTTTTAAGCGGGTGTTTAGAGCTGTATACACATCGGCAACAAGATGTTTCAAATCACTTTTTAGCAGGTTATATATATATAAACGTCACCTGAGGTATAACTTGAAAAGAGTATACGATATATAAATATTGTACATAACTACTTTCAAACTATTAAAGGTGTTCTCCTGTAAACTCACATTTTGTTTAATTTACATAAACTGTCTGAAACAAAAGTTTGGGAAGTGAGTGTAAATGATTATTTAGTATTCAAGTCCAAATTCTATATCATGTAAATAGAAAATCTCGAAAAAGCATTTTATCATCCAAAACTGTGTTCCACAGGAGATATTGCTTGTGAAAGATCAAGCGATATCTCCTAGGAGATATCGCTTTGACAGCAGATTTTGAACAATGCCCTGTAATCAGAAAATACATGACATCACAAACATTTTACATCATCAGTAATGACGTCACAATGCTATGACGTCATAAACACAACAACGTCATAATGCTATGACGTCATTACCACATTATGCAGTGTTCAAAGATGTACATTTTTCATGCTTAGATGATGAAAAATGATTTTGGATGATAAATAGAATCTCACCCTCGTGTCTTCTGATATCAAATATATCAACACTCGGCAAGGCTCGGATATGTGTTACTTTTATCAACTTGTGTTGATATATTTGATATCAGAAGACACTTGGGTGAGATTATCTATATATCTCTATATCCGTGAGTACTTCAGTGACCAACCGAAGTGGAGGTGTGCATTACTTCCCGCACGTAGGCACGTTAATTGTGGTCACGAGACGCCAAGCACGTACGTGTTCAATTTCATGCTCGCAGACAATGAGGTTGGTAACTGAATTCAACCATTTACAGTGTATTTCAAACAGAAACCAAACAATATAATGTAACGCTCTTGTGAAAAAAATTTGTTCGTTTGTATTATGTATAATATCAATGTCGTTTCCGGGGGAAACAAAACATGTGATGTAGGTGACACTTGAATCTTTTCTTATTGGCTGAGCGGCGATGTCAAAGTTCGCCGGGAGGGGCCCGCCTTATTGGTCAATCTTAGATCAACAGTAGGACGTAGTAAAAAACTTTTGAGCTAAACCTACTTAGCTTGATTCAAAATCTGTTTCTGTTCACCCAGCAGGAAATGGGTACCAGGTTATAAAAGTGAGTTGGTGGTGACCTTCCAGCGATATATAAACTTTGATTTGACCATACTATGAGAAGACTCATAGCGCATTTAGCAACCAAAGAGTGGCTTGATAAATGCGCTCTATGAATGGACATATCATTATCTATTTTGTCATTTTATCAGCAACGATAAATATTAGACACTATTTTAAACTAATCCAAGAATGGACCGTAAGTTTATAAAAGCGAGAACAGGGCTCAGTGTTGTCATGGATACGTGAAGTATTGACGCAGTAGCACGTGCACAACTGTCAGTTCTGGCTATAAATAAACTCTTGCCTCCCGTATGGTTTGATTAATTTAATTTCATACTAAAATTACAGGAAAATCACAGGAGCAGTGTTATTCAACACGTCAAAATATCATAAATCAAATTGTCCTAGTTTTTCGTTCAAATATACGTAATATGTACAAAGCTATTTCTAGTTGAAGATGATATGCCTGTTTCTTTTTCAATGGAAGTAAATAAGTTCAGAAAATATGTAATTTTCTTGTGTTTTTTGTTTTTCACATATTTTTAAATCTATAATTATCATATTTTGATTTTTACAAACAAGCAACTAATATGATTGTTTCAACAAATGTTTTAATGACCGGTATCAGTGGTGGAATAATTCATGTTAAACAAATTGTTTCTTTTTTACTTATAGCCGCTCCTGCTATGTTCTATTCTCTCCCCACAGAGGCAACTCAGTTATACCTGAATGTAGCCTCTGTTCTATTACGGCTCATTCACGGGACAGAAAAGTAAAAATCTGATTGGAGGCAATCGAAGTTAGTTGTGCAATCAGCGACGCCGTTTCAAAAGGGGTCATTCGCAAAAGCTCGGCTACTCCCGGCTATTCCCGGTGATTCGGCATTCAGGGGAGATAACTCTTCCTTCTACAAAACATCGCTTTTTTACCTTCTCATTAGTTTTTATTTGGTAAATTATTAAAATAAAATTTATCATAAAACAAAGAACAATTTACACAATTATAAAACAGTATGTTTCTAATGAAAAACCCTATCCATATCTGATTTTTAAATATTTTCCCTCTCACACTGTTAATGAAAAATAAACCTAAAGGCATGATGCTTTCGAAAGTCACTATACGACCGTTGAGAATTCCCAAAGTCATTGATATCCAAAAGGTTTTTTCATTGGCTGCAGATAAGGGAGCTATCTCAAGTAACAACTTTTTGCCGCTAGGGCAATCTGCCGGAACCCCAGGATCTAGGCGTAATAGAACAGAGGCTAATTCAGGTATGACTGAGTTGCCTCTGTGGGGAGTGAATGGCTATGTTCTATCAGTAACATATTTTACTTTAAATATCAATCTCGTTTTAGGTTATATTTTTGACATTTATTGTTTTTTTAATTTCCAAATTTTCCAAAATTTCACCACGTTCAAACTGTTATCAGTTTTATAGAATATTATATGCTCTAATAGTTATACTTTATCACCTCTCTTGGTCCCATCACACGAAACAGGCATCAACACAAGCCTTGAAAATTCTTATAGGTATCTACAGAAACATGTGATCTTTAGGTGACATGTCATTTAACACCTTTTTCAAAAATATTTGATATGAAGATAAGCCCAATACTTTTGTATGGATTGAAATATGGGGATTAAAATAATATGATAACATTGAAAGGATACATTTATATGCATGTAAAAAGTTCCTTGGTGTTAAAACAAGCACATGTAAGACGATGGTTTACGGAGAATTAGGCAGATTTCCATTATTCATTTATTCGTCTATTAGAGCTATTATTGGATAAGATTATTGAATATGCCCTGTCACAGATTTCCCAAGAAATGTTATGATATGATGAAACTGTATGATAATAATGATAAATGTAATTAGGTGACCGATATTAGAGAGATGCTCAACAAAACAGGATATGGGCATATTTGGCACAGCCAAAGTGTAGATTTACAACCACAGTTTATTAGTTCATTTACACAAAGAATGAAAGATATTTACTTGCAATCCTGGTCAGAATCCATGTCTTATTCAACTAAATGTCTATATTAAAGACAATGGAAATATGTCTTGAAAGTTATCTTTTAAAAGTTGATGTAAAAAAGTTTCGTACTGCCTTAGCTGGTTTTCGTTGCTCATCCCATGAATTGTTTATTGAAACTGGCAGATATGTAGGCATTTGCAAGACATAACAGAATATGTCAAGTTTGTAATTTGAATGCTGTCGAAGATGAGCTACATTTCTTGTTAATCTGCCCAATCTATAAAAGTCTTCGGATGAAATACATTAAATTATTCTATTACATGTACCCTAGTGTAACAAAACTATTATCATTCGGTTAGCAAATACTAATACTCGAGTACTACAGAACCTTGCAATGTTTATTCACTATGCAATGTTATATAGAAAAACCATTGTACCAGAACAAAATCTGTAATGTGATCTACTCTTGAATGTACTACAGGCCTGTGGCCTTATAAGTACCGAAATAAAGATTGATGATGAATAGTTAGTTCAATAAATGATGTGTCATACACACATTTCACATTAGAGCTTTGATATGAAAATAAAATATTTTCAACATACAAACATCTCGTTAGTAAAAGTCTGAACGTTATATAATTTAATGATGTAAACACGACTTGCTGCCACAGGGAAGCTGATGCAAGCGCTTGTCAACAACAATGGTAAACATAGCACGTGTGAGAAAGGCCTGAAAGCCAGTCGAAGGTTTTGCTGATGAAAACATTGTACCGTAGCACGTCCTTAAGAAATATTAGGAGGGTCAGAGGTTAGGCTTCCATCTAAAGAGAAGTTACAGAGCCAGCCCATGATTTTCTTTATTGTTTTGCTGTTTAATGGCCATTCTAACTGCTTTATATAAGTTTCCTAAACAACCTTGATAAATGCACTAGTCTACAGTGTGCGTTTTTTCGATCATATTCACGACTTCTAACCTTCATTTTTTCATCATTCAAGGCGTGAATTAGTAGGTAAAATATGATACAACACTATCATGCAAGATTAGTTAAAATACCTCGATAGTGGGGAGTGAGAGTAGTGCCTGTGTTATTATTGCAATATATTCATAAACTCACGTGCAAAAGAAAGGTTTCACCTTAGTTGATTTCATCATATACATAATTTTCAATTACAAAGATTTTCATTTTTAGACGTCGTACGCTTAAAAAGAACAGTGCAAGCCTTTATCAATCAAAGAATACTTCTAGACGTGTTTGATTTTTTTTTGTGGAAAATTTAAATTTTTAATTATTATTATTTTGAAAATTAATTTTAATAAACAACAAATAGCCATCGATATATAAGCTATATTTTACTAAAAAAATCACAAAACAAACCTTGTTTTCCACTCATTTACACCCTTTTTAACATGGTAGGGGTCATGTTGGTGTAAATTTCATTTCTTACCCCGGTCTTCTTTAAACAAATATCTTTGAAAAAATGAATCATTTAACGATCAATTCATATGAAATATTGTAGATATGATTAATGTTGATGATTCCATAATCAAATGCGTCATATATATTTCAAATCGTTGTAAAATCGAAACCAACTGAGGTGAAACCTTTCTTTTGCCCGTTAGTTTACATGAAGCTACAGATTGACTACTCATTCACCGCATGATGAAATGTATTTCGGCAATTGAACCACCTTTATTTGATTCGAATCACAATTCCTTACATGAATTTTTCCTGGCTGCTGTAAATACACTCAAATGACAATTGAAATGTTTCTTGGTTATATTTGTCAATGTCATTGGCAATCGTTTTATATGTTCCACCATTACTGTTTCTGCTTTGATGCATTATATTTACGTTGCTATTTCCGAGATCAATGTTAGCTTTCCTGGTTGTTCTACAACGTGGGAAGTTTGTTTGGTAGACCTTATGTATCTACGTAATAACGTATAACGTAACTACAACGATTTGTAATAATCTTACATGTACCATTATATGAATAGCTGGTGGGAAGGAAAGGTTGTTTGATGCAATCGCTGTAAATGAAGACACGATTTACTGTTCACCCTGTTGTTGAACAAATTCAGTTTGCAATCTCGTCTCGTTTTGATCTCGTCTTTCCGTCCGTCCGTCCTTCCTTCCATTCAGACACAATCAAGTCATGTCTGGCGAGACAACGTCTTACGTCATGACTACACAACTACTAGTGTCATGTCCGGCTTTGGTCATTTGGGT
The DNA here is from genome assembly GCA_916613615.1 of Steromphala cineraria. NCBI lineage: Eukaryota > Metazoa > Mollusca > Gastropoda > Trochida > Trochidae > Steromphala > Steromphala cineraria. The sequence continues at coordinate 23,569,243 of OU744731.1, forward strand.
TTCCCAGGATTTGTTAATTATGAGAAAATGCAGGATTAATTGTATTCATGTTAATATAATATGCAGATCTTCATATATGATTAAATACTAAATGATTATTAGCAAAACAATTAAAAAGATTCATATTCAAACTATAGTGAATTGCAATATTTTAAAAAGTGTTTTTCCTATATTTGTATTTTCAGCAGTATTTTGCGACCAACATTGTGTTGTCCTGTCTGTGATATCGGTTATTGTATGTGATATTCTTTTTGACATGTTGTAAATACACAACCATTATGTTCCTGTTCTTCATTTATTCTCCCTGCAACGATGAATTGGCCCAATGTACTTTCATCAACGACGATGTCGGGCCATATTTCATGGTAGTTCAACCCCTCTTGAAGGACATCCCTATAAAACGACACTCTTCTAAACCAACACACACATATGGTTTAAAATTCAGAAATGTCAAATTTCTTGTTAACCAAGAGACAACTCAATCAACCTTTTGTCGTTCGTCCCGCGATGTCGGTATAGGTGGGTACTTGTCTTTATTTAATATTCTTTTGGACAAAACTCTCAGGCTATTAATCATAATTAATTCTCCTCAGAGCATCTAAAGGCATCAACTGCATTGTGTGTTCTGATTTAACCATTAACATGTCATTGAGTGAAGCAAAAATACTCCAGGTTATATGAAAACAAAAAGAATTGAAAATGATAGATAGTCTGATTGTATATGATTATTCAATCCTTCTAAACCGAAATCTCTATAAAGCGACAGACCGACATGTTGTGCAATGCAAACTTTATTGTTCATGTTTATCATTAATTTACCTACATACAGTATCTAAAGGCATCAAGTGCTTTGTTTGACCTATGCATAATGCACATCTTGATATTGATCGAAGCGAGGAGAGATACGTCAGTTATTGGGCAATTGTTCAAGAGAATTATTTTTAATGTTCTCGATTGAATTTCAATAACATACAACACGCAGAGAAAACACTCCTGCTCTTGCTTATGACGTCAGATTCACGCGTGATAACAATTATGGTTAGATAAATCGCTATTAATGAAATTAGTTTTACGTTGATATAACAAATATTGTAACAACATCGCCGATTGTTTTGATGTCATAATAAACAAGTTAATCGTAATAATGGTTTATGTAATAGATATACCCACACTTTCCGAGGTGTATCGCTCAATATACCTCCTGTTTGAATCGTGGGTCTCCGAGGCGTAACGTAGCGGAGCCGAGAATCCCCGATTTAAGCTTGTATCAAGCCTCAGTAGCTCAGTTGATAGAGGCGTTGCATTCGATTCCCACTTTGGTCGTTAACATTTCACAATAATTCTAAATTTTACAACTCCGTTGATTTGTCAAAGTTTAAAATCTCTACACCTGACTTAATGTGGGTGTGCAAAAAAGAAAAGGTGTATTAGAAAAGTTGTGGTGTATCGGTCAATAAGTTAGAACAAAGGAAACCATAGCGACGCGACCGGAAGTGGGTTGTAAGTCTTACTTTCAAGTTAGATTCATATCGAGTTCATTTCAATTTAGCTTTATTCAATGCTTTTACTCGATGGACAGGTGATGTCATTGAGTATTTCTACATGGATCTATCTACCTTTGGCTCGTTACAGGGCTTTTTTTTCATTTTACGTACATCTTTTTTTTTATAATTGTATAAAAAGGAAGATTAACACATCTTAGTGGAAACGGTATTTCAATGTTACACGCTTATAGTTGGAGAATATGCAAACACATGCACGAAACGTTGAAAGGGATAGTAGCACGTTTTAGGGGGAATATAAGGTGATGTTAGGAAAATGAAAATATACTACAAGACAAAATTTTAGACTCAGTTAACAGTGTAATGTCCTATTTTCCATCGCTAATATCTGAATAACTAGCGACTATATTCTTCATGTCTCGGAATAAACGCCGTAACAATGATTTAAAGAAAGCTTGAAAAGTTTTTTCGACCCCCAATAATGAAAAACTGTCCTCGTTACAATGGGGTCCTAATGACGTAAAAATATTGCCTTTTCAACAAAGTCCATGGACTTCTCCTGAGCATTTTTCAGTTAACTTTCATGATGGAGGTGTTAATCAAGATCCAATAATGACAAATGCATGACACTTTGGTAATAAGTTGAGGTTTGAGAAAGAATAAATCAATTTTGCCATCCCCACCAATACTACAATTTCATAGCAGCATTTGATGGTGAGTCTAAACTATTGTCGCGTAGTTTAAATGGTTCCATTTGAAAGACAATATATTTAAATTAACTGAAGCAGTAATAAATCAAATGTACACATAAGAATGGCAGCCAATGGACTTTATGTGAAACCTTATAATTTGTTCTCTGACTATGGATGATTGGTTTGTGTAATGAGATTTGTGACACTTTCAAAATAATACATTAAGCCTTAACGAATAATTATCAGTGTATAATTGAAAATATAAATTGTTTAAAAAACCTTTGAATACCCGATTAAGTTTATTATCATTAGAATTAACTTTTTGTTAATTGTATTTCTTGTTTAGTTAAGTTATTATATGTATATGTTTAGTCAATATATGTATTCTTCAGTTTTTTTTGGAAAAAAACATGTCTGCTCAATAGGAAGATAAATTTACATGATTGTTTATGATCACGCTTTATATAGATACAGAGAGAGCGCTTGTACCTGAAACTTATTTCTTTCAAGTTCAAGTGTATATAATATTATCATTATCTGTTTTGCCATCCATCAACACGTGACTGTTTCTTAAAGTACAAACCACAAATGATTAATTTATCATCATACATAAAGTGTTGAAATTATTTAATGGTGCATCTTCATATTTCTGCTGCCTAATGTGACACCGTAGGTCTTACAACTCCGTGTATGACAAGTACATAACTATCTAATTTCTCAGATCAATAAGTTGGATTTTGCAGCTGAACTTCACTGTATTTATCAACCGAGAAATGCACAAACCCATGTCCGATTACCTTCTGCATGGCTGGTATTTTATGACAATACGAGGTATTTACCGTAATAGATTTCTTTTTTTCAGAGGGACGAATTGGCAAATTTAGCGTTGAAACCAAAACTGCACGGTTATACTGAATAAAGATAGAATCATTGTTAAAGATTTATATAAGTAATGTGTTTGACTGGCGTTCATAAATATTTGACTTGCAACACTGAGACTTAAAAAGCACATAACATCTTCCCTTGCATTCATTGCTTCAATTATAAAGTACAGCGAATTTCGAGAAGAGTTTCTCTTTCACATACACCTACAAAAGGAAGTATTAGTACATCACTCAGTACTTGTGGATGTGGCCTCTTAAAGCCCAGCCTCGGTTTGATATGTACAGGAAATGAAATGCATATCAGATCTGTGTAGGATCCTATTTCAAGAAACAGAAGGACATTGTTCTGATTAGTGACGTATATGCACTGTGCAATGATTAAACATACATGAAATAAGCGTAGTCTTTAAGGAACAGTAGCGCATGTCGGTTAATCAAACTTCATTTCTTAATTGTTTCCAAATATATATCATTTTATGCCAAATTCTTTATTTTGAGACTTCCATTAGGTCATCCCGATTTTAAAAGAAACACCATTTAACCAAAGTCATTTAGAATTTTACCAGGCGTGAAACAAAGTAACAGATGTTGATACATAGAGACTATTTCATTGTTTTTGCCGAATATCATTTCTATCTCATCGAGTGGAGTGAGAAAGTGATATTTTCACGAGTGGCGCAGCCACGAGTGAAAATGACACTTTCTCACTTCACGAGATGAGATGGAAATGATATTCGGCAAAAACAATGAAATAGTCTATTTATTATAAAATTTAAAGATCATAAACACAGTTGTCGGACATCGAAAGGCAAACTTTTCCTGTTGTGATGAATGAGAGTCTAGCAACTCCATTTATAATTTCTCGGTAAAAAGAAGTTCGATCGAAATAATGCGATATTTAACCGGAAATAGTTTTTCGAAAAATATATAATTGTGTAATTGTTAAATGATATCAGATCTACAATATGACATTGTTTTTGGTTATAATTAGGTGAAACAAAGGCTTCTTATCTATTTTGGAAAGTCAGTTTTGACGCGAACGGATACAGTGAGGGAAGCGCTATGTCGGTGCGTCAGATCTCTCGCTTCGTAAATTTATTTGGCGATAAAATGAACAATTATTAACTACAACAACAGGATATGAACTTCTGGTTGTATTCCGATATCGAAGGATACATTGTCACTGCAAAATGTTAACAATAACATACCGAAAACATCGTAAAGAGTCGTTTTTCTTCAATCCTAAACAACGCCGTGACGCGAGGCGTGCGTTCGATTTCCTCAAAGGGAGATAATCGTGTTTCAAGGGGAGGTAATAGGTTTTGTCCTACTTTTCTCACCGCAGTGAAAATATGGATTATATTTTCACTGCAGTGAAAATATGACTTTCTACTGCTTTTCTTAAAATATGGATTATATTTTCACTGTATAACCCTATATTTCATTGCTAATTATATAATAAATACATTTAACACTTGACTGCATCGGGCAGGCGGTATTCTTGTACCGTCGGACAGGTCGGACTTATTCAAACCCTTCATACTCTAATAAGGGTTAAAGTATGACCGGACTATTCATTGCATATGACACCAAGACATTTGGTGAACTGCCCAAACAACACCTAAGAAAGCAACGTTTCAAAGACATCAAAGAGCATTGCTCAATCACATTTCAAAGTTTCCTTATTATTCTAACTACATTTGTAAAACATTTCACCGGCATAAATTTCATGATTTGTCTCATAAATCTATGACTATGACTTATCATTGCGGTGGTCGTTTTTAGTCATAAACTTGGAAGCAAAATTTTAATATATAAGAAGATGTAGTTCATTCAGATATATACATTCTAATACTATATTCCATTATGCCTTACATGATAGATGACTTCGTTGCGAAATTATTATTAAAGTAATAACATCATCTGCATGCACATTATCAAGAAATGTTGGTGTTTATAACCTTTCGACATACGTTTCTATTGTACAGATAAACGTCATGGTAATGTTCGCAAAGCCCACCTGAATATTGACCAATTGTCAGACACGTTGCGAGTGACCTATACACCTGTTCGTCACATATCGATAGGCCAATAACCGTTCTACTCAAATCCATAACACAATCACATTGCTAATATTGAGGCTTCACCAAGTTAATTAAGGTTCAAACAGATGGCAAAGTCACCCACTTTTCGAACTTTTTCAATACGCGTTTTAGTTGGGTTTTTACGTAGTCGTGTTTAATGTTCGTGTGTGTACTATTTTCGTTTTTTTATTTTTATACGTTCTCATGATGGTACTAGCTTTGTCTGTTGAAGATATTTATCATTTTCGCACTATAGCTTGTTGTGTTACAGAAGAATAACAAGAGAGTCATTATTTTGTATAAAGATGTCTGATCATCTATTTTTAAATTCTAACAGGAAATATTCCTGCTTTCTTAAAATTCACATAAATGACAATGAAAAATTAGTAATGTTACATTGAGTAATTTTTGACATTTGACATCAATTATCATTTTCGTAAAAAGAGTGGAAATATTAAAAAACATCATTTATCATACTGACGTTCCGGACGCCATTGCTACAAAGATGGTTCATCATATCGTATTACCCTCGTGAGAAGCAAATAACTTATTTTTTTACCTACGATGGCGTCATTTGTTTATGTGTTATCTCACTCGGTAAAAAAGTGTTTCCAGAATAAAAACATAATAAACCTAAAATTCTGTCTACTTTCAAGATGCTGGAATGTACGTATTATCTGTCAAATTTAGATGCGATGCTACTACAGTGGAAATTGAAAGAAGCACTCAGTTTTGATGTTTTCCAATTTTTATATATTTCATACTTTGGTTTGAAGACTGACAAATATTTATCAAGATTCTTCACTTATCGATTAACCTCCTACATCTTACAGTGCTGAAACATTATAAAGATCAGTTTTACTGCATACACGATGCAACTCAATGGTGCATTCACTAATTGTCTTGTACGAATCTTCGCTAACAAAAGATAAGAGGGAGTTGTTGAACTGCCGCTGCACCATTGAAGAGAGTGATGTGAGCGCAAAACATCCCCTTATGTCTACACTACCGTGCAAAAGAAAGTATACACGAATTAATGTCAAACAAACAAGTATTAACGAACATGTCATTATGGTCCTTTAGGGGGCGTATTGCTGCGTGCATTGATGCCAAAGGTTCCTATACGCAATACTGATGAATTCAACTTTTGTAATATTGACTGTAACATGTGAATTCTGACTAACTGAAAAGGTTATAACTCTTGTGTTTGTTGTTTTCATAACCCATGTTGCATTACACCTCATGTTTAGTGTATAACAATATTTTAACAATGAGTTTGATTTATCGTGATTATCATGATTCCTGCTTGTCTATCTCACTTTAATTCATGTATTTTTCAAAATGAGTGTTTTATACCATTTTCCAAGGTAGTTTATGTGCTACGTCTCTCGTGAAATATCAACATTATCCATGATACCCGATGAAATAAACCTGTTATTTGGTAAACTACATTAAGTATTCTCTAACATTGCTTCACCACGTTATACAGAATATGCTGTTTAAATATGTAGTGCAGTAAGTTTGCTTAAGGCCCTGGATATGCGTTCATGTTAAGATTTTATTTTTAATTATTTCAAAGCTTAATCCATAATTATGAATTAGTAAATTATGGTTCCCAAAACCAAAAAGGTCACGTGCCTATTGTCCACGTGGTTATATAAAAGTATTTGATGAATGGCAATACAGACAAAGCAATAAATCACTTGAACATTTATTTTCCTAGAACATGAAAGAAATACGTTTTAGATGTTAAACGCCCCCTCTGTATTTCTATAAAGCGTGATCAAAAACAGTCATGAGTGGATGTCTTTCCTCGAACGGCTTTATATTTTCTTAATTCTAAAATGTATATGAAATGACAGAACTAAACAACAAAAACAATTCATGTAAAGGAAACTCTAAGAATAGTGAACTCGAAAAGTGAATTTAATGACTTCACAAACGTTTTATATATTTTCTACACTCACCAACGACATGGGTGTTATGTTGAAATATAGTTTACACTCAGATGTTGGAAATGATTTTTTATTCCAAAAATTGATGTATTTCCATAGTATAAAAGTACCTATAACGAAATAAAGGTACTGATCCAAAATGGTTACGGCAGAGTTATATGTGTTATAAATAGGGAATACTAAAAGACATAACTGTTAATAACATTTTACCTGTTGATGATCTGAACTTGATATTGTATCTTTACCCGCAGCTTTAAATCAAGCAAATTCAAGATGTGTCGTTACCTTATAATAAGCAATACACACAACATATTGATGATTTACTTTGTTGATGTTACGTCAAGTCAATTAGGCAGTATGCGATGATGTTCAAATTGTGTTTCGGCGATGCAAATCTATCAAAAATCGATGTTATCAACCAATTAGTAATAATAATTGTATTCCCGCGATAATCTGACGTCACAAGCGAGAGCACGCGTGTTTTCTCGGCATGATATATGTAATTGAAGTTCAATCGAGAACATTTATAACAATTCTCTTGAACAATTTCCGAATAACTGACGTATCTCTCCTCGCTTCGATCAATATCAAGATGTTTATTGTTGATCAGAATAAACAACACTTGATAAGTTGAGACATTCTAAGGGGAAATAATTATGAACATGAACAATAAAGGTTTTGCAAAAGACATCAAATGCAATGGACTCCCTCTTAACCGATCGCCTTACGGACAAAAAAAGGTTGGGTGAGTTGGTTCTCAGCTAGGAAGTTTGACATTTCTGAATTTTAGACCAAATTAATGTGTTAGTTTAGATGAGTTCGCTTCATAGGGATTTCTGTGAAGAATATCTTCCTATAAACTTCACATAGAACCTGTTTTACTCTTCATTCAGTGAGATGTTTAATATGGTTAATCAGAACAAACAAAGCACTTGACGCCATTCGATGCTGTAGAAAAAAAACAAGGATAAACATGAACAATAAACGTATTTTATATTGCATGCATAACATGTCCAAACAATATCAAATACAATGCACGCTCTCTTAACTGACATCGCGGAACGGACAATAAAAGTTAGTTAAGGTTTGGTTGAGAACAAGTTCTGTCATTTCTGAAGTTCGGACTAAATGAATGTGTTGGTTGAGAGGAGGGTCGCTTTATAGGGATGTCGCTTTGTAGGGATGTCGGTTTGCTGGGATTGCACTTGCTCTGACAGTGTTTTGAGGTAAAACTTACCCCATTCACGAGTCTTAATCATTACATTACATAACGGTTTCATTAAAATACTTCTTTATCTTGTTAGGATGTAACCGTTATATACACCGTTTACAGACAACATATACCTTTAAACATTTGTCATCTTCAATATTGATTTGTTTTGATAGAACCTGTGTTTATTTCTGTTTACATTTGTCACGTTTCTAGCACAAGTGAAAATCGTAATCAAAATTGGATTATTGCTTGTTATTCTGATATAGTTGACAAATCTCTTCCTTATCGCAAGTGATTGAAAGGTTTCCAGGAAAATGGTCGTACAATTTAGCTTGATACGTGATGTTTTCTCCAACTAGGACTGATGATCTGGTTGAAAAGGGAAGTTTGACCCTCTGAAGACAACAAATTCGGCATAAACTAATATTCATTTTTAAATATTTTGAAGAAATCATGCAATCTTAAGAAAACGAGCTTCTGGTGACAAATTATGCATGCTGGTATTTGCGTCATACATCAATATTATTAGATAGGAAAGATTTTAGAAAGGGAGTGTTGTTGAAATCAAATATGTCAATTATCAATTATGTTTTTTATCCGCAGGAACTGTCTGTTGATGAAAATAATCTTATCGACAACTGGACAATTCGCCGTGTCTGATGAGCGTCATTTAGTCAGGCCAATGATTTACATTTCTGAAACGGACAAGACACAGACAAACAGCGAATATTTTATTTAAGTCTCATCTCAATTTATAAATAAAATGCTATAGAAAAACATATCATAAAAGAAACACTCGTATTGGAGAGATGTGAAAATATACTTTAGATATACATTTACTTATACACGCTGTACAAAGCATTCTCTCCCCACAGAGGCAACTCAGTAATGCCTGAATTAGCCTCTGTTCTATTACGGCTAATACACGGGACAGAAAAGTAGAAATCTGATTGGAGGCAATCGAAGTTAGTTGTGCAATCAGCGACGCCGTTTCAAAAGGGGTCATTCGCAAAAGCTCGGCTACTCCCGGCTATTCCCGGTGATTCGGCATTCAGAGGAGATAACTCTTCCTTCTACAAAACATCGCTTTTCATTAGTTTTTATTTGGTAAATTATTAAAATAAAATTTATCATAAAACAAAGAACAATTTACACAATTATAAAACAGTATGTTTCTAATGAAAAACCCTATCCATATCTGATTATAAATATTTTCCCTCTCACACTGTTAATGAAAAATAAACCTAAAGGCATGATGCTTTCGAAAGTCACTATACGACCGTTGAGAATTCCCAAAGTCGTTGATATCCAATAGGTGTTTTCATTGGCTACAGATAAGGGAGCTATCTCAAGTAACAACTTTTTGCCGCTAGGGCAATCTGCCGGAACCCCAGGATCTAGGCGTAATAGAACAGAGGCTAATTCAGGTATGACTGAGTTGCCTCTGTGGGGAGAGAATGTGTACAAAGTATAATGTATGGGTTTTATACATCATATACCTGGTGGATAAGTATGAAAATTAAGCAACAACACTTTTCATCGATTTGATGTTTATCATTGTTGCATAACATACTATATAGTTCATTTCATCTTTTAGATATAATATGATTGTTGCACAACAATACTTTTCATATTTTTAATTGTCGATCATTGTTGCACAACATTTCATCCTTTTTCTGATTATCAATGTTGCACCACAGCATAAATTTCATCTTTTATATGATTATCATTGTTGCACAACATAATATTTTCATCTTTTTATTGATTATCATTGTTGCACCACAAAATAAATTTCATCTTTTTTATCATCATTGTTGCAAAACATAATACCTCATCGTTTTAGTAATTATCATTGTTGCACAACAAAATAAATGTCTTCTTCTATTTTGATTATTATTGTTGCACAACATATTAATTTCCTCTTTCATATTGATTATCATTGTTGCACAATAAACTAATTTTATCTTTTATATTGTTTATAGAAAAAGAAAACTCATGTGTATGTATATGAAATTTGGGATACATATATGATAATGTTAAGTTTAAGTTTTAATGACGTATGATGTTTTACATCTGTGAAAGCCATACTGAATGTTATGTTATGTAACGTCAGCATAAGAGGAAGTTATCTCAATTTGGAACATTTTCAAGTTCAAATTTAGACAAAGCTTTAGGGTACATTGTATTTATAAGAAACGCAAATAACAGAACTATTATCTTTTGGATAAGTATATTTTTAGTTCTGAAAATAGGACACTTAGAGAAAAAATAACCGAACTTCTTGTTTGTATCTTAAATTGGCTAAGCTAAATTGGATTGTAAAAGTTCTTTATTTTGAACCTTAGAGAACGCCTCAACAATTTATGTGCCCCCTCAATCAGCACACTCGGCCTACATGCTAACATCGATATAATGGAGCGGCACCATGTTTTGTACATTTTATTGATTTCCAGAGAATTAATGGAAACCAGATGTGGATCGAGATAACAAGACAGAAACCGCATGGCGGGAAAACACTCGCTTCTCCATTGTCGTCTGCTCTGTGAGCTAGTGACGTCATACGTCAAAACATGCCAAAGGCGTCAAAGCTACATCGGTTGACGTTTACATGTCGAAGTAAACACATCCAACCATTGTCCTAGTTGTACCACGTACATTGGAGAAGTGGAGAGTAAAAGATGATGATGATGATGATGATGATGATGATGATGATAATGATGATGATTATGATGATTATGATTATGATGATTATGATGATTATGATGATGATGGGCGTTTTAATTTCTTGATGAAAGAATATGCTATTTGAAAAAAATACTTGAACAATACTTCATCCATGAGCCATTATTGAATGCTATTGTCCACATATGCTTGAAACGAATTCCAGTTTATCCTCTGATAACATCCACATGTTGGCCACGATCAAACATCACTTGATGATGGCCACATTTGGTGTTCTCAATCTCATCATTGGATCTTCACGTTAGTTCAATGTTGGTCCGTTGAAGGAGAATCCACAGACTACAATATAGGATTCATCTATGTGATTGTTTTTGTAGTAAGTTTGTTCAATGTCATACCTCTTTTGCTGCATTGTATTGTTGTTTACTATTTTCTATATAATGACTATTTAATGACAAGCAAATAATTTAGCCAATTGACATGTTTTATCAGGTTTCTTTTTCTTTGTCCTGAAAAATGCAGCTCAAGCCGGTAGCTTCTAACATATATAAATTACTTTCTTAACTTGAAAAAAGGTTCAATGATCCAGCACCAACATCGAATGGCCATTATAACAGCTGTTGCATCAATATATGTTAATGTGTATTTTCACCCACAGAAATTGAAAGTCACAATCAACTAGTTAAGCATGATTAGCTCGACAACTGGAATGAACAAAATGAACTCAATTATCAGTTTTGCACTTATCTACAACATGGTCATTTACTATATACCTTGACATACACTTATATATTTACTTTTGAATACTGGATGTCAACAACATAACATTATAAGCAAAATAACTTTTCCGTGAGTGTTTGGAGTCAAATGCCAAACTTAATCATTATTATGTGCAAAACTTTCTAATTGTAACCCAACTGTATCAGTAACGAGGAAGATATTAACATAATTTCATATTTTAACAGGTCTATTGTTGTTTGAATTTATGGAAGGTGAAGACCGCCTGTAATTCCATGAAGAGGTACTCATAACAGAAATGTAGAGAGGTACGAGTAAGCGATTCTATCTGATTACAATGAGATAACATGTTGTATTTACTGGCAGTCATTCCTGCAATACAACTGCAGTTCAAAATAGTTCTTTAATATTGCCTAGCTAGAAAGTAAGTCTACAAATTCTTCTTCATTTTTAAGCAATGGTTTAAATTTTCGAGGGGTTCTTCTTGTGATAAAAAAATCCAGTCTAAGTAAACCTAGCCTCAATATTATCCGTTTCACTCCTATACTGAGTCTAGCAAGGCCTAGTAGAGGGTCGCGTCAGTCGACCTTTCTGCGACCTATGACCCTCCAACGTTATACGTGCGAAGACTTGGTAAGATGAGTTGCTGAGCTGACACGACCCTCTATTAGGCCTTTCTAGACTCAGTATAGGAGTGAAACGGGTGATATTGAGTCTATTTTTAATTAGACTGAAAAAATCTTATCTCCATATTTTGCATTTGATACATCATCTTATTGATAGATTCGGAATAGTGAAAGTGTCACCTCTCACGAACGTGACCATCTACATTAATGTGAGGGTATAACTCAAGCCAACACATTTCTAGATGGTAACCAAGGTTATGATTTCTTTTTAGAACGATCAAATTTTCTCTAACCCATGTTCCAGTTGAGGTTAATTCCTGATATGTCATTAAATCGTCACAGCTTAATCGTCCTGTCTTTGCCATAACAAATTCCATAGTGCCGTTTATCAACGTTGTTTTTTCCATCATTTAGTCTGAACCGAAGAATACCCACTGAGCTAAAAAATGAAAGGTCCTACCCCCTCGCTTCCGACAACGGTGCTACATGTGTTGGCTCGCATGTGTTGAAGGACACGCCATACCTGTAGAAAATATGACTGTACGCACACAAAGACGAAGGAATTAGAATATAAACAGTGTGTTTATTAATGTGACTAGTGGATTTGATAAACACGATTTGGGACATGCGAGTCAATTTGCCCAGTTAAATCACGCCCACTCACGTGGAGTCCTGTTGTAGAGTCCTGTTATAGCACGTGCCTCTATCTCCCCTAGAGATATAGAAACCTCACGTTTTCTCGCCTTAAGCAGAGTATTGTGCCTTCAGCGCTCTGACGTTCAAATTACTTGAAACATATTTTTATTTATTTCTAATTCTCTGTTTAGAAATTTAATATAGAGCTATAGATGTTATCGTATGAAGATGTACACTTTTATTAAATTATATTTCATGAAAATTGTTTTATCTATTGGAGAGAAATGTTTTCATACTCTTAGTTCTTAGTTTTGCAATATCTGATATGTTATCTCTGCGATGATATGTAACATATGGGAAAAAACAATATTTCTTTTGCGAGCAGTATCAACCTAGATGCAAACGATGATTTCTAATTTTCTTCCAACATAAGGTTTGCAACTCATACTTTTCTGTTTCAACTGAGGCACATTTCGCAGTTCTTTTGAAATCTCCTGATTATCAAAACGGTTATATCACTTTTACATGTTTATAAGGACAAAAACCTAATTCAATTTAAGAGCTGAAACATTCTGTATATACGCATTAATCCATGTAAGTGAACCATTCTCTGGCTAAAACGGTTTTTTTTTAAATTAAAAAAAAAATTCCCCTAAATACATATATGGCAAAATATCCTATGAAAATACATAAAACGTTCTGGTTTTAATTCGTTAATAAAATATTATTATATTATATAGTTTGATTTAACGGATATTTGTCTTTTTTTAAAGAATACCCTATGCATGTCATTGAGTTAGTTTACTAAATATTCAAGACTGATCAAAATATAACATATACCGCCAAAAAAAACCCAAGATATTGAAAATTAATAAAGGCACATTTTCACTTTCTGACTAATTCACATACCAAGATTCATTGAGCTATGTCTAACAGTTTTGGAGTTCTGCTCCGAAACCGTATTCTGAGTAACGTTTTCATAGAAACCGCCAAAATAATCCGAAGAAGTTGAAATTGGCAAAGCATATTAACACATGCTGACTTATTTACATAGGAATATTCATTTAGCTAGGTTTTAGTTGTGCTTCGGGAACCGAATTCGAAGTTTTCATGGAAACTTCAAAAAAGAAAATCTGAAGAAGTTGAACATACCAAAACGCCTAATAACACATGCTGACTAATCAACATACTATAATGTTATTCATCAAGCTCTCCGTATTGGCCCAGTTACGGGTCCGAGGTTTTCCGTATCTGCCGGAGGCGAAGCCAAGGTCCAATACAGTAAAACGAGAAACTGTAACTTGGCCAATACGTAAACACTTAATTAATGACATTTTTATTAATCAACTTCTTTGTGATTTACTTGCACAACATAAGAGAGTTCATTTTCAACGAAATCGAAATTTTTAATGAGAACGTTTTGAAACGATAGCTTCGGACGTTCTTCATTTGTGTACATCCGCATGCCCATACATACATAAAAACGTGTGAATAACGCTATTTTCTGACTAATGCCTCTCAAATGCGCTTGGACCTGAGTGTGGGATGATTAGTAGTCAAATGGAGAAGTAAACAGATTAAAAGTTCATCAGCTACTGCCGTGATCTTATAAACAAGGGTAGATTGTTCCATAGTGAAGGACCAGCTTTAGCATAAGACCGGTCGCCATATGACTGTGATCTTGTAGCAGGCACCTCTAGAAGATGTTTAGATTGTGATGGAGAGATCTTAGTGGGATGTATTCTATATAAGAGTACATGTATCAGCTAGGTACTTGTGTAAGGCAGAGATATATCTTAAAGCTGAAATTCTTTTGGTGTGTAAGAACGGCTTTAGTGAAACAAATAGTAGCAAACAATTTTAAATGATTATGCCATCAACATTTTCATGCAAAATTTATCTTTTATATTGATATTTTGTAAGGTTCTTAAAGGCAACTGTTTAAATATATATTGTTTAAATTGTATAAACATGTATGGGAAACGTTCATTCAATAATTGCGATATTATACTTTTATTGCAATATATACTGTATAACGCGATATATTGCAATATGATGGTTCAATACTCCTCCATAGTGTAAAGCCATATATGCCTTGCACAAGTCTTACTCTCAGAATCTAAGATGAATAAGTCAATAAATCTGAAAGTTGAAAAAAAAAGTTAGTAAACAAAATGAAAAGGAGTCTGACATGACATTCCTAAGATTGAGCTGTAAAGTCTTCTTATAGACTTGCTTAGGCTTTAATCTCATTTGAGAGTCTGACTGACACACGTGCCTTGTACTTAAACAAAAGGTTGCACGTAGGCTCTATAAACAATATCATCAAATACTAGAACACGGAGCCGTCCCCAAAACCTATATATGTATGCAACATGTGCGATTGTTTTTTGTTCTTCGATCACGTTGTAACACCGTGCTTCGATTATATGTCCCTGGAAAGGAATGTAACCTACTTCAAGGCACACATACGTGTTTACGTACTTACATGTACTAATACGGGTTTGATTTCAAAAGTAATTAATGGATACAAAAAAGAACTTTTAGAAAATAGAGCTCTCATCGTATATCTTAAAAACACACATTGCAGGGTACGATGCAACATGTTCACTACTAATCAGCAATGGTTCAACTTGAATTCGGTAAATCTACAGGTTTATGTTTAAAGCAGGAACTTGGTAGGCATTTAGAAGTGCCATACTGAAAATAGCAAGATTTTAAGATGATAAATACGTTTTATTGAATAAAAAAACGATATTAAAAACATTTCTGAGTTTATGCCTACCGTAAATCGTTGAAAAATGGCCAAGAGATTATAAATTTCGATCACCGATTTGACACGGCGGTTTCTCAAGGTAGGCGATTATTCGAGGCAGGCGATTATTATTTTCGATTAATCCGTACTGATGACATCACTCAATTGTGTTAACAGTGGATATTTTTTAAGAATCCACTGCTTTTTGACTATCCCGGCTATGAGGGATGTCTGGGTTTTATAACTTAGAAATATAGTGTCGACTCAAATTCTCCAAGAACTACAAATCTTAAACCGTTTAATAAACTTTTGAAAGGACGTAAGTCAAGAATCGACTAGTCTAACAATTAGACTCTGAAATGATTTGTTTTCAATTAAACTTGAATTTGAAAAAAAAGAAATATATAATGAAAAGGAGACTGAGAAATTGAGCTCTCAAGCCTTATTATAGACTTGCATAGGCTTTAATTTAATTTGAGGGTCTGGCTGACAGACTAGAATCGAGCATGCAACCCTCCGAATGATATCTCAGCGCTTTTATCCATTAGGATATGAAGGACACACAGATCCAAACAGTTTGTTTGTCAGTATGATACATGTGCTGTTGATTTAACGGGTGATGCGGAGAGTGCACATGGGGAATTACCTAGCACGTGCAATGCATCCTGCATGAGTTGTCAATTTCATCGCCGTCGGGAAAAATTGACAATGCACGTGCAAGGATGAACCAACTTAAGGTTGTGTGCCCAATCCGATGAGTAAGCACCGCATTTGCATTATGTTGAAAGTAAAATATTTGTAATAGGTGTGAAATATGCAAAAAGACGGAGAATGCATTCGGTGTCTAGGATTCGTCAAAATAATCGACTCCCCCTTTCAAAATGCATTTTGAAGAAACATGAAACAAAACCATCATCGGGGATTTCTAACTATGTAATTAACAATGCAACAGAGTCTCTTACCAATAGTTCTGCGTTTCATAATTCAGATTATTCAGTAACTTGCGGTATTCTTTATCATTAAGGTTAATGTCCCTAATATAGAAATAAGCATTAACATGGGAACGACGTTTATTTGCAGGATAATGGAAATGTTATGCAGCAATTCTTCTAGTAATTTAATGTTCACTTGTGCAATTGGACATCACAATACCATTCCAAAGATGAGTTTTGATATTTATTTACGTAATAAGCAATGTATATAACATCGTGTGTTGGATCACGTTTTGTATCTGAAACCCTTTTTAATGAAAGAATCGCCTGTCATCATGGTTAGACAATATGGGACTCAATGTATTTTCGTTCGTTGTAGTCATGGTGAATGTGACTGACAGAAGAAATAATTTGCTGTTTTTTAACTATGAATTAAAATCAATTACATTAGACGTCAACTGAGTGTGTAGATATTGGATAAAAGCCGCATTACGGAGGCAGTGCGGTTGGAATTTCAATATTGATACGCAAAAATCTTCCTAAAGCTATTGTAAGAAGAAATGCTGTAACCCTAATAAAAAGGAAAAATTCAAATCGTTATGTTAATATTGCCATGATTCATATATTCCCAGTTCCATATCGCGATTCTCATGTTGTCCATACACCAAAACATTCTACAGAAATTCAAATTGACGTCTTGGCTAATAAAAAAGCTTAGACAGATTGGAGATTACAGTAGTTGTATGTAAACGTGCATCGATAACGTAATGTTACTACATTTAACCTTCCTATGGTGCAATTCAAACAGATTGAGAATATGATATTATAGTTTATCTATACTCAGAGCCGTGAATGACCCTAAGGACAAAGTGTCCTAGAGCACTGGTCAGTGTGTTATTGTCGGACTGGCCCATAACCAGCTTTGACCCCTCATAAACAACCACCACGAAATGCTGTATTCAATTTTTAAAAGACAAATAATATACTCATGGTAATAATGGTTGACACCCCTATACAGGAAAGTGATTTGAGCTTTTTAGATGCAAGGATTATTAACATTGATCAAATTTCTGGTATTTTCGACATCCAATTGCATTAACACATCATGCAAACTATAAAGTACATGCATTTTATATTTTATTATCGAATAAGGCTCCGCGAAAGGTTTTGTGTAAAAATTGGGTTCAGTACCAAAAATTATTCAGATACAATTATCCATTATTTAACAGAACCAATATGAGCACACTGATGACCTGTATCAATGTACCAATATCAGGATCTCAAGATGTCGGAGAATCACATTTTTTAAAAATAAATTATTGTTTTTCTTTTATTCACCTTTATCGATTATGTTTTTTATTAGTTGCACAATAGCACATGTTCAAGGACATTATTCACAAGAGTACATACTATACTAACATATATTACAAAAAAATAATCGAAAATGACACGTAAAAGTTGTATATATAACTTTTCTTTCCTATAATCATTAGGGGTGACAACCATTATTACCATGAGTATAGTAACAACAACAAAAATAATAGTAAACAAATAATAATAATGATTCAGACCAAAGCAATTAACCAAAGATTAACCAAATATCATAAATTGATTGCAAACTATTGTAACTATGGAAACAAAGGAACTTGATCACCCTAGTCCAGCGGATGATTTGTATGTACTTGGTAATTAGTAATTACATGTTTCAAGTAAAAATCTTAAAATCCTCATGTTTGTTTGTTTGTTTTGTTCTGTTCAAAAAGGTCTTTGAAATATTGTATCGTTAATATTTATTGTGTGGAAAGTATTCGAAATGTTGATGGATCTCTTCTCTGTGACTTTGATATTATATCAGCAGCCAAGGTCACAAAATTGGACGAATACATACTCTCACTGAAGATTTGAATCAAAATGACTTCATGTTGCCCAAAGTGTACAGGATTTGCTATGTAGCCTATTTGTCCTTGAGCATTTCTCTCAACCAAGGCATGACTAAGTAATACTAGGAAGTATAGGTATTTCACGTAAGTGTAGAAAAGACTTGAACAAGGTGTAGAAATAAATCGTTTGATTCGTTTGTGCGCGCCATTCTTTTGTCTTTACTTAGAAGCACTAAAAATAGAAATCTATTTTCTAAAACACTCAGTTAACCTGGTTAAATGGTGAAAAGTTATATTTTGAATGAACTAGCCTATTCGTTATAGCGAGTGATAGACAATTTGACTTCAATTTTTAAAGACGTGTTAAGGTACCTTATAAGCCAAAACATACGATAGTGCATTGTAAATGATGTAAAATACCAATAACATTTCACCTTTAATCAGGAAACGCCTAGAGTTTTTTTTCAGGTTCTGCGAACCAGGCGAGTTGGAGAAGATAGGATATAACAGTTTACGTCATTAATTACAGGTGCCTCAGGTAACAAGGTGTCTTATCTCTTGAACTGTCTGATTATAGTGACGTTATACATTCTTGCAACGTGAAGGTTGAACATCTGTTGAATTAACATGCGTAAGGTTTGTTGTATTTAGGAAGTACATGCAACATATCTTATTAAAGAGACGGTTCTAGCGGCGTAGTTTATTCACATGAAATTCGAAGGGAAGCTCCAGTTATAACATATATTATATATTGATAATGCCTGTTCATCAACGTTTTTTAGTTTGTACTTGTTGTTATGAGTTGATCGCTTTTTATTTGAATATTTAACATTGATGGCGTATATTCAATGATATATGAAAACGATATAAAACAATATATAGTGTATTGTCAGTCTCCAGTCTCTTGATAATACAGTTGTAACATTGACTTATTATTCGAGTTTATTATAATAAGAATTTCGATGGCGTTTTAACCAATACACATATGGAGATAATACCAAGAAACCGTCGTTTATGACGAGGGTTATACACAAATTCTGTACAATTTAAATCGTGGGAAATCGTGTTGACATAATCGTTGCTTGGAAAGTTTGAAATGAGAGAAATGACCACTTATTGAACATATGTTGTCTCTAATTTGTCATTTCAGGATTATAAATTTCAGTTCCCATCTTTTTTGTTAGAGTTTTTAAAAGTAAACGTTTTATCATTCCACGTGATGAGTACAATGTCCTAAACGAGACAGGCGAAGAGAAAACCGAGAGAGTACAAAGCAATATAATTTCTAGAAATCATAACTTAGAAATAATTAAACAACATGAGAAACCTAGATAACCTGAACTCAAAACACACTTAGGTAAAAAAAGATTTGCGGTTTTATTTCATTGATAATTAATAAGACAGCTCCCTCTTTGAAATAAAGACAGTTACGAGACCATGAACGTGTGAGAACATGTCATATAAGCTGATGCTATATTCCGTGGCCTTCTCGGAGCCTTGAAAACAAATGATGAGAAATGTAATAACAATATCTGGAACATTGTCATATCTGCATCCCCTAGAGCGAATTAAAGAGGTTCACGCTTTGCCAATCCCATCAGTTTTCCCGAATAAATACCTTTAAATCAAATTCTCTTTTTTTTAAAGGCCGTAGTTGAGTTATCAAAATGTTAAATGATAACTCATGTAATTAGAATGATGACTTCAAGGATAAATCATTTAATGTTGATTTCATATTCAATGCTCAGATTGTAATGGTGTAAGTTGTGGGTGTAAGCGGTTTGATTCTCTTCACAAAATGAATAAAATACATTAGAATGATTACCTAAAGGACAAATCATTTAACATACAAGATTTTGACCTCATATTCTTTCCAGTATCATAAGTTTCATATGTTACAACATTGGCGTATTAATTTGTTTGATTGTATCCATAAATAAATCAGACACTGTCAAAATGGGCTGGTGCAGACCATACATCCGTGATCTCGGTCTAATACTGTGTTATGTCCCTGGATCAGGCACTTTATCCACATTGCACGTAGTCCACCCAGCTGTTAAAATGGGTACCTGAAAACAGGATCTACGGACGAAGAAAGTTGCATTTAACGGTTTATGCTGGTTTGCAAATACAATTTCTTCAGGGTAATGATGTACGTAGCGCTGTGAACCGGTCAATAGTACCTGGAAAAGGTGCCAAGTAAATATCTTCCTTATTATCATGTGTTCTCTCCGTATGATGCAGAAACAAACTAACGCGAAAAGATGATATTCTTGAGTTCAGGCATTCTCTCCCAACAGAGGCAGATCAAGTCTTGAACGTTGATCTAACCACTGCTACAATAAGCCGAGTTTGTGACCTAGAATGAAAGATGCCTGGTTGGATGCAAACAAAGTTAGTTGTGCAATCAGCGACGCTGTTCTGAAATCATTATTTTGGCTACTGAATCATGAGGCATGCGAGAGTTGTCATTTGCTTAAAAAATTCAAATGGATTCTGATCAACTGCTAGAAACCACGGATGTTGTCTAATCCGAACAGAGGTAGGATCATTTTATAAACTTGTGGGGAGAGAATGGAGTTCGGGTGTCTGTGCCTTATTCTCTCTACAGAGGTTACTCAACTGACAACTTCACACGTGGACTGTGTTGCAAGTGGAGTATTTTCAAAACTTTCGGAAGTACAGAAACCCAATTGGTTACAATGGAATTTAGTTGTTAAAGAAGAAATTGTTTCAAATCTTAGCATAATAATACTTTGCACCTAATCTATGCCATGAAATTAGTCCAAATCTTCATCAATGGTGTCATTTTATTTTTGGGACATTTTCTGCACTTACATGTTCATAAGGATGTGTTATTTGTTCAATGATGTCATTTTGTTGTTGAGATAGATAACTGTGATACCAATCAGTCTCGTCGACCGAAATTAGAAGGAAATAGAGACTAAACAAAATCCGACGCCTGTCGTCCAGTCAAACGTAATTTGGGAATTCATCTAAAGCAGACACTAGTAATTCATATTATACTTTTGGTTTCGTTTTTGGAACATATATATGGGTGTCGTTCGATGATTTACAGCCAAAACATTTACCAAACAAATTATGTAACAGACCGTCCCTTTCAAGCAGTAAGCCTGTGTATCGTTTTCGGGAGATTGCAAGGCCGCTTCAAACGAATTATTTCTATCGATTCCACTGTCGATAACACTAACGCTTCCATATGCTTTGTCACTGACGTGTTGTCCTTGCACGATATTGATGTTGTGATTCAGTATGCCTCACTCACTGTATTTCCATTGTCCAGGCTTGTTTAGTTATAGTGATGAAGTAAGAACGTGCAGGCTGACAACATAGTGTTTCCTTGTTTTGTAAACGTGTTAGTCACTGTGGCATGAGTCGAACATCGTTTTGTTAACGTTGATTGACGTACATAATAATGTTTATAATCATACTCTAGTGACATTAACAATACTACAGTGAAAATGGAATTTTATATGAACAAATGAAAAAAATCGATATATAGTTAAAATGAATATGAAATAGAAAATTATTTTATTTCATAGAATGGCATTTTATACCTGGATCATATTGTAATCAGTGAAAACTCCTTATTGTTCTATAAACAATAAACCCAAACTTTTGACCATATTACCTTGTAATCTCTTTTAACTATTAAGGTTAAACAGATAAAATACTTTCTTTTTATGAGTATAAGTTTAAACATTTCAGTTGACCCTTTTCAACTTAGATATTTTAGTAAGCTTATGTATGTACTGCGAAATATTGTGTATTCTCAAGGAAGAATATGATATCCAGGAAGATATCAACTTCCACCTATCCCCAGTGTTCCAAGAACCATTACGTGGCGGACGCGTTATACTATACCAGGTATGTCTGTCTACGAAACGATACGGGCTGTTCATTTGGATGTAACACTTTAATTAGTCTAACGTTCAGACTGTAGTTTATTACAACTGACATTACCATTACCTCAGCAAGTCTCATATGTGAAAACTAGGCAAATAGCAAATTCCCCAGGGTTCATTTCTTATATTTGAAAGAATAATTGTTTTTGAGAAATACTATTTTTCAGAGACTGAATTTAAGCCTACACTTCACTCCCCGCATCAATTCCGTGACTTGATGGAGTCACATACGCCAAACTTTTTTTATATTTCTAAAAAAATATTATGCTAATAGGTTAAGTAAGTACTGTGGCGGTTTAGAGTTCAAAAGACGCTGTTCACGAAACCGGACATTGGCGCGGATTCTTGGTCAAACGTAATATTGAAACCCTGTTTAAACCAGGAGGAAGATAAAATTTGCATTGGAAATAATTGAACGGTTATACAATTAGTGTTGGTGTAAATGATAACTGTAACTTAACATTCGGCACACGTGAAATGGTGTTGTTTGATTATCATTGAAAATTAACTAATGTCATAAATTTGGCATTTATTAATGAATTGAATATATCGTCACATTTGGTGTTTGACACGTATTAGGTCCATGTGAAATACTATCACGAAAATCATTGAAAATTTGCCGACAAAGAGTTGTATAAAATGCTAAGATTCCATTCATCTTTTCCTATAAAAAGTAATGCTAACAAGTGAAAAAACTTCCTAACAACAATAAGTGTGGAAAAAATAATATGAAGTTTTACTTTTCATTAATTACATACCTATACAGTCGTAAGATTATTCTTAGAAACGATTTCGTTATCAATAAAGCAACAATTTCAATTATATCAATTTACAAAGCTATGCAAGTTTCTCAACTTCTAAATATCATCAATTTCCAGGAACCCTTACATTCCGGACATGCAACACGATACTGGCGGCATGTAGACGTGACAGTATGTATGTAGATGTAACACTATACTCTGGTGGTATGTATAATGTTGATAAAGATGGAATGGTAGACACAGATCCTCGTTAGTTCGACGTCACATTTCTACCGGATCTATCAAATGACTAAAACCACAAAATATGTAAGGCGAAGTCCGTTTTTTAAACAAGGATCTTACCGATGTCACACAAAAACAACAGTGACGTTTTGAACATAGAACGTCATAGCCATTACCAAGGATGATATACCTGTAGTTAAGACGTATTTGAGGATATTCGTGAATTTATTCCTCCTATCTCAATGCACGTATGATTTCTATTCTATAAATGATGAAATAAGATTTAACAAAACAATCGGCCGATAATTGTTTAGAGATTGGTACATATCTAGATTGACCTTTCTGTCATGTTAAAGGGACACACCGGTTTAATTTCTTGTTAGGTTTTGTAATCGTTGTACAGTGACAGCTTATCGATAAAAAAAACATTACTTATGCCTTTACATCATCACTTTTTGAACAGATGAGAATCAAAATGAAATCCCACAGCTACAGTTTTCGATGAAATAACCCAAATGACATGACATACGATCCCAACAGTACACACACTGTCATTTTAAACGTGCAATGTTTTTTATTAACCCTCCCGACGCCATATGACTAATCCGAATCTTTAATTGTTTGCTCTCTTGTGACACATCACGGGTAAAGAATTATAAACTGACCGATATGAGTCAGACAATTAACATGTTCATACGTAACCATTCGTTCATGCTTTCACTTAGTTTCTGTACATGTAAGAGATGTATATTACCAACGAAGGCTTTTCAAGTGGCTTGAATAGGCTCGTTTGTTTAACTTACAAACGTCAAGTAGATAAGCGAGGGGCCATTAGCATAGTTAGAGATAGTTCAACATGTGTTTTACATGACATCACCCGACAAACGTTCTCAGGGCGAAACGCGAGCTCGCCAAGGTGTGCCTTGTATACGTAAAACTGTTATAAGATTCATTTCTTTCACGCTCGAGTAAGATTCTATTTATAGACATGACTGCGGGGAAATTCTCGATGGGTAACCTACGTCGTCTTACGTGGAACCAGGAACAAGCTTGACGAAAAGTTAGTTAAAAAGCATGTATCTCCTGACATTCTTATATTTGAACAAAGTTGTATTCAATTCAGTGATGTGTTGCTTTTCTCAGCCTCCGCTCCACGTGTTAATAAACACTAGGGATTCCCCTGTTAGGATATATTTAGATTGCATTTCATTGGTTGAATAAATCTATTTGACAGAAGCTCCGCCCCATGACGTATGCTGGCTTGTCCGATCTCTATGTGACGTCAGCGCTTGGCGATTGTTCATTGGTTAACCCGCGCAATAGGCTGTGCGCTGTATAAAAGCAGACGACGTGTTTTGAAATGCCAGAATTGACTCACACAGCACGAGGTTCAAATAGCAGACGACTTGTTCACAGCAAGCATTCAGACAAAGAGAGGAGAGTTGGTATATGACAAGTATTCAGATAGACTCAATGGTTCTAAACATCACCAAGAAAACAGTAATGGAGGGCGAACAAGCACTAGAAGTGAGAAAGGAGAGACGAAACGGAATGGGCAACATATTCGATGGGATCGAGCCCGAGATCCTTCAGCGTCTAGGCTGGACAGAGAAGGAACTGGACAAAGTTGAGGAAGTTGCAAGACGCAACATCACCGAGGAGGGTTCGGACCACGGACACTCACACGCTTCGGACAGCAGCGAGACAGAATCTGACCCAGGCATGGATCTCGATCTGATTGAGAGCCTGCACGAGATGTCTCGTCTGCCCGTCCTCCCCTGCAGTATCGAGGCTGACGTCTCCAGGTGTCTGTCAAACAGAAAACGGAGGAACGGACTTGCGGATCTTTTCGAGGCTTTGTCTGTCAACCAGAAGCAAGTGTTTGTGAAACTCATCAAAGCAGGTCCGGCCAGGCACACGTGCGTGTCTCACTGAACTAACTTGACAAACTTTCTGGATTTGTGCAATTTGATTCGGAAACTGCCAAGTTTGCTTCCGGACTTACCTGCCCAGGTGTGTTACCTGTAATCACGGCCCGTGACGAAAGAGGACCGAACTGCCTCAGACGCACCTATGACAAGTCGTACGTCAACGAGGGCTTGCCGGACTTTGTTTACAACAACACAATGAGAGACCACGTGTCCATGTGGCGGAGGTGATGATGTTATCGCTGAGGGAGAGAAAACCGTTATTACGTATGAAATGTGACACTTGCAACCGGTTCATTGTTCTTGGAATGTGACTTTTGCCAACTGGCTTAATTAGGACTTTTTAAAAATGATTTTTGAAAGAAGAACACTATTAACGAGACTTTTGAAGGTATATCAATTTGAAATGTTGCTTTTAAAGTAACTATTGATATTTGACGTTTAAAGTAAGTTCACTATTGAAATGTGACGTTTAAAGTAAGTTCACTATTGAAATGTGACGTTTAAAGTAAGTTCACTATTGAGATGTGACTATTGAAATAAGATGACTTTCGATGGCAGATCATTGTTAAAATGAGACCTTCATGTAAGATCACTTTTACAATGTTATTGTTAAAGTAAGGTCACTATTTGAATGGATTTCAAGTAAGATTATTATTAAAAGTATCATTCTTTAAGGTCTCTGATTTCGATATGACATTTCGCAAGACCATGTGAATGCCGAACTGTGGTAATAATGTGACACACGTGTTACTGCTCAAGTTGGTTACGCAATTTATGATGATTTGCTTTGTTTATTTATGTATTTTTCATATGTGAAAATGTGGGACATGAATGTTGAAATCCAGAGGTATATATATATTTTTACTGTCCTATCAAAGTTGTACGACACTGCAGTATTATTGCATCAACGACTGGTATCAATGAATCGTTCGGTCTCAAGACAACCTCAATTCCTTTCTACTCACGCAATCATGTGCAGATAACTTATTTTTGTTACTTTTTACAATGTTGATAAAACTATTATTTATTGAATATTTGAAATGCCATGGAATAAAATATTTATTATGAATATACATCTTCTTGTTTCATATTTTGACACTTTCATGGAATGTCATGTTTGATGCTTTACAACATACTTTGTTTTTACAGTATTTTTTTGCGGATGCATAAATTAAAGTTTGAATTTGATTGGGGTTTGTGTCGGTCTTCACCGATTAATAGGTGGGCTTAACTCTTTTTACTGGCGACATTTAAACGAAATACCAAAATGCGGGCTGGGGCCTCCTATCTAGACTAACAGACTACCTCCTATATCCGCCTCTGTAAATTGTGATATTGAGGTGACTGAAACCACTTTCAGATAACCAGTGGAAATACATTCAGTAACTTCACCACACTGTATTTGAAGTATCACATGGCTTTCTTTGCCTTATCGAATACCTAAAAGTGTTGTTAATCTGTCGATGATCCTCAGTTACATGATTTATGAATTCACTTACCTATCTCATCAGGCAGATTTTCTCATAAATGAGGTCATTATGGCTTATTGGATCTGAATTAGAAGACAATAAGAAGATTGGGAGAGACAATCCAAGACTCATGTTTTTGGTAAAAACTCCATATTGTATTTGTCGATTCGTTTGATTGCGAAGGTGCAAGAAGTAGCCAAGAAACACTATGAGAAATAGATTAAACAAGGTGTTATTCATGAAATAAATCTTGTTGATGGTATCAGATAAATGTTTTATAATGCATTTGGCGTGATTTTTTGCTAATTAAGTTGAATTCAAATCTACAATTATTTAAACGAGATACTGTTTAGGTCAAAATATTATTAACTTGAAATTGATGATCAGTTCCAGATGTAGACATCTTGATTATTGATTGGGTGATGTCATGATAACAAAATATAGCATGCACATTCCAACTACAATCTTCGTGCACGTTGAACCTGAATACTTCTTCAATAATTCAAACCGTTTCAGGTATTCACTTTTGCAAAAATATTGCAATCAATCCGATCCAAATAAAAAAGGAAAGCTTCTCTTTAGCTGCATCAACAAACATCTTCAAATCTCAAGTAATATTTGTTCTACAGTTTAATGAGTAACGCAGTGCAGCAAAATAATTAGCTTATTTAATTGAGAGATCACCTTTGGAATTTTGCAGCTTCTAATTTACGTCAGTCCTACGCCTTTGTTGGTCAGTAAACGACCAGTCTCATTACGACGCAATATCAAGTGCGCACAGAATACTAGTAAATTATTTAGATTGCCTTTGGCTTTGTGATGCAACATGATCTAATCCATATTCCTAGCTTACTTATCCACACAGCAGAACCGATACATCGATTTTGTGGTTCATCTTTCTTTACAATTAGATTATACCGCATTTTCCTCAATCCTTTGTTTGAACCTCAGCTTTTCCTCACACTAATGAAACAGTATTCTAATTTAACTCCAGTAATGGCAAAAATGGTCACATATGTGTAGGGCTTCCTCTCTGTGACATTAACAGATGAGGTTGTAAGCTATCTTTACAGAAGAATTCCCCCGGGAGAAGAGGAAGCTGGTAAATGGGTCAGACTGACCTTATCTCCGGGCACCTGCTGGCTATACTGGGCACCTTGCTTGGCCTGCAGCCTTGCTCGCGTTAACTACCTGCAAATTTGTTTTACTGGTCGATGTGCAGAATGACATCGTGTGACAGACTGACACAGATAGTCAGCTGATTGTGAAGTGATATCATGGCACATGATGCTTAATTGGTTTCTTTCCTTTACAATCTATACTGAAACAGTTGATACACAGAGTGACATCTTGTCTGGCTTAAAGCCTCTAGAATAAAATATCTGAAAATCCTTTCTCATTTTATGATAAATAGTTTCAACAAAAATAATTTTTCATTTCAGAGGCTTAAATTTTGTCTGCCATTGAAACAAATATATCTGTAAAGATCCACGCGTTATCGTACTAGCTGTTTCACGAACACGAAATAGCTTCTATTTTACTAGCAAATGGTTGGTTCTAGATATATTTTAATTTTAGAGACTGGATTTAATCTCAGTGACTGGCTGACAAAAGTATTTAGATGAGAAGATGATTAGTTGGTTGACAGTGCATAATGCAGATGAGAGAGATAATGTCGGTACACGATGTCGATCATGATGCTTCACATAGATACGGTCTGCTGCTTCTCAACAAGGTTATCAACGAAGAAGATGAAGGCAATATTATGGATATACAACTTCTTTATTCAAGTTTACAACGTTTCGACATAGATACTAATGTCGTTATCAAGCAAGTGATGATAACGACATCAGTACTTATGTCGAAACGTCGCAAACTTGAATAAAGAAGTTGTATATCCATAATATTGCCTTCATCTTCTTCATCATCGCAGCTTCTAGAATGCCTATCAAAGACGTTATCAACACAGGTAAATAAATGTTACAATGATCCGAGGTTTGTGTAGTGCTTCTACATCTTTTACTTCTATCAATAGGTGTTGTATCATTTATATTCTGTTCATGTCACGAAAAAGAAGAAGAAGAAAGGTTTATAAAAGTTTCATAAAAATTGCATACATAGACTTCAATATATAATATATATAAATTATCAGGCCAGTATGACCAGTGAAGCACTGAAAGCCTTCTAAACTGCCATTTTTAACTGCAGATGATATTTGAAATGATGTAACAATAGAGAAGGTGAATATCCTATACATATCTTCATAACAACGTCGTTAAATAAAATCACATGTTATCTAAAATAATTTTCATCAATTTGAATTGACAATTTTTTTTTTTAAATGGGCCATGACATAATAGCAGTTTAAATCATTTGCAATTGAATGCAGTTTGTTAATCTCGATTACTTTATACCAATTATTCATCTTCTGTTAACGACTCGTGACCCTATCTTGCAATAGTCGATAAAGAATAAAACACGATACCCCAGATAGCCCTCATAAATGCAAAAGTTATTGAAATCGTCAGTGCAAATCCCTTAAAAATCGATCTGTTCCTCCATATACAAACATTTAAACAAATGTTGCATCAGGAATCAGATTAAAACGATTGCGTAAGCATAATATGGTTTATAATGGTAAGACGCTCATGAATTGCAAATGGAGTATGAATATTACCCAATAACACAGCTGGTCACGTTCTCTTGCTAATTTCAAATCTCATTAAAATCATTGAAAACCTATTACTCTTATGGTGTCAAGGAAATATAGGGTAAGGTTACAAAGAGATTATTGCTTCACAGGAAGTTGTTTAAATATTGTATGTTGCCTTAAAAGAGAAAAAGAAAACAAAACATTGCAAAATCTATAAAATGTATTTATTAAATAAAGGATTGAAAAGGAACGAGCGTACGACGGTTTAGCTAAGCATGTCCATTCCCTAACCCGAATGATATTCAGGTGTTTACACTAAATTGGCAACATTTATTTTTAAGACTACAGATAACCAGTTGGGTAATCAGACGTTTAACTCACTACAACAATATTTTCGATAAATCCATAGTTTCGGGAAATAGGAGTTTTGAACAAACTAAAAGGTTACAAAAACTTACTACGATGCCTGTCAAAGTTAGGATCTAGCCATATTCTAGCAATCCTTAGCAAGCCTAGCTTCCTTGACACGCACTTTCGAAGCAAGAAAATGAATTGCTATTGATTATTGTAATGTCTTTAGCGAGAATTGAGTTGACACATGAGAAATCCCGTTCTACATTATGTAAGACAAATGTAATTAAGAAGCACGGAAGACGCTTTACCCTACTAGAACTAGCCACTGGGAATACGCTGTTGGCTTTATTACACCAAGGAAGCAATTGAATATTTAGAGGCATATATTATTGATGAATTATTGATACGCCAAAGTACCGAGGCAGTAATGTTTCATGTCGTGATATTTGTATAGTTGACGCTGTAATTAACATGATCCCTAATTTTTTTTTAATTGTTTATCAAAAAATTTCATGTTTGAATAAATTGACCTTTTGGTTATAAATTTCACAACTTGTCAAAAAATATTTAATTTTAATACTTCGATTGAGAGAAATATTTACAATAATCCCCAAAACATTGAAGTAATTATAATCATATGGTATTGCATCGTTTTGTACCTCAGATTTTTACATCCAAAACCTTAAGTCTTTTAAACAATCAAACAAATGTTTTAACATGCATATATATGCTACTTACATGTGCTAGTGATCAAGAACACACATTCACATACGTACAAACACACATATTCTCAGTTAACTCTATCTGATCTTCGAGAGTTATATCATCAGTCAAACAGGATCAAATAGGATGTAGTGAACTTGAAGTAGAACTTCGTTGGAAATACGTATCCTGAAATATTTATCTGATATCATGTTGTTTTCAAATTCCTTGATTATGTTAGTATCAGACACAGTCTATCTCGTTCGATATATCTCTCTGTGTTTGTGTTTGACTGTCTCTCTTATACTCTCTCTCCTTCTCTCACATGATCTATCGTCTGTCTATTCATATATTGATCCACCACTCTTCCGTTCTTCGGAGGAGAAGCATCTCCTATGAAACATTCAGTAACTAGTTATGTTGAACGTAACGTTATGTGCTTTTTTAATACGTTTGTACATTCTTACCTGAATCTATTAGTTATATAATAAATGTTTTATGTAAATCTAATTTGTATGTATAGTCTCCCATAACCCCCAACGGTTGTCTCGTAAATGTTATTTTATTGGGTTTTCTTTAATAATGTAAATATACATGAGGTGAGACGTTGACAAAAATCTGTCTGTCTTATATGTCTGATATACATTGCCCGGTATGAAACTACTCACAGAACTTCTTTCCTTATAAATGTCTTATAAAAGACCCAAAAGGTACAGAAATGTATTGATCTGACGACTAAATACATCAAACATGCGATTACAGCCAGTGCTCATCGCAGTATATTACCGGATTGTGTATCATGTGGAGTTTCCCACTGCATCGTCCTGGTGTAAACAAAGAGCCTCTATATGTTTATTACACAATACTTATATTATACAATAATTGGTCCGTCCGTCGCCCTATAAAATCGGAGGGACCATTATTGGCTAATTACACAATATTTGTATACACTATACAGCCACTGAATAGGCAGTTTATAAAATTTGAAGATCATTGTATGATGTAGACTTTTCTCACGTGCTGCATCATCCTGGTATGTGTACATAAAGAGTCTCTATTTGTTGATTACACAATACTTACATTATATCTATATTGGTTAACGTCAGTCGGAGGGACTTGAGATTTACCTACGTATTTGCTACCAAATAGACAGTAGTTAACTTTTCAAGGATGCTACCCTCCTGCGTATAATGTAAAGTTTTCACCGCATCTTCCTGGTGTGTTTAAATGAAGAGATATTATATGCTGATTACAAAATACTTACATTTCAATGGTATAACGTCAGTGGTCTTATAAAAATCATCATTTTTAAACGTAGCAATAGGGCTTCTTTGATTGGCATTCTAGAAGTTAGTGTGATGAACAATAAGGACAATTCGTATGGTTGAACAACTTCTTAATTCTGTGTAAGCGACGTTTCGACATAGATTCTAATGTCGTTGCTTGATTTGCTTGACAACGACATTAGAATCGATGTCGAAACGTCGCTTACACAGAATAAAGAATTAGCTCATCTATAAGAATTGTCCTAATGGAACAATAAGGGTTGGTGTAGACTAAACTCTGAAATGAAAATATATATTTAATGCAGCTGTCTACTATTAAAATCGAAAGGAGCCGACTGAAGTTGTTCATTTTCAGAAACGGCGGCGATCTAGACTTCCTACAATGACATAGACCTGCATGAGGCTATAAAGATATTTCGTTTCAGATGTTGTTTGACAGGGTTGGTGATGATGAACAGGTATTGAGGCGTTTCATCTTCAGCAGTTGAAAAATCCTATCTCAGGTGCTGCTTCAATAGGTACTGTGCAATACAACACACAGTACTCTGAAATAAATTTACAATACGATTTTGGGTGAATCACTGGTGTACCATGTTAGATAATGAGAATAGACTACAATGATAACAATCATAACGATCAACGTGTATATAATATACTTTTCTTAAACTTACAGGCATTTTGAGAATAGAGTTGAATTTTCCCACGGACAAATAGGAGATGGACGGATGTATGCTATACTCGAATCGGAATACTGATGAAATTTATTGAATTTATCCTTAATTTGAAACAAGAAAATGTTTGGTGATGTAGGCGTAATAAATTGAGGTTTTACTTCGTGATTAAGTGAATATGGTAGGCCAAAGCACATTCATATTAACAGAATCGAGATAGTTATTTACAGTTTTTTAAGTTGATTATCATTTCATGACATTAATACACTAGTTAATGTTTTTAAGGAAACTTGGTTAATAGACTAAAAGTGGGTCGTTATTAAAAAGCGAGGTCGATATGAGGTAAACTCGGTCAGTAAGACTGTACACTGTTTGCACTGTTTTGCTTCAAAACTTTCAATTTAAACATTAATTCTTGTGGTTATTTCGTAAAAATGAAATATGTTTTAATTAAAGATATTACGAAAAAAAAGTTTATGCGGTGTTCTGTAATATTTGGTCTTTGACTTGGTATTGTACTGATTTTTAAAGGGTATACGTAGAAGTGGTGTACATTACAAATAAATGTTCTTTAAATAAACAATTTTGTTATTGAGAACAGACAGGATTTCGATGAAATGCTTACTCCTCTATGGGGAGAAATGAACGGATGCAACATGTGATACACACAAATAAATTTATTCGCAAATAAACGTGTCTGAATTATACAAGAATATTAATTTTGATTTGATAATCTTATAGTAAGCCTCTTCAATTCTCTTTTCAGTTTACGATTTCTTTGACTTAATTATTGTGAATTTTATAAGTTAAAGGTTTTAGTTTAGAAGCCCACAATTGTTATTTGAAGCAATTTGAAAATATTTAAAGTAAAACGTGGGTAAAACAAAATCGCCATATTAACGCCATGTTCGTGTTTAAAATAAACAGTAGAATGGTACGTAGGCCTACCACATTCTCATATAAAACGAGAGAAACCTGTAATTGAAAAGTCTGAGTTATGCTAGTTGACAGTTACTGTCAGTCATAAAATGTTCTTATATTTGCCTCTGGATGTAACTTATTCATAAAAGGCCTATTTGTACCTATTGTTTCCAACGCTATGGCGAGTGTTACCTGAGGGTTCAATCATTCCTTACCACACCTGTAATTAACAAACGTTATCATTTCATTCTAGCCAGGTGAAATCAGGTGTGACCAGCTCAAGGTGTTAAATGCGTCTTTTATGACGACGATATGACTGTGACGTCACACATGCGGTAACAACAAATAGAATCTGTAGATATGACGCCAGACAGGAGACATTGTGATTTATTACACAGAGGCGGGTTAGGTGTGATTGTGGTGTGATTTATGTCAGTGACCTGCAGCCTTGACACCTGAACGATTTATTCATTACTATAGGCATTGTAGATATATAATGCATGAACAACGAAATATAAGGAATAGAGGTAAACTGTGTAAAATTTAAAGGATTCTATTAACGTTGTTTTTATGCTGCAAATCTTGACAGATTGTATTTATAATTTTTTTTTTTTAATTATAAATTTTGAGTTGATATTTGTTTTCTAAAAATTCTGATTTTTTAAAGCTATCTAAATTACATCTTCCTTTAAAGTTATTATCTTTTTATAAACATATTGTATATTAGGATTAGTATAAGTACACGGTATATTATATTTCCTGAGTTTAAGATACAGGCTACTAAAAACTTTGACAAAATGCTCAAGGATCTTGTGATAATAAAATTTTCTGACAGGGAAGCATGAGCATAAATCATCATTTTGGAGGATACTAAGCTAATTTTCTCTTATGAATATCGTTAGAATTCAATCAAGCGTTATTGGTTGAATCAGCTTCATTCGTGTTACCTGATTTTATAGTTTCCAGAGAAACATGATGTATTATGATTATACGTGTATATGGTATACTAGTACTTGTACTATTAGTTTTCGTGTTCTATTTGATGCGAATAAACATCAACAAGATATTATTCATGTTAAACCTTATTCCCTCTCCGTTTTTTTCGTGCAATATAATTTTCATATATTTTTGTTCCCTTTTTATTTGTTTACTATTATTCTGTTTTAACTAATAGTGGCTATCGACTTGTACACATATATGGTTTTTAAATCCTCAAGTGTTAGGGGCAGAGATACGATAATGAATAACTTCCTTCTGTCTTTCTTATTACCATTTCTTATCATTTAGTTTGCACGTACGAATAATGTCCTTTAAGGATTGTAACTCTAATTATTCTCTCAGATTGTCATCATGGTGACTGCTATTTCCAATCTTGTCAATCTTCACTACATTATTCATATAACTTCATGATGTGTTAAGGACAGGAACCTTCAAACAATATTGATGACTCATTTTATATTTGTGTATATGTAGCCTAACAATCCAATTACAATTCACCTCAACCTTTTCCTCGATATTTTTTCCTTTTCCTTTTCAAGATTTTCTCATTTTAATTGTAATACCTTTTTTGCCTCTACTTTTAATCATTCATATTCGTATATCATTTTCGTTAATTTTCCATAATTTTCAAATTTTCTCTTTCATGTTATCTATCGATGGTTTATGATAACTGGTTTAATGTTGTGGATTAAAATGTATTTTCTAAAGTTGTAGCTGATGGTGATTGTTCTTATAAGTCACACTCTTACAGGTAAGATGACTGTTTTAAAAGTTGTAGCTTAGGATCAAAGGTTTACCCTCGTTAACACTCCGATTGAATCAAAGATAGGTTCACGCTATATTTCCGATGTGAACGAAGAGTCTATATACACTTTTGAATTGTATATATTGAATTGTATATATGTACCTAGGTGACTCAATTAATCTTCACATTTGGTGTTTGACACGTATTAAGTCCATTAAATCATCAAAAATTTGCCGACACAAATGTTTTAATGTGCCAC
Organism: Steromphala cineraria; assembly: GCA_916613615.1. Classification (NCBI taxonomy): domain Eukaryota; kingdom Metazoa; phylum Mollusca; class Gastropoda; order Trochida; family Trochidae; genus Steromphala; species Steromphala cineraria. Next base: position 23,604,721 of record OU744731.1, read on the forward strand.
GATTTGAATAATCTTTTCTTGTAAATAAGTAATACAAACAAGTGAAACAAAACACCTTACAACAGTCAAAGATAGGTTCATGTTTTATTTCCTATGTGAACGAAGAGTCTAAATTCACGTTTGAATTGTATATATTGAATTGTATATATGTATCTAGGTGACTCATTTCTAGCTGTGTGAGGAATGAGCCGACCTTCTCACGCGGTGAAGAGTTGCGGTCCTACACAATACCTCTGACGCACACAACCTCGCATCGATATTTTATAGGTCATCGTCAGTGACTACTACTTAGCCTATATACCGCTGTACACAATGGATGAGTACTGGCCTGAGTTATTTTTTCGATTAATTTATTAATCACAATGGGTGGTCGATGGATTTGATTAAAGATGACTGTTTTTTTAAGGATTTCAGGGATCGATTATATATTTTTTTAAATTGTGGACGAAGCATATTATCACGGTTAATAATAATAACTATTCATTTACATTTTATTACTCCCTTTTAAAATACAATTAGAGTTATTTTCTTCCAGGCCATCGGTTTACAAAATACCCATTAGGAAAATATTTTAGTTTCTCTAAATATTTAGGCATTTACAACTTTTTTAGATATTAGAAGGCCTATTCTTATGTTTTATGTACGACCATCGACTTTTTATAATCGAGACATTAAAAATTGGTATATGAATCTAGAGCCCTCATGCATGTACAAATCGTTAGGACATTTTCTGATTATCAATCTAAGGATATCCTTCTCTTGCGATTGAGTTGAATCCAGAATTCAAAACATATTTGCATTCGTATCCTATTAAATGATAAACTTTAGTATTTTGCTTTTAGAAAATAAGAATGACTTTTGAATATTGAACACATTTTAAGTTGCATTTGTCCAACGTAGACATTCGGTGTAAAGAGTTCTTTCACCTAATATCTTAATCATATATCCCATTAAACAAACAGCGTTTAAAATTTTCGAAATCAACTCACAAACCACCAGAAGAGAAACACATGCTACACATGAATTATGCTCGTCTTTCTTGTGAGACTTGATTGCAATTGTCAAGTCAACCACACTATACAAAATAATCAATAATCATTAACCTGTTTTATTATTATTCACCGAGGAAGTTATAAATATTACATGATACAATTACTTCAGAATCGTGACGTCATTACCAGGAACCATGTCAAGTAACCCCTCATTGGAGGAAATTATTTAATGATTTTTCAGATATACGTCATAATAGGCTACCCTCACACCTGTCAAGGAAGCGATGATTACAGGTGAAACAGGACTTGGGATAAAATCGACAATTAAACCCCATGATCATGAGTCGGCACCTTTCACACACAAAAGGTTTACAATTCCAGATGGACTTGAATTCCCATGATTACAGCATTTGCCATGGTTGACTAAGCAACTTAACATCGTATAATTTCATACAAAGATTACGTGAGGGTTTAACAACGCTTCAGTAATTCACAACTGTCGTAGGTTATGAGAATAATCATATTGTCACGCTTGAATCAGTAAACAACCATAGCGTGTAGAAGTTAATCATACATACAGCCTCTTAGTAGGGATGTTACTTAGCATATGGATTCCAATGTTTGTTTTACTTCCTTTCTACAGCAATATTAATCATAGTCACGTCTTTGTTTTACATACAAACTTTTAGTAAGCCTAAACAGCACGGTTTCTATATTTGTTAGATTTCCTTCTTCTCCTATCGGTGAGGATTCATTGTTTTTTTCAAATACATGTATAAGTTTCAGTCTAGAGGTACATGTACTTTGTGTAGGACGCTGTTTAGGGGAATCCCCCTCAGTTCGTAACATAAATACGTTGTAAAAACTTTGGTTAGACATACCAAGTCGATCAGATTAATTCTTCAAAAGTAATTAATCTATGAAATAGAAGTCTTGTTAAGGACTATCTGTGTAGAACTCATCCATTGGGTTCTATTGTTTTCGTTTTAAGTTACCTTACAGGCTGTCCCCACCCCCCTTCCCTCACCATCACACACACACACACTTCGAAATGCCCGGAAATTCATCTGGCCAGGTAAATATTCGGTAGAATTATATTCAGTCCTGAAAAATAATTCTTTTAAATGAATATTTCATTTATCACAAGAAAGAAGCCTCAGACAAATGGTTGGTTCACTTGACACAATTCTAGTTACAGATCTAGACTTTCTAATCACGATTTGTGTTAAGGACAAACTACAACGATCTACAGTCTAGGCGTTTGACTAATAGGCCTACTCGATAATACATCAACCAGTGTAGAGTGTAAATGTTAGGCCAGTATCCGAAATCGTCCTTGAATAGTGTAAGCTTATATTTTGAAGGGCAAATCAGTAATCTGTTATTCAATAGTTTTGAGAGGCAGGTGGTAAGGAGTTTTAATTAGGTCAACCTAAATCAGTTCCCATACATATGCGTCCGTCGTTCCTTCTCGCTTATTCAAGTCGAAAATTCATGCATGACATTCTAACATTGAATTGCATTTACATGTTCATGTATTCAAGGAAACATTTTTTCCTACATCTGGGTCTCGAGAACTTCAGAGTATATTAACATATATGTCTTTTTATCATCCGTCGGGTTTAAAAAAAAAAGGATCTTATCGGTTGTTTTTTCATAATTTGGAAACTGTCCTAATTAAGTAGAACAGTGTCCGTCGCTTTAAAAAGTAAAGAGAGAGTACGTTTGTCTGAAATGGTATTTAAAACTAACGCAATGGTTAACGTCAATGTTATATAACTTCGTTATTTAATATTATTTAAATATTATTAATATATTATAACTGTCAAAGCGTCGTCTCTTATGCAGTAAAAGAGTTATAGAAAGCATTCTCTTGTTATAAAGGGACATTCTCTTGTTATAGGGGGACAGTATTTTGTTATAGGGGGACAGTTTTCCGTTATAGAGGGTCAATTTTGTGTTATAGAGGGTCAATTTTGTGTTATAGAGGGACAATCTCTTGTTATAGAGGGACAGTCTCTTGTTATAGGGGACAGTATTTTGTTATAGGGGGACAGTTTTCCGTTATAGAGGGTCAATTTTGTGTTATAGAGGGTCAATTTTGTGTTATAGAGGGACAATCTCTTGTTATAAAGGGACAGTATTTTGTTATAAGGGGACAGTTTTCCGTTATAGAGGGACAGTCTCTTGTTATAGAGGGACAATCTCTTGTTATAGAGGGACAATCTCTTGTTATAGAGGAACAATCTATTGTTATAGAGGGACAATCTCTTGTTATAGAAGGACAGTCTCTTGTTATAGAAGGACAATTTTGTGTTATAGAGGGACAATTTCTTGCTATAGAGGGACAATTTTGTGTTATAGAAGGGACAATCTCTTGCCATAGAGGGACAATTTTGTTTATTCGATCGATGTAGAATAGCAGAATACCTATACTGTATCAAAACATGTAATGAAGCAGCACTACATTGTGATAACAAGTTCATGTAAAGACTTTCATAAGATCATCTACAAAAGCCTCTGTTTCACTTTATGATCGACCAATTCACTGATCTTGATAATCCCAATGCATGTGTCTTATATCTAATACATTGGAAATACAGTCGGGAGTACACTAAGCATAAAAGCTTTATTTAGATAACCTCTGCCAAAGTGCATTTAACAGCAAGTCCCTTCTGATAAAGACGAGTTTAGCCAAAGCATCTGGTCATTGCTATTCTTTAGAAAATATTTTCTTTCAACAAAAAGGTAAAGTATATAATCAGAAATATTTTCTCTTTTAGGTAACTAACATAGGTCACTGCGTATAAAACCATCTCCGTTACTGTACTTTAAGTCCAGCTTCAGGACTGTAAATAAAAAGGAGCCTTTAATACAGTCTAGGTTCTCCTTCTCCTTCCGTCTAGGCTATAAAAATGTTGAACAGCAGGTAATTATTTCAAAAATAATATATTTCATAGACTAAATTTTAGTCTACTGTACTTTCATTATACGGTAGCATCACACATTTAGTTCTGCAATCTAGACGCAATTAGCCTTTCTTGAGTGTATTCCTATGTCTGATATCCACTTCAGTTTAACACAAAATGGTGGACGTAACGTATCTCATTGTTAAGGGTAGGAATTGGTAACGAAACAAATCCTATCAATGTACACATTTTGCTTTGCCTTTGTCTTTCTTATTTGGCGAAGTTCACTTTTTATTTTGTAATTTGTTCACATATTTTCAGTCATACTATTTTGTCATATACGCATATCGAGCAAGATGCCAATCCTTAAAGGGGCAGTAGCACGTTTTTTGACAATCAATATTTCAAATTTTTCGCTGATAATTGTTAGTTAATGCTAAATCTATTATTTCGACAGTGTCAAAAATCTCATTACTCAAGCCAATCGTCCATAGTCAGAGGACAAAGTATGAAGATTCACCTAAAATCCATTGGCGGCCATTTTGTGTGAACACCTTTAATTCAGGTCAACTTACTAGACATCACAAGACACCGAGAAGAACTAAAGAAGTACGTGACACTAAGCGACCTTCCAGGATCTTCTTGCATAAATGTAACTACATACACCGTGTACCGTATGTATGTCCTTAAAGGGGCAGTAGCACGTTTTTTGATAATTTTATATTCTAAATACTTCACTGATAATTAAATGTATTATTTGGACAGTGTCGAAAATCTCATAACACAAGCATATCATCCATAGTAAGTATAAAGTATTGAGATTCAACTAAAATCAATAGGCGGCCATTTTGTGTGAACATCTGTAATTAATTTTGTGTAAGAAAAAGGAATCGCATGGCTAAACTTTACGTTATATATTTGAATTATTACTGCTCTATTTAGTTTAAATACATTGTCTTTCAATTGGAACAATTTATTTTCATTTTCCTGACATCACCTTATATTCCCCTAAAAACGTGCTACTGCCCCTTTAAAGAAATGTGCTTAGCTAAGAGATATTCATGATCCAATTGACCTACCATTTTGTGTTGAATTATTAAATGGTGTTGCTTTAAAAAGCTGTAATTGTCTTGAGATAAGGAATTGGTTTAAGAAGAGTAAGCACGCAAGAGGTTGCCTGAATTGATGGAAGATTCACTAATATATCAAAATATCACATTCATCATATATTCTTTCAAACTATTGACCTACAACCGATTGATATTACAAGAGGCAAAATAAAAAGGTTATTGTTTTATTAAAATGTACAGTAAACCTCATAAGATATAACATATAACTAAAATAATAGACCACATAAAAGAGACGAGGCAGTGACTTAACCGACCAAAACTAAACAAAAACTACCATTTTATTGTGAAACTTCACAAACAGGACTATGGCACACACAGATTATATATAAAGGCAACGTAGCTAGTTATTTTGGATGGTTCATTTGTTCACATTTTCATTTTAAACAAACGTTTATGCAAGAAATATTTAATCAAAAGAGTAAAACAATTATCTTACAATTAGTAACATTTACAGGTGTGGATATATGATTTTAGTTTGGGAGGGGTGTGCCCAATGTTGATCATTGGAAATGATAACTTTGGACCAAAGAATACACTCAGGGGCAAAAGAAACTCTTTTCAAAAGACATTTTTTAAATGTTTTAATTTTTTTTATTCTTTTCAAAAGAATACAACGCAAATCCTGTCGTAAATGAAATGCGACTATAAATCCCTGTGGTAAACACATAAGTTGCGAATAAGTACTCACAATTTCAAGCATCAGGGTAAGATTTTTTTTATTTGTAGATTGTTCAAATACAGCATTAGGCATAATCTTTTGAATTGAAATAAGAAAAATATGATATGTGTAAATTTTATAGATATAAGATGTTATCAATATGAATAACCTCAATAGAAAGTAATTTTATTCACGCATAAAGTATATAATATGGTATAAACAAAGGGAAAATGGCCATTTCACTATCATATCTCGTCTAGTTAAGTAAGGCGTGTTTTTTAAAAGCGTTATCATATATATATTGCTTTAAAATTTAAAACTAAGTTCAGTTTGCTCTTGAAGACATGAAAAAAACCTGCTTCAGGCGTAACTATCACTCGTTCTATCTATCTATCTATCATACATTTTATATGATATCGTTTTTTGCCCCTGAGTGTATGTGCTCACAAGAAAATTAGCTTTTAACTAGTTATAAACATCACTGAACATTGTAACCTTTGTTATGCACTGAACTTATGACCACTCTGAACAGTAACTATATTTAAATACTTCTTGGATGGGGTCCCAACACTCCCTTCTGGACCCCTCAACGGTTTAGATTACCTTTAGAGATCTCTTTATTTCGTGGGTCAGTGCCTAACAACCACCCATTTTCTTCAAGAACGATCCCTTACTTTTCCTTCGAGTGTATGTATGCATCAAACATTGTGCAATATGCCTTAATAAGATCGAAAACATCTACGAACAACATGCAAATAAACAACAGAATAATATTACAGCTTGCCTCCCACGGCGAAACTGTCTATGACGTTGTAATGAGAGAAGTAATTATCGACTAATTGACGAAATATGATGAAAAATCCAATTATGACTTTGGATTTGTTTCAATCAATCAATTTATTGTAATACAAGATGCTTATTAATTATCTGATCATTTGATAAACATTGGCGATTTGGTTTACTGACGTTATGGTGACGTATATTGTTCTTTGCAGCTGTCGATAATTACAGGTACATGTATGTCTTGAAACTCGGGATTCTAGGTAAAAAACAGCTGTAAAACATAGAAACTGAAGACCACTAACGTAAATGATAAATGTAGTGTTTCGCTGAAATGTAATTGATCTTACAATTTGCTGTTTTGCATAGAGTCATTAGTTAAGATATATTTAAGGATATATTTGAATTTAAATTTGAATAAATTTGATTTGGCCCTGTTTTTTATTCTGATTCTGATTTGATTCTGATTTTTTTTCAATTTGATCATTATTTCGATTTGCAATTCGAAATGAAATTGGTTTGGTACAATTTGGATGAGAATGAATGAACGAACGGGCAAATTTAAATGCGTTTTTCGTTTTTTCGGATCTGATATACATATAACTAAATGTGTCTTTATAGTTGTTCATTCGTAAAACATGTGAACAGTCTAAGTAAATATAGCCTTAATAATACTCGCTTCACTCCCGATATTGAGTTTAGCAAGATGTAGTAGCACGTAGCGTCAGCCGATCTAGAAACTTGACCAATCAGAGATCGTCTTACCTAGCCGTAATATTATCAATTCGCACAGATAACGTTAGAGGATGAAAGGTCGGTGGATGCGACCTGCCAATTCATCTTGCTAGACTCAATATCGGGAGTGAAGCGAGTATTATTGAGGCTAGGTTTACTAAGACTGAAATTCAAAGAACTAAACAAATCCTCATTAAGATCAAATACGCGCAATTCAAAATCTTAATTCGCTGTAAATAACCACTTAATGTAAAATGCTGACCTCGTTTGATAAAAACGGTATAACATCGAAGGTCCTTAAGTTCCTGCATATAGTTGGTAAGCATCTGTAGTAGGATTGCATCGTTTGTATTTACGTTGTGTCATGTACATCAAACAGGAGGAGCACAGTGGTGTAGTGGTTAGCATGCTGGCCTCTCACGCCAGAGACCCGGGTTCGAATCCCAGTGGAGACACCAAACATTTGTGACGTGGGTCTGATCCTGTGTTGTATCCCTTGGCAAGGCACCTACATTGCACACAGTCATCAACATTGCACACAGTCATCAACATTGCACACAGTCCATCCAGCTGTTAAAATGGGTACCTGAAATTTGGATGTGCTGACCTACATGGTCGTGATTAGCGCTTAGTAGCAGCTGTGATAGTACACTCCTTCGGGGTAATAATGTAGGGCTTTGAGCATGTCTTAGGACGTGCAAAAGGCGCAATTATGTATTATTAAACTGACACAACCAATGTATTTACAAGTATGTGTACAGCGAAATCAGCATTTTAGCAACAGATATCACGCGATGAAATTCAGATATGTTTTGTCGAATCGTTATTCACATGTACTGCGCAGTTGTTTCATTTTCTCATTTTGCTACTCGCGTGTAATCAGATCTTTCATAGATGTACATTTGAAATTACGCAATCAAAGTGATAACTTTGTTGACGTGAAAGAGCTGATTTGGAATGTCAACAATTTAGCTTCCAGGAAAACAGAGTGAAGATCATAATGACATTTTCAGGGTCGAGAGTAATCTACCTTTATGTATATTAGCATATTACAGAGATAAAACAAGATTAACAGGAAATCCTAGAAACAACATTTTTATGGGTTCGGTATTTCAGGTTGAACATGTTGTTTTTAATAAACAGCGATAACGGTTCTGGTTATGCGACTATTAGATTCTAAGGATGTTTTGGGAGGTAAACACAGTATTTGAATGAATGTTATTCTTTACACTGAAAGGAAAGTAAACAGTCAACAAGCGAGGTGTAAACAGGCAACTAGAGGTCAACTTACTAGACATCACAAGACACCGAGAAGAACTAAAGAAGTACGTGACACTAAGCGACCTTCCAGGATCTTCTTGCATAAATGTAACTACATACACCGTGTACCGTATGTATGTCCTTAAAGGGGCAGTAGCACGTTTTTTGATAATTTTATATTCTAAATACTTCACTGATAATTGTAAGTTAATGATAAATGTATTATTTGGACAGTGTCGAAAATCTCACTACACAAGCATATCATCCATAGTAAGTATAAAGTATTGAGATTCACATAAAATCCATTGGCGGCCATTTTGTGTGAACACCTGTAATTAATTTTGTGTAAGAAAAAGGAATCGCATGGCTAAACTTTACATTATATATTTGAACTTTTACTGCTTCATTTAGTTTAAATACATTGTCTTTCAATTGAAACCATTAATTTTCATTTTCCTGACATCACCTTATATTCCCCCTAAAACGTGCTACTGCCCCTTTAAAGGCATGTCCGTTGCGAAAATACTAGTAAAATTTAAATGAAAAATATTGTGGTTGTTAATTACACAATCGCTATGACAACGCACTGAAAATAAATATTCTCTTGTTCACTGTTGTGTTTGTTTTAGGGTTGTTATTGATTGTGACTTGAGTTAACCATGGATTAAGTTTTCATTTAACCTTTATCTGTAAGCAGTTTTTTTAAGATAATTTTCCAGAAAGCAGAGAATTTAGAAATTAAAATGTCGACGTCTCTTAAATTCACGTATAAGTTAAGAACTATAAATGCTCTTATTAATTATTTTAATCATTGAAATTAGGTTGACAGATAAAAAAAAACTAGTAAATAATTGGAAAGCTAAACAACTTTACATGTACTTTAAATGTGAAGTATGAGCTTTTAGTAATTAGAAAGCCGAGAAGTATTTAAATTCGGATGGTGATAATATAAAATTTCACCTGATGCAATATAGAATCAAAATTATAAACTATACTTTGTGAATTACATTGAATACTTTATATATAAGTAATATATATCACACACCGTCTGAGGAGCCGTTATTGTAACATCTCCAACCTGCTCACTGTTACCTGTATATGGGCCGGAGGCCACGCATACCGAAATAAAGAATTGAATAGAATTGAAGAATTGAATATATCACACATTTAAGTTTAGTTTCGAAAAGTGAAAATGTTGCTATAGCCAGTGCAGATATTCCACGGAAAGTGTACGGAAACCATGTAAAACAATGCAGATAAAATTAATTATAATATTATTTGGTGATAACATTTTTTCTATCACCTTTTTGTTAAAACACACTGTTTAGAAAAGTGTCAATTGAGTGACATTTATACGATCAAACACGGTATGTATATTGTGTATCGAGCGTACGTGACAACTTTGTTACAATACACAGTACCAATGTTTTCCTCTCTCACTCGTTGACGGTATATACGTATTTACATGTATGGGAATGTGAATATCGTCATACATACACACTGTCCATAGTAGAGTTAGCCCATGGGCACGTAGTGTAAACAAGATTGTAACTTTTAGTAATTCAAAGTATGTTTTATTTGTTATGACTTTTCTCCTTGTTTTTGGGATGTTTTAGACTAGGGATGTTTGTTCTCTAGTAACTCGTTAAGTCATGTAGAGAAGATTTCTTTAAACTATTCTTTAGATTTAGTTGCCTTATTAACCAGCTGTGAAAATGTGGTTTCACAAATATTGTGAGTATGGTTTTAAATCCAAACCAAATTATTCAATAGATTTTAGTTTTGATTTAAGCACGAAACGAACGAACTTTTTGTTAAAAAATAAAATATTTTCGGTTGTTTTCTATTGAATTGTTCATTTTATATCAATGATCCATTTCACATGTGTTAATTATTTCAGTTAATGAAAATACATGTATGAGGAAAAAACCTCGAAAACATTTTCAAAAATCCTGTTATTGATGGCCTTTACTGGAAATCTCGTAAATTTTTATTTATTATTCTCTGTATGAAATAAACCAAACAAAAACAAGAATAGCGAATAATTGTAATAAACAGTTCATTTAGTATTTTTTAAAGTTTAAGATAAGATAAGATAAGATAAATCTTTATTGCCCTTGAAAGGGAATTTGGATTGTCATAAATTGAGCACAGTAGTAATACAGAATATATAACAGGATATAAAAAGGCTAAAATATACAATAATGACAATTAACAATAATCACATGGTACGATCAGTTTATACAACTTCCTTACGATTGTATTAGTCTATCTGATACATCTTCTGGGGAAACATATTACATGTTTTACCCTAGGTAGTGACATACTTTCCAAAGTGCACATTTGCACTTTTGCTTAGTAACGATTGAGTATTTCGTCATCTGCTACATCTGTTAATAGACATTGTTCAAAACGTTAGTGAATAAGGGCGTCGCAAGAACAGCATTCTGTTTCCAGGCTAGCTTTTGTGATTTGAATGGGTAATAAAGACAATGTTACACTTGAAAATGTGCCATGTGACTCGCTCTCGCTCGGGCGATACAAAAATCACACTTGCTTTCTAGAGTATATAACACATTTCCTCAAGTGAAAATCTGCCTAAAAACACTCACAGCTCATTCCTTTGGGTTCGAGAGCTGCATCTCACATTTGGTAACTCATTACACCAATCTTTAAAAAGAATGCTCATTACACAGAAATTTGATTTTAACGTATTAAGAAAAACCCGTGTCTTACTCTTCCGTAAGTTGTTTGGGTATATCATATGTCAAACTTCATTTCTGTCTTTTTAAAAGATAATTGGTAAATTACAGTGACAGTATAATTGAATTTGATAGATATGAAGAATGGCGAGTGTTAATTAGTCAAACCTTATTTTGTAAACTTCTCTCAAGCAGGCAGAAGGACAGTTAGGACTGGTTCATTCTCTCCCCACAGAGGCAACTCAGTCATACCTGAATTAGCCTCTGTTCTATTACGCCGAGATCCTGGGGTTCCGGCAGATTGCCCTAGCGGCAAAAAGTTGTAACTTGAGATATCTCCCTTATCTGCAGCTTATCTGCACCTTTTGGATATCAACGACTTTGGAACTTCTCAACGGTCGTACAGTGACTTTCGAAAGTATCATGCCTTCAGGTTTATTATTCATTAACAGTGTGAGAGAGAAATATTTGAAAATCAGATATGGATAGGGTTTTTCATTAAATACATACTGTTTTATAATTGTGTAAATTGTTCTTTATTTTATGATAAATTTTATCTTAATAATCTACCAAATAAAAACTAATGAGAAGGTAAAAAAGCGATGTTTTGTAGAAGGAAGAGTTATCTCCCCTGAATGCCGAATCACCGGGAATAGCCGGGAGTAGCCGAGCTTTTGCGAATGACCCCTTTTGAAACGGCGTCGCTGATTGCACAACTAACTTCGATTGCCTCCAATCAGATTTTTACCTTTCTATCCCGTGAAGTAGCCGTAATAGAACAGAGGCTAATTCAGGTATGACTGAGTTGCCTCTGTGGGGAGAGAATGGGACTGGTTATGTGAATAGAATTTATGCGAATTAGACGCGTTATTTCGGTTTCTGTACTAATATAAGGGGTTTTTTTTCATGTTTTCATTGAGTGAGTCAGTTATTACTTAGCTCCTCGTGAACAAAATTTAGCGGCTTTAATCATTGCAAAAAAGTAATCATCACATATTTGACATTAAGGAATGAATATGTGAGATGTTTTGAATTTTTTCACCATATACTGTACAATAGTTCCTTTCAAAGAAAATATTATGAAAACACGATTTGTTCCTTTAAGAAGGATTATGTTCTCGCAACTATCACTTCTTGGTCATGTGAGTTGGCCCTTCGGCCCTTGCAATTTGCTTATTTATTTTCAAAGGACGAAGAGATTAACTTATTCTTCAAACTATTGTACCATTTCTTGACAACCAATAAGGTCGCTTTGTCAGCAAAAAACCATTACCATTTGCCATCGCATGTTAACAAACCTGACCAGAACTCCATAGAACATAATTATAAGGAACATTCCAGGGGTATTATATGGCGAGGAGATTAACCTGTGTAGTTACATAAACAGTGGCGACAAATCTCTCAACGGAACATTCAAACATCAACATATGTAGTATGTATTTTAGAGGCGTTAAGTTTAAATTCTCAAGAATACTTTTAGAAAAGTCATCCCATTATATAACCGGTTCGAAAACTTGTAGTGTCCACAGATTTTGAAATGATACAAAACTAATTTTTCAAAAAGTATAATACATGCGTTCAAGTGATTGTGATAGTCAGATCGAAGAGAGTAACAAGTGGAAGCTGTGAAATAACAAATACAAATGTTTCACGTATATTTAAATCATTGTTTTTCAAATTTAGATAAAGCCTTAACGTACAAAGCAAATTAGCCATACAAACTATAGCAGCACGCAGGTACGTCCCAATCGTCGTTCACTGACTAGGCAGGTAGAACACGTGTTCCTCTATAATATTAAATTACGTTTATACCTAGCTGACCCTAGCAGAGGACTAATTCAAGGAAAATAAAACATAAAAATACAAATAACAAGAACATGATGTATATTGGTATTTCGTGACTTCTGTCTTACACAAACAACAAGCCTCATTCCATCAATCAAGTGGTTATTTTTGCAATAAGAAAAACATCAACAGAACGCAGGACAGTAATCCTCATGGCTTAAGTAATGATAAATGTAAAGCAACTTTTGATCAAAGATGAAATAATGTGTTTTGGTTTTTTTCCTTGTAAACAAAAATGAACGACAAAATGCGTTTTCGCTGATTATGTCCAATAAACCGCTTAAAAAGCATTTTAAAAAATTAAAAATTATTAATAATTGCAGAGATGTTATGGGAATTGTTCTTGTGAAAGTGAGAATATACTTTAAATAGAATGCATGGTCGAATTAATGGAAACATTACGCCATTGATCGTTGATATGATCGAGGCGTAACGAACGTTTGTAGTGTTGCAGCCCATCCGTCCTGTTACTAAGTAAAGATATCTTAATAATCAAATCATTTAAAACCATGTATCCCGCAGTGAGCTCGAATTCAAAAAACACTTTTCAAATGCAGTTTTATACTACATAATTGATGCACACGTTACTTCAAAATTAACCCAATCCCCTAGTCAACTCGCATTTCAATTTTTTTTTACATTAACAGTAAACACAAACACAAACACATATAATCATATTATAATTTTTTCACTTCATTTTGATACAATCAAGTATGTTTGCAAATGTACAGTAATAAAGTGATAAGATGTGGAATGGTATACATTTTTACAATCAGCACGAGGAAATAAGTTTTAAAAGATGTACATTGATATCAATTGTGATCAATTGTACAATTAGTTTGAATTCTCAAGGATGTTCCATTTTCAGTTCATGTTGAAACTTTGGGTAATTTTTCCATGAGAAGAACATCCTTTAAAATGCCTTTATACAATGTGAAACTTGATTTCAAACGTTACTGTTCACCTGGATGTCGTTTCACTCATAATATCACATGGTTCAACACATCAAATTACAAAATGTCTTCATACGACGTAACGATATCTGTCCTTTCTGAAACATCATACAGACTGTCCTTGTCCTGAATAAGTTCAATACTCTTCTCGTTCTTCATCCCAAGGAGTTCCAGAAACATGATATCCAATCCAAGAAATATATTCCACATTCCGTTCCTCCTACTTTTAGCAACAACCTTCGTTACTTCCGGTTCCGTTTCAAGGACTTGCACTACACGTGACTGCCCGTTGAACCTTTCTCTGATCACCGGCCTTGGGTATATGCCCTGGAACAAATCTCCCATACCCAGTTTCCTCTTCCTAGGTTTTGAAATTGTATGTTTAAATTGTCCATTTAATGCAACATCCTCAGAAATAGATTCGGAAATGCTTGAGTCACGTGTTCTTTTATTCCCATTCCCTTCTTCGGCTCCATCCGTCATTTCCTCTAATTCTGTAAGTGAAACCTGAAGCATCTTTTCTTCGCTTTGCACCAACATACTTCCTCAGAATAAAACAAAAGTGAGCTTGAACTTGTAAAAGTAATTATTTTATACTATTTCTGATAATTTGACTGACAGACTGGCCCAGGTTGACACCAGTAAAGTTCTATATAAGTCTGAGGGCGAGTGTGTGAGACAGATGGAGACAGGGAAACCTCGCACTGACCTTCTCTGTTGTCAGTGAGCTTAGGTCATCAAAGCGAGCAGGACAGATAAATGATAGTTGGTGTGACTGATTTCAATTTCAGCCTATTTCTGGCTCGCTTGAATAACCAATCGTGTCTTCCTATAGTATTGGATTAGTTTATAATGTAATCAGAGATAATTTTAGTTCTTAACCACTTCCTTAATGATTTATACTTGTGTTGGCTAATGAATGGTATTAATAATGATAATCAATTGTCATATCGCCGAGTTTGACTCAATAATCTGAAATGGCTATTGATACGAGAGCTCGAAGTTGAAAATATATCGATATTCTCAAAGGGGGGGGGGGGCGGGGGGGGGGGGGAGGGGTTAAAGTCTTTTTGAAGTCATACACTTAGGATGTTAAAAGGGAAATAACAACATACACATTAGTTTTCCAAAAAATAATTATTGGCTTCATATCTTGATTGGAGATATTTTGCTCAGCTAAACTTTTATAACGACATTGACTACTGGTGAAGTAGGTTAATATGCATATATTGTTTGGATGGGATAATACTTCAAATTAATTTTTTTTACAACATCTGTTTATCATCTATTGAAGCAGAAATACATGTACAATATTAATTAGGTTATGTATGGTTTGCAAAGATACATGAAATTACAAGATTTAAATACAGTTATCCGTTACCAAGATTATAAGGTTACTAAATGGTTGGCAGCAGTTGATTTCGATTTATCTGATCTATATGGCAATATTACATTAACACATATTTGCAGTAGTTTGAAGAAATAAGTGATGTATTGTTACTGTTTCATTGAATAATGTTGACAGGGATAATAATTTAAATATGGCCCAATTATGTTTAAAGTTATGAAGCTGATGGAAGAATGAGGCAATTTTAATGTTACATGAAATGCAATAATGTGTAGATGGACAGTTGTATTGAATATTGAATAAATATTTTCTTACCGTGTAGAACTATACTTTGATTGATTATTAAACGCCTGTGCTTGTCATTTTAGAGAACTATTTCAAACACTTGAAATATATGAGGGCACGGTGGCCGAGTCGGCAAAAGCGCCAGGCTAGCAAGCCTGACGTGACGGGTTCGAGCCCCGCCTGTGACCGGGTGTAAAAACCTTGGAGTCAACTTTCTGTGCAGACTCTTTCAGTGTTCTCACAACCTCTAGTGTGCAGTACACAACCCTGTGCACTTAAAAGAACCCAACAATCCGTTGGTAATTGACCAGATGGTGACAACATGAAAACGTGCAGACACCTAGTTGCGGGTACAGCAACGTGCAGTAAACTTTGACAAAATACTATGACTATGTGTCCCAGTTCACCCAGCTGTAATTGGGTACCTCGTAAGGATTGAGAGTGACATTAACGCTGTGCGTCACATGACTGCACGTGTTGTATGCTCCCCCGGGAGTCCAGATGGTAAAAGAAGTGTCGTAAAGACTGATATCCAATGGTCGAGGGAAAGCCAAAGCGCCTTTGAGCAGCACTCTCTGAGCTGGATATTGGCGCTATACAAATGTTTAGTAGTAGTAGTAGTAGTAGTAGTAGAAGAAAATCCATTTTATGAATAAAACTCGGTTGTGTACATTCTTTTGTACCTCAATGGTAGTAACAGAAACAGAGAACAATGAAATGAACCTGAAATAAATCCCCGCCAAGGTCGCGTCTCGTCAAAACGAAAAGATCTCCTGAAATCACAAATAGATTAATGTTCATGTTTATTGTTCCAGAGTATATCGATAGTTTTATGTATGTTTTATGCCTGTAGACTTCAACTATTTTGAAGAAAGTTATTTGTGGTTGGCATTCTGTACTTAGAGACACCCAAACACACCAATTTTTCGTCAATATAAGTAAGACATAAATAATGAAGATCTAGCGATGTACTTATATTCCACATTAGGTTATCTACCACCTTTTTTCAAAATATGCACGTTAAATATTATAACGTTATCGTTTAAGATCTGTAGTATATAATTCCATGTTACATTAAAACCTCATGAACTAAGATATCGGCAAATCATAGGATTTTGTCTATATCCAAATCAGCAGCCATTATGTTACACGTAACAGCAATGTCTGCACTGTGTATAGAAAATTGGTAGAGTTTGAGATATTCCATAAACAGAATAGTTTTAACCTTTGTCCTCAGTTTTGAAATAAGGTTTATTTAAAATCTGCACACATTCATCTTCATCTTCTATCTGCTTTTGATTAATTTCCTTTATAAGGATGGACTAATTGTCGCGCATTATAGTCGTGTTGCCTACCTGAAGCAACGTTATGTTTCAATTTTGTCATTTTCTGAATTGGCACTAAACGAACCTTTGAGCAACAGTTTGTACGACTCGACACCACTATGTATAACCGTACACCGGAACTAGCGAGGTGTACCGCGGAGAAAGGTTGCTTGCGATGAGCCGAAATCGAAATTTAGGTAATATTCTACTTCATAACTTTCAAATAATCAACATCATGTGGTAAATTTAGCACACATACTTGGTAAAATGTATGTGCTTGTCATTCTGAATCCAATGGACAGTAACAATGACAGTTGCGAGTAAAGTTGTTTTAGTAACATATTTGCTATCTCTGACTATGCACAGGATATGAAATTAAATAGTCTCGGAAAGCTATTGACATGATAATAACATAGAACAAGTTGATGAAACGGTGATGATTGTTTTTTAAGTGATCCCGTTTGCGATCACGCTCCTCGCTAGCAACATTTCTCCGCCGTACACCTCGCTAGTTCCGGTGTACGGTTATACACAGTGGACACAGCAACGCCTGCACAAGTCTTGACGGGTCCCTACTATGCTTTACTTTCTGAATAGCTACATTAGTGTATCTATCTAATACGTGTGCATGCACGCATGTATGTATGTATGTATGTATGTATGTATGTATGTATGTATGTATGTATGTATGTATGTATGTATGTATGTATGTAATAACATGTAATGTATGTAATGTGTGCGTGTGTGTGTGTGCGTGTGTGCATATTTATTTTGATGTAATTATGCAAGTATGTATTAAGTATATATGTAGGTATGTATGTAAGTATGTATGTAGGTTTGTATGATGGTATGAGTCACATATGGTATGGTATGTTAAGGTGGTATGGTATGGTATGGTATGGTATATGATGGTATGATATGGTATGGCAATGTATGGTAGCAAGTGTATGCTATGTAGTAAATGATGTTTAGTTATTTTGTGTTTGTTGGCGTGTATGTCAGAGTGTGTGTGTACTTAGGCGCGGAGAAAGTTAGTGAATGTCGAGTGTGGAAGAAAATGTGCGCGTGAATTGGTGGTGTGAATGTATAAGTGTGAGTATTATTATCCATTTATAAATACATTAAATATTTTAATAATATATTTGTTCATGTATTGTTTTAAATGAAAAATAGTGTCTAGTAGGCCTATTGGCCGGATGATACTTTTAAACATGTTTTATATTTGTATGTATTTGGTTCTGTAACATGTGACACTTAAATAAAATAATTTTCTTCTTCTTCTTCTTCTCTAAATCAATTTGTATATGCGAATGAATGGTCAAAGAGTTTCGAATATGATTAATAGTTAATCAAAATATTTAATGACAGGAAATGGATCCACAATTTGTTTCTATATGAAGATAATTTGTACTTGCTTTACTTTTATATGTCAATCGACGTATTTTGTAGTGGGTTGAAAATGTATGCATGTATACAAACTGGAAAGTAGCATGGACAACAAATATTGACGTCAAAGGAAAACTTACCATTCTTATACTGATATATTGAAAACATTTTAATGGATGTTGTCAGTTAAGTTTGCATTGACATAGTTGAAGTCTTGACTTTTGCGTTTGATTTTTTTAATTTAGCAATATTCATGCAATTATTTGCGAAAATGCCAAAAAAGTCAAAATCACGTGACTGTATTGCCGGTGCAGTTGTCCGTTATGAATGTTGGGCTCGTATTTCGTTAAAAAAAACACATTGGTAAAGGTTGAATCTCCTCTGAAAATTGCTTGAAAAATGCAAAATAATATTTAATTTAAAAGATGTAAAGATGTACGTCATATTGGTGGGAGGTCGCATAATGGCGTCAAAACAAGAAAGGATGGTCTCTAAAAAGAGCCTGAACGCTGAAAAATTCGGTTGTTATGGTGAAGAGGTGTAAACTTCGGTCACGCCCCATTGAGGAGGTTAACGTTGTTCACCGCACCTCGAATTCCGAATGATGGTTACCTGGAAACAGTAGCATCCGGCTTTTCATGAAATACCTTTTATTACACATATTTGAACTTGAATGTGTTTACACTTGAAGATTATAGGAGATGTAAAACAACTTTTCAATATAGGCTAACGTGTATGTCTCGTAAAATTAACATTAAACTTATTTGAAATTGTTTATGTTTTATTAAAAATAGGAATATCGAAAAAAAGTGTTACTTAAACTTAACAAAATATGTACGTCATAATAGAAGAACATTTTGCGAATCCCCAATAAATGTTTGAATTTTAAGTCATGATATCAACGAGCCACGATTGAATATGTAATAAAATATATAACCGAAAGGTATAAAAAGAAGGAGAGTGAGTATACGTTTCTTAATCTTACTGCAACATTTGAAAATTCAACTTGTCTTTTATAAACCGCCTCGTACTAAGGAAAACTGTAAATGGTAAAACGCATTGCATAATAAATAAAATATTATCAAAGCATATGGGCTCCGCCGTGGACACATGCACGTAAACATAATAACATGTTTGCTGTTTTTAAATGGAATGTATCTCGCCCTCGCATTGACTGCTCGTTATCATTTAATGGGATGCTACCAAACATAAACAGTATTTATTTCAATAAAAACATTCTTTTATACATTCAACATACGTATGTCAACGTCTTTATGTGAAACATTAAAAAAACATTTCAACAAAACATTTGAATAGAGAAAGTAATCTTCAATGCATTTTCAATGTATTAACAATGATAAGCCTGAGTTTAAATGGGAAAAGTTGTTTTTGTTTTTTCCTTATACCCCACTTCCGGTCTCGTTGCTATGGTTTCCTTTGTTCTAACTGTAGATGTATTGACGGATACACCTCTCCTTTCTATGTTGTAACTGTAAGTTATCCACTGATACACCTCTACTTTTCTGATACACCAACACTTTATTGTCAATCTACACTTAGTCGGGAGAAGAGATCTTCAACGTTGGCAAATAAACGGACTTGTATATATTCTATATATATAAACCTATGTATATAATTACTAGTATGTACCAATTTTATAGAAATGAAGTTAGTTTGTGGTTTTAAACCGCAATTAGAAGAGTATTATTAATATTCTATCGATCTAGTTAGGTCAAGAGATGTATACTTAAAGAATGATGGAATGCTCTTTTTTGTCAAATATCACTCGACCGGAGTGAGGTATACGCCTCGGAGACCCACGATTCAAACAGGAGGTTATTGAGCGATACACCTCGGGAAGTATGGGTATATCTCTAACTTATCAGAAAAAAACACAAGGGAATTTTAAAAAATATTATTCCCAACAGATGAAAAGGCTCGTGAACATCTTCTTTTTTATTTTTTGTGTTTTAATATAAGTTATACCATTCAGAGGCGGGGTTATAGGGAGATATCCGCCTCGAGCTTGGTGTTATGCGACGAGCCGAAGGCGAGTTGCATAACACCTAGCGAGAGGCGGATATCTCCCCACTTACCCCGCCTCTGAATGGTACAACGAATTTATCCTACCGAATGTTTAAACAAAACGCATATAAAATAAAGATAAAGAGTAAGAACTGCGTAAATTATTTTACTATAGTTTGTTCAAACCTACATATCGGTTGATCAAAAGTAACCAGCTTGATCATGTGTTCGAGGTAACAGACATTGTACATTTCAAGACGCTCAATCTGCACGCTTATTTCATGCTTTTTATGTGCCGGGGTATAAATGATGTATTACCCCGCTCCAGAGGGTGAGATCATTATTTATTCAGGGCCACGTGGACCAATCAGATATCGATAGTCTTACATGAGGTAGGATTATGTTATATTGCTGCCATCTGATAATGACAGAGACAAGGCAAGGAAAGTGAAAGAGGTCGAAAGAAAGATAGCAAGAAAGAGATAAAATGTTATTTGATTGACATAGACATACTTATACAAAATCATCAAGTATATAAACAAGATTAGATCAATTATGAGGGATTGTTCATGCACTCCATACAAATTCTCCCCATAGGTAACAAGTAATAAAATCTTACTTTTGCTTGTATCTATCGCAGACAAGAGATGGAGAAACCTGATTGGAGGCAATCGAAGTGAGTTGTGCAGCGCAATTTCAGGCGCTTAAGTCAACTCCGTTTTCTTCTGGATAACTTGACTTTTTTCATTTTGCACTTTTTGAATGCTTAACAGAACACTGCTTAATCATGGTATATGTTTCGGTGATAATAAGTAAGTGTCCCATACAAGCTTGTGGACCTGATAATTTGCTAGGTGTAGTACTAAAAGAATGCAGAGTGCAACTGGCTGATATTTTCCTAAAGATTTTTCAATTCTCATTAAATTTCCATCATGTTCCCACTCTTTGGAAAACATCTAAAATCATCCCATTGCCAAAAAAGAAAAACCCCTCTGTCAATAATGATTACAGACCAGTAGCTCTCACCTCTGTTGCTATGAAATGTCTAGAACGAATTGTAAAGAATTTCTTGTTAAAGGATGTGATTGACGTTTTAGACCCCTATCAATTTGCTTATAGAGCACGGCGTGGAGTAGATGATGCAACAATAACTCTTCTTAATAACATCTATAAACACTTGGAAAATTATAGTTCCTATGTCCGAATAATGTTTGTTGACTTCTCCTCTGCTTTTAATACGATTCAGCCACATCTGTTGCTTGATAAACTTTGTCATATGAATGTAAACTCAAATATTATTAGATGGATTCATTCTTTCCTTGTCAACAGACAGCAATTTGTACAAGTCAATAATGGTAAATCTTCAACTGTATGTACATCTACTGGTGCTCCACAGGGTTGTGTTGTTTCGCCAATTTTGTTCATTTTGTACACAAATGATTGTTTCTCAAATGCTGATTCGTGTTTTACCATTAAATTTGCTGACGACGCTACAGTTGTAGGCCTAATAAGAGAGTCAGAACTTGCCTATAGATCCGAGATATCAAGATTTGTTGATTGGTGTAATGCTAATTTTTTATATTTGAACGTTCAAAAAACTAAAGAAATGATAATTGATTTTAGGAGAACAAAGTCAACATTAGAATATGTGTGTATTGATGGAAAAGTTATAGAAAGAGTAAATGAATATAAATACTTAGGTACTATCATTGATTCTAAACTCTCTTGGAATGAGAATACTGAGAAGATATATAAGAAAGGACAACAACGTTTACATTTCTTGTGGAAACTGAAACACTTTAAAATTTATCAAACCATCATGATGTTGTTTTACAGAACCTTCATTCAAAGTGTCCTTACATTTAACTTTTTAAGTTGGTTTGGGAACCTGTCTGTTCAAAATAGAAACAAATTGTCCAAAATCTTGAATACTGCATCAAAGATTATGGGGCTTCCCATTGAAACGATCGGCAGTTTTTATAAGAAGCAGTTATCAAAAAAAGGAACCAAAATTTTGGGTGATTCTACCCATCCACTTTTCTTGGAATTTTCAACATTACCTTCCGGACGTAGGCTTCGTATGCCGACTTTTCGAACAAACAGGTTCCGCCAATCGTTCATTCCGTGCAGCATTAGAGAAATAAATTCTGTCTAATGCTGCATCACGTTTTACATGTATTTTAGTCTATGTGAATTATTTTTGATATTAATTGTTTTGAATATTATGTAATTAGTTGTCATCACATTTCTGGAGAATTGTAATTATACAAAACAAATTTCCCTTCTGGGACAATAAAGATTATCTTATCTTATCTTATCTTATCTAAGACCGTTATTCCTTGGCTCCTTTCATTAGAATTTGACCGAAAGGTCAGAATAGTTTTGATCAATGTATAAATTGTATATAAAAGTTCTCTGATTGGCATGGTGTCAAAATATCAAGTCATTTAACCAAAAAAGCTATATATCACGTTATATATAATGTAATATACGATAGACATATTGAAATATGGAAATCAAAAGATAATGAATTTTTGCCATCGGGGACCCTAGTGTTTCACAAATACATGTCCAATGTTATCTTGCATAAATGGGAGTTCAGAATTAAGTCATTCTCTCCCCACAGAGGCAGCTCAGTCATACCTGAGTTCTGTGGGTAGAGAAAGGAATTAAGTGTGATATGGACAACTTCTATTCATCCCCAAATTTAATTAGATATCGCAAAAAGGTTATGGTAAGAGGGAACATCTAACTTCCCGATACTTTCACTCATTATGTGTATATTCTAACAAACTTTGTTTAGCAGTTGTGGTATAAATGAGTGTAAGTAAACTGAGAGCACTGCACTGGTTGATGAGGAGATATTTTGCAATGTTGCGAATTCCTTTTTAGCTTGCTTTTTATACACAAATTGACTCTAATTGTTTTAACCTTTATCCGTGTACTTTGTCACAGCCTTAACTTGGTTTTATATTGTCTAACAATAAGACTTTTTTTTAATAAATCTGAAATTTGGGAAAACAGGATAAAAAGGAGACCTAAAATTGATATATATATAAATATATATAGTCTTATTATAGACTTGCTTAGGCTAGCATTTTATTTGAGGGGCTGGCTCACAGACTAGGTTTTATATATTGAATCATCTTCACAACGTCACGGGCAAAACGAAAAAGTTTCTAAACTTTTCCATTCCTCCCTTGACATCATTGGCCGTAATTTCTGTGCTAGCATTTCAACCCACATTCTCTCCCCACAGAGGCAACTCAGTCATGCCTGATTTAGCCTCTGTTCTATTACGGCTAATACACGGGACAGAAAAGTAGAAATCTGATTGGAGGCAATCGAAGTTAGTTGTGCAATCAGCGACGCCGTTTCAAAAGGGGTCATTCGCAAAAGCTCGGCTACTCCCGGCTATTCCCGTAGATTCGGCATTCAGGGGAGATAACTCTTCCTTCTACAAAACATAGCTTTTTTACCTTCTCATTAGTTTTTATTTGGTAGATTATTTAAATAAAATTTATCATAAAACAAAGAACAATTTACACAATTATAAAACAGTATGTTTCTAATGAAAAACCTTATCCATATCTGATTTTCAAATATTTCCCCTCTCACACTGTTGGTGAAAAATAAACCTAAAGGCATGATACTTTCGAAAGTCACTGTACGACTGTTGAGAATTCCCAAAGTCGTTGATATCCAAAAGGTATTTTCATTGGCTGCAGATAAGGGAGATATCTCAAGTTACAACTTTTTGCCGCTAGGGCAATCTGCCGGAACCCCAGGATATAGGCGTAATAGAACAGAGGCTAATTCAGGTATGACTGAGTTGCCTCTGTGGGGAGAGAATGTTCAACCCACTGCACGGAAGTAGAATAGTCCAATCAGAAGACAGCTTGTAAAATGATCTTCCGCTGTCGGGTAATCGTGCAGCGATACATTATCTCTGACTATACAAGGGCATGTTTTTGTAAAATAAATCGTTTCAAGTATTATAAAAGTATCTTAAATCACAATACACATAAGAATGACCGCCTATCTTACTCTTAAAATTCCATGCAGGAACGTATTTCAAATCAAGCTAATAATGCAGTGTTTGAGCAATCGATTTTTCGGCTAAAATATATGGGCACCGACGTGAGGTTTCAATTTTCTTGCATTGAAAGTATTAAACTTTACTGTTTATTTGATAAGGATTGTTACATGTTTTATAATATATCGTGAACAAGGAAGAAAATGCGTATTCAGTAAAAACATTTACTGATATTATAAAAAATAAATGTACAAGTTCTTTCTTGTACATAAATCAATTTTGGATATCATGTGAAAAATAAATGCTTTAGACGTGATTATTTCTCAAATAATCCAATTAATAGACAAATAAGTTTCTATTTAATTCAAATTGAGTAACCTAAATTTTGACAAATTTGAGAGTAACTTAGAAAAAATGACAGCGATTTATTAGAGTAAAAATAAACTACTCTAAAAACAAACAGATTTGAAAAAATATTATGCGTTTTACAAGGGAGAAAAACACTTTATTTGAATGATACATTAATGTTTATTTTCTCTGCATTGCGGACCAACCATGCGGACAACCATGCGGACTGAAGTTTGATATTAAATTTTACTCGGATAATTTTCAAAAAGATCGTCTGTTAGTATTTGAAATGTTCCGAATGTAAACGGCGATTTCATTGGCTACTCTTGAAGGAGCTGGTAAGGATAGGTGTCGCTGCTTCGGATCACCGGTTTTCTATCTTGTGATGGCAAGGTCTAAACGAGGAGAGTTGCTCGATACGTTTTCACCTTGCCCATGGAAGATGATAGGTGATAGGTCTTCAGAGCTTTTTTACTCAGGCTCTACATTCCCAAGCATTACCTCTGTGTAACTTGTTATCATTTATTGTATTATCATACAGTAGACATGTATGAGTTTTATCAGAGACTATATATACAGATAGTCACCGGATATTACGGTGATTTAAAAATTGAATAAATCATATGAATTGCAATTTGAGGGATGCTTGGACTTTCTTTGAATAAATGTTTTTCGTACACAGTACATTAGTGATTGTCGTAGTGTAATATTGAAAGGCTAAAACTGTTTTGTCAAATTGAGAAAGTTGATTGATTTCTTAACATTCTTGAAACATTTCGATTTGACTCAATTCAAATCCCATATATGATATACTAAACATTAAGCTTCAAAGTAGAAGCCTTGTGTATTTCTTGTTAGTGTTAATTTATAGTTAAGAGCTTGATTATTCCCTATCAAAACAAGGTATGCCGCAGCACATAGATGCATGTAAATATCCAATTCAATGTTAAGTGAGTAATAAGTGCCTTATAGATTGAATACTCTAAACAGTTCACCAACAGGGAAGACAAAACTATTTTATGCGATAATTCAATGTTGATGAGATAAGCTACATGGCAAGATGTGAGTCGTTTGACCATGACCTTATATTACACTGTCAGTTTCCTGAAATGCAGGTTTCGAGTTGCGCAATTCTTTCCGCAATCGTATTTGTAAGTAAATAATCGATCAAAGCTACAACCACTTCAATAAGCCATCTTAGTTAGTTCAGGACAGAATGTCATCGCAACGAACACACCTCTTGCAACACACTTGTTTGTTCTTAATCATTTATATACCTATTCAGGCAACAAATTACAGGAGCCTGTTCTGTCAAGTGCAAAATGTAAAGACGCACACATATATATGTATCCTCGAATCATACGGAAATGATTGAGGTTTCTCAAATGACTACTATTGAACGGCGTCGTTCTTTTGTGACTAAAGAACTTTATTGTCAGGTTCTAGCCCGAGAACTGTACGTTTTATAGCAGAGGTTCGATCAAAGTGTCATGACTAGAGTGACTTTTATGGGAAAAGAATGATGTTGTCGTTGAAGATTCCTTTTTAACAATGACATAATTCATTCCACTGATTTAATCGGTGTCACTTCTTAATATGGTTTCTAGCAAGTTAAATACCAAACAATATTATACAAAGGAAAATAAAAGCTCCTATTGTAATCTTAATCATGCTATCCATATAGGTTACTGTAATTATGATAGGGGGTCATATTTGGTTTAAAAATATGTTCTATATTACAATATTACAGGTCGAATCATATTTCATTGGTTCGTGATGAATAATACATTTTTAGCTACATTAGGAAGTAGTTTTTTGAATTTTGGAAAAGGCTATTCTTCAAAATAAAATGAATCCCGGAAATTTTACAAACGCAACTATTTATCATCTAAATTGAAGCATTTAAAAACAAGATTGGAGAAAAACAGAACCCTATTTTCTATAAAAGATTGAACGAAAAACAGGTGTACGTTTACCTAATTTCAAACCTTTAACATTTCGAAAACATGTTTACATAAGGCCTATGCTAATGATCAAAGTAATGATCAAACATTTTAGTGTAATTAGTGTAACCTTATCAATGAACATCCTCAAAGCGTGTTTTCAACTGTTTCTTTCAACAACGTATACCAAATGTACTTAACAACGACCAGAAAAGTAATTAAATTGTGGACTGGAAAAAAATAAACATGATTCTTGGTAAATGTTAACTAGATCGTGAAGAAGGATATAGTCCGTGACGTCACAATGATAGACTGACAGGTTATTATGACATATGGAAGTAAATAACATTCGCCCCGGTCACAGGAAGGCGAACAGTCACATTCAATCCGGTGTCCCACATTCACGAGGTCGTTCACAATGATGAATTATCGTCCACTTATCTTTTGATCTTAAAGACGGTCACAATGACATTTGGATTCTCAATGAACTGTGTGCTTGGGTGTATAAGAAAAACACGATATTTTATAAACAGCTATTTTTGATAGCATAATAAACTAAATAAGTCATAATTTTTCTTTTCGAAGTAATCAATGATATTATCTGCTAACATCAAGACGGTCACTATGACATTAGGATTCTTTATTAACTGTGTGCTCACGTGTCATTACGTGTCAGTTGGATGTATAAGAAAAACACGATATTTTATAATCAACTGTTTTGGTAGCATAATAAATGTTGATGATAACTAAATAAGTCATTTTTTCTTTTCAAAGTAATCAATAATATTATCTGGTAACATCTAATCTGTTTAGAATGCTAGTTTATGGTGAATACTATTTATAAAAGATTTAGAAACAAGATTGTTGGGTAATATTGTGGTTATTTGGTAAAGATCCGGGAAAACAATAAAAATTGACTAGAAAATTCAAATCTAACATTATCATAAAGTTTAATGTTAAATATGGGTTTTAAGAATTAATCGTCAACCTTTTGAAATATAGAAATTCTTCTAAAACAGTTTCTGAAATAATGTATGAATATATATTATATATCAACGAATTTCTACACCTTATCGTGTTTGAAATAAAGGAGTCTATGTGTAAAATATCTAATAACATTTGACATGACTGCATAAAATGGCCTGGACGTTAAACAACAACAATATCAGAAATAGCATTATATAGCATATTGATAAGAAGGCTAGGAAAATGTTTTAAGGAACACAAATATATTCCGTTTTTGAGAAAACTTGAAAACACTTGTTTGTAGGCCTACAGGGGAACATTCAGGGAGAGGTTGGTTTGACGACTGTTACACGGTCTAATATAAGCATACTAACGAGGCCATGGACGTTTTTCAACACAGTCATAGCAATCAGTGCCAATACTGTCTACGAATCGAATTGATAATCGATCATATGTCATTTCCAAAAACTCGAGCCACATTATCCGGTTTTCGATCAAAATCCCGACTTCGAATGGCCGTATTTTCGCTCTATTGTACTGATTGACCTTTAACTTGTTATTTTCAGTAACAGTTAGTGGTTTCCGATGTAATAACATCGATTTCAAAATTTGACATATGGGATCCTATCAACTCTGTGTCTCTTTAAGATATAACTGGGAGTGTCATAGAAAAAATGAGTATATTTGTTTTTCCAGGGAATGTAAAGATTAAAATCGAACGGGAGACTTAGAGATTGCTATCATTAGTTTTGATGACGTCATGAGAAGGATGTTTGTCCGGCAAGAGGTGGACATAATCGCATCACCACATCAAGGAGCTTCCGTCCATCTGGTCAAGTGTTTTCTAGCGGTCAAACTCGGGCCAATCTGGACAACTCACACAATCCTGCCTTGGACATCTTTCATGTTGTCTTCATAACTCTTTAATGAAGGGGTTATACGCTGGAACTTGTCTGGGAAAGCAAGTGGTAGAAATCATTATTCCTGTCAACAACATTTTTTTAAACTACCGTGCCAAAGAAACCTATCCCTGAAAAATGTGATATGTTGATAGTTGGCATTGAGTCAAAGCCTTACTTTCTGTGTTTCGTAAAACATAACTTAACTATAACATATTTTAGGGTAAATTGCCAAAACGTATACTCATGTGACCTTGTTACTGATGCTATCATCGTCGAAATGACAAATAACTTAAAATGATAAAAGTTAAACAAGAATACTTGACAACTTGGCATCGTACAACATTAGAGGAGTCTCTCTCTATTTCCATTGGCTATGAGTTGTAACAGCATAGATTGGTCTGGAGGATATTGCGCAAGCCAAGAACAGAAAGAACATTAGTTCCTTTGCACTAGGATAACATCGACTTGAGCTACTGTCAGTGTCCCTGTACCACTCAATTCAATTAAAAATCATCATGATTTGATACAGCCCATCAAAAGAGTAATCGTAATGAACCGGCAAGGATATGTTTGTAACAGCAACATGCAATGGACAATTGACCCTTTTGTGCAGTTGGAGGTTTGCTTAAAGATAACTGTGTTGTATTCTTAAATGCTTACTAGAGGTAAGCTTTCCTAAACCCAAGTTTTCGAGGAATAAAATTAATAAGAGTAATAAGATTATTCGTATATGCTTTAATATGCCACTGATATCCTTCAAAGAAATATATGAAGTTTGTTAACAGCACAACTAGTTTCATTTGCAAAGACACCATTGCTCATTCAAAAACATCAGTGTTAAACATAGTTTTACAGGGAGTCATAATCATATGATCATTTTGGAATGCCAACTCATCTTCAGTATTTGATAATAATTCCAAATTATCAGTTGCCAAGGAGGTTAAGAATATATGTCTGGTAACTCCCTCTTGTTTTGAATAACTTCTGTGTAATTGTATTTCATCAGGTGAACTGTGTGAACATATCAACGATCTATATAAAAATAAACCTGGCCCAGATTATGTTCATGATGAACACATAAACAGTGTTCTTAATGCTCTCTTAAATTATATAATGAAGTCAGCATATGTCCCAAACATATCTAGAAAAGGTTCACTAATTCGTCTTTACGACTCCAGCCCCCGTTCCTCTAGCCCCCTGTTGTTACAAGCCAATAGTTAGTTCCTCTAGCCCCTCGACTGGCTGTTCCATTCACTGTGATCACTCGCCTCAGTCGGATTACCGAATGTTTAAGAATGAGTATGGGTGTGAAAGTTACGTGAGTATGAGTATCACTGTGCGTAAACCGATGACCGTAACTTTAGTTACGATCATCCCAACATGGCGGCAGGCCATACGCTTCGGAACTTTTCACGCGATATTCTAGTTGTTCAGATACATTCAGATAAATTCAATAATGCACTTAGTTTCAGGTTGACGTGGAGACGAGATTCTAAAAAAATTACCTTTTATAAATACACATTAATGCAGATATTCAAGTTTTAAAAATCGGGCATGATGACGGTAACTGGAAAATCATAAATGAGCATGATGACGGTAACTGAAAAGGATAGATGACGGTAACTGCATACAGGAAAGTAATAAAATGTGTACTAGCGTGTAGGAAATAGCAAATATTAACCATGGAAGTGGTCACAGAGGATGGTTGAAGTTGGAATCACCAGCTGATCATCTGATAACCTGTGTAATGATTTGTTTTGTAGAGTTTGTTTATATTTAAAAGCACTAAACAACGTTCTGGACAACGCAAGGCAGGTATCTGTTTAAAGATATATATCACACTGTTTTCATTTTGTTACCAGCACTGTATGATATCTTTAATTCAAATGAATTTTATTTAAACATTATTCGGTTTTATTTTCTTATGATGTGTTTCAATTTGATTTTAGAGTTCATTTGAAGGTGTGGGATAAGAAGATCTATATCAACAGCCGTTAGCAAAACATTGTCCTTGTTTGTTGATTATTAAATCCGAAAATTCATGTTGAATCATTAAGAAAACGTTAACAAATTTTTGATACTAATGTTTCATGTAATTAGGGAAATTCATGGAAGCTCATTTTATCACTAGTAGGTGTTGATATTTGGACAAGTATAAAGGAAACCAATAAGAACTCTATATCAAGAGTTAAGATGACCCCGACCCAACCGGGGTTGCACTCATTTAAGCCTAGGGCCTAATTACGGGTTTTACCTGTTTTGATAGGGAAACATGGGCTTAAAAACGAAATATGACTATAATATAAGGATATTTGTATTTTTATGAACATATAATTTCAAGGGGCAGTAGCACGATTTTAGGGGTAATATAAGGTGAAGACCGGAAAACGAAAATAAATGGTTCCAATTGAAAGTCAATGTATTTAAACTAAATAAGGTCATGATAAAGTATATGATGTAAATTTCAGCATATGGCCTTTGAGTATCCCTTTTCTTACACAAAATTAAGTAAATGTGTTCACATAAAAATAGCCCAAAGTGAATCTTATAATTTGTTCCCTGACTATGGATGATTGGTTTGTCTAATGAGAATTTTGACACTATCAACATAATACATTAAGCATTAACTTACAATTATCAGTGTAAAATTTTAATATGAAATTTTCAAAAAACGTTTTACTGTCCCTTTAAGTATCAAAGTTGTTATAGAACTTTCATTAATTATCAACCGCTGGGAATAGCCGACATTCACAGAACACAATAGAATAATTTGGTTTTAAAAGGCGAAAATATATAGCAAACGATTGAATGACTTGAGTGATTTGATCTTATACATTCTAATGTAGAATGATTTATGATATTAAATAAACTGATGACCTCTTTAGTGATACTGGAAAGCAAATTCTCGCAATACACAGATTTCATAGTAATAAACATTTTAATGTTTTATTTCAGCCAGTTATCCATTATATCCAGGGGATTTATATGGCACGCATTCTGACTTTAAGCTTGCTATTGCCCTTGTGAAATGATATAAATACAATGAAAATATTATACGAGTAGTCATTGACAACAATGAGAAGACATGATACTTACAAACGTTGATATATATATAAGGAAATATATTTTGTATCTATCTATAAAAGGACGACGCTTATATATGAAAGCTTATAACATATGCTTTTGTCTCAGTATTTAAATCGTCAAAAAATATATCTGGGTAGTTCCTGTGTGCTCGGTAAAATACATGAGCTGGTTACTAACAGTAATCTATGCAGTAGTTTGAAACTTAACAAAACCTTACCTTATTGGTTACTATCAGACTAGTATATGAATCATCTAGCTTTTTATTTGTTCCGCTATCCCGGGGTGCAAATGTAATTCGACCCTTTCCTGTGATTTTAGAGTACCATTTGATTCCTCTTGAACCTAGACTTTGAAAACTCTTAAGTATTGCGTCAAATCTTGTGAATGAGACCGGTTTAGAGTTTTATGCTATTCGGTGTCTTCGTGTGAACCAGACTATACATATCACAATGCGATTAATGTTCTCTGGCTACAAAATCCAGGACAGTGGATGCTTTCCGGAAAAGTTTTTGTAAAACTATGGTTTAGCGAAATCGTTTCTAATTTGATTCAGGGTGATAATTTTAAGATAGAATAATAATTAATAGATTTTGACAACAATAGTCTATATTTTAAATGTTTGTTGAATTCAAATAAATATATACATTTTAATGTTCGTAGTGAAATAATATGTTCTTGTTATTCGGTAACTTTACAGTTTAATTCTGAAATGAGGCGTTTTCAAAACAAATATGCCAGCAATTTCGTCCATTTAAATTTTTTTCTAAATGGTACGTTTTTAGATTGTTCATGTGCTGTTGTTGGGTGAAGTACATAGGGATGAAATAAGTTTTGTGGCTTCAAATGGGCACCAAGTATAAACGAACTCTTTCTCCTGTAAATATTATACAAACACATACCATCAACCTTCGTTTTGAATTACTAAAATCTATGTCATTTAACGAGGGTTTTCATAAAAAGTTACACATACTGATCTTGGAAATGCTCAGTTACCGTCATCCTAGCTTTGACAAACATTTCAGTTACCGTCATCATCATGTTTCAGTTACCGTCATCATGCCCATTTTTTAAAACTGGAATATCTTCATAAATATGCATTTACAAAGGGAAATATTTTTAGAATCTCGTATCCACGTCAACCTGCATCTAAACGCATTATTGAATTTATATGAATGTATCTGAACAACTAGAATATCGCGTCAAAAGTTCCGAAGCGTATGGCCTGCCGCCATGTTGGGATGATCGTAACTAAAGTTACGGTCATCGGTTTACGCACAGTGAGTATGCCCCGTTCATACCGCTCTGCCTTCTCCAAATTTAGATCAGGTACTGCTCCTCTGCATTTGGAAACCGGCAGATATACAAATAAGAATGTGAATGAGAGAGTGTGTTTTCAATGTAGTGAGAGTGTTGAGGATGAAAGCCATGTACTTTTACATTGCCCTGTATACCATGATCTGCGTGAGATTTTATATGAAAATGTCTGTTTTAGCTATCCCAACTTCCTAGATTTTAGTGATATTGATAAATTAGTTTTTCTTTTTAAGCACCCTGTATATTTTACCGCCAAAACCTGCTTTTATATCTTACAAAGAAGAAAGCATATTTTATATGGATAGTTTTTCTTATACTATTGTATATTTGTATATTGTTTACATCATATTTTAGTTAATTTAATATATTATAATATAGTCTCTCGTAACCCTTATAGGGTGGCTCACTTTTACGTTCAACTTTATATGTATATACTTTTTAATGTATTTATGTGAGGTGAGACTTTAATAAAACATCTGTCTGTCTGTCTGTCTGTCTGATACTGTTAATTAACCAGCGGCTGAAGAGTTCATTAGCTGAGATAACGAGATGATTGTCTTTGGTGATTGTCTTTGGACTAAAAAAAATATAGGTATAACTCTAACATCTTGCTTAGGTAGACCGTTTGAAAAGGTAATTATCACTAGATGCCAAGGTTATTCAGCTTAATTAGTATTACTTGTTGCCCACGATAACAGGGTCCCGGTAACAGTTGGTCTATCCTTGTTTTCGTTTGTATTGTAATTTAATCAATCTAATGTAACACATGTTAAATCTGACAACACTGCTGAAAATAAGAATTGTCTAGTAAAATACGTCAAGTTGTCAAATCACAATGTCCCATAAATCATCAAAATATTCACTTACACTCGTCACCAGCATGATAAACATCTTGGAAGATGTCAAGGTCGTGTGATGAATGTAGACTGCGAAGTTGGTATATTACTATCATTTTATCATTCATAGGCTTCACAAATACCTCAAAATGAAACCCTAAGTTTAAATTAATATATTTTTATCAGATTATTAATCACGACATCTTTAAAATGTCATTTATTCTTAAGGTATTGGGTAAAGATGTCTTCATTTTTGTAAATGCTATAAGTTTTCATTTACTTGACCAATCTAAATAGACCGTTATAATACCGTTATAATACCGATCACTCTACTTTTGTTTTTAATTTCTATCAAAGAGTTCGATGAACTTTCTGTAGCCAATAAAACTACCAACATCGATAGAATTTAATTTTCCACGGCCTTACCATGACCGTGACCCACATTGCTCTACAACCTGTTTCTGTTCAATAACAATTCTTTTTTCGATAATTGAAATTTTGTTGTTGTTGTTATAGAGTATTCAAATAATCAAATTTCTGCACAGAATGTTCTAGTTATCAAATGTTGAGACATAATAACAATATGCAACACTTTTCAGTAAAACTTAAAATTGCTGGAAGTAACGGTTCCTATGCAAGAATTATATTTTTACTTTAAAGGGGCAGTAGCACGTTTTTTGATATTTTTTTATTTTAAAATTTTCAATAATAATTGTAAGTTAATGCTATATGTATTATCTTGACAGTGTAAAAACTCTCATTACACAAGCCAATCATCCATAGTCAGAGGACAAAGTATGAAGATTCACATAAAATCCATTGGCGGCCATTTTATGTGAACACCTTTAATTCATTTTGTGTAAGAAAAAGGAATTGCATGGCTAAACTTTACGTTATATATTTGATTTGTTACTGCTCCATTTAGTTTTAATACATTGTCTTTCATTTGGAATCATTAATTTCATTTTCCTGACATCACCTTATATTCCCCTTAAAACGTGCTACTGCCCCTTTAAAGCTATATAGAAAAGTATTGAGATAATTATTCATAATAATAATAATTTATATTTGCACAATTTAATTTTTTTTTTAAACTTTTAAAATTTTCACATGATATTATTAACTTTCAAGTGTTATGTTCATATTAAGTAATCGAGGGAGTTCAGGCAGTGATACGTTTCTGATAGAGTTTGGTATCAAAACAAGGTGACATAAAGATATTAGTTATATTGTGAAAGACATTTTTAGGAACTAATAAACAACTATGCCGAGCAAAATAACGTAAGTCATAATATGCTTTAAATTCATAAGCTTGAACTTAGATAAGGGTTTCAAATAGAATGGTAAGCCTATAGCATTTTCTCTTATAAGGGTATGATGGACATTTGCTATATCATTTAATATATTTTGTCAAATATTTAATTAGTATTTACACCTTTACGACGAAGGAGATTAACCTGTCATTGCAGTACACAAAATATTCTATACTCTTCAAAAAAAGAAATGCATGAATAATTTTTCTTACAATATGTTATCATTAAGTTGAGAGCAAAAATATCACATAATTTCAATGGTAAGAAAGTGAAATTTAACAAGGCTGTAGACAAAGTGTTGGCAAACACGTTGACATCAGTTTTTGGTGTGTTCTTGTGTGTTATTTATCCAAAATTTGGCGAAAAAGTCGGTTCATTGTTTTGTTATAATATAGAGCAATTCTTGATTGACATATTTCTGGCAATGAATGCAAAAGGTAAAAATGTCTCCTTTACAAAGTTCTGCTTCACCCTTCCGGTATTGTGATTGGCCGATGGTCAAGTGTCCAAAATGTAATATGACGCTGACGTGCACGTTTATAAAGTTCATAACATTTACTTTCTAAAGGGGTTTTGATCTTGTGTTTGAGGGAGTAAGTGCAGGATTTTGACCTTGATCTTGACATAGACGTAGACCAAGCGGAGTTCTGTATGTTTTTGAACGCTCTCATGCTTGAAAACTCCCCCTATCAGTCCAAAAACCTATTGCATTTGACGTTCGTGAATGTTGTTGATGTTAAGACTAGCAGTCAAAATCTCTTAAAACAACGAATTAAGCAGATTTTGCGTGCTTATTATAGAAACATACTTTATAACACCCTCTCAACCCACTCTGTTGACCTTTCAAATAAAAGTATAGGCCAAATTTTAATTTTCAGAAAGTAAACAATACTGAGAAACGCTGTTTTTCCTTTCACAATTTTTGATGATATTGAGGTTGATCACTAAACCAGACTTTACTAAAGATTAAAAAATTAATCCTCCGGGTTTTAAAACACCTTTGACGGCGATTGAACATTTTGAAGTTTCTCAAAACAGGGCCGATAACTAGCTCTCTTGGTCGATATCCACGTCAGGGAAACTGCTCCCTAAAGTTTTGTCGACCTTTTTTTCACAAAACATGTATCTTTTATGTAATCTGTATTGCTGAGGGAAGACGATGACGCAAGTGCTTGATCCGGATGTAGATAATTTTGGCTTTGATAGCACTCTTGGTCTCACAAATATTGGCTTCATTTTGTCGAAAATGGGCCTGGAGGAAACGACTAAATATAACTAAATATTGTGCCCTAATGATCATTCTAATTTAAAATGAGAGCAGATTTTGAAACTGAAGTTTTGATTTGACGTACAGCGATGTTTCCTTTTTTCTCCACTTTGACATTGTTTAATTTTATCCTTATTTCATGTTAAAAGAATAAATAAATTGAAACCATATTTACCTTTTGTTAGTTATTAGTTCCACATGCTTTTATGCTTTCTACATGGCGTTTTTGCTTTACAGATTTTCCTAAGCAGAGGTTTTAAAAAATGGTTTTCAAATGCTTCTTTAAAGATCGAAATCGCTAAAATGTCTCCGTTTTTGCAAAAAAGTGGTAAATAATCATGTAAGGATTACGTTCAGAGAATAAATATGGCAGTTTTAGTGTTATATTCATTTTTAAAGAAGTCTTAACATTTCAAAATATACTATGCGTTTCTTTTTTTTGAAGGGTATATTATAAAAACTGTTTAGATATTTTACAATTCAAGGGTTCGGCAAAAAAGCCGGGGGCTCCTATCGTGAAACACCTATCAAATCAAGTTAAAATTAAGGACAGAAACAATTGATATAACATCAGTGAATTTTGTGGCTATCGTTTTCAGTAATGAATTTTTAAAGTATCAAATTATTAAATATGTGCAATGCCATTTATTTGGAGATTATGACATTTGACTCAATACTAGATATTTGTGCAATGACGGAAATGTTTTGTCTAAATATAATGAGTAATCTTTTAAAGCATTGTAATGATTCACAAGAAGGGGAAGGGGTGTTTATTTATATTGACACAAGTACTTTGTATAAAAGCATGTACTGTTACACCTACGGAGAAATACTTCCAGATCATTGTAATTCTTTTCTATCGTAAATTCTTGTTAGTGTATCTGTCAAGTAATGATACAGCGTCATACGATTTTAAAAGCCTCGAAAGACACCTTCTTTTTCGATATTGTAATACATGTATTCAATTATTCAAATATCATCTAAATTTCATTTTCATATTTATCATAAGGGTGTTCTGAATTTTTTTTTAAAGTAATCGTTCAAAAGAGTTACTGAAGATAATATTGGTAAAGACCTACGTTACTTTCACTTCGTTAAGACATATCTTTCAATGATGTATAGCAAAGTCTACAAGATATAAGCTATGTTTATGAACGTTTTGGTGTATAAATGAAAAAGTAACCATGAATAATTCACATACTACAACTTACTATTCTTGAGCTTATAAGAAATGTCATGTTATCCATAACTTATAGCAGGTAATCCCTCTTGTCGCTGTTGATTCAAATGTATCCTTATAACGGTTTTTTAAAATATTCAGTTCTTATTCCTTTACCTTGCAATTATATATTTTTCAAAAAGTTACTGCATTTGACTGATTAACTGTACAAATATGTGGAACAGCCTTGTTCTTTCAATGTGTATCATTCAATTGAGTCTAGCCTAGCTTTTAGCAGAGACCCTATATACCTGTATATATGGTCTCTGCTTTTAGATACTCAAACTGTACTGCAGACACTGCTTAATACATCGCTATTATACATGTACATCTTTTGATTTATTTTTGATTTTGTTTCAATTCCAAAAATTGCATATAATGTGTAACTAGTTGAATCTAAGCTAAATAATAGTTGATCTGGGCTTATTTCTAGATGATCAAGAAGAACACTGTGACTTCGTTTTACGCAGGTTCTTTATTACCTCTCGTATTTTCATAGTAGTTGATTGAACTAAGTACATAATATGTCACACCCATGACAGTTTTGTTTGTATATCATAAATATTTATCATAATTATGTACTTGTTAATTCAACGGAACCTTTATTTATTTTATTAAATAACAGCACCTGTAACTTCGCCACCACGGGGCACCTTTTAGATCAGCTGATACCCAACAACGCCTACCCACGGCCTGTTCCGCATATTTGTACAGTTAATCAGTCAAACACTCCATGTGCCTAGACGTATATGACTACCCTGCCTTTGTTTGTACCCGTTTGTTTGTACAGTCACCTTGGAGTAGTTGTAAATGGCATTTGTTCATGTAATGATATCAGTCATTAGGAGGTCATTATCTTAAAACATTATAAAGTGTTAAAGAGAGAGAGAGAGATAAAAAGAGATAAATATTTTATTTGCGTGTCACGCATGAAACTCATCACATTGGTACAGTATATAATCGCAGAATAAGAGTAAATGCCCAGCCACATTGACTTATGAGACACGTTAAATACAGGTATAAGACATATTTGCATAGATAAAGTGTAAAGAAATGATATGTTAAATAAGGGACACTATATTTTTCAGATGATACGGTTAGGTGAAAGTATATTGGCGTATATACAGAATAAAGAATATACAAGAAATAGTGTAGTTAATTCATATCAATGTCAAATTACCTTGCCTTCTGTCTTGTGCTTTTACTTTAGTAGTTTAAGGCAAAACTGTACTTAATGGTTTTGAATATGTAAATTCTGTCTGTAATTCTGTAAATCAGATGTCTTGTATGTCAATTTAGTCTTAAGTTTAAGAGGAGATTCGGTACGTATCTACCTATATAGTATATGTGAAATGCAAAACAAACGTTCTAGTTCATCAGAACTTTAAATGTTGTATTTGATTAATGCTATAGTTTTAAAAGCTATATCAATATTTTAATCGAAATATCAGTCACGTTGTTGTTTTGTAAAACAATAGATATCGGAAATAATCAATTTTTTTATAAATGAGTCATATTTCGATGGTAAAGTGACGCGATTTACACGAAGCAGAGTTATAATTTCAAATACACCGATTTCATTGATTGCTTTGTTTACTTATATAACAATGTTTGTCCTAGATGTCGAGGTCAAGTTCGTTGCTGCATGATTGAATACATAAATATTCTATTTAATAAAATCGATTCCAGTGCTTCTCGATTATTTCCTGAAAAAATCGAAAACAACAAGTATTGACAATTATCTTTCAACTAGTTAGTGCAAAAAGTTATGTTAAAAAATTCAATTTCATAAAATGCATTATATTATTTACTGAAAGCCTGTCAATTCAGCCCCGCTAATGGCTGAAGTATTGCCCAAGCGGAGTAAAACAATAACTCACTCACCTGTAGGTTCACATAACGATGTCTGATCAGTTGAAATTGACTCATCTATAGCAAATTTCATGTATTTTATAAAAATTAAAATGGTTATTTTACTTTGTCCACATGGCGTTACCATAATTACTTTCTGTGAAATTGTATAAGAAAGTTTAAAATCTATTTGTAAGTGCAATGAGGACTCCATGTTATATAGCGCAGTAAGGACTCATCTAGTTGCCATCGACCCTTGTTCAACTAAGAAAATGCATTTGTTTTTGAATGGGCCCAAGTTCTTTTTAGATGTTGGTACGACATTGATCTTATATTAATCTACCAATCTGCTTGAAGGTGATATTACAACACAATTCTATTCAGGGGAAACACAACAATTTGATTTTATTTATTCTCTTTTCAAAGAAATTTTACTTTAATATAACACTAGTATGAAAACTGTGGGTGAATAATGCCGATTCAAAATAATAATTGGTAATAAAGTGATATTACAAAACAATTCTATTGTAAGTACGTATTTCGCTATTCTTTATCAAAGGGGAAAACACAACATCCCGGTTTCAATCCTACCAATCATGAATAAAAAGTTCGCCCAAATCATGTCTCGTTACATAAGCAAGAAAAAATCTTGTTGTAGAGACATTGTTGTAATTCCAATTTTTGGATATATCATAGTGTGTAATTGCGTCTTAGGTTTTCCTTCAACCTGGACTTTTGGTTAACGTTAACAGTAATTTCAATGCGCAAACCTAATATACATATTTTTCCAAGACCAATGGGTCTTTTCCCATGACAAGTTCAACAATCATCTTTTCTTCTCCTGTGAAGATTTCAAATCACCATCCGGTCTTTTGTTATAGGATAAGAGATTAAACAATTTATGAATAGTCGTTAGAGCTTATTCACCGGGTAAGTGTCTATCCACCCGTAAATCACCGGGTGTCTATTGTAGATAAATCTTATAATTCTTCCTGATCTACGTCAATCTCAATTCATGTTAAACCAAGAGTGACCGAATCTTCACCCCTCAACCCACTGACGTCAGTAATGACATGGGAAAAGATCACCTGTGCCGAGTTCGTCTGTTAACAAATGTTTACTATCTATACGTTGGAGTTCTGTCAAAGTCGTATGTTTTACAGGAAAGGTTGTAATTCGGAATAGGATATTCGGATATTTCGGATATTTTTGTGGAACGAAGTATGAGGGGAAGGAATTTAAATACATGTTATTTACACAGAATTATTCAACGGTCTAGTTGAAACATGTAACTATGGTTACATATTTTCAAAGAATAACATTTAATCATCAATCAAATAAAATCAAGATACTATTCAAAAGGTTTCTGAAACTTAAACTTAAATCGAATTTTGGTTGTTTTCCCCAGTGACGTAGAGAACTGTTCTACACGTAGTAAAGTTTGGGTGCAATGCTGCACTGAATTTCAGCGCAGTACCAGCCATGGCCCGCTAGTTCCAGCCGATGCACGCAGGTTTCACCGCATTGCATGGCCTGCAATAATACTAGCAGCCGTGACAAAAGTGTAATACTCTTGAAAGCGACATAAACCCAGATCACCTCACTTCACCCAATGTAGTGACAGTTGTTAACAATATCGAGCCAAACGAACTCGGCCTGAAAAGGGGATTTCTGTTTGATACCCGTCAACGAAATTTCATTCAATATTCATTCAAATTTTAATGTTCCTTTACGAGACATTTCAGAGAAATCTTTTCAAAATTAAACAAAAGATGTTAAAAACCAAATAGGAAAGTACTAAAGGGAAGTTTAGAAACGTCAGTCTTTAAATTAGAGAACAGTTGAAAATCAAACATATCAATGAAATACACATAATGAATTTTAAATTTTAAGAAGAAGAACAGGACAAAGTATACTTTGCGCTAACCGGTTTTGGTTCTTATATATATATAATATATATACCTTAGTAATGGTTAATTCTTTAAAATTCACATTAAAAAAATTAGGGTTTACAATTGTTTCAATTGTTCTTCTAAATGAACGTTTCAAAAAGTCTACAAGTTATGAGAGGACACCTTGTTCTATGTTTAGTGAAGATAGTTTGAATAATTTGGAAGAAACTTTTTAGCAGCTCTTACTATAAAGAATGTGAAGCATTGATCATTCACGTAATTTAAACCAATATACAATATTTTTTTTGGATAGTTTGAATCATT
Organism: Steromphala cineraria; assembly: GCA_916613615.1. Taxonomy (NCBI): domain Eukaryota; kingdom Metazoa; phylum Mollusca; class Gastropoda; order Trochida; family Trochidae; genus Steromphala; species Steromphala cineraria. The sequence goes on from OU744731.1 coordinate 23,646,352, forward strand.
TAACATTGGTTTAATATGCAATATGACTATGTAGGATAATTATCGATAGTGCGCTTACAATATTACGTGGCTGATGTGCAAATATGACAATTGTTGGTTTCCATGCATTCTCTCCCCACAGAGGCAGATCAAGTCATGTTGATTTAGCCTCTGTTCTATTACGCCGAAATCCGTGGGTTCCGGCAGTTTCCCCTGGCGGAAAAAACTTTCAGCACAATAAATTTGAATTTCTTCATCAAATGACAACGCTTCTAGCAATTTTCAATTTCTTTATTTCTGAAGTGTAGGCCATCGGCCCATAACTACATATGTTAGATTGTACATGACAAACTGGTGTGTATACAATAAAAGGTTTTCAGCTTTAACATCTTTGGTACATTGCATGATAAATAAAGCATGCTAAGTTATTAATAAGTTTACAATCTGATGTCAACATGAGAAATTTGAATTTAGCTTCATTTGGATTTGTACAATATATCTGAGGTAAATATTTAGAACGGAGTTGGTTGAATTTTGAACATACAAGGAGAAAATGGTACTCATCCTCAATATAACCTTCATCACATTGTAAACACAATCTATCATACCTATTTATATTAAAATGCCTTCCTGTTTCGATACGTAAATGATGTGAGAAACATCTCAATTGAGCAATAGCTACTCTAAACTTCTTGATATTAACTGCACTTAAGTATAATTCCTTTGAAAATGATAGTTTGAAATAAGAATAAGCGATAGATTTGGTGCCAATTTGAAGAGAGCTATGCCAATTCTGCTCATGAATACATTTCAACCGACTCATAAACTCAGATAAGAACGACGTAGGAAGACTAACAAATTGCTGTTCCCAGACATAACCAAAGCCTAAACTGTACAACAGATCCCGACACTTCGAAGCCCAATTAATTTTATTATGTTCTAAAGCCCCTAACATCATATAGTAACATTTCTTGGGATGGCGGTTATCGGGCATAGATAATAATTTTAGCCAATATGTTATTGCCTTTTTGTATGCAGATAAAAAGAGAGGGTAACGCCCACATTCGCCTCTAGCTATATTATTTGGGGTAGAAATCTTAACACCTAAATATCGTTTGCAAGCTAAAGTATGTACCGATTCCATAAAATCATTCTGCCAGAACCCCCAGACTTCGGAACCGTAAAGCAGAATAGGAGCTATTTTCATATCAAATATCTTAAAATTCAATTCATATGATATATTCCCAAGCTTACTTAATATTTTAAGAACGCCGAAAAAAGCCTTTTTACCTTGTAAAGCTGCATTTGAACAATGACTGGACCAAGATAGACCTCTAGTGATAATTACACCGAGATATTTGTATGAAGATATAGATTCCAATTCCTTACCGTTGAAAAACCATCTTTCTCGTTTTGATAAAGAACCACCTTTCTGAAAAACAACAACTTTTGTCTTACACAAATTTACTTCAAGTCCATATTCTTTACAAAATTTCTCTAAAACATCGATACGTTTCTAGCATGGCAAGGGTGGTTCATATCACAATGCCTTTGCCTTGTTTCAGTAGCTAAAATGATGATTTAAAAACAGCGTCGCTGATTGAACAACTAACTTTGATTGCCTCCAATCAGGCAACTCCCATTCTATCCCACAAACTCGTCGTAATAGAACAGAGGCTAAATCAACATGACTTGATCTGCCTCTGTGGGGAGAGAATGGTTTCCATGCTGTTGACATGACAAGGGCAAACATTACACAGTGATAAACTAACTTGTTTTGCTCAGATTACTGAAGTTAATGACTAAGTTCGAAAGTTTCATCTAGTACAGTTCTGATGCTTGAATGTCTGCGAAATCACCGCTTTAGTACAAAAATCATATCAATACCAAAGAGCTATTCTACAAGACATCCTTTACTGAGTGTTTACAGGTGCCAGGCATCGCAAATTGCCATACAGAACTGACGTGTTTTGAAAAGAGAATGAAATGGAAGTTGGTGTCAAGATTTTGGCTAGAGAGGGAGAAGCCTGATTGGATGCTATCAAAGTAAATTATACCATCGGCTAGGCTGCCATAATTTAGCTACTGTATCATTGCGAAGGCTTTGTGACGAAAATTACCATTTGAAAGTGTTTTTATTGGCTGACATTTTTCAAAGGGGTTATGATGAATTTTTTTTGGCCGCTGGAGGAGATCGCCGAAAACAAAGGATTTTTTTTTATTCGAATAACTTGGATAAACATTTGAACCTTGAAACCTACTTGCAATCCTAATCATAACCTCACAGTGTTTTATCCCCTTAACATAATGCTAGAACCAATGGTTTCATGTCATTAATCAAATTCATGCATTATCACAAACTGATGTTACTGTTAGGTTGTGGCTCCTGATCTCAACCCAATTGAGCACATGTTATGGATTGGGTTGGTCACAGCCGGTATGATTCCTCATGAACACGAGGTAAATCAGGCAATTCAGCACAACTAAATTTCACTTTTTGTGTTGTCACAAAGTATCTATGTATTTATTCAATACTAATGTGCCATTTCACACTCTTTTCATTTGTTAAAAAAAGTTCTTTTGAAAATGGAATCATTTATTTTTATTTTTCAAAGATTAAAATAATTCCCAAGGAAAACGTGCAAAGGTGCATTGAGGGAATAAGCTGTAGGAAATAGCCAATATAAAAATGTAAATGATTTATTTGGACACAATAACTTTACACCTTTACACCTCTCCTTCCTTTTGAGAGACCATAACAGCTGATAGTCGCCCGGATTCATGATTAATTTTTAAAATTACTTGTTAAACTGAAATATTCATAATTTTGTGAGTGCAGAAGTTGGAAAGTTCAGTGTGTAACCCTAGCCTCAATTATACTCGTTATAACTCGGTTACTATCGAGGCTATGATTACTTAAGACTGTGTAAAATTATACTTGGACATCTTCAACTGCATTCTCTCCCCACAGAGGCAACTCAGTCATACCTCAACTCAGCCTTCGTCTATTACGCCAAGATCCTGGGGTTCCGGTAGATTACCCTAGCGGCAAAAACTTGTGACTTGAGATATCTCCCTTATTTGCAGCCAATGAAAACACCTTTTGGATATCCCTGACTCGGGGATTTCTTAATGGTCGTATAGTAGCTGGAAAAATATTATGTCTTCACCTGTACTTTTCAATAACAGTGTGAGAGGGAAACTATTTCAAAATTAGATATGGATAGGGTTTATCATTAGATAGAAATGGTTTTATAATTGAGTAAATTATTATTTGTTTTATGATAAATATTATTTTACTAATAAATCAAATAATAACTAATTAGAAGGTAAAAAGCGATGGTTTGTAAAAGAAAGAATTACCTCCCCTGGATGGTTAATTTCAATGAAAACTTTCACGAATGACACGGAGATCGCCGAGGATTTGCGAATGACCACTTTTGAAACGGCGTCGCTGATTGCACAACTAACTTCGATTGCCTCCAATCAGATTTCTACCTTTCTATCCCGTGTATTAGCCGTAATAGAACAGAGGCTAATTCAGGTATAACTGAGTTGCCTCTGTGGGGAGAGAATGCTTCAACTGAAGTTGAATAAGAACAGAAGAGTATTTTATGACTGCTTCTATCACTCTTCTCTTTTAGTAGTGGTTCAGAGTTGCATTGTGAAACCCGAGTTAGGAGTTTGTACTTTTGAGAACGACAGTGTTCGCTGGTTGCATGCGTTGTGCAAGAGCTTTAGCACTCAAAAGCCCTCTGACAGAAGCTAGTATATTAGTGACTGCACAAATAAATATGACACTCCGTTTTGAGCTAGGTATTTCAGCAACCAGATGACAGTGCTATTTTGAAATGAAAGATTTTTTTTCTCAATCTTTTCTACTTGGACAATTGATTTTAAATGAAATACAAACAATAAAATGAGCACTAAAATAATTTATTACTTTTTCACAACTAAAATCACAAAATGGATAAAAATTCATTGACACAAACAGATTATTTACAATAAAAGGAAGCTGTACATATTTAAAAATATAATATAACAAAAAGAATTTAGTAAGTAATAAACATGAATTTCCCTTTCTTAAAATTGGTAATTTACATACCCGTTATACTATTATGTCATTTTGAATATTGTAAAATGTAAAATGTATAAATTCAATAATAAAAATTCTTGAGAAGAAAAACATAAAACAAAGATTATAGGAGAATCAAAAGATTAAATTCATTTGAGTATTGATTGCACAGAATTAACAACAAAATCATGTAACTAGCGATGCATCAAAAAGTTGCAAATTATGCTGATTGTATACAAATATCACTGATCATGCCAAAAACTATATGTTTTTGAAATCATGTAGCATGTTGTATAGTTTCCTTATAAGCACAAAAATAAACTGCTCGAGAATTATTGTTTTTTTCACTGTCAAAAGGACTTTGATTATCTGTTAACTAAATTTCCTACCCACACTATCATTTGAATATACAATGCTGCCAAATCCAAAATTGATATTAACCCTGTGAATGCCAGGAGTATCAGTGGTCCCTCTCATTGGGTGGTCTGTAAGGAACGTCCAGTGCTTTGAATACAGACTCTTCTGTTGGTGTCGGGATAGTCGTTCCTTCATAGATCTTCTCACTTCCCTACAACAGAGTTAAAGAGCCACTCCTTGAGTTGTCAGGGGTCATATTTGCTAACGTTTACGTTTCTTGCATCTGATCAAGAGGTATTGACTATTAACTTATTATCATGCAATGTTTTGTAAGACTTTTTCAAAACGAAAGTAATACAATTTTGTGGATTGAATAAATGAACATTATCATGAATAAGATTTTTTATCATTATTCTCTAATATAATGAAGTTAAAAGTTTATTTTATTTGCTTTTATGTTAAAAAAAAGGAACAAACATTTCTTATCATTTTATTCATGAATTAATAATACTTCCGGTTCCTTGTTTTTGGTCAAAGTTGAAATGTCCGACTGGAAAATTTTGAATCTGCATCCCTGCTATTAAGTATCATTATAAAGCTAATCCATGTTGTATAGTGACAAGAGGAACGTTTGATGTCACAGTTATGATTGAAAACCAGACAATGACACCGGTCACTCAAACGTAATTTATGAAACTTATCTAAAGCAGTCAGAATGAGAGTCTCTAGTTAATAATGTTTGATAGGTTGTATAACTAGTATTTTTGTTAATTGGACGAGTGAATTTGGCTTCCCTGAATATATATGAGTGTTTTAAGATTTTCATTTTAATTCATATCTTCTGTCATAGCATTTGTGTTCAAATAAAAACAAAAAACAATTATTGATGAAACTGATCAAATTTTTGAATGAGTGGTTCTTCAATTGTTCGCAGGTATCAGAATATAAAGTACAGGATAAAATTGATATCAAACTTCTTCATTCGAAAAATGTAACATTTTGGTATAGATTCTTACACTGTTTTAAAGCATGTTTTCATGCCACTTAAACAGTTTAGGTATCAGAATAACACTTTAGAGGATGAGAGCTGATAATGTAACCAGAATTGTTTTCTATGCTGAAACCAAATGGTATTACAAAACTTAGACAGCCTGTTACATTACAGACGCCATAAATCAAATTAAATCAAATAAAGGTTTTCATGTTCAAATTCATAAGTCAGATAAAACACTACCTTCCTGACGACTCCAGTCTTGAGAGCATGTTCATTCAGAGACATGTTCAGCTTCTTGCAGAGATGCCGCAAGGATCGGTTGAAGTGGGCGGAGCCAGTGAAGTAGACGAGAGCACATCCGTATTCATCATACGGTATCACTATGATGTCGAGCCTTCGGTGCTGTGATCAAAGAAACATCTCTTAGGTGCCCAGTTTGTCTATACATATTTATATCAGTGACTTCATCCACAAACACAAAGTACCAGCATATACAATGAGCACAAAGCTAACTTAATTGTGCAACTATCAACTTAGAGCTTATGAAAAATCTTTTTTTGTTTTTTAGTATTTTGAACAATGTGTCAGTCTACTGTTAGCCAATAGTCAGGAACATCAATCAAGAAATTGTTGCAAACAAAGTATATAATTTCGTTCAGCAAATTCAGCAATCAAATCTTTTTTTAATAAAAATAATTTGAAAATATTTATTTTAGTATTTTATTCAAATCAACCTTTTTATTTACATGAACCTTATTACATGATTTTGACTAATTTGGACAAAAATAAATTCAGAATCCCCCATATTAATTTTTTCAGGCCTCCAGACACTGAATAAATGTACAATCTCATACATGAAGGGTTTGCAAATCATTTCAATCAATAAATACCTTTCTTTTCAGGATACCATGTATAACTTCAAACAATATTGGTGTTGTTTTCCAAATGACTTACTTTCGTGTTTTCTCCAGGTAGTTTGCACACACCCAGGTATTTCTTCTGGTTTCCGTTATCCTCTGCAGATACCAGGTCATCCGTCAGGAAGTCTAACAAAATATGACATGATCGGTACACTTTTTAAGTGGCATTTCAGAAGCAAAAAATCAGACAAGATCTAAGAAATAAAGTCTTGTAAACATCATATGACTCACTTTTCAGTGGGCATATTTTTAGTTACCAAACTGAAAGTCTTTTTCTCCTCTTACATTGCTTCAGTGATGTCATGTGCATTTATTGAGTCACATTACCGATAACAAAATGAACTCTTGTTGAAATATTTGCTACTAGGCAAAGGGGACATGTGGAAAAAATGTCATCTATATTCAATAAAGGTAATAATTATCTTTGACAGATCAAATATATCTTTGCAATAGAAAAATTGGTATATTTCCTAACTACATACCAATTTCCTTGAGTTTGGCGAGGAGTCTCCCGTATACGCCCTGATGTGACTTTCCATCTGGGTGTGTGACCAGCACATCAACGTCACCACACGTTGCCTTTCCCCGCCGGTACGAGCCACACGCCTGCGCTATGATTCCTGGCTGTATAGACTCTGCAGCTTCTCGTACCTGTTGGTCGGAGAATAAAAATCTGAACCTGAAACCTGTCTCATGTGATGAACCAAGTATTTTGGAGTAAAATTTAAACAAGTTAAAATCAACATATCCGGTACTAAAAAAAAGAAATATTTTTGCCCTGAAACCACCTAGTCTTCTCTGTATTTGCTGCAGCTATAAAAGTTCAGGGCAAAACTATCCTTTATTGCAAAACACATGATGGTTAGAGCTTCTTCTAAATAAACATTGTGTTAAGCAACACGATTTTCTAACAGAAAGTGTGTGACTTATATCTTTCAAACATTCATTTTTCATCAGATTGATCTATCTGAGTATCTAAATGTACGAAAAAATGGATGACACAATCTTTAAACGAATTATTCTAAGAAAATAGGAAAAGTGACAACATTTTGCTTAAATAACAGTATGTTATACATGCTATATTGTCAAGAGCAGTAAAACAGAGTTTTCACACAATATATGAATTAAAGAAATTGTGCGACATCACTAAAGTCTGAGGATCAGTAATGTAAGTGCTGAGTCTATCATTGAACAAAACCATTCTACCTACCACTTTCTCTATTTCCCCTGCTTCTGAATGTGGCATTCGATCTAGCAGGTCGTCATAGAGACGAACTCCGACCTTCTGCTGGTGAGTCAGGTTTGCTTTTGTCTTGAGATCCTCTATTGAGCGGAAACCCTGAGATGAAAACAGGAAATACTCAGGTGATGTTGGTCAAATAGCCCTAAATACAAGTAAACATAACATAAATATTTAATTTTGAAATAATAAAGATTTAAGAAGAATGATGAATTCGGCAGAATACGATAGAAGGATATCAGGGGATAGGTTGTAGCATAACGAGGAGACATATACGCTGATGTAGCAGGATGGTATGATATTTATATCAGAAGCCACTTTGATAAGATTATCTCTATATAACAAATGAAAAACACAATAATCAAGCACCTGTTGATACCAGACCCGAGCAGTGTGAGGCCCCGCCCCCCAAACATCGGTGAACATGTTGAGTATCTTCACTTCCTCGTTAGACTGGAACTCCTCTAGCTTCCGCAGACCCCCACTCTGGATTATCTCCCATACTTTATCTGCTAGCTTCGCTCCCACACCTTGTAAACCACGCGCTTCCTGAATCATGACAGGAATTTATATTATAATTCTTAAAATCTGTTCATATTTATTAAAATTGTTATGATATTGAATGCAAAGATCAAACAATTACCATCAAGAAGAGTGTTGGGATTATTTTGAAGCAATATTTCATTTAAAAAATTTTCCCTTTTTAAATGTAAGTTAATTTAAATATTTTCATTGCATTAGGATTTTCTGAATCATGCATTAAAATACCAAATATTTGCTTAATTGAATAAAGTGTTTGTTAGCCAGCTTTGCAACACTCTTATTTTTCTAACAATGTTGTCTCTCATACACGTGATTTAAAAATTAATAAGAGTTCAAATGAAATCGCACCTCCCAAGTTGTTATCTCTTTGGGATAACGCCGCAGGGCCTGTATCGCTTTCTGGTATCCAAATGCTCTCCACTTGTCATTAGTGCTTTCATAGTTCTTTACCATTTGCTGAAAATAAGTAAAAAAATAATTCTAAAGTTACTTCTTTATTCCTAGTATAATTAGATACATATATCCTTTGAAAACTTTTTCTACCAAGGAGTACAATTATACAGCTACATGAAATAATAAGCAATTAAAAAAGAACAAGCAGCTGACATGGTCGAGCTATATCCCCCGCAAATTGCACAATATGTATAGGTTTTCCTTATCATATTGCCAATTAATTTTTGTCGCACAAATTAAAAAAAAAAATCCAGGATATGAAAGAAACTGTTCTAATAAAAAAACTGATTCATACCAACTTTATGTTCACTGTTGGGCATAATTCGACTTAACTGACAAAATTAAAATCAAACAAATGAAATAATGTATTATGTATTTGGATCTCCAAGATCAATTTGATCATATTTTAACAAACATATTTTCAAAATTGTTCTTCATGACACACCAACATATGATTTTGTATCTCCATAACAAATTTGATCAAAATGTGATGATTAGTTTAGTTGTGAGATAGACGACTTGTAACAGATTTCCAACAGAATCCTCATTTTTTGCCAATAAGGCAAAATTTAAAAAAACATTTTCAAAATTGTTCTTCATGACACACCTTCATATGATTATGTATCTCCATATCAAATTTGATCAATATGTGATGATTAGTTTAGAAGTTATGAGCCGGACAGGACTTGTAACAGTTTTTCCACAGAGTCCTCATTTTTTGCCAATAAGGCAAAATTTTATAAAAATATTTTCAAAATTGTTCTTCATGACACATCTTCCGATGATTATGTATCTCCTTATCAAATTTGATCAATATGTGATGATTAGTTTAGAAGTTATGAGCCGGACAGGACTTAAACCAGTTTTCCAACAGGGTCCTCATTTTTTGCCAAAAAAGGCAAAATTTTACAAAAATATTTTCAAAATTGTTCTTCATGATACACCTTCAAATGATTATGTATCTTCATATCAAATTTTATCAATATGTGATGATTAGTTTAGAAGTTGTGAACCGGACGGGACTTGTAACAGATTTCTTACAAAATTTACCACTTTTTCTCCAAAATCCTAATATTTTATGTAGATTTTCAGAAAATTGTTTCTCATGACACATTATTACATGTTTCTTCATGTCCATGACGAATTTGAATTGAAATGGTTGATTAGTTAGAAAGTTATCAGCCGGACACAAAGTGTAACGGACGGACGGACGGACGGACGGACGGTACCCATTTTAATACCCCCCGCAACTTTGTTGTTGCGGGGGATAAAAATATGCTTACCTCGAGTTTTTCAGTTACATGTTTGTTGTAGTTGGGCTTTGGATTCAGTGAAGACTGGGCACATATCCATTTTCCAACCTGAAAAAAATATCACATGTTAACCTTCTTGATCAATACCTCGGAAGAGTTTAAAATTATGTATTAATCAAAAGAAACAATGAAAAGAGGTTTGATTACATCTTAGGAAGTGAGTTTTTATTTATTTATTTAATAGACACTGAAAGAGAAAGAAAAGACTTCCTTACAGGCAATTGTTTAGCTGGTGATGAGTTTGGTGTTGTATCAGAGGAACTCCCGGCAATGCCACTGTCAGAAAATGGTTTGACGCCTCCATCATTGTCACTTTCGTCCCCACTTGGAACATAATCACTGTCATCCGACATATCATTGTTAGGTTTGGCTTTGTTGAATGCATTGTACATAACGCCAGCTTTTGCAAACTGTGGTTTTGAGGTTGTGTCACTAGAATGTTTCGCCTTCACATCTTTATTTTGTTCCTCGCCATCTGAATTATCATTCACAGTGGACTCGTCTTTATGGAAAACATGACTTATATCAAATAAAAATTCAGCAACATCTACTTTGGATTTTTGACGAAAACATGAACTAAGCCATGCTGATTTTACAACAGTTTGTGAAGGAGAGGTTTCTATTTTTAGTAGTTTTACCATTCTCTCTGGTTCCATATTATCATCAACAACAATATGTGTGGTGTCATCAGTGATTTCACTTTCGATGGTTCCTCCATACTTTTGAAAGTTATTTTTGAAAATTTGCAAACGTGCTTTTTGTATGCTCGCTGGTAAAATAAATACTCTTGTGTTTTCAAGAAATTGTGAAGGAGTTGCCTTTGTTGACAAGGATTCTGGTATTTTCCGCTTGTTTGGGCCGCTGTTTACGTTATCCGATTCGTTCTTCCTTTTCTTTGGTGGCATGATGTCATGTGATGATATCTGTTACACAATTTAAGCTTTTATTTATCTACAGAATGTCATTAAACCTATTCAATGCTGACTGAACAGCAAAACAGGCAAATCCGGAAACGTAAACAACAAATTTATCGGAAGTGAATGAGACTTCTTTCAAGGTTTATGATTGGTTCATCAAGTCGTCGAAGACCTGTAACAATGTATATTATTGGTCGAAGGAAAACGGAAGTAACACAGATTTACCCGCGAAATTCAAGGTTTGTTAATTTACCCGCTTGTCAAAGTAAGCACTTACGTTTTAACAGTAAACTGATTGATCTTTGAGTTGTCATGCATTATGATACTGCCATAGAGTGGTTGTTAGCATAAATGACATCGTACTAACAAGTAAATAAAATGTTCGTGCGTGTATACACCATTACAATGATAATTCATAATCAGATAGGACTTCTGACAGTTCAATTATCATTGTAATTTAACACAATTAATTGATCATTCCAATGGAAAATTTGCTTTTCATTTCATACACGTCCCCAGAATGAAAAACAATGGGAAAGATAATGCAGTTTAACAAACTTATCATATACATTATATCATGAATGGCTTAAAATTAGAATTAAAGCTCATTTATTAAACAATTCACATTTTAAACAATTCAATAGTTTAAATTATGTCATTCAGAACAGTGTATTTGATAATAAAGTTACAATTTAATTACATATGCATGCTTAATTACATTATCAATTTAAATGACATAGAAAAACTCATCAAATTGAAATTCATGCAATTGTCAACAGTGTTATTGTTTTAAACCGTTTCATAATCCATTGCACTTTATCTACTAAAATCTAGGAAAAACAATGGAGAAGAAGATTATAAGTCTTGGTGATGCTGGTGATGCAGCAGGGGTGTCATCACTTCTCTCCGAGCTGGAACCATCACAGGTATTCATGTTTAGCAATTATTATTCAATTATATTTGTAAAAAATGGTTTGGGTCTAGGGCATGATTGTGATATTAAATGGGAGTACTTGGTAAGTTTGTATCAATATTGATTTCTGTTCAAATTAAAACATGATCCTTTTTTTACACTTAAAGGAACCTGAATGTATAAATGAACTTTTTATATTTGATATCTATATCTTAATTATTATGATATTCATATAATGCTGGTAAATTTTTTATTTCAGATGACAGATCTGTTAAACAATCTGATCTTGAAAGGTAGAGGTGACCCATTGGCATTCCTACGTGCAGTATTTCTTGGTGAGAAAGTTAAGAATTTAAAGTCAAATAATGATACGATGGGCTTGTGGCATGGCATGGCGTCCGTCCGTAAATTTTGTGCTTTTGTGCATAAGGCCTAGAAAGCTGAAACTTTGTGTATATACTCCTTGAATAGTGAGGATTATGATTTATAGCTTTGGTGACCCTGTGGCCCCTAATAAGGTCCACTTGGGCCACGCCCTTAAAACCATTTCTCATCCTCTTCTCCAGAAGCATAAGGCCTAGAAAGCTGAAACTGAATGATTTCTTTCGATAAAGGCTGTTGAATGGTTCAAATTTTGTATGTCAAAGATGATATTATAGTATTATTGATGTGATTTATTTTGAATTTATTTAGGATCGTCATCGTCGGATGCTGATGGGTCAGAACGACTCCTGCTTGTTTATAAACATCTTATGAAGATCCTCGCTAAAAATGAAATAAATTCCAAAATGGCCTCCAATATTGTAGGTCTTATGACATTAGAGGTAAGAATGTTTCAAAGTGGTTTTTTTATTGAAAAATGAAAATACAAAGAACTGATAATTTTGTTCTCTATGAGGAATAAAATTTCAAATACATACAATTAAGTACCTGATTGTTTCTAGTCTATCCCGCAGACTGTACATTGTTCCAGATATTTCACTCAAGCACAAATCAATGAAGCACAAGCACATCCAGATCATAAAATAAGGAATAAACAACCTGAAATATCTTATAAATTGATTTTGTATGAATTTATTTGTATGAAAATGAATTCTCATGATATTTTGATATTTACAATTTCTGAGGAATCTACATCTATTATCTTACTCAATCAAGACCCATACAATTAATTGAGAAAATTCTTAAATATTTATGATTACGCAGGCCGACACACTCCCAGCACCAGTGTTAGCGGAACTAGCAAGCAGATTTGTGGAGTCAATTAAGGATGGAGCCCTGCAGGGCGGCAAGTGAGTTCATATGTTTTACGATTGGCAATAAAAAGCTGTTCTTTATCAGTGGAATAAAACCTCCATCAGTCTAAAATCTGCAATCATTGTTCAAGTTGTCTCTATCAATCATTTAGCTATCATTTGGTGAGTCCAAGCCCTTGTTTTCTAGTTTGCTCAATCATGTCTGTTCATCTTATACTCTTGAAAGCGACGTCCCCTTTTCAGCCACCCTAATGTCAAGAAAGAACATTAAAATTCTCACTTTTTCTACCATTCAGAACTCTGGATCTGTTCCCTAAGCTCCTGGCAGTGCTTGCTACCCAGGAAACAGTGGTGTACGGAGACAACTCGATGAAAGGGGCGGAGTATAAACGGCATGTGCTCAATACTGTCTGCTCATGCAAGTATGTTCATAAACATTACTAGGAATAAATGTTTTACTATGTTTATATCATCAATTTCATGATTACTAATGCTCTCGGGCTGATATTGGGGTCTCAGGCTGATACAGAATGTGATATGAAATTGCCCATATGATACTATCTATTTAATATTAAACTTCAGTTTCATCATTTCTATGTGACAATAATGACCTTATAGTGATTTTCAAAATAATATACATGTTCAAACTTTCTGTATAATTGTATATCCTTTTATTGGGTGGACATTTTGATTTTTTGTTCCGCAAGAACTTGCTTCCAAAGAAAATCATTTCTGTTTTGATTTTCATAATCTTATCTGAAACTTTTTGTACATGGCCGGGCCTGAGGCCTTTTACTAGAAAAAGAACTGAATCGAATTGAATTTTAAACCATCCTATTCCCAGATGGAACTCCCAGAGCGTGTTACCACTAGCTGCTATGTTCCGCGATGTGCCATTGACACAGGAGGAACTGAAATTTGTCATCGAAAAAGTCGTACGCGGGATCCGTGACCTTGACATTCAGGATCTGCCTGCTCTCGTATATCAGCTTTTGCTTCTTGCTGCTAAGGTTTGGATTGTACCTCTCTTATGTGCAATTTTCTCCCCAAAGTCTGTTCCAAAAAAATCGCTGTTATAAGTACACTGATTGACATGTTTTTGTTTTTTACAAAATCTTTTGCGGTAAAATTTTCAATATGGATATCATTCTTATTTTCATAACTTTTTACATTTCAAGCTGACTTGTGGTTATTTGAGATTCTGGTGAATGCTAAGTTTAAAACAATGTTGTTAATTGAAAAGCTTGCTTTAATTGGATGTTGTCAGGATTCTGTATTCCAAGCGAAGAACATTTCATACACTAATTGAAGCAACATGAGTAGCCTCTGTTTTGGATAAAATGAAAGGTTTGAACTCTTAACCTAATTGCATTAGTTTCTATGGTATTGTAGGTATAAAATGGTGCATTACCCTGCAAAGAAATATCCCTTTGTAATTGCTGATATAAATCCATATTGTATTCGTTGTTTTGCTTGCTGTGTTTATAGGGTCACAAGCGCCTTGTGCTGGAGGGTATCACAGAGTTCTTCATAGACCAAGATAACCAACAGAGGGGGCGCGGCGCCGCAGAGAGGTTAGTGCTACTTGAAGTGGTTCAAGGGGGGTAATGATTCATTTAAAATATAAATCATTACATTCAATAAAATCTAATGTAAAACATCAAATCCGTATCAACATATCAATTGGATGAGTTAAAAAAGAATTAAAAATATCTGTGTGTATTATTGTAGTATTCAGCTCTGTACGTACGTACGTCCATCCCGCTTCTTGTTAGCGCGATATCTAATGAACCGCTCTACCTAGAATCTTCAAACTTGGTACCAGTCTTCATCTGGGGAATACGCAGACCTGAAAAGTTTTCGGTGACCTTGACCTCATTTTCAAGGTCACAGCGAGAGTTTGACCAGTTTTGAAAATGTTGTTAGCGCCATATCTAATGAACCGCTCAACCTAGAATCTTCAAACTTGGTACCAGTCTTCATCTCGGGAATACGCAGACCTGAAAAGTTTTCGGTGAATTTGACTTCATTTTCAAGGTCACAGCGAGAGTTTGACCAGTTTTGAAAATGTTGTTAGCGCCATATCTAATGAACCGCTCAACCTAGAATCTTCAAACTTGGTACCAGTCTTCATCTCGGGAATACGCAGACCTGAAAAGTTTTCGGTGAATTTGACTTCATTTTCAAGGTCACGGCGAGACTTTGACCAGTTTTGAAAATGTTGTTAGCGCGATATCTAATGAACCGCTCAACCTAGAATCTTCAAACTTGTTACCAGTCTTCATCTGGGGAATACGCAGAACTGAAAAGTTTTCGGTGACCTTGACCTCATTTTCAACGTCATGGCGAGACTTTGACCAGTTTTGAAAATGTTGTTAGCGCCATATCTCATGAACCGCTCAACCTTGAGTCTTCAAACTTGGTACCAGTTTTCATCTGGATAATACGCAAACACCAATTGATTTGGGTGACCATGATGTCATTTTGACAATTTTTTAAAATGTTGTTGGCGTGATATCTTGTGAACCATTGTATTAAGTATCTTCAAATTGGTACCAATCATTTGGAGAATATGCATGCACCAATCTGTACTAATCTTTATTTCGGAATATGCAAACGCCAATCAATTTGGGTGACCTTTCATGTCAAAGATGCTGAAAACCAATGACATTCTCATAAGAATAATAACAATTGAATGAAATATTCTTGATTGCGGCGGGGGACATGGTCACGTTTGTGACAATTACTTGTTTCTTTTAAAGCCACAATGCCTTTATCTTGGGTGGGTCTCACATCATAGGTAAATAAATGAGACAAGATAATTTGGCTGTTCTAGCATTTGATTAAAACTCAACATTTTTATTGTCAAATATAGTGTAAAGAATAGTCATGATTTACGTTCTGTTCACAATGTTTTGCTATAGTAAATAATAAATATTGATAATTATATATCCTTCTTAATTCTTCTTCTGAATTCTGAACTTCTTAGAAGCTACAACTTGAGAAAAAAATAATTATCCTAAATGTACTGAAATTAGCATATTTAAACATGAAATGTTTCAATAAATCAAATGACCAAAATTGTCCATGTCCCCAGTGAGGATCTGATGTGTGATTTTACGGGCGTTGAAACACTTCGCCACACGGAGGGTACAATCATCCTCCATATTGTCTTCGCTGTCAAACAGGATCAAGAACTTGGGCGAGAATTTGTCAAGTATCTCAAGGTTTGTGAACAAAACCATTCTGGTAAAATATACATTTTGACCTTCATTCTATTAAGCACATAATCATGAATAGTGATATGAAATGTCAAATAAATGTTATTTGTTGATTTACCTCAAATTTTATACAAATTTCTTCAACTTCAGTTTTTAAATTATTGAGTATTACCACAAATTTTTCATCTAGCTCCTAAAAGGTTTATATCAAATCATAATACTTTTATCAAAATATCAATCTATATCTCTCTCCTATTTTATCTTCCAGTCCAGTCAGCTGTCATGTCCGACAAGAGTTCTTGCCCCTTTCAACCTTGCCCTTGCTCTATCTATCGGCAGAATACATAGGTTTGAAGACCAGGTGAGATGTCGTAATAGCTGTACTCAGATGAATTTTACTGTTACTATCAAAAATACCCTTTATGTATTGATGGAATATCCACACAACTTCATAAGACTTCTGATGAGACAACTTGTGATGCCTTAGCAAGACTTTTCACACTGAAGCGCTGACAGTGATTTATGGCTTCATCTTTCATTGTTTTTGTTTCCTGACTGAGTTTGCTCTTCTTTATCAAGTTTTCAAATTTTGTTCAACAAAGATGTTACCAAAGTCATATATTTTAACTGGGTTGTGTTATACTCATCTGCTAATAATAAATATATAAAGAGGAATGTCTACTTGAATTTCATTTCCACAACAATACGCCAATAGGTCTGTCCCTTTAATTGTAGTTCTTTTGTGGGTGTAAAGTGAGGTAACAAGCATTCCAACTTGGCTTATCCCTTTAGTTTCTGGGTTCAAATCCTCAATCAGTCAAGTGTAGAACAGTTCCTGGGTTCAAATCCTGTTCATCTCATTTTCAAATAATAAATTTGCAAAACATATTAAACCACAGAGAAAAGTTATAAATATGAATTCCATAAAATAACTTTTTTTACAGATATTTGATTTCCTGAAGGCAACAATACTGCGCTGTTTTAAAGACTCTGAGCGTCAACAACAGTCGTACCTTATACGGGAAATCTCAACCGAGAAGTTAGAAATAGATAGTCTGGTTCTTGAAACTGTCAATAACAGGTGGGTGCGCTGATAACAAACTTGAAACATTTGTTCCCTCTATCATAGAAATGAGACAGGTGTTTCTTTTTTTTCGTTTTTTACTTATATTGTATATATGACATACTTTTCATAGACTGCTCACTTACTGCTAAATAAAACCATTGATCTCATATTTTCCTCTATTCAGCGTATACGGATGGGACCATGTCATTCAAAGTCTGGTTCAGCTTGGCTTTACATTAATGGACAGTTTTGGTCCGAAGGCGGTGTTTGGGCGTATCGAGACTGTGTCAGTCACTCAACCAGACACCCCCTCTAGTCGCAGCTGTAAGCTTGGAGCAAGGATTCTTATCAACACTTTCAAGGTTGGTAAATCTGGTTTACTATGGGGGGTCACCATTGATCAAAGCTTATAATTGAAATATAAATGGACTATTGTGACCCACTATTGTGATTACTAATGCATTAGGTTTTGATACAAACAGAATTGTATTTCAGCTATGATTCAAAGGTTAATGAGTACCATCTGATTAACACATTTTACACCTCCACAAATAGCGGACTCTTTGAACCAATTTATCATTGTGAATACTTTAAAAAATGAAATGAATTTAATCAACTTGCTTGAAACACAAATTAAGTCAAGTCACTGAGATATATTTTTGTATGCTTTTCATAGTTTACCTTACTAATAATGCATCAATTGTGTCTTCATGTTCCCTATCAATATTGCAAAGCTGACCCATACTCTCTGCATCTTTCACTAGATGCATTGATACACCCCTATTAAACCTGCATCTTGTGTATTCCATGTAGTTGTATAAGAGTCATTCTCAAAAGTTTGTGAAATTCCTGTCCGCCACTTTCTACCGTCTTTATTTAATAAATAACATTTAAATTTGATAAGATTTCACTTTCAGATTGAAGCTTATATATTTGATACACAAAAGAACACTTTCAAATATAAATTAATGCTCAATCTATTTTTTTATTTGATTTTTACAAAATCAGAAGACGTAATTTCCCATGTCCCAGCAAAGGAATTTAGACCTACAAGAGTCTGTCATTTGGTGAATGAGTTTGGGATGTACCTTTTTCCACTGGTTGTTGATAGAAACATCTATTATGATATTCCCTACATTAATCAAACCTTATATAGAGTAAATTTTCATATTAATTTTCACTTTTTATGTCTGTCACAGAAAATTATGTCTTTCCTGTAACAGTACCATATTATCATGAAATAATTGATGATCCCTTGACTTCTGGAAAATATATTTCTTGTCATGCTCAATGTTAGTTTCTGATTGACAAAGCAAACACTTTAATCTGGGCTTCAGACAATATACTTTTTATAAAAAGTTCAGATTTTAGAGAGTAGAAATTGCCGATGTCTTTACTGTAACACATATTTCAAAACTGCTGTTATGTTTGTGTAACTTATCACCAGTTCATTAAATCTGGGTTGTCGAAAGCAACACAAGCCTTAAGTCTGGCTCGCTAGAGGGATCAGTCATTATCTTTAATTGTAGTGTCAAAGAGATATTGTCTTTAATGTAACAGTCTATCCTGTAACAAAAGTATGTTACAGGAAAGATAACAATGTTACAGTAAAGACATTTCATCACTATTTGTTTTATTTAATGAATAAAAGAACTTAACATTTATTTTTTCATCACATATTTCAAAAACATTAAGTATTAGTTTAATGTTCATTATTTCATATTGTAAGATAGAAGGCATATATTTACACAACATGGACTTATCAGAACTTGTTATTGCAAAGACTTGACTCCGTTACAGTAAAGAATGTTTGCATGATTACTGGTGTCAAAATACAAAGAGGAGAAATCTTGAAGTTAATAAACTGATAATTAATAGTAGAAATACCCCAAAAAGATAAGGAGCATAATTATTTATTATTTGTCAGTGTCTAAGGGTCATAAATAATAATTGATTTTAGTTACTGCAAAGACTTTATTGTTACGGTAAAGACTTAACATTATTTCTGCATATATTGTAAATACTGAGAGTTGCAATTTACCATATTTACCATCAAACAAGATACAAACTGATTACAAACTGTTTTCTGAATTGGTTCTTCGATATATTATGGTAGTCTTACATGTCATTATCAATGCAGTCACTTTGAAAATGGATAAACTTAATTAATCATATCTTTCGTAACATTTGATGTCTTTCCTGTAACAATTATTGGCGACATAACTTTTTTTCAAAATCACACTCTATTGATAACTAAAGGATATCATGAGAAATTTGTGCAATAATCAAATGTTCTCAACTAATACAACTACACAATATTTTGAAATATCAGTACACTTCATAAATATTTTGTTTTTTTTGCCTTTCCAGTCACATAAAGTGTCTTTCACATAACATGAATGTCTTTCCTGTAACTCCATTAATTCTTTTAAATAGGCCCTAATTAATAATGATAACATGTTGACAATATCCTGAAATAGAATTTAACTAAGTAGATGTCCAATTCAGTTGAAATAATTTTCTTTAAATCATTTATTTTGACATTTATAGGTTTTGAAAGTGTAAACTGGTCCTCTGTTTACATATGAACACAGTTGTTCCCTTAATCTAAACCTTAAAGTAGTTTAATGTTAAGTTTTATTATTTGCAAGTGGTGTAAAAGAATAAAATAAATTGACCTAAATAGAAAAATTTAAGATATAACATTAATTTCAGATTTCTTGGTCAAAACAGTATTGTTACAGGAAAGATACTCATGATCACATACACTAATTAATTAATCAGCAACAGACTTACTGAACATCATTAAGCATTAATTTTGTATTTTTCACATGTCTTTGATATACACTTACCCATTTGCGAAAATTAATTACCAAAATGTTTCATAATTTTTTTTTAAATTTTGTGTCCAGAATTGCACCTTTTTTTGAGAATGACTCATAAATCTTGATTCTTATTGAAAACTGGATGATAAGGAGAGGAAATCTTTGTAAACACATTTAAAGCAGGTGAAAGGTAAGATTTCATTGATGAACTTTTTTATCAAAACTGATAAGGAAATTTTTTTTAGGCACATGAGATGGTGAGAGCAGAAATCTTGGACCAGATCTTTAACAGAGTGATCACCAAGGCAACTTCTCCCGTATCACACTATCTAGGTAATGTTATCTACTTTATTACCTGTCAGTAAATCTTTTCAAACCTGATGTTCATCATACATACTTAAAATCTCTGTTTCTTTATTGCACAACATCTCACTGTCAGTTTATCTTTAAAGTTTATCATTCCTTAATTTTCCATTTCATCATTATGTGACTTGATTCTAGAATGATATTCAAGCAGTAACTTGCTTAGTTTATCTATCTAAAAGTGTTAAACCAAAAGGGTACCAGGTTGTTAACTGGTTTACCCCTATATTAGTAGAAACTTATTGGACGTTTACTCTTGATTATAAAAATGATACAGCTCCACAAAAGTGAGGTTTAAAACAAATTCACAAATCATTATATCCGAAAATTGAACCTAGAAATGTTGTTAGTTCATTATTATTAGACATTACATGATAAAAAATTATGAAGATCATATTAATAATGAATCAGTAAGAATCGCTTGCAAATTAAAACATTTGAAAAAGTCATATGTAAGATAAAAAGTTGATAAATTCTATGACCCACTTGCTCATGTAATACTTGTAATCTGTATTCACTACATCTCCCTCCTACCAACAGAGCTGCTGGCGGATACAGTCAAGTCGGCGCCGGCCATTCTCCTGGAGTCAGTTCCCAAGGTGCGGGAGGCTTTCGATTATCTCTCCTTCCTCCCGCCGATGTCGGCCGAGGGTTTGATGAAGTCGATTCAACCCCTCCTCAAACTCTCCCTCTCCCTCAAAGACTCCCTCATACTGGTTCTCAGGAAGGCCATGTTCTCAAAGTGAGTCAGTGTTTTCCAAAAAAATATTTTGACACAAAAATAGGTTGTAGAATGGCAGAAGTATATATTGATAACAAGTGTTTGATTTGTTTTCTCGTGAGGCCTCTGGTCTTCAGCTTGTCACTTCTTCAGGTAATCACCAGGTTCATACGAGTCATTGAAACATTGAAAAGTCATAGAAATTTTACAAATATGAATCACTGCCATTTATGAAGTCGTGGAAACATCATTGATTTTTAATTTTGTTTGATATATCAATTCATTTACCTACATTTTTCTTTTATGGTCAGTATTTTTTCATGGTTTCATGGCATTCAAATTCATGTTGACGTACTCAAACATTGTATGGTTTGTCACAGAAAACTCTTTCAGTTGAAAAATCATGAAAACTCATGAAATTAACGTCACTCTCAAGTGTGTGACCGCTGTGATAGGTTGAAGATCAGTTGATAGAGTGTCACCCCATCTACAAGGATGAATGGGTTTGAATGCAAGCAATGTCATACCAAATATGTAAAAAGATGAAAGATGTTGCTTCCGTGTTTGACACACGGTAATATAAGGATAGAACTTCAACTGAATTGGTGTTGCACTGTGGCTGCCGGTTATAAATGAGGACAATAAAGATTTATTAAATATGAAAATGAAAACATCATTTATTCATCTGAAGAATGGACAAGCAGTAGCCAAAACAAATATGAAAAAGAAATACCAGACCAACCTCTAAATGCTCTTGATACATTTCAAGAAATTCAGTCCCCAGAATTTTGGGAAAAAAAGTATCCTGTAAGATTACCTTTGGGATTGTCTTATTAATAATGCATTATATCCACATAGATTTGCACATCAAAGACACCATTACTGTTGACTTTATTTTCTAAAGTGCCGAAATGTTTATTATCATTTAGACCTACTGAAAGCAACATATATTCAGTAAGTATTGGCCCACAATGAATTCATTACATCGACTCTTGTTCCTCAGACAGCCAGACTCACGTAAGATCGGTGTGATGGGGTTCCTGTTGATTCTGAAGCACTTCAAGGTTCTTGGCGGAATCATCTCCAGTCAGTCCAGCCAGTCATTCTCTCTCAGTCAGGTACTCAAACATTGTCTCTTAGGCCAAACTTATTTTCTGTGTGTTTCTCACCTTAGCAGACCCTGATTTACCCTCCCGACATGAAATATGAAAAGGATTTTTATTTGTCATTTGTCCAGTGTCATATGTTAAGTACCGGGTATGTTAAATGACAAATCTCTTACAATCTCTATTTATCTCAACCAGGAATTCCCTTTTCTCATTTGGCTTTTCACTTTTCACAACTGGTAGCCCAGCGGATAAGTGAAATAATTGTGCACATCGTGATGCAAGCATGAAATTTGGCATGATTGTAGTTTATACCTGTCTTATAACATACAGATCGAGAGGCCTCGCAAATTTTTCATATTTTTCATTTTTTGGGTAAAAAGGTGAAAAAAGGTGATTTTTTCACTTATTTTCCACTTAAAATTTTTTCTGAACCCTTAAATACTTTTTTATCATAAATTACATTGTTGGAAATTCAAAGCTGATCATTTTTCATTATATGCATGTATTTCTATCTTTAACGGTTAGGTCTACAGAAGTCATAACACTAAAACTAGGACTGTCGCAACAGTATTTAGGTCTTCAAGACTCTGCTTGAACTACAAACCAAGGGTTTGTCATCAATTTCCATCCAGTCGTTTTGAAACTAGTAGATAATAAAAGAATATCCACATTATATTTGAATTTAATGCGTTTCATAGAGTTTAATATGCAAACCAGGGCTGTTAAATGCATGTTTTGGGTCAATCCGTGATGAGATGCCAACAACTAAATAGCGCTAATTGGATCTGGCAAGGACATTTAACTTTGAGGCTTGGGCAACCTTTCGAAAGGCATCATTAAGTTGCTAAGAATTAAAGTTTGTTTAACATGTTAATGAAAATTAATGTTTTGAAAATAAAGCAGCAGATATGTCATGGTGGCTACGCTCCTTACTGATCAACAACAATATATTGAGAATGTTGAAGAAAATGTATGTATAAGCTTTTTATGTAATATAGGTTTGAAGTTTTTATAACTTCTAAATTATGTTCATATCATATGAAACTTAATTGGATATTTTTGGAGGATAACATTTACACTAATGAAGTTGTACTTATGCTGGAGGTCACATAAATGTATACATATTACAGTTGCTTATTTAGTTCAGGAGTTAAATTATGAAAGAACAGAGCCATTTGTCCTGTAGCATAGTTCATGAAATCAATTTGATAGACATAACCTATGCAATCTCTTATGGTGTGAACAGTTAACAAGTATACAACTATTTAATATTATAATGTTAGAGCTTTTTACTCTTGAGAAATAATAATGACGAAAAAATAATTTTAACTTCTAGCCTTCATGTGCCCTATAAGGGGACCCAAAGTAACCAAATCTACACTCATAATCTGCCTTAGCTACGCAATCTTTAAGCAAGCCTTCCATGGTAGTTGTGTTTGGTACGTTGAGAGAAAAATGGTCAAATAAGCAACTTATCACCCGTTATTTAAGAAATAATATTTTTGAAAGATGACAGATTTCTTATACTTTTAAAATTTGGAGGTATTCTTGGGCATAAGTTTCTGGATGTTTTTATTTTTTTTATTACAAAGTTTTTTAGGGCATGGTCTCTGTGTTCCTTATCAGGAGTCATGCCATGATAATTGCCAAAATTTATTGTTCTTGAAAAGGTAATTTTCAATGCCTTTTATATTCATAAAGTGCTAGACCGTTTGGTACCTTAAAATTATCTTCTCTTATCTGCTCGTAAATGAACAATTATATCATATTTTAGCGTATTGAAAGGCATTGTCTGTCTGGCACTAGCAAACTCAAATTCTCAGATATTTTTTATCATAGGCTAGGATTTGAATTCTTATCATCTTACTCCTACACCCGAGTGTACAATTAAAACGGGTAATCCATCTAAACACTACAATAGAATATTTGAGGTTCTTGATAATATCTGTCTGGTTTGTCTGCATTCAAATTTCGTGTCTGTGGCACCAACTAGTCCTTCAATCAGCTTGTTTAATATCTGCCTTAACTAAGTACACCTGCCAGAGATCATTGACAAACAGAGGGTAAAGTAAATAAAGGGTTCAACTCATGAAGATTTAGATAGACATACAGATGACTTGAGTATCACTTCAACATCACAATTACATGTACAATATACATGATCAAATAAAATCATTATCAGCCAATATGAACAGATATTTGAAAGCAGATATTAATGTATAAGTAAAATTGAATCACAAAATTCAACTCATGGCAATAACTTCCTAAAAACCCTATTTGGAAGGTTGGTAGTTCACCACATCATATTGAGTATTCTTCTCAAAAATGAATTCAACTGCCCTGGTTTGTTTTTTCAAACTTAAAAAATAATGATATGCTTGTTTTAAATAGATGCCTCTCGGAGAGTTGCCCAAGCCTCAAAGTTAAACGTCCGTGCCAGATCCAATTAGCGCTATTTAGTTGTTGGCATCTAACCAGGGATTAACCCAAAACATAAATTTAACAGCCCTGGTTTGCATAGTAAACTCTATGAAACGCATTAAATTCAAATATAATGTGGATATTTTTTTATTATCTACTAGTTTCAAAAAGACTGGATGGAAATTGATGACAAACCCTTGGTTTGTAGTTCAAGCAGAGTCTTGAAGACCTAAATACTGTTGCAGCAGTCCTAGTTTTAGTGTTATGACTTCTGTAGACCTAACCGTTAAAGATAGAAATACATGCATATAATGAAAAATGATCAGCTTTGAATTTCCAACAATATAATTTATGATAAGAAAGTATTTAAGTGTTCAGGAATTTTTTAAGAGGAAAATAAGTGAAAAAATCAAATTTTTTCACTTTTTTACCCAAAAAATGAAAAATATTAAAAATTTGCGAGGCCTCTCGATCTGTATGTTATAAGAGAGGTATAAACTACATTCAAGCCAAATTTCATGCTTGCATCACGATGTGCATAATTCAGCTAAAAAATTGCACTTATCCGCTGGGCTATGGGGAGTTGCAAATATAACACTGTTGTAACCATTATGTCATAGGAAAATTTAGTTGCAAGCCTCTTTGGTGAGAGCATGGTACTGGAAACATTACTTTTATTCTGTTTCTCTGTCAACAGTATAAAACTCAACTTATTCCTACAAAGATAATCAAATCATCTTTTAAATATATTCTATTTGATGATGTTAAGTAAAATAGCAAGTCATCATTTTGCTTTAGACATTGCACTATTTATACAGCAGGTACTAAGCATGTGTTTGAATTATTTTTTTGTTAAAGTTAATGTTCCTATGATTCAACCATTTCTTGAAATAATGCATTAATATCACACATTAATTGATCTTTATCTAATATTTTGAGCTACCAAAAGTGAGAAATAGTTCAACCATAAACCTTTTTTGAAAATCTTTTGAAAATCTTAGAGTCGTATTGATAGAGAAATTACAATATCATGCTTGCCATAATGTAGCCTCTGCTAAATCGTATGCAGTTGCTAATCTTAAAATTTTGAAAAGAGGGTGGGGATTTGCAACTGGTAAAATGTTTTAGCCAGATTACTTTTCACTCAACATATTTTGATTAGCATAAAATAGTAGTTACAAATTCATTCTTCTGACAGATCCAGGTGGATGTGCACAAACCGTACAACGCGGCGAGTAACGAGGCCTTGTGTCTGGAGATCCTGGGCAACTTGAGAAGGTGTTGTACTCAACAGGCTGATGTTCGTCTACAGTTGTACGAGGTCAGTGCAATCTCTGTCTGTCTGTACGTCTGTTTAATTCCTCCTTTATTAGATTTTTTGGGAAAATAGTTTTTGATTATATTTGTCTGTATATCTGTCCACAAAGTGTTAATCTTGCAAAATTTTATCATCAGCCTTTGATGCGTAAGATGCATGATGACATTTTCAGAAACCATTTACTTCTTATACCATTGAACAAAAAGTGAAATTTGAAAAAGTGAATTTTCGATTTGAACCTTGCAAATATTTTCATAACAAAGCTTATATATAAAGGGACAAAAGAATTTAACCAACCTACATGGTCAATGTTTTTGTTTCTTTAAAAATTATTGTCCTGGTTTTTTTTAAATGATTTTTTTATGCTCTTATCCATTATATCTCTTCAGGGTTTGTATGATGTGTTGTGTCGGAATTCCAAGCTACAGGCCCCAGTCCTGGATATGATGCTCAGTCAAGTAAGCCCCAAACATGGATTAATATTAAGAAAACATAATCCCAAAGTATTTTGAAGAATGATGATGATCAGAAAAATGAGTGAAGCTTGATTTAAAATATTTAGTTTCAAGGATGTTAATCATTTACAAATAGCAATCTTGCATCATTTCCCCAATTTTGTCTATGTTTGCTCTAATCTAACCTGATGCAGCTGGGTAGTCCAATGAGAAAGCTTATGAAAATATCACCTTTTTAACACAATTCACAAATTTGTCGTTTAAAAGCAAGGTTTAAAGTCTGTGATAGAGACAAGTGAGATCTATACCCTGCAGCAAGGTGTATGCCAGATTGGGGAAGTTTGAGGTTACATGAAATATTCTCCCCCAGGTGCGGCGCTACTACGAGAGTGACAAGGACATGATGCCTCCCCTCAAGCTGGGTGCATGTGTACTGGCACAGGGGGACTCTGTCTACCTTGCAGAACCACTGGTAAACTGTTCAATATTTAACAATCTACTTTATCTTATTGTGGCATGGATCTCAATGGTACTAATTAGGTATTTTCACATTATTGCTTGATGACTGTAGATGCAGAAACAAAGTTAACATTATCATTTAGATCAATCTAGAAAATATTGTTACCATTTTTACAAAAGAAATAGCAGATCAATCACATAGTTGTTTTTTTAAAAATTGGATGGCTGTGATCAGAAATAATGAATGGTGCCCCTAGCTTACCAGAAGATTCTGCCTGGGGCCTTTTGATTGGGTAACTGAGCTTACATCAGAACATGGGACTAGTTGAGCTGTAGTCAGACCATGTGTAGTGGGGGCTATAGACAACACTGTCTTCTTTATCTTAAAACAGGGGGCTTTGAATTTGTATATTCTGATTTACTGGGGACCAGTGATATATTCAATCTTGAAATGACTCTTTCGGGGGTTTGAATTTGTATATTCTGATTTACTGGGGACCAGTGAGATATTCAATCTTCAAATGACTCTTTCGGGGGGTTTGAATTTGTATATTCTGATTTACTGGGGACCAGTGATATATTCAATCTTGAAATGACTCTTTCGGGGGTTTGAATTTGTATATTCTGATTTACTGGGGACCAGTGAGATATTCAATCTTCAAATGACTCTTTCGGGGGGTTTGAATTTGTATATTCTGATTTACTGGGGACCAGTGAGATATCTAAGCTTCAAATGACTCTTTTGGGGGTTTGAATTTGTATATTGTGATTTACTGGGGAACAGTGAGAAATTCAATCTTCAAATGACTCTTTCGGGGGGTTTGAATTTGTATATTCTGATTTACTGGGGACCAGTGAGATATCTAAGCTTCAAATGACTCTTTTGGGGGTTTGAATTTGTATATTCTGATTTACTGGGGACCAGTGAGATATTCAATCTTCAAATGACTCTTTCGGGGGGTTTGAATTTGTATATTCTGATTTACTGGGGACCAGTGAGATATTCAATCTTCAAATGACTCTTTTGGGGGGTTTGAATTTGTATATTCTGATTTACTGGGGACCAGTGAGATATCTAAGCTTCAAATGACCCTTTCGGGGGTTTGAATTTGTATATTCTGATTTACTGGCAACCAGTGAAATATTCAATCTTCAAATGACTCTTGTTCACTGCAGGGGCACCTGTTGAGCAGCATCCAGCAGTGTGTGGTGAAGACGAAGCAGCTCCGAGCCCAGACCTCGGACAATATGGATGATGATGAAGATGATGAGTGTACGGCGGCCCTGTCAGACCTGGAGGATCTTCTGGAGAGTCTCACAGACAGAATGATCAACTCAGAGATGGAAGACTTCGAACTTGTAAGTTGGGTGTTAGTTTAATGAATAAATATTTGCAACACAGCACAGATGTCTGTGCTTCCCGTATTTCCTTCTTCCTTTCCCTCCATTAAGAAGAAGGTATTCTAAGTTGGAGAACTTGTGCCTCATCCTGTTCTTCATGAATGAAATATGTTTAAATCAAATACCCCGAAAAAACGTCGGAATGAAAGTTGAGGTTGATGGTTTGAATTATATTCTCTCCCACACAGGATAAAGCGGCTGACTTCTCACTAGGTTCCAGTGTCGGAGTGAAGAATAACATCTTCGCAATCCTTGTCATGGGAGTCTACGAGGTCCTGATGGAATACGCCTTCACCACAGGACAGCTGCAGGCAGACAGCTGTGAGCGGGTCGTTAAGCTGTACAGCTGCTACCAGAAGCTGAGTGACGTTCTACGTGAGAAAACAGCTGCAGCTGCTGGGAAGAAGGGCAAAGCTGCAGGCGGGAAAACTCCTCATAGTCTCTTCTCTCTTGGCTTTGTTGTCAGGATTCTTGAGGCGTTGCTCAGGTAGAATTTTGTTTCTTGGTTTTGATTAATACAGTGTTGTCTTAACCAAATATCATGATTTTATTCATCAACATCGAGTAAGATACAATATATATTTACTTTTATTACTGAATAATCATGTCTACTTCCAAAGGTATGGGGACATACTGTTCCTTAAACATTGGCATTGATGTTACAACCTTTCAACTATAACATAATAGATTATTAAGGATTCAGCCATAAGGCTGAATCCTTATTGTTATTGGCGTGTTTATTATTATTCTTCTCACAAAGTTTGGACTAAGATACAGCCAAAACTACTGAAGCAAATACTACCAAACTTTACAATCTGATAGCCCTTACCCTGGAATCGGGAGGCGAAGCTTTTAGGCAAAATCGACCCGTACGTTAAAGGTCCAGTTCGATTCCAAATCGAAAATTTAACATTGATTTTTTTTTTCAAAATGCACTTAGAGACCTGAAACTTTTTTTAAAAGATGCGCAATAAAAAATAATTCAAAAAAGTATATCATGACAAATTCGTTGGTCACATGATTTGACCCCCATCTTGCTTTTAGTGCATTTTCGACCATTTCCGACCCTACCGACCTTTGAAACTCTTCTTCTCTGAAGATACTTGCACTAGAGAGCTGAAATTCATACTCAATATAGCTGAAGCATTGTAGTTCCGTTTTTCTTCAAGAAAAAGTCCTATCATTAATACTTTTCTTGCTGTGATCTTTCAAAGTTTGCAATTTTGAAAAAAATTACAACTTCAAGAGCAGATAACTCAAAAACCTGACCGCCGAATTTGTTTATTTTTGCATTAGAGTTAGACAAGACCAAGGTCTATAAGATGAAAAAATAAAATTGCTCGCGAACAGTCATTTCCGGCCGCCATGAAGCCTTTTCCAAACATGGGGTCAGCTCCGTCAGAAAAACTATAAATGATCCTTTCTAATGCTGCTGTACCTTATCCTGTAATGATATTTTCATGAAACTTTCAGGAATGATAGATTACATTATCATCTGTGCAACCATTATGTAAGATTTGCGGCTGAATCCTGTTGTCGTCTATATTTTTTTTTATACTCACTAACAAAACTTTCTATCCAATATCTATGTATATATTTTCGAAAAATTGAAAATAATGATTTGAAAGCTCATTCGTTTAATAAATTTCTTATTTCCTTTACTAAAGAGACTAAAGAACTGATCGATTTATCATATCAAGGGATTATCTTTCAAATCATTTGCTAGAGGGCATAAAGATGATATTCATATTCCAGTGACACGAGGGAATCCAACCAGGACGGTTTAACCATTCTCAGAGAACGGCCCGAGTTTCTGCAGTATATCACCTCAGTGGCACTACAGAAGTTACAGCAGCTCGCAGACAAGGGGACGTGTGACGGTGCGGCGGGTGTCGGGAGAGACAAGATTCTAGCTTACTGCTATACTCTTGCTAGGTAATATAAATCAGTTATCAGATCTTTGAGAGCCTGTATAATTTCAGATGTTTCTACGACACATGTTTTTCATAATGGAATAGGGCAGAGGGACTTCATTGGAAAATCTTTATAATTCATCTCTTATAAGAAACTATTGATGACCATACTAATTTTATCTTCAAAATATATTTTTCAGACTGTTTATGAGGTACTATATGAACGGGTCCTCTATTTCAGACTGTTCATGACGTACTACACAGAGAACCAGATCCTGACGGAGGAAGAGAAGAAGAGACGGAAGAAGAACGTGTGTCAGGGGAGTCTGGAGGGCCTCGTCAACATCCTCGCCTACATCAACAGTCTGGGGCTGCACCAGCTCACTCAGTGTCTTGCTAACATCGGTCAGTGTCATGTACAGTGTTTGTGATTGGTTGGTCAAAAGAGATGGGTATCAGTCAGCTCACTCAGTGTCTTGCTAACATCGGTCAGTGACTTATGTACAGTGTTTGTGATTGGTTGGTCAAACGAGATGGGTATCAGTCAGCTCACTCAGTGTCTCCCTAATATCGGTCAGTGTCTATTGTCTAATGTATGGGATGGGGCAGTGGGGATTGGTTGGTTAAGAGGTCAGTGTCTCGTTAAAATCGGTCAGTGTCTTATATACAAGAGGGGAGTTGTGATTGGTTGGTTAAGAGGTCTGTGGTTCTTATCCTGTCTGGGGCTGCACCAGCTCATACAGTGTCTCGCTAACATCGGTCAGTGTCTTATGTACAAGAGGGGAGTGGGGGTTGTGACTGGTTGGTTAAGAGGTCTGTGGTTCTTATCCCGTCTGGGGCTGCACCAGCTCATACAGTGTCTCGCTAACAATGGTCAGTGTATGTACAGGAGGGGAGTGTAGGTTAAGAGGTCTGGTTCAAATTCTTCAAGAGAACTGTAAAAGATTGCAAACAGTGTCTCTCGTACAAGTCGAGCGTGATGTTAGTTTGATTGACGCAGCTAATGAGACAGGAGTAAGTGTAAATAATTTCAGACGTTGTGCAGGTTTCATTTGATTGACACTCAAATGTACATGACGGCTGAATTCGTGAGCTATAAAAAGTGTTTAAAATATACGCTTGTTTGTGTCATAAAGGTGTTTCCTGATTTAGAGCAGGACATGGAAATGATTGTTGTACTCATAGAATGATATAATTTGCTATAAAATCTAAATAATTGTTTTTCCAAAAATGTAAATCAACCAAAGTTGAGACTGTCATCTTGAGGATCAGACTAGATAAGCGAGTCCTTTTAAGCAGATTTTGCTCTATCTACATCCTTGCTTAATTTCATGCTTGATTCATACAGATTTTTAAGTAAATTCGTAAGTCTTAAAGAAATTTTTTTGTCTCTTTCAGAAAAAGATTGTGAAGGTGAGGAAATCCGAGTAGCCAACAAACCTGAGAAGATTCACTCCCATGTGAAGAAAATACAGGTAAGCTCAGACAGTTATAATTATTTCTTTTCATGCTTTTATTGTATGTTTCTTATGTTTAACCACACAATTTCTGATGACTAACATCCTATTTTTTTGGTCATTTCCAAAATTACATTTTCACCTGCACAATTCCGTATTACATCAGATGATGGCTCGATTCAAGTGCTAAATATTGGATCCTGCATGCTAAAAATTTTCTCCGGTTGTTCTATCCAACCATAATATTTACTGTGGTGTATAGTCCCCATCCTGCCTGTCTGTTTGTCCGAACCATCTATCCTATATCAAATATGTTTTGGTGATTTTGATAATATATTATATATCCAATTCTCCCCATTACAGAGGCTGATGGCAAACATCCTGTCTGCGGAGGAGGACGTCCAGAGCTGGAAAGAGATGAACCTCCTACTGTCCGTCACAGCCCAGCTAAACAAGCACCTGCCGTCTGGTGGCGCCCTCTATGAGCAGGTGCACTCGTGGGTACACAAACTGTGCACTGACCAGACTATCGGTGGGTGTTTCAGTATTCAGGGCTCCTCTTGAAGCTATTAAAAGCATCATATTTAGGCATGTGTGGCATCATATCAAATATTTTCCCCAAGTTTTTGAAACATTAGTGATATTTACACATTTTATACATGGCACAAGATGTTTAGGGAGAGAACAAAAACTTTGACAAAATTTAATCCCCATGAGAATATGACCAAGGGTTAAATATAATTATACCCCCGCTACGACGTAGTCGGGGGTATATAGCGCTCCGCGTGTCCGTCCGTCCGTGCGTGCGTGCGTGCGTGCGTGCGTCCGTCCGTCCGAAATCATTTCCGGAGCATAACTGAGAATCTATACCACTTAGAAACTTCAAATTTGGTATGGAAGTAGCCTATATGGTGCTGTGGTGCCTTTTAGGGGTTTCAGCTCAATGGTCCAAATAATTTTTGAAATTTGGACCAAAAACGGTCCGATTTTTGGACTTTGTCTCGTTTCCGGAGCATAACTGAAAAACTATACCACTTAGAAACTTCAAATTTGGTATGGAAGTAGCCTATATGGTGCTGTGGTGCCTTTTAGGGGTTTCAGCTCAATGGTCCAAATAATTTTTGAAATTTTGATCAAAAACGGTCCGATTTTTGGACTTTGTCTTGTTTCCGGAGCATAACTGAAAAACTATACCACTTAGAAACTTCAAATTTGGTATGGAAGTAGCCTATATGGTGCTGTTGTGCCTTTTAGGGGTTTCAACTCAATGGTCCAAATAATTTTTGAAATTTTAACCAAAAACGGTCAAATTTTTTTACTATTTAAATACCAAATGACTTGCACACTTCAAATTTGGTATGGAAGTATACAGTCGAACCTCAGATACCCAGACTCTGTATATCCATAAATCTCACCTTACGGACAAAGATTTTTCAAACAATGTGTCTATATTTCTTAAGAAAAATGACCCAGGTAACGGGACGATTTGCTATCAGGACGATTTTCACCTGTAACCAAAACAAGGTTCGACTGTATAGTGCTGTTGTGCCCTTTAGGGGTAATTCCAGGGTTCCCAGAATTTTATTCAAAAACTACATAGCCGGGGATGTTTTGAAGTGAAATAGTTTTTAGGGTTGCAAGATCATTGTGTTCTAAGTCATAATCATAAATTTTCAAATTAATGTTACGTGAAGGCGGTCAAACTCAAGCGGGGGTATGTGAGCCGCGCTCACTTTTGCCTTGTTGGCTTGTGCATTTAGATTAGAAGTATACTGACTTGTCTGATGCAGTCAAGTGTCAATTGAGTGTGTCCATAGCTGTTTCTGATCATCTCAGGTTGAATTCAACATTTCTTTTGCAAAATGACATGGTCAGCCTTAAAAAACAATATTGTGGTCTTTCATGAACTAAGAAAAATCAAAATTGTAAGTTTGCAAACAGCAGGTTAAATGATGAACTATTGACAGGGATATATTGATTGATTTTTCTAGCAAATCCGAGTCTATGACTTACGTTGCTTTTCACTAGATGACGTGCCGACATGCCGACACCTGCTGAGCATGTTGCTGAGCCTGACCCAGCAGATGAGAACTCTCCCTCAGACCATCCGGGACCTCGCTCAGGACATCCACAGTCAGCTCGGGGACATCGACCAGGTGGGCGTCCTCTTTGTTCGTTCATTAACAGCATAAAGTATTTTGTAAATGTAGTAGATAATGTAACCAGTGATAGATTTGAATATTCTATGACCTCATGCTCACTTGTGAATTACATGAATTACAATAAACTTCTTTGTCTTGTCTTGTCTAGTCTGTGATTTTCGAGAATGACATGTACTTGTTTATCTAATGGGTTCCCAATGCCATGTTAATTTCATGACTTCAAATTCATATAAAAATTCCTTCTTGCAAACAAAAAATCATTCAAATAAGCCATGTCACCAATATCTTTAGAAAGTTAGGTGTAAACCAGCACAAATGAGTTTTAAAATTATTTAACCTTAGTTGCCTACAGTGTCAAATGTAATGCGATTTGACTTCCAGGAGGTAGAACTAGAAGACAAGACACACTTCGCGGTGGTGACACACCATACGGCACCCGCCGCACTGACGTTGATACTGTCTCAAACGGACCGAGAGCTGGAGGACATTGATTGGTGCATCACATGGGAGAAGGCTGACATACTCACACAGCAGAGGGTCTCTGATGGTGGGGCTTCTTTAATACGGTTCTATATGTTTGTGTATGAAGGGGTTTAGAATTACCTTTTTAAAGAGCCGCTGTATAACCTTTTTTTGATTTATTTTTCAAAAGATATTGGTCAAATAACTATATAACATAAATATTAGGCCAAAACAGCAACGATACACAGTTTCTCAATGAAGCTACAGCTAAGTAAACATTGCGTAACAAGGCGTCTGCTTGTCGCCGTCCAGCGACAAACCAAAACAAGGCTGAGAGGCCACGGGCAAGGGATACCGGAAGTGACGTGGCAGTAGGCGAAGCGTTCGTCTGCTTATATGGAAAATGATAGGCGAAATCCGCAGTTCTGCCTTTTCAAAGCGATTAACAGTATGCTATATCATTGTGTTGCTGTCAACTGTCCTAGAATATCTCCTGATGAAGTCTCCGTAGACAAATTCCCATCATATTGATGGTTTCACGCCAAATTGACCCGCTGTGTTAGGTCAAACAGAGCAATGTGACAATCTACATCGAACTCACGTGTTCCGATCACTACACCGATTTTCTGCTTCGAGCTCGCATTTTCACTGAATGAACAGTTTGGCATGCAGAGAAAAGGGAGATTAGTAAAATGTAAAACATAGCACAAAGTATTGGGCTGATTTATGGTAATAATCCGAATATACAATGCTCACATTTAGATTTGAACGTTGTGTAAAAAGGTTGAATAAACAATGACATTGGTCTGCAGGTGTTACTTACTTTCTTTAGATCAGATTCTCATTTATTACACAATTACTTTACTGTCTATCGTATTTCCTGTCTGTTTCCTAATTAGATGATATCAAATGATGACTATAGCAGGTAGGTTATATAATGCACAATCATCAACACCTGGCTATTTTATGACATCAGCTAATTAGGTAACATCAAATAGCAATTGTATTCCTTAACATCCCTTTTTTCTCCGATTGGTAAATTATAACCTATTAACCTGAAATTAGGAATACCGTTTTTGCTCTATCTGATAATTATTTTGGATAAGGTTCATTTAATAAATCTTCATTCTGTTTGGCCATGTATCGGGTATTGTTGTAGAAAATATCACCTCTATGTCCAAAAGTGAAAACATTAAGATTTTCAGTGAAATGCCCTATTAAAATAATGTTTTAAACAAGACATCAGTGATCATCCAATACATGTCTTTCATTGAGAATTGTAACTTGTCCATCACTAAATGAAATAACTAAGAAAAACGTATATATTTTTTTTATCCTGTTACAAAATGAAGTCAAAGGCAATTCTAAAAAAATGGTTTAAATGTAAAAATAAAATAGTATTGTATAATTACATCCTTTCTGCTGTGCTACTAAAGTAATATTCAATAACAACCACCAACTGAGCAAGAAGATAAAACAGTTCACACGGGAGCAATTGTTTACATATACATCCGGGTTCTCACGTGCAGTCTTATGACAACATTGCGCAAAGCGAGACCATCTAGGCCTACATGCTGTAGCATTATGCGCACAACTTCGTTTTTAATCAGGGTCTTACGATTACATCAATACAAATTGCCAGTTGAATAAATAAACTACCGATTTATTGAAGGTGTGAGATGTTGGGATGTTGTTTAGGGTGTTTAATCAACGGTTAAACATTGACCTGTACTGTTAGCTTGTGTTGTTTTACATAACGAGGGCACACAACGGGGTATCACATCGCCTACTAACACGTCACGAGGTAGTCACGCTTCAGTGCGTTTTATTCTGTTCGCCGGCC
Organism: Steromphala cineraria; assembly: GCA_916613615.1. Classification (NCBI taxonomy): domain Eukaryota; kingdom Metazoa; phylum Mollusca; class Gastropoda; order Trochida; family Trochidae; genus Steromphala; species Steromphala cineraria. The sequence goes on from OU744731.1 coordinate 23,682,508, forward strand.
TAATTAGGCAGTGTTATGTATACAGTCGTAATTAAGCCGTTTCTAGGTCGATTTCAGTAATTTAAAGTTTAGTCAATGTCAAATTGTAATCACTATTTCACGAATCCTGAAAGTTGCCATATAGCATTTCAGTCCATCTTTAAGATGGCAAACATTCTTATGAAATTAGGATAGAATGTTGAACTTTAATCATTGTTGCCCAAAAAAATGATGAAATGGGCTAGCAGTTATTCATTGAATCTGTATAGATTGATCAATAGGAAATATTCATTCTCTGTGATGTGACCCCATGAATGTTAATGAGACCTCTGTTATATTTGTTCAAGCAATTGTAGTCTTCATATAAAAGCTCAGTGGGTGGAGTAGCTTGTCACCCAGAAGTCCAGGGTTCTATTCCCAAAGTAAAACCAAAGACATTCAAAGATGAAAGTTGTTGTTTCTTTGCTTGACACTAAGCATCATTAGGACAGAACTACACTTTTACTGACGTCTGCTTCATTGTTGCCGCAGAGACCTTAGGCACTCATCTATATTTTTGATAAGTAACTGTACTGAGGACTATAGAGTATTATGTAGTGAAATGCCAATTCCAGACAACCAATCACAAGCCCTGACACAGCGAGAGAGCCACGAGAAGACCATGAGCCTCCGTCTGGGAATCCTGGTTACCGGCTTCCACGAACTGGTCCAGACCGCCGTCCCCTTCGGAGCTTGTGTGGAGGCCATCTTAAAAACACTGGCTCATCTCTACACAACATCCACCAACCTGGTCAAATATGTGAGTGCCATGCCATTTAGATAGTGAACAAATGTTACCAAGTTACCTTTGGGATCACACTATCACCAAAAGTACAAATTCTTTAACTTTTTGGGGTTGAGTCCCTTGAATAACTTAGTACCTAACTCAACTACCTTTACGAGCTATTATTAATTAACTATCAATGATATGGCACTTATACAATTTATACGGCCTTCACTATACGAATCCACAACTGGGCCAATACAGGAAAGCTGGGCCAATACGAGCAAAACAGGGCCAATACGAGCAGACTGGGCCAATACGACTCTGAGCATGCGCATACACACAAATGGCGAGAGTCCGAAGCTATCGCTTCAAAACTTTCAACATATATGACAGTTCATCAATCTCATTGATAATTTTGATTCCGGTAAAAATTAACTCTCTAATGTTGTGCAAGTAAATTACAAAGAAGTTAATTAATAAAAACGTCATTAATCAAGTTTTTCGTATTGGCCCAGTTACAGGTCCTCGGTCTTCTGTATTGGCCCTTGGCTTCGCCTCGGGCCAATACAGCAGACCTCGGACCTGTAACTGGACCAATACGGAAAAACTTGATTAATAACATTATATTACGGAGCCTGTCTTTGTCAGTGGTGAGATTCAAAGGTATGGAAATGCTGCATGGTTTCGATTATTCATTGTTTGAGAGTTATCAGTTATTAGGGAATTAGGTCATACATGAGAGTCATGCCACCAGTTCTGTTTGGCAAATTGACAGCAGTTTTTTTTATTGGGAGAGGAATGTTTCAATAAAAGAACACCCCTAATGGGTGAAATATTGCACATGCCCAATAAACAACTCACTCTCACAAACAAAACTATTTTGATAAATTGTTTAAACAGACAAAAACTTATTCTACCTTCTGTTTCAGTATCTATCTCTGTACACAAACAAAGCAGGACACCTTAACACAAGGTTTGAGAAACTCGTCAAGTTGATTGGGAAGGAGCTAACACAGAACGTCTACCCTTTCATTACTTATATACAGGTAAGACACTTTGAATGAAAATTAAGTGAAACACTTTATCATGCTTATGTAAAGCAATTTTGTTTTGGTCAAATATTGACATGGGATGTTTTATGATATTTTCAAAAATAGGCAACAAGGGAAGGGAGTTGATAGAGAAGTAGCAAGATCTCGTCTGCTCATAAGACCTTTAAGAGCTATATACCGGTCATCTTCCTACGCAGAGCCTAAAAGGCCGGTTTCCAAACTGTCAGTTTTATGCCTTGCTGCATAGCCTTGAGTTTTCTGTGCTTGCTCTCTAGTCTGTAGGGGCACTATAGCAGCACAGAAAAGTAGAGTCTCTGCAGCAAGGCATAAAATGACAGTTTGGAAACTGGCCTTTTAGGCTCTGCGTAGGAAGATGTATACCGGTAGGTTTAGACAGCATTTTAAAGAGTTGAAAGGAAATTTCTCAGAATGTGGTATCAAATAATGTTGGAGACAAAAAGAAAAAAGTGATTGGATTCATCAATAATATTAATGCAGCAATACAATTTACATTTAGTCACTACCTGAAGTTTATTCTATTCTTTTGAGCTGTTGCGTTGTATTCAGCTTTATTTCCCAAATTTCAAGCAATCATGTTATTTGTTTGTTTTATGTCGATGGTTTATATATGGTTCACTACAGACATGTGAGAACGAACATGCACAGCAGTCCGCAGACAAAGGAAAGAAGGACAAGAAGAAAGGGGCAGCAGGCAAGGGTGCTGGCAAGGTTGGTTATCTCCCTTACATACAGTCTAGGTTATACTAGATTAAACCACACAAGGGCGTTTCAAATTAAATGCTATCGGCACATTTTGATTGTTGTGGCAATTATAATGAGACATCATAATTATTATCATCAGCTAAAATATCATCCAATTCTATTTTTTTCATCTTTATAGTTAATATTAAATTAATGATTTACATTACTGTTTCTTAGCAAAATGTGAAGTACCACAAATGTCTGTGATGTCACAAATTGACTCTTGTTCTATAAATCTTTGAGGAAACAACCAAAATGTTTTGGTGCCAAGTGATCACGTGTTAAAACCAAAGCCTTCCATGGATATAATAATTCCTTTTGTTCTTGAGTTTAAAATGATGAAAAAATAAACCTTCATATTTCAGGCTCAAGCATTGAAAGCTTCTAAGACCCTGAAATCAGTTCCCAATCTCATTTTTGCTATTGAACAGTTTGAGAGGTTTCTCATCCAGCTCACTAAAAAATCCAAGGTGAGTTTAAAGGGCATCAGTGGAAAAGATTTCAATAAAATGGATATAAAAACAAGGATAGAACATTTTGGCTACAAGATGTTTTCTTTTAATAGTTGAAGACCCTTGAGTAAAGGATTACTTCATTTTTCTGTCCATACAAAATTGGCGTTGTTAGAAAAACCTTTAGACCTTTTATTCTCTGTTGCTGGTTAGAATTTGGAGGTGTTTTTCTTTAGCAAATGAGCAATTTTCAGCAATTTGAGTTTATCATATTGTGCACTGCTCATTTTTTGTATCAAATTTGTGATATCCTTTTGTGACTTTTGCCATTTTTAATTTATTATTATTGGTTGAAAATTGTAAAATAGATAATTTTTCATTAACATCCATCAAAGGTTAATTTGATTAGGTAAATCAGAAGATTATAATATATATCATCATGAGTTATGTAACAATTACTATATCTATGTAATTATTTTAACTTTGATAAAGTGCATTAAATCATTTTTCCTGAACATTAAAGGTGAACCTGATGGAATACATCAAGCTGGGCACATCACGAGATTTCCGTATCAACGCGGCCACTGTGCAGGCAGTGATGGAGAACGAGGAGTCGTCTGAAGAAGAGGAGATGGAGGAAGGGGAGGGGCCAGACGAGACTAGGCAGGGGGGACAACTCCAGCCAGAACAGGTGACCATGTTTGATAATCTTTGCATAGAGTTTGTTATCCCCAGCCATGAAGTTGAATGCAGATATAGGTTTGGGCTCCATCCGTCTGAGTTAAAAGGGACAAATTTTCTCAGAAACTATTTAAGATAGAACAACCAAATTTGCTGTATGTCTTTGGAATGTTAATGCCTTGATGGACTTTGAAAAACAGAAGTGTGAAATTATTTTTTAGGGAGTTATGGCCCTTGTTCGTTTATTTTTTACTCTTAGGAAATGTTGGGGGCTGTATAATGAAAACAAATTTGGCAGGAGATGTTGATGACTATGTCTTTTTGTTAGGATAGAAGATCAAGCTGGTTGAGTCGCGGATATAAATTGACTGTAAATATGATTGAATGCTTCATCAGAAGGAATGAAGCTCACTTGGTCAGCTTCAAATCAAGGTCAAGTGATACTAAGAGACCTTACAGGATGCTTGACACAGCGAAATATAACTGTTATACTTTGTAAAACTTGCACTGCACTGTGGACGCATACCGTATATTTCAATGTATAAGGCGAGTTTTTTATGCCAGAAATTAGGGGGTCAAAGAAGGGGGTCGCCCAATACACAAGGTCAAAAACTAGAGGCCAAGTGAGGGGTATCTGCCAACCCAACAAGTCAAGCGAGTCGATGTTTACACCGGATGTCCATTACACAATCATCGATGTCATCTCAAATTTAATCTTGTAAAATAAAATACCTTTGTCTTATTGTTATTTTTAAATGAAAATATAGAGAGAAATATGAATGAAAATTCAAAATAACTTATCAATCAATATTATCCATGTACCGGACCAAAGGAAATATTCCAACACGTGTTTGCTTGCCGATAACATGTTATGTTAGTGTCGGTGTCATACGAGATAGAACCTCGTGATGAAATAACTTGACATAATTGAAGATAAAAATAAATTTATAATGATTAATTGATTAATTAACATTGTTTTGATGACTGATATTGTGACTTTATTTTCCTCTATGGATATATTTAACAAAACTTATGCTGCCCAAATTATTTTATCAATTATGAAGGCGATGTATAACTCAGTTTTAACTAGGCAGCAATTATTCTTTACACCGGTTAGGCCTTTTCAATATGCAATTTGTGTTAGATTTTCTGATTGGTGCACTATTACAACTTCCTTTCTTTTAACCAATGAAAAGGCTTGAAACAAATATAGCATTACCAGTACGTTGACTGAACGTTTGTTTAGATTTCTGAATGAGAATGATGAAAACGAAACATGACACAGTAATGGGAGTTTGTTGAATTGTAGCCTTGCTTGTTATCAGAAGCAAATGATAAATCATTGAATAAAATAACAAACACCGTAAGTAATTTATTTATTTTTTAATTACACAGGACATTTCACTTAAAAATTACCGACCTAAATTTACCCTTACGCAATCTTGTCAACAAGTTATCTGTCATGTTGACTGTTTCAGCGACCTGCTAGAAAGGGGGTCGCCCTATGTACGAGGTTGCCGTATACGGTAAACCTAACATCACTAAATAAATTTGGATGTACAGTGTTGTTCATTGGTGATCAGACAAGGGGGTCATTTTGGCCAATTCTGAGAATTATGGGACACTTTACAATGGCAGAAGTATCCTACTTCTCAAAATTTTAAGGGACACCAATCCAAAAAGGTGGGCAACTTTCCCAAGGACCCCCTCTAAGAACAACACTGATGTACATTGTATCAAGATTAAGAATGAGTTTAAGAAAAATAATGAGTTATACATCTTTTAATTATTTCCAAAGGATGTTTCCAAATTTTGATTTCTGTAAAAAATGCCTCTACAATTGAGGACAGGTAGTGAAAGAGAACTTGAAACACACAGCAGATATATAGAGAATATTAAACGATGTCCCGTTTCATAACATATTTATGAAACGAGTGAATGGGTTGGTATTTAACGAGCGAAAGTGAGTTAAATACCTATACCATTCACGAGTTTCATAAAAATGTTATGAAACGGGACCGAGTTAAGTATTTTATTTACTACTTGCTTAATAACATCGTAAAAATACAAAGAAAGTCGCCAACATGACTGTCGCGGCCGACCCGCTGACATTATGACGTCATACTTAACAATTGTGATGTCATCATTATGTCACGTCATTCGGTCTGCGCGCGATGTTATGACACATAGTGTAATAACATGGTTGATTTATTAAACAGCAATATCTTCAAAGGGAGAGTAATAAAACAAGATATAATCTGCGGCTTATGCATTTCTGGTGCTTCATAAGAGATTTCAAAAAGATAAATGGGCACAGTTATGAAATACCATATATTCTCTAATAACTGTTAACATGAGCTTATCAGCTAGTTCACCAATCTTAATTCATTTTCATCAAGAGGCCAATGTCTTGCTTATGTATATCATATTCTCTGGTTTATCCCCCCAGGGATCGGATCAAGAGCCCAGCGACGAGGAGAATCAAGCACCAGACAACGTCGAGACGCCCGAAGCACCTCCACCGAAAAAGAAGAGCAAGTTGGGAGGACGAGGAAAGAAGGCAAAAGTCACATAGTTTGGTTGGACAAGATCATCTAGTGTACACGTTCTTAATGAAAATTACTTTTAAATCCTTGCCTGGCACAAACAGTCACTGAGAATACCCACATGGCTTTTTGGTGTGTTGTGTTCACGTCCATAAGGAGAACCATTACCTGAAACTTTGTTTGTCATTCACAAATCTTCCTTGAATGAGGTGAAAAAAGAAAATGCTGAAATGAACTTTTGCAATACTTTGAAGACATTTTGGACTTTGATTCATGAATGTATTCATAATGTTGTGTTTGATATGAATATGGATGTAGTATATATATTGTAGTGTATAAATAATTATACAAGGACTTATTGTGCTTTTGTACTTAAAGTCTGTAGTGTTACAAATTATTCTTTGCAAGCATTTATGGTGCTTATGTACATTTTGTTTGTATATAATATATAAAATGACTTGAGACTATATAGTGCCAAATACTGAACTAAAGTTACTGTTCCTATTTATAGTTGTATTGTATTGTAATAGATATTATTCTCTGGAATGTAAATAAATACAAATGAAATTATTGAGGGCTTATTTTTCAATTGAAAATTTTCACCGCTTAGATCAATTTTAGAGCCTCCCTCTGCCATCTTGACATAAAGAACCAGTCAATGAGTTGTGCTGTCAACAATAAAGAGACAAATACCTGGTGAAAAATGAAAATGATTTATTTTGATCTTTGAAAATATTAACAAAAAAGAAACAATAACACTGAAATATAGAGCAAAAGGCACCATTGGCAATTTGGCAAATTGGACGAATTCACTGAATTCATGTCCTCATAAACATAATTCTGTAAATAAAGAGCAATGACATCTATACAACATAATGAAATCTGATCACATATAGAACTGCTTGAGAATGTTCTCATTTTTGTGTAAAAAATATTTTGAAAAACATACTTTATCTTATCATTTGAGATAAACTGGATGTAGATGGCCACAATTATTTTTCGCCATTGTTTTCTTCGAAATTTTGGAAGTTTACAGGCAGAAAAAAGGAGATGAAATATAACTCATTTAGAAAGAAGGGTAAATGTAGAATAGAAAACTGGTATTTTTATAACAATGTTACCCATTATATCAACTTTCTGAGATTCATACCCACACCCTCAGAACTATCCAACAATTTTCAACACTCACCGTGGCTTGGTGGTTGAGTGGGTAAACAGTGATCACAGTTGGTGCCTGACTAACATTTGGTAGTATTGCAGGTAGTGATTCCAAATGTAGCAGTTAAATTTGCATATACATTCTCAACAACATATTTTCAACTGTATTACATTCTATAGATTACATACTAATCCATATGTTGCCTTCATACTTTTAATATATAAGGTTGGTCTTTTACTTTATTGTTGACTAAATAAATATCTAATGGGTAACACATTATGAAAATACAAGTTTCATTTCTATACATCCCACTCCTGTTAACAGTGATAGAAATTCAGAGAGGGTCTATCAGCTGCAATGAACATATCTAAAAGAGAGAGGGGAAAATACCGGTAGTGGTCCAAAGTTTAGTCTTACAGCATTTGTCAAGATTCAGTTATCTGCAACACAGCAAATATGGTAGCAGAAGAATTGGCTTAAACCAACAACACATCTCTACAAAAAAATTACAGATTACCCACCTAGCAAATGTGCTGTATGGCTTTAACAAGGAATCTGAATAATGATATTTCAAGAGCAAAACTCACATGACACATTTTCCAGTGTAATACTTTGTTGAATCCTATCCAAAAACGTCAGAGAACAATCTTTACACAAAAGTGATGTCAGAGACAACATGAGAAATGGCCCAAAACTGAATTGTGGACATCATTCAAAATGTGGGTCTTAACATATTGTGTTCACTTCAAATAATACTGCAATGTTAGCACCAATCACATGATGGGAATGTAAATAAACAATGGCAGACTAGATAATCAATCACAGAGCACTAAATAACAAACAATATGAATCTAGTATACTACAGTCCTGTGATTAGAACAATGAGTTTGAATGGTTAAATAATTGTGGGAACTAACTATATGATACCCACTGATATGTCTACAAGCTAAAGACAGTTATGTACCTTTTCTACTCCAACTTGAATCTATTATCATCCTTTGAACTTACTGATCAGTGTTTTGGAAAGAAATTATCACTTTAAGAAAAGATGGAGAACTGTGCTGTAATTAAAGAAAAGTCTTGGCAAAAGTTAAACAAACTTTGGTCTTCTACTTTGAGAAAAGAACATCAACCAGTGCAACATTGATAAACTGGGACTATGGTAAAGCTTTAAAAAGATTCAATTATTACAGACATTTCTTTTGGCATTTACAGTTCAATTTACAAACCATGTTAGATATGATTTTGTGAATTATTAGTTCCATCAAATGAGTATGACACAAACAATTGCAATGAAATGTTTGTAGACAAATAAAGTTCACTTTTGAAGATAAATGCTTTTCACCTTGTTAGTGTTAATACAAAATGTCAATGCATAGAATATGAAAACAAAACTTCAAAAAGTTTTAATGATTTTGGTCCTTTTCATGAAAAGAAATCTTGTAAATAAACTTAGCTTCTTTTAAGGGAACGAAGCATGTTGCCCTAGGGAAATAAGGGATATCACGAAAAAGGAAGAGAAATGCTTGGTTTTGTAAGACAACCAATTTCAATTGATACAAGGATTTCTTTAATAAATTCAGCAGGTATAGTTTAGCTCACTGAACTATCAAAATAAGTTTTTAATTGAAACAGCACCTTTTTCATTAGCTACAGAAAATGAAAAGGGTTACACTTTGGAGAAAACATGTTTACAAAAAGGACAATCATAAGGAGAAAATTTGAACCAACAAACATACAAAACTAAAGGCTAAAGTGCTCTTAAGTAGATAAATCTTCATAAAAGCGTCAACTGAAACTTGAGGTTGCATCATGGTTACGTCAAGCATAATCTTCTTCACCATCACAACAGCAATCACACACAACGGAAGATCTTGAGGGAATTCTTTACCTCACCTCTCTTCAAATATTCCCTGATCTGCCTTGCTTGCTTGCTTCAGGCCACAGCATCCTCTTCCTGAGTTTATAATATTTGTTATTATGGAATCCAAAAATTTCAGGGACGCTTGGGGTCACATGTTCTCAAATGTTAAGAACATTGATCTACTATATCAAGATCTGTTACTTTGTGATCATAGTGTTATCTTCGTGGGTCCTGTTGCACAAAACACTAAGGGAACTATAAGTCATTAAGGAAGCAGTAGTGCAATGTTAAGAGCACTACTGGACTTTAACTTTATGCACATAGGGAATCTTCAGAGACATTTATGGTCACATTTTCATCTCTAACTTTGAGAACTTATATTGACCATCTCTCATAATATACATTTGTAGCTCCAGTATTGTAGCAACACTATTTTATCTTCCTGGATTTTGCTCATTGAATGCAAATCTTTCAGAGGCATTTAACTTGTTGTCACAACATCTTCTCAAATGTTAACTTTGTCGCTTTGTACACAACAGCATCGTTTCGATGTCATATTCCTGAATTTACTGATTTTTAGAAACCGACCTCCATAACACTCAAATCAAAGATCCTTTCTGAATGAGTGAGTGAGGTTTTCAAGAAGTGTGAATTGTTGACTGCCTCCCCAAACAGTAGACCATGCACACATGAATCTATATCCATAAGCTTATCTTTCAAAACTTTTAGCACATTATTCCAGTTTAACCAAAAACATCTAATACAAATTCTGGTCACATAATCTTCAATAGTTGAGAAAGAACAAATGTCCACGACATATAAGCCTGAGAAGTATTGTTACCCAACATCATCTTACCAATGTTACAGGGGGAGTGAGGTACTTGAGCACAAGTCTATTGAGTATCTACAGAATTCACCCACACTAATGCTCACAGTTACCTTGATTTGTAATCTTGAAAATTTAAGTTATCCATCTTCACCCTATCAAGCTTCTACACCTTGTCATTGAGGTAAATAACAAAATAGCTGTGTTGATTTGCTCTAAGTGTGCACTTAGGCTTGATGTCACATTATCATAACTTGTAGACGTGAAGCCTAAATCAAGTTCATCTACAACATTCTAGTTTTCTTTTAACTTGTAATTCTGATGATCAAAGTTACAAATCATCTAACCATGCATGTCAATCTTGACATTACAAGCTTGTAGACCGTGACAAATCCACCGCATATACAGGATATACCCATGCTCTTGGCACCAGTATTCTTTGAATTTGTAATCTTGATAATCCAAGCTACAAATCACCTTACCAAGCTTGTAAATTCACCACATACACATCAAATGCCCATGCTTTTGCCCACAGCATACTTAAAGTTCTTGAAAATCCCAGTTACGCAGCATCATCTAACCAAGCTTGTAGACCTTGACAGAGTGAGTGAGGTAGTTAACAATGAGGAGGTGTTGATCAGCGGTGAAAGTGATATCCGAGGGTCGGTAGATCGGCTCCGACAACTTGATTGGGAACAAGTATTGGCCCTCTGGGGAGAATACCTGAAGAAACAGAAACAGAAACATTATGACATTGATATTTTCAAGCGTTCCCGGCAAAATACATTCCAACAAGTTAAAGGCATCAAAATCCGAAGGAATAATTTCCCTAAACAGTATCAATAAATTTAGATCACTTGTGTTTCACTAACATAAGTACTGGATCATAAAATTCGCTTCAGGTGGCCTTGTATGTGATATTCTGCCTTCTATGAACCCTTTTGAAGAAGTACACAGAGAGGCAAAAGCAAAAGATTCCACCTGATTTCAATGAGATTGCACACTAATAAAGGCTTTTTGTAAATGGAACTTCACCAGTATGAGTGTTAAACATATAAGGTTGGCATACCTGAATTCTGTCATTCTTGCTGTCTGCAATAATCCAGTTTCCAGCAGAATCCACAGCAACCCCTGATGGTTCCCGCAGCATGCCAGGGGCGGATCCATGGTAGCCGAAACATCTGAACACGTGACCATTCAGGTTTCCTAGGTACATCACGCTCAGACCTACACAGCAGAACAGCATTCTGTGATCCACTAACCATGCCTTTACACCCAGGATAACTTCAATTCTTCAGTTCTTGTCAATTCAAAACATTTCACACATTCATTCTTAAAAAAATAGTTTTATGTCAATGCTGAAGAATATATTCTTTAATATATATGTGTACTGATAGAATTCATGAGTCACATTTACATGAATGCTACTTATAATTTCAAAACTCTTATCAACTTCAATCTGAATTTATTTCTGCTTTAGATTATTTTCACAAATCATGCGTGATTGTCTGAGGTACTTCAGTCTCTCTACATGGTCCTTTTTTTATCCTAATAGTGACTTTGCATCTTCATTTCTCACATTACTGAATTGACTTGCATCACTAACAAAAGTTTAGATTATTTGATAGACTTGCCACTAAAATCTACTTTTCTTAATTAAAGAGACTCTTGAATCATACTAAGTAATCTTAACTGAAAAGTATTTAAGGCAGAAATATTTCCAACACCTTTCAATACAGTTAAACCTTATGAGAAAACAAACCCAAATCGCTGACGAGCACTTTGTCATTGTAGACTTCCAGAAATCTGCATTTGGAGTTGATCATGTTGTTCATGAGGGGTCCAAAGACATTGTGGCGGTAGACATTCCCGTCTTGGTCGAAGAGATAAAGCATGTGATTGTTTCGTGTGATGTCCAAAGTCACCAGATAGCCATTCATTGTCATAGCCAGGCCTAAGTGAACGACAACACAAGAGCATTAAGACAACAACATCAACAAAATATCAAGGGCAACACAGTGGCAGATCAAGAATTCTCCCCCTTTAGGAATTATTTTTGTAAAATACATGTATTGTTCTGATATTTTACCATAGGGTCTTTTGAGACTGTTACGTCCAATCTGCAGCAGAAGTTTCCCTGACAAGTCGAACTTGAATATTTGATGATCATCCTTCACAAAGATTTCATCCCTCTCATTCAACACAACAGCAGAAGGTCTATTCATTGAGGGACCATCCTGCAAAAATCAAAGTATTTGTCCTTTAACAAATAATGCTTGAACCTAAAACTTTGGACAAAGAGCCATATCAAACAAACAGGACATCAAAAAGAAAATATGAGTCTCTCTTATATTATAGGACCCTTTAAAGTAATGCAGGGCATTGTTGATGATTGCAATAGCATTAACACTTCCCCTCAAGAACACTGATCTTCAACTTGTTAACTGTCGCCTTTCAGAAGCTAATATGATGACAATGACGGATCTAGCATTTTTGAAAGGGGATTCTATCTATAATAGAAGAGGGTCAAGGTCCATCTTCCAGAACCCCTATTGCTGGGAAGTTTTGAAAATTCCACGAACACTGAACTTTTAACTTTAGTAACTAAAGTTTATTATTGACCTAAGAGTTGACATTTCACCTTTCTATAAGTGTTAAGTGGAGGTCTTAGACGCCCTTCCTACTAATATCAGCCAATGCCCACGATGCCATTATCACTGACCTTTCCGATTATCGTAGTAAACACTCCATTCTTGATGACCTTGACCCTGTTGTTTCCAGTATCTGCTACAACAAAGTCTCCAGTGCTTGTGTATCCGACTCCGATAGGAAAGAAGAACCCGTCCTCATCTCCCTTCTTCAGATGACCGATCTTCCGCTCTAGAACAGCTGGTAGCTCTGTAAAATCAAAGATTTTTGTCTTAAGTTCTTGTTCAAATAAACAATTCATATCTGAATATGAATCCAAATCCTAGTAGTCAATATTTTAGTTTTATTTCTTTTTATTTATCAATATATGGTTCATCCTGTTACATCACCATATGTATCAATAATCAGAGAAGCTGCTACACATACAATTCTAACAAAAGCTATAACTTATTTACAATGAAATTTAGAATGAACAAGAAAAAGATTAGAAAATTGTATACGTCTAAGGAGTCAATTATTAGTAAAGTAAATCTATTTTAAAAAGCCATAGACTCTGCTTCTCATAAGGCTTTCTGTCAAATTATGTGGTAAAACATACCTTTATGAAAATCTAAACTTATCACTTGAAGTCATTTAATATTAATATTCTATAGCCCAGCGGACATGTGAAATAATTGTGCACATCGTGATACAAGCATGATATTTGGCATGATTGTAGATTATACTTATCTTATAACATACAAATCGAGAGGCCTCGCAAATTTTTCATATTTTTCATTTTTTTCACTTATTTTCCTCTTTAAAAAATTCTGATCTCTAAAATACTTACCGGTACTTTTCATAAATAACAGTGTTGGAAATTCAAAGCTGATCACTATTCATTATATGTATGTATTTCTATCTTTAACGGTTAGGTCTACAGAAGCCATAACACTAAAACTAGGACTGCCGCAACAGTATTTAGGTCTTCAAGACTCTGCTTGAACTACAAACCAATGGTTTGTCCAATCAGTCTTATTGAAACTAGTATATAATAGAAGAATATCAACATTATATTTGAATTTAATAGGTTTCATAGAGTTTTATATGCAAACCACGGCTGTTAAATGTATGTTTTGGGTCAATCCCTGGCGATGCCAACAACTAAATAGCACTAATTGGGTCTGGCAAGGACATTTAACTTGGAAGCTTGGGCAACTTTTCGAAAGGCATCATTAAGTTGCTTAGAATTAAAGTTTAAGATGTTAATGAAAATTAATGTTTTTAAGATTAAGCAGCAGATATGTCATGGTAGCTACCCTCCTTACTGATCAACAGCAATTGAGATTGTTGAAGAAAATGTATGTATAAGCTTTTTATGTAATATAGGTTTGAAGTTTTTATAACTTCTTAATTATGTTCATATCATATGAAACTTAATTGAATATTTTTAGAGGATAACATTTTCACTAATGAAGTTGTACTAATGCTGGAGCATCCTGTCTCCGAGCACGAACGTTACGCTAACTCCACTAATCTGTACCCTGGGTTCAGAAGCTAGATTCGCTGGCGCGGCCTGACTTGGGATGTAGCCAATCAAATCATTTTCCCGTTCAAAGTTTATCGAGAGGGTGGTGAGAAAATGATTTGATTGGCGTAACGTTCCTACCCTGTGACAGGATGATGCTGGAGGTGACATAAATGTATACATATTACAGTTGCTTATTTAGTGCAGGAGTTATGAAAGAACAGAGCCATTTTGTCCTGTAGCATAGTTCATGAAATCAATTTGATAGACATTTCCCATGCAATCTCTTATGGTGTGCACAGCTAACAAGTATACAACTATTTTATATTTATAGTAGACAAATTTTCAGAATGTTAGAGCTTTTTATTCTTGATAAATAATGACGAAAAAATAATTTTAACTTCTAGCCTTCATGTGCCTCATAAGGGGACCCAAAGTAACCAAATCTACACTCATAATCTGCCATAGCTAAGCAATCTTTAAGTAAGCCTTCCATGGTATTTGTGTTTGTAACGTTGAGAGAAAATGGTCAAATAAGCAACTTATCACCCGTTAGAAATAATATGAAAGATTTGTTATACTTTTGAGATTTGAAGGTATTCTTGGGCATAAGTTTCTGGATGTTTTTTGTTTTTTTATTTTAAAGTTGTTTAGGGTATGATCTCTGTGTTCCTTATCAGGAGTCATGCCATGACAATTTCCTAAATTTATTGTTCTTGAAAAGGCAATTTTCAATGCCTTTTATATTCATAAAGTGCTAGACCGTTTGGTACCTTAAAAGTATGTTCTATTATCTGCTCATAAATGAACAATTATATCATATTTTAGCGTATTGAAAGGCATTGTCTGTCAGGCATAATCTTGACTCAAATTTTTATGGGGAGCTTTGTAATTTGGTTCTGACCCCAGACCAAACCTATCCCAACCCTTTCTTAAAATTGTCGTGGAAGGGTGTCCACTTTCTTTTGATTTATCTCAAGTAATGAGAAGCACTAGCAAACTCAAATTGTCAGATATTTTTTATCATAAGCTAGGATTTGAATTCTTATCATCTTACTCCTAAACCTGAGTGTACGAATAAAACGGGTAATCCATCTAAACACTACGATAGAATATTTGAGGTAGTTGATAATATCTGTCTTGTTTGTCTGCATTCAAATTTCGTGTCTATGGCACCAATTAGTCTTTGAGTCAGCTTATTTATTATCTGCCTGAACTAAGATCATACATTGAACTATTGTCCTTTTATTTGAGTAGCCTCTTCAGATGTTGAATCTAAAAGTGTTAAAAAGGGCAACGTTACTTAAATTAGAAAGCAAAAATATGCTTGTTTTGAATAGATGCCTCTCGGAGAGTTGCCCAAGCCTCAAAGTTAAACATCCATGCTAGACACAATTAGCGCTATTAAGTTGTTGGCATCTAACCAGGGACTGATCCAAAAAATACATTTAACAGCCCTGGTTTGCATATTAAACTCTATGAAACCCATTAAATTCAAATATAATGTGGATATTCTTTTATTATATATTAGTTTCAATAAGACTGGATGGAAATTGATGACAAACGATTGGTTTGAAGTTCAAGCAGAGTCTTGAAGTTCTAAATACTGTTTCGGCAGTCCTAGTTTTAGTGTTATGACTTCTGTAGACCTAACCGTTAAAGATAGAAATACATGTATATAGTGAAAATTGATCAGCTTTGAATTTCCAACACTGTTATTTATGAAAAGTAAGTTTTTTAGGGATCAGAATTTTTTTTAGACTAAAATAAGTGAGAAAAAAAATCACTTTTTTACCCCAAAAATGAAAAATATGAAAAATTTGCAAGGCCTCTCGATCTGTATGTTATAAGACAGGGATGAACTACAATCATGCCAAATTTCATGCTTGCATCACGATGTGCACAATTCAGCTAAAAAATTGCACTTATCCGCTGGGCTACTAGGCCTACGGTATTAGTAGTAATTTACTCGACACTCACCACTCCAACTGTTTCCAGTGAAGATAAGTTTTGTTAGATCAGTGAACACTTTTGGTTTCTTTGGCATCATAGGTGCAACACTTGTCTGCTTGACTTCATGGACAGGCGGCTTGGATGGTTCTGTAGATTTCTGTCTACTCTGTTTATCAGTTGATGGGGTGGGGAGGGGCTCTTCACACCAAGCTGAGTCATCAAAAGCAGGAGGCGTTGGAGGGAGAGGTATGGTTTCAGGCTTCAAATCTTTACTTGGAATTACGGACCCAAAGCTTTCTTCAATTGTGACGGCCCTTCTCAGCTTTGCATTATCAGGAAGTTTGCTCTTTGAAGGAACTTGTCCAAGAGATGTTAGCGTACTCTCTTCTTCAGATTTGGGCTTGTCAGGTGTATCAATGACTGTATTGTCCTTCAACAGTTTTGACTTGTATGAATCAGCGCTTGATGTATGTTGTTGATCTGAGTCCACAGTCTTTGGGTGATCAGTTGAGGTTTTGTTGGAATTTATGTAAGACTTCAAAAGACTCTTCATTCGGCCGGGTATAATGTTATTGTTTTTCTTTGGTGTTGTGTCTCCTTTGCCTTCACCATTGTTGTTACTGGTCTTGCCATGGCCATAATCAACAACAGTGCGGAAACAAGATTTCTCACTTGTTTGAAAGGGTTCTTCCTTCACTGTTTTCATTGGTGTTGTATCAGCTTTGCTCTCAGTATTGATACTCGTTTTGCCATGACCATAATCGACTACAGTGCACAAATCATCATTTCTATGGAGCCCTTCTTCTTTCCATGTATCATTTGCCTTGTCTCCGCTAATTTTTGTGTTGTTATTGATGTTGCCATGATTATAATCCACAACAGTGCGAAAGCATGAGTTTAGACTTTTGTGAAGCCCTATTCCTTTACAAGATGTCTTTGCAGCATCCTTTCTGTCAACTAGAATGACTTCTCTGACATCACTATCCCATATTTTATGAGATTGTTTAGTAACAGAACTAGACACACTTGTTGAATGATCCAGTTGACTGACCTTAGTGTTCTTCAAAGGGAACTTTGAAGAATCATCTAGTTCCTCCCAGTTGTCAACTATTCCTGTTGATGAAAATGGGCTTCTTGTTTTCTTGCCATCAGCACTGACAGTGACTTTCCTTGTCTGTTTTCCATTAGATCCTTCATCGTAACTTTTGGGTTCTCGTTTTGGAGCAACTAACTGAGCATCCCACCATTCATTCGGATTTGCGGATGGCATAGCTGATGCGGACTTCTGAGGATTTTGAGAGCTTCCGATTGAAAAGGGGTTCTGTTGACCTACCATCTTTCCATAATCGTTCCATTCCTTTTTTTGCTGAGGATTTTGAGTGCTTTTGACTGAAAAAGGATTTGGCTGTCCCACTGTCATCTTTACATAATCATTCCAGTTTTTTTCTTGCTTGACATGAACAGTCTTTTCTCCATCAAAGAGTTTCCTGACATGCTTTTGCTGAGAATCCTGAGCCTCTGCCTCACTGCATAAGGGTTTCTCAGAAAGAACTTTTGTCTCTGTTAGATCTGAAGATGGAAGCGTTGGGTTGTCAACTTCTTCATCTGAAGATACCTTGTTGTCCGATCTCATCCTGTCATAGATATTCTTTCTGAGTCGTACTGACATTGCAGAAGACAATTCATGGATTTCACCAATTTCTTCTTCCCATTTCTCTGAGATTGCAGGGAGCTGGCCAGGGTTTTCTTTTCCTGATGCAACTTGAGCTACATAGGATTTAATGACCTTTTTGGCATTTGCAATTGAACGAGATTCCCTCACATTTGACTTCTCTGCATCAACATTTTCATCTTTGCTCTCTCTACTAGTGTCTTCATCTGTTTTACCCTTTGCAATAGGAGTACTCTGAGCTAGAGCTTTGCTTGGATGTTTATAAACATATTCGAAGACTGGTGCCTTTGGTTGTTTGACTTGGGGCTCAACAGGTTTGAATCCAGGAGGACATCTTGGTATCTTCTCCATATTAGATGATTTCAACATGACTTCATCACGAGGATTATGTTTCAACAAATCATGCATTAATACTCTTTGACATTCCATCAACCTGTCTTTCTCCATTTTACTGCACAGCAGAAGTTGTCCTTCAGTGGAGGCTCCCTTTGAAACGGCTAATTTCTGGGTGCCTTGATTGTCTGCAACTGGGCTTATGTCACAATGTTCTAACTCTCCAGTGGAATTCCCAGTGGTAAAAGATACTCCACTGTCCTTATTTGAAGAGTAAATTTGTCCAAATGTTCGACTATCCAACTCCAAGTTTCCTGGAACAAATTGCAAAAACATAGCTTCTTCCAGATCACCAAGTTCTTCGCCTTCCTGGATTTTATCCAGCAGAGTGTTGAACTTTTCTGATAGTCGTGGGCCATCTTTCGTTAAATTTTCCTCATTCTGAATCTTTAGTACTTTTTCAGCTTCTACACAAGTTTCTCCCAAAGTGTAGAGTTCGTCAAAGAGAAACTGAACCTGATCTTCCATGGATTTTACTTTCTGGTCAACTATCTCAGTTATTTCCTTCTCAAATGAATTTTGCATCAGGACTATTTTTCTTGAAAGTCTCCGTGCCAAACTTTCAACATCAGATTTGGCCTTGTCTCTTTTCATGAAGAGTATTGCCATCACTGCATTGATTTTCCTAGTCGCTGCATTTAGCGAGTTCATCTTCTTGTATGCTAATTTCAGCTTTACCACCAGTTGGTCTCTCATGTCTGTGAACTCCATTGCCTGAAATGAATTGTAGATCTAAGAGTTAGTTTTCTTCTAACAGCACTATTATTGTTTACTGTTGGCATATGATGTACTTTCAAAAATGCTTTTATTAGTCGACTGCAAAAATCTTTACTTTTGGAGAAACTAATCCGAAATCATGATTATTTATGTGGATCTTTCAAAGTATAAAATAATCAAGAATAATTAATAGTTTATATCCACAATCTTAAAAATATCAAATTGATAAAATCAAGTAATACAAGTAAGCTTACCTCGTGGCTGTTTCGTATCAATGCTGAAGTTTCTTTAGGTCGAGCATGCGACATCTTAAATTTTTAGCGCTTTCCAACTATTCCAACAAATGGCAAGCCTAGCCAAATGCTTTAAAGTAAGCATGACACCTTTCAAACTAAGATGTTAAGGTGCAAAGAGTATTTATCGTATTCAAAAACACATGAGACAATATTAAAGAAGTGCAAAAAAAGAGACAAACTTCTATATTCTATCGGAACTTTCCTTCGCGTAAGCATCAAACCGGAAATCCTATCCGGATAATAATCGTGCAGCAAAAAAAAAGAAAAATCACATAGAAATTATTGTAACAAATGAATATCACAGTGACAAGTTTACTTTTTATGATTTATGAAAATATGATGCTATGGTTCGCCTATTACGCTTTAGTTTTAAATTTAGTTTTATTTATGTCACGTGATGCCCGGCGCTGGAAGCACATGTTTTTTTCCAGATGCAGACGACAGGGTTTGTTTTGAAAAGAATCGTTTGCTAAAACAGGTGCGTGGTTCATTTTCACGAACTTTTTAAAAGTGATTTTATCGTTTTTGTGGCTATTGAGGTCTCATAAAAGAAATAACAAGTTTCTGCTTCTGAAAAGAATTTCTGAATTTACAACGTGAGCTTGTACCCGTAAAATCATTTTTTTTACTTATGGCAACAAAAGAGAACTCAGATGTATGATTCACATTTCTTATATGAGATCGTCATGTTCTTACAAGGTTTTTCATGCTTAAAGTTCTTTTAATCCGAGGATGTTCCTTCTATAGTCTTCAAATATCCTGGAATTAGTATTTTATTTATATTCCCTAAAATTGAGTAATTGGATAAGAGAAGTGCTAAGCATTTAGTCCATTTACAGGCTAAAAATGGCCTTAGTGTACGATATGAGGCAATTGATGAGAGACAAACAGAAAATTTAAAGATACTGATGCCCTAATGGAGCAAGAAGTTAAGGTGTTGTTTGTTTTTTATTTTTGTTTCTTCTGTCTTTGTAAATTTGTTTCATACTAGTTAATTTTTTCAATGAAATATTTTCTTGCAATATAGTACCAACCAAATGAACTTTGGAAAATATTATTTATCAGATTGAAAAAAGAAAATGAGTGAAGTGGATATCCACAGTGCAGAATATTCACACCAAAAAGCACGGAATGACATTGACAAGATGAATAAGGAGCTTGAGCAATTGAAAGAAGACATTTTCACGGCAAAAGGTGTGACATTAATTAAGTCTTGATCTTCAAATTATATAAGAAGATTCATTTATTCTTCTACATTAAGATTTGCACTGATGAACTCTTCATGCTAAATAAGGAAATTCAAAATATGATCCATTTGGCAAAATTTACTTGTGTTTTGTTCTTTTAAGTTATTATATGCAGTCACATTTTAAAACATTTTGGAAATGTTTGTTTGTTCACTTTGTCACAATTTTCAATTGAGATCAAGAAAGAAAATATTATTTCACTGATAAATTTACCATTGATTCATGCATTAAATACTCATAAGATTTGGAAAGGACCCATCAAAGTTCAAGCAATAGGTTTCTGGAACTCAGTTTTTAGCTCATCTGGCCTGTAAGGCCCGATGGGCTTATGGCATGGCATGGTGTCCGGCGTCCGTCCGTCCGTAAACTTTGTGGAATTTCGACTTCTTCTCCAGAACCATAAGGCCTAGAAAGCTGAAACTTTGTGTACAGACTCCTTGGCTAGTGAGGATTATAAATTGTAGCTTCAGTAGGCTGTGACCCCTAATAAGGGCCACAGGGGCCACGCCCTAAAAACCTATTTTCATCTTCTTCTCCAGAACCATAAGGCCTAGAAAGCTGAAACTTTGTGTACAAACTCCTTGGCTACTGAGGATTATAAATTTTAGCTTTAGTGGCCCTGTGACCCCTAATAAGGGCCACAGGGACCACGCCCTAAAAGCCTATTTTCATCTTCTTCTCCAGAACCATGAGGCCTAGAAAGCTGAAACTTTGTGTATAGCCTCTTTGAAGAGTGAGGATTATAAATTGTAGCTTTGGTGGCCCTATGACTCCAAATAAGGGCCACAGGGGCCACACCCTAAAAACCTATTTTCATCTTCTTCTCCAGAACCATAAGGCCTAGAAAGCTGAAACTTTGTGTACAGACTCCTTGGCTAGTGATGATTATAAATTGTAGCTTCGGTAGTCCTGTGACCCCTAATAAGGGCCACAGGGGCCATGCCCTAAAAACCTATTTTCATCTTCTTCTCCAGAACCATAAGGCCTAGAAAGCTGAAACTTTGTGTACAAACTCCTTGGCTACTGAGGATTATAAATTTTAGCTTTAGTGGCCCTGTGACCCCTAATAAGGGCCACAGGGACCACGCCCTAAAAGCCTATTTTCATCTTCTTCTCCAGAACCATGAGGCCTAGAAAGCTGAAACTTTGTGTATAGCCTCTTTGAAGAGTGAGGATTATAAATTGTAGCTTTGGTGGCCCTATGACCCCAAATAAGGGCCACAGGGGCCATACCCTAAAAACCTATTTTCATCTTCTTCTCAAGAACCATATAGCCTAGAAAGCTGAAACTTTGTGTACAGACTCCTTGACTAGTGAGGATTATACATTGTAGCTTTGGTGGCCCTGTGACCCCTAATAAGGACTACAGGGGCCACGCCCTAAAAACCTATTTTGATCTTCTTCCCCAGAACCATAAGGCCTAGAAAGCTGAAACTTTGTTTGCAGACTCCTTGACTGGTGAAGATTATAAATTGTAGCTTTGGTGGCCCTGTGACCCCTAATAAGGGCCACAGGGGCCACGCCCTTAAAACCTATTTTCATTGTCTTTTCCAGAAGCATAAGGCCTAGAAAACTGAAACTTGCTGCCTATATAGTTAATTTTATGATTGGTGCCCCTGTGGCCTCTTCAAAGTGGGAATCACATTGGCCACACTCTACAGCATAATTGATGATGAAGCCTGATGAGCTACAGAGCCAATGGCTCTATTTTTTTGTGGTACTATTTGATCATTTATTGAGGGACTCATTTAAACCTGCTGACACTTATGAGACCTTGTGGTAGCGATTATCTTGGCTCAGCAAGTCATAATTGAAGATAAAGTGTTCTATTCTTTGACATTAATCAGTTGACCAGAATAAGTTTGTTTACTAGCAGTTTTATTTTATGAATATCATATCTATATGTTTTCAGTTCAGTCTCACATCTTGCATGTTGATCTTGCGACCCAGTTTAGTCCAGACATGGTAGAGAAACTGAGGACAGTGAAGGAAGATTGCGACAGATGCTCAATGACAGTCAACCTGCATCTGAAGGGTGATGTCGATAAGAAGCACCATTGATTGAATGCAAGATGTTCTTGTAATCCTGTAAAATCACAGCCACTGAGAACTGATAATACAGTCTAAATTAGGCTTGTGTTCTTTCAGTGTAAAATCCCTCCCTATATAAAACTTGCAAGATACTTAATGGTGAACTTATGAAGTGATGTGCTAAAGGGAAATAAACAGATTCCAATTGTGTCCGTTTTTATTACAAAAGTTGTATCCTTCATGAATTGAGATGCTTTTGACTTCATCAATGTTGTTTTTGGATCAGTTTAAAGGGTCATTTTCGCCAATTCTGAGAATAATAAAATAAATATCTTTCTCCTCAAAATTTTAAATCGAATTTAAAATTTTTAAATCACCACATTGAATACATCGGCTGGATAGAAAGTTCAGTGTTTATTTCAAATAATTATTGAAGTCAATTTGTTGGCATTCACCTGAGTCTGCTGCCTTGAACTCTGCACTCTCTATTATGAAAACAGTTCATAATGTTAAGCTCCTTTTTGGCAAATAAAAGCATTTTCATTTGTAATATTTTAATTGGGTGAATTTGTTTTATTGTAAAAATAATCAGTTAGTTCTTATCGTAAATGTAGATGATGAAAGACTTGCTTTGTACTGTCATTGATGAAATAAACACACAACAGCAATTATGGTTCAATGAGTTTTATTTCTCTGAATTGTGAGAACTCCCTTGCAATGATAACATGACATGTATGTTATATATTTAATAACTCTTTTTGTTATGGCATGGTGAGAAGAACATGATTTAATGCTAATTAGGTGAAAAATCACATGATTGGTCAGGAAATAACCCATGAAGGAAATATCGACATACAACCTCATTTTTCATTCTCAGTCACCAACGGCTTAAGATGCTATACACTATATCACTCCTAGGAATTTTCATTAGGAAAACCTGTACTGAAATTCCCTACCCTTGATTTGAGTAAGCCAGTGAAACAGTCAACTGGACCTGTTGGCCCCTCAAAAGAAAAATCACAGGACTTGGTTTAGTGTTTTGAAAATTTGCTTTCAAAGCAAGCTCTTAGGTCCTACTTTTAATAGTAACCAGAGCTCACAAGGTAGCAAATTGAAGTTTCTAATTCAAGTACCTGAGTCTATTTCAGTCGCCACATGCATAAGCCTTTCATTGTATTTATGTTTCATAAAAAGACTCAAGGGCAGGTAATCTGAGTACAAGTTTTTCTGATGAAAATGCCAACAGGTGCAATAGTGCAGAAGATTATCAAACATAGGGCCCTGAGGTACTGAGTATGCCTTTTGACAAGGCCACATTTATCCCACAGTAATAAGACTCAAAACATTGATTTCAAATCACTGTAGGTAAGGAGGGCTCTTTTCAAAAGGGCTCTAAAATAGCATGATATGTTCAGTACGTAACTATCTACTAAACCTTTTACACAATGGACGACACCCTAATGAGAAGCATGATGTTGAAGAAATATTGAGAAGAAAACAAAGTATGATCCATGTTTATAGTCTTGTTCTAGTGTACAACTATTTTCCGTTACAGAGAAATATCTAGTGATCACAGAACATTAATGAAAGATGAGTTTCAGTTTTGCATGATTAAAATATATTCTTGGTACCAATAATCTATCTCTACAAAAATTCAAATGCCCTTAAATCAGCCTAGATATTAAAGAAAAGATATCAGATGAGACCAATGTGTTCTTGAGACTACCAGTATATTATTGTATTTACGTAAGAACAATATTAAACCAAACACTTTGATGATAATTGCCTAGTATTTTACATTACATTTTCAATATGTTTGCATTCGTTCACTTTATACATATATATATATACAAACATATACAATTATATATATACAACATTCTGATAAGTCAAGTATGATAATTAAATTCAATAAAACAAAAAAAATATGTTTATGTAAACAAAATGTTACTCAAGCTATCTCTGAACAATTTGACCTGTAAATAAAGAAAAATAACAATGAAGAAAACTAGATAAAATGGTAAGGGAGTGTACAGACAGTTGATATCAACCGAATTCATACCAAAATAATAACAAAGTTGCAAAGCTCAAACTTCAACTAAAGGAATGCTAGTTGTTTAAGGAATCTGAATAACATAATGAGAAAAAATACAAAATCCAATGCCATTTTTTTCGAGTTCTTAAAGCTTCTAGAAGAAATATTTCTTCTTGGACCTTTTTGACAAATGTAACCAAATGAATGACAATCAATGAAATATAAACAAGGACAATTTAAATCAATGTTCTGAGCTGATACATAAATCCATTTCCATAGCAAAAATTATAAAAGGTGTCATACCAAAATGGTCACATACAAATCTGCTCACACCCTAAATTTATGAATTCTGATAATGAGGTTAAATAAATAGATACTTTACCCACTCAAGAATTCAACTAATATATATTTGAGATGTTTGAAAAATACATAACACCCGAAAACCTTCAACAGTGATTTGAACACAGCCTCAGTTTTGCCAGTTAAATATTTATGCATGCCTGTCAAATATATATTTCATTAACTTTTTAATTTGTTGTCAGTAATGAGTATTACAGTCAAGGATAGCTGGTTATCTGGCAGCTTGGATGTAAAGCAAATCACATGCATCCTGTTAGAGTCAAATCACAATTGCGATAGTTTGAGGATCCAATTATTTCAGTACCAATACTTATCAAAGATACATTCATAGCTGTTTGAGTGGCATTCTATAAGTTAATGGTATAAGGAGGAAAATTGCTCTACTCCTCATTTTTCACCATATGCTTTAAAACGGTATAAGAATCTACACCGAAACATCGCTATTGTCCAATAAGGAAGTTGTTCATCCATAGAATTATTGTTGTCTTCAACATTCATAGTTGCGACTTCAACCATTTAATCTACATTCTGTTTCTAATTGATTTAGAATGAGCTATTTTGATGGCAGATCAGTAAGGATAATTCAATTGAATCGTTAGCTTTGTCTTACAACAATAGAAGCGTTTTGGGCAGTTTCCTGGCTTGCATAAAAATATTATTTGCAAAACTGAAACAATGAGCAACCTGCTGGAAACATTTCAGATTTAACATAATAAAGTAGCAGTAATAAAGAGCAAACACGAGATTGTGCACATACATTTAAACAGTTTCACATTTTTGTCAAGCAAATAAATCTTAACTTCTTCACATAAAGCCCATTCTCAAAACCTTTTATTATAGCAAAGGCAAAGCATATCACCATGAGTACATTACATATGGTATACCAAATCAATTTCCAAGGAGTTTGCTATAAAACATAAGTAGATAAGCACAATAATGAAAAATAAAATTATTTTCTAATACAAAAATCATTTATGGCAATTTCATTTCATGATGATTAACAAAATGTTTGATCCCATGGCATCAATTTTTTGCAAATTGGTCAGTGTTACATTTTCAGCATTCAATGTTTCACACATTTTTTGGTGTGCATGTACCAAAAAGTAATTCTTACAAATTAAAATGTATTTTGAACTGGTCAATTTAGTATGATTGGCAAAGATCATTCAAAACGATAACCATGGGGAAAAAATTAAACAAATCCATTGATAGTGATAAATTGCAATTTTATATTCAGACAAAAAAATGCATCCAAAAAAATAAACAAAATTGAAGAATAAAGCAGGAATCTCAAGTTTGAGATTCTGACCTCAATTATCAAGGGCAAGAACATTTATAAACAACAGCACACCTGTCAATTAAAGTTTAGAAAAATATGTTAAATATTTGTATCACTTACGCTTGTACTGACCTAAAAAAATATTGTGAAATATCGATATCACTTACCGGGTAAGTCTATTTAGCAAGTTTTTTCTTCTAATAATATTTACAAGTGAAAGATTAAGGTAGTAATAAAGGCTATATACAAAGAATAGAGCTTATGTCAAAATGAGTTTCAACCATTAAAGACGAGTTTTCAACATAACTTCAAATGTTTAACTTTAAAGTTTATATGCAGACACAGAGCTGTAGAAGAAAGCAGTGTCAGTCCTTTAACAAGGAATTCTGTTTATCTTATTTAATATCCAACCACCTAATATCTCAGTAGACCATCAATGTTTTAACAATTAGTTTTTGTAAAAGAAACAATAATTGAGACAGTATGCTGGATTTATTGTAAATTGCTTTAGTGTAAAAAAACAGCATGCTATTTTGAACACTGCAAAGTGATATCTAGAACTGCTAGAAATGATATTGTACATAATGAAATGTTGGCAGGAACTTACACTAACACAAGTTAAACTTATCAGGTTAGTGATTACTGCGTTTGACTGTCCTGATCAAAGTGATATATTTTTATATCTCTGATATCCAGTCAAATGCTGTCAATCATCTTTGACTTAACAGAGTGTATCAAGTTAAGTAGATAGTTGGCTTTAATTAACTGCCTGTTGAGTTAACACTGCTAGAAGAGAGTGTTCGACTGCGGAACCGATTTTGAACCCGTCTTGGAGCAAAGTCTTTCAAAAGTTCACTGTTCAAAATGTCTTTTGTTGACGGCCTTTCAATTGGTTTCTGAGACAAAAGCCAGCTTACAACATCATGCTGAAAAAAGATAAAGATTGACTGATTAGAAGAGTATTGCAGGGATAGACGCTCACTGGAAATGTTCACTAGCCCTGAGCTGAAAATCACTAGTCCTTTCGACAAGTTCCTTGCTAATTGTAAATAATTTTACTAGCCCTTACAATTTTACACTAGCCTCGGGCTAGCGGACTAGCATGAGTGTCGATCCCTGTATTGTCTTCATATTTGAAAAAAAAAGAAGAAAAGAGCTCACATATAATTAAACAAATCTCTTAACAAAACTATACCTGCTGATTAAGATCAACATCCATGAAACAGATGTATGTGCCACAAAGATTTATTCCTTGAAGGTAATTAATAGTTAAATAGCATCAGAGTCCCCAGGATTCATAGATAACTATACCTGTTGACCAAGATCAACATCCATGTAACAGAGATGTTTGTTCTGCAAAGATTTATTCCTTGAAGTTTATTCATTTAACCTAATTAATAGATATTTAGAGAATAACCAACGAGGTACGAGTGATTACGGGATATCTGCCCTCGTCGAAATAATGTTCACAGTCGCGAGCCTTGGCGAGCGACTGAACATTATTTTGACGAGGGCAGATATCTCGTAATCACTCGTACCGAGTTGGTTATTCTATATATTACCCATTTGTAATGAAATATAATTAAAAAACGACTGAAAAAATGTGATTGAGAAATCGTAGTAATACTGTAGTAAGTGATACCAATCAGATGATCAGTATTCATACGCGTGTCCAACCGAACATCTCCAGAGTGAATTAGTCAACAACGCATCGGAATCTAGTTCAGTTTCAAAACAATACGAAAATGACGAAAATATTGTCCCTGAATGATATAATACTCTTCAACCTTGAACAAATTAACACACATAAAACTTTTAACAAACAACATTATTTGATAAAGATAATAAGTATTTGAATCAGCCGATTGTCACGCCGTACTACCACTGTGATGTGTTGTTGACGGCATGTTATAAGCCTAACGAAAATGTCAAAAACCTGTCAATTTTTTAAAACTATAATTGATAAAAGTGGCAATATCTTTAAAGGGGCAGTAGCACGTTTTTTGATAATTTTATAATTTGAATTTCTCACTGATAATTGTAAGTGAATGCTAAATGTATCATATTGACAGTGTCAACAATCTCATTACACAAGCCAATCACCCATAGTCAGAGGACAAAGTATGAGGCTTCACATAAAATCCATTGGCGGCCATTTTTTGTGAACACCTTTTATTCATTTTTGTAAGAAAAATGAATCCCATGGCTGAACTTTACGTTATATATTTGAATTATTACTGCTTCATTTAGTTTAAATACATTGTCTTTCAATTGGAACTATTTATTTTCATTTTCCTGACATCATCTTATATTCCCCCTAAAAACGTGCTACTGCCCCTTTAAGAGAAACTTACAAAGAATGCATCAAAACAAGTCTGTATGTCAGGATAATCAAATAATCTGAAGTTTGAACAACATTTGTTTCTTTCGACGTTACTTTCATTCACGTAGCAAGTGTCAAGAACGATAACTCTAATCGGCCTGTGATCACGGTAGGATTGTTCCCAGGGCTGATCATCTATGAGTATGTTGAGTTGTAAAAATTATTGCTTTCATGAATGTATGTATTGAATTTGAGTCCCTATGGTTTTTATGTGTTAATAATTACTAATGGATCAGTGAAATTCTTGTGCTTGGATAGATTTCATGAATTTTCAATGGCAGCCATGTTTGTTTACAAACAGACAGCGCTTATTGTACCTTTGGAAAAAGCACAATCTTGAGATCACAATGAAATTTAACACGTAGATGAATAGTTTCAAATAATACTGCGTTTAAATATAAACCTGTAAGTTATATGATGTATAGTAATATTCATCGTTCTACGATTTTATTTTTAACCTAATCGACATACGTTCGACACGTTCAATTTATCAATGAAACTTGAAAAAATAGAGCCATTGGCTCTGTAGCTCATCAGGCTTCATCATCAATTATGCTGTAGAGTGTGGCCAATGATACCCCCTTTGTAGAGGCCACAGGGGCAACAATCATAAAATTAAGTATATATAGGCGACAAGTTTCAGTTTTCTAGGCCTTATGGTTCTGGAGAAGAAGATGAAAATAGATTTGAAGGACGTTCCTGTTGCCTTTATTAGGGGTCACAGGGCAACCAAAGCTACAATTTATAATCCTCACTAGCCAAGGAGTCTGTACACAAAGTTTCAGCTTTCTAGGCCTTATGGTTCTGGAGAAGAAGATGAAAATAGGTTTTTAGGGCGTGGCCCCTGTGGCCCTTATTAGGGGTCACAGGGCCACCAAAGCTACAATTTATAATCCTCACTAGCTAAGGAGTCTGTACACAAAGTTTCAGCTTTCTAGGCCTTATGGTTCTGGAGAAGAAGATGAAAATAGGTTTTTAGGGCGTGGCCCCTGTGGCCCTTATTAGGGGTCACAGGGCCACCAAAGCTACAATTTACAATCCTCACTAGCTAAGGAGTCTGTACACAAAGTTTCAGCTTTCTAGGCCTTATGGTTCTGGAGAAGAAGATGAAAATAGGTTTTTAGGGTGTGGCCCCTGTGGCCCTTATTAGGGGTCACAGGGCCACCAAAGCTACAATTTATAATCCTCACTAGCTAAGGAGTCTGTACACAAAGTTTCAGCTTTCTAGGCCTTATGGTTCTGGAGAAGAAGTCGAAATTCCACAAAGTTTACGGACGGATGGACGGATGGACGGACGGATGGACGGACGGACGGACGGACGCCGGACACCATGCCATGCCATAAGCCCATCGGGCCTTACAGGCCAGATGAGCTAAAAAGTTACGTCGACCAATCGTCTTTCATTCTCTTAGGAACCGACCAATCAACGTTGAGAATCACTAAAAATCACATGTGCGGATATCAAAAAAATATCCACTCGTGTATCCTCGCCCGTATGGGTAATATATAGCAAAGAGTCCCCAGGCTTCAGTGAATTCTTCTCACTATCTCCCTTTAGAAGTATGCATGCTTACCTCTTTTGGCATCTCCCTGATGAACCTCTCGGGAAAGACTTGTTGTTTGGTGTTGACTAAAGTCCTTATTCTCTCCATCTGTGTGGAGAACGGGTACAGCAACTCAAACAGAATCATCCCCAGGGAGAAGATGTCCACTTTGTGATCATACTGCTTCCGAGATATCTGAAAAAGAAAAGGTTGATGTAAGCCTCCAATACGTTCAGGATATTTGTAACTCTATTATTCAGAGAAACAAGAGTCATCAGAAGATGACATATCCCACCGGTTCCACATGATCGTAAGATGTAAACCTTTGAAAGATAATTTTAAATTTTTAAAGCAAGGTTCATAATAGTATAAGCTAATATATATGAAACGAAACCTTTCATGAACAGAGTCCAAATAAGAGCCGTTTCCATGGAAATAATAAAAAATAAAATTTTCAGAAATTTGAAAATATCAAAAGGCACCACTTCAGTAGGTGGGCAATACACATGTTAAGTTTCAGAAAGATATGTGGACCGGTTTTTGAGTTCTGCTCCGGAAACGAAACCTTTCATGAACAGAGTAAAAAAAAGAGCTGTTTCCATGTTAATAATAAAAAATAAAATTTTCAGAAATTTGAAAATATCAAAAGGCACCACTTCAGTAGGTGGGCAATACACATGTAAAGTTTCAGAAAGATATGTGGACAGGTTTTTAAGTTCTGCTCCGGAAAAGAAATGATTACGGACGGACGGACGGACAGACGGACGGACAGGGCGATGACTATATCCCAAGGTATTACATACCGGTGGGATAAAAAGGATATGAATGTCAGTATGTCTGTCAACATTTTAGCAGTTTTCATTCTGGAATAGTCACTTGTGTATGGTTTCTTGTTTGGATTTTCTTTCATCAAATACACTAGGATTTATTCAAAACTTGTAACAAAAGACTAGGCAAATGAAAAATTACAATTCTCAAAATAATTCATAAAGAATGTACTTCAAGCATCTGACATTTGCGAGAACAAGATTTCCAATGAATTTTGTATCCACAAAATAATCCCTCAGAGAAACATTCTCTTACCATCACTTAAGACGCTATGATATCACAACAATTTTAACCCGCCAGTACGAAACATTTGATAAGTAATACCTGTTCTGGGCTCATATACAGTTGTGTGCCTACTTCTGCTGTATGTTTAGCAGACGCATCCCCAAAGTCTCCAACCAATTCCTGCGGTTCCACGAGAGTTGTCACCAAACCAAAATCTCCTATCTTGATAGATCCATCCAGTGCAAAGAATATATTTGAAGGCTGCAAAGGGAATGGGTGATTATCAATTTATCTGTATGTTGCTGAAGCAGTAGTGTTGTCAGAAGAAAACGAAATATTTCAGTTTCCAAATCAAAAATGTATTTTTCACATTATGAATATGAACATAAGTCTGAGGCACTCCTGAGTAAACAATTCTTAAGAAGAAGTCAATCACGCCCAATTTGACAAATAATGCCACTTGTATTCTTGAAACCTGTAATCCCAAATGAGCTCATAAAACCGACTTACTTTGATAACAGTGTAAATCATCAATTCAAAGTAGTCTTGAAAAAGCCAACTCAGCTCAAACCAATGTGCATCAACCACTCGGAATAAAATTAAATTACATCCAACAACTACATAGAATTGTCATGAAAACCATACAACTAATGCACACAACTTTACCTACCTTAAGATCTCTGTGCATGAGGCCAAAGTCATGCACATAATCAACTGCCGAGACAATCTGGTCAAATATATCAAGAATTATTGCTCTATCACGGTTTAAGGTATTGGCACACATCCAGTCTTTGAGCGTCTCTCGTCTACACAGTTGCATCTGAATATATAGATACATTTTACGAGCCCCCTTTTGACTCTCCTGACTCGCTTCAGGGGGCTCTGATTTGGTCCGCTTCAATACCACTTTGTCTGAAGTCTCTGACTTATCGATCCTTATGGAATGGTCTGTGAACACAACAACAGAGTCAGTTTCCTCCGAGTGATTCTCCTGAGATAAATCTCCACCACTATATTTGTCCTTGCATCCTGAATCCTCAAACACAATACTGAAGGAATCCCCATCACTTCTAACACCTTCTTGTGTGCTTTGGTCCATATAAGATTTGAATGGAATGTCACTTTTAGATTTGTCCATACCAGACTGAGAGTTCTTAAACTCGATACTGAATGAATTCTCGTCTTCAGCCAGATGACGCTCGGGTTCACCACCGACATAACTAAAAGAGCCACTCTCGTCTGTTGAGTACTCCATATTGGAATGGGCAGAGAACTCTTGGCTGACTCCCTCTCGTAGACTGTTGTACTGGCCTGGGCTAGACGAGTTATCCTCAGCTAAAATACCAAGCTTCTGGACAAGGGACTTGGAAGCCACCTTTGGAAGCATCGGTTCGGAGGCTTGGTCAGGAGGCATGCGAGAAAACGAGGAGAGATCGGCACCAGTGTTGCAGGGAGTTGGAGTCAAGCATTCACTGTAATCAATATCAAGTAAAGGTTTATTTAGCATCTTCTCTGAGTAACTGATTCATTGCAATTTTAACTTTTAGCTTCTTACACTTGATTGTCCAACATATCTATGTATTTGGAATACTTATCTAATGCAATATTCTAATCTCACCGGTAAATTATCTTGAGGATAAAATGATAGTGCTGTTAACTTCTCAAACTCTGGTTAAATTTAAGCAAGGGTCTAATTAGCCGCCAGTGTAGGGACTGGGACAAATGTAAAGTAGTTCTTTTCTCTACAAAAAATAAATCTTTTCAGCGCAAATGCATGAAATATATAAGTGTATAAACAAAGCATTTCCACAAAGAAATGTACCTATCATCCAGCTGTTTGTCCCTCTCCTCCTGCCAGCCAGCAGGGGGCGCCTCTAGCCACGCCTGGAAGAATCTCACGATACCCACGTGTTCCAGTTTCGCCAGTGCCTTCACCTCCCGGATAACTCGCTCCTTCTGGCCCTCTCTGGAAACAGCAAAAACTTAATAACAGGGATAGAACAAAACTTTACAGCAGTGATTCTTTTAGTCATTGATCTCCAACTCTTTGTAAGAGCCCTTTATCTTCAGTTATCATTTAAGCAGTCATTCATGTTATTTAATTTGTATCACTAATCAGTCAGATCAAGAAGAAAAAAGAATATCTTAAGAAAGCCATTTTTATTCATAGATACAATTCTTTATTTTCATTCTAGAATTTATCTTGATTTCCAAAGTCAATGTTACATGAAACATATTTTCAAATAACATTAATACAAAATATGATGGTTGCAATGTATATAAATATATAATTATCAAATATTTAAATTTCACCTGTTTGGAATGCAGATTCGCTTCACTGCATAGTTGCAGTCATCAACAATATTTTTGGCCTCAAAAACAACTCCAAACCCTCCTTTTCCTAGACAGTGCAAACACTGGAAATCCTGGAGAAATCTGAAAGGAATGTTACACTCATGTAATGAAGACATTTTGTCAACAAATGAAAAAATAAAAGTTTCAAGTCATTATGTAGTATGGTTTAGCAAATTATAAAGTTCACAAAGAGATTACTAGATATTTCATTTGGAATACCATATATATCTTCAAGTGCGTAGAATCATAAATTTTCATGAATTGTGCAGCATTCAAAAACATTTTCTTAATGCGGTGATGTTTAACAACATAGTATTCAGATAGAATGTCAAATTTTCTCAACATTTCGAAAAGGTACTAAATATAACCAAAAAAATTGTGCCCAATATCCAGTGTAAACGGACTGTTTCGTCAACTACAGCTACTTAGTTTTACATACTTTACATTTCAATCCTTCCCATGTTCAGAAAACCCAACTGTACAGATGGGTCGACTAACATTGGACTTGGTGTAGGAAGTACCACAACACAACACAAGAAAAAGCCCAGGTCAAACATTATTCACGTCTCAACCGGATTCAAACCAGTCATATTTCACTTAAGCATTTGTTGAATCCTTTTAACAATAATTGTTATAAATGAAGTTACCTGGAAGTGTATTCAGCCTGTTTGGGTGGCTCAGCTAGGTCTTGTGCACTCTCTGAGATTCTCATGCCACTGTTGCTGTCACTTGATGACTGTCATTGAAGAATAGTCATAAGTCATTAATCACATCATCTCTAACTCTAAGGAATCGAAAAATCTGGTATATCTAACAGCAATCATAACTAAATAAAAGATGTTTTACCTTCCATATCACCTTTTGACTAAATGAGAAATTTATGCTTCATTTTCTTTATCGCAGAGCATTTTTTTATGTTATGACTAAATAATAAGATAATAAAAAATTTGATAAATACATGGTGGTATATTCAGGAATCAATACCTACCATACGGAGGTGCTACCTACATCATCACCCTCTAGGCATAGCACTTTTAAAGTAGCTACTATGCGCTTGTTCATTAGCTAGCAATGTCAGTATATAGGTACATATAATCAAATGATTTATTCTTACCTGTCTAGAAACCTCAGGTAATTCATGACGAATATATCTTGTCAGTAGAAAGTGAACAATCACTGACGTCACCAAACTGATAGCAAGAACCTCTTTCCTGAAAATTTAAGACAAAACTTTCAGATTCAAACTAGTACCCAAAGCATTCATTACATAGGCAATGATTCTTATATGTTGACAAGAAAAAATTTCAATGGTCAAAACTATTTTCAGTGGCATTGGTGAAGTATGGAAAGATTTATCTTAATCAGTGGGATGTTGTTTTTTATCTTCTGTAAAAAATAGTGGCAGTAAGTATTTTCATGAAACATGAAAATAGATTGGGTAGTAAAAGGTAATAGGGGAGATTGTTAAGTATATAACATAACGAGGGCCCCTCACCACCAGTTCCAGAGTGTGGCAGGCAGAACGATATCCATGACAGTCTCTGTCTGTCCTTCACTAGAGTTGGGTCGGTCCACTGGGAGTACAGGGGGGCTCACATCAGGGAACAGGTAGTACCCATTGTCTGCAAGGGGGGAGGGTGTTACATACACAGTTATCCTTGAAATGTCTTCCCATTTCAATGTATTAATCTTCAATCAATCAATTCTTTGTTCAGTCTCTTTTGCAAACAAACCCATGTACAGGTAACATAGAGAAGATTGGGAATAACATTTACAATAAATCTTAATAGGCAGTGCATTGTGGGTATAGATATATATAACAATAATAGTATTTGTCTCATAAGACGCCATTAAGTTGGTGATACTTATTATTTTATTACACGAACAAAGAAACCATAGATACTTAGATATTAAACATTTAAAGGCTGGGCTTCATAGCAAAAAGATATTCATATTTAACCACATTAACTCAATCAGTTCAACTCACCAAAGGGGTAGTTCTCGTGCCACACAGTGAGGGAGGTTTTTGATTCGTCAGGATCTTCCCCCTCCTTTTTTATTTCCTCCCCCTGGGTTATCTGGGGGCGTTGCTGGTTGTTCAAGATTGGAGTTCTTGATGGAGCTGAAATGAATCAAACAGCACTTGATAAAAATTCAAATTATATCTAAACTTGGACACCTATCATAATTGATTCAGGTACAGAAGCTCTGAAATATTGTTGTCAAAGAAGAAATTCCAAGCTGTTAAAGAGATTTTAAGAGAAATTTCAAATTGAAAAGATGATTTACAACAAAACCCTTATCTTTGTCTTAACATAACAGAATGTGTAAAACAGCAAAGTACTTAAAACAGTGGCCAAGCTGTCTCAATTAATAGCTGTGTTATAAACCCACAACAAACAATCTTGAATACATCCAAACATATTTGGACAAAACTAGTTCACCACTAACTCTCTTATATAATTAGTCCAAACTACTGACTCACATAACAGGCTTAACTTCAATAATCGAAGTAGGTCACTTGCGAATTGATACATATTTCTAGTGTATGTAAACCTGTGAGCCTAAGTGTATTAAGCCCATATACAGTAATGATGCAATACCCTACAAAAATGTTTCTATTCAAAACAGCAATAAAAGAAAGTGATTATATCTGTGAGATTGTTTTATTCTTCAAATGAGATATAAATAATGAACCAATCCTCAAAACACAAAGCTTGTACACGATTGACAGCCATTATTATTCAATTTCAATACTGTTACCTTAACTCAAGTAATGTAAAGCTGTTCAACATAATGGCGTGCATATTAACAGCAAGAGAAAGTGCTTACATCAAAAAAGAATGTTCCCCTCTTTAGAAGCACAACTTCTTTAGTAAAGAGCTGATTAGTAAAATACTTGGATACATAACAACTCTTATCAAGTCCTATCATTACGTTTTTACAGAATTGATGTTGGATAAGGTAAAATAATTACTTTTCACATACTTTTCATGTTCTAATGGAAATCTACGCAAGTTGTGACTGTATTATTCAAGTTTTTATAAATTCTAAAGATAATTGAGCTGATGTAGTCGAGTTCATTAACTGCTGGTATCGTCATTGCTGTAGGTGTTGCCTGACGGAAGATGTGGGTTCATACAGTTAATAAATTCCCATCATTCATCCAAATACCAGTGTACCTGAACTGAGGTAAGGCCTCCAAGAGATGCGAGGTAGGACGGCCTGGAGACTGTTGGCAGCAGCCTGGGACACGGACTCCTGGAGCTGGTCTGATGGCTGGACGTACAGCTGGTTCTGGTGAAGACCTTGTGGGAGGGAGACAAATATTTTCTTTTTATCATGAGGTACATTACAGCATCATGCCAAAAGCTCTACAAGAAACATGTTGCTGCTATTCTTTAATAGTGTTTATGTATTCCGATACAAAATGAATTTTGTCTAGGATCTTATTTTATGGGTTACTTTTTCACTATGCACCAAGAAGATCAGTGAAGAAGAGTAAATGTTTACTGCCTTGGACAACTAACAACTATATTTCTTTAAGGGAAAATGATCCAGTACAGGAAAATCAAGGCCAATACGAGAAAGACTTCACCATTATAACGCTCAGCATGCTCTGATATACAAATGGTGAAAATGTAAAGATATCTTCTTCAAATTTTTTAACAGTTATCTTAGTTAACCAATCTAATGTATACCACAGTTTTACTTATCTGTTGAAAATTATCCTAAATTAACATACAACATAGTGGATGATCCAGGAATTGTCAAAGGTGGTTCATTCAAGTGAAAGTTTCCCTCTTTTTCAACGAAAAGGGAAAGGAAAGGATGTTGACTTACCAACATACAGGAGAGGCTCCTCATTGTGTTCCTCCAGATCGGACGGTACAAAGCTGGAGATAGCGGGGACATGACGCGTGTCAAACAGACTCATCTTCTTCAACACTCCCGCCTGCATCAGCCACGCATTTGCAACCGGGCTTGAGAACTGTATGAAGAACAGAGCCAAACACAAATTCATTTATGATTATTCTGCAAAGTTATAAATCTTATTTGTATTATGAAATTTCAGATAAGAATTCAAGCAAACTCAAATTTTAGCTCCGTGCTTGCTTGTGGGGACAAAACATTATTGAACTGTTTTGACCTTGTGTTGCCACTTGACACTGGTTGAGTCGTCAGGGTTGAGAGCAACGATCATCCCATCAGGAACTATAATCTTCAGATAGTTCTCCTCATCCAAACTCTCGTCGTCTGAAAACACAGAGTAAACTCATTTTAATTTCACCGTAACCCCCAACAACTGTGAGCACTACTCAGGGTCATTTAAGTATTATCCTCAGAAAATTCTCAACATCATCTTTCAAGTTCTTTCAATTCGTCTCACCTCCAGTGTTGCACGGAGAAATGGTGACACCGTCATCATCCTCGTCATCAATCTCTCCAGGGCGAACCGGTTTGGATCCATCTATCACCTCAACCTCATGTCGACCAACACTGAAGTTCCATCTGAAACAGGAAGAGTCTGTTGTGAAATCTGTTTTGACGTCAACAAGGCTGAATCATTATAAGCCCATTTTGAAGGTGAACCCTTTCATTAAACCAGATTCCTATTAAACCAGACACAAATTGGTTAATAAGCCTGTTTTCTTGCCTTTAACAAGCATGTGTGATCACTGTCATTAGTTCTTGATAATTGAAACCAAATTTGTCAACACTTGTTGAAATACATTGAATTTGAAAACAGTTTGAGAAATTATTCATCTTCAAATCTTCCCTTTTTGTACCATAACATTTCCAATGTTAAAAATGAAAAACAATAGGACATCCATCTTTTTTATATGTCATGACATTGTGTAATCATCATATTTTTTATATAACAGTTTCTTCACTATCTAAATCACACTTTTTTCTAACAGTTTTGATTTAAAGAGCATATGAATTATCAATGTGCCTTACTTCTCAGTACCAAGCCTGGCATCAACTGCGCGGACAGTCTGCGTGTTGCGTGTGATGACGATCAGGTTGTCATCCTGTGCCGGGTCTCCTGGACTCACATCCTGGCACCCAGCCATCGTACACAGGTACCGCATCTACAGGATCGGAGAAGTTAATATCTAACAACTGCAGCTTTTTTGTAACAATTATCTTCGATCTTGCATGGGATAGTGTTATGTAATGAAATGACTCGGGCATTTGGTCTTGCAGCTTTTAACTGATCAAATAAAATCAAAACAATCAAATACAAAATATCATTATAAAAATGTTATTGTCTTACAGTTACAATCCATTACAGGTCTTCTACTTAAAGAAGCCATAATCTTCAAGAGGATAGGTTTTAAATCATACAAGCTCATGTCACATTAAGTTTTCTCCATATCACATAATGTTTTCTCCATATCACATTATGTTTTCTCCTACATAAAATGATGGTTGTTACCTTGCCAGTGAGAGGATCCAGTCCATATGTGCGTATGTCCTTGCCACCGATCATCATGGTGTTGTCTGAGAGACGGAACGAGGACGATAGGAGAGTTTCTGCCGTCATAGGAACGGCTTCTATACTTTCCCCGTCATACTGGTACAGACCGCCATCAAGTGAGGGTATCAAGCGAGTCCTAACTCCATCTCGCATTACCTGTAGAAAAGATGGGTCTTTCATTTAAAAACAGCCCTAATAATACTATAAAGGCAATGAAAAATTCATTTTGTGAATAGAATCACATTGTCAAAAAAGGTTGATTTATTTTTAAATATATGTACTACTTCACACAAACTTGATTCAAACTGTAGCTAATTTTAGCTTTGTAGCATTTCCTTTACTAAAACTGAAAAGTCTCTAACCCAACGCAGCAGACCTTGAGAATCCCTTAAGAAATATTATGATGGTTATTAAACCTCTCAAAGAAATTGACATTGATATTTTTCCTTGAGAGGAGCCTTTTGAAAAACTTTTGGCTTGGTGTGACGGGCGTCCGTTAAAATTTTGAGATGTAGGATACTTCTACCATTGCAAGGGTCCCATTTTCTCAGGATTGGCAAAAATGACCCCCTCCCTTGTTTGACAAATTTACTGACTTTTTTGGTCTCATAAAGAATCTGTCTGTCTTTAAATCTTTAGAGATGCATTTTGATTTGGCTCTTAAACACTGATGTGTAGGCAAATGGCTTTACCATATATCTATTTCTAATAAATTTATTTAATTGATAATTTTCTCTGTAATACCTCCATCTTGCTGATACTGGAAGATAGTAGTGGTCTGGCGTCAGCCTGAACTGACCACACCAACTGTCCATTGTCTCCCACATCGAGTGCAGACACACGTCCATCCAAGGTGCTCACAACCATCAGAGATCTGCACAACAGACAATCAGGATAAATGTTGGAATACATTAGATAGAATTATATTTATTTCATGTCTGTAGAAGATGATACTGTTTCATAAGTTTACTTAATGTCATAACTTTTGTTGTCATGTAATTTACAATCTAATTAAGTGATTGAGTGTAATTTATTTCTGAACTGAGGAAGTATTTCTGTTTAGAAAAATAACTTTTTTATAACCTTATGTAATTACATTTTGTCCTCTCTGATGAACTGATACAATACCATATTTATTTCATGATAAATGTTTGCTACTGCTGCAAGCTTATTTAAGGGCTTCATTCATATCTATTCATTATGTTGCTCAAAGAACTTAACCCATGATATCAACTTGACTACTATCAATATTTATCAACTAACAATATATCCTTGTGTAATTGGTTTACAGTCAGATAAGGAGGGTTTAACGACCTGTATTTGAAAAAATATTTGATGCATTGATGAGAAACTTAAAATATATTGTTAATCAGGTCATTTGATTCTGTTTAGAGGACACTTTATAATATATATGTGTGTGTAAATATATGTTACTTTCTTGATGAAAAAAATTAGATCAAGTTGGCTTTCTGTGTCAAAAGATAACAATATTATATATACCAACAACTGTGCAAGCCATCTGTCTGTACAATCAATGTTTATAAATATCAAGGTGAAGGTTACAAACAGAGGTGTGTCCGTATTAACCAATCAGACACAAGAACCGTGCTAAAGGTCACAATGAAGTCGCTTGAAGTAACCTAATACTAATCAAAACACCAATTAAGGTGCCCAAAGTTTTCATTTGCACTCGCTCAAAGATCAAATCCCTAAGGTCCCAAATAACAAGGAAGCCAACATAGCAGAGAAGTTGACAGATGTCACAGGAAGCGTGCCTTACCTCCCTTTAATTTTTTGCATTATCGTCATGTTCCTGAAATCTGCATCTTTCAAACGTGTTTTTGTTTGTTTAAACATAAAATAATACAACAAGTTTATGAATAAGAATAACATAACCTAATACTATTGTAGGCCTACTTACTTGTCGCGCACCGACTCGGGTCCAGCACCACTTGGACACGACTTCGGAGCTTCCTCGGCCGCCTCAACATTGTTTCTGGCGAGACATAACGCTGTCAGAGACGCAATTACTCCAACTATCCGTGAAAACCATTTCCTTCCCCTCCGTCTCCCCATCTATGGGATGGTGTTTACATCAGATTACAATAATATCAGTCGTTAAAACGCTAACCACAGTCAGCTCATGTTTACAATCATCGCAAGATTATTGTCAATGATTTGATTGGTCGAAAAACCGGAAATTACATCACACTGAAACGTGTGCTTCCAGATCGACACTTCCGCAAGGAAAAGCCCTGTGCTATTTTTAGAATAGTCCATATCTCAGAACTGCCTAGAAGGACCGAGAATAAATGGGCTGGACCTAAACATTTCCTGATATTTCATTTTTATACAAGATTAGTTTTCATAATAAAATAGCAGGCGACAATGACTGGGGTTTCGACTAACATTTTCCTTGTGAAACGGGATTATTTTCCGTTATTAGGCCCATGGGCTTGGGCTTAAATTTTGATGTATTCTTTGACCTGTGTCTTAAAGTCATGCCTGTCAAAAAACCTTATCGTCAATTTTTGCGTTTCACTTTTTCAAGCCTAATATTGGGGTTTTATTTTTTTCAAATTGTTCATTTTTGCCTGTTCCTCCCGTTAATATTACATTTAAATTCAACTTCGGCTTTTCACTTAGGCCTACAAATGTATATCTTTATACATAAATTGTCAAGGTTCTTAAATTCTGATTTACATAGACAATTTTTTTATAGTAGATTAAAGTAACGCATATTTTAATTAAAATTATAAAAGTTTTGACAGTTTTCGAATTTAAGCCTAGGGATTAAATTTGAATTGAAAGGATAAAATCAAAAGGACAACTATATGTAGAAAACATGAAGAGGGTGGATTAAGAATGATTGATATCAGTTCCTTTATAAATGCACTTAAACTATCTTGCCTTAGAAGGTATATAAAAAAAAAAACTCACAATCCAAGCTCATTTCCATTTATTAAAATATATCTTCTAGGGGCACACATAGATAAGCATGTATCTATTGATAACCCTTTTTGGAATGAAATTTTAGCAATCTGGGGTAAATATAATAGACGTCATGACGTAGACACATCTCAGGTAGAAGATATATTAGCTGAACCTTTATGGTTAAATCATCATCTAGGACATAGCAATTTTCTAATTGAGTGTTGGTTTATAATATTTACCCCAGATTGCTAAAATTTCATTCCAAAAAGGGTTATCAATAGATACATGCTTATCTATGTGGAGAAAAGTTGAAAACTTTATGAACCAACATATAACACATGCTAATATTGCCATCTCAGAGTTAGATATTTTATTTTGCAACAGTTCTGTCAGCCTTCTGGCATTACATATCATTCTCATGGCGAAAAAATATATACATGTCTCAAGTATCAAGAAAACCAAGTTATCAATTGACAGTTTTGTTAGCATTGTCAAGGATGTTTTCAATGTGGAAAAAATTATAGCTTGTACAAATAATATTTTGTCTTCCTTCCATGCTAAATGGAAAGCTCTCATGTATATTTTACAATAGTGACTAAATGCCTACATTTTATGAATGCTTCACTGAATCATGTATTCTGTATTACCATGTTGTACACCTACTGAAAAGAAATGAATAAAAAAGATTTTTAAAAAAAACAAAAAAACTTAGAAAATCCACTTGACCACATTTCATATGTATTTTTTTTCATAAACAGAGAACAAAACAGTT
The DNA here is from genome assembly GCA_916613615.1 of Steromphala cineraria. NCBI lineage: Eukaryota > Metazoa > Mollusca > Gastropoda > Trochida > Trochidae > Steromphala > Steromphala cineraria. Next base: position 23,725,260 of record OU744731.1, read on the forward strand.
TTTAAATTCTTAACAACTTTAATAGCAATTCTTTTAAATGATTAACTCTTTAAAAAAACAAAAAACAAATTTGAATTAAATATGTCATCACCAGAATAGTGACTTTCCGTTATGCACAGGAATTACGTTTGACTGATTGACGCGCGTCATTGTCCGGTTTTCGTTCACAATCCCGATTTCAAGCCTTTAACTGTCACTTTTTGACGTCGACAAGCATTTAAATGATACCTTACAGGCAACAACAGTGGAAACTTCTCTTTCAAATAACGCCTTTGACAAAATTATATAGGACCAAAGCAACTGTATCTTTAATATTCAGAATAGTATCGCGACGCTATGAAAAGTTGAAAGAAATGTATTTGATAAGTAGCATGTCTGCCTACAGTCTGATTAAAATCGACTGTGATTCGAGGAAGAAAGTGTAAAAATATTATCTCTAGTGGGGTTCGAACCTCACCCAGCCCGGCTTTTCTCTCAGAGGATATCCCGAATGTTTCGAGCCCCGATAGAGACAATATTTCTGATATTTTATTCCTTGGAGGACGGTCAATTTTAATCAGACTGGTCTGCCTATAAGCCTTTGGATACGGAACCGTGGAGGGGACAATGGATGAGCATTTGAGAATTTCACTAATCGTAATCAGTAATTTTTTATCATGACTCAGCAGAATGCGAAATTAACTCAGCTGTAAGCGCCCTATATATTTTCAATAGCAGATTACAATAGCCTAGACAAAATGGGTTCATAGAAGGGGTGTTTTCGTACAAACGGTGGATTCGTTGACAGATAAAAAACATATATTTTCAACACATTAACAGATAGAATAAACATGAGAAATATAAAAAATTTAATAAACAACAAGTATCGACTTGCTTTAATGTAACACGATCACCCAAAACCATCACAATGCACCATAATCATTTCATTCATTTAGGATACTTTTTTTAACATATGACATTTGATCATTAGTCATGTTTAAAATTTGAAATTGTAAATTATATTTATTTTAATGCCCATCTTTCTATGAACCCACCGACAATCTGTCTACGAACCCACCGGTATTTCTGTTTACGTCGAACCCATCCGTGTCTACGATAACGCATAGGCCTACCGTGTAGCCTACCATTCATTCTAATCCTATTGTCCCTTTTTCGATCATGTGTCGCCTTAGCTTCCAAGACTCCATGCTCTGTGAGTGTTAGGAATGAGGATACACTTATTAAACCTCAATGTAGGAGAATGATGCGAGAAATACGACAGAAAATAACGTTTTAATATTCAAATAATTTATAACAATAGAGAGAAATGCAACATGAAAAGCACAGAAGGTTCTTCGTTGGCTTGGGAATATATTGTTTTAAAGATGCTTCTGCGTCGACGGAATGAATCGATATTTTGTCCATATGTGTACCTTACTGCGACCAACTGGATTTTATTGCCCTTTTCATTCAAGGCAAAAGCAGATCTTGGAGTATCGATAGCACATAGACCTACAGTGCCACTAGAATTATTGCACTTACAGATGATATGTTTTTATTCTTTTGTCCACCTGTCAACACCTGCATTTCCTAGAAACAGCTAAGTTGTGAGAGCGTGGTCTGCAGATGACGATCAGTTTATTCCACATCTATCACACATTATGTTCACGCAGTGGCTCAAGGTGTTTTAAGGGCACCTGCACACAAGAGTCTATCATTCTTGAGTGTGACGTCACACCAGTGTCTTTCACAGGAGTGCTCGCAGCAGCAGCTCTTTAAAGAGCTATAGTCAAATTCCAGTAGCACATTTTTCTGAAATATTATTTGTATAACCTTGAGGAGGCTAAGAATCTCATAACTTGATTTGTAAAAGAAGAAACACAACCAAGAATCTAACAAAACTGTCGGCGGTCATTTTAGTGTGAGCACCTTTTAAACATTTGTTTTGGAAATTGATTCGCTACGTATCTTAACCGAACATGTTACTTTCGTTTTGGAAATGCATCTTTTGATTGAAAATAAACCATTGTTTACCATTCAATTGTTACAAAGTTACTTTCGTTTTCGCGGGATCACTCTGTATGCCTCAAATATGCTGCTGCCCCTTTACACTGTTTGAGTAAATGTTTTTCATATGGAAATTTTCATGGCAGGAAGATAAGAACTGAAACTATGTTCGCTTCACATTAATATAACTTACAAAATAAATACAAATAAAAACCAAGCAATAAGAACATAAACTACGCGACAAAAGAAAGTATAGGTTCGTAAATTATTAATTCTTTTGGGGAAAAGTTTCATGAAGGGTGAACAAAATTTGTTCACAAAATAGTATTTTCGAAGAAGGATAAGTGAGTAATCACATTGATGTCACTGATCGCTATTCATGGTGCCTTGACTCACGTCGAAAGTGTAAAACATGTTTTCAGACATTGGCTCTTAATGCAAGCACTGAAATACAGTATAGATATGCCCATACATGAGGTTGGAAACATAGCTGATGAAAGCTACGTGCCGAGATTAACTGGAGGGGAGCTACAGCGAGCTGTTAGTATGCGATAAATGGGGACAACACTGGTCAAAATTACAAGAAAGCTTTGCTGCACTGCTTTAACGGTGACCAGACTCTACCAACGACACCAGCAAACAGGCAGGACCCTGGACAAGCCCAGAACCGGAAGACCACGTATTACAACACCACTCGAAAATCTACACATACGACGCATTCACTTGCGCAACCGATTCTTAACTGCGGCGTAAACGGCAGGACTTGCATCAGTCAACACACAGTGCCACGGAGACTTTGTTCTGCGTACCCTACAGTCCCTTCAGAGGAATGTTCTTAATAGCCCAACATCGATATGAGAGACTTCGATGTGCGTCACAATATTCACATTCTGCCATGACCTGCCTGTTCCCTTGACATAAACCCAATAGAGCAACTATGGGATCATTTTGACAGACAAATAAGGAACCGTCAGCGGCCTTTCTGTGACCATAAATGAGATGGAAATGCCTCTCATAGAAGAAATTCAAATATTTGTAACTAACGTCATCTGACGTATGACGCCATCGCTGAGGAGACGCATCATCACTACCATCACAATAGGTGAACAACAACAACTTCTCCCATATAGTGTCACAAGTACAACTAACCACCATTCTAACATTCCTACCACCAAGACTCTCACAACCACTTCTAACATTACTACCACAAAGAACCATAAATGATAACTAAAATGTATGTAAATAGCGGTTCGTAACAAACATACGACATCATTTGGTATCCGTAGTTGTTCTTAAATGATTTAGGTTCATTGACCACCAACAAGGAACAGTTGTCCAAGTATCACTCAATTTGGTTTGAGATTAAATTTTAGGAGAAAGACTAATGTTTTGAACCCTTTGAAACAAAATATCGCCATGGTAGATTACTTACAGTACACACTTTTCAGATAATGGCTAACACAATGTAGAATCCCCAAACTCTAAGTGGATGGAACATGTCGATATAAAGTTTCAAGTGCTTTCCAAAAACTGACTGACAAAAACTATGAATTTATGTTTTTAAAAAAATATTCACGTTTAAACAGTTGAAAGGATGACGAATGATTGGTTTGTATAATGAGATTTCAAGATGATACATTGATCATAAACGTATACAATTATCAGTCAAAAATTGAAAGTATAAAATGAAATAAAAAGTGCTACTGCCCCTTCAAATTATTAACAACCACTACCAATAATGTCACTGTAGATTTCCTTATACTTATTAATTGGGATTGATTCCACTAATTTCAGTTTCTGACATCACAATTATTCGAAATGCAGGATAGTTATTTGATTTAACCTTGTCATCGTAACTAATCCAGCAGCCATGTGTCAAGTTCAATCATAGGCTATACGTACGAACAATGACAAGCAAATGCAAAGATTTATATAAGCCATAGAAATGAAAATCGGAAATGCAAGACAATGAAATTAGTCTAATCAATCCCTAATCTACTAATCAGTATAAGGAAAGGAACGGAAACGCCAGGCTCTTCCTATGATAATAAGCAAATAAATCTAATTGTTTAATGTTATTTGATGGCACTGAGGTCGTTATCTGATATTCTGTGTGTCTTGTAGACTCTCGAAGAGTTAAATTTTCCTACTTTGAATGAAGCTAAATCCTCTAATTTTCAAAATTTTAGCGTCTGACGGATACAGTCAAAATTTGTTAAGTAAACAAATCTAGAGGTCTGCAAATATTTTTGTATAGCTCCATGTTCGATGTAAAAGAAAAGTTAACAACCCTGTGAGTGGACATTTTACCAAAGACAATAGTTCGTCAATCAGGTGATTCTTTGATTTTTGAGGCAAAATTTCTCCATCCTGTCTCACGATGATGACAGTTAAGAATCATTTATCATGACTCTGTCACTTATGATGAGAAACTTCCATTTCAACTGGTCTGAAAGTTTGATAATTCGCTGAGTTCACAGCTTTTTGGAGATACAGTCACGCAAAGAGAAGCGACAGTTTGGATCTTTCACGTATTTCTGACTCTGTGAGTTACGAAGCCAAACCTCAATTTCAGCTGTTCCCTGAGTTCCTTCATGCGCCACGTGTACATGACGGGATTCACAGCGCTGTTGATGACAACCAGGGAGTACACGATGTTTATAACATAGCGGCTCTCCACGCCAGTCCTCAGAGAAGGGTCTAATGACATCGTCACAAACATGACGTACATCGGCAGATTGAGGATGAGGAAAGGAATCACCACACTGATGCTGGTCAGCGTCGCTTTCAGGTTCAGCTGAATTGCCTGTTGAAACTTGCTGGGTCCAACAAAGGTTGGTACGATCTTTCTGATGTGTTCCCTGGCCGTTTTGATGAGGTAGATGTTGCAAATGATGACGATGACGATGTAACCAAGTCCAAGGCCTCCATTGAGAGCGTAGTAGGTCGTTGTGACAAGAATCAACATATTGCAGTCTGGGATCTCTCTGTCTATGAACTGGAAGCTTATAAACACGAATACGGTATGACCAGTCCAGCAGTAGAGGCCTATGAGAGTCATGACGAGTTTGGATGAAGCGACGTCTTGGTGCTTGTACGGGAACCTGATGGCCAGGATTCTCTCCACGGAGATCATGGTGACGGTGAGCAGAGACACTCCGGAGGTGATGGACAAGAGGTTGTAGCGGATGATGCACTCTGTGATGTTGAACCAGCTTGTACGGACTACGATAGAGAAGTAGATGAAGATGGTGCCGACGAGGGTGTCTGAGAAGGCCTGGATGGCGAGCAGCATCATGAGGAGCTTGTTGGTTCCTCGACATCGGACCAGACCTAGTCCAGTGATGACGTTGAGGATCACGATTAGGACGCCAACTGCTATTTGCACTATAGTCACTGTTAGTGATCTGGATATTGTAACTGGACTAGTTGCGTTAAATGTGTCGTGTGGCATCGACTGATTCATGACTTCTTGCTGAGAACTTGAGGTGTTGACCTAGAAGGTCGTAGACTCCATGATGCAGGTGGTCCCGAACGTAGTCAAGATCTTTTGCAGTGATCCTCAGTTTCCTGACATCAGCTCAGAAGTCATGGGAAAGGACGTTCCTGAAATGGAAAGGTCACCCACTAGAGACCCTGAGATGACCATGGACTCCGTGTCACAGAAAGTGGTTGTTGCAGGGTCCGAAATGTAGATCCTAGTTACTCTAGTTAACCTAGATTGTCCCAAAAGCCCTGATTGAGAATACTCCTAAGAAAAGAAAGTTCGTCAGATAGATATTCTGAGATACTCGTGGCGTTTTTTTCACAAATTGTAACGTTAGGCGGACCTTGGCTGCTGGAGACAGCTGTGATCTTTAGCAGAGTTGATCTCGAAAGTTCTGGCTGAGAAAGCTCCTGAGAGAGAGAGAAAAAGATCATCACCATGAAACTATGTTGTCAGATTGTGGTTGGCTCCATCTCCCCGCGTGTGGCCAGAGGTACGATCTTTGGCAGAGCTGATTTCCTACATAAGGTTTCACGAAGTCACTAAGATGGTAAGGATCACTAAAAAATCTAACGCCAATCGTAGGGTGATCTGACTACGCAGAGCTTCACAAGAACACTCGTACAGTCAATAAGAGAAGGAATTTTAGAATGGCTTGCTCTTAGTTAACGGATGTTTTCTGTGACAATCATTCCTCTTCTTCATTTTTTGCCATTTGAAGATTATCTTGAAACCCGGAATTCTGAAAAAAACATACAATCATGTGTATTGTTCTTTCACATCTGATTGAAAATGATTTAAAAAAACTAGATTTTTCACACAGTGTGATTATACTGTTTCAAATGCAGCGTAAAGTATTTGATAAAACGTATTTCAGATTTGTTAATTATTCATTGAATTCTCATACATATTACTACGTGAACGTTTCACCGTTTATAGTTTCCATGGACAACGAGATCCAAGTTGAATGAAAACATAAGTTTTATATACTTGAAAGGGCAGTAGCACGTTTTTTTTGTTAAATTTTATATTTTCAATTTTTGACAGATAATTGTATGTTAATGCTAAGTGTATCATGTTCATAGTGTCAAAAATTTCATTACACAAACCAATCATCCATAGTCAGAGAACAAAGTATAAAGATTCACATTAAGTCAATTGGCAGTCATTTTTGTGTGAACGCCTTTAATTATTTCTTGTAAGAAAAGGTAATCGCATGGCTGAACTTTACATAATATCTTTGATTCAATACTCTTTCAATTGGAACCACATATTTTCATTTCCTGACATTCGCTTATATTCCCCCGTAAACGTGCTACTGCCCCTTTAACTCTCCGTAACTATTTTTTGCATTCAAAGTTAATTAAGCTTTCACTTTGTAACGAATTATTTGTTAGAATTAGTTGTTTACTATAACAAATTCTCAGCCATTTCTGTGCACGTAAGTAGAGAAGTCATTGGGTCGGTGTTATGAAGTATTTTAACATAGAAATCCGGCTTTTATTGCAATCAATTTAGCAATTTATACGTCATATAAAACTTGTACATGAAATGTTATTTCCTCCTTTGCATGAACAAATGTAAATAAAATTGCCTTTTGTTTGTTTTTAGGATTTGTTCTTAACATAACCGATTACGGTAATATCAGTCATGTTGATATTTACAACATTATGTCCAATTATCAGCATAACCTTCGCTCTCGATCGGAAAATACTAAAATTAAAGCATGTGTTGTAAACACGATAGGACACTGTCACTCATATAATATGATACATCTGTGTAACAAAACACACGTATATAACGTTCCATTAATTACACGTAGCTTTGCAATTACATGGGGTCAGCTCCAACTACCGCCAAACAATCCTCAATACTTCTCCAAAATTGTCTTTTTTAATGCCATCAGATAATCAAATTAATTTGCGGTCGTACAGACTGTGGCCCATTTAGTGGGTTTGGACCGAACAATATGAGGATATCGCCGTAATTGCAATTGGTATGATATAATCACATCCCATTATTTCTCCATCAGCATTAGTATATTGACATTTCACCAATTTTAAATTGATTGGATTATGAAAAGCCGGATCAGGTGTGATTATAACTGCAATGGCATTGACATTGATCTTGAAATATCTAAAGCGTTTTATCCTACCTCATGTATGAATCTTGATCTCTGATTGGTCCACGTGACCCTAGATAAATACTGATCCCACCCTCTTGAGCGGGGTTTTAATAAATTTATACCCCGCCACAATTAGCATGAGAAAAGCGTGCAGATTGAGCGCCTTGATATATACAATGTATGTTAATTCGAACACATCAAGGCTACTTTGATCGCTCACGCAGTTTTTCTTACTCTTTTTATTTTCATATTATATCATATGCGTTTTGTTTAAACATTCGGTAAGATATATTCGTTATACCATTCAGACGCGGAGGTTTGGGGATATATCAGCCTCTCGCTTGGCTCGTCGCATAACATCAAGCTAGAGGTTGATATATCCCCATATCCCGTGTCTTAACGGTATAACTTATGATTTATATTGATATTTTATTGAACAAATATTGTTCACGATTTTAAGGTTGTTATGCAGTCAATGACTTTTGAAATAATAAAGTTGCTTCTCTGGATTTCCGACAGCTGTGACAATATCTATAAAATGAATGTCAGCCCTGAACTTATTGCATTTGGGTGACATAAAATGTATTTACTGCATAAATCTAAATATATTTAGATCGACACTTCCATTTAGATTGTTACTGCGCTCAAGATTTTTTTAAATCGAATTTCTTAATGATCGCTTCAATTTTTTATTTTTTTATTTACGAACGTCAATTTAAGGAACACAGGCTATATTACTGATAAATGTGAACTACAAAGAAGATATAAAGCGTGCCTATTCTATTCGACTAGTTTTCACTCCTCATAGTGCCTTTATATCTGTCAGGGTATCGAGTCGTTATCAACACTGCATCAAATAAACGATCAGCCCTGTAAGATTTCTTCTACAGACAATGTTTACACAAAGAATTTATTTATCGAAAAAAATCACGGCCACATATTGACAAAGTGCGTGATTTTACATCGTAAT